>LR990921.1:9941069-11350789 GCA_905163415.1 Noctua fimbriata
TCATGGAGTGATGAGTGCTGGACGCACGAATAAAAGCCATTATATTTTCTAACCTAATTATCTCTAATGTTAAATCTTCTACATTATTAGTTATGATTCCTAAAATTTGGGCAAACTTTGCAAAGTTTATTAAGCTGTGGTCTGTGTAAGCATTTTTCTCTAGAATTAATTCTAACGTTGCGTTAACCCTTTCCTGGTTTTTTGTTATTTGGTCTAAGATAGTACCGTGTTGGGACATCCATTCTTTACTTAAGCTGATATGATTGTTGAATTCTGATACTATTTTATTTTCATTATTTTGTAAAGTTTTAATAGCCTCATCATATTTCAAGGCATCTAGATAATCTAAGTTCCCAGTAACACTTTTTATTACTGACCCAAGGCTATCTACAAGACCTCTTTTGACTCTAACAGGTTCCAAAGATTTTACTTGTTGTAGTACCTTACTAAGTTTGTTAGTAAGATAGTCAATCTGATATTCGTAGAGCATGTAAGATTCATTAGTAAGTTTAGTTTTAAAAGTCTTTAGTTGCGTCTGTACGGAGTTTATTTTATCTTCTATGTCGGTTAATTGAATTTACTGTATAAATGAGTGGTAATGTGTAGTTAGTCTGGTCGGTCCTAATCTGTATGGTAACAGTCCTGGTCCATCGGCTAGAGTCTCAAGTCTTATCTCTTGGGGGTGAGTCGCATGGATTGTCAGAAGTAGCAGGATTCTGTAACAATTGGCTTGTTTTAGGAACACGTTTCAGCCGTGCTTTGGCTACGGGGCCACGTTTTTTCGAAGTGTATATGTGTATAGGCAGATCGGCGAGTACTGTGTCCTGCGTATAACGTGGTGCAGCTTTCTGGCGACTGGCAAAGGGGTTTTTAATAAAAACTTGTTGTTGAGGGGCATATTCTACTTCAGGCTCGCGAGTTTTATTCCTGTTGTTGATTAGGGCTGTACGATTTGCAAGAGATGAGTTAATGATTTCATAAACTTTCTTCATCTGTTGTCTATGATTCTGCGCATATTGTTGTAAAATGTGCTCGGTCAGGTCTATGTCGATTGGGTCTCTGGGGTCAAAATGTCCGGTCAATAGGTCAAACGGTCTGCATTTCGTGAAACTATGGATTGAACTATTATATGCAATTATGGCGTATGGCATGAGATTAACTATCGGTTCGTCTTTGTTTTGTAGTTTTAGAATTCTAATGTGTTCTAATAAGGTTGAATGAAAACGTTCGATATTGCCATTGTCATTCGGACTATGGGGTAGAATTTTATGGCGAGTTATCTTATGTAGACGTATGAATTCGGAGAAAAGTTGGTTCGTAAACTCAGTGCCATTATCGGTGATAATAGTCATAGGTAGTCCATGGTGGGTACAGAACCGTAGTAGTGCCTGTATAATACTAATAGCGGTATCATCTCGCAAATGATACGCTTGGGCATATTTTGTGAAGACATCCATAAAGGTTACATATTTTTCGTTATGAACTGTAAAGAGGTCCATGTGAATAATTTCAAGTGGTTTGGAAGCTGTGGGCACTATGTTAAATTGAGGTTTTATTGGATTTCTGTCGTATTTAGCTTGACCACAGATGGTACACTCATTGATAAACTTGGTGATTTGTTCTTTCATCTTTGGCCAGTAATATTTTCGTGAGAGGGCTAAATGACATTCATTTATATCACGGTGGTTCGTCTTACCGTCATGATAGTGTCGGATAATGTCTTGCTGTTGAAGGTATTCCTTAACGTTCTCGAGTTCTATCTTAGCTAATACTAGGTTAAGTGAGGAACTTCTAAATTTGTCTTGTATAATGGGTATTATTGAGTACATGGCCAAAGGTGGATTGATCAAGATAGCCGTTTTGACTTTAGGGTTCACGTATTCTTTGATAGCATTAATAATGTCGCTCTCTAGGTTGGATTCTGATATTTGAACTGCGATTCTAGTATGATTTTCGAATGGTTTGGTTACATGTGGTCGGCGTTTTATGTCACCTACTATGTTAAAGTGAATCTGTCGATGAAATTTATTCGAAATCGGGGATGAATTTTCGATAATAACCTAAAAGTCCTAGAAATTGTTTGATTTCCTTAGGGGTCTTTGGAATTGGATATTTTAGCACAGATCTTGTCAGGGTTCGGCTTGATGCCATCTCTACCAATGATATGTCCCAGATAAGCAGTTTCAAGTTTAAGAAATTCGGACTTGTCCATTTGAATTTTGAAGTTGGACTCTTTAAGTCTTTGGAAGACCTTTTCCAAGTTGTCCATATGCTCTTGAAGGGATGTGCTGTATACTATAATGTCATCAAGATACACGAGGCAGATATTATTTTGAAGGCCTCTTAGAACATTGTCCATAACTCGTTGGAAGGTGGACGGTGAATTTTTAAGTCCCATGGGCATTCGAAGGAATTCAAAATGCGTTTAAAAGTGTTCTACATTAAATGCTGTTTTTGGTATATCCTGAGGGTCCATTTCTACCTGATAAAAAACCACTTGCCAAATCTAGAGTCGTAAAGTATTGGCACTTGCCTAACTTGTCAAGAACGTCAGTGATGTTTGGTATGGGGTATTTGTCGTCTATAGTTTTTTCGTTCAATTTACGAAAATCAACTACGAGACGCCATTTTTGCTTTCCGGAAGCGTCCATTTTTTTTTGCCACAACCCAAATGGGTGAACTCCACGCGGAATCGGAAGGTCTTATTATACCTTGTTCTAGCATTTTGGAAATTTGGTTCCTAACTTCTTCCCGATGAACGAAAGGGTACCGGTAGCTCTTAGTATATGCGGGAATTTCGTCTGTTGTTCTTATTCGATGTTTAATTTTGTTGGTGAACGTCAATGGTTCTCCATCAATGTAAAATACGTCTGCATAGCGAGAGCAAAGGGTTAAGAGATTAGCTTTTTCCTCGGCATTAAGGTGGTCCGTACGTAAACGCGATACTACGTTGTCAACGCGATTTGATTGTTTCATTTGCGTGCACTTAGCATTGAACTGTTCCACATGAGTTGGTTGGTCTAACGAAAATATAACGTCATTAGGAGTTGGATTTTCTAACTCCACATATCCACGACTATTGGTAACAGTGGTGAAGCATTTGTGGATAATACAATTACAAAACACTTGCTCATTTACTAACACGTCGCCATCCGGGGCATTTATAGGTATTTTAACTAACTTAGAACTTTTAGCAGGGATGATATCCTCATACAGATTAACATTGCGTGAATTGTATACTTTAATTTGATTCGTAGCAGTACGCGTTATTAATTGGAAATCTTCTAGATCTATTTTAGCCTCCCATTTGGATAATAAGTCTAATCCTATTAGGCCATCAAAGTAATCGTGAAAACGGTAAACGAATAATTTTATACTATCGGCCTCATTGAATTCATTGAAACACGGTAACGTTATGGAATAATCATTTCTGCTAACGCCATGTACGTTGGTAACCTCGAAAGGGTCATAGTTGAGTGGATATTCACAGAAAAACTTTTGTACAGCCTCGGGGCTTATAAATGACTGGTTAGCGCCAGTATCAATCAAAAATTTTAAAGGAGGGCAAGAGATTTCTATGTAGGGTAACTGTCTTTGGGTCTGTAAGTTGAGGTCTATTTTTGCTCTTTGGATGTCCTGTCTGACCGAAAATTCTGGTTCTGATTCTGATTTGCACTGCTAGGGCCTGGGTGTGGCTCTGTCTCACTGGCCACCTGATTATCGGAAGTTGTAGTCAAGTTGGAATCAGTCGTATTAATGTTGTAGTCAAAGTCACAAACAATGTAACAGTCATTACCGTCCGTGTAGTAGTCATATACTGCCTCGTGGTAATAGTCAGCAGAATAATAGGAACTATCAGGCAGAGCAAGTTCGCGGAGGTTTAATTCACGCTCTTAAAATAGTTATTCGGTGGTGGGTTCCCGTTTCGTTGCCAATCGTGCCATGGCATCATCGGTACGGTTTCGGAACGAAATGTTGAACACCGCTCATGGGTTTCGGACCGGAATTTTGTGGCGGATAAGTTCTTTGCTTTAGTCTAAAAACGTTACTTTGAGGGTTGTAGTTTGGTAATGGTGCACGGAACATTTGTTGAGTTCGAGTAGGCATGCGATTTTGATGCTGGTTAGGTGTAGACGGATAATACTGATACGCCAGTTCGCTCTGCAAGGGAAATAGAACTTACCCAGTACCCTATCACACCAACAGATGGATACAATATCACAATGAGAAAAATGGCAACAAACCAAAGTGACGATACGACTTGCTCTGACAACCTTAGTTTTATAGGAGATACTTTACGAACTCAAGAAAATATTGATTTTATAAAAGAACCACAAATGCAACTATCGATGCAAAGTTTAAGTGAATTAATAGTACTACGCTTAAAAGAAAATAATAAATCCATAATAGAGGAACTACAAATTACAATACAGACTGAAATAAAAAAAGCTATTGCCGACATAAGACAAGATTTTGAACGGAAGACCGCCGATTTAACAACGCAAAATATAGAAAGAAAACTAGAAATAGAAACAATTAACACACAAATAGAAAACCTTCGCAAAGAAAAAGAGGCACTTAAGAAAGAAATCAAAAAAATATCAATCCAACCATCCCAATCGACACATACTCCTGAAATAAATAATAAAAAAATTGTACTCTACGGTCTAACTGAGTATTATAGAGAATCCCAAAACGAACTTTATAATAGCCTCATAGAAATATTCCGAGATATTGCAAATGTTGACCTATCGGGGTACATTGAAGATATGTATAGAGCGGGTAGAAAAGGCCCAAAGAACAGACCACTGGTTATTGAGCTGCTTAGTAAGAGAATGACGAAACACATCTTAAATTACAGCCAATGTTTTCAAGGAACTGGTTTGTTTGTATCGGAGTTTTTAGACGTGCCTGCACAGAAGGAGAGAGCACAACTGAGAGAAGAACTGCTTAAAGTCAGGAAAAATGGCCTCCACGCAATTATAAGGAACAACATATTATACATAGACGGAAAACCTACAAAACCCACCAACAATAAAGAAAACGAACAGAAAAATCATCAAATAAACTCGAACTACCAAGAAAACGTTATAAAAACGATGAGCGAGATTGACCAATCCTGCCTCACATCTATAACAGATGATACTGAAAACTATACATTTCGTAAATAAACCTGACAATGATTCTACATTTAAAATACTGTTCCAGAATTTTCAAAGTCTTTTCAATAAGCGGGACATCCTTGAAGTTTTTATATCTCAAAATTCATCATACAAAGCAATAGGTATATCGGAAACTTGGTTAACGCGGGAGAAGCTGGATATTATTCAGTTCAGTGGATACAAATTCGCAGCATCTTACTGCCGCACCACTCGAACAGGTGGGGGAGTCTGTATCCTACTTCAAGACCATATAGACTGCATCCAGAGAACGGACATCACGGACATGTCTATAGAATATGTTATGGAGGTATGTGCTACTGAACTAACTAAAGAAAGATTGTTAATAATAATAGTATATTGGAACAAAAGACAAGAAGAAACATTTTATCAACAAATACAAAAAATTCTAAGATATATTAACATCAAATATCCTACGCTTAATGTTATTATAGGAGGCGATTTTAATATAAACATCCTGTCTGAAAACTTAAAATCAAACCAATTTCTAAATCTTATGCAGGAATTCAGATTCACACAATATATAGAAACCCCTACACGCATAACACCTAATTCTAAAACATGCTTAGATCTTATATTCACAAACTTCAAATATAAAGATATGTACACAACGGTAGAGGAGTTAGGTTTTTCTGATCACAATGGCACAATTTTACATTTAAAGTTACCCAAGCAAACCAAGCAAAAAACGTGGTACAAAAAAAAAAGGCGCTTCAACACTACAAATATGTTAAAATTTAAATTAAAATTGCAAGAAATAAGTTGGAACGATATAATAACGGCTGATAAAAATATGAATGAAAATTATGAAGCTTTTAACAAAACCCTAATTAACATCCTAAATCAATGTATCCCTTTACAAAAATGCAAATTAAAAACAAATTATAGTAAATACTGGCTCACAACAGGTATAAAAAAATGTTGCAAAAATAAGAGACTTTTCAAGATACTAATTACCAAAACCAAAGATCCTATATTAACAAAATACTACAAGAGATATGAAAAAATATTAAAAAAAACTGTAGTAATAGCAAAAAAACAACATTTTAAACATAAAATGATAAAATCAAGCAATAGAGTGAAAACAATGTGGGAAATAATAAATGAACGGACAAACAAAAAAATAAGACGCGAAAATAAGAATATAACGATACAAACAAACAATAATAATACAACTTCAGAGCCCAAAGAGGTGGCTACCATTTTTAATAATTTTTTTGCCTCTATTGGAAAAACAAATACGTGCCCACCTGGTAATAACCCAAAAACAACATCTATCACTGCTACAACTGATAATTCAATCTTTGTGAGTCCAGCAGACCCTTACGAGGTGAATGCATTATTAAAAAACTTAAAAAATAAATCGAGCTACGGCGTTGATGAGCTCCCTCCCTCCTACGTTACTGAGACAATGTGCGGATGAATTAACTCTCCCATTCTATAAACTTTTAAATCAATCTTTTGAGGAAGGAATTTTTCCCAACCTACTGAAAAAGGCCCTTGTAAAGCCAATACACAAAAAAAATGCAAAAGCTGACCCAAATAACTACCGCCCTATCGCTCTCCTACCCACTGCGTCAAAAATATTTGAGAAAGCCATGTGCAACCGTGTCTACGCTTATTGTGAAAAATACAATCTATTTAATGAATGTCAAAATGGTTTCAGGAAAAACAGATCCACAACCCTCGCCATTTACAAATACATACAAGAAGCCCTCGATATCATTAACTCCAAAAAATATGCTATAGGATTACTTCTCGATATGACGAAAGCTTACGATAAAGTTCAATTCAACATCTTATTAAATAAGCTATACAGCTTAGGAATCCGTGGAAAATGTCATGAATGGTTCACATCTTACTTACAGCATAGAGAGCAATTAGTGGAAGTGGAATACTTTAACCAAATAACGAACGAAATAGAATTAATCCGATCCGAAAACATACCAATAAATGCTTCAATTCCACAGGGTAGTGTGATAGGCTGCTTCCTATTCTTAGTCTATATCAATGACCTCCCGAAGCATATCAGCGAAACGTGCGTATTGTTTGCGGATGATAAATCTATTTTGACCTCTTGCGAAACTAATACCAACATTAATGATAAATTAAATTCAATACTTGATGATACATCTAATTGGATGACAGAACATAATTTAGAAATTAATTACAATAAGACAAAAATAATGACATTTCACCCTCAACAAAAAATACCTATACCTATAAACTTCAGTTTTAATAACTATAAACTAGACACAGTAAATAAATTCACCCTGTTAGGATTGGACATAGACACAAATATAAACTGGAAGTCGCATATACAAAAATTAAAGGTAAAATTATCAACATTTTCATACGCCCTTCGGGAAATCAAAAAAACCACAGACATAAATACTGCGTTGGTAACATATTATGCATATGCCTATGCATGGCTAAAATACGGAGTCATATTATGGGGAAATAGCACAGAATCACCCACATTATTCACCCTACAAAAAAAACTTATTAGAATACTTGTCAATATTCAACAAACAGATAGCTGTAAGCCCCACTTTAAGGAACAAAAAATTTTAACTCTACCCTGTATCTACATCTTCGAAATCTGTAAATTCGTACGTTCATACCCGAAATTTTATTCAAAAAGAGAAGACATTCAAACTAACATTACTTTAAGACATAAAAATAGGTTAAACATCCCTACATCCCGATTAAAATTGCACTCCTCAAGTACCTATGTCATGTCGATAAAAATATACAATAAGTTACCGGAAGATATAAGAAATATGCATAAATACAACATCTTTGTTAATAAATTAAAAGTATTTCTATTAAATAAAAGCTATTATACTGTGAAGGAATACTTGAATGAAAGACTATAATATATATTTTAGACTATAAGATAACTAAGACTATAAGATATTTTTAATTATTTAATTATTATATAACTAATAATTCAATTATTTATGTTATTATTGTTAACTGTTATGATTGTAATGATTTAATTTTAATGTATAATTTGATTTAATTTTAAATTTAACAATAATTAGATTTTAAGAATTTTTTATCCTGTAACAAAACTATTTTTGCTGTGCCCTTACAGGGTCTACAACGGCTCTTAGCTCTAAGCTTTTGTTAACATCTTTTTACCTTGTAGAACGCAAATAAATAAATATGAAATATGAAATATGTATTGAATTTAAAAGCCTGGGGCTGGGGCTGGTAGCCACGCTGACCTACTGGAGCGGGCCATTTAGGTACTGGGGGTCGCGGAACATTTAACGAGTTAAACGGCACAGCAGGCATCATGGGAGGTTTATATAAAATTTTGGGTGCGCTCTGAGCAGCTTGAGCCTTTGGGGCGTCATTACGCTGCTGCAGGTATATAATATTTAATTCTTCCTGCACGAATTCCAGAGCTTTTTCTATAGTTTCTGGACGCATACAACGTATACGTGAGCCTAAAGGTGCCTTTAGTCCACGCACGAGAGCCTGCATTGTCACTTTCTTATAAAGTGTCCGTTTCGCTTCAACAGTCGTTTGTAAGGTCTCGTCACGTAAGTCATAATTGTACTAAATAAAGTTTGACATTGGTCGTAAAATTCCTGCGGGGTCCTATTACCTTGCGTAGCCAACGAGAGGTCATTGTACAAAGCCGTCTCGTCTCTCTGATCCGAGAAATTATTAATTAGAGCTGATCTCAACCTGCCCAAGTTTCAGGAATGCCATTTGAGTTGATGGTGGATGCGGCAGGCCCTGTTATCTTGTTTAAGATGCCATTTAAAACACACAGGTTCCCTAGCTCATTGCCTGGCTCAGCGCTTGCATACTGAGATACGATGCGGTCACAGATGTTAATAAACCTCGTTAGTACATTGGGGTTTCCGTCAAAATCGGGCACAAGGCGTAAGGCCTTGAAGATTACGTCGGGATCGTAAGGCATTTTAGGTTCAAATAAACTATTTAAATTTAAATCTAATTCACCATCTAAATCTTTGCTAGTATCTACTATTTGTCGGCGTGCCTGTCGTGATGCAGGTTCCTGACGATTAGACCTTCCGTGATGAAAAATCTTGGACATAAAAGTAACTAGGAATAGAGAGGAAACAACACGAGAAAGATTCTGGTGTACTCACATATGTTTCATCTCTGGTTCTTCGCCGTGAATCGATGTCTGGATTCTCCACGCGGCTCCGCAGCTTTACCGTAGATTCTGGATACTCATGATGTGACTTGATAGCCGCCCGGATGACTCGCGATCGTGGTGGTCGATATGAGATGACTCTAACGCGATTCGCGAACCGGCCCGCGAGTATCCTACCGACTGCGCCAATTACGTACGCTGCAGACGGTGGATCGAAAAAAAACCAAAGATATTTTATAACTAATTTAATTTAAAAGAAATTACTACAATTAATATGGTGAAACCTATTCGATGTTAGAATATGGAATGACAGAAAAAATACTTAAAAATAATTAATTGCTATGGTGAATTTCGCTGCGTCGGCGGCTCGTGGCTGGACGGATGTCGATGCTGCAGTTTTCGTGCGTTTGGCGTAAACATGCAGGAATGTGCGAGGTCGGCGATATCCATTAGGGATACGTATTTAACACGCTTAGCTCGGATTGAACTTAATTGATATGGTTTGATTTTTACTGATTCAATATTTTAATACTTTTCGAGCGCAAACGGAAACGCACGAGTAACTACAAAGATGAAAATTGAACATCAAAGACCAAATAGAAATAAAAATGTCGTTGACATGATCGCAAGTACTCAGAGAGTATAAATCTATGATATCTATCGTAATGTTTGTGGTGCAAATATTAAAAGGTTTCAGTTCTTCATATGGTTTAAACTTCGATTACTGTAACGGCTGTAAACGTAGGAAAATTCGTTAGGGAAACTTCCCAAAGTTCCTAAAGTTGCAATCAATGGTATTCAGCAAGAAAAGGTTTTCATCAATAAAGCTGGCGTTTCCTAAAAAAGCGCCTGCTATGTTAATTATGAAGGTTGTGATTGTGTAAAGTGATTTATACAATCAAATCTGTATAATGAGTCACTTGTAATGACTCAGTTAAAAGGATATCTGTTAGCTTGCTTAGTACAAGGGTTTCATGCATTTCAGCATTCTAATTTGGAATATAAACTGTTCAAATAAGAACAGATTTCAAAAATATTACATCAGGATAGGTCTCACTATCTTTAATTTCTTCGTACTATATTGCACGCACCCTTGGCTTATTATGGGGTGATGAGCCGCCGGTAGTCATGAATCTCTTGTAAGCAACCGATAGCGCGATCTAATTCGATCCCAACATCATCTAGTTGCAACGCGCACACTTACCCAGCATCCCTCGACACAAAATGGATAGGAGACGGAATAAATTATCAGAATGTAAGATTTTATCTGAATAAACTTGTACTGTCACTTACGGGATATCTTCCGTGATTGTTCATTGTTTTGAGCTCCCGATATTTCGGCGCTGTTGCAAGCGCCATGATCGCGGGTTGACTGGAGAATGCGGGTGGATGGAAAATAAATTGTTAAGAGCAGACTAATCTATCTATCCTCTTTCCTTGTCTTTTGCTACGCGCACTAGTGGAACTCGACACTAAGTCACGGCAAAACACACTCACAGTATCACCAGGTTTTTTGGAGTCCTTATTGCGATGCCGGCTGCGATTTTTGAGCTTACTCAAAACTGGATTCCACGTATTTGACAATTTGAAGCCATCCTCCCGATTGAAATTTTTGTGTTTTCTTATTTCAATTGCTTCTCTTGTCAGCCCTGGTAAGTAATGTTCGTCCGTTGAGAAAATACGTGGCTTGTGAAATTCGATCCAGTGATTGGGCCCTGACTGCAGTAGGTGTTCAGCTATGGCAGATTTTTGCTCATCGTTGTTTTTCACCGCCTTTATGTGCTCTTTGATGCGGCATGAGACAGTTCGCTTCGTTTGACCGATGTATGAACTGCCGCAACTGCAGTCAATTTTGTACACCCCAGGATGTTCAAAAGGGATCTTATCCTTCGGGGAACGCAGACTTTGTGCAATTTTCTTATGAGGAGTAAACACGGTCTTTATCGAGTATTTACTCGGTAAACGACCTATCTTGTCCGTTACTCCTCTAAGATATGGCAAGAAAATTGGTTGACGCTCCACTGTAGATCTGGCCGCTCGCATCTTTTTTGTTTTTACTACTCCAATGTTGGTGTTGTAGCCGTTCTTATGTAGAACCTTTTGTACGTGGGATAGTTCACCAGGAAGATGTTCAGAATCACAAAGATCAAATGCGCGATTTGTAAGTGAGGTGACTACGGACTTAAGGTGACCGGGGTGATGATGTGACGTGGCGTGCAAGTAGCGGTCCGTATGAGTCGGCTTCCAGTATACTGAGTGGCCAAGGGTCCCATCACTCCTTGCAATGACTTCAACGTCAAGGAAAGCTAAAGCCCGACCTTTCTCTACTTCCGCTGTGAAACGCATGGCCGTGTGGACGTTGTTCAGATGGTTCAAACATCTCTCAACCTCTGGTGTTCCACCTTTGAGGATGCAGAATACGCCGTCCACATACCTCTTTCAATCCTTGATAGGCACAGGACCTGTTGAGATAGCCAGGTCTTCGATGTGTTCCATCCACAAGTTAGCAACCACAGGTGCCACTGGACTACCCATGGCTACACCATCAATTTGTTGGTAAAACTGGCCTTTGTATAAGAAGAAATTGGTGGACAGACAGTGTTCCAGCAATTTTGCATAATCCATGGGGATATTGTTTTCTGAAAGCTTTCTTCTTATAACTTCCATACATTCCAGTACGGGAACATTGGTGAACAGGGATTCGACGTGAAAGCTGACCATAATCTCATCATCCCCGACCCTGGTCTGTTTCAACAAGCTCACAAAATGACGGGAGTCCTTGACAAAAGATGTAGTGTGGCCCACCAATTTCTGTAGCGTGTCTGTTAACATGTCTCGCTAAATCACTCGATGGAGAATCAATCTGGTTAACTATTGGGCGCAGCGGGACATCCTTCTTATGAATTTTAGGTAATCCATAAATCTTTGGTGGCTGCGATACCTGTGAGACCCTCGCCGTTGGGTTGTAATTTACCGGTTTGTACGTTTTGCTGTCGCTGAGCAGAGATCTCATCTTCTCGTCATACTCAGAAACATTTAACACAACCGTCGCATTACCCTTGTCCGCCTTCAAAACGAGGATGTCCAAATCTCCACGGAGTTCACGTAATGCAGAGCGTTCATCAGGCGTGATGTTGCTGATAGGAGGTTTAGCATGACGTAACACCACGGCAACGTCTTGCCTTAGGGCGTCTGCGTCGCTGCGGGACTGTTCGAAAGAGATACCGCGGCCCTGGAACACAAAGGGCAAAGAAGGAACATGGATGGGTTTTAGTCAGTACAAGTCTGACACTCCCTTCCGCTCCGCCCAGAGCAGGGGGGGTCATTTTGGAAAAAAAAAGGGCGTCTGCGTCATAGGGTGGCAATTTATTAATTCAAAACAATGAACAATCACGGAAGATATATACCCGTAAGTGACAGTACAAGTTTAGTTGTAAACCGTGAAAGCTTAAAACAGTGTTTATCTGAATAATTACGAATATCGACAATATGTTAATTTAAGGGTTAAAAAGGGGGATGAAGGTAAGTAACTATGTTTGTTCGGGTGGGATCTTTTTCGACATCCACGTGAGCGAAGCTGCGGGCAAAAGCTAGTATTTAAATAAATTGATTTTGACTAGATGAGTATGTACGATACATGACGGGCAAGTTTCTTTCATTTATTTTCCCTGCAGCCGCCGTAGAAACATGCGTGTCGCGTGATCATTATTCTATTCGTGCCCCACTGCTGGGCCAAGGCCTTTTACTTTCGCAAAATCTCTACATTGTGCGACCTCTAGCCATGATTGCCCCGCAAACAAGATCAAGTGGCTAGAATTGGATTTCTAAATGTTTTAGGTCGAACAAAGGACAATAGTTAATTATGTAGGTTGTGATTGTGCTAAGTGATATCTAAATCATCATCATCATCATTTCAGCCGAAAGACGTAAACTGCTGGACATAGGCCTCCCCCAAGTGTCGCCACATTGACCGGTCCCGTGAGACTCGCATCCAGCGGATCCCTGCAACCTTCACCACGTCATCGGTCCACCTAAATAATTAAATCTATTTAATGAGTGAAACTCTTGTAATGACTCAGCTACAAGTGTTTAATGCATTTCAGCATTCCAATTTGGTATATAAACTGTTCAATTAAGAACAGATCTCAAAAATATTACAACAGGATTTATGTCTAAATATCGTAAAGTTCTACCGCTTATTGCACGCGACCCTTAGCCTACTGTGGGGTAGTGAGCCGCCGGTAGTCATGAATCTCTTGTAAGCAAACGATAGCGCGATCTAATTCGACTACAACACCATCTAGAGAGCCTGTAGGAAACTCAGCATCCGATTACTACTGACCCAGATAGCAAATAACCGGTTTTTTTGAATTTAAGAAACAAGGACAAAAATCACGAAAACACTAAGGGGTTATCCTTTTGTGTTCGGAATGAGACAGACTGACACCAATAAAACCAGATTCGATAATATTATGAGTCGCTAACCGTTAGCTCGGATTGAACTTAATTGATATGGTTTGATTTTTACAGATTCAATATTTTGATACTTTCCGAGCGCAACCGGAAACGCACGAGTAACACAAATATGAAAATTGAACATCAAAGACCAAGTACAAATAAAAATGTCGTTAACATGAGCAAGTACTCGGAGAGTATAAATCTATGATATCTAACGTAATGTTTGTGGTACAAATATTAAAAGGTTTCAGTTCTTCATATGGTTTAAACCTCGATTACTGTAACGGCTGTAAACGTAGGAAAATTCGTTTGGAAAACTTCCCAAATTTCCTAAAGTTGCAATCAATGGTATTCAGCAAGAAAAGGTTTTCATCAATAAAGCTCGCGTTTCCTAAAAAAGTGCCTGCTAAGTTAATTATGAAGGTTATGATTATGTAAAGTGATATAGACATTCAAATCTGTCTAATGAGGGTAACACTTGTAATGACTCAGTTAAAAGGATATCTGTTAGCTGCTTAGTCCAAGGGTTTTATGCATTTCAACATTCTAATTTGGAATATAAACTGTTCAATTAAGAACAGATTTCAAAAATATTACAACAGGATAGGTCATTACTACTACAACTCATTAGTCACGCCGAAGATAGGAATGATCACTGTGTCATCATTCCTATCTTATCGTAAGCGCCAGGGTATCCCGCGAAATTCAAATTTTCATACGATTTTTGCAATTTGCAGGTCAGTGTCAGGTTGTGTGTTGATGATAAATGAGTCGCGCAAGTAACACGTATGTAGTTACAGATTTGTAATCATTAATACAACCCACTAAGTTTATCCCTGTTCTGTAACTATTTCATGAAAAAGTCATTCAACACACAGTAAAACAAAAATAATATTGAAATCATATTTTATTGGGTCTATAAGCGCAGTTAGTTCCTCGAAGTATGCTGAATCTGTATTGATGTCGTAACCCCTCGCATCCGTCGCGTTACCTATGTAATTAATTAATATAATTTACAAGTCATATAATTACTACCGAAATATAATTAGTTGGCTAGGAAGTGCACTGAAAATATGTGTATTGTTTCACAATGAGGAACCTCATTGTGATTTAGAATGTGGCTAAAACAAGCCTATATTTAAACAGACTTGTAATTTACCATAGTTATTTTCTAATAATTAATGTTCTCGTGGAGCCTTTGTTGATGCGGATGTTCAATTACTGGTTTAGGGCTCCTAAACTGATCTACAGTATCAATAGGAGGACTTGTAATTAATGCATTGCAGCATTTTTCTGTCTGGGATAATGTGGTCCCTTTGCATATAAGCGAAAACCCGTGGTATCAAGAAGGTTTGTTTGTTTTGTTTTGTTTGCTTTTTTTTTTTTTTTAAACTTTGCCCCACACTAGGAATTTCTCCTGTATCGTGGGTGCGTTTACAAACATTTAAATTCACATACACAAACAGCTAGACCCGGAACAATTACCTGTAGGCCATACAAATATTTGTTCCGTGCGGGAATCGAACCCGCGACACGAAGCGCAGCAGTCAATCGCTCAGCCACTGCGCCAACCGTGCCGTCATAGGACGAAGGTAGGAAGAAGGAGGACTGACTTTCATTAACACGACGCAGAAACAGGTATGCCATTGTTTCAAAGTTTTTTATCTCATGTAAAAGCAGGATTTAATCTTCTATCTATATACAACCTGTAACTTAATTAACGCACATCCTGAAAATAGTTTGTGCAGAATCGTTTACTGAATCAATTTATATCATTTTTAATATAGGTAATTTTTTATCCTAAAAATAATTAAAACTACGGAAATTATTGTCATATTAACCCTGTACAGTCAAAACAAATTGAAATGGACCGTAAGTCAAAGTAATAAGACTTTTAAAATCACAGTTTTATTAGTTTTATTTGTATTCATACAAATTCCATCATTCAATACAAAATAAAGAAAAATAAACCTTATTAGTACTAACTAATTTAGTAAATAACAATGCATATACATGTTAATCAGTACATATTATTCAGTGTATGTATTATGATTATAACATAATATTCTAATTGGGGTGTGCGTTAATTACGTTACATGTTGTATATAAAATGGTAAACTGACTGACTGACTGACTAGGTGATATATCAACACACAGCCCAAACCGCTGGTCTTAGAACATGGAGGGTGTGTTCTTTGTGAAAAGTAAGTATCCACTAAGAAAGGATTTTTGGGAGTTCCGCCCCTAAAGGGGTAAAATAGGGGATGGAAGTTTATATGAAAGTTTTGAAGTTAGGATCTTCAAATTTGGTGTTTAGGCTGACGATTGAAAATAAATTTATACGTGTCTCAGCGTTTTTGATAATTTTACCCCGAAGGGTTAAAAATGGTGATGAAGGTAAGTAACTATGTTTGTTCGGGTGGGATCTTTCTCGACATCCACGCGGGCGATGCCGCGCGCAAAAGCTAGTATATAAAAATATACTAGCTTTATATAGATAAATTGATTTTGACTAGATGAGTATGTACGATACATGACGGGCAATTTTCTTTCATTTGTTTTCCCTGCAGCAGCCGTAGCAACATGCGTGGCGCGTGAGCATTATACTATTCGTGCCCCACTGCTGGGCCAAGGCTTTTTACCTTCGCAAAATCTCTATCTTGTGCGACCTTTAGCAATGATTGCCCCGCAAACAAGATCAAGTGGCTAGAATTGGATTTCTAAATGTTTTCGGAGGAACAGAGGACAAAAGTTAATTATGTAGGTTGTGATTGTGCTAAGTGATATCTAAATAATTAAATCTATTTATTGAGTGTAACTCTCGTAATGACTCAGCTAAAAGTGTATCTTGTAGCTGGCTTAATACAAGTGTTTCATGCATTTCATCATTCTAATTTGGAATATAAACTGTTCAATTAAGAACCGATCTCAAAAATATTACAACAGGATAGGTCTCACTATCTTTAATTTCTTCGTACTGTTGGTGATTCTCAGAGGTCTTCGAAATAAAAAATAGCGGACTGTAATTATATAGGTAGGTATATTGGTAATAATTGATATTAAGAACGCGCGCTTCTGATCCGTGTCGAATGTGTGAATGGTGGTGGTACGGCGGCGGCGTCGGCGGCACTCGGCACCTCGTCCCCCGCTCCCCGCTCGCCGCTGTCGCCCTCCGGTCGCAGTGTCTCACGGTGATATGTTTTATCTCCAACATACTCCCCGGGTTGAAGTAGGCAGCTGATTCAACAAGCAGGTTCTGGAAGGGGACAAATGTTATTAAACGCCCTTCGAA
This sequence comes from Noctua fimbriata, assembly GCA_905163415.1. Lineage (NCBI taxonomy): Eukaryota > Metazoa > Arthropoda > Insecta > Lepidoptera > Noctuidae > Noctua > Noctua fimbriata. Next base: position 9,958,141 of record LR990921.1, read on the forward strand.
TAATGGTTCCTCCTTTGATCCTTATATCGGCGACTCGAGCGACTTGATCCTGAGCTCCTGGGAAAACGGCCACACAGCGACCCAGGGCCCAACGTAAGGGAGGTAGCGCTTTGTCCTTTATAAGGACTAAGGAACCCAATTTGAGTTCGCTTGATGCAGTAGGCCACTTCGTCTTTTGCTGCAGAGTGGTGACGTACTCGTTGGAGAATCGTTTCCAGAAGTGTTGTTTGACGAACTCGATTCGTTTGTATCGCTCAAGGCTTGTTATTCTTTCTGTCAGCTGTGGATGTGGAACTGACACAAGTGATCGTCCTATTAGGAAGTGAGCGGGTGTTAAAGGTGTAAAGTCTGTAGGATCAGAGTTTAAGGCGGTTATAGGACGAGAATTAAGGATGGCTTCCACTTGAGTCAGACAAGTGTGCATTTCCTCATACGTGAAATGCGTAAGTTGGAGAAGCCTACGAAGATGATATTTAGTGGAACGGACTGCAGATTCAGCCATACCATTGAAATGGGGGGTGTAGCTCTTAATGAAGAGGAAGTCTATACCCTCTTGGGCGACTTCAGAACTAATTTGGGAACTTGAGTCCTGTAAGAAGCGATGCAACTCGTTACATGTACCTACAAAATTAGTCCCATTGTCGGAGGTTATACTTTGAGACTTCCCTCGACGAGCCACAAACCGGTTTAAAGCAGCCATGTATCCCTCTTTAGTAAGATCTGTGACGAGTTCTAGATGCACGGCTTTTGTAGCTAAACAGACAAAAATGGACAAGTAACATTTAATCAGTTGGCAACCTCGACCTTTACGGTTAGCTATCTTAACTGGGCCTGCATAATCCACCGAACAATGTAAAAAAGGGAATTCCAGTGTAGTTCTGGATTCAGGTAATTGCCCCATAATGGGCTGAACATTGCTGGCTTTAAATCTGAAACATTTTATGCAACCTTTCGTTACGGACTTAGACAGATTCCTTCCTCCTAAACGCCAAAACGTTTGACGAATATTGGACTGAGGTCCAGCATGTAAAAGTTTCAAGTGATGCATGTGAAATAAGATTTTCGTTAAATGATGTTTGCTACATAATAATATAGGATGTTTTGTGTCATAGCTATAAGGTGAATTATCAAGTCTACCACCTACTCTCAAGATATCATTTGAATCTAAGAATGGAGTCAATGATATTAATTTATTTTTCTTTGGTAATGCGTGACCTGATTTTAAGATAAGATATTCATTTGGGAACATTTCTAACTGGGCAATGTGTATAATAAAATTAAATGAATTTTGCAATTCTTCACAAGAAAGATGATCGTAGTATCTGTTTGTTTTGTTTTTACAGTTATAAATAAATCTGTTTATATACGCTACAACTCTTTGTAAACGTGTAAATTGTGAATATTTCAGAAAAAGTTTTGTAAATAGTTTATCTTCGTCGTTCTTGCTAACGTCATTATTTATAACAAGACAAAGTTGAAGATCCGGTAGGTCCCGTTTCTGGGTTTTATTAGGCATTTGTGGCCAACAACGCTCCGATTCGAGCAAAAACGATGGACCCGACCACCACAACGAGTCGTCGCTGATAATATCAGCCTTCACCCCGCGAGAAACGAGATCTGCCGGGTTCTCCTTGGACGGAATGTAGCTCCAAGTGTGACCGCTGGTGCTTTCCTTGATTTCATTTACACGATTACGTACGAATTGATTAAGTTGATTTGAAGGGGTGGATAACCACCCTAATACGATGGAATCGCACCAAAAGCGACACATGTTTATGTTTAATGTTAGTGAATTTTGTACACAGCTCAAGACGTGGGATAGTTGTGGGTTTGATCGGTGCAACCTTGTTTTTCGAGACTAAGAGCTGAACACGCAAAATCCCTGAGTTACTCACAGACCGAATGTAGACGCATGCCCCATACGCACTTTGAGAAGCATCTGTGAATATATGGATTTCAATTTTTACGCAAAGATCACTAAGAACCCAACGAGGTATTTGTAACTTATTAAGACAGGGTAATGTGTTAGCAAATGAAGACCAGAGATGTAAAATCTCTGACGAAACTTCTTCGTCCCAAGAGCATTTATTGAACCATAATTTCTGCATAATCAACTTAGCTTCGACAACGCATGGCCCTACAAGGCCTAATGGGTCGAATATTTGGCTTATAACGGAAAGAATATGACGTTTTGTAACCTTCTCATGAAGTTCAATGTTAATTGAGAAAGATAAGGTATCCTGCTGACAAAGCCAATATAAACCTAATGTTTTTGATGCTGCATTTAAGTTGTTATCTGATAGATCTAAAACTGTATTTGAATCAATAATTTGATCTGAGAGTAGCTCGTTTAGAATTAATGCGTTATTCGATTTCCGGAATCTGAGGAGAATCGATATGAGATCGTCTTGGACTGTAGGACCGACCATCTGAATTTCATTGAAGGAGATTCCTGAAGTGGTGACGGCAGAAGCGTCAAAGACTGTTCGCAACTTTGTTGTTGTACTGGACTCCCGAAGTACGCCATGATGAGGAAGGTAGTAGTTGGCATTGTCACTGTATGGAAAAAGAACTTTATTTTCAGTCATGTGACCTAGCTGCTCGTATTCTTTTATATAGTTTATATATTTCTCCTTGAATATTGGCTCTCGTTCGAATTTTCGCTCTAGCGATAAAAAACGTCGCTTAGCCATTTCAAAAGAATCCCCTAAGAACAGGGGATCTTGTTTTAGAGGAATGGTGACGACAAAGCGACCGTCGTCCTTACGAGTTGTGTTGACAGTAAAACTATTTTCACACGCACGTTCCTCTGCGGATTGAGAATGCTCATGAGAAACAGTATCTACTTCCCAAGAGATCAATATCAAATTGACCTTGAGTAAAAAGACATTGACTAAATGTACTTTTCGGACTTGAGATGTGACCAGTTACTATCCATCCGAACTCCGAACTACGCAACATGGGTAGATGCTTGCCTAAGCTAATCTTTTTGTTACCTAGAATATCCCAGAAGATGTCTGCCCCGATAAGTAGATCGACCTTAGAAGGAATATTATAAATGGGGTCAGATAGACATAAGCCTGATGGGATTTGAATATGTCGTGTGTCAATGTACGTGATTGGCACTGCTGTGGTGACGTTGGTAAACACATAACAATCAATGTTATTCCTATAGCTAGAATTCAATGACTCAATTATGAGATTGCAAGACTGTGTACTATGGGATACATGATTATTAAAACCTGATACCGTGGAGCTCACGTTCCGCCTCGGCAAACCCAGCTTACTGCAGAAAGCTTCGGATACGATATTTATTCCGTTACCGTTGTCCAAGATCACCCTGGCGGTGTGTTTGTTGCCCTTGCCGTCAACCACTTTCACCAACGCTGTGGAAAGGAAAACACGCGTCGGAGTAGTAACCGGTAGAACATCAGTTGTCAATACAATATCTTTTGAAGAGGAAGATGACGAATCACTAGAAGCAGATTGTTCAGATTTTTCTAAGTGCAAAAGAGTGTTGTGCTTTTCATTGCAATATTTGGAGTGTGACAAAAAACATTTCTTTGCTACGTGACCGAAGCGCAAACAGTTCAAGCAAACCTTGAACTCCTTTACTTTAGCTATCCGAGATTCTACAGGAAGACTTCTAAACGATTCGCAATTAAACAGCTGATGTGACACATCGTCACAAAATGGACATGATTTTCGTTTGTATTTTTTATCTTCATTTTTGCTATTAGTGCTATTATTATTATTTATTACTAAACTTTTCGCTTTTACGGGTTCTGATTTTGTTTTATTATTTTTATTATTCTCTTCTAAAGTTTCTATTATTTGGGCTCTTTTACTTAAAAATGTTATGAACTGTGATAGGGTTGGGGATGAATTCAATGTATTTCTATGTTCTTCCCACTCTCGACCCGTCACACTATCAAGTTTAGTTGACATCATATAAATTATGATCGTGTCCCAAACGGGTTCTTTCAATGATGTGAGAGCCCTGATGTTCTTGTTAGTTACATCAATAAGATTTTGAATCGACTTACATGATTCTGATCTAATTGGTTCTACGTTAAACAAAGCCTGTAAGTGATTATTAACCAGTAAGCGACTGTTATCAAATCGCTCGCACAATAAGTCCCATGCAATTTTATAGTTGTTACCTTTAAAATCGATGTTTTTAATAATACAAGCGGCATTTCCTTTAAGAGAAGCACGTAAATAGTGGAACTTATTAATGTTATCTATGCAATGACTGTTATGTATAAGAGAAAGGAATGTGTCTTTGAATTCGAGCCAGTCTTGATAGCCGCCGCTGAAATTTGGTAAGTCAATTTTCGGTAGCCTAACCAAATTTCTCACTCGTCCACCTGATTCTGCATCGCTGAACTCCGCCACAGATCCGCTGCCCTTTCCTCCGGCAGCAAGCAGGCTCTTGGCCTTGGCCACCAGCGGGTAGTAGTCGTTGAGAAACTGCACACGCTCCGCGGGTACTTCTTCGGTTGGTGGCTCGTCAGATAGGATCTCGATATCAGTCTGTAACGTGTCGAATTCATCGCATAAGGGCTCAAATTTTCGAAAGCGACACTCTAAATCTATGATTTGTAACTGCGTTAAGGTTTTAGAAGTTTCAATTATTTTAATATGATTACCAAAAATAGTAATCTTTGATTTTATAGCTGAGCGTTTTTTAATTAAAGTTTTAAGTTCTGACATGATCACAAGCAAACCTCAAGTCGTGGTAATGGCAACAGCTGATTTAAAATAACAAGCTACTTGATGCACCGTAACACGTAGTAAATAAATTATTATGTAAGTGTCAATTAAAATATAACCAGGTAGCTAAGCAAATTGAAATAAACAAGACGATTCATGCGATAGGCATTCAACGCTCGAGTTTTACGACTGCAATTAGCGAAAAAAGTTTCGAATAATTAATTTGTCTAAACTAAATATTATAGACAGCTCAGGTAATATTCTATGAATAGTAATGTATGAAGAATGCACAAAGTACTGACTCAAGTTTTAGCTAAATGTGTATGATACTGAGAAGGGAATATGAATTTGGCTAGCAATAAGAAGATGGAATAAGAGGAATAAATAGGAACGCACTCACAAGATGTCTTGTCCTTTTTCCAGTGACGAGACGGTTTGTTCGTCCTTCAAATCTCCTTCCTTGACCTTCTCGAAAGTTGTCGCGTAATGGCCGGCGCGTACGACTCGCCAAATTTTTTTGCACGGAATAATCTCCAAATAAGCTTCAAGACGTCCTTATTATCCTTTTCCACGGTGAGAGGACCATTTGTTGGTGATTCTCAGAGGTCTTCGAAATAAAAAATAGCGGACTGTAATTATATATGTATAATTACAGTTGTAATGTAAGATTTTATCTGAATAATTACGAATATCGACAATATGTTAACTTAAGCAACGCGCACACTTACCCAGCATCCCTCGACACAAAATGGATAGGAGACGGAATGAAATTATCAAAATGTAAGATTTTATCTGAATAATTACGAATATCGACAATATGTTAATTTAAGGGTTAAAAAGGGGGATGAAGGTAAGTAAGTCGAAAAAGATCCCACCCGAACAAACACAGTTTGTTCGGGTGGGATCTTTTTCGACATCCACGTGGGCGAAGCTGCGGGCAAAAGCTAGTATTTAAATAAATTGATTTTGACTAGATGAGTATGTACGATACATGACGGGCAATTTTCTTTCATTTATTTTCCCTGCAGCCGCCGTAGCAACATGCGTGTCACGTGATCATTATTCTATTCGTGCCCCACTGCTGGGCCAAGGCCTTTTACCTTCGCAAAATCTCTACATTGTGCGACCTCTAGCCATGATTGCCCCGCAAACAAGATCAAGTGGCTAGAATTGGATTTCTAAATGTTTTAGGTCGAACAGAGGACAATAGTTAATTATGTAGGTTGTGATTGTGCTAAGTGATATCTAAATCATCATCATCATCATTTCAGCCGAAAGACGTAAACTGCTGGACATAGGCCTCCCCCAAGTGTCACCACATTGACCGGTCCCGGATCCCTGCAACCTTCACCAGGTCATCGGTCCACCTAAATAATTAAATCTATTTAATGAGTGAAACTCTTGTAATGACTCAGCTACAAGTGTTTAATGCATTTCAGCATTCCAATTTGGTATATAAACTGTTCAATTAAGAACAGATCTCAAAAATATTACAACAGGATATGTCTAAATATCGTAAAGTTCTACCGCTTATTGCACGCGACCCTTAGCCTACTGTGGGGTAGTGAGCCGCCGGTAGTCATGAATCTCTTGTAAGCAAACGATAGCGCGATCTAATTCGACTACAACACCATCTAGAGAGCCTGTAGGAAACTCTGCATCCGATTACTACTGACCCAGATAGCAACTAACCGGTTTTTTTGAATTTAAGAAACAAGGACAAAAATCACGAAAACACAAAGGGGTTATCCCTTTGTGCTCGGAATGAGACAGACTGACACCAATAAAACCAGATTCGATAATATTATGAGTCGCTAACCGTTAGCTCGGATTGAACTTAATTGATATGGTTTGATTTTTACAGATTCAATATTTTGATACTTTCCGAGCGCAACCGGAAACGCACGAGTAACACAAAGATGAAAATTGAACATCAAAGACCAAGTACAAATAAAAATGTCGTTAACATGAGCAAGTACTCGGAGAGTATAAATCTATGATATCTAACGTAATGTTTGTGGTACAAATATTAAAAGGTTTCAGTTCTTCATATGGTTTAAACCTCGATTACTGTAACGGCTGTAAACGTAGGAAAATTCGTTTGGAAAACTTCCCAAATTTCCTAAAGTTGCAATCAATGGTATTCAGCAAGAAAAGGTTTTCATCAATAAAGCTTGCGTTTCCTAAAAAAGTGCCTGCTAAGTTAATTATGAAGGTTATGATTATGTAAAGTGATATAGACATTCAAATCTGTCTAATGAGGGCAATACTTGTAATGACTCAGTTAAAAGGATATCTGTTAGCTGCTTAGTCCAAGGGTTTTATGCATTTCAACATTCTAATTTGGAATATAAACTGTTCAATTAAGAACAGATTTCAAAAATATTACAACAGGATAGGTCATTACTACTACACCCATTAGTCACGCCGAAGATAGGAATGGTCACTGTGTCACCATTCCTATCTTATCGTAAGTGCCAGGATATCCCGCGAAATTCAAATTTTTATACGTTTTTTGCAATTTGCAGGTCAGTTCAGGTTGTGTGTTGATGAAAAATGAGTCGCGCAAGTAACACGTATGTAGTTACAGATTTATAATCATTAATACAACCCTCTAAGTTTATCCCTGTTCTGTAACTATTTCATGAAAAAGTCATTCATCACACAGCAAAACAAAAATAATATTGAAATCATATTTTATTGGGTCTATAAGCGCAGGTAATGTAAGTTAGTTCCTCGAAGTATGCTGCATCTGTATTGATGTCGTAACCCCTCGCATCCGTCGCGTTCCCTATGTAATTAATTAATAATAAATATAATTTTCAAGTCATATAATTACTACCAAAATATAATTACTAAGCTAGGAAGTGCAGTGATAATATGTGTATTGTTTCACAAAGAGGAACCTCATTGTGATTTAGAATGTGGCTACAAGAAGCCTATATTTAAACAGACTTGTAATTTACCATAGTTATTTTCTAATAATTAATGTTCTCGTGGAGCCTTTGTTGATGCGGATGTTCAATTACTGGTTTAGGGCTCCTAAACAGATCTACAGTATCAATAGGAGGACTTGTAATTAATGCATTGCAGCATTTTTCTGTCTGGGATAATGTGGTCCCTTTGCATAAGCGAAAACCCGTGGTATCAAGAAGGTAGACAGGAGGACTGACTTTCATTAACACGACGCAGAAACAGGTATGCCATTGTTTCAAAGTTTTTTATCTCATGTAAAAGCGGGATTTAATCTTCTATCTATATATATAAAATGGTAAACTGACTGACTGACTGACTTGGTGATATATCAACACACAGCCCAAACCGCTGGTCTTAGAACATGGAGGGTGTGTTCTTTGTGAAAAGTAAGTATCCACTAAGAAAGGATTTTTGGGAGTTCCACCCCTAAAGGGGTAAAATAGGGGATGAAAGTTTTTATGAAAGTCCGTCAGTTTTGAAGTTAGGATCTTCAAATTGTAAATTGTGTTTGGGCTAACGATTGAAAATAAATTTATACGTGTCTCAGAGTTTTTGATAATTTTACCCCGAAGGGTTAAAAATGGTGATGAAGGTAAGTAACTATGTTTGTTCGGGTGGGATCTTTCTCAACATCCACGCGGGCGATGCCACGCGCAAAAGCTAGTATATATAAATATACTAGCTTTATATAGATAAATTGATTTTGACTAGATGAGTATGTACGATACAAGACGGGCAATTTTCTTTCATTTTTTTCCATGCAGCAGCCGTAGCAACATGCGTGTCGCGTGAGCATTATACTATTCGTGCCCCACTGCTGGGTTAAGGCCTTTTATCTTCGCAAAATCTCTATCTTGTGCGACCTCTAGCCATGATTGCCCCGCAAACAAGATCAAGTGGCTAGAATTGGATTTCTAAATGTTTTAGGAGGAACAGAGGACAAAAGTTAATTATGTAGGTTGTCATTGTGCTAAGTGATATCTAAATAATTAAATCTATTTATTGAGTGTAACTCTCGTAATGACTCAGCTAAAAGTGTATCTTGTAGCTGGCTTAATACAAGTGTTTCATGCATTTCAGCATTCTAATTTGGAATATAAACTGTTCAATTAAGAACAGATCTCAAAAATATTACAACAGGATAAGTCAAACTATCGTCAAGTTCTACGTACTTATTGCACGCGACCCTTAGCCTACTGTGGGGTAGTGAGCCGCCGGTAGTCATGAATCTCTCGTAAGAAAACGATAGCGCGATCTAATTCGATCCCAACACCATCTAGTTGCAACACGCACACTAACCCAGCATCCCTCAATACAAAATGGATAGGAGACAGAATGAAATTATAAAAATGTAAGATTTTTGTATTTCATATGAATAATTACGAATGTCGACAATATGTTACTTTAATTTATAATTTAAACTCAGACTTATACTTAACAAAAGAGGGTGGATTTTAAACATAATGAATCTGCTAATTCTTTTTGTTTCATGGGGTACCTCGTGGGTACATAGTTAAGCCGTGCTTGCCTAGGTAGGTCTGTGGATAAACACCCATTTCATACCGAGTTTCCTCCGTGCCTCGGAATGCATGTTAAGTTGGTCCCGGCTGTCATTTGTAGATCTTAGACAGTCGTAACAGGAAGTCAGTGGCGCAAAAAGTCTGACAACCAGTCTTACCAAGGGGAATATCGAATATCGTATTACCTAGTGGGTTGCTGGTGATTGGTTGCTGATTGGTGAACTTAGTTACAAGCGTTTGTGTTATTGTAATTAGTGATCTTTTTGAATGTGTTTGTTCAAATTGCCAGCTAATATAACTATCGAAGCCGGGGCAATAATTTTCCCCTTGAGGCGTCGTGGGGTAGGGACCTTTTGTCCTCGTACAGGACTCTTTTAGTTTGTAGTTTTTTTTTACGTCACAGCCAACTACACGTTCAATTTATACATATATACTTTAAATAGTTGGAGTAATTCAGACCCGTATTTCTCAGTAACGGACAGCTTTCTCGATTTGTGCCCGGTTCCCTTAGGCATAACAGTAGCTATCGAATTAGGGTCCTACTAAACGTCTGTCTCTGCCTCTGCCTACACATAAAAAGATGTGGACGTAATGTTTATTAATCAGTATCTCTGTCAAACACTGTCTTAAGCTTTCACGGTTTCCAGTTTTGAGTATGCGCAAAAGTAGCAGCCGGCATCGTAATAAGGACTCACAAAAACTGGTGATACTGTGAGTGTGTTTTGCCGTGACTTAGTGTCGAGTTGCAGTAGTGCCCGTAGCAAAAGACAAAGACAGAGAGTAGACAGATTTGTCTGCTCTTAACAATTAATTTTCCATCCAACCGCATTCTTCAGTCAACCCGCGATCATGGCGCTTGCAACAGATTCAAAATATCGGGAGCTCAAAATAATGAACAATCACGGAAGATATCCCGTAAGTGACAGTATAAGTTTAGTATCTCTGTCTCTAAAACCAAATTTCGATAAGCCGATCGAATAATCACTTAATATACTGTTATCTACATAAACAAATCGATCAAGGTCGATGGCCACATTACGATTTAACTACCGTAGAGGTCAACATATGACACGTCATAGGTACAAACTGGGGCATTACATTGAAGGCGTCGATAATTTCATGAAGCATTATCAATCACTACTAAATTATCACGTGACCGTTAGTGAACCTGTCGTTCACACGACAGGTTCACTAACGGTCACGTGATAATTTAAAGCGAAGGTACCCATGGATACGTAGGTGGACCAACATGTTGGATGTAGTTTGTTTTCTTTGTTGTACTTTTATCATTATTATTTACAGCCGGCCTAAATAATAACAGCCGCTCGGATCGATCTTTAAGTTAAGCCGTGCTTGCCAAGGTTGGTCTGTGGATGGGTGACCACCCATTACATTACGAGCTTCCTCCGTGCTTCGGAAAGCACGTTAAGCCGTTGGTCCGTATGGTTTGTCGATATTTGACAGTCGTTTCAGATAGTCAGTGGCCCAAGAAGTCTGACAACCAGTCTAACCAAGGGGTATCGTATTACTTAGTACTAACTCGGTTGTGGAGGTCAGATAGGCAGTCGCTCCATGTAAAATACTGGTATACAGCTGCATCCGGTTAGACTGGAAGCCGACCCCAACATAGTTGGGAAAAGGCTAGGCAGATGATGATGATCTACAGCCGGCCTCTCTTTCCTAGTGTGGGCACTAACAATGTAAAACCAGGCAAAGATGGGTCTTTACGTTGTTTTAGCAGCCTCATCTAGGTTTTACCCGCGATAAAAAATAATTTTGTACCTTACCTAACTATTTATGTGGAGCTGTGGCCAATTTGCATTATACAGTCAGTATAATGAGAAGTTAATTCATATAATAGTAGATATGAGCTAGATGCTACATAATAACCGCTCGGATCGATCTTTAGATTAAGCTGTGCTTGCTTAGCATGGTCCACGGATAAGTGACCACCCATTACATACCGAGTTTCCTCCGTACTTCGGAAAGCACGTCAAGTCGTTGGTGCCGGCTGTCATTTGTATATCTTTGACAGTCGTTACTGTGGACCGAAAGTCTGACAACAAGTCTTACCAAGGGGTATCGTATTTCCCGGTACCGCTACGTCAGTTTGAGTACGGTCGAGCAAGCATTGCGATCTGCGGGCCTAGCACGAAGAAAACGTTTTGTTTTCTTATGAATTGAAAATACGACTATCCTTTATCATTTTGTTTTAAATTCTTTCTTTCGACCAGCACCATTAGTGTCATCTACAATATTTTATTCAAATCATGGCTGACAATAGTAGTAGCTGACAAGACTAGTAACAATCTGTATGGTGTCCGGACGTAAAGAATAGCACCATCCCATATCTTCCCGTGGGTGTCGTAAGAGGCGACTAAGGGACTTACCAGAGAATGGGCAGCAGCGTTCTCTGATTCTACAACAACCATACTGCGATCGCCAACCCGCCTGCCAAGCGTGGCGATTATGGCAAAACCCCCCTTCTTGGGGGAGGCCTATGTCCAGCAGTGGACTTTTCGGCTGAAATGATAATGATGATGGCTGACACTAAGCAAATGGCGTTTGTTGTAATTTTTACTGGCGAAAACAAAATGTTCTCAATTTGACGTGAATATGACTACGCATAACTTTTAACAGAGATATCCGATTTAACGATTCGTAACTTTTAAGGCGGTGCTAAACAAATAATCTAGGAAGATCAACCATATTACCATCATTTTACACTATACATACATAATTAATTTACTTTAGCGCTGTCTTACGTTAATTTAGGACCTTATTAAGTTACATATTTACATCGAGTTCCTGTTTTCATTAAAAGGTTTTTCGATATAGAAATAGTTTTTTTTTAAAACTTCCTTGCCCAACACTAGGAATTTCTCCTTGTATCGTGGTTGCGTTAACAAACATTTAAACTCACATACACAAACAGCCAGACCCGGAACAACTACCTGTAGGCCATACAAATATTTGTTCCGTGCGGGAATCGATCCCGCGACACGCAGCGCAGCAGCCGACCGCTCAGTCAATGGCCGTCAAAATTTTGAATTCACGTAACGTTTATTTCTCGCATTCGTGCTAGGCTGTAATCTAACTGCAGATTTAGCAGACGCCTATCGCCGACCGCAATAATTACCTCTCGCGGTAACTTCCAACTAAACTGACACTAACTTGGTTATAGTCGAACCCAGCGCAGTCGACCAAAATATTGGACAGTCTAGAAATGAAGCAGTAAGTTAATAACAGTCACTGTCTTAAAATTAACATGATGTCTTCTGTCTACTACACTAAGGTAGAATGTTATGTGGAATTTATTAGGAGTATAGCTTTAGTAATTGTCGTCTACAGGAAGAGCCCTGGGGGGTTACTATGACATCTTATAGCAGGAGTAGTACCAGTGTGGGAAAGAGATAGCGCTATACAGGTCGTGTAGAGCCACCTCTTTCCCACACTGAAATTACTCCTGCTTTAAGACGTCATGGTAGACGACCAGATTGGTCCGTAAAACTATCACTACAATGCTAGTAACTCGTGTCAAGCAGTGTTATCTTTTTTCCGGGCCGTACCTGCGATGTCTCTGGCATTGTAAATGTCCGCAGACGGCTGTCACCATTGACAGAATGTACGATTCCTATCCGTAACTAAGGAAGAGCAGTGGTCATTTACTGCTACTAATGATTATAATTGTTTTAATGAAATAATTTACACTATTACTACAAATCTATAATAGAAATAAAAATATGTACAGGTATCAAAAGGATTACAGGGCGTCAAAAACTTAGTCCACGTCGCTGTCAACAGGAAAAGTTGCCACTGGCAAACTGGCAGCATTGCCACGTTGCATGGCAATGCTGATTCTTTAGCCATAAAATATAAATATACTTCTGGTCACATGAAGAGTCGACCAACCGCTTGGCGAAATAATATAAATAATAACGACCGATTATCAACCATGCGATTAGTAATTTAAGGTAATTTCTAGTCATAATTTAATTATTATTATTATCGGCCATTTGTGCCCCACTGCAGGGTAAAGGTCTCCCTTCCCTCCTTCCACTTATCCCAATGCAATGCTGTTATACGCCAATCCTTGTGAAAGGAGTCGAGTTCGTCATTATTTAATTAAGTAATAATATATCCTGATCATTTTGTTGAGTCAAATATTGGAAAATAATTCTGAGCATGTGTCTTGGACATGCTACAAGTGTGTAATTATTGATAAATTCCCACGGCCCCAGGTTGGGCGCCAGTAGCTGTTCAATCGATAACCTACGGACGTGTTACCGGAATATACAGGGTGTAAACAGACCCTTCACATTCCCGTCAACCAAGCATTCTGTACATCAAACTAAGTAACTTTACGCAAAAAATATTGCTGGGAAACGACTTTTTTTTTTGGGGTGACAAATCACATTTTACGGTAGGACTCGATGGAAAGCACTCAAAACATTGAGCTGATGGATGGATTGAATAGTACGGGGGTCGTGGAGGTGTGTAAAGTAAAAATCTTACATTAAAAACATGGATTTAAAAAACAAATGTGAAAAAGTTGGAATTTTGACCCCCAATATCTCCGTTACTAGAAGGTTAGCAGGTATGGTCTAGAAAAAAAAATGGGGTCGGCTTCCAGTCTAACCGGATGCAGCTGAAAGTATTTTACATGGAGTGACTGCCTATCTGACCTCCACAACCCAGTTAGTACTAGGTAATACGATACCTCTTGGTAAGACTGGTTGTCAGAATTTTTGGGCCAATGACTATCTGAAACGACTGTCAAAGATCTACAAATGACAGCCGGGCCCAACAGCTTAACGTGCTTTCCGAGGCACGGAGGAAACTCGGTATGTAATGGGTGGTCACCTATCCACAGACCAACCTAGGCAAGCACAGCTTAACCTAAAGATCGACCCGAGCGGCAGTTATTATTTAGCCACGAGCTCCTTATTATATTCATATTACCATCAGCCAGGCACAAATCCAAACGCCGTGGCTGCGACTGAGAAATGAAAATAATTAATAGTAGGTACATATATGTATGTACATGTTGATGGATGGAGAAAAAGACCAAGGAAAGGACGGATGGATTGTGTGAGGAATGATATGAAAGAAGAAGGAGTAAATGATAGAGTGCCGGTTGACAGAGGATATTGGAAGAAAAATACTTGTTGCGCCGACCCCTATTATCATAAGACAAGAGCAGGAAGGTGATGAAATGCCAAAATAAGAAAAAGGCTAGGATGAATATTTTACATATTACGTCAAGTCCTTGTCCAGTCTCTCAAAACGGTGAAGGAAACCGCCATGTCCTAGAAACAAAAATTCGAAGACTTATGACATCTACCAACCCGCACAGGGCCCGCGTGGTCGATAATACCCCATTTCCTCTTATAGAGAGGAGGCTGTGTGTCCCAGCAGTGGGAACATTATAGGCTGATTATGCTTGTCCAGTTAGAGTTAAATAGAATCCTCTTTAGGCAAACATAACAAAAAAATAACAATTAGCTGGTTTTAAAATGACTAAGTAGTCTTATGGCTCGAGGCTAATTCTTCCAGACAAAGGGTAACGCGCTAATTCCAACAATAATAGACTCCTATAAAAAAAAAACATACTACTGCTTGGAAAAAACAATGTTTTGTCATCAGTATAAAATTACTTAGCTAAGAGGGTGCATTTTGAAAGTTGCCAAAGTCGAGGCCTATAATGTTCCCTCTGCTGGGACACATGACCTCCTTCTTATTTGAGGGAATGGGGTATAATCGACCACGCGGGCCTCGTGCGGGTTAGTAGACGTCATATGTCTTCGAATTTTTGGTTCTAGGACATGCCGGTTTCCGCACGATGTTTCCAAAGCCGCGCGTCGCAACTTTCTGATAAATTATTTAGGTGTTTTGATTATATGGCAATATTACAGGACGACATTATGAAGTATTGCGTTTTAGAGTGCGGAAGTTAAAATTGTGACATTGTCTTTACATTGAGTTTCAGTTGTAGAACAGACAAATGTGTGTTCAGTGTTTAAAACATCACGCCTGTAATCCCCGAAGGATTAGGCAGAGGTGTACTTTATTCTACACCCACATTTCACCAGTTATGTTTAAGTCCCATGTAATAGTTAGCCTTTTGCCATCAACCGGGTACCAGTCATAATTATATTATACAAAATTACTTTTTTCTATTCGTATGATATATGTGTTACATAATTTCAATAAACTATATGTATAAGCATGAATATGAATTGTGGTTATATAAATATATAAAATATATTCTCTGCTTTGTATTTATAGTGTCTAATTTTTTATCTTAATTTATAATTTGGGAAATTTCTCTAAAAAAAAGTTCATAGTGTACCTATGAACTTTTGGAACATTCTTTTTAAAATTTCTGGAACTTTTTGCACATGAATGATGTCATTGTTATTAATCATAAGAATATGCTAATTTTGGTACTCCGCTCCAATGGCTATGTGGTACATCGTTGATAGCTCTTTTTTGACTGAATAGACGTTACTATGACCGTATCCAGTTCTAGATCCTTGATCGTTCAGAGTTATACTGTCCTGAAAATGTTAGTACCAATTGCAATTCGTTAGAGCGACAGTAATGAAAGAATACAAACTTGAAAAATTTCAACGTATCGACACAAGTGTCGGTATGTTGTCATTTTTAGCGCTGAATTCGCAGGTTCCACTGTCCGTGCAATTGACGGGTCTAATCTGCACATAGCATGTTCTTCAGATGTCAGTGCTATTGACTGTGAGTGTTCCATTACCGGTCGATGCCAATTCCAAGCGATGCCAGTTAGACGCTAAACCGATCAACAAAGGGACTGTCCGCCGTCTATTGGCATTGTCATAACGTGTGCTCATTGCCATTCTATTTCTAGATCTTTAAAGAGCATACAACAGAGGTACTCCTGTTTGACTTAGTAAGTAAGTGTAATATCATTCACCTAAATTCACTGTTCTATTTCTCGTACGGTACCAATACTACACCAAAATTTCGCCAGGTATATTCGCCGGGCATAAACATAAACGCCAGGCTGGTACTGAGAAATTACTGGCGGTAAACCCAATGACACTTTGCTGGACATGGAAATCGATCTAGAAATTTTTCATCGGTTAGTGAAGTTATCTGCCGTTTCCTTCAAAACTGCAATACGCACACGGTCGAAATGTATGGAATAGCTGATTTTTTTAATAACCGATGAAAAATTTACTTTGTCTTTTGTGGCATAATGCAAAAAAAGGAATGTTCACAAAAAATGTTATTGTCATAATTCTTTTTTTTTTTAACCTTAAAAATCTTTATTTGTAGAAGTAAATATTATGTACTTTAATAAATTAAAATAACCTATATTAACTAACTAACTTAAAAATAAACTTAAAAAATGGCGTCAAAAAACTCCTCCTCAGCGCTGTCAACTGGTAATGTACCCAGAAGACTGGCGGCGTTGCCACGTTGTATGGCAACGCTAAGCCTGTGGCCAAGGTAAAAGCCAGCCCTTGGGTCACGGGAAGAGTCAACTAAACGTTTAGAAATGTCCATGAAAAGTCTGTGAGCACTCGGACCCCACGGACCTAGAGTTTCAACCCCAAACGGCTCGAAAATATAGTTACCAATAAGGTTACTATATTTACGCCGCTTGAGGTTCTCTGCAGCCGCAGCCGCAGCCCCAGCACAGCACGATGAGCTAGGAAGATGGGATGGCTCAAGAGTATCGACACAAGTTGCATCCCACATTAAAGGCCTTCCCATCTTCCATGGAAACAAAGACATGCCGTCCGGTCTCTTGCCATCGTCGCGTGCCAAGCCATTGGGTTCTAATAAAGCTGGAACACCGACGGTGACAAGAGCTCGACGGATGATATCATTTAAGTTCGCGTGCCGTGCAAAGCGGCCCGCACTTCAGCTGCATGAAAGGCCGTGGTGCCCAAGGCTGTTGACAGCTTCATCATTCTTGATGCGAAATAAATTAATATTATACGGGGTGGAAGGGAAACCGATGCTAAAACGGTTACCTCGTATTCAGTACATCATTCTGACCCCCCCCCCCCCACATAGAAGTAGTATTTAGAATGGAACATTTTTAAATTACCGACAAAAAAATTCTGTGTGGGTTCAGAATGATATACTGAATATTACGTGGTAACAGTTTTAGCGTCAATGTCCCTTCCACGATGTTTAGTGTTAAAAAAAAGTACCTGACCACTTTTTATAGATTTCATTTAGCTAAAAATATTTTCTCAGGGCGAATAGAGACTGACACTCAAAAAAAAGATAATCACGTTGAGACCACTGATAATATGCATCTGTTTGTGATTGGTTGGTAGTTACACGACCGATAATTTTTTGCCATTTCTCCAAACTGGCCATGCCACGAGTCACTGCGACGCGACTTACGAAGCGGAGGAAACAAGTGAAACACGTGTGTCGCTGGTCGTACCTACTCGGGGTGGTAGACCGTGTAGTTTTTTTTGTGATATCGTGGGTACTTTCACAAACATTTAAACTCACATACACAAACAGCCTAGCCTCGAACAACTATCAGTAGGCCATAAAAATATTTCTTCACGGCGGAGATCGACCCTGCAACACGCAGAGCAGCATCCAGTCCGTTAGCCACTGCGCCAACCGAACAATTTAAAACAAACGCGTCATATAATATAAATAAAATAAATTATAATAATAATGTATAATACGTCATAAAGCATTATACATTTAATTTGGCAATTAATGGCAACCATTTGGCTTGATTACATGTGTGAAATAAATAATCGTGCTAGAATTTATAGATGGATGATAACGTCACTCAAAGTAAAAGAACATTCAGTAACAAAGGAGGAGGAGGAGGAGGTAGTGTTTGAGTACGTTCCGCTGAGGTATAACTTAAACCAACAATACAGTGTTTGAGTTGTTCGATACGTTCTGCAATATCTGCACTTTCATCACGATTCTCTTGTTTATTGTGGAGGCAAAACCTAAAGTACGAAGTATAGTCCATTTTCATTAATATTGTAAGTGGAACCAGATATTTGTAGGTAAATACCAAGCCCGCGCTAGTCTGCCTAAATCTAAAGTGAATTCTATCTGCAGCATATCAGAAAGGAATGGTTGTATTGAAGGGTGTGGTGCAGACCATCGACTTAAAAGCTTTTTTTATGCGACGAACATCGTTATCGAGAAAATCGTTAGCGGTCTCCATTGAAGTCTCATAACAAAGGGGAATGCCAGGCCGCCATAGTGATTTAGGCCCTGAGTGCCCACATGTAAGACAATGAAAATTATTGAAAAATTCAGAGTTTCCAAATTATAAGGTTAAATTTTTGATCGGCTTATTACGAGTATGTAGGTCATTGAATTTTTTATTTATTATGTATTGTAAATGTATATTTAATAAATACAATGGATTTCAATTTCTTTCTACAAAAGGACAAATAAATAAAGTACAAATACAATGTGTAAAAGATTAAATAATTATTTTGCAACAAATCTTTAATTTTCCGATAATAAGGTTTAGGATTGTATTTAAATAAAATTGAACTTTTATATTTGCACAAAAAAACGTAATTCTACTTTATACAGAATTTTGTTATTGTTTCAATAATTTTTACAAATATTTTTCTAACTTCTATCGCGTCGTGAATAGCAGGAGTTATTTACGTAAAATTTACATAAGATTTTTTATAAAACAAATTTCTTGAACATTCTTGGGCCTAAAATCGGCATTCCCCTTTTAACATTTACTCGATCCATATTTATGGGACAGCTGATAATTTTTCCGCAGTTTGTAATAAACTAAAGGTTTTTTTTTTTAAATTACATTGAATTCGAACATATAGTTTAAGACATAATTACAAGGCAAAGTTTCTTAATTTAACCACTGACTCACTCACGCACCTATCATCAAAATTCTAGCATACAAATATATTTTGAACACAATTAGTGTATAACCTATAATGCAAGGAAAAACTAAAACATACTGAAATTTCTGCCCCGTTTACTAGAACGAATTTGCGAACCGCATTAGCAATTTATATTGTAGTTACTCAATAATTAAATATCTTTAGGTTTAATTTGTTTCTTCAATTTTAAAAGCTTACAATGTCAATAAAAGCCTTGGACTAGGATCTTTGCAGATGCTCGTAGAATTCTCGTATTTGTGTGTACTTTACAAAATGTGTTCAAATCTATCATGTCCGGTGCCTCAGTCCAATAAACCCAAGCTCAAGCATAGAAAGTTCTGGATGCATTGTTCAAAATTTCAAACAGGCTCCTATGTGGAACGTGAACAGCTCCTTCTTAACCCAAACAGGGTTGGCACAGCAATAAAAAACATCGAATATTTTGTACCTAAATACTTGTATGCAATAAAAGCACTTTCGAATATCATGGACCTCCGCATAGTAACGTGTGATCCCAATCCACTTATCACATTCAACTATTCCTGATTTCATTTTTTTACGCAAGAAGACATTGAATTTAGCTGAGTTTGGACATAATTAGGCTGTTTTTTTTCCAGTTTATTAAAAGACAACTTGCCGATGGCTAATCTCTACCGCACGAAAAAGGTCAGGAGGACTACTAAAATGTATGAAATGACGATGAATATTTCCTACTTAGCGCGTTATTTATGCCGTTCTAAATTCATTAACAATAACCAAATTTATTGACTGTGTCAATAAAATGTTGAACGAGCAGTATGGAATGCCTGCCATTTTTGAAACTTACAAATTTTACTTCTCTTAATAAAATTCTCTTTTTAAATTCTCCGTTATAATTTTACTTTTCTGTTATGATGTTTAACAGACAAGTAAAATTTTCTAAACACTCTATAACGGAGAATTTAAAAAGAGAATTTAATTTGAAAGCCTTGGCATTTTATGAGCTTCCTACCCTATTCAGTGCAGATTAATAACATTCTGGAAAATGTAATATTCTTCGTTCTTAGAACCTTGCATGTACTTAGTATAGTAGCGGGAGAGAGAGCATTATATGTACTCAAGGTAATTCTAAATTGAATTCTAAAATGAGTTTGAAAAGTCCTCAACTTCAAATTATTGAATGTAATACTGGCTCTATCACAAAGCAACACCTAAATTAAAGCCTAAATGTTACACTGTTGGAAGGTCAACTCTCGACGATGAACACATCGTTGAGAATCGAACAGAGCGCTTTTGTTTTGTTTATTTCTGTTGCGCAAGTGAACTCGATCATAATAGTCTTTAGACTAATTCATTAGCATAAAAAAGATCAATTTTCTGTAAAAAATTACTGACCTTCAACGAATAATACCTTTCAACGAAAAACAGAAAGTACAACGAACCTTCGTAGGCATGCTACGTGGCGTAGCATTTTCGTAGCAACCTCGTAGCCCTTCGTTCTTATCGAAGCGCACGACCAATGCCCCGCCCGCACTTTACGCCATACTTTTAACTTTACTAATGAAAATCAACCTAAGCAAGGCTCGGAACCGGTTTAAAATATACCGGTTAATACTGGTTTATTTCGGTTTTCCTCCGAACTTTTCTTAAGAACGTGAACGTTTTAAGAACTTTATTTTAACCTAAATTAACCGGTTAATTCGACGAGCGGCATGTCGGCAAACGCGTTGCAACGTGTGACTACCTACTTGTAAGGATGCCGCGCATAGCGGCGCGGTACTAGACAAACTTAGTACTTACGCTATTTCTTTTCATTCGATTCGTGACTTCGCAGTGGATTTAATTAGCAGTTAATTTTATTATAATTGTGTTTAACATGGGTAGAAAGCGAAAGAATTTAATCTACACATACTTTGACTACAATGAAAACAATAAAACTTCAAAGTGCTATTTTTAATTAAGCCACCTAAAATTGTAGGTACCTATATTAATGTAACGAGGAGACTGATTTATTGGAAAAGCATAAAATTTTTCTTTTTCCAAATATTTATAAAAATGTCAAATTAACTGTTAAAAAAAATGTATATCTACATTTGTACCTGAACATCAATCTAAGTAGGTACTAAGTACAGCATGCAAAATGGTGTCCACACATTAAGCAGATTACTAGATTCCTGAATTTAAAATAAAACTTCGCTCTTATTTTCCTTTATTTATTTTTATTGGTAACATTTCAGTACGAATGATTACATTGATATTACGCATGTTCCTCCAGGCACATTATATAAATTAAATATTTATTTTGTTTGATTTCTCTCGGTGTTGATGTTTTAAAGCATCTATTTACTTTAAAATATTGATATAGGCTTCAAGCGCATACATGGCGGCAAAAAATGTACTACACCTATTAGCAAATTTCCAAAATAATAGTTTCTTTTATTTATCAAGGTCCTTATCAAATAAACATAAAACACATTTTTGACATTCGAAGTAGTTTCTTCTCCTGGTTTAGCACTAATATCTTCGCCTGATTTGTTTTCGTTACTATCAGAACTATTTTCTGAATCCTCTTTCAACATTTTATTGAGTTGATGGTACGGTTTTTAGGTGCTAGCAATGATTGGGATTGATCTTCATCATCAGAATATTCCTTTCTTCTTTTTCGAGGTTCTCCTGTTACAAAATAATATAACATTCATTTAAATAAACATTCAAATAGTTTTTATCACATAGACACACAAAACGCCCGATCTAAGACCCAGTTTCACTGGTCGTTAATACCAACAGTGAAACTGGGCCTTAGATCGGGCATTTTGTGGCCTATTTATCCTTTAATTTTGAGAGTTTAAGGCCCGCTTGCACCACGAATCACTAAACGCGTTTAACGTAGAATGCATTTAAAACATCGTTCTGTTTCTATCAATCGTTTAAAGATGACAGAGACAGAATGCTGTTTTAAATATGTTTAGCGTTTAGCGATTCGCGGTGCAAGCGGGCCTTAATCTCGAATACTGAATTGAAGTGTTTAGGTACTTACCGAGATATTGAGTTTCCTTCTTCATTAAATAGGATCTGTGAAAAGTAATATGTATTATGTTTACCAATTATTTATCGTCATTATCAACTTAATTTCACCAAAAAAAATATTAGATACTTGCCCATTTTTTTTGTTTTTGCAGCGGAGCTTATTGATGCAATGACATAAATAAACGTCCGACCGAAACTAAAATTTTTTTACTACGGAATAAAAACAAAACAGCGCGCGACGTTGGATTATCGTGCGTCCGTATTAAACGGTTTTTATTGCTCTAAACCGTTTAAACCGAAAAAACCTTTATGTTAATACTCTTCCAAATACCGGTTTAATAATAACGGTTTATGCGAACGAAACCGAATATAAAGGTTTTGCGTCAAAGTACGTAGTAACGGTTTGAAAATTTAACCGGTATCCGAGCCTTGAACCTAAGTCCTTTCGATTTATAAATAGACGACTAAAACTATTCGAATTGTGTCTAAAATAGAGTACATGTTATTGGAGTTTAATGAGATATGAAATATTCGGTCAAACCACTCGTTGGTATTGTCACAACCACATCGTATAATATAAACAAACGTTTATTTTATTTACATTTACTTTAGCATTCGTGTCTATCAACGAGTCAAAGTGATTACTTGAGTAAAAATAATTATATTTAAGATTTTTATGATACGATACGATTTTTATTCTGTACTTTAGTAATTGCTTGAAGTCAAAACTGTCAACAGTTCTTAACTTTGCTTTCTTTGACGATTCTTACTTCGTTCAAATTCTTGTCTATTGCATAAAAATGTTTGCATAAGTAATTACTTAAATTTTATAGTTAGGGTGTTAGTGTGGGCTGCGGGACTGTTCGAAAGAGATACCGTGGCCCTGGAACATAAAGGGCAAAGAAGGAACATAAGCGCGAGCGGGGGGGGGGGGGGTAATTTGAAGAGAGAAAAAAAAAAGTTGGTTAGTGTTAATAGAAAATTATTGAAAGAATACTCTATCCCTGTTTTAAACAAAAGAATTACATACAAGAATACATTTGATCTTTTGCTGTAAATTACCTATTCTTCTTTATTAGTCTCTTTTATCAAATGTGGTTTATTAAAAATAATCCCTTTGATCAAGCTTAAGATGAAACCTTTCAACTCAACGATACAGTATTACGAAGCTTCTTGCTGCGTAGGCGTGCTACGCGCCGTAGCATTTTCGTAGCGACTTCGTAGCACTACGAACTATTTCTCAACATCATTCATCATTCTTACCACGTCGATCGATATAGCGCTGCATAGCTGTTTTTCGCCTAGAATGACATTGCTGTTGGCAAACATTTATTCTATAATTCTACACAATATATATTCTCAGTAGTGATGCCACTGCTCTCTCAACGATGAAAGTAAACGTAAGGAACAGGCATGTCACAACCTGCACTGGGCCTGCGTGATGGATTATTATAGCCCACTCCCTCTCATAGAGAGGAGGCCTGTGTCCCAGCAGTGGGAACATGGGTTGGGTGTGTGTACTTACATTGATTTGTTCAAGGAGTATACGATATCTTTTGGTAATAACTTCCTACATTTATTACCAATTAGAGTCACGCACTAGAATGATTAGACATAATTATTTAACTAATACCGATCTATTTCGAAGCTAAATTACGTTAAGAACAAAAAGATAAAGATTACGTTAATTGCACGCATTATCTGTATAATTATTTTAATAAGGTAACGTGACTAAGACTAACTAGGATTACCATAA
The DNA here is from genome assembly GCA_905163415.1 of Noctua fimbriata. Taxonomy (NCBI): domain Eukaryota; kingdom Metazoa; phylum Arthropoda; class Insecta; order Lepidoptera; family Noctuidae; genus Noctua; species Noctua fimbriata. The sequence goes on from LR990921.1 coordinate 9,982,020, forward strand.
ATCCGGGTTTATCCGGACATGATAGATTTTTTAGTCCTCTACTCTCCACATAAGGCTGGATATTCTTGTCATTTAGGTTCGATTTGTTTAAATTATCATCATATTATTCCCATCTCCTTTCTTCCGGGAGTCCAGACGTACTGCAGGTTATCATACATTATCGATGTTCAACACATTCGCACGAAGAGCTTTGCTACATCATTTATTATGCGCACAGCTAAGGAGTGGAATTCCCTGCCTGCGTCGGTGTTCCCAAGTTCATATGACCCCAATCTATTTAAGTCGCGAGTTTTGGGTTACCTCGTTTCATCGTCGACCTCATCTCTATTATCAGGACTAGATTGAGGTCAAGAGTAGATTTAGATGACAATAAAAAAAATTCAACCGACTCGTTACGAGTTTGCGAACGCAGCATACTCCGAAATATACTGTACTTAAGTAAAGTCACTGTCATACTAGTTTGACCGAACCTTGAAATGGATTTATTGTGGAATATAGTAATAATTAAGGCTAAGGTTAAAAGGTTAAGTTTAATGATCATACCTGGATGTTGCATAGTTTCTTACCTGCACTCAGTTCATTAATTAGTATTTGCATTGCAAACTCAAAAAATATTTACAATTTATTAACGAATAAGTAATATTCAAACAGAAATACAAACTGTAATAGGAAAACGAGAAATTCCATTTATTTGCAACGGTGTCCCGGCCAGCCGCAACGCTTTGATTTGTACGAAACATAACATTCAGTTAATTAAAACAGACATGAAATAGCAGACTGAATTTCCTTTGAGCTGTATCCGGGAAACGAATGAGCTTCAGCCAGGCTACATAATAATTAAATCAATATTGAAACGTAGCCGATTTTTTGATTTTTTTATTTGGCTTTGTCGCTTACCGACCACATCGTCCTGTGCAGGAAAACATATTACTTACGATCTATAACGTAGCCAAATATACGCCTAATTACACAGGCTCTTTTTCACGATGAGGATTTTACGTGCGTCTCGAGAAAATTCAAAACACCTTATTTTGTTTAATAGAAACTTCCAAATTCATAAGTCAAAGCTATTCCCAAGCTAAGCTTTCGCATCGAAGAACAATGACATATCACTAAGTTTATCACGTCGGGGTCACCAGTTAGGTAGATTATAAAGAATACACGTGTTGCTGTGAGCTACGTTTAATTGTGAAACGTAGCTCACAGCAATTCTTATACGGCAGGCGTAGCCGCCTCTACGCACATACATACATATTATACGAGTATGCAGTAACTTAATACCCTACAAGCCATAACGAATAAACACTGCACGGTTTTAATTCTAAAAGAGAATTTATTAATATTTTAAAGAGGAAATAACAGCATCGTGTTTTCACATTTCCTGGGGATAATTTATACGGTTGAATAAACACACTGGAATGAAGGCAATATTATTGGACTGAAAATCAACTCTAGACGCTAAAATCCAACAGTTCGCTTTTCGCACAAAAGGTACAGATAAAACATCAGATTACTCGAATACTTCAGCGTATTGTATTTTTTGTTGTTCTTCATGGAAGTTTCTCGTGACAATGTTTTGACTACAAAAAAAAAAACAAATCTTGTATAAACCATTATTTGTGTACCCCATTTTGTCCTATCACTGTTTTTATTATTAAGCTTCAGGACAAACTAAAATAAATAATGTTATTTCAAATTTCTTAACCGCTGTTATTCTCACTGAATACTGTACTGTGAATGTATAATCTTGCACATGAGACCACGCCAGTGACATATGGTATTCCTTTGGTGTGGGCAGGAACAATTTCCCGACTAAATGAGACTACATCGAACCAGTGATTGCTTTCGTATAAATGCCATCAAATATAAGCAATCTGTATTTACAAATGATCGGAAAATATAGAACACAGTTCTTACGTTACAAGAGTTAAACGAGTTTCTCGTTAAATACGACTTCAGATGACTTTAGTCGCTGGCAGAAATTTTAGGTAAAGTTGCGTTGTTCCAAGAATATCTGAGAATAGTTGCTGAAGGCGTTATTTACTTTAAGGCGCGGAAAGGTCTCTTACTCTTAATTAAATATAAACTATTATTACTAGAAACAATAATGGATGAAATGAAAGAACAATTTTTTAATAACGAATAATAAGAAATAGAAAAAATAAAACTGATCCCCAGGATATCAAATTCGGGGTTTCAGGCCGGAATAACTGAAAATTTGCACTCTAAAAATTGATTTAAATTGTGTTAGTATGGCGCAGTTTACAGACCCTCTTTTAGTATTGTACCAAAACATTATCAATAGAGCAGTTACACCATTAGCAAAAAAAAACAAAAAAATAAAAAATGTTTTAGACCCGAAACCCCGATTTATTTTCAATGCGACTACCGTATCGTATTTATTTGAAGTCAGTGTAGTATATGCCCTTTCTTTAAATAGCGTCTTGAAGAAAAAAATCTCAAATCTTTCAGGGTATAGGATAGGGTATTTGGGACCGTATAATGGTAGTATTTTATTTTATTTTAAACATGACTGAGATGACGAGTAACAGAGAAGTATGGAAGAAAAAGACATGCTGCGCCGACCCCTAATAAGTTGGGATAAGGGCAGAAGAATGATGATGACTATACTGTTTCAAAAATCTTTTCGTTTTCTGAAATACAAGCTTGATTTTACAGTTTCAGCAACTCTAGATAGATTTTTTCATATTTTTTATCTGACAGAATATGACTAACGATCTCAGCTCTATTGTTTAGAAATAATTGCCTATTGGAGGACTGCGCAACAATCCCTTGTTATTCCGAAGCCCCTGCGGCCTTGTAAAGTATTCCTAGATTGCAACTTAAAAACATGCTGTGGTTTTTACCCGCGGCGTCGAGTACAATCCTTGTCGATGAGTTAATTGGATACTGTTGAAACAAGAAAAAACACAAGGCTTAAGCTGTCTGTCAATATCTACTGGGAAAATAATGAACGCAATTTCGTTGTCAAAATATGGAGATCTGCATTGCATGTGAAAAAGCTCACTTGTAACTGACAAACCATGTAATCGAATCTTGGAAGTCAATTTTAACCTACTTCTAATTGTCGTATCGAAATGAAACTTTGTATGTATATGAAGTTTGGATGACAATAACATAATTGATTTGAAGATGGACGCAGGAGGTGGATAGTGGTAACTCTTCAGTAGTTGATTGTAAACCACTCCAGTTTGGACTCATTTGATTAGTTATGACTAGTCCAATATATTGCACTTGGTGTCGACAAAACATCTATTTTACGTATCATGACTACTGTATCATTAAAAGTGTCGCCCAAATCATGTTGTAAATACTAGTTTACATAATGGTACAAGAGCTTTTTTTGTTTGCGTTCATTTCCCTCAAGCCATTGTTGCATGTTTCTTCAATAAAATACTTTCTTACCCCCTTTTCTGTATTAGTCTATTGTTTACTCCTAAAATTGTATTAAATAGTTGCATACAATATTAAAGGTGAGACTAATTATTTCGAACACATGGTTTAAACGGTTCACCCTTGTTTGGTATAACAACGTTTTGTCGAAAATCGCTCCGGCTAATTTTAGTTACAGTAAAGTCATTTCGTATTCATTTGACCGAATAATTAATTGGTAGATTTTTATTTAGCATATTTATTTCTTTGAAATAATGTCATTTGACCGAATTTTCAAATGCACTAATTTTATTTAAACTAATATTTTAACCGACCCTCTAGGGTTAGCATTCCCGTCAGCAGGTCGACGGAGACTCAGAGGACTGTCTGCAGGGTTTAAAGGAACCTAACTAACCGAACCTCGGGGTGCCCCTGACGTCGACCGTCTAGGGTTAGGGTTTAGGGGAGGTCTGAGTTTTTACCACCTGAACATGACATCTAATGAACATTATACCTTTTGATCAATAGTGCAAATGTTGTTATCGCAAATAAATATTCGATGAATTGAAAATTATGTTAATCGATATTATACAAATTGATTATGTTCTTAAACGTTGTTCGAATTAGTAACATTACATCAAAAGTTGTAATACCAAACAAGGGTGAACCGTTTTAAACAAGGCTAACACCAACAACATCACAACATCTGACAACATCTCGTACGACGCACGACATGTTCTTTGACGAGACTTGTCGAGAACAAGTATCACAACTTATATGTATAATCCCGCGTTTACATGCATATGTAAGCCCGGGATTGCAGATACTGAAATTTACGATCGTGGGTCATCATTCCAATGTATACGTTATTTCAACGACGTAAGGGTTACGTGAGGAATGCTCGAGAATTGTTTTTTTTTTAATTTTTCGGGCGCACTCGTTGTGTAGCTTTCAGATTAAGTTTACTTTTCCGATTCCATGTTTAATTGGTAGTGAAACCGATACTCGTTTCGTCATGCCGAGGGATCCTATTTTTATCTGAAAAAAAAAATTCTCGTCTGGTTTATTGAAAACTCGTGGCAGTGATACATTGAAGCCGACATTCGTTCGGGAAATAGATAGATGGAAAACTAAAACAAGAGGAGTATCTAATTCTAAAATATTGGAGAAAAAAAATTAAAAAAAAATTCAGCCTATATACATGATGAATTTTTCAAGTAGGCGTGGCATTCCTCATAGTTTCGGATTTGGCCATAATCCGAAACTATGAGGAATAGCGAAAAATACTAAAAGGATTTTGATGAAAACTAAACATGCATAAACTTTACGTAAAAACTACTTAAAATTTCACTCACGCTATCATTTTTTTTTAACTAAGTTGTAAAACAGACTGCCTTTTTAAATTATTCATCCTTTTATAGAGCGAGTTGAAGGCGTCTTGGTGAGTGGCTAATAAATATATGGACTATTCATAACACTGAATAAATAATTTAATAAATATCGTAGGCGTCTACAAAAGGTCAAGCCACACCTGGCAATAAACTATGACATTTTTAAGCTCTTGTAGAAAAAACAGGCACCAGCTTTAGTCTTGCTGTTGCCATTTTGAGCTTGTCACATCTGAAACAAGTGACACTAACATTTTGGCAGCTGAAAGACGATTCTTGTGCTACGAGGCTACGACGCTACGAGTGGCGACGGGAGCTACGCGCTACGGCCTACGAGCAATTACACGAACAAGCGCTCCGATGCTACGCCATGCCAGAATAATGTCATCATATTATATTTCTGAACCTGTCTAAGGCTAGCTAATATTTCCAAGGGAACAGAAGGGTACTTTCCGTATTTTTTTTCTATCAGTGTTATACTAACAAAAATATTTCTAAATAACCTACATTACTTATACTGAAAATGGAAAATGGCGCCTTAAATTGAAACACACTACAACACGACGACGACGACACATTCACAAAGAAAATAAACAAGTTATAACACGATATTGGTATTTTGTGACGCAGACACTTTATCCACCCGTTGTATGAGTGCAATACCTGCCTATTACAGCATTAAAATTGCATGAGTATGGTGTTTCTTAGGCGTGCTACAGACTTTTTACGAGACGATACTAACAGGCGTCGACGACGTAACGAGGTTTAAATTAAACTAGTGACCCGTCCCGGCTTCGCGCGGGTATAATTTACTTTTAAAAAATTTGAAAAGCGCTTAGCGAGAAAAAAAAACAAACAATATTTTAGTTCATACAAACCTTGCCGTTATCCATTACCTGCCCGCTTTTGGCGGAGTGGAACGGAGCGTCAGACTTCTACTGACTAAAACTCATTATTTTTGTTGTGTAAGTCCCGTAATCAAGGTACTAACATGAGATGGGAATAGCGTAGATTTTGCATTTCATAATTTTATTAGTGTTTTTATACAGGTACCGATCGTAAGTAGCCATACTATAAATTAAATCTATCTTGCAATTTTATAGTAGTATATTATCTTCTAGAGTCAGGCCTGTAATCAGTATCAACAGAGGAGCCAGGCAAGGTGTTTCAATCTCACCGAAATTGTTCATAGCTGTCTTACAGAATATAATGGCAGATCTGCCATGGTCGAAGAGGGGCATTAATATAAATGGAAAACATCTGAGCCATTTGCGTTTTGCTGATGACATTGTTCTTCTGTCGGAAAATCCTTTGGAACTCAACATTATGGTCAAGGAATTACAAGCACCGAGTGAATATGTGGGTTAAGAGATGAACCTTAGCAAAACAAAAGTCATGACCAACAGCAAAATGACTCCTATCTTTGTCAACGACATGCCGCTCGAATACGTTCAGGAGTACATATACCTGGGTAAGCAAATCTCCTTCAGAAAAAATAGAAATATTGAAGAAATAGATCGAAGGGTTGCTATTACCTGGACAAAATATTGGGCTCATAAAGAGATATTCAAATCAACCCTCCCGATCAGAGTAAAAAGGACCATATTAGACTCTACAATTTTACCGTGTCTCACTTATGGCTGCCAGACTTGGATATATGACAACAAGGCGAGAACCAAGATCCAAAATACACAGAGATCTATGGAGAGAAGCTGCTTAAGTATCAAACTAAGCGATAAAATACGAAACACAGAGATTCGCAATAAAACTAAATTGGACATTTCAGTTTATCGCTTTTTTATCCAGAAATAATAAATCAAATCAAATTAGTTTTTAAAAATGTAATTTCAAAAAGTTGGTTTGATGTGTGTTGTGTGTGTATTTTGTGGTGATTGTGAGTGTTGTGTTTGTGTGTGTATTTTGTGGTGATTGTGAGTGTTGTGTTGTGTTGTCTTGTGTTGTGTTGTGGCTGTGGGTGTGTGTTTTGAGTTGTGTGTTTGTGTGGACGGGTGTTGGGATTATTATTTTATCTTAAAGTTTTAAGAAGATCCTCAGTAGTTTGGAAATCACATGTAAGCAGAAAATCTATTAGTTTGGTTTTGCATTCTTCTTTGTTTAGTGTGTAGATGTTGAGTATGGAATTGAGTTTGTTGTAAAAGAAATGACCGCAGAAACAGAAGAACCTATGAGTGAATATGTGCTTAAATTGATTGCATCTTGGTACTACGGCATTGCGACGTCGATTAAGTACAATACTCCTGTCTAAAGGTATGAGAGTGTGTTGTTTGAGGATCGTTGTTATAATGAAGTGTTGGCGGACGGTAGGTAATTTCCAGGATTGATATAATAAATGTGTAGGATAATATAGGGGTTGAAAGGAGCTAACTTTAAGAATTGCCTGTTGTGATATTTCTAGTGGAAGAAGAGTGGTTTTCGAAGCTCCACCAGAACATGAAATGCAATAGGTTAGTACCGATTGGCATAATGCCTTATAAACTTTCTTCAGTATCATAATATCGGCCACATGACGTAAGTTTTTAAAGACATATGTCAATTTTCTTAGTCTGGACTGAAGCAATGATATATATGCGTTGAAGTTCAGAGATGAGTCTAGAATAATGTCCAAGTATTCCACCTCAGATTTCATGATCAGAGAAGGACAATTACAGGTACTACCGTTTGTTGAATGAATATCAGCAGAGTGTGATTTTAGGGTTAGTTGTGTGAGTGATTTATTAGGATTTCTGATGTAGAACGGCATGTACATAGTTGTATCTGTGTTTAGAGTAAGAATATTTTGTTTCAGCCAATCACACACCTTGTCGAAGCCACTCTGTGCCAGAGTGAAAGTTTTATCCCACGTATCAGCAGAGAATTGCAAAACCGTATCGTCAGCGTAGGATATTATAATGCCCTGGTCCAATTTTAAACCACAGAGGTCATTTAAATAAATTAAGAAAAGTGTGGGTCCTAGCACTGAACCTTGTGGGACACCAAAAGAGATAGGAAGCTCCGTGCTAATGTATGAGTCTACTTTCAGACATTGTTTACGACCACTTAGGTAATCCTGAAACAATTTGAGCTGCAAACCTCTTATTCCTAGGCGTTCCAATTTAGCAAGTAGACGCGGGACAGACACCGTGTCAAACGACGCTTTGGCGAGGTCTAAGAAGATACCAAGTGCTTTATTACCATCATCAGGTTTCCTAATAACATAGTTAGTAAGTTTATGCACTGCATCCTCCGTTGACTTGCCAAAACGGAAACCAAACTGAGAAGAGGAGATTAAGCTATTGATTTCAAGAAACCTGACGAGTCTGCTATTAATTATTCTTTCTAATATCTTAGAGAGAGCTGGTAGTATTGCAATGGGCCTGTAGTTACGAACATTGTTTTTATCACCGGATTTGAAAACAGGAATAACAATGGCTTTTTAAGTACGTCCGGGGTCATATATTCAATGGTTGAATATATGACAAAGTGGCTGAACAATTATATCTTTAATGGCTTTAAGTAGGCTGTTAGATATTTTATCACGTCCGACTGCGCTAGTAAGTTTTAGTCCGTTAATAAGTGTCAGAATCTCATGTTGATTTGTGTCTAATAATACAAACGAGGCATTGTTAGTGTGATTTGAAACAGGAAAGTCAGTTGGCCTTTGAATTATTGTTGAGTTAGGAAAACATTGGCCAGGGAACTACCAACGTTGGCAAAGTAATCATTTGCCTGGTTCGCACATATTTGAGGAGAATCACCGAGAAGATCAGAGGAGCCTGATTTAGTTTTATTTGTATTTGTTATGGTTTTGATAACTGCCCAAAGCTTTTTATTGTTGTTGCTATTTTTGTCCAATTCAGTTTTGTCGTGTTCCCTCTTGAGTCTTTTCAATAAATCATTACAATGATTTCTATACCTAGTGTATGTTAGTTTTAGCGTTTCATTATCGGGTGTTGTTTGTGAATGTTTATGGAGGCGATCCTTATTTTTAATACATCTAAGCAATCCCGGTGTGATCCATGGTCTTATTATTTGTTTTTTACGGGGGATTTTGACAATCGTAGTATTTTCATTTATCTCATCTTATAAAATCTTAATAAGACTGTCCATAGCCTGATTGGGATCTGCCATATCTCTAATGAAGCTGAAGTCTTTACTCTTCAGTTGTTCACAAATAACGTGAATGTTAAGTTTAGTAATGTGAGATTGATGATGTTTAGTTTTGTGAACTTGATGTAGACAGAGTAGTACCGCGTTGTGATCTGTGATTGTGGAATTTATGACAAAGGTGTGTGATTTAAATTTAGTTTTAAGCAGGACGTGATCTACACAGGTTTTACCTTGCCTAGTGGGAAAAGTATGGGCTGGTAGGAATCCTCCAAAAGCAGTTGTATTAAGGTATTGAGGTGTTTTGGTGTCGTGCGAATGTATTGAAATATCTATATTTATGTCTCCAATTATAGCAGCAGATTTAATATTTTTTAAGGCAGATAAAGTTGGGTTGAGGGATGTTAGAAAAGGGGTCATTTTATTTTATGATGGTGAGCGGTACATTGCAATTATAGCTGTGTCATTATTTATTTACGTATGTTTTGGGTTAGTATTTTTATATTGGGTTTACTGTGTGAGATAAAGTTAAGACAGTCTTCAGCATTACAGACCATGGATTCTGACATTCGTCGCATAGAATCCTTTGATCGCACTAATTACGTGTTTATGTGCATTGTGAGTTAAGATGAGGCAATGAATCTCATTCTTTATCCTGACTAGACAGGTTTTTAGAAAGTGTGTACTAATATGAAGTGTTACATATTTGTAAATTATTATGGATATCAGCAGAAGTATGTAGTGGAAAACAATTTGCGAAGAAAGTGAGGTTATGACGTTTACGAGTATAACACGAATGAAATACTTGGACCATTTATTGTTTAGTGATGAAGTGTTTAGTTTATGCGGTGAGTGATTCATTATCTTCAGAGGGATTTCCAAAATTGGTATAGTGATTGTAGTGTAAACAGTGGTAGTGGTGGAAGTATAAGTGTTGTTTTTGTGTAATGTTTGTTTATGTTGTATTTGATGATCAGAGTTGATATTAGTTTGTAATGTTGTACAGACAGAGGTTCTGTATGGTGTCCGGACGTAAAGAATAGCACCATCCCATATCTTCCCGTGGGTGTCGTAAGAGGCGACTAAGGGACTTACCAGAGAATGGGCAGCAGCGTTCTCTGATTCTACAACAACCATACTGCGATCGCCAACCCGCCTGCCAAGCGTGGCGATTATGGCAAAACCCCCCTTCTTGGGGGAGGCCTACGTCCAGCAGTGGACTTTTCGGCTGAAATGATGATGATGATGTTGTACAGACATATTTTTTAAATAAAACTAAGCATGCATAATTATTATAAAACAGAAAAAGTATGATAGGCAATGAAGGGCAATACATGTACAAAAGATGTAGGGTTAGTCAGATATCATTACCTTGGTTCTTCTTCAGTTCATTCAAATGAACTTCGTTTTTCACACGGATGTATGGTTTTCCTTTAACTTTGCGTATATAAATGTAGCCATTTGACGACCAGACAAACTTATAGCCAGCAGTTTTTGCAGTCTCGCTTATGGAATAAAAGCCGCTTCATTTTAGCAGTGAGTAATTCTGAGATGTAGATTGGTTGTTTTGATGTGTGAAAGCCCATGTTGGTTGAGTTGAGTTGATCAGGTTGTTGTTTAGAAAGGTTATATTTCTTTACCGCTTCTTGAAAATATTGTTTGGTCAATATATTTGTAAATTCAATTGCGACTGACGAACTGCTTGTTTCTTTCTTAGACGGCAACCTGGCCACATCACGTAAGTCGTTTTTATTTAATTCTAGATAGTTTACGGTCTTGGATAAGTTTATGACGTAACCAAATAGATCGGATTTCTTTTCATTTTGGACTTTGGGTACATTTCTTACTTCCGTATATGTTTTTAAACTACCAATTTCAAGAGAATCGAGCTTTTCTTCCAGTGCCGATATGTGTGAATGAATTTGTTTACGTTCGTATTCCAGTTGGTCTATTTTATCTTCGACTGCTTTAACATTCATTAATAAGTGCATGATTGATTTATCGATATCTATGTTCATTTTTGTATGCCTTTATTTTGCTCTTGAATGGATCTCATGTATTCCTCCAACTTATCTAGGCGATTGTTTTGCGAAACACGGATTTCGTTCATCATGGACATTATTTCGTCTTTAAACATGAAAAATTATTATTTATACAATCATCATGTAATCGTGCTCTTTTACGTTGAGTTACGTTAATAGGTGTACTGATGTCAAAGGAATCTATTTTATTCAGATCTGGTGCAGAGGTGGACATGTTTGATAATGTTAGCTCATTAGATTTAGGCGGCGTTCTTTGAGTAGCCATTTCAATTTCAATGGTTGTCTTAAATTAAGATAATTGATTGATATTTGTACTTTGATGTTGGCTCCTAGCAAAAATACAATTTTCAGTGGCCTATAGTGGAAACAGGTGTACGTACACAATGGCCGAGTTGCGTTGCAGTGCTGTGTAGTGACGATGTGAAGCATGTACATGAGCGGGCGACTGTCGTAAGATGACTATGGTCGTTTGATACATTTTTGAAAGATTTTTCACTATTACTTATTTATCACTGTTCGTAGAGTAGTTTACTTTACTCTCTTTGGTAGCAAAGTTAATTGGCTAATTAATACAGTCAACAACTCACTCCAACGTTAACTTTTTATGACTTTTAAGATTTTATAACCGATAGCACAGTAAAAACGATAACACTACTGTCAGAAGCGTTCCAGTGAATTCATTCTTTATTAGCGTGCACTCGTTATTGTATATTTTTTGTTCCAAACTTATTAAACTTAGGAGGGCCTTTATTACTGAGCTGCTTTTGAGAGCTTGGAACTGGCTGAATTAAGCGAAGAAGTGTCATATTAAGACTACTTAAACATACAATAAATTAACAAAAGACATGGCGACTTCAGCACAATCATGGGGCTGTGGTACCAGCGATCGTTGTTGTTTGGAGGACAGCAAGGAATTTATAAACTGCATGAAATGCAAAAAATCTTTTCATTTCATCTGTCTATCTATCCCGGAAATCCGTTCTGAGACGGAGGCTTACTGCAAGTGAAATTGTTCGGACTGCACGACTGTCATTGCAAACGCTTCTAAGACCGCTACCCCGAACCGGAATGTCTCAAATACAAGAGGAAACAAGAGACCTGCACTGAACTCGCCACCTCAGTATCAGGTTGCAGCTGTCACTACTGAAATATTAAAATATTAATGACGGACCTGAGTCTACGTGTAAACTACTTGGACCAACAGACTCGTTCAAACAACCTCGAAATTCAGTGCCTGCCCGAAAACAAACAGGAGAACATGTACACTGCCGTTAAGCAGCTGGGATCTATGGTGGGATGCAGCCTGAGTGACAATGACATTCTTCATTGTACCCGTGTTGCCAAACAGCAACCCGCTAACACCCGTTCCCGATCCATCGTTGTCCAGCTCGCCTCTCCAAAAATTCGTGATTCCTGGCGTCAGTTATAAGTCATAACAAAAATAAGAAGGTTAACTCGGAGAAACTCAATACTGCAGATCTGGGAATTGCTGGCGATAAAATGCCGGTGTTCGTGCTTGAACATCTATCTCCTGCAAATAAAGCGCTGCATGTAGCCACTAGATAAAAGGCAAAGGAAAAGGGTTATAAATTTGTCTGCGTGAGAAACAGCAGGATTTTTGTAAGGAAAACTACCAAAGATGAACATATTTTGATAAAGAATTTAGATTTCTTAAATTGGTTTAAATAATTTCAAACGAGGCTCCTATCCTCTTATCTACAAAATGCATGCCCTTGTGTAATTTATAATGTACATACATACGATAACTTAAATATATTGTCTCAAAATTATGCAATATTTAAGCTGGCTGTGTGGGTGTTTACACACAAAAAAAAATTATATTGTTTTCCGTGCATTTTGTTTAACACTTCCAGTAAGTGGAGTGAGGGATATATTGATTTGCATTATTTTCATTCCTCGTCAAAAAAGCATAACCTATCAATAGAATAGCATCTAGTGGCATGCTTAAAGTTAAATGCATTTGGTAAATCACGTATTGAAACTAGTTTGCATCGTCACAAAATTGAATAAAACCTTGAATAACATGGTGAGTTCTTGTATTATTTTTACAGGCAATGTAAAAATAATACAAGAATGTCTTTTTTTCAAATTTTATAAATCAATCTTTTTTTTTTTGGGTATCAGTGGCGGTGGCCTACCCTCCGTAGAGAACCACTGCCCGTCACTGTCTATACCTATCGTATATTCCCGTTCCAGTATACCCTTTTGTAGTGGTTCCAGTCACTTGATTTCCTAGGAAGAGCTGTCAGTTCGTTACCATTGTTCTGTTCTTTTCACTTGCAAAAACATCGTATATAGGGTTACAGTGACCGATACTTTAACACGTGATTATACTCATGTTAGCAAATAACTTTCCCAACGAAACTTTTTTTTTGATACTCGTTCACTTTTATCCCAATAACACAACATCCGTATGAAATTCGCGCGCGCGCGCCTGTTACCTATCAGCGATTAGCCGCGTGACGACGACATTCTGTCGAATTACTATCGTACTGTGCAACAGTGGGTAGGCAATGCACAGTGAGAGACAGAACAGCGTCACGCGGCTAACAGCTGATAGGTCGTGAATTTCATACAGCTGTTGTGTTATTGGGATAAAAGTGAACGAGTATCAAAAAAAAAGTTTCGTTCTTTGGGAAAGTTGTTTGTTATCATGAGTACAATCACCTGTTTAAGTATCGGTTAATAATTACGAGTCACCCTATATAGTCATCTTCCTGTTGCATAGCTAGCATGCTTCCCTGGTCTAGGCAAGTCTTAACTAAGTCGTACCCGCGGTTTTTTGAAGTGTCGTCTCCAATCTGGCTATTTTCCGCCAAAGTTGTTGGAGTAGCTTGCAATCGGTTTCGTCTACTATTATGTTCAAAAAAAAAATGTTGAGTATCTCTGATACTAGGACTGTTAGCTTTGTGTTACATATAATTGTGTATCGAGGAAATGGAAACAGACACAAAGGTGATAAATAATATAATTAGTGGCTATGTGACTGTTGGCGTGAACTCATTACTATCAGATATGACAAAGGGTTCACCGTCTACCTACATTAAAGCCAGGTGACGTACAGGGTGTGGACACAGAAGATAAGTAAATATTTGGATTAATCAATTACTGTCATGATCTTAACTTTTTTTACCCATTTTTTTCTTGAACGAAAGATGTAATTTTTTTAATAAACCATGAATTATATGATTTTGGTGAACAGTGGTATTACTCTATCCTCTTTATTTTGATTCTGTGACGATATTTGCCGTGAGTGAATTAGTGCGCACTCGAAAGAGTTTGTCTTGACACACTTCTTCTTCGTCGTCTCGATGTTTCATTTAATAAAATTATTCAAGTTGCATTTAGCTTTAACCAGAACTCTGATAAAATTGATACTTACAAACATATTATTATTATCCTCCCCAAACCAATTTCTATATTTAATTAACCGAAGGTACGTTCAGGGCCTACATTTATTATAAGCCATGTGCATGTTACTGTAGGTGATAATTATTTCGATAGTTACTGGTATTCTGTCCACCACCTCGTGGGGAGCCCTCCACCATACGGGGTGTCAGCCACCCCGCCTGAAGTCACGCGACGAAGTCCTGCTGGTCACTATGTATACACTGAATGTAATACCTAGAAAATTGATCGTAAAATTATGAAATGGTGGATTTTATTGAGGCCGCTTTCCATCTCAATTACGCCTTGTGGGATTTGAAGGAGAAGGCCTACTTTGTAAGAAAGGAGAAAGGAGGTTTATTGAGAAAAGTCCTACAAGGAATACAAAAAAATCGTGGAAAAAGATCAAGGTGAAGAAAACAGGGAGAGGGGGGGGGGGTCAAGGTGTTGTGTAAAGATGCCTACTGTGTGCCTTCAAAAGTCAACGGATATTTTTATTTTGGCTGCGAAGAGTGCATAATGACAAATGACGTGGTTTAAGCCTGTTACCTTCCTGCAGGTAGGCTACATTGAGATGACTGATGGCAAAAAGAGATATGATGCTGAAATCAGTTCCTGTATTTTCCGTGCGGGTTAAACCAAACGCATATAGAACCTACAGAATAGCACGGGCTTTATTTACTTACGATTTTTTTTTTACATTCAATTTCGTTTCAACTATCGGAATAATGACATCTACTTTTATAATACACCCAGAAAGATGTTATACGCGAAATCCATTGCTTGATAAAATAATGTATTCCTTTAGTTGAATTCTCAAAGTTTTTAAGCATTGGGATAGCCAACTGCTTACTCAATAAGAATATGGAGTGGAGATAGAATATGCATTCGCTCATTTATTATTTATTTATTTAACACTTCAAGCACAGAGGTTGCTATAGACATTTTCTACCAGCCAACATTCTCATTCGCTTTCGGCCAAAACCAACTCTTTCGTGAAAATATTTAAATAATAGCGCACTCGCATAGTCGTTATATTTATAAAAACTAGTTAATCCTATACTATGGAATGAACAGTATTTGTAATCACGTTCTCGAAAACGGCTCTAATGATTTCGAGGGGTTTACGGGGCGAAAATTTGATCCAGCTAGGTTTCATATCAGCACGCGTGGAAAAATTGGCAAAATGACAGATAGTGATAAGAAATCTGTCATTGTGTCGACACAATCTGTCATTTTGTCGATTCATCCGTCTAAAAAACCCGTTTCTACGGTGGTCATGCTAAGCGTGCTGGGAAAATTTGTTTTCTCTATTTTCACCCGACCAGAGTTCAATCGCCTACGTACTTAATTGTAAAGAATGTAGTTAATTGTAAAGATAAGAAGATCGAAAGATCGATTGTTTCTAATTTTAATTTGGTGACTTTGCCAATTTTGACATTTGTAAAAAAAATTGTAAGTAATAATGAAAGTGTGTGTTGTGTTGTCTTATTTTTCTAATAATTTTTATTTAATGTACCTAATGCAGCTGACACATGATCCAACTGTTGATTGAAATAAAGGAATTGAATTGAATTGAGAGAAGATTATTCCTACATGAAGGTTCTACTACGTGGACGAATGACTATTCCTAGTATTTTTTTTATAGATTAGGCAATTGAATTTAGAAATAATTGTGACATAATTTTTGCTCTACTCTATTACATTTCGAATGGGCAGAAAATATTTCAAGTTTGTGTGTAGATTACAGTGAATGTGACGGTAAAATGAAACACATTTTTGTGGGCCCACTACTTAATTTATTTAGATAATTGAATTATTTGTTATATATTTCCTTATTCTATTTTTATTTCATAATTATCGTGTATATAAATATAATTATCCCATATTTCTTTTTTTTAATAAAAATAATAGTAAATAGATCTTGTTTTTATTACAAAAACTATTCTGCAAAAATACATGACATTTGAAACAGTCGAGCAGATACTCACTGTCCCTCATCAAACCTCTTAATTACGCACTGACATAACCAGTTTTAAGCATAATGGCAATGCAACATTTAAAACGCACTACGAAGGACCTCGGTCATATTTAATGGACCAGATTGTTAAAAAAATCACAAGACTCATGTTAGAAGTTCTGTGTTTCAGATAAATTGCTGAAGGGCTCAATATCAGTCATTTATGGAAACACAGCTAGTTACATGGTACATGTGAACAGGTACACAACACGCATTGTAGTGCATTTTAAGTTACATTACCCTTCGTTACAAATCATAATTATAATATATCGCTTTGCAGCATTCCTAATACTATTGGTACAAAAATATGCACATTTTACAATTTATCAGAGCCATCTAAATGTGTTTATAGTAAACAATATGTACACTTATTTTTTTGTATTTTTTCTTATTTTTAGAAGTATTTTAGTTGTTCACTATATTTTTTCACATTTATTAGCTTTGACTAGTTGTAAACATGTGTAAGACCGATTCTCAACCCGCCAATTTCAGTATAAAAATATATAACATGTAGATCACAGAAACATTTTATTTTGTGCTGTGCGAACTGACCGGTTTTTATTTTTACAAAATTTTCCGTCTCGCTTTTTTAATTTAGGTTTCTTTTTTTAAATTAGTTTTTAATTTGCGGCGACCCCAAACAAGTAAGGGCAGGAAGAAGATGTTTTTTTTTTTAATTCCAAACAGCTCGCTCAAATAAATTTCAAAAACTTATTGTAATGTACGAAAATATTGAGGGACTAGATCAGACAGCAACTACCATTATAACCGTATTAATTCATTCAGTGCGAAAACAAGATAATACTGCTATAAAAGGTAGTACAGTCCCAATACCCATATTGCGAGTTTTGCATGGTAACTGCTGCCAATAATGTTGTCTAAAGATACATTTAGTCAAAGGTTCCAGTAAATGTATGCTATGTATTGACAAAAGTCGACGTGAAAAACTTGTGCACGGGTCTACAGATAGTTTTTGTTTTATAAAAATACTCTAGAGGGATGAAAATAAATCGCAGCTTATCCCTTCTAGTCTTTTTTATCCTGAAATCAAGCAATAACTTTTTTTTGTAATTTTGTTCGTTTGTTTTTTTTTTGTACTTTTGTTTATTTTTTTAATTTTTTTTTTTAGTTTTATGTATTTTTTTCAATACTTCGCTGCGATTAATCTTACCCCTCCACAATCTGCGTTATTAACTTGTACTCAACATTCCTTTTAGTAACCAATTTAGCACCCTTCAAACTCATGTATTCTCACTAGATTGTACTTCACAGGTACCTTTCTACAACATTTACTACGAAACATACCTACATATTTTGCTACACCTTACTGATTGAATATATTCTATTTTTTTTTGTCTATTGAATAGAAGTGAGATACTTAATTAATATTATAACTAAGTACAATATTACAATAACCACTGTAACACAGCCATGTGATGAGAATCGGCTTTCCGAATTGAATACGTTACATTAAAATATGAATAATAGAAATGAACTAATTTGGTATTATAGAAGGTGTAAGAGCAATCAAACTAATGGGTTGTAGTTTATTGAGAGCTCTCCCTTACAGCCTGTAGAAAGTAACCACAATTAACTGAAGCTAGATTACTATCGCAATAATTGGTATTTCGCTGGGGCAAGATTAAAAAATAAACATTTTTGTCCAGCTATTAACTTCCAGTATAATCTGAACTCAAAATGTGGTAATGTTTCTCTTGATATATTATGGTTTCCTGCCTGTTTTTAGCTATCTTGTTTTATATTCAGTTGTTCAGTTAGGTCGTTTTTTGAAAACTGACAGAGATCGGAATCAAATGGAATTGTTGATAATCAGTAATCAAATAATGGCAATTATTACAATGTTTACGTTCGCTTCTTAAAATTTATGATTATATATGTATTTCTTAAACATAAACGATTACTTAATATTTTTACTGTATATGCGCTACACGTTTTTTTTTAAATAAAACGTATTTAACCCCGTTTCATTTTTTAAAATAAAGCATGTAGCGTTATAATTGGATAATATGCGATTAAATACGGGCCCATTTTTTGAAAGTTTTTTTAAAAAAGCTACTTGTCATTTTTAAATGACGTAGTTAAAATTTGAATTTGAAAATGGAATATATTTCTATAGGGATATAACTACTATCCCTTTCTACTATTAAACAGGAATATAAATCTATTGCGATTATATAATTTTAAACGATAGTGAAAATTTTTGCCAAATAAATATAACATTGGTTGTTGAGGATGTTACATATTACTATGAGAGTCCTCTTTCGCCCGCATGAAATATGTTATCATGTCTATGGGCAGAGGAAACACTATAGTCGAATTCTTCTCAGCCGAGATGGTGTTCAGCGTCTGAAAGAATAGCGTGACGATAAAATAATTTCCCTTTTCTTGATGAATTTGAATAGTGCCTAACAATATTTTCACTGCTCTTACACAGGCTTATTACTCAATGAGAGGCTGTACCTAATCCATCACAGACAAGATATTAAATAACATATTAGAATGAGGTAGTTGTTTAAAATAAAAGTTTTTGCTGAATCTGAAATTAGAGTTACGGCTTTGCCTGATTGGTCCAGTTCGGTATAAATGTCAGAAAAAGAGATTTCAGAAGAAATGTAATAAAAAACGAACTCCGTAAAGTGATTTATAAAATAGGTCTTTAAGTATGAAATTGCCGTTATTTTCTCACATTTTGTTCTGTTTGTAACTTTGACGTATAGTATATATTTTTTCCTAATTTCATTTTATTGGATTATTATTTACCTTTTAGAGTTAAAAACTGTACTAGTAGTTTCATATTACCTCATAGGGTAGTGTGTCAAAACACCTGTTTAAATGTGCCGTCGGTTTCACTACTTCAAGTAGGTATATTTTTGTCATAGACTGTGTTTTGAGAATTTGAGATACGCAGTGCAGCGTAGCTTTTTTCACTCTAACTATATTTTGAAATTGCATCATAATCGGTTCAGACGTTTCCAAGAAAAAAAAAATGTTAGTATGGAAATATAACTTTTCAGGAAATCGTCCATACAAATCGGCAATTTCATGCTTTAACTCCTAATATAATCAAATGTAGAAATTATTGGCCCTGTCAGTAAAACGGTACAGTACCTGAAGGTAGCGTAGTTGTAGCGCTGCTGGGCTGTCGCCGATGATTTCGGAGGCCTCTCGCAAAGCGCGTGATGCTTTTTGTTCCCCTTCAGCCGCGATGACTTTGGCACGGGCCTCTCTAGCGGCCTCAGCTTCCGCCGCCATCGCCCTCTGAAGCTGAACCGGTAGACGCACGTCTTTTCTGTTAAGAAAATTAGTTAGTATTAGTTTATTGAATATATTTTAGAGCAGAAATATACGCCTTTATTTATTATTATTATGAGCCTGATGTGTCCCACTGCAGGGCAAAGGCCTCCCTTCCCTCTTTCCATTTATCTCTGTCTTTGGCTATTTGGGCCCAATCCTTTTGATAAGAGTTCAACTCGTCAGGCCATCTCCTTCTGGGCCTACCACGTCGCCGGGTTCTGTTGTTCGGAACCCAATTTATTGCCACTGGCCCAATTTGGATGCGACTTGCAGATGTGGCCTGCCCAGTTCCACTTTAATTTGGCGGCTGTGTTGCAAACGTCTGCTACTTGGATCGAAGTATACTGTTCCGTATACGGTCAGAAATTTTGACTCCTAGTATACTTTGTTCCATGGCTCGCTGGCAGACCCCGAGTGCGGACTTCTGACGCTTTACACCTTACGCTTTACGCCTTACGCCTTTAACTAATCCGAAAAAAACCTTAAGAGAGAAGAGGTCATCCCGCCATCTGCATCGGGGCTTGCTGGTTACCCTATTTTTTACTTTATTAAGTTTTTAAGGTGATGTGATAATTTTATAGGTGAGTTGTGGACATGAATTATATTTATAACCAACCCTTTAAATTTCACTTGAGGCATGCATAAGTGATCGACCGTCCACTTAATAATGTAAGTATTGATTGAGAAAAATTAAATGCTTTGTTTCGAAATGGCACGAGAAAAGAGTTTCTGGAGGGACTTGGGAAGGTTTCTATCCTTTACGCTAAATTAACAAGTAATATTTAATTAAAAGAATAAAGTAAAAACTCGACTATAAATTGTATTATATTAATTGTATTATAATTTTGATAGCCTACTCGATAGGTTTGGTTGAAAAACAAATATTAACGAATTACAATTTAGCGCCAAAAATCCGCCATTTTTTTTTTTAAACACCTATCTAAGGACACTTGGATTTTTGAGACGAATTTAATGATACCTTAATCTGAAAAACAAAACCCTTCCTTGGCAGTCGGGTAAAAATGAAATGAAAATCTTTAGGAGTAATGTTTTCATGAAATAATAAAATATTCATTATTACCTATAGGTACTTACATTTCGACGCGTTCTACCTTGATGCCCCAGGCTTCGGTAGCCTCATCCAGAGACAGTTGCATGGTACCAGAGATCGTCTCACGTTCGCTTAGGATCTCATGTAAAGGCCGGGTTCCCATAGTATTACGTAGCGTAGTCTGAGCTAGGAGTCTGGTGGAATGGTGAGCGTTTTCGACATTGGCTATGGATATGGTTGCATTGTGGACGCGATAGTAGACCACAGCGTCCACTGATACGGTAACGGAATCTTTTGTTAAAACCTGAAAACATTTTATTTGGTAGTGATTTGTTTTTTTTTTGTAAGCAGATATACCTACAGGTTCGGTCGAACTGGTATGAATTGCGGAGCAGACTCTGGCCACTTACACCTTCTTACAAAAGTTACTAATAAGTGTATTTGTCAGTGTCCGTGTCTTTAGCCGCGTACGAAATTTGTCAGTACTGGTTTGACTGGACCAGAAATTAATTAATTATGAGTAATTTACTAGGAGGGATCAAAAAGTAGTGAGAACGACATACTCCTTGCTAAGAAAAAAAAATAAATACTGGCAGGCATAGCTCAGATACATATTTGTAATATTAATAAGAAAAAAAAATCTTCGATTCTCTTTTGTTTTTTTCTGAATGTAGTCATTTGTTTGCTTCGTGTCGACGTGTTCTCAAAAATGGAGAAAAATGAAGTGCGAGCCGTTATTAAATACCTCTGTTTAAAAAAGTTAACGACGCAAGAGATTCATTGCGATTTGGAAGCAACATTAGGAGAGTTTGCTCCGCCGTATTCCACTGTCGCGAGGTGGGCTTGTCAATTTCGAGTAGGGAGAACGAGCACGGAAGACGAAAATCGTTGCAGCCGTCCATCGACGTCAGTCACCCAAGAAAATGTTGCGAAAGTCGAGATAATTGAATTGAGCGATCGAAGAGTTACCATGCGATACTTAATTCAAGAAACGGGCATTTCATATGGAAGTATTCAATCCATATTGAAACAATGTTTGAATATGAGAAAAGTCTCCGCAAGACCCATCTTGCGGAGACTTTTCTCATATGCCGAGAATGTTAACCGACAGTCAGAAACAAAATCGACTTGACATTTCGAAGATATTGTTGGACAAGTTTCAAGAAGATTCTGAAAACTTTTTGTCTCGTTTCGTAACAATGTACGAAACATGGGTCCATCATTTTGATCCCGAGACAAAACAGCAATCTTCACAATGGAAACGGCCATCATCAGCTACCCCGAAGAAGTTTCGTGTCGTGGCATCGGCTGGCAAGGTTATGGCCTCATTATTTTGGGACTCAGAAGGGAAATTGTTGATTGATTACCTGGAGTATGGAACCACTATTACAGGCCAATATTATGCAGCTTTAATTCCCAAGTTGAGGAATGCCATCAAAGAGAAAAGGAGAGGGAAACTTCGAAGGGGCGTGCTGTTTCATCACGACAACGCACCCGCGCACAGGTCGGCAGTTGCGATGGCTGCCATTCAGCAAGGTGGCTTCGAATTGGTTGACCACCCCACTTATTCACCAGATCTGGCGGCTAGCGATTTTTATCTGTTCTCCAAATTGAAAAAATACTTAAGGGGAAACAGGTACAAAGACGATAACGAGGTGATGGATGCCGTGGATAGCTTTTTGCAGGACAAAGACAAAACTTTTTTTGTGAAAGGGATTGAAGCCTTGGAAAAGCGCTGGACTCGATGTGTAGAGAGACTCGGAAACTATGTAGAAAACTAAATTATTAAGTTATCAATAGTCATTATATTCTATCTCATTCTCACTACTTTTTGATCCCTCCTCGTATTTTGCATGTTTTTTTGTTGATCTGAAATCGTCTTAAAAATATTTAGTTACTCTATAATTGGTAACGTACCTCCTGTGGTGGGATATCGTAGGTACGGGTTCGCAGATCCACTCGGGCATAGTTGTCGATACATGGCAAAATAAAGAAAATTCCTAAAAAAAACAACATAAGTCAAGTTTCTACACATAATCACACTAAACAAAGAGTTCATATGACCCGGACAAATTACGGAACGTTTGCGGACACCGGACACTGACTGACACTTAAATAGTATTGGTTTAGACGTGTCCTTGTCCGGAGTCGCGTCCGCAATTTGTCCGTACAGGTTTGACAAAACTTTTTTTTTCTAATTGTTATTGTTCTATGATACTTACCAGGTCCCTTAGCACCTCCAGATAGTAGCCGGCCCAAACGAAAAATTACAGCCCTTTCGTACTCTTGTACCACCTACGGACAAAATAAAAATACGTTAGAATACGATTGTACAAGTTACGTAGTTAATTATCGATTTTGAAATTACTTATTCTACGCGTACTGTCAACGTCACCTAAACCTATCAAATGTAATCATCGCAATATGCATAAACCAACATTCTAATTGCGTAATCCTTTTTTATCGCAATCTAAAGTATGGTAACACTGGCAACAGAAAATTCGCCAATGTTTAAAATCATATCCAAGAATGGATGAAATCGTCCCACACCGAAAACAAGTCGGCGGTTATTTTAATAGTGATTAAAATAACTTAAAAAGATCTCTAAAGAGGTCGTTTTAAAGCTCACTTCATTATTTTTCGAGCTAGTGTCGAGTTAAATATATATGCGAGGATCGTAGCGTGGCTAAACTTCTATATATTGCCGTTTCAATTAGCAGCTAACCAATACTACGGCGAATTTTGAACTTTCAGAAGCATTTATTAATGTTCCAAATAGTTTACACTAAAATGAAGCCTGTGTTTATCGCTTTTCAGTAGGTACTAGCCATATTTTACCGAAACCAATATCCGTGATTCAATTAGCAAAATACCGCTCTCGTGGTTCCAACCACGAGAGCGGTATTTTGCTGCTATTTATAAGCAAGCAACATATCTCTTTGTCTGTTGTTCTTGTTCATTTGTCTGTGGAATACAGTTTAACAGAAATATTTTTATTTGTGTAAGTAGGTTAGCCTTTATGACATAGAACGACGTTAACTTGTGATGATATCTAACACCAGTTGAATCGAGCTAATGCCGATTATATGTATTATAGATAATTATGTTCTTGACTTGCCTGCTCCAGCGAATTACAAAGTAAATTGGAACGGTAAAGGGGAGAACTTTGACCACCTTTGGGACAAAATAGGCTTCTCAAAAAAATAACACCGTGTCCCAATTATTATAGATTCAATTGACATAATATCTTTTATTTATTTAAAGCTTCATTACACTGTTTTTTTTTAATTAGTATGCTCCATCGCATACCCAAGTAAAGATATGAAAAAAACCAACCGCCGTTCTTTAATATTCAATGCTGAAAACGTACCCTTTACGAAACCGGCAACCAAGCATTCTGTACATCAAACTAAGTAACTCTATACAAAATTGATTACTGGGAAACGACTTTTTTTAGAGTGAAAAATCAGGGTTTACGACAGGACTCAATATATCGCACTCAAAAAAGTGCTTATGGATGTATTGAATAATACGGTGGTCATTGAGGTATTAAAAGTAAAGTTATAACTTTAAAAACTGCTATTTAAAAAAAAATACTTGTGTTAAATTTGACCCCCAATCTCCGTAACTAGATGGTTCCCGTGTATGTTCAAGAACAAAAAAATGATCACAATGACGAGTAGAACAAGTACTGTACGTTTCGGTTTCATTAAGGGTATTTTTACAACCATTTTATGATTTTATAATGTTCCCATGGCTGGGACACAGGCCTCCTCTCTATGAGAGAGAGTGGACTCTAATTCACTACGTGGGCCTTTGAATATTTTGTTTGAGGACACATTGGGAACTCGCGATATTTAACTTCACTGTTTTGAAAGAAATGGTTATACACCGCCTGGGTTCGAACCCACGATCGTAAGTCAGGGCTTTTACTGCTAAGAGTCCTACCATACAATCTATTACTATTAAGCGCTTCTTCTTGCCGAGTGGAACCTGGTGTCAGAGTTTTTATGCCGCCCATGGGCCTTCAACTTGGCTTTTTATCGAGAAATATCTCTCAGGCATGCTGGTTTCCTCACAATGTTTTCCTCCACCGAGGCAAGTGATAATAATACAAATATAGTAATTATTATTAATCCGTGCAAATGTTAGAAACTAGGGTGTTACCACACCAATCGATCGATCGTCTATCGAGGCCATCAATCGATGGTAGAATAAAGGAGGACACTAAAAATGATGCTAGCATTGGGGAACTCTCTAATTAACTCCGGAGAAAATTAATTCAAGAAAAAGATGAGAAGAAATTAATAAATTAATTTAATATAACCGTAGGTATTCATTTATTTTCAAATTAAAATATTTTTTTGAAATAAAAGAAAAAGTTTCAATAAGTTACTAATCCAAATCAAATTATTAAAATCCATGATCAAGAATTGAAAAAGTATTGATTTTTAATTGAACGCGGATGTTGAGAAGTCTATTTCAATAAACTTTACTTTCACACTGAATTAATGTTAGAAAACAATTTAAACTCATTTTTTACAGTAACATTAAATTATAATTATTTCACTTACCTTCTTACATTTTGATGTTAACACTCGAAGAACAAAGGAAAATGGAACGCGTTGTAGAACCAGGAACGGATAGAGGAAAGGAGCACCACCCTGCCTGGGCTAAGCCTGTACCGGAGCACAGGCTCAGCCCAGGCAGGGCTTAAAAGGTAAGGTTGAAGAAAACTAGAGAATTAGATTCAAGAAAGAAAAAGGGGAAGAAGGAGCGGGGTTAGATGAAGTATTCAAAGGATGAAGTGGGTCTCAGGAAGGCACAGGTCCCACTAAAGCTTTGCACGACTGGACACAAGGACTGACTGCAAGATACTGCGCTCAGAATCCGCAGCCAAGCATTTTTAAATGCTCTCCTCCCGCATTCCCCTGTATGCACCCGCCTGCATTAACCAATAGGAGGAGCCAGTATGCGGCCTCCGCGTTTTTATTGGCTAGCTATTTTTGAACGGCTTTGGAGTTGGTTAAGCTTGGAACAATATTCATAGTATGGTCAAACATAGGTATCTGGAAAATGTAGTTACAGCAATGTATATTTTCCAAGGAGTCGTCCAATTATCCGTTATTATTAGTGGAATAGATGACTTGTTTATTCAGATCAAAGGAACTCAGTTTCCCTAACGATGTTGTGCCATCTCCCAAGCGGCTCAAGAGCCTAACCGGGACACGTAACAATCGAGTTTTACCGACAATGCCAGTGGAAGGCTATTGAAGGTTACACGTAAATGAACATGTTTGTTAATCGCAGCAGTGCATTCATAATTAAACGATTATCGATCCACTTACGAGGTTTTGCCTCAACGATCATATTCATATTGGCTTTGGGTTCTATAAATTTATAATTAAGTGAACTAGGACAGCTGATATCTGCTACTCAATTATTCATAAAATAATGATGACGTTTAACAGCGACCAAGGATCGAACTTTTGTGGTATTTTGTTCGAAGGAATATAAGACAATTATAAACCTCATCCCGAAGCAGCTAGAAACGTTCCTAACATCAACAAACAAGTCCATTTAAAACTTTTAGACTTCTTTCAGAGACATTTAAAAAGCTTAATAAAAATATAAAGTACAAACTTTTTTGACACTCTTATGGTCCTAATAGATTATTAAAAATCTTTTTCTTTCTACAATTTAAGTATTGTGCGAACCTTGAAGTTGAATTTATTGTTAAATCTGTAAGCAGGTTTCAATGCATTTTGCATGTCATCAAGTCCTCATTTCAGCTCTAAATATTATTATAGTATCACTCGGTACTTGTTTTTGGGCAATGGTAAAACAGGTTTACAAATCAAAACACACTAACTCTTCACTTAACAATAAGTTTACTTTTGCTACACAACAAAACATTAATCTTTTTTTTAACACTGTTTTAAGCTTTCACGGTTTACAACTAAACTTGTACTGTTACTTACAACGAACAAGCACGGAACACTTACTTACTTGTAATAAAACAATCACGGAAGATATCCTGTAAGTGACAGTACAAGTTTAATCTTTTTTTTTTCTGCCGTTGTTCATAAAACGAAGTTTTATTCCACTTACACCCAGCGCATAATAGAAATTTACGAATATCAGTAAAATAATATTAGACCACGGTTGTCATTTGAAAACGTACACAGGTCACAATAAATTTATGCAAGCACCCATAATACTTATAATTTCAGAGACAAATTCTACTAAATACTAGACGCCATTTTGTACGTGTCATCTAAAATATAACTATGTATTTAGAAAACTCATCTTTACAAATTACTTATAAGTTAATAGTGCCAGTCGCTTTCCGCTCAGGTGTTCAACAATAACACCGTCGGAAGTACGATACTTGCATCAAAATTGAAATAAACTATATTGTGTGAAGTCTTCTATGATACAATGTGAAATTAATCATACTTCGATTATTTTCTCCAGTTACTTTTTCGATATTTGACATAAAAATATATCTTTTGAGAAAATAAGTAAGTTCGGTAAACATATTTAAACTACATTAAAAGATTCTTGATATTTTTAGTGGTATGGCGAGCAAGTATAGTTAGTTTTAAGTCAAGCAGTAACTTGTTATTTACAAAAATGAAATTGAAGGTATCTGAAGGGAATAGAATTGAAATTTAATGTTAATCGATGTTTTATCCTAATTGAACAACTAATTTTCCGTCAGGGAATACAAATGCCATCATCGTGGTCGAGTGACCTATATAAAGAGCGCGAAACTGCGAAACGTGTCATCGGGTTTTAAGGAACAGGGTTCGATCCTAAGTAACAACCAGAAAATGTGGAAGAAAAGTAAAATATTCCGTGAGGCAACTTTCGCTTGAACGACACAGCAGCTTTGCAACGCGAGCTTAATTTTTAAAGTCCTAATACTAAACGAAAATTAAAACAAATAAGTTCGACTCACCTTAAAACAAATGAAGAGCGAGAACGGCATTGTCAAACAAACCAATATCCATGACAGGACAACCAATATCTTTCCACATGTTTTGCCCTCCGAATCCGAATCGTCGTTGACTGAAAACCACGAAAATATTTAAACGCATTTTCAACACAAAAATCACAACGAAACTTCAAAAATATATAAAAAAAAATATATCTACAAATGGCTGGGTTTAAATTGATTGTTGAAAGCTCACTGCTATTTGTAATAGTCGGATACAAATGCTGTCGACTAGACATTTCCATCATAATTAAGAAATCATTTAGAACACGAATCCACCATGCGCTACCGGCAAGCGTCTGATATTTACTGGCCTTGCATGCTTACCGTGGCATATAAAACATTCACGCGGGCACTTATACGTGAAAACTACTACAAGTCTTGATCAAAAGTTATTAAATAAATGACTAGTGATAGAATGGTTCACTTACAGGCTTCGGACACCTTCATGTTAGTTGATTCGGAATAGAGCACTAGTTTGAGTATATTTTATATAGCGTGTAGACTGACCGGGGGCGGCCAAAAGACTGAACCTAGAGGGAAAACGAAAAAGTATTGTTGCGGAATAACTTTTCAGCCTGAATTCTTATACATCTATCCTTTTATGATCCAAGGGATATACTGTGTACTTGCACGAACCCACATATATAATTTGGCATAGGAATGCTATATTATACTGGTGGGCACTGAGTTCCTCCGCTTTTATAGGTCCCCTGAAATTAATTAATTAAATTCCTTGTGAAAACTCGCTACCTTGTCTACTTTTCTTACATTCGGATTGACCATTAGTGAGTTTAAAAGCGTAGTAGGGGAAAACTATTAACGGCTCCTACGACTAATAATAACTAAAGGAACAGTTTGACGAATGTTTCCTCGTTAACCGATTAATATTTCAATAGAAATATGACGTCGGTCATGTGAGTTACACACGGCTCAAATACGTTTCTAGCATAGGGAATACTAAAAATAGGTTTAGACTCGACAGCGTGAATATGACTTAATACCAGTTTCATGGGAAAGTTAATGTTAACAACAGATGGTCTCATTGTCAACGTGTTGGTTCTCAGCCTTACCGCTGTTTAATTAATTGAAGATAATATCGATACTGCACCCGATAGACCTCGGGGAAATGACAATTTTATGTACACTTACATTCCGGTATATTAAAAGAATCGGCATTGTTTTGCAACTACACCTTCTTGGAATAGTCGTGAATTGTTTTTAAGTATTTTTTTTGACAATTGAGAATATTACCTTAATAGTTTATGCCCGGGTTTACGCCCGCGTGGAGTTCGGTGACGTTCCACGGGATCATGCTACCAGGATAAAAAATATCCTATGCGTTAATCGAGGTTCCAAACTACCTGTGTGCCAAATTTCATCTAAATCCAGTCAGTAGTTTTTTGCGTGAACGAGTAACAATCATACATCCTCTCAAACTTTCGAATTTATTATATTAGTAGGATTATTCTCATGAGAATTCGAATACGAACGAACATATGCAAAAGAGGTTTTAATTATCTGGTCATGTTGACTATTCAATTAAAATGCAGGTATTCCATATTGTGATTTGATAAAAAAAACTACGCTTCATATTAAAAAAATATTTTATTTGTAAAAAAATACAAACACTTATGAACACAGCACTTACAGGCTATTTATTAATACATATTATAAGAACTTACATTACTTATAGAATATTTAAAATTATAACTAAGTGTTTAAGTAAGTACTTGCTTATATTTTAGGTAGAAGATAATTAAGCTGAAATTGTACATAGCTCACAAAATAATAGTTTTTTGACTGTATCGAGGCATAAATAGATAATAACCAAAAAAATATTTAAGTAACAGGTACGTAAGTCTCATATAAACTCACTTTTTTTTTTAAATTTTGAATACAGTAAGTATAAAATCTACTAGATAGTTCATTAACTCTTCTGTTTTATTCGAACAATTCTGTTCTTTTCTTTAGTTTTTTATTGACACCTACAGAAATAATACACTTAACAGAGATACATGACAAATACTTGAAGTATGTTTTTGGTTTCCCCATGGGACGGGGTAGGGGGTGGGGTAGCTTCTATAACAATGAAAGGGAAATATTGGAATCGGTAACGAATTGCCATAAGAATTTGTTCTCCAATTATTTTCACTGCCAAAGGATTGGGTACAAATAAGGTTTTAAATCATGATTTAATTTGGCTTCGCTTACAAGTTAACTGTTGTAAACTTGGCTAAAGAAACCAATCTAATTTGGTCTTTTAAGTTTTTCCTTTATTTGATGTAGGTATATTTTAAGGTCAGTTTTTATTAGAGTGCAGCGTACTTGATTTTGATGCACCATTATATGTAGATAATTGAAAAATGGTGCAATTCTATTTGCAATTAGTCAACTATTATCAAAATCTCTTGGCGCAATGTTTGCCTCTTATACAATTATGTTATCAGTGCTTTTGAAGTGAATAAAAAAAAACTAAACTACATTATTAGTACAAGGCTGTTGTACGTAGTTGAGACAGAATCCTCTATTCCCCATATCAACTGGAGCTTCAACGTTGTCTGTGTGAAACCATAGACGAAAAGGTTTCACGGTACCTGTGCAGAAATTAAAAAATGTATGAATGTTGCCAGCATGCCGACGGTACATGTAATGTGTACCTATACAACCAAACACTAAGTATAGGCATGGGCAGGATCAGCCTAGTGTTACCACAGCTATTATAAATAAACGATACAATAAACAAACAAAAAAAAACACGAATAAACGATATTTTATTTAGCTTGGACACAGGCCTCTTCTCTGTGCGAGGGAATAAGGTGTAACCGTCACATATCATCGATTTTTCGGTTCTAGAGGACATGCTGGTTTTTTCTTTGTTTTGAAAGCTGATCTCGGCCGACGGCCGACGGCACATTGTTCGAACACCCCATTCATGTGCCGTCGGCTTTCAACTTTTTTCTGCTGAAGTTGGCCAGCTTTAGCCTTTTATAAGAAAGTTCTGTATTGTTTGATTCAAAATGTTAACGCATTTATTTTAGAGATACGCATGGCATTATAGTCGTACAACCGAGAGGAGATTATGAATTGTTTAAACATAACGACTGGTTAGAGACCGGATTATATGCAAATGCATATTCGCATATGTATTTGCATGTTATGACCAGTTTTTTAAGATATAGCATATTTTAGCTGAAATCGACTGATCGTGCATAGTTTGGGCGTATTTCCTTATTTTTTTCTCTTTCTAACTAGAAAAATGCAAAAATGTGCCAAAGGCAATGCAAATAAAGAAACTAAATTCAAAAATAGAGTCGTTTTCAAGTCTTTTTCAATTTATAAAAATATTTTAAAGAAGACTCAAGAGAATTTGGAGCAGTACTCGATTATTGAAGTTTTCAGGAACATTAATGATAAGAAATTTAGTTCAAAAAATAATAATTTGTTCAAGTCATTATGTACGCTGATTTTTAATACTCAAAAATAAATTATTTCGGACCTATTAAAATTTTATATTGCATATTTTGGCAAGTTTAACGTTTTTATTGAATATTTCGAGTATTTACGATGCATATTTGCATGCATATTCTACCATTATTATGTTGCATATAATCCGGTCTCTACTAATGGTGTTCCTACGTTACGTAAGAGGCTTAAAACTTTTTTAATATATCATCACGAAATTTATAGACTGAAGGAACGTCACTACTTTAACTCAGTTCAAAACAAAACCCTTTTACAAGAAATCGGTTGTGTGCAGCCACTGCCCGTCAGCGCAGCTTATATTCAAAGTCCCAAGTAGACAGTTGGTAGACAACAGGTACACAGGATTTTAGGCAGGTGCATTAAAATCGTACTCAGCTTATATTTGGTTTGTGTTGATAGGAAAGCTGCGGTCAGCACGTTTATTTATATTCTGTTTCTCCCGGCTGTCATGAATCCGTTTTCATTTGTTTTTTATTTAATGAATTGAGCCGCGAGCATGCCTGGAGGTTAGTCGATATGTTTAGCTCTTTTTCTTTTGTGCTAATACACAAACAGTTGCCCTGAGTGTCATTAATATTATTACACAGTGCTGTACGGGTAGTAGCTCAGGACACTTTTGTAGTTGGATGAATCACACGGGATGAGTACAGGATATAAAATCACTGTTTTGTGTCCGTAAATGATTGACAATTTATTAGGTAAAACATTAAAATATATTATTTAATACCTAAAGTAGGTGACTTGTGGCCTGCGTAATAGCCTAGTCAGCGAATGTACATAAATCGATGAATTAGCAAATGCTTGTTCAGGTAAAAACTAAATCAATCGATATCAAGTGGCGATGCTTGTACACAGTGCAGTACTAGGAAATTTCTTTTCTTATCCAAAGCTTACGTTAGATAAAATTAATTTAATATTCCCGCTGAAGCTTAGAGATTCATTCTTTCAAGGCTTGCTCTAGAGATATTAAAATCCTTGGCTCGTGCTGGATTAGGGAGCCGTCAAGTATTATTTTGCAAATTGCGTTTAAAATTGAATTCAGAAGTTTACTTTAAATGGAATATTCCTACTGTGGAAATTAAAATGTTAGGCTTCTTTATCACTAGGACAAATAGGTTATGATCAGCTTGTGATTTTCTTACAGCTGGACCTGAGGCCTCTTTTCTGTAAGAGTCGTAAATTTCCACATTGATGTTAATTCATGATTCTTGATTCAAGAAGATCCCGTTTTCCTCGCGATATTTTCCTTCACTGTTTTGAAACCAGGCCGACGGCATAAGGTGTTGAGTATTCGAACTTATAAACAACCGCCCACTCCTACATTTTAGCTGTCTTTAATTTTGGTCAGGTAAACGGTAAGACTGTGATAGTAATGTAAAAAAATCTTACTCAAAACGGTAGCTGCTTGCATCGAGAGTTCAGCTGAAAAGGTTCCTCCGCAGATTCTATCCGTGCATAATGCTTGAGCTGGCTGGATTCGACCGACGTTGGCGGCACATGGCAGCAGTAACCAATCGTTGGCGCAGTTGTTGGGCCCAGCTCCTGAGCCGATCATGGCGTTGACTGGACCATTGCTATTGCCGCTTAGAGTGAAAGCTCGGGAGCGGTTGTTCACTGAAAAGTATGACATCATGGTTAGGAGCACATACCACACAACTTATTACAGGTTTTAATATGACGTAGGTACTAGGTATAGGTCGCCGTGAGTGAAAGGCTTTTCTGAAAACCAAATGGCATAATTTCAAGACAAAAAAAATGTACGTTGACGGATTGTCAGCTCTTTCTTAACTTTTTTATGTACGAAAATAGTGTTATATATAATAGTGTTATGTATAATCTCTTCGTAATACATATGGACAATTGTACATGTAATTTAATAAATAACAGTGTAGGTTTAAACTTCTGTAATGAACCTAAGTCAATAATGTTACTTGTATGTAATTCCTTTGGTGGAATCGGAAAGTTAAAAGCTGCTTTCATATTTCAGTTAAGTTTATTACTTTTAAGCACTAGCACCTTATTCTATATTATATCCCATATTAGACACTTAGTTGAGAAATATAAATGCTTAGGAAGTAAACAACAAAATACAATAAGTAATAAAGCAGTCTATTTAATATTACAACACTTAACAGTTAATTTAAATATTTGCGTCGATATCATCTGCCTAGTCTTTTCCTAACCAAGTTGGGGTCGGCTCCCAGTCTAACCGGATGCAGCTGAATACTAGTATTTTACATGGAGCGACTACCTATCTGACCTCCACAACCCAGTTAGTACTGGGTAATACGATACCCCTTGGTAAGACTGGTTGTCAGATTTTTTGGGCCACTGACTATCTAACGACCGTCAAAGATATACAAATGACACCCGGGACCAACGGCGAGGAAACTCGGTATGTAATGAGTGGTCACCCATCCACAGACCAACCTAGGCAAGCACGGCTTAACCTAAAACTCGACCCGAGCGGCTGTTTGCTTAGCCATGAGCTCCTGTATATAAATATTTGCCTCGATAGTAGGGCGTAATAATACAGTGTGTGTTAACCTTTAAAAAACCATCATTGCAAGTAAGATTCCAAGATAAACTTTAACTTTGTTACTTCTCTTACAAATTGAAAAGAAAGGAAGGTTAGTATTATTTTTTATACCAGTCTCATTATTCTTTTCCGCAGCTGCAATTCTGTGATCAAAGCACTAAACAATCATGGTGGTAGACAGGAATATTTCAAGATGAAAAATTGGATTTTTCTTACTTCGACATGCAAAAAGGGTAGGATTATTTTTTATTCCACTTCCAATATTATTTGCTGTTTAATACAATCATCGTTGTAGATAGGATTCCAACATTCAACAAAATTTTAATGGTTGTAAAAAAAGTAGTTTAAAATGTGCTTGTTTTTTGGTTTACAGTTGTATCAGTCGGGTTTTTTACTTTTTAAACTACTTTTAAGGCAGCGTCAATGTTGGGTGGTAGATAAGAAGGATGTTACAGAAATAGGCTATTGTGGGTAGTTATGGGGCATACCGTGAAGGATCGAAATAACTTAGCAGTGGAAAAAATATGCCGTTACTGATTTCTTGTCACGATAACTACTGTCGTTTTTTAGATTGGTCTCGTTCGTCTGTCTGGCAGTCTCTGTCCATCCGCATGTCATTTTACTCCTAGGCTTGTGGCACAACACAGTATACCGCTACACAAAAGTGAAGAGTATTTAGAAATAAAAATTATGGGCCTCCATACATGTAACACAAGGTTGAAAAAAATCTACGTATTATAACTATGTGGAATGTCTACAGCTTTTAGAAAATGATGTCAAGGTTTTTTGCAACATGTTATTACAGACCATAGACAGATTTATTGTCTCTGTATTATATCACCACAGTATCAACAAATCTCACATCTCCTCATCGCACACCTTTGCAAAATATTTATGAAAATGATTGAAAATCGTATTTCTGGCCAATTAGATCAGCATCCACCTCCCGAACAAGCCGGATTCCTCGGCGGCCTCTCCACTACCGACTATTTACAGTCCCTTAATCAATTAGATTATAGAAAAACACATAGAATTCAACGTACGCTTTTTTTTTTCTTTTTTTTGGGAGGGAATATAATCATCAAATGACCCCCCCCCCCCCCCCCCCCCCGCTCTGGGCGGAGTGGAAGGGCGTTTCAGACTTCTACTGACCATGTTCCTTCTTTGCCCTTGGTGTTCCAGGGCCACGGTATCCCTTTTGAACAGTCCCGCAGCCCTGGCAGGCATCGGTCCCATGGTATCTGACATCTCTTTGAGGCGCGCGTGGAACACGAACGCGCCGTCGAGACGGCCTGGCGTCATAAGACGGCCGGACGGCGAGCTAGCCCATAACTCGCCGTCCACAGGCCCGTGTCTACGGTGGCCGGGAGCCACCACTTGACCCCCAACGCCCGGGGCGTATCCCGCGGCGGCTGGGACGTGAGGCTCATTCCCTCTCACGTCCCACCACGTCCTTCACTAGCATGACTGCTTCGCAGAAGAAGGTGACGGCTTCCTACCCCTCTCGCTCCGGACCATGGCTTGAACCAAGGCCGGACACGAGAGATCGCCCCCGCTAATTGCCGCTACGAGGACAGTAAATAGACAGGTAATAGAAACACCCGGCCGTTTCCTCCCGCCCGATTCGGTGCAGGAACCTCCCGAAACAACCGTGTCCAGTGAGGACCTCTAGCCACTCCTCAAAGAGGGGACTTATCGCCACTATGGTGGCGTGCCCTGCACGGGGTTGCGACAGTCGCTCTCTCCATGTCGCCCTGAGATCGCGCCGGAGGTCAGTCCGCTGAGCGGTGATTTGCCGTGGTAGCGGAGTTTCCCCCCGACGTAGTGCCTCCGCGCGCCATTCGTGCAGGCACGCGAGGATTTTCGCCTCCAGATCCCTTGGCGGCAATCCGGCAAGGAGGCTCGCCGCCTCGCTGGAGATCGTGCGGTACCCCCGGACTAGCCTTACGGCTACCACCTTTTGAGGCGCGTTCAGGTAGTGGGCGGCTTGCCGCCTCAAAGAACGCGCCCACATTGGGGCCCCGTAAAGGGCCATGGACCGCACGACCCCAGCGTAGAGCCTCCGGCAGGAGGCGTTTGGACCTCTATTCAACGTACCCTTATACATCGCATTTGTCGACTACTCTAAAGCATTTCATAGGTTATCGCACAACTCCATATTTGAATCTCTTAAAAATCAAAACATCGAACCTACATAAACTAATTTACTACAAAAAATATACGACAAATAGCACAGCAGCCATCGAAATAAACACCACAGGACCATCATTCCCTATCCAATAAGGGGTTAAACAGGGCGACCCTCTTTCTCCATAGCTCTTCACAGCCACGCTTGAAGAAGTCTTTAGAAAAGTAAATAGCACTTGGAGTGACAAGGGCATCATCGTGGACGATAGAAGATTAACAAATCTCCGATTCGTCGACGATATTGTCATTTTCTCCTCCACGGCAGCCGAGTTAGGCCTAATGCTCAACCAACTGAGCATTGCCAGCCTCGAGGTCGGACTCGCGATGAATGTGACGAAGACCAATGTGATAACCAACAGCACCAAGCGCAACATAGGAATTGGGAGTGTGAGGATTCAATATGTCCATGAGTACATTTACCTCGGCCAAATAGTCTCCTTCCAGGCAAAACAAGATAAAGAAATTGCACAACGCACCGAGAACGCCTGGAAGAGCTATTGGTCGATGAAGCAAATCATGAAGGGACCTCTCCCTCTGTCACTGAAGAGAAAACTCATGGACATGTGCATTCTTCCTACCCTCACCTATGGAGCGCAGACATGGTTACTAACCAAGCGTCAAAAGTCCGCACTCGGGGTCTGTCAGCGAGCAATGGAGCGTAGTATCCTTGGAGTTAAACTTACTGATCGTATAAGGAACTCGATACTGCGTTCCAAAACTCAAATTGCCGATGTAGGTCACACGGCTGCCAAGCTTAAATGGAACTGGGCTGGCCACATCTGTCGCATGCCGGAAGAGCTATGGGCTAAAGTAATAACACAATGGGTCCCAAACAGCAGCAAACGGCAACGCGGTAGGCCCAGAAGGAGATGGCGGGACGAAATCGACTCTTTTCAAAACGATTGGCAAACAACAGCACTGTTCATTCTATAATTTTCGTTAAATATTTTTTTTTATAATATAATTTCTCCATTTCTTACTATAAAACAATAGTAAAATAAAGCCATTTTATAAAAATAAACACAAAAGAAAAACAATGTGAACAAGAATGACGTATGTACCTACATGAAATTGTACAAATAAAAATGAAATCAAGAAAATGTTGACCAGAGCAGCAGCAAGACTCGCACGCCTATCGCTTCCGGACCCGTCGCTCAGCTCTGCCTCGCCGCCGCCGGAATGCAGCCCCGTCGTGAGTGCTGTGACACCGGCCGTGGCACTTGCGTCGAGCTCGAGCGATGAGTATTTCTCTCCGCTCACGACGCCTCCACCTTATTCGTCAGCGGGGTGCACGCCGGCCGCCGAAAGGCTTAGGACCTCGAGGCCCACCGGCCTCTGATAGAGTCCCAGCTACCGGCGGGAGTGTACAGCTCATGCGATGGATGCAATTCATCAATGCAAATGTCATCATGCGTGCATACTATGGGGCTACAGATGGGGGAAACAACCTGACTACGTACCGTGTTCGGATGCTCTCTCTGTTTCAGGTGCTTGAGCCAGCTGTCAACGTGTCGGCACAACGACTATCGAATCAGGTGCGAGTCATCCAGCGTAATCGTATGTTGAATGACACCGTACTTGATCGCTTGCGGACTGAAATGCAGAGAAGCCATGTCATTGCCACGCCGCGCCGCCGCAGGCTGTTGTCCCACCACAGTCTACTATAATACCAAATCGCGATAACGACGTGGGTAATGGCATGGTTACTGATGTAAGTACCCAGTGCAATGAGGAAATGAGGAGTGCTTTGGAGGGTGCGATTCGAGAATATCCGGCTCATGCAATCCGACCTTAGAGCACGCATACCTCGTTTGCCAATGCTTAACAAAAATAGGGCGCTGGTGGCTGTTCCGGATTCGCAGTTATCAAATTATTTTGATAACTGCGAAGACCTCACCAATGCTCATTCAATCCTGTATTGTGCGGCTGTAGCGGCATGTCGTGTAGCTCATGTCAAATTTTCTGATGACAGAGCTACACGACCTAAACCAGCCTTACCGCCATGGCAGTACAGAATTGAACGACGTATTGGTGGGGCCAGAACACTTATCGGCAAACTGATCTGCTTCAGGGAGGGCAATACTCGCCCTAGAGTGATGCGTTTTGTGAGGCGGGCGGAGGACGGGGACTGATATCAGTCCTCGAGACTACTGTCCTATCACAGAGCGCATCGACTTCCTGAAGCAGAAAGTGTATGCATGAGCAAACCGTATTCGTAGGAATAAGCGGCGGGTGGACCGATACATTCAGAATCGCACATTCCAAAGTGATGAAAGGTGTGTTTATAGAGCTTGAGAGCGACCGGACCAAGGTGTGGCTGACACGCGTCTGCTGGATGATGATGCCATGTGTTCGTTCTGGAGCAGCATCTGGTCGGTGCCTATTAGCCATACCGAGGGTGAATGGACTCGGGAGGTCGAGGGAGCGTGCGATCTAGTACCAGAAATGGGGGCAATCACTATCGTCCCCAAGATGTAGTTCGTTCAGTCTGTCCGTTGCCTAACTGGACATCTCTAGGGCCGGATGGGCTGCACAACTTCTGGATTAAATGGTTCACAAGGTCGCACACTCGCCTGGCGATCCTGTTCCAGTCAGCTTTAGAGTCAGGATCGCTGCCAGAGTTCCTGACAACAGGTTTAACACACCTGCTCCATAAATCGGGTAGTACTGCGGAGCCCAAAAATTATAGACCAATTACCTGTCTTCCGACGGTCTATAAAGTTCTTACATCCATTTTGAGAGCTAAAATTAAAAACACATTGATGTCAATTCTGTCATGTCCGCTTCTCAAAATGAATGTAGGAACGGGTCCCGAGGTACTAAGGAGCTTCTCCTCATTGATATGGCCATTAGTTTGGCTCGCCGTTCCCGAAGGGATCTGTCGACATGTTGGATAGACTATAAGAAGGCCTATGACTCGGTGCCACATACATGGCTCATGAGGGTGCTAGAGTTGTTTAAAGTTGATGCAACTCTGTGCACCTTCTTGATGTCATGTATGGGGCAATGGAGGACAGTCCTTCGCTATCCAGCATGTCGGCAAATCCAGAGGAATAGCGAGCCGATAAGGTATATTTCAGGGCGATAGTTTGAGTCCTCTTTGTTTCTGCTCAGCCTTGAATCGTCTTAGCACGCTGCTGGAGGATTCAGGTCTAGGCTATCGGTTGAGCAGTGGTGGTCAAGTTATATCTCACCTCCTTTACATGGATGGCCTGAAAATTTCAATAGCGCCATCAGGATGGAATTTGGTGTAGACAAATGTGCGGTCATGCATGTAAAGCGAGGTGAGATTGTGGAATCTGAGGGAACCCAGCTCTCGGATTCCATAAATCTTAGATTCCTCTCAGCAACCGAAACCTATAAGTATTTGGGTATGTCGGAAGTGCTGGGCATCAATGTTGCTGACAAGAAGCAATCGTTGAAGTAGCGTTTTTTTGGCCACTTGAAAAAAGTATTTAATAGTCTTTTATTAGACGGAAATAAGGTACGTGCCTTCAACGGTTGGGTCATGCCAGTTTTGATGTACTCTTTCAGCACACTCAAATGGACTCAAACAGAACTAGAGGCTCTGGATAGGAGGGTCCGTACATTATTGACGGCATATCGAATGCATCACCCGCGTTCTTCTGTTATGAGACTGTATATCCCGCGGAGGTGTGGGGGTCTAGGCTTTTTAAACGCTGTGGAGAGCCACAATCGCGAGATATGCAGTCTCAGACAATATTTCCTTGAAACCGACGTGGGGATACATCGAGATGTGGTCACGGTGGACAAGGGCCTCACCCCGCTCTCCTTGGCTAAAGAGAACTGGCGCAAACCTGTAGTGCTTGACACTAACGACCGCATGGAGGTATGGCAGAGTAAGGAGCTTCACGGACGCTTTTTCGCTGACGCTGCATGGACCCGATGTAGACCTATCAGCGTCCGTAACCTTGCTATGTTCCGGGGACCGCTTTGGAGAAACCGAAGGTTTTGTCTGTGCAATTATGGATGAAGTTATGATGACGAAAAATTACCGGAGATTTATTGTGAAGGACGGTACGGTTGACATTTCTGTCGGGCATGCCACCGTCCAGGCGAATCAATCCGTCACATTATCTCCGGGTGTTCTCGTCTGGCTAACGGAGAGTACTTGCATAGACATAACCTTGTAACCAGGATTATCCATCAGCAACTTGCTCTAAAATACAACCTTGTGGAATCGAAAGTGCCGTACTTTATGTATGTGCCCGATCCAGTTC
Source organism: Noctua fimbriata (assembly GCA_905163415.1). NCBI lineage: Eukaryota > Metazoa > Arthropoda > Insecta > Lepidoptera > Noctuidae > Noctua > Noctua fimbriata. The sequence continues at coordinate 10,022,194 of LR990921.1, forward strand.
TCGAAAATGGCAGTAACACATTGTACTGGGATCGATCCATGATCACTGACAGGACTATTGTAGCCAATAAGCCTGATATAGTGGTGTTGGATCGATCAGAGCGGCGCGCAATGATTGTAGACTTAACGGTCCCGCATGATGAGAACCTCGTGAAAGTTGAGAAAGATAAGTCAAGTAAATCAAGTATCTTAACTTGGCTCGCGAGGTTGTCGACATGGGGGATGTGAACTCAGCGATCGTTGTGCCGATAGTTGTATCAGCCCATGGCTTAATTGCCAAGAGCCTCGACCAATACCTGAGGAGGCTCTCGTTAGGCAGCTGGTTCAAGGACTTGATTCAGAAAGCGGTACTTCACACGGCTCGTATTGTTAGGAGGTTCATCTTTCTAGAGCCCTGACCGCCGGTAGCTTGGACCCTATTCCCGATACCGGTGGGCTACTATTCTTTTTTATATTTTTAAATATTTTTATATTACTTTGTATAGGAATATTTAAAAATGTAATTTATATGTGTTAATACGAATAAAGGAAATAATAATCAACAAATAATATTGTTGTTTGGGTGATAATTATTTCCTTTAGATTCATTACGAAAATAAAACAAGATGAACGAGCAATATTTTTCTTCTTGTTTATCGTGTGGTTAGTGCCTAACCTGGTGTCACAGTTTTTAGACCGCCCATGGGCTTCTGACTTGGCTTTACCTACCTTCAAGAAATATCTCTCAGGCACTCTGATTTCCTCACAATGTTTTCCTTTACCGAGGCAAGTAATAATTATATAATACGCACATGAATCCGAAAAATCATAGGTGCGTGTCTTGGGTTCGAACTCGAGACCTATGACTTGGCACTCCAACGGTTACACCACTAGATTATCACTAGCAATGCTATTATGAAAAGAAAGAAGTTTCTTTGAAATCCTACACCAGACGTATCAGGTTCTGTAAACAATGTGGGTGGATACAATATCAATAGAATGTATCTTACGTGGGCAGATTCTAAAGCTGTTGCCGGTAGACATTTTGTTATATTTCCCACTAGCTGTTGCCCTGTGAAATTATTATAAAATATTAATTCCCTATTTGATTTGATTTTGTTAACAATTTCATGGGTTTTATTATTTTTTGCACGGAACCCTAACCCTTTTTATAAAATAAAAGTAGACTTAGTTAATATAAGTTATCTGCGCCGGGAAAAGTCCCGTCACAATCGGTTCAGCCTTTTCGGAGATTAGACGTAACAAACAGACAGAAACACAGACGAAAATTTAAACAAAAATGTATTTTGTTATAAGAACCATATATACTTTCATAATATGAATTTAGTAAAAAGCTGTCATTTTAAAATTACAAATAGACACTTAAAGTTTTATTTATTTGAATAGACATTTTCATATTTCTTCTTTAAAACTTCAATGGCACAGATATCTGCGTAAACGTTGAAAGGCTGCCTTTAGAAAAAATATCATGAAAGGATAAATTCATTCGGGACTTTTCAACGTAGGTTGATAAAAAAAACAATATCATAAACACGTAAACAAGTTACGATCAATACGTGTCTGATTTCTTGTCACATGTTCATAACAATGGCTGTTACATTAGGGCCAATTAGCCCATCACAGGGAAATGAAGCTAAATAAATTACTATTTGCTTTAGTTGACGGCTCCTGTGACCTGGCTAGCTTTTACCTTGGCTAGAAGCTAAGTGCTGCCATACAACGTGGCAAAGCCGCCGCTGTTCTCATGGGAACATTACCAGCTGACAGCCTTGAGGAGGAGTTTTTAATGCTCTTTTTTAGTTTGTTGTTAATTTATTTATTTAATACATAAAAAGCAATCAAGAAAATAGTCTTGATTGCTTTTCATGTATTTTCTGTGGCTGGCATTTGTTTTAATATTTTTCAATAAATACATTCAGCTTTGAGCTTACTTTGTGTTTCTCTTTGAAAGTATTTTAAGTTTGAATTTGTTCCTGTTCTGAACACGCTATTCTCCTTGTCAAGCTTCTATGCTTAGATACTAGTTGGGGCAAGAACAGCATCCACCGCCACCCGGTTTCAACATTTCAACTTAAGACCAATATGTCTTGGGGCATTATAAATCTTTCCGACTTCCAGAGCATTGCCCGATTACTGAGTTGTCAAAATAAAGGTAAGAGGACATAAAAACGACACTGCTGCCGCAATTAACGTATCTACCTGTTGGGTAAGTAATTTGACGACGTACTATCGATACGATATCGACTTTTTTTAACATGGATTTTATTTTAAATATTGAAATCCATTTCAACAACCTTATTTTATAATACATAAAGGAATATTTCTTAATAATGGAAGACGACATTAATCTTTACTCAAAGTAAGTATACGAGTGCTTTCACCTTGACCTAGTTGCCCTTTCTACGACTGATAACAAATCAATACGTACACCGACGATTTTACTCCTTTAATGAGAACTTCAAATTCATGTCAACATAAAATAATTTTGAAAAGGATAATATTATCTGCCGTGACACGAAATAAATCTGCATTACGTTGATTGAAAATTGTTCATTGGATGTTAAAAGAACGAAACAGATTTTCCCGATTATTTTTCTATGATAAAATACATATAGAGTAGGTATCCTAGGTATAAGGGCGATGCCAACCTAACCTGTAGAGTAAATAAGTTGAAGTGGCGGCGGAATGGCGGTGTCTTAAAGGTTTAGACGATTTTAGATTAGAAGATTTTTGGTTGATTTTAAAGCATTTCTCAATATCTGTCTTTCTTCAACGACTTTCAACATAATTGAGTTTGTCTGAAAATCAATTTACTTTTCCATTATAGTTATTGCTGATAGATTATAATGTCATTTTATTTAGGTTCTTTAAGATGGAAGAGTCAGGGTAGCCCGCGAAATTCAAACTTTCTTGCGTTTTTTACAATTTGCAGGTCAGTGTCAGGTTGTGTAACATAACATAACATCACACCTGTAATCCCCAAAGCGTTAAACAGAGGTGTACCCATTAGGACACCCACATTTCGCCAGTTATGTTCAAGTCTCAAGTAACAGGGGGCGAGACTATTGTCATTAACCGATCACAAATCCAGACTCCGTGGCTGCTACTGAGAAATTCCCAATAATACTTTGCTCGACCCGGGAATCGCACCCAAGATCTCATGCTCAGCAGTCGCGCTTGCGACCACTAGACCAACGAGGCAATCAGGTTGTATGTTGGTTGAAATTTGATTCGCGACCGTAACAGCGGTTTTACAGAATTATTATCATCAATACAATCCTCTAGTTCATTTAATTTTTGGGATTAAATGTACTTAGAGGGTGAGGTACGGAAATATGATAAGAAAATTTGAATGACGACAACAACGGACTTTATCGAAAACAACAAAAGGTGCCTTTTTGTTTATCAGTCATATTAAAACCCTCACCTGTATCCGGACACACCGTGTACTGTATCCCGCAGAAGTTCCGTTCCATCCTGACGCAAATCCCATAGTCTTGGTTGCTGAGTTGCAACCCCGAAGCGGGATCATAATTGAAGGAGCGAAGTTGACCTGATACCCCCGTGTAGTACTGCAAGCAGCCTTCATCAGCTGTTAAATCAGAGAAAAATGAGCTTTGTTATCTGTTAGTGAAATCAGTATTTGTATAGGACAGTTCTTATAACTGACTTCTAGAAGAAGAGGGAGTTATGTATTCCACCAGAACTTTTTATATATGCAGGAACCCCGCGCGGTGGTCCCGTTCAAACACTGTTTCAAGCATTCACGGTTTACAACTAAACTTACACTGTCACTTACGGGATATCTTCCGTGATTGTGCATCAGAAGTACGTGGAATCCAGTTTTGAGTAAGCTCATAAGTAGCAGCCGGCATCATAATAAGGACTCCACAAAACATGGTGATACTGTGAGTTTGTTTTGCCGTGACTTAGTGTCGAGTTCCAGTAGTGCGCGTAGCATAAGACAAAGATAGAGGATAGATATATTTGTCTGCTCTTAACAATTTATTTTCCATCTACCCGCATTCTCCAGTCAACCCGCGATCGCTTGTAACAGCGTCCAAATATCGGGAGCTCAAAAAAATTAAACAATCACGGAAGATATCCCGTAAGTGACATTATAAGTTTTATTAACTTTGCTTGAGTAGTTTATGGGCGTTTTTCATGATGTACGAATAACCACTACTTACCTAATAAATTTGAAAAATAGTACAGAATTTGTATGAAATAATATGCCAAGTAAGTTAACGGGAACTTATCGCACATGGTGAATCAGGCGGAAATCGGGTCGCTGATAACTAAAATGAGGTCAAACTAAAATTCAAGATGACGCCGATGAAAATTTTCGGTTTTTTTGTCATGGGTGTCATTTACATGGTTTTTGGGGTCGCTGGTAACGAAAATGAGGTCAAAATGAAAATCCAAGATGGCGCCGTCGAATATTTTTGGTTTTTTCTTCATGGGTGTCATTTTCATGGTTTTCGGTGTCACTGATAACGAAACTGAGGTCAAAATGAAAATCCAAGATGGCGCCGACGAAAATTTTCGGTTTTTCGTCATGGGTGTCATTTTAATGGTGTTTGGGGTCGCTGGTAACGAAACTGAGGTCAAAATGAAAATTCAAGATGACGTCGATGAAAATTTTCAGTTTTCCGTCATGGGTGTCATTTTAATGGTTTTTGGGGTCGCTGGTAACGAAACTGAGGTCAAAATAAAAATCCAAGATGGCGCCGATGAAAATTTTCGGTTTTTACGTCATGGGTGTCTTTTTCATGGTTTTTGGGGTCGCTGGTAACGAAACTGAGGTCAAAATGAAAATCCAAGATGGCGCCAACAAAACTTTTCGGTTTTTTCATCATGGGTGTCATTTTCATGGTTTTTGGGGTCGCTGATAATGAAAATGGGGTCAAAATGAAAATCCAAGATGGCGTAGTCATCAGTGACACCGAAAACCATGAAAATATTTTACATTCCTTAAAAAGTCTTAACCTACTGATTGTACCTAGCTTCTGCATCCACGTTGCATGTGATACACAATAAAATTATAACGAATGTATATTTCGATCGATTAGCGGGCGAACGCAGCGAGCCATCAAAAGTTGACACAGGTCCTGAATCTGAATCGACTCGCGCGGCCCGCTTTGTTGTGTAATATCTAGTTACAACAATAATAAACTTTTCTGAGAAAAAAAAAACCGGAGAATTTTGTGCTAAACATCATTTCCCATTTTTTGCTATGTTTTTCGGATGTAAAAGTTTGGTCTACTTCAATTACCATTTGAAAAGATATCAGCATTTTAACGTTATTAACGATTTTTTATGATCGGGAGAAGTTGTATATATCGTGTTTTGAACCGGAGAATAATCAAGAATGTTTATTAAACTACAATATATATTTTTATCAGATCAAAACAAACAATATTTGACTGTTTACTGTTGAAGCAAAAATAGGTCGATTCTGAGGAACCTGGCCTTAAAGAAAGAGTTCTATTGAAATGCAGGTGCAATGTCAGCCATTGTCATTTCAAAAAATAAGTCAGCAAGGCAAGCATTTAATAAGAGTATCGTCGAGGCAAAAGTTGAGATTATCTTTCAATCTGCAAAAGTTTGAAGACTGAGTTAAGTAAAATAGATTAGGTGCACTCGAGTGTCTCCTCAGAAACAAATCCAGATAATATCTGTCAGAACTTATAATACAAGTTACCTGGTTGATTCTATTTCTGTATATCAAGATAAATGACGATGGAATAAAACAAGAAGATGATCATTATGTTTGTTCATATACCGGGTGGAAGGGACACCGACGCGAAAACGGTTACCAAGTATTTAGTACATCATTCTGAGTCCCCCACATAGAAATTTTTCATCGGTTATTAAAAAAAAACATCTGATTGCTACAAAAGTGCAATACCACCACGGTCAAAATGTATGGAACAGCTGATTTTTTTAAAATTACCGATGAGAAATGTCTGTGTGGGGGCTCCGAATGATGTACTGGATACATACGTGGTAACCGTTTTCGCGTTGGTGTATTCCACCCTGTATTTCTTGAATACTGGGTGTAACAGAAAGGTATAATGTAGACCATCAAACTGATTAACTTTCTCCTTGGGTCCAATAACGAAAATATTAAAAAAAATTCAGCAGTGTCATACAAAATTTCAATACCTATTCGACCCAAATGGATGGTCTGCAGCATATCCTTTCATATGACTATACCCTTTCTGTTATACCCTGTATTTACATTTTTACAAAATTATGTTAAAATTTCCATGCACAGGATAACTTTACGCGCTAAGAGCTATTATAGCTGTATTAAAGATTTTAATATTGATGTATATATATATATAATTAATGGTAAGATAGAAGATCACATGTGAGCAATTTAATCTTCTTAATTTAAAAACCAGTTGTTTGTTATCACTACAGAGATTGCTCATAATTTATTTTATCAATAGACAAAAGTTTTTCTTTTTAGCTACCCATATTAATTTCAGCTTCAATAATGTCAACGACGAAATTGATGCTAATGGATGATAGAATCTATAGCACTTTTCAATAGATTTTTCATGAAAATATTATAATTACCTTTATAAATAGAGCTGCAAGGAATCTGGGTCACTTTGACCTTCCAAATCCTCTCGAATGAAGTCCCGCTGGTGACGAAAGTCAGCTTCACAGGGTTGGTCATACCGATACCAGCGTCTATGTACACTGTTAATAGAAAACATTAATTAACATACAAGTGGAAACTGAAATGCAAAATTAAATTTAAGGTAATTTAATTTTGCATTTCAGTTTCCAGTTTGTTAAGGACAAACACACGTTTATTAATGAGAATATTAAAATGAGAACTACATATGTTGACAAGCAAACTATTTCGCTGTTAGGTATTTTTTATCACGGTGTTAGTGTTTTCGAAACAGGCAATCCTAGTACGCACGGCAAAAATTCAAGCTATACAAAACCAGTTTATGCGGATCCCTCATTGTATTGGAAATCTATACAAAGCGAGGCCATGTTATACTGGAAATGAATAACTTGATATGTCGCCGTGTGTACGAGTGCCAACCCACTTTTTTGACATTTTAAATAGTGGCAAAATATGTAACGAGATTTACTGCAACAAATATTATTATTATTTATTTATTTTCTGAATCGTTGGGAGGAACGTGAAAAATATCAATTGTTCTGTAAAGTTATACCAGAGTTTATGTCTTTGTTGTTGAGTTTATGTGCTTTCGTATTTTAGTATTGATAGTTTCATTTCTTTAAACAAGACATGCCATTTTGAGCATGTCAACTATCTACCTGTGTCTACCTTTAGTTGTACAAATATATTTTAGCGAGTTGCTAAATAAATGCTTTTTCAATAAACATTTCATGAAATGTTTCGAACTTCAAAAGATATTTGCAGCACTTTAAATTAGCGATATTGATGTCACGCAGTGCAGGCACTCAAAAAGCTAGTTTAATTATTGGAAAATCTGAAAGGTAAAATAAAACATGTTGGATATTTTTAAAATAGTTGAACAAAAAAAAACCTCGCTCCCATAAAGTAAAGGTTCATTTCAACTGATGAAATTACAAATTGATGGAAGCATAACACGTTCAATATTCTCTTTGACACAAAAGCAACAAGCTCTTTGAGTATCAAACTTATTAAGCAATATTCAGAACTCTGTATCATGGAATCAGAATTCTATGAAACTATGAATGCACTTATTACATTCAGCTTAGTGCGAGTCTAAATTCTATACAAACTGAATACGGGTAGTATATAACAAAGGGTACGGAACAGTGCAGTTTATAGAATATGAATATATCCTGGAACCAGTATAATAGGTTGAATGTTGAATTTACATGACGTTTCATAGGCAACATTCATCAAAGGGTCGATCTTGAAAAGGATTTACTTGGATTCTACGTTGGTAAGCTAATATATTGTCCGCAGAACCAGTAATTGGCTTCTGTTTTTTGTTTACATAAAAGCATATTTCATTATTTGTGTGTTCAGTAGCACACACGTGGTATATTTCTTATGTTTTATTTTACGGAATATCCCTATTTCGTAAAAAAATCGCTTTCTAATCCCAATAAAAATCTTTCAAAACAACCTCGAATTTGAGGCTAGTTTTTGTACGTTTTTATGTTGAGGAATTAGCCTCGATTCATTAATTTTAATATTTATAATAACGTGTTATAAGTGTGTTATTGTGTGTGTTATAAGGGAACCGCAGGGAAAACTGACGAAATAATCATACTGAGCCAAGAATTTAATTCGAAAACTTAAAAGGAATATTAAAATGCTCTTCAGTTTCAGGTATAAAGTTTAGCCTACAGAATGTCCCTGTTCTGTGAATTAGCCGCATGCCTCCCCCGCAAGTCCTTTCCGTTATCTTCGCCTGCCTCATATACCCCAGGGAGTACGTCAAGTGCAACCATTTCTCTGACTTTTCATATTTCGTCTCGACATTAAAGGGAAGAAATTATACTCGTTGAATTTGAAGATTTTTAAACTTGTTCAGTGCAGAATGTTCTTGCGCACTTGGAAGTTAAAGCAGAGAGATTTCTTGGAGTTTCCTGTACTCAACTAGCTTGAAGCTTGAGAGAACTATTTGCCTTGTCTTAAATATTCATTAAATCTTTGACGAGCTAGTTTTTTTACGTGACTACCGCAAAGCCATTTTAGCAGTCTATGTATGTGTGTGTTAGTTTCGTTTTTATGTTCCACCGTAGCGCCTAAACTACCAAGCCAATGTTGATGAATGAGGTGTCAATCGATTTAATATTACGGCCCAGGTGACATAGGAATTATTTATGGGAGCAAAGTCGATATGGCGGATGCTACATCCAAAAATGTATAAACAAGACATTTTTGGATGTAGCATTTTTTCGGTTTCGAATATCGAGATGCACGTTTACATGTCATATTGAGTAATACCATGTTACTCCTGACACTATCACATTGATAATATTTTTTTTCCTTATTCTTTTATCAAAACCTTATTATTTATTAGTCGAAGGTAAATCATGTGGATTTTTTCTATTTTTTCATTTCATTGGGCAGGTAACAGATCCATGAGAGTTGACAAGAGTTAATATAAATGGCATGCGATTTTAGAGTCCTTGTTCCAGCAATGGACTGCTGGAGGCTCATGAAGATGATGATAGCTTTCTAGTTTAAAAAGTAGGTCCTCAAGTTCACTTACTATGACTGCCTTGGTTGGCTCCACAGATGGCTGGTACTGGGTTGCCTCCTGACACAATGAATTGATCCTGGTTGCAAACATTGTTCATTTGCTCCGGCCCAGCGATAGTGAAGCGATTGAAGTCCAACCTGGGTACGGAATACAATCATTTTAATTAAGGTTGCATAGAGAAAAAACCTTTTTTCTATTGTTCTAGTGTGTATGATAAACCAGCATTTTGTATTCCACCTCAAATTAACGACCTCCATTCTTTCCTTTTTATCATATCTTTGCAGTCTGTAACCAATCTTTACAAAAATACTACCTTCATTTTCTTGTGTGTAAAAAATGTTCAATCGGGAATGTGTGGTTGACTGTTTAAAGAGAGAAGGGAGCTGGATGTGCAATCACTTCCAATTGTGGAGACTATTTTAACGCACACGAAATGTCCGGCATGCAGAGGCAGTTTTCACACGGCAACGCGCGTCCGTGCGGTCAGGCGGTGAAGCTTGTATAAAATCCGTCGATACCTAATCCCACCGACAAACTGTGACGCAGTTTGGTGGGTTTATAAATTGTACAAAATGTTTGATCCAGAACAAATAATATATTTATTCTATTTACGTATAGACATGAGCACTAATATGTAAACATGTTTCAACTTTTAAATGTGTTGCTTTCCTTGTGTATTGATTACAACTTTTTTTTGTTGCTGCCTGTAAGTAGCAACACAGCAGTAACACACCTGCCAGTACTTTGGAATCTATTCTATTATGAAAAAGTTCTAATATCAAAATTGTAATCGAGATTCCACGAGAAGATCGCTATGGGAAGGGGTTGGAATATTTTTGTATGAAGCTTGGCCTGCCTATCTTGCGCCATTTAATTTTATTTTCAAAAAAGCGGGAACGCATAATATCTGTATTATCTAATAGCTGGTATCAATACAAACAAGTTTTCTACTAGACAACATCTTTTAAAGCGTCACGGTTCCGAGATCTTAAGCCATCAAAGTTACAATCTTAGACATCAGTACAACATTAGTTTTATTATATTAATACTTCTTTGGCTGCAGACATCGCTTTGAAACTACGTTGTAAACACGTTGTCTAATAAGCAAGCCATATCACCTGGAATATTCCCTATCTTCCAATATAAAAGCCGTCGACGTTTCTGCAGGCACGTAAAATTACATGTATTGAATTCCTTTGAGTAGTTCGAGTGACGAGATTGAGATTACATGCTGCAATCTCCTGATACGGAGTGGCTTTATTACCGACTGCGAGATGAAAATGCACAGTGTATAACGTTGAAAGTAATATGTTGAAATTGCTGTAGTTTAGAATTTTGGAGCCTTATTATGTCCTTTAGTTAAACAGTTCCTTAAAAAAAAACAATATTTAAAAATATAAAAAAAATGTAATTTCCTGCCCGGTATCGGTTACAGTGCCCAAGCTACCGGCACCGGCGGTCAGGGCTCCAGAGAAAGAAAACTCCTAATATTACGAGCCGTGTCCAGACCGTTTTCTATTTCAAATAATTGATCCAGCTGCCTAACGAGAGCCACCTCAGGTATTGATCGAGGCTCTTGGCAATTAAGTAATTGGCTGATACGACTATCGGCCCAATGTTCACTGAGCCAAGTCAAGATACTTGATTTACTTATCTTTCTCGGCTTTAACGAGGTTTAGAGCCTTTAATAATTCAGTGTATGACGTGAGAGAAACAAAAATGAAGCTGTATGCTGCTGCTGGAATGAGCTAATTTTTACAATGGGACAGTGACGACTTTTGCTCAGAGGTATGAGCTAAATATCCCCAAAAAAAAATGCAAGTTTTGCTGTGCTAGCGTGTGCTGAAAGAATCATTGAGGTTGTATTTTTTTTAAGTCGCTTTTATTTCTGTATGGCATGTGAACAGCGCGACACCAGCCGTAAACAAAATAACGTGATTAGCCGGCCAGTAATTAAATTTGTAGTGGATCGGGGCTGCGAACTCACCCGTGATGGGGTGGACTTTTAACCCGACTGACTCAGAAGGAGGGTAATGTTTTGTGTGCTCCCAAAATATTATTATGTAGCAACATGACACTTCGGAATATCTTTTTATTTCTTTTTGTGTAAGGTATCTCGCAGGTCAACCTAGAAGTTTGTCATCTGCGTAACCGGGCTATCCTATGGGTACCTTGAGTGTAAGGCCTCCAGTCAGGGTCATAATAACTTAAAAACTAAGCGACTACACCAGTGGCGTGCAGTGGTCCTCCTCGGAGGGTAGGCTAGGCCACCACCACTGATACCCAAAAAAAAAGAAAGGTAATTTATAAAATTTGAAAAAAAAAACATTGAAAATAAGCCTGTAAAAATAATACAAGAACTAACCATGTTATTCAAGGTTTTATTCAATTTTCTGACGATGTAAACTAGTTGCAATACGTGATTTACAAAATGTATTTAACTTTAAGCATGCCTCTAGATGTTATTCTATTGATAGGTCATGCTTTTTTGACAAGGAATGAAAATTATGCAAATCAATATATTCCTCACTCCACTTACTGGAAGTATCCACCTACTCGCTCGTGCCACGTTAGGTAAGTAGCGGCTGGCGCCCGAGCCACTACCTACCTAAAACCCGATTATTTTTTTTACGAGCGGCGGTGGCGGGGTGTCGGGTGACCGACGCTCGGGGTGTAAACAAAAAGTTTCTATGAACTGATAGTAAACTAATGACTGTTTACTCAAGTGTATGGAGCAAGCTTCACAACGCAAGTTGTTTCGTAATTTTGAATAACTGCCTTTGTGTTTTATAAGCCGAAACATAATAAAACTTGTATTATTTCAAAATTTAAAGCGATGACCCTATATTTTTGTGAACCTAAATTATAGCCTTACTCAGTAGGCATCAAATAACATCATAATAGTGACCACTCTTCACACAAAGTTTTAAACTAAAGATATTAATAACATCGCATTGACTAAATTTCTAGTCAAAACAAATACCTACACTACGTAAGCAAATCATTACACACCTTCGAACTCTAAACTAAATGGTATGGAATGAATTGGTACTAAATCGTTTGTTATTAATCACGCTTTATGGTTAATTCACAATGACTAAGTACAAACTAGAAATTTAATAGTTATATCACTTTTTATTAATTTAATTTTTTTTCTGACAAAATTATAAACTAACTATTGATTTAATCATCCAATTTACAAATCGATTCAAAATTCACATGTATCATTCGAAAGGCCGTAAAAACAGGAACAAAAAGGTATATAATATTACTTACCAAACAAATAACAAACTCTACAACTATCACTTCAAAACACAACCACAGAAAAAATAAACAGCAATTAATTCACTCAAAATTCAACTTTTTCCACAGCGTATAAAATTTTAATTAAGCTGATTGGAAACAACGCCATCTGCCTAAATTATGAGGTATTTCAATGGCTTTCTATCAGTACAAGAACGAAGGATGTCGCTTCGTTAGAAAAATTCTAAAAAATAAAACAGAGTGCGCTGTCAACAAAAATAAAAGTAATAATAACACTGGGCGTTGAGCAGTTAAGCTTTTTCGTTCCGGTCCCAATTTTGGCACTTGGACGTGTGGGCAGGTATTAAAAAAATGCACGGAAAACAATATAATTTATTTGTGTGTAAACACCCACACAGCCAGCTTAAATGTTGCATAATATTTTGAGGATTGAAATGTCGAGTACGAGGTGAATTATCATATTTTTGGATTAACTCTCGTAATTCGGGTATACATCTATCTTTAGACACCACATGAATCTTATCATTAAACGATAATTGCGAAAACTTATTGCTTTTAACTTCTAACACACATTATCACCACACACTTCACAACAGAATACCATCTTTAAGTGTAAATGTACTTAACAAATAATATTTACATGAATGTACGTTTCAAAACGAATGACTTATAAGTTATAACTTAAGTTAGATCTAAAAACATTCAAGATTGAGTATAATTTGCTTGCCACATGAAACAATATGGCTACTAATTTTTTTTCTGACAGAAGTGACAGACGACAGTAACGGTGGTGTTGTCATAAATTTTTTCCAAACTCCCCAAAAATCAAAACGAAAAATGAAATTCATGTAGTTTTAAATTATTTTTATAGGGCTTTTGCAATTCTTATAAATACAATTTATCATTTTTGTGGAAAGTATAAATTCGACAATAGCACCATGTTCTTTTAATTGTATTTAGTAGTCATAAAGGAAACTATCGTGTCTGTCTCTTTTTCTCGAATTCCCCGGAAAACGAGGAAATGTCCACCAATTGGGAACACTGCTCTAATATTTTTTCATTCATAAACCTAGCTAGCCAATCATAACTCGTGGTGATCGTCTACAGTGAACGGAGTTACGCCCATAATCTATACATGTGTGCCGTTCCTATACACGAAAATATGTAACAGTGTGCGTAAAATTATGAATGAAATATATTGTTTTATAGGCTTTCTGACGTCTAGCCTCAGAATTGACAGATTACAGTATAGTGTGAGTTTGAGTTACGTCACACGGGCGCGACAGGCTGCTATAAGTGTTCTAACAGGTGTTTTAACGTTTTTTTTAAATATTTTGTAATATTTTATTACAAAGTTATAATAAATGCATTTGGCGTTGTTGGTAGGGTAGGCTAGGCCTAATTGCCTCTATGGACGGCACGCCCTTGGACTACACCCTACAGCTTCGACTTACGTTAGTAAATATATCTGGGGGGTCGTCCCCAGCGAAGGTTACACTGGATCACTAAACTTTTGAATATCATTAACACATTCTTCTTTTGTTTAATCTTCTCTCCTTACATAGTAAATGCCAGTACCATCACGTGCCTCAACTTTCAAGAAACAAAAAAATGGTGATTATTCCACTATGCTCTATGTTTGTTCATCTCTTCTGCAATGTAAGTTATAAAACATCCTGTATGGGATACACGTGCATCGGTACAGAATTTACTTATAGAGATAAAAAGTCATGAAAAAGTATATAATATATACTTTTTCATGACTTTAAAATTTTGTCACTGTATTAAAATAAATAACTTTTTTATTGATATTTATTGATTTAAATTATTACGTTACTTTGAGGTTATTTTTACTCCGTAGCTAAGATCAGTTCCGTATACATAATTAGGAGTTACAAAGCGCGTGTGCGAATTTCGGATCACATAAAATACGTGGCAATGTCGATTTTTCAATTAAACATAAAAATAAACTAGATATAACTCTACTCAACAATTCTCGAACAGAATTCTATTGTTCCGTACATCTTTTTCTTTACGTGTCGATAGACTCAAATAATACCCGACCAGTATATTGCCCACCTGCACAGCTCTGTTGTTGGCTTCGTACATTAAGACAAATGTATGAGATAACTGAATTTTGTGTCTATCTATACCTCTAAAAAGATTTAGAGGAACCAGAAACTAACAGTGCTTTAAAGTACCATTACCGATTCATCATCTGCCTAGCCTTTTTCCAACTACGTTGGGGTCGGCTTCCAGTCTAACCGGATGCAGCTGAATACCAGTATTTTACATGGAGCGACTGCCTATCTGACCTCCATAACCCAGTTAGTACTGGGTAATACGATACCCCTTGGTTAGACTGGTTGTCAGACTTTTTCTGCCACTGACTACCTAACGACAATCGAAGATCTACAAATGCCACCCGGGACCAACGGCTTAACGTGCTTTCCGAGACACGGAGGAAACTCGGTATATAATAGGTGGTCACCCATCCACAGACCAACCAACGCCGATCTAAATAAAAGAAGTAAAGATCGACCTGAGCGGCTGTTATTATGTAGCCACGAGCTCCTCCACCACCAATACCAATACCATTGAAACACGCATATTATAATGCAGATATATGTACAGAAACTAAAAGTATAGACAGGACAGTAATCCAATTTAAATTAATCCATTTTTTTTCTTCTCGGTACGGGACGCAATGCGGCTTGTGTGGAAAATGAAAAAGCAATCAAACTACTTACGCCATCTTTATGAAGCTTCCATTGGCTGTAAGCTCTCGTGTATCCATCAAGATAAAATAATAGGTCTTTAAATATGAAATTGCCGCTTTTTTCTCAAATTTTGATCTGTTTGTAACTTTGAAGTATAGTTATATTTTTTCCTAATTCCATTTTTATTGGATTAATTGTTAAATGACGAACCTCTTAGAGTTAAAAACCGTCTTAGTAGTTGCATATTATTATTACCTCATCGGCTAGTGTGTTAAAACACCAGCAGGCTTAGCCTAGTTGACAATCTACAATCGTTAACTCTAATAGAAAACGAATCAAATGTATGGGAATGACATCATCTCAACGTTAAGTCACGTGGTCAAAACAAATGAATAGAAAATTCGTAGACAAGTTTACAATTAATCTGAGCGTTCAAAATGATAGAATGAAACATAATCGTTTCTAAATAGGCGTCTATATGATTTGTGTATCATGTCATTGTGTATGTTTCAAACTTTCAAGTGCCCGAGTATGATAGAGTTTCGACACAGGAAGATATTTACGAAATAACTAATAATTTTCTTAAATTTCTATGAATTCCAATAAAGCTGCGAACTAGAGATCTAGATTCCATCCTATAAAAGTTATCACTTCACTTACTAAATGAAAAATACCATATTATGGTATATAAATATATATATGGTGTATATATATTATTTATATGACTTCACTTATTAAGTGAAGTCATATCATATTATTTCGAGTCACAGTAATGTTTAAAATTACATTCCGCACTGTGATATTATAATAAATCAATTATAAGAAGAACTTGTTCCTTATTTCGCTTACTTTTTATCACTTAAAATAATTATTCCTTTCTTAACAATTCAAAACAAAAGTTCAGCCCGCGCACAAAGGAAACATATGTGACTTTGACGTGGGTAGGAACGCTCACCATGGACTAAAGTATAGGTTTATTCTACAAACATTGGAGAACGAGCGATCGACTGAGTCGTGTCAAGTTGGCTACCAAGTTAGCGTTTTCTCAAATCGCTTACTCCGAGGCGTCAACGATTGTAGAAAGAGATTCGTTAAGAAACGTTTGTAACTTGGCTAGGCCTGCTGTTTCAGTGTGCCGTCGGTTTGCTTGTTCACGTAGATATATTTTTGTCATAGACTACGTTTTGAGAATTTAAGATATGCAGTGCAGCACAGCTTTTTTCACACTTACTATTGCAATTGCATCATACATAATCCGTTAATACGTTTCCAAGAAATATTATGTGAAATACTCGTTGGCAAGTAATCACGACTGCTGAACACGAGAAACCGGGTTCAATTCTCAGGTTGGGCAAACTGTTATTGGGTTTTTCCATGAGGAATTTGTCAGTAGCAGCCACGGAGTCCGTCTGATTGGGGCCCCGTTGATGGCGATAAGCTCGCCCCTTATTTCATAGGACTTAAACATAACGGGCGAAATGTGAGTGTACTACACGTCTACTATTAGGCACACCTCTGCCTATCCCTTCGGGGATTACTGGTAATGTTATGTGAAATCAACTAGAAACCAACATAAACTGGTTTACTGTTACATAATTATAATAAGTGTGGTATTTCAGTACACATTAACCAAAGTGCCTTTGTAGGCAGTTCAATATAACGTTTACTGCAATATATTTCCATAGCCAGTAGGTACTTTGGACATTAATCAAAAGAGTATCGATATTGCTGTGTCCAACTGGCTCCATACTGGTTTCATTCTATTTGAAGTAACCACACAAAATTCAATGAATGATTGAGTAAAATTTGCGAACTGCAAACGCGGGCCTACGCTTCGTAGCGACCGTAGCACCGGACTACGAGATTTTCGTAGCATATTGCTACGTTGTTGTATTTATAATTCTTAGTTGAGCTGATATTCTCGCAAGTATAAAGTTGGCAGGTAAAGAAAGAAAGAAAAATTAATTATTTGTCGCAGGGACATGACGTGCATCATACAGAATGCAATGTACGGTAGGTACGGAAAACGTTATAGTGTAATAAGATTACATTTTACTCCTCCAATGTTTAAGTTCTTCAAAGAGCCTTGCGTTGACGTCCTTTACTGACTAATTGTATTTTTACTAGCTTAAGTCTGTGGCGTCGCCCACGTGCAGTTCGATAATTGCCCACATAAGACACTTTTTTATCCCTACCGGGATAAAAAAGTGTCTTATGTGTTAATCCACACATGGTTTATAATAGGTTATAAACTATGTGTGTGCTAAACTTTGTCCAATTCCGGTAGGTTTTGCGTGAAAGAGTAACAAACTTCCATCCATCCTCACAATCTTTCGCATTTATAATATTAGTAGGATAATATAAGGCGGCGCGTAGAGCCCGGCTATTGTGCGGTCGTAACTTGCGCTTGGCTTTAGGATGCAACTAGACTTTATGACTTAATTCCGAAGCATAATTTTATGTTAGTTGAGAAGCTATTAGGTGCACCGAGCTTTCGTCTGTAATGGAACAATCCTAGCTGCGTTTTAATAAAATAAAGCAAAGTGATCGTTACAATTTGTATCGTGACAGGTTGCGCACATTATTTTGAAACTTAGGTTACCATAGTTAACATAACTTTGCCTGATAGAGTAACTATAGATATGATGAAAACGATTCAAAACCACAATCTGGCGACACAACAGTAATCGATTTGTTACTCACCTAATTTGGCAGACATCGGGATGTGATTTGAGCACAGTCAGCTCACAGGAGCCGGTACCATCATACACTGACGGGTAGCCGGAGTTTACGAAGTATGTGCTGTTTTCTGATGTTGAACTGCCGCATGACGTCATGACTGAAAGTGTTGAACATAAGCATTAATAATCTATACGCGATATCGCGACACAGGCCTCCTCCATTTTATTTTAAGTGGCCCACAATCCTACATGTGGGCCCAGTGCTAATTGCAGTTTTTGGTTTGGTATCATTGTTAGATAATTATTCATCATTTAGTATTAGTACTAGTAAAAGAAGTACAAAAACGATTATCTATATCTATACATTTATTAAAATCGTGGACTATCCGTGTCTGTACATTACAGATTTTTGCAAAAAAATCACTGGAAGGTGCGAGAAATAAGTAGTAGAAAATATTTTTTTTTCTATATATCTATATAATTATATACATATATATATACATATAATAAAATCGTAGACCTTCCGTGTCTCTACATTATAGATTTTTGTAATACAATCACTGGAAGTTACGAGAAATAAGTAGTAGAAAGTATTTTTTTTTTTAATTTTTGTCTGTTTGTCTGTTCGTTTGTGCGCGCATCACGTAAAAACCCTTCATTGCATTCAAAATCGAAATATTACAAAATAAGAAGCATTGTTGTGGGTATTATTTTATCAAAATCGACCAACAGACGCAAAAGATATTAATTTTTAAAATTTAGTTAGTATCCTCATACGCGATTTCTATGATAAAAATAATTTACGTAAATAGGTTTTAGTCGTAGTGTAGTAGAAATGGCTGAAAACTAATTTTGTTTTATTTTTATTTTGTTTTTACTCTTTGCACGGAAGTAATAGGTACTACGTACGCACGCGAAGGCCAGTCAAGCTTTATAAAACCAGTTTATGCAGATCTCTCATTGTATAGGAAATCTATACAAAGCGAGTCCAAGTTATACTGGAAATTTACATCTTCATACGCCGCCGTGTTTACAACAGCAATTCTTTCATGCATTAAAAATTGCCACCAAAAGAGAGGTTAAAATATGCTAATTTAGTCTCTTTCTAATAAGGTGACCATTCATTCATTTCATTTTCATTTTTCATTTTTTCATTTTTATGTAAAAAGTAGGACTACAACATTATTAAATTAATATAACATTATTAAATTAAATTAAGAAAATATTTTTAATTTTCGTTTCCGAAACAATAAAATAATATTTGTAATAAGAGAAAGCTATTAGGCGTCGGTAGTTAGGTATTAACAAATTAATCATAATCCTAATCATAAATCTTTATTTATCTCAACATCAGAAGTAACAGGCACTGGTATATGCACAATCTTAAATAGAGAAAGGTGTCTGAAGTAGGAAGGTCCTGAGGTACAAGTTTATTTAAATAATATAATTACTATTATTTGGATTTACTATATTTAATGGTGCACAGTGAAATAATGCATTAAATAAGATTAGTTCATAGTTAATAGGTCGATAAACAATATCCCACAAAATATAAACTTTATGGGGACAATACAAAAATGATGCCCGCCCAAACTAAATAAAATACTTTCGTTTGAATATTAAAACAGGCCAATTAGTCTTTAAAAAAGGCATCGTTCTTTTCGTTTTTGAATATCAAAGTACCTATCCAAAAAATCAAACAAATTATTATTCGTGTTTTGCTTACTTTGACAGTTTTCCATTTCGTTTTTTTATATGTGCCTACCGAAATGACTTTGGATACTAATAATTTAGTAGATTAATGCTCATTGCCACATTGAGCGAGAGGGAAAAGGAAAAAATCTGGCAGTAACAAGCCTCAGAACGGCTATTTTAAAACTTACGCTAACGGAGTAAAATACTTACATGAACAAACTAACATTGCGAATGGGTTCCCTGATAAAGTTAAGTCAAGGCTAGGGTAGCCTTGACTTAACTTGATTGACTATTAAAAATAACTCATCTTTTATCAAAACCAAAAGAAATCAAAATTGAATTAGAGTACATATCTACAAAGCATAATAGCCAAGAATCTGCTATGTTATATATCTTTTTGTCCCTACTACAGGGTTGTAGGTTAAAAATAGATAAATTGATACTATATGTCCACTCATCTATTTTCTTATTAAAATATGTGTTGTTGACTGGTAGAAAATGCCTATGGCATTAAGTCCGCCTCTGTACTTTTGTGCTTGAAGTGTTAAATAAGTAAATAAATAAATATGTATTAAAAGAACAGAAAGGTAATTTTACAAACACGATGGCATAACGTTCTGTTATCTAAGTAAAATCAATTTTAAATAGTCTTCACTTATCAGGCAACCCATTTGTTATGCTTTTTTCAGGTATATAAACATATTATTGACTCAGTAGACATATGGGGTGGGGATAGGATTTTTTTTGATACTAGACAGGCTTATTTACAATAGACACCCAGAGAGAACCCAGAGTGTACAGAAGTTATATCCATAAGAGCAACTGTTTCACTCGCGGCATATCTTTAGCGTTTAAATGTGACTGCCCTTGCATTTGAACTACGGATCAAAATATCAATAATAGTCAATAGTAACATAAATATGGAAAATAGTCAAAGGGCTTGCTTTCAATAGTATTTGTTACATCGATCTGCGTAATACTTGCAATTACGCGTAAACTTTTTTTTTTCCCGTTCATCAGAGTCCTTAGAAAAGTATCCGCTTCGGCAGTCTATCTTCAGAAATTTGAAATCTAATATAATTCCCATGTTCTTCTTCTTTTGTATTGATGATTTCAGTAGCGTTTTTGACAGTAAGTCCTCTAAATTGCAGGTGTAGGGATACTTTGGATACTACAGGAAGTCGGCCATGACCTGGTCGGGAGCTCTGTATTCACAGTTAGTTCCCGCACCCCATTGCTATCATAGCTTTAATATATCTGTTTATTTTATGGCTATACAAGTTAGGTAGGCTGTCTGTTGTCACGGTTCATTGAAATCGCACGTCAAAGTTTGAAATGACTGTTTATTTGTCTGTTTATTAGGATTCTCAACAATGAGTACACTGTTACATTATATTTTGTACATTGTAAACTTAAGTCTAAGCACCTTATCATTTACAGAAAAGCACAGCATGCACTACATTATTTATTTCATCAGAATTTCTGATGAAATAGTATTTAGAGGATTGATGAAATTATTTTAACTTACGACCTGCAATTTAGTCAAAACCTTAGAATAATTTGAACTTAACAGGCTAACTAATAACACTATTGATGTTGTTGCACAATAGAGATATTATATTTGTTAAGTACTATTTTAATTTTATTATCAACCGTTTTGATTTTTAATTGCTACTATGACATTATTATTTTTAATTTCTTTTTTCCAATTTAATTTTATTACCTGAATTTGTTTTGATTTTAATTTTTAAATGCTATTATATCTTTGTTAGCTTAGTTATAAATTTTATTAAGCATGCTGTGATCTATTGTAAGTGAAGGAGTACAAGTACATCCTTTGTTGGAGATCCTAAACAAATAAAATAAATAGCATAAACTAGTATTAATATTCCCACATTTTTTTATTGACAAAAATACAAAGGTTTGAGAGAACAGAAATGTACATAAATAATTGTCCTCGACTTTTTCAAAAGTGCCTGCTAATATCTCCAATGCACTGCAACATTATCAATTGGGGTGCAGAGGGGTGCGTTGTGCGCATGATCGACAGGTGAGTTCGAATGTTATTCGGATTCACCGTCATTCAGCTGCTAGCTTGGTCCCAGAGCGGGTCCAAGCTATCAACTGAACCATAATAAGAACTATCATGATCACATAACAAGGTGAATCGTTGTTGGATTGAATTTTAAAGTTAGTGTTAATGATTTTATGATGAATACTTTTAAAACTGGTAGTTTTATGAAAAATAATTTGGATTTTAAGATTTTTAACTAACATTACTATTCAGACTAGAAACGGGATATTTTCCATGTGTGTGTTTGTCATGTGTGTATGTGTTGTGTGTGTGTAGTAAATATGGTAAATATCCCGTTTCTAGTCTGAATAGTAATTTGGATTTTAACACAATGTTATTAGCTTCCTTTAAAACACAATGTCATCAAATCTTTGAAGTCAATTATTACCTACTTTTGATTGTTTTATTGAAATGAAACTTTGTAAGTATATGCAGTTCAGATGGCAATACTATAATATGGTATTTCTGAGCTAATCTGATGATGGAACCAGGAGGTTTTGAGTGGAGTGGAGTTCTTCATTGGCTACTTGTGAATCTCTCGAGTTTGGTCCGATATGATTCGGATGAGTTCAGTAGCACTAGGTGTCGCGGGTCTGAGGATGGAGCCAGGAGGTGAAGGGTGGAGCTTTTCACTGACTACTAGTAAATCCCTCGAGTTTGGAGTCATACGATTCGTTTTGATGAGTCCAATATATTGCACGTTTTGATATCGAGAGTCTGATGATGGAGCCAGGAGATGGATAGTGGAATTCTCTATTGGCTATTAGTAAACCCATCGGTTTGGGTTTGTTTGACTAGTTTTGTGCTAAGCCAAGGTGCGAAACGTGCGCTTTTAAGACAAAACCCCAAAAAAAAAAACCCGATTCCCAGCAATAATTTTTGCGTAAAGTTACTTAGTTTGATGTACAGAATGCTTGGTTGACGGCTATGTGAAGGGTCTGTTTACACCCTGTATTAGAATGTTAAATACGCACACAAATTTAATTTACTTTTTCTTTTTCTTTTATATACATATTTAAATATCCAGTTATTAGTTCCAGGATAATGACCGTTGTATAGGTATTGTATTTGTGTTGTTACTAGCTAGTTTTAAATTCTTCAAAGTGTAATCTGTGGAGAACGTAATGGGTAGCATAATTGTTTTAAAATGTTATAGTCATGATATTGTGCCTTATTTTATTGTGCTACTGTTTGTTTTTCCTTAAATAAATAAATAAAACAAATTGTATTTTTTTATGTGCTTTTATCTGCACGATAAAAGCACATAAAAGCGTGTACATCGTTTTTTTAAAACTACATGATATTTTAAGTAATTAAATTGTTTAACTAAGTAATTTAATTGTTAAATGGATCCCTGTATTAACACATTCATAATAATTGAATCGGAAATACTATTGGTCCAGTTCACCGTGAGATTTGGCCACGTCAATCCTAGATTGATATTCTGTAAATTAAATTTAAAAAAAACTCGATGATTAATGATTTATGCCACTTTAAGATTATTAATTTGATGAATTACCAGATAAATGCCAGAATCTAAGATACAGAAAACATTTATTTAGATATTTTTTATGACTATGAAAGGACATGAAATGAACAACGAGACATAAATAAAGGGTGTAAATAGACCCTTAACACATCCGAAAGGCACTTGTTTTCCCCATCTTTGCGATCATTATATATTTTTGTTCTAGACCATACCTGGGAACCTTCTAGTTAGGAAGATATTGGGGGTCAAAGTTCCAACTTTTTCACAAGTTTTTTTAAAATACCTGTTTTTAATGTAAGATTTTTACTTTACCCACCTCCACGACCCCCGTACTATTCAATCCATTCATCAGCATAATGCTTTGAGTGCTTTCCATCGAATCATTCCTTAAAACGTGATTTTTCACCCCAAAAAAAAAAAAGTCGATTCCCAGCAATAATTTATGCGTAAATTAATTAGTTTAATGTACAGAATGCTTGGTTAACGGCTATGTGAAGGGTCTGTTTACACCCTGTATGATAACAAGATGCAATCATCATCATCATTCTTCTGCCCTTCTTCTTTGATTTGGAGTCGGCGCGGCATGTCTTCTTCTTTCACACTTCTCTATTACTCCTCATCTCAGCAGTCACCTTCTTACTAGCCATGTCATCCTTCACAAAGTCCATCCATCGTTTATTTGGTTTTCCTCTACACATATAATACCATACCATGACAACCGATTACCACACAACTTTTCAGTCAATTGTGGCCCTTTCAGACTTCTTATAATTCTCATTTATTATTTTATCCATTCGCGTAACACGGCATATTCCCCTTAGTATTCTCATCTCAAGCACATGCGATTTTCTATCATGTATTCCTTTTGCGGCGCGTCATTCTGATCTATTTAAGATGATAATAAAATATAATCTGGAGAAAAATGGGATCATAATTTACTTATATATTTATTTCTTTATTGTGGTTGATATAGAAATGTTACGTCCCTAGTATATCGACAGTGGTGTGACAGTAACAGGGATTACAGTCAGCCATAGTAACATTTAATAGATACACTAATAGATATCGGTCTATGAGTGTATTGATTAGCAATGGAATCATTCCGTCGGCAATGCAGCCAAGCAACGAACAAAAAGATAGATGCATTATATTAAGTCTAGGTATATTTCTCGACGAAGATTTACTTCATTTGAATAACATTCGCTCGCCTTTACAACGAAGCCACTCCTCTTTGTTTCAGCAGGCACACGCCCACTGAAACGTGATACGCCTACTTTTGGATGTACTCTTTCAACTGAAGACTTCTCATATAAATATGCATAGCGCTATGAGTCGCCACTTCGCTGAATAAAGGTATATTTGAAACTAGCGCACACGACCGCCCCAAATTATTATATTTACACATTTCTTCGTTTGTTTTTAGTAAAATATTGATAAAATACAAGATTTCAAAGCATTATTATCATATCTTAAAACACAAAGCATCATGGTTTTCGTATTTTTCCGAACGCCCCGGTGACCTACATTAATAACCGAGTTACACCGTGTCGTGGATGCAATTCCAAGAGCCCTCTGATGCCATGGTTACGTATGACAATACCGAAATTTAAAAGACCGTATTTTAAAATATCGATGGAAGAAATCCCGAAAAATTAAATGCCCAATGATCGAAAGTTTTAAATATCGAAAGCTCATTTTCCCGAAAGCTTAAAATCCCGAAGATCCATATCTCGAAGTTCAAAATCCCGAAATTACATCCCAAAGCCTAAAATGTCTAAGACAATGACAAAAAAAGAGCTTAATATAATAGGTATGTATAAAGGGTGTAAATAGACCCTTAACATAACCGGAAGGCACTTGTTCTCCCCGTCTTTGCCATATTTTTTTTGTTCTAGACCATACCTGGGAACCTTCTAGTTACGGAGATATTGGGGGTCGAAGTTCCAAGTTTTTCACAAGTTTTTTTTTTTAATACATGTTTTTAATGTAAGCTTTTTACTGTACACACCTCCCCGTATTCTATTCAACCCATCCATCAGCATAATGTTTTAAATGCTTTCCATCGAGTCCTACCGTAAAACGTGATTTTTCACCCCAAAAAAAAAAAGTCGATTCCCAGCAATAATTTTTGCGTAAAGTTACTTAGTTTGATGTACAGAATGCTTGGTTGACGGCTATGTGAAGGGTCTGTTTACACCCTGTATACAACATTATTTTTAGTATATGCGAAACCTGAATATAGTTTGTTCAGAATAAGTAACTGAATCGATTCCAATAATTTTAAAACCATGTTATATTTTTTCCCAAAAAAATTTAAAAAAGTTAAAAGTTGGACACCGAGCGACTTGAAGTACCTATCGCAATAATTTAGGTACCTATTGCCAAATTATTATTATTAATGAACTCAAGACGACGCTGGAGGCGCGCGCTGCGTGGTGACCACGATTTTGTGCGGAGAACTAGGCAACAAAACAAGCTTATAACTTTGTGATTTTTCATGATACAGTTTCTTTACATAAAAATACTACACACGTGTTTCAGGTTTCGCATTTACTAAATATTTTATGTTTCAATATAACGACTATCGGCATTTAAAACTTTCGGTATTTTGAATTTCGTTGTTTTGGACGTCGGTATTTCAGTCATAATTATTATGAAATTTCGGGATTTTAATACGTACCCAATGCCGTTCCGGCGAGGGAATATAACAGACCAGAAACTACGAAATAAAATACAACACAGAGCGGTATACCATAATTGAGTTGCTTTCAATTAATTTTACGTACATTTTGGGGCCGAGAGGTTAACTCTCTATTTGCTAAGCTCACAAAATAAACGTAACATTTCCGCGAAGCAATTTAAAACGCACCAGTTTGTGTTGCGCTGTAACTAATTAATTCCAACGAATATTATGTTGCATCATCATTTGAGCCGAAATAATGGCCATTAGTAAATTGCATTGAAGTATAACCCATATGTTTTGTTAAAATATACCAACCTGAGGAAAAAACTGCAAGTGCTCTCTGTGATTTTTACTGAGATAAGCACGTAAAGAAAGCAAACTCACCTACTTTTATCCAGTAGTTTAGTGTTTTGTCATTTGAACCTCTAATTCACTTATTGAAACCTTTAATGTTTGCCTGTAATTCCAAACGAATAAATGTTTAAAATTTTCTAAACATTTATTCGCTTGGAATTGGACAAATTACTTTTTGTTTCGCTGTTCCCGGATGCAAAAAATCTTTTCTGCACATTGGCCTGCCCATGCTCCTATAAGAAGGTCAGATGTAGACGTTTCCACCACAAGTCATCAATTTAGCGCTAAACATAATATTTGATGTATTATCAATTTCAGTCAATCGTATAAAGTTGATAGACACGGAACAATGGTTTTGTAAACGCTAAACATCAAAACCATTTTGTGATTTATGGCACAAGTGGGCCTAAGAATTTGATTAAAAAAACAGTAACTACTTTCTACTCGTTCTATATCTGGAATTAGGTCATGTCACATCATGAACAGTCATTCTATTTCAACATAATGGTCTCATTTCCTCAGCTACTAGCGTTCGGTATTGACATTTCCTGCAGCGCACAGCGAAGTAAAGGTACAATTTCATGGAGTATCCAAGTCTAATAAAAACGGCAACTGACGAGAGTTAAACCTGCTGTCCACGTAAACTGAATTAAATACGCTCGCTATAGACATTCTTGCTTGTGTCCACGGAGTGATTTGCAAAGTGGCTTGCAACCGTCGCGTCGTGAAGCTCACACGGCAGCAGTTAATATTCAGGCTTATTGCAAGTCACAAATTCGAGTTTTTTCTAATAATATTGTTTGGCGATTATGTCAACATAACTAAGACGCACTGTGCTCCAAAACGCAAATCGTTGAAGTGGCTCAAAAGGCTGCCCAACTCAAATGGGACTGGGCAGGACAAGTCTGTCGCATGCCGAACGAACTGTGGGCCCGTAAAGCTCGGGATCGGTGCCCTAAAACAGTGATACGGGGTAGCGGACCACGAAAGAGATGGTGGGACGAACTGGATGTGTTCCTTGAGAATTGGAAAGAAGTAGCACAGAATCGTGATCTTTGGAAGGAATGGAGGGAGGCCTTTGCCCGGCAGTGGGACAATGTGGGCTAGCTATAATAATAACTAAGACGCAAACGACGCCTGTCTTCGAACACCGTCGCTGCCTTACTAACAAACCAGTTGTCACGTTGCGGTATTTTCATTGTTATAAGACGGCATTGTCGCTGCCGTTTGCTGTTACAGCCGCTTTCAGAATTGTTCCTTTATAGGAAATTACTCACAGTTGTAAACAAAGGCCTGTAGATATACGTACATAATATACGTATAGTACAATAGCTACCTTTGTATTAGCAAACGCATATTGATAGGGGATAGACTAAGATATTACCTACCTAATTGCAATCTCAGAACGGGATGCCATTCGTACCGCAGCCAGCTCTAATGCAACCACATAGTTCGGATTAATTAATGTTTCTCCTGAACCTAGGGCTTTAGTGCGTTACCTCTCTGATGGTCATAATGACAATCGAATAATTTAATGAAATATTTTGCCAAATACGTACTATCTAGCAACATATTTCATTAAACTCGCAAAGTGTAAATAATATTTACTCCTAGCTATTATTAGAGAACTAAAAAACAGTTTGCGAATTTTGATAATATTATGTACAAGTGGCAATGTTGATAGAATTTAGTTTGGCGTTCATACAGTTAAATATTACTGTTAGAATTAAGAGGTTTCAGTTGATTCTGATATTCTGGTAGGTACCTATTTTTGCACTGAGTAAAATATAAATATTCTTCCGTTCTGTGGCTCCGTTCTGCGGTTTTTATTATTATTTAATCATTACTGTACTTTAAATTAGCTTACGGAAATATTTGCTTTATTTCACTTAAATACGCATTATATAATAATGTTAAATTATATTTGCATGCTAGGGCATGAAAATATAATCGACGGCACGGTTGGCGGCTTAGTGGCTGAGCGATCGGCCGCTGCACTGCGTGTCGCGGGTTGGATCCCCGCACTGAACAAATATTTGTATGATCTACAGGTAGTTGTTCCGGGTCTGGCTGTTTGTGTATGTAAATTTAAATGTTTGTAAATGCATCCACGACATAGGAGAAATTCCAAGAGTGGGGCAAAGTTCAAAAAAAAAAAAATAGGTAAAATAAGGCATGTGCGTTAACAACCAATTTTAACAACTGGTAACACCTGTATTTTAAACAAATAAATTGAACTTTTGAGCTGATGCTTCGCTTGGGTAAAGCGCATTACGGTTTTCCAATTTCGACATAAATAATTTGCAGTGTTTACGACCACTACAGCATTAATGGCTGTAGAATCGATGACCTTTGGGGTAAACGTGGTCTGACATGGAGACCGCGAATCGCGGTGCTAGTAGCACCTGGATAAGAGTGGCGTGCTATTGGAGATGCCTATGTCCAGCAGTGGACTACGCTAGGCTGATAGTGGTGATCATGAATGTTTAGTAGATACTTACAAATACAACAGAGTCCAAAGCCGTTGGCACAGTAACCGTTAGCCGACCCACCCCGCGCAGTACACTCACGCGCAGTCATGCACGTGCCGTTGTCACCAGAAGCGCCCGCGCAACCGCCGTTCGGGAATGTCACCACCGTGAAGAGGGATAAAACTGTGGAGGGAAGGCTCGTTTGAATTATAGAATCATGCCTGCGTGCTTTTTGTGCCTGATTGAAAATTTTAAATAATAAACAGCGGTTCGCCTGGTTTCCATAACAACGCTTTCGTAGATTGCAGCATGCCACCGTTTTCATTGATACAGTTACATACCTACTTAGAAACCAATCTTGGCACTGTAGTCTGTTATTATGATTGGACTAATTTACAACTGTGATTGTGGTCGCCTTTGCCTTCGAAATAGTGCCTTAGAATGCAGTTAATCGTAGACCACGTATTTATAACCAAAAGTGATATTTCATCAAAGTTAAAAGCAAAACTCAGCCGTGGGTGCACCTTCAAATATCTTAACTATCCATATAATGCTAAGCTCGGTAGCCACTAAATCAATCATAGCTAAACACAGAGACTCCAAGATCCAAGAGCAGAACTAACCAACAGAGTTCCCAACTTTGAAAATCAAGGCAGTATTAGCTCAGTTAATAAGATTACAGCGTCAACTAAAATAATCCACCCGTCACATCTCTTGGAACAGAATCACTGATCTGTTTAATTCACAAAGTAAAGCTCGGTCAAAACTTCTTAGTACCAAGCTTTGCTTTACTTGAAACTAGAAGCTTACCTAGTTCTGTTGCAGCAAAATGGAAGTGCAAACTCCATATTAAAGTCAATAGTGTACAAGGGACTGCATTGCTCGCGTTTGTCTTGAAACGTGGAAACGAACTGACTAAGCTTGCGTCAACACTTCAACAGTATTACGTATTGATAACCGCTTAATGATTGGCGTGGCAGAGGGCTTAAATTGAAAAGCGTGGTTGATAAAATAAATGGTTATTTAAAAGCTTTTTTATTAGATCCGACTTCAGTCCGATCAGTATCTGCATGGATTAAGGTCTGTACGTTTGCAGGTGAACATGTTACGGCTGCTGCACTTTAAAATGAAAGTGGAGTTTCTTGCTCTGTCTTCTCCATAGAGATCTACGCTTTGGTATGGGAAACTACAGTAATTTCACAAGTTGGTATGCTTTGTGACTGTGACTGTAGCTTCGTTTTTTTGTTTTTCTGTCATTCAAAAGTGCATGTAATGGTCTGATTGAAATAAATGCGTTTGATTTAATATATTACATTGTTTTTCTTGTGTGTCCGTGGTAATATATATATATATATATATCATTAATAATTAATTCAATACAATCGCATAATAATGCTTACAAATTCGTATATAACTTTTAAATACCCTGTAGAAAATAGCATACCTAGCAGTATTGTCCAAAAATAACTGAAAAACGTAATATGAGAGGAGAGGAGGCCAGGAAGGAGAGACGAGGTAAGCATGCTGCCGACGGAGTAGCTAAAGGAAATATAAAAGATTGGACAGGAAACTGACGGGACGGGCAGGCGCGATAGACAGTCCGCTTTTGTTTCGCGCTAACACAAGTAACATGCATAATTATCAAAGCAAATTTTAATACTCGCTGAAAAATATTGGGACGAAGATACAAAACACATAATAAAATGGCAGTATCTGCTTTTATAATTATTCTGCAATAAATCAATGTTACTTACATCTGCTCTCCTTTGTCCCTGGCGGCCAAAACCGCTGGTCCTTCGATACATCCTGCACCTTTCCCTTATTCCGAACGAACGAAACGCCACGATTCCTCCCATTGGCCCTGCCTTCACTGGCTGCACAAACCCCATACAACAACACGATTATCACCAAATTACCTCTCATCTTTACCGTTTTGTCATCGACAAAGGTGTGGGACCGACATAATCGTGCCATTTCTATATATACATGTATAATGTGGTCGGAAAGGGAAACAATAGTGAATTTCACCTATTATAGAGATGATGACAATAGGCAGGTGATAATTTTCTTTTGGCCAACAGCATGGAACGGTATCACCTTTGTTATACATAATGATACTACTTACATAGGTAATCGTTTTGTAGTTTTGTTGACAGTACATACTTAGTTTATTGTTTGGCTAAACGTTAAAGTATTGCTAATATTTGTAATGAGCTGTGATGTGGGCAGTGTGATGAAAGTTTTATAAATCTATAAAAAAGAATAAAATTGAAGTGTCTGTTTGTAATTTCAAAATAACAAAATAACTTCAAAATAACTTTTTACTGAATGCATAATTATGAAAGTATACTCGGTACTTATTACAAAAAAAAATATGTCTCTCTGCCCGATTATCCGGCTAATCTCCGAAACGGCTGAACTGATTATGACGGGATTTTAACTGGCAGATACCTGATGTTATAAGGAGTAACTAAGGCTACTCGGTTTAATTTAGAAAAATATCCGTTCAAAAAAAATAAAACCATGAAAGTTGTTAACAAAATCCGAGTCAAGTAATATTTTTATAATAATTTCACGCGGATCAAGGTCGCGGGCAACACGGGAAAGAAAGTAAGAAAGAAAGAAAAAGTATTTATTAGACTCACACAGGACAAAACAAAAAAAATGGACACTATAGTATGAAATAAAGTATTATTATGACGCTGAGGTAAAGCTTTTATGTTTTATTTTTATTTTTCAGTTCTAAGTTCATTTCTTGACTGGGACTAGTTAAATCAGCAAACTCAATGATTACCAAACGGATCATTTTGAAATTTGAGAAATAGGTAATCTGAGACATGGAATTATCTTAATGCTACATATTTGTATTAAAAAATTATAAAATACAAAATACATGCACGCGTTATTAAACACAAACCAGAAATAGACAAATAAATAAAGACCTTGTAGGTAAACCTTTTCTTTTTCAACTGCACTAAGCACTTGAGGTATGAAGGATAATTAAAAGAAAATAGAAATAGCTCGTCGAATTGAAAAATATGTTTTTCTCATAAAGCTTTTATCAAATGAAATGCGAAAGCTTTTATCAAAGTCAAAGGGAGTGACCATACTTCGGCGCGGACTCGGCTTGAGCTGTCCACCACAATTTGAATGTTGACTTATTATTTTTCTCTGTTATTGCATGGACTTAAAACTTTCTGCCCAGCTCAAGCCAATCTGGCATATCGACAAAAACAGTGCTGAAACGCCAACTAAAACGGAATAAACAAGACATCAATATCTGTTCACTTCGTTTTCATTAAAACCGCGACCAAACAAAGAAAATATCGAGAATAAATGATGAACACAAAGAAATAATTTACTTGTTTATTATGCAGAAACGTCTCTCTGCACTCGCTCTCGCGTAATTAATTTGTCCGAGTTTCTTTTAGTTTTTTAAATCCGTCTTAATGACCGCCTTCGGATCATCCAGCATGTATTTTCCCAGGAATTTATTCAGGACTGTCTATTGTAAGTCGTCCAACCCTCCCCGACCCTTAGTTGCCAAACCTTTGTAGAAGCTTAGGGTATTGTATTTTTGAACACGCGCCGTTCTTTGTTCTATTTTATGCTAGAAAATATTGAAATTAGTTTTTATTACAACTTAAACCGAATAAAAAAACTAAACTAACTATAAAAGAGGATCAAAAATTCCTCAATGCTGTCATCTGGTAATGTGCCCAAGAGACTGGCGGCGTTGCCACGTTGTATGGCAACACTTAAGCTTAGCCTCTGGCCAAGGTAAAAATCAGCCCTTGGTCGCGGCGTCAACTAGGCAATTAGAAATTTCTTTAAAAAGGTTATGAGCACTTGGACGCCAGCTTCGACCCCAAACGGCTCCAAAATATTGTTTCCACAAAGGTTGGTTTGAGGGTCTCCGCAGTCGCAGCGGCAGCGCCAGCACAGCAAGATGAGCTAGAAAAATAATATATATATATATATTTTTTTTGTGGAAGAATATGTGTATCAAACTCTCCAAAAAGTATGCATTTTTTATCAATATGTATTTCACAAGTGACGGCCTCCAGCAAGTTAAATTCAATATTTTTTTGAAGTTTTGATCATGTTACATGCAGATAATATTCAGAAAATTAAACGAAAAATGTAATAAACTTTCATCATGTCATCCTTCTACGTTTTTATGACAGTTTCTGATTAAATTTTATTCCTGTTTAGCTGGCTCAAAGATGTAAGTTTCCGTAAGTAAAATTGAAAACGTTGGGTAGAAAATATTAATATCATGTGAGTTATCTTCAAGCTGCTCGGAAAATCTAGTTTATAATTGACGGCACGGTTGGCGCAGTGGCTGAGCGATTGACTGCTGCGTTTCGTGTCGCGGGTTCGATTCCCGCACGGAACAAATATTTGTATGGCCTACAGGTAGTTGTTCCGGGTCTGGCTGTTTGTGTATGTGAGTTTAAATGTTTGTGACGCACCCACGATTCAGGAGATATTCCTAGTGTGGGGCAATGTTTTAAAAAAAAAAAAAAAATTAAGCTTCTGGGATCCTAACATTTCATTTGGCCTGTTTGCAACGGAATATGGATTTTGTGCCCGGTTGATGGTTATAAGCACGCACTCTAAAACATTATTGGCGAAATGTGGGTGTACTATTAGGTACACCGCTGCTTAACACTTCTGGGATTACTGGCGTGTTGTTATGTGTTATGTTATGATGCCACCATAAAAGTTTCTCTGACTTTAAGACTAAATCCTGTAAACCAAACGGCTTGTTCGACGGTACAGTGTCGGAAGTCTTTGAGAGGAATACCTGGAGATAGTTACAGCAATGACGAATATGTCAACTATTTTAGTACGGCTTGTATCGATCTAGTACTACTGGAAAGCTTTATTTGAATATAGGAACATACAGCCAGTTCGGGACTTATAAATACCATTGTTATTTGATATTTACTATTTTGTGAATTTATAATAACGCTTCATTACTCATATACTAAGGTGAAGTTAAAAACATACACCTACGTATGAAGTGTCAGACTGGTTTGGTACAATATTATTGTTATTGGATAGCTTGAGCTACTACAGTCTGTCATATTTCTTTAATAGATTTTCAACTTTATCGTTACAGCATTAGGTTCAAGGTTGATTGAGAAAATTTGACAGTTTCGTGTAGTTTGATGTGCTGGCGAGATTGGTACGTAGGAAAAAAGAAAATACACATAGGTATGTCACACTCTTTCGAGCGTACTGTACTTCATTATACCCGTGCAGCCTGCGGGCTAGATGTACGCAAAGATCGTACAGTGCTCTCCGCGTTCAATATATAACGCGTTTAGGATGCTGGTGGGGCTGCCCCGCTTCTGTAGTGCGTCGGGGATGGTCGCAGGTGCGCATGTGGATTGCTTTTATGCAAAAATGCGTAAAAGGTGCGCTTCCCTGGTGCTCAGGGTGTGGGGCAGCACCAACAGTATCTTAAACGTGATTGCCAGTCACCTGGACTGTGTTTATGTGGGTCGCTGTTGTGCTATCACTGGTTATCGCAGCAGTGATCTACCGTTATTTGTTGTGTTGTTTTGTTTTTATCAGTGCTTACTAACATAGTCGTAAGTTTTTACTAACAGTTTTTGAGTCATGGATACTCGAGTAAAGATAAATTCTATTCTATTCTATTCTATGAAAAGTTACAGAATACACTAACAGTACGGCAATGATAAACGATCAATCTTCTAAAAAATATCAGAACTTTTCTCAAATATAAACTCATCAAGATTCCAATGTAATAATAGGAGAAAACTATAATTCATAAAGCAGTCACCAATTATAATTTTTGTTAGCAGTTTTATTATGTACTTCGGAGTATAAGTCAGCCTCTTTTGTATCATCGTTTACTGGTACAGTCACGAGCACTAATATGTACACACGGCGGCACATGAAGCTGTACATTTCCAGTATAACTTGGCCTCGCTTTGTATAAATTTCCTATACAATGAGAGTAATCCGCATAAACTGGTTTTGTATAGCTTGATTGGCCGTCGTGCGTACACAGAAAAATTAATAAGCGATTTTCTCGTAAAGTAACGGTTTGTTTGTTAAACTAAGACGTGTTCTATAATAGGATGACTTCCAAAATACTATGTTCGTGAAAACGTAAAAAGTTAATCAGTACTGTAGGAGAAAATCACATTTAAAAGTATTTCTGTTGAAGCTAGTTGTTGTTTAAACAAGAGCTTCGCGTATTTTTCTTAAGATATTTCTGAGATGGGGTGGCTAAATAATAACAGCCGCCCGGATCGACCTTGAGGTTAAGCCATGCTTGCAGAGGTTGGTCTGTGGATGGGTGACCCATTACATACCGAGTTTCCTCCGTGCCTCGGAAAGCACTCGGAAAGCAGTTAATCTGTTGCTCCCGTCTGTCTTTTGTAGATCTTTGACAGTCGTTACAGGTAGTCAGAGGCTCAAAGAGTCTGATAACCACTTTTACCAAGGGGTATCGTATTACCTAGTACTAACTCGGTTGTGGAGGTCAGATAGGCAGTCGCTCCATGTAAAATACAGGTATTCAGCTGCATCCGGTTAGACTGGAAGCCGACCCTAACATAGTTAGGAAAAGGCTAGGAAAATGAAGATTTTTGAGATGGGGTAGTAAGGGCTACCTTAACCGATAGCCCGACCAGTCTCAGAAGACTGTCTGTAATGTTTTAAGTGTTTTTGAACTGCATTAAAAGGTTTTAAAAATACTGTACACTGTACAGTCAGTAAGAAATAGGTTTTTCTTCCCATTTTTTCTTTTGGGTTCTCTAGATATTGTTTGTAAACATTATCTTCCTGCCCTTGTCTCAATCTATTTGGAGTCGGCGCAACACGTTTTCTTCTTCCATTCTCCCCTGTCAGACGTTACCACATAATTTACTCCTTTCATATCATTCCTCACACAATACATCCACCTTTTGTTTAGCCTTCCTTTACCTCTCCATCCTGTTTCTAATAAGGATCAAAAACTATCAGACCAAAAATATTCGGGAGAAAACCGTCACTAATGCATTTACATTATATACGAAAAACGAAAATTTCATCAGCCTAGGGTAATCCTAATTATAGTGACTCAACTAACACTTTTTGGTATTTATTGTCATTTTAAAGACCTAATTTTTTAATTGTGTACGTTACGCGGAAGGTGAGTCTACGGGACGACTGTATGCGACGACCTACATCCAAAACGTATCTGCTTATAGAGGATTTAATCTCGAATGATTCTCACAATAATTTTCCGGAGAAAACTCCGAAAATTAAAAACAAAAACACGGACATAATAATATCTTTCCTTCAAATGTGCAGTATAATATTATTCTGCGATTTATTACAACAATATAATTATGGTTTAAAAGAGAAATTTTTGTTGAAGGACTTTATTATATACAACATTATTTTTAGTATATGCGAAACCTGAATATAGTTTGTTCAGAATAAGTAACTGAATCGATTCCAATAATTTTTAAACCATGTTATATTTTTTCCCAAAAATATTTAAAAAAGTTAAAAGCTGGATACCGAGCGACTTTGAGTACCTATCGCAATAATTTAGATACCTACTGCCAAATTATTATTATCAATGAGCTCAAGACGAAGCTGGAGGCGCGCGCTGCGTGGTGACCGCGTTTTTGTGCGGAAAACTAGGTAACAGAACAAGCTTATAACTTTGTGATTTTTCATGATACAGTTTTGATATTTTGTACATAGATTCTTTACATAAAAACACTAGACAGGTGTATCAGGTTTCGCATATACTAAAACTTATGTTGTATATGAAACTAAATGATGGTGATTAGGCAAAGTTAGGTAGGAGCCTGATTCAAGCTTAAGACTTTCAACTTTGACTCTGTGGTTTTAATCAAAAATATAATGCATTGGAGCAATATTCATTAAACATAAATCAGATCAATAAAACGAAAACCGGTAATAAGTACCCTTGGCTCTACTGAATTTCGGACCAAAATTATCCTGTCTTTGCCACCACAAATCAACGAATAATTAAGAAACAATTACTATTCTCAGGAAAGTTTATTTACTTATTTTACGTATTTCCACGTTGCAGGCATGTAACTCCTGATGGAAATTCTCAGGCAATAAACAAAGTTCCACAAAGACTTCATTCTGTACAAAAAGTTTGAATAGGCTATTTAGATAATGTTTTAATTTATTCCTAAACCCTAAAATTTGAAACATGGTAATTTTCATACTAATCTGCCAATTGTCCATTAAAAAAAAATGGTGTTACAAGTCACTTCAACGACCATTTTACGACCATTTTACTAAAATATTCCTTTTTGGTTAACTAGTTTGGTTACCCAATTGTCAAAATTACATTGATTTTTTATTTTGACACAACTTTTTACTCGCGCCCTAAGATTTATAAACCGCGGGAACGATTTCCAAACCGCGGGAAAGATTTAATACTAAACGAATAACTTAGAAACTCGAAAATCCCGTTTTTTGTTACAAACCACCGAATAATGAAAACATTTACTGGCATTATGTCAGCACAACCAAAAGCTACTTCCTTGTTACAAATATCAGGTAACTTTGAAAATATGAAACTAAAAACCTAACCTACATACGAAATGATTGAATTTTTCAAACAAAGGCTTTTCCTAGAAATGTTTTGCTGTTCATATTTGAACTGCGCAGCTGCGCGGGGAATAAATCAATACAGCAAACCGGCGGCAAACGCGCCGAAAAGGAAAGGCAACGCCATCTATCGACGATTTTCAGCATTAAAATAGAGTTGTCATTCGAAAAAAAGGTTAGTGTAAAGAAAATTAAATTGGTTGGCCTATGTGTGAAGAGATTGCCCCAGCATGGTCCATCGCGATAACAGTACAGTGAATGTATTGAATGAAAATCGGGTGAAGCACGATTTGACAGTCGATTTGGATTCAGATTCCCGCGTTATTGCAACTCATTCTCCTAACACAAGGATCATCAAGTCATGTATTTTCGCAGTCATAATACCAATAGTCTGATGAGGATTATAGGAAAAAAATAAACAACAACAAATTCTACTCAGAAAGACTTTATTTCCAAAAAAATAACATCAAATATGTTGTTACATGATTGAGACTATGGCCTGGATGGCAACGATGACACGAGTCTCAGTTAATCTTAATATTCTAAAGTATACGGATATTAATAAACATGACACCAATATTTTATAATTTATTTGATTATAATGCGATTGCATGCATACGACTAACGATCTGAATAGTCAGGTTATTCTATTTTATTTTTGTAATTTACGCTGAGTGTACACCGCCGTTTTCTGACACGAGGCTGAATATTGTTGTGGTGCTTTCGGACCTCTTGTGGACTGCAGTGTGCAAACGGCGTTATTTAATTTCAAACAAAATTGGCCTACTTCTCGATACCCTCGAGGTCAAAGTCTCACAGGACTGGCCTCGTAACTTATCCTACGTGCGTTTACGCGTTCCAAGCTCTTAACAACATTTTCCAAAACATCTAACATGTTTTTAAAACACGTTCGTCCAAAAATACACATCTGTTTAGGCACTACCAACCTAGTTTCACTTTGTTGTTTAAAAAGAATGAAGAAAGTATTAATAACACGTAGTGTCCATTAAAATTTGAATAGGTTAAACAGAATATTATAATAGTTTTGAAAAACAAAATTGTATTTTTTTACAGCAGTAGGTAAATATTTTTAGTATATCGTCTTACAATTTTTATCTTGACTTGTGTTTCATTTAGCTGTAGAGAAATATTAAGGTAGTTACATTATGTTGTTGCAGTACAGCATAGTGCATAAGCGGTGAAGCACATAAAATGTAGTCGGAGCTAATAAAATAGTAAAAAATCATGGATGAAATGAAACAGGGTGATAGTTGGGGTATTTGCAGTAAAAAAATATCTCTGTAGCAGAGTCCTATCTTCATCTCCTTAAAAGTTATGACTACTTGAGTGTTTTTAAAAAAATACCAACATATTTACTAAATAGGCAATCAGAGTAAAATGGGTTGCTTCTAGGAAATGTATAATCACTAAAAAAGTGCTTTTATGACAGGATGTACCATGATTTATGAGTATTGGCTTTTACAATATCTTATAAGTCTCACAAAAGATTATTTGTAACTTCAGAACCTTACTGTGAAAAAAATGTACTATCAAAAAATGACGCTGATAACCCCAACTATCGCTCTGTAGGTATATAAAAGTCTATAATTCTGTAAATTTGACTGGTTCTTACATGTACCAAAAGTAAGTATTAAAATAAGCTAACTTGAAAATTATGACAACTAGGATGGTAGCACCTCGATCCGTTCTTATAAAAATTACGTACAAACACTACCGATAAATGTATATCAAATTATACATAAATATTTAGTTAAAAATTTCATACAATGTATGGTCGTTAGAAGTCGCAAACTTCCCTTTTCTTAGTCAAATGTAATATAATATAATTATAAGAGCTTAGCTCTCACATAAAGCTTGGACTTATATATAAAGTTTATCTTACTTCAAACCTCTTTACATTTCTTTATGTGCCAGTGGTCACTGCCAATGGTGTAAGGCGAGGCTTACACCCACTTGTTTTTTGTAACGGTACATTGTGCAGTGGTGATACAAGTTGAGACTTGCACCTCATACTTAAACTCTTTGGTCCTCTGGGACAAAATATTTTGTTAATTTGTTGTTGATTCGAAATGTATACTTTTGACATTGTTAATGTAACCACTCGCAAAGTATAAAGAGGCCTTCAAAGAATTTCTTATGTTACGTGGATCATTTATATTCAGTTTTAAGTCTGAAATAAGTTATTACATAATCTTAAACAAAAATAGAGACCAGCTCATCGAAATTGATATAAAGAAAAAAACAATGATGATTATAATTATAATGTTATATAATAATAGGAAAAATCTTTAGCGTTCATCTAATCAACATTAAATAAGAGAAGAGAAAAATAAATAGATAATCAACATAGATAGACCCATATCTAGTAGATAATTTCAAAATAATAGTATATTTTGTGATATTAATTTTCTTTATGATTAAGCTTTTTATGATTTGGTATAAACGACTAGATTTCCCTACAAATAACTAAAAATAAACCATTATTAATTATAAACTTAAATCAACAGAAGTGAATTGTTTTAACTATGGTCAAGCTGTTCTTTTGCACGCAAAGTTACTTCTGAACCTTCCTCCAAAACCCATCCAGACAATTTTAAGAACAAGCCGAAAGGCTGCTCATACACCAGAATCATTTAAAAATATATTGATATCGCATGAATATGAAAAAACACCTATTAATTTCACACAGCTATTTTTTGTTTTTTTTTTTTTGATATTTTAATAAGTTTGATTTAATATAATTGGGTAGTATAACCCGGGTAAGAATTATAGACAGTTAAGTACTACTAAATGATTATAAGATAGTCCTTAACTAACATTTATGATATTATGATCCTAAGTTACCGAAGTGGCTTTGTGCCGTATCCGGGTGGAATTTTTCAACACCACCTGAAAAGTTAAGATTTCATGGGTTTCCTTTCATTTAATTTATCATGTTTGTAAGAGAGATTTGATCCTTATGATTGAACCTATCTATTATTGCTATAAAAGTACAGGATGTTATTTTTTTGGAATTTATCCGGTTCGATTCCCGAATGTGGTAAGCGAATTTTCGAAAAACTTTGAATGCAGATTTATTTCTTTTTAAAAATAAAGGAATGTTTCCTTTGAGTAAATTTTTCTATTTCCAGTATTTAGAATACTTTCCCTGCAAGTGGCGTTGAAAAGTTCCACCTATATATCATCTATGCCATCACACCTGGTCCGTGCGTAGTGCAGAGGAACCGTGTGTAGGCCGTGAAGGACAAGCGCTATTCGCTCAAAAAGGACTACACATAAGTTAGATGTAGCATAAAATCTTAAGTTCTAAACATTTATGAAATAGTTATAATTTACTTTTAGTAATTAAGTTGCAGACCTAAACCTTTTAAAAAATATAAACAAAAATGATAAGTTATTAAATTCATCCTCCCTTCTTCTTCTTTTGAAAGAAGATGAGTATAGAATTATAACACAACACAAAGCAATTAAATTAATACAAAAAGTAAAAAAAAAAAACAAAACAAATATACTACCGGAATGCCTTAAAGTATTCAGAAAGTAAGAAATAACTGATCAGAGAAAATGCAGGAATAAAATACATATGAAAATCCTAGAAAAGCAATTGATTGTACTGCCAAGAAATTATGATCTGAATACTAACTATATTTAATTAACTACTGACATTTATTCTTAGAATTAATATTTCAAACTACAACAATAAATTCGAGACACTAATTCATTTGATATATAGAGCTAACTTTAACATTTTCGTTCAAAATAATTATGCTAATGACAAAGGTAATAAAATACATTTAAGTACGAACCTAGGAAATGAAAAATCAATATTGAATACCACCGGTATTTCAGCAGACGAAAAAATAACGATGACTATTTAAAATTGACACACAGAATTACAGATCCTACTTAGAGATGAACTTACAAATAAGCAGCTAACTGTAAAATCAGTGATGGTGTCTGCTAGCCAGGTTATCGGGTCTGTCGTGATGTTTAGCCACCTTTGTTGAATGATGAGGCAGTTCGCAGCTTCTTGCGGATCCTTGGTGAACTCCAGCGGGGGATCACACGGGTGTCACTGGGAGAAACGCCTTCATCCACATCATCAGCTTCGGTCTTGATTTCCATTTTCTGTAAATTCAGGTTAAAATTGTTACTTATGTGCAAAACAGAATGTCTGCTAATGTGTTAGTTTTTTCTTAAAAACGCGTAAGATCCGAATGACGAAGACCCGATGATATCAATAACGAATAAATAAATCAAATAATAAAAATTAGAAATGAGAAGATTCGCAGTATGCCCAAGGTAATGGATGTTACCACACGAACAGCAAAACTTTGGCAGAGGGTAGAACAAACTGTTCGTAGAACCTATGACCGCGCCAAATTGAAGGCACAACATTCTGCAGACCTCCACAATGTGGGTTGACGACCCGGGGCTAAGGCATAGTGTCATTCTATCAACGATAACGATGATCGACCACACAAAAATATATTGGATAAGGTACCTACCAAACAGCTATTGTTAGTAAGTTGAAAATTGTTGTAGAAATACGAAACATTTTGGAAGCGATTGTCTCTTATGTAAATCGTTCGGTGAACATTGTGAAAATTTGTCGTTGGTTAGGGTTTTAAATGGGGGATCCCATTTAAAACCAGTCGTGGTGGCGGCACTACACTCTTAAACAAATTGGACTTCACTAGGCTGATTGATATAATGGTGATGGATAAAGAAAATAGAACGTACTTGCACAATCAGGCGTACGAGCGTATGTTGTTGTTCCAGTACGAGGGAAATATCTCTCAGTTTGCGCTTCTGTTTCTCCAGCTCAGCTGTTATGTAATCTTCACTGCTCTCTAGTACCAAGTCGAGGCCGGCTGCAAATGATGTGCCAACAAAGACAAATACTTTAGGAACATAGTTACTAGTACCATAAAAAACTCACAGTTGAAATACACCCTAGCGATTTCATTTTGAAAACATTTAACTCCATAATTAAAAAAAAATTGTTGCGTTATAATACATATTTTATACAAAATGTTGTTATCTTTAGATAAATATTATTAAATTTCGAAAAGATTCAGCGTATTAGTGAGCACGCTCCTCTGATACGCATAATAATCACGGATAATTTCGCCAATTATTAGATAAATAATATAAATGATACATACATAGAACTAAATTATATTTTAAATAACTAAATTGATAGCTCATGTTGCAGATCATGAATTTGTGAGAATTCGTTCGCTTTAGGTACCTATATAATAAACATATTTAAGTATATTACTATTAGTTTAAAATAATTTATTTTGTTTATTTATATTAATTTATGTCAACATACTGTCATCAGTGAAAGGATTGCAGAACCATTTGCGCAGGATCAAGTCCAGGAAGCCAAGCTTGCATTTCTTATTGTTCGGGTATTCAATCAGTTCATCTTTGTCAACTTTCTCCAGAAGGATGGCCGGTAGTTTGCGTTCAAGCTCAGTGTGCAGTACGACCTGAAAATTATAAATTTCAAGATTTGTTTGTAGATCATGTAGCGTTAATAAGACAAGTATTTCCGTTATATAACTTAACATTTAGGTTCATATAATTGTTTAAGTGATGAATCCTAAAACCAACTAACATCTAGTCGGTGCAGAATTTATGAGAAATTCGATTAAACTTGAAGAGTCTAAGAAAATGTCTCATGCAGATAGCGCCCGACAAAAATAACAATATCCAATGGACACATTACCTGCATAGCCAGCCTCTTCAACTGGGCATTCCTCCTCACACTCTCAATGTCGCCAACAGCCAAACCAATCAGGAGGTTCATCAGCAATATCGGCATGAGTACCATGAATATACCAAGTATGAAGAATGTCGGCATCGGGAATGGTAGAAGTATATCGGTCTCAGATTTGTAATAGGGCTGAACATAAGTGCCAACGAAGTCCAGTTCTCCAAGCATCATAGCAAAGGTTCTCATTAGGGACATCGGTATACTATTAAACGACAAATGGTGTCCCTGGAAAAATAGATCAGCATATTGAAACGAAACGTGTGATAGGGTTTCGCAGAGCAAATATCGCGTTGCTTGAAGACCAATAATGATCTTCGTCGCTTGCATGAAGGTCAAAGCAAAATTTTACGTGCTATACAACTCGCAGATTGTGAAATGTTTGTTTGTCTTATTAGGATCGTATGTTTTCATGACGTCATGAACGCAAGCTGGAGCCGTAATAACCTAGTATTATGTAAGTATGTCAATAAAGGCGAGAATGGACGATTACACTCAGGCTTACAGCAAAAAAGCCTTGGTTAAAGATGTCAGTATACAGACAAATCACATACACAAACAACTAGACTTAGCACAGGTATGTGCTGTACAAACATTGATTCAGATTGGAAACCACAACCCTGT
This sequence comes from Noctua fimbriata, assembly GCA_905163415.1. Lineage (NCBI taxonomy): Eukaryota > Metazoa > Arthropoda > Insecta > Lepidoptera > Noctuidae > Noctua > Noctua fimbriata. The sequence continues at coordinate 10,065,879 of LR990921.1, forward strand.
GCACAAAAGGCAAACCCAAACGCGCTGAGCTATTTGGGCTCTTAAAAGTGCAAGTTACCACATTATTCACTTACCTGCTTTTAATGTTAGTATATTAGTACTGCATCAGTTACTAACACTATTTTCTACTTTTAATTGTGCGATAGCGTCAGCAGTGGTAACTTTTGTTTCAAACTATAATATAAATCTTACCAAAAATCTACAAAAATAGCAATATACATAAATACCGTCTCGTCAGGACCCACTTTAGACAGGAGGATATAGAACGCCATTCCAAATGCGATGATCAAGATTGAAAACACCATCAAAACTTTAATCAGGGTCTGAAGTATTTCTAGGAACATGACAACATAGATTCCAACTTGGTCGAACCGTTGGAGTAACAGAAGCAGCTCAAACCATGACAGAAATACTGTTATTGCCGCCGCCGAGAACTGAAATGTAATTAATTTGAAAAAATAAGTAAAAGGGACTTATTAAACAGTAGTTAAAACACATAATTTTCAGTTTTGATCAGTATTTTCTCTAAAAACAACATGGTATACTCTAAGGAGCAATATTGGGGCCTACCTGAATTTCGTCAAAACATTTAAAGAGCGTCGGGAAAACCATAAGCGTCGAGCTTATGTACAGCATCCAAGATACCAAGTTTGACGGATCGACCATGTAATGCCATTTCTGTTGCTTCACGTTGTACGCTTCTCGAATCAGACAAATACAGTTGTATACCAAAATCGCCACTGTGCTTGTATACATAGCGACTTTCGATTCGAAATCTGAAATGAACATGAAAGTATTAGTATTATTTTCTACATCAATGATGAGATTTAAGAACCTAAAGTTAATGATTTTGAGTTTCTTACCCGGATTGAAAATAATATTATTCTTTTCGGTTTTATTTTCTCGTTCAGCGCTAGCAGGGTCTGATACGTTACATTTAGCAGGATTTTTAGCAGGTGTAGCAGCCTCGGAATTCATCATCAGTAAATAAGTGTAAACCGTTACAAAGATCAAGAAAATGCAGTAGAATAGAAGATTGGCCAGGTGAAAGTATTTTCCGTAGCTATGCCATTTCATTTGCAGATACTTCTGGCTCAACGGATGGGCTAGAAGTTCGACTCTTCCGTGCGCGACCATAGCCTGTAATTATTTTAATAAGGTATTAGTATTTATCTTATTTTTAGAATGTCCTATGATGAAGCTCCTATGATTTTGAGTACCAATCAAATATCAAAAGAACAAAAAAGACCAAAAAAAAAAAACTCAAAAGAATCTTATTTAAAAATTCTTTGAATTTATAATAATAGGCTTTAATTTACTTATAATAAACATTATTTTAAATCATCGAAGCTTTATCACAAGAAGTTACGTCAAGAATTAGAAGTGCTACTGTTATTGCGGTGGGTTTTAGATCTATTTACAAAACAAAATAAAAAAAAGCAAACTAAATACAAAAACCTCCACCAATACAAATAGTGTAGGTTAGTGTAAGCGTCGTGAGTTGCCGTGTATTTTAGAAATGCCAGGAATTTGATATTTTGGTTTATCACTGATATGAACACAGTCACACTAATTGACTGTGTGACTGTGGTCATCATCATTCTCTTGCCCTTATCCCAAGTACAGTCACAGTATGAAATTTATGTTGCAGTATTTACAGTGTGTTTCTCTGTATGACATGCATTTGCATTGGCTTTGTATTGTAAAGGACTGATATTAAATCTGTCTACTTAAATTGGTATTTCAAGAAAATGGGCTGGGCTGCTAAGGTTTGATTATTTTTTGTTTGATTATTGATTATTCTTTCTCCCTACTAATATTTTCTGTTCAAAGCAATATTAGACTGTTACAATTAAGATTTTAAACTATAATGGTCACTAACATTATCATTAACACTAGAAACGGGATATTTACCATGTTTACTGATTTCTTAGAGTTTTCGATATAACTTCAGGTGCTTACAACAGAGCCGAAATATCGGGAACTCAAAGAAATCAGTAAACATGGTAAAAATCCCGTTTCTATTGATAATGATAATGTTACAATAATTCTAGAAAACAATAGTGTTTAAAAGTTTTGACTTTATGATGTTGGACAAAATGTTTGTTACAGCAATCGGAGATTTGTAATAGCAGCCCTTAGATTTGTGTCGTCATGTTATGCTGTGTGCTTCAGAACATCAAAATTCTGGCATAAAAGTGTATAAAAGCTAGGCACCACTCTGCAAGAAGTATTGACTCACGTTGATAACACACAACGGTTCTGGCCGATACTTGGGGTCATTTAGGGCCAGTCTGTATGCGTCGACTTCAAGCTTCGAACGTTGGTAGAATTTGAAAGAATACTTAATCTGCGATGCAGCAAATGAAAGAAAATATGTATAGAAATATAAATATAGATTAAAACTTACATTTAGAGCGGGTAAAGGTATGTTCTGGGATTTAGGCACGTTCTCCGATTTCCGACGAACGTTATTGCCATCTTCCATTTTTAGTTGTGGACACAGGGCATCGAAGCTATACTTTATCTAAATAGGTTTTGAAAAGGTTAGATTGGTTGAACATTTATTAATGAAAAAATTCAACGCTATCCAGCAATAGGTTTGCAATGTTGTTTATTCTCACCTTTTGATCATAACTTACAAGAACTATATCCTGTTAAAAATTCGTAAAACACCAATACTATTAATATGTATAATCTTCAGATTTGGATTTCAATGTCTTTGTTGATTTTAAGTAATGATTATTCTTTCATTTTAAACTAGACATAAACGATAATTATTACGATTGACCTGTACGGCAAAAGTTATAATTTTCAGAGGGAAAGAGACAGAGCTATACAGGTCGTCTAGCGCCATTTCTTTCCCACATTGGAATTACTCCTGATTTTAGACGTCATGTTAGGCCACCTGGTTGCTAACATTCTGTCATGTCAGACGAATAGCTTTCAGCAACCGGCATCAAGGAGTTATTCTTGGATATTTATGAAAACTCCCCTTTTTTAATTCTACATTGTATCATTATATTTCGTCTTTACTTCCCGTTACAATGGAATTACCCTTTGCACCCTAGGACCAAATCTGTAACCTAGATCCGGATCAATATACTAGGATCAAATCCATACCACGAACTAGATCTGCACCATAAGGCCAAATCTGTACTATGTCAATCAGGTCTATACCCTGGGACCAATTCTTTACCCGAGAATCAGACCTGTACCGTGGAACCAGATGTGTACCCTAACACCAAATCTGTACCTGCTATAGAACTAGATCCTGTACTCTGGGACCAAATCTGAAAAATCATTTAATAGCATTGAATTACCAGTTTTAAAGTAAATTTCAAACTTACGTAAAAGCTCTTAGAATCCTTCTTGCAGTTGGCCTTAGTAATGCATTTATCCTGTACAGCTTCGAATACACGTGGCATGTACGCAATGAGAGCGAGGGTCACGCACGGATGACGATCAGAACGAAGCGCCATCACCTCTTTGGCTCTGAAACACAATTACGATGCTGGTAGAATATGCAACTGGTTCGAAATATAAAAATAAAATAGAAAATACGTTAACGAAAATATGTCATCCCTGGCACAGTGACGCAATTTTCTAAATTGCGCGTGCGTTTTGATCTAAAACTACTCTCTACAAGGAGCTGATACCTTTTCTGGTTTAACTGTGTTTTAAACCAGAATTTATAATCTACTTTTACAAAGTTTTTTCAATTTAGAAATCGAAGCAAAATCGTATTATTGTCATCAAGCGTGTCGCGAGCCTTGTGCCAGTGAATATTTTAAAGTATAATGCACCCACATCCAAATATGATGAGGAAATCTCTGGCAAAGCTTACCGAGTCAGTATCAGTCGGGAGTAAGTAAATGATGACGTTGGGGGTCAAAAGTCAATGATAGCTTTAGAAAGAAAAATTTACAAAAGAAAAGTACTTACCGGTGTTCATGGGTGACCATAGCAAGAGCGGCTTCGGGGAACTTGTAATAAATGGCGTAGTCAATGGCACTCATGTCCAAGTTGTTGTAGCTGAGCCGGCACCCCATGGATAGGAGAAGGGCGATGGAGTTGGGCTTGTTTTCCATTGTAGCCAGATGGAGTGGCGTATTCTGACATTGAAAGTAAATGAGAAATTAGAGCTACTTTCTAGATAAGTCGAATTATCTGTGGCTTTCAAAAAATTAAATTATTCGAGATAGTTGATATTTAATCAGTAAATCAGTGTTTACTAATAATCGGTGTTTACAAATAATCTATATTTATACTTGTACACGTTAATACTTTTTTATTAAAAAAACTAGATGAATCTTGACAACAGGTGATGTTCCATTTGACTTTTGACTTGATGATCCCTCCCTCTTGCCTCTTACGTAACATAAATGATATTTGGTATAAACCTTCGGTACCCTATACAGTTTGACCGCGATAGAACAGAAATTCTTGACAAAATGATATTCTGTTAACCATAATGCTGATGGAAAAGTCAAAACTCTATTGGATTGACATGCACTGCCAAGAATATTCCATTAATCCTGTTGAAACTAAAAATAAAATGATAACCAGTTTTTAAAACAACTGGCAAGTAAGTATCGATCCCTTAACAAAACTTGAAAAATTAAAATATGTACCCCATCTTTATCAGATTGGTCCAGAAGATGGGAGTGAACGGAATGCAGCAGTTCAATCGTCTGCGTATACCCAGACATGGCAGCCAGATGCAATGGATTGCGGCCATTATGATCTCTATGCAGCAATGCCCCGCGATTCAGGAGTAGGTGCACGACCCTGGTGTGGCCTTCACGGGAGGCGATGTGGAGAGGAGTCAGGCCCTCGCCGTCGCTCTCGTTGATGATGAACGTGCCTTTGTCAGAGTCAAGTAGCTGGCAGGCGGTATGATAGCGGCCGTATCTATAATTAGTAAAATAGAAGTTATGAGCGTCGAATGAAGGCTAGTTATTTGATAAAGAAGATAATGTAATAATGTGTTTATTGACTTTTAGAAGATGTAAGTAGTATAATGTAAAAATACAGATGGTTAAAAACTTAAAGCAAAACAAATATTTCTACAATATTCGTGAAATTAAAAGTGTTAACAGTTATATTTCCATACTTTCTACTTAATTTTATACATTGTTGTAGAAAGTTTAATTTTGAGAAACTGTATTCCTGCCTGACAGAAATTTGTTTGCAACAACTTCGTGTTTAAAGTTAGCACCTACGAAAATTCTAGGCGTATTTTTAGTAACATTTCTTCCAAATTAGCTGTCAAACGATGACATATCAAGCCTTTGCTGCCTTATGAGCAAGGGTGTATATTCAGCAAGTTGCAGGCTCAGTCTAACCGAAACTTACCTACAAACTACGGACACTACACTGACAGATACTACAGTACGTTACCTGGCCGAACCCGTTTGACGCACCATAAAACTGACCACACACCGTGTTCACTTACCTAGCAGCAAAGTGCAGAGGACTTTCATTGTTATTGTTTTTCAAATTGATGCAAGCTCCAAGCCTGATGAGGTTCTCCAGGGATCTGATGTGACCTTCACGACTGGCGTAGTGGAGGGGTGAGCAGCCAGTGTTGTCTTTTTCGTTCAGAAGCTGCGCGAGGCTCTTGTCGCAGCGGTTCTGTAACGTTAACTGTTTAGTGCAACATTGGGTCATGAATCGGATTAGTCAATGTTAATGGACATCACAATCAATAACAATAAATCGTGTTAAAAATGTTAATAACATGAACGTAAAAGCATGTTCTTCTTCAACAAAATTATCATTACATTGTTAAATGATGTACGTTGGCAAAGACAACAAATAGATTTTGTAACAAAATAAAATTTAAAAACAAACTCAATGTAATTTACAGAATATGGTCGGTTAATAGTTAAAATACTATACAGTGTGTAAGGGACAGCCCTCCACAAACTGATAGTGTGAATTCAGTATATCATACTAAGATGGCCGGTACAAGAAATTATTTCAGGAATATTATGGGAATCCAATAAATTTGATTTGTTTTATCTCCTCATACGCAATGTATCGTTGCCGTGGGAAAACGCACGTAGCGAACGGCAAGCGCGACGACGAGTTTGATGAAGTCGTATTATTTATATAAATAGAGTGCTGCGTACAGGGAATGTAATTTTACATTAAAATAAAGAAATAAAGTAATGAGACCTTAAAAAAAAACGGAGAAAAGTTCCGGTGGAATATGAATCAAAATAAGGAGCTGAATGCACCCTGTCTGTTTGTGGAGGGCAGTCCCTTAGACCCTGTATATTTACAGAATGTGGTCAGTTAGTAGCTAAAATACTAAGTTATGGAATGAAATAAAATTATTTTGAAATATCATTGCAACAGAACAATATACCTAAACCCTTTTGGAATAGAAGAGAGAGTAGTAAGTAGGTACAAGCATAAGAAACCTTAATGAGCAAATTTTTTTTTATGTGTGATCAATCGAAACCAACGTTAACAACAACGTGTTTTATCGAATTCCAACGATTAATAGAACATGTAAGTGGCTCATATTCGTTTTTAGGCGAATGTCCATAACGGCTTATGAATCAATTCATTTCATCAAAACTAGCAGTATTCATTTTATGAAAGCAATTTTATTGAACCAATCCATTACCAAAAATTCATCAGAACAGCATTTCATTATTTTATCATAATCGTATGAATAGGTACCAGCGTTGAATATCTGAAATTCAGATTTGAATTTTCCCAGAATCATCATTCTCCTGCCCTTATCCCAAATTTTTTGGGCTCGGCGCATCATGTCTTCTTCCATACTTCTCTATTACTAGTCATCTCAGCAGTCATATCATCCTTCACACAGTCCATCCATCGTTTCTTTGATCTTCCTCTACTATTATGGCCTATATAGGGTGACTGGTAATTATTAACCGATACATATACACGTGATTGTACTCATGATAACAAACAACTTTCCCAAAGAAACATTTTTTTTTAACAGCCATTTGAAATTCGCGCGCACGCCTATGACCTATTAGCTGTTAGCCGCGTGATGCCTGTCTGTCTCATTACCATTGTGACGTGCAACAGCGGGTAGGCAGAGCACCCGAGCGGCTCGCAAGGCCGCTCCGTAAGCGGCGGCCGCGCCACAGGCCGGCCGCCACAAAAGTATAGGTATGTGTATAAAAAAAAAAATATGTAGACATGAATTTTTCCCTGAATATGAATTCAATATCTTAAAATTAAATTCAATGCATAATATCCTATTTCCTGTCTACTTCTGAAAATTCATGAAATTCATTTGATTTAATAAATGAATGGAAAAACATTTCAGTACTCATACACCCACTTTAGTTTCGAATGAGTATAGCTATATATCTATGTATCTAGGTAAATATGCAATAAATTTTTCATTTTGAAACTAGTGTTCATTACTTCTGTTTTAAGTTCTATAAATCTCGCGAGAGGAACTATGTACTTTTCTTTTCCCAATTCGTGAATGATGTAAATATTCGAACTCAGCAACCCGCACCGCGCCGAAATTCAGAAATTCCCGAATTTAAAAATATACAGTGTTTGTATGACCAGATGTATGAACGGAGGCGATGCAGAAGCGGTACGTATCGTAGCCGGCGGCCGCGGCGTCTTGAAGTTTCTGCCTACCCTCATGAGAAAAGGTATGACCACTACTAATGACGAGTGATCCTCAACTTTTAGTTATCTTTTAATCAACTTTTAGAAGTCGTTAAATGCTTACGTAACTAATACCTATTTGAACTATACAATACGTAATCCAGATTGCTACCATTTCACGGTTCAATGGAAAGTAATAGAAACTGTAAAGGGTCGTTATATAAGGACAAGTCATTTTATCCCCTCTGGATTAAGTCGATCTAGTTGGTATTCTTGGAATCTCAAGGGATATTGCTGTTATAAAACATCAACAAACATTTCAAGCTATCGTTCTTTGTTGTAGAATACAGATGGATTCTTAGAAGTCTAAGTAGAGTAGAACCTTCACCTTAATTGCGTAACACATTTTCAATCATTTGAAAGAAAAATCCTATTCCATTGCTCCATATATTTGACACATTCGTCTGCTTGATGACGTAAGTAATGCGATGACAATTTTTAAATTGTTAAAGTCGTAAGCGATTCTGGTGCAACACAACAGGGATTGTCCATTTTTCAAAAATTGTGCTAATTACAAAACCAATGGACAATGCTCATTATACCAAACGCAAGTAAGAATGACTTTTAAAGCTGTTAATAAAGCTTATACGCAGCACAATAAGCTAGGATGATTAATTCATACCCAGAATAGAGCATTTTCCTGGCAAACTGATTTCAGATGCCATTTACGGCTCTTTTGGTTTGACGGAACGTGGATCCGCGCAATCCAGTTGTAGGACTGCGGATCCACGACAAACAACCTCACGAGTTTTTTTTCACATAACTTAAGTTTAGTAACTTTAACTGAAAAGTCAGCTCAAAGAAATTTTATATCTCATGAAACAATTGCAACAGGATGGCGACGCTGCCTGCCTATGATGCGCCTCAAATATTTATGAGTGCTCATAATCTGTTCATTCCTATAATGTTCCTACTGTTGGTACACAAACCTCTTCTCTATATGAAGAGGGGTAATCCACCACACAGGCTCAGTGCGGGCTGGTGGATGTCACATGCCTTCGATTTTTTGGTTCTAGGACAAGTCGGGTTCTTCACGACGTTTTGAGAGCAGGGATGGTGAAATAATTTGCATACCTATGGTGAAGTAAGTGCCTGGGTTCGAAATTACGACCTGCAACTCAAAATTCACGGCTTTTTTCAAGTGCGGCCAAGAGGCCATAACTGCTCATTAAAGCACTGATTCCCTGTAACGACTGTCAAAGATCTACAACTGACAGCCGGGAGCACTCGTAAAGACTATAAAAATGCATGAACATATCGTAAGCTGTTACTAACCTTGCAAACAGCTGCGAACTCCTCAAGTCTGCCGCCATTCATCACAACCAGGTGGAGAACATTTCTGGAGTTGATGTCTTTCAACTCGATATCAGCACCAAGGCGAATCTGAAAACGATGTGTGATTTATCATTATTATGAACAGATTAAATTTGGGTGAAGTTGGTGCCGATATTGGGGGTTATAGCAGTTAGAACAAACTATGCATACGTAAAAGCCTCGTCTCTAACGCAGGGGACTTAGTTAATAAATAAATAAAATCTTTATTGACAAGTGATTGCTCAAACATTAGTGTAGCCCTGGCTCTTGTACTAGGATTTCCTGTCTCACAAGAGGCAGACCTCTCAATTTACAGAGAACATATAAAAAGTGAAGGACCAAAAAAAATAAGATACATTATAAGATATGGCTACATTAAAAGTGTTTACAAACATAAAAGAGAGTAAAAAATAAAAAAGGGAAAATAATAATGGGAGTTATAAATTAGGTTAGTACCACTCACTGCGTTCTGAGGAAAAAATGGGTAAGTGTGACTGGGGTTAGTGTGTGTGGTAAGGGGGTGTGTGTGTGTTTGAAAGTGATAGAATAGACTTTTTGATTCACCAGAGGTCGCAAAAGGTGGAGTTTATTTGCCTAAACTTCAATCAATTAAGTAACATGTGGATGTGGACACACTGTTAGCCTATGTTATCCCACTGCTGGGCAAAGATGACTTCCAAATCCTTCGATCTAGGGCGAATGTGGACCACTGGTCGTTGGTTTTGTTCAGCACGTCCCGTCATCTCCTGTGAGGTCTACCGCGTCGCCTTCTGGCTTTGTCAGGACTCCACATCATGGTTATTTTTGCCTACAGCTCGTCGGGCGTACGGCAGACATGGCCAGCACAAGAAGTTTTTGAACAACGTCAGTAATTTGTGTTTAGGAGCGCAGTGTGGTGTTTTGTACATACTCGGTTAATTTGACGCTCCATTGCACGTTGTCATACCTGGAGTTTGGACTTTTGAATGTTTGTTTGACAAACATTGACCAAGTCTGGAATCCATAGGACAAAATGGGAAGAATGCACATATTCATGATTTTTCGGTTGAGTGACAAAGTAAGATTTCCTTTCATAAGCTCTTTCATGGACCAGTAGCTCGTCCAGGCATTTTCGGTTAGTCTTGTGACTTCCTTGTCTTGGACAATGTAAGTTTATAAGGTGTAACTATTCATACACGAAATATTTTAAGAGTAACTTCTATAAGTCGTAAAGTCGCCATAGCAACGAAAAAAAAAATATCTGAGTATTTTTTTTATTACGAAATTATTATAATTGTCAAATTTTTTGAGACTTTTTGCATAAAATCTTTACTCCCATATTCTAACAATGACACTAGGTAAATACGACGTAGTAAACTAGCGTAATGGATGTTCAAAAATAAGGAGCTAGTATTTATTTTGTGGGTCAAGTAATTTTAAATTATTTATTTTTATAAAAATATAGTCAGATAACAAAAAATAATCCCTTGAAATGGCTTCGTTATAGCCGTTAGATGATTCCCTGAAAATATTTCGTGTATGAATAGTTAGACCTTATATTTTTAACCCAGGCTACCCCTTTACCCGAATACAAGTTGACATTCAAAAGTATGACGTAACATATCGATTAATCACAATCAATCTCATCGGGCCGCGCCGCAGAGTAACGTATTGTCATATAAAAATGCGCGTCAGTCTTAAAATGTATTTGCTTTTTTAGTCACCGTATTTTATCTTTAGAATACTATTATTATACCTAGGTATACTCGAAAAGAGCTTGTGATACAACTAGATCTCGAAAACTAATTACTGAGTAAGTTCCATAGACGCAGGAGCGGAGTGTGTTAAATTCACCATCTGTGTAAAATGTAATTATAGTTATTCATACCTCTGGATGAGTAATTAAGTATTTAACGAATAATAAAACACCACAATGTTGAAATGAAAACCATAATCAGAATTCCTAACATGACTTAATAGACAACACACAGATATCAGGTTTCGTCTGGCTAAGCCGACTACAGCTATTCAGCGTGTAATCTGCTCAAAGAAGGGGTTTTCTCGCACTGAACTTAATATAAGACTTACATAATAAAGGTTGTCTGTTCAAATTAAGGTGCCCCGACAAGTCCTTTGTCACATAGACGCTTTATACAATCGATGATGCGGGTTTGAAACAAAGCATTTCCCGGTATTCACATAATATTATCTCCAAAGGATCGTGGGATTACGAGGTTTCAATCTGTTAATGTGTTTACATGAAACCTCTCTGTTGCTGACATGTTAAACAGTCATTAAGGTTTTACTGAAATTATTATTATTTTTAGATATACACCTACCACTGCTTGTCTCTGCATCACCCAAAGGTTGACTGGTAGAAAATGTCTATGGCATTAAGTCCGCCTCTGTACTTTGTGCTTGAAATGTTAAATAAAAAATCACATAAATAAATGCCTAGTACTACAGAGAAAGGTTTATTTAAGCACAATTTTTCCAGAAGGATGTTTGTTTTTTTATTCTCAATATTTTCTAATTATGTTGAACAAATATTTGTTTGAAGACTGTAATTAAAACTCGACCCACATCGTCGTATAAGTGGAAAAGTCATTCTTGTAATCTATTTTCGCAAATTCAATAGAAAATGAATAGCGGTACGTGCCGAACACCACCAGCTAAAGGCCCGTCCACATAGGAGATTGTTTACTAAAACAAAACGATTAACACACGACTTTTCACAGTCGTTGATATTTTTTGGAGACGCCCAACACTAGTCCAATTAGCAACAATACTTTCAACGCCAACTCCATTTCACCAACTTTTTGATGATCTGATACTATCATCATCTTCACCATAATCTTGCCCTTATCCCAATTTGTTTGTGGTCGTCGAATACTCGGCATCTCGTCAGACACTTTTGTTAAACTGATAGCATCACTTCCAAATTTAGTCATCATTAGTATGCGCACCTAAACTCCAAAAGTATGGTTGAAAAAAGTTGGCAATGAAGACCGATCCAACTTAACCGTTGGTTATACAAATGGGCTGTCTGGGATTGCCTTAATACAACATACGGACGGTCGATACAAGAGCGCTACTCTGGTATCGACGGTCGAAACAAGAGTAGCGTCTCTGCCACATGAATGATAGTGGCAATTGGTCGTATGTCATGAGCACTGTGGAGGACACTCCATCAGCGACAAAATGGTCAAGAGTTGCGAGAACAGTATCACAGTATTTAGACAATTTACATATACGTTCATATTTCAGTGGCACCAGTGTCTCTAAATCGTAGCGCATTAATATTCAAGCAATTTTAAAAATAAAATAAATGTGGATGTAGAAAAAAATAGTTGAGTGAAGGTTCATCCATTAAGGTCTACCAGGATTTCTTGGAATATTTTAAGACTGCCTCCGTTTTGTTAACTAACTTTGTGTAATTGAGGCTCAAAGAGAACAATTAGACGTAAGTGGGCTGCATCGTGTTGGAACTAAGCGAGTGTAACTTGTTTACTATTTCTAAGACTAACTGAGAGTGGCTTTTGCGTTGAGATTTACGGATGAGAATATCAAAGCAAAGCTTTGAGTTTATCGTCCTACCACTTCTATCTATTTGTGTAATTATCGATCTTGGGAATAATGGCCAGAAGTTGCTTAGATCCGTGTTTAACACTATTATTATCGCCGCTCGACAGACAATTTATAAGATGATGGTAAAGACAAAAATTTAAAAGACGAGAACAAGCTACCAAAAAGTTTGCTCTGTTGAAAGTCTAGGTTCTCGGTAAATTCTGTTATCAACTTGTAACTACTGCGATAACTTACCAGAGTCTGCACAGTCCTCCAACCAGCTCTTGAAGCAGCCAGCAGTAACGGTGACCTGCGCTCCTTATCCAAAGGGTTGATGTCAGAGCCCTCAGTTATCAGATAGTTCACGATGTCAGGATGGTCGAACATCGCAGCGCAGTGGACAGGAGTCATTTTCTGAACGTCACATGACGTCAGGCACGCAAGCTTCTCCGTTGGCTGCATCGTGAACATTAGCTTCACGATCTCAAGGGCACCCTGGGCATGGGACATAGTAATATCAAAAACTTCAGTGACGAAGAGCATAAAATTGCAGCTTTGGCAGTGACTACAATAGCGCTTTGATAATTATTCGTGCTTCCTTAAAGGTGTAAATGACTGTCACAGGCATTGTTAACGGTGGCTTGGTTATACGGAAAGTGTTGACATCATCTGTAACAGCGGCTGCTGAATCATAAATTATCTGTGGGATGTGGTAAAAGTCTACAAAACTGAACTGGAAGGAGAACGCGCGGGTTCGCGAGTAATGGAAGGAGTGGAGGCCTCTGCCCAGGAATGGGACAGAACAGGCAAAGATAAAAAAAAATAAAGCATACCTGAGCACAAGCAAGGTGCACCGGCGTCGACAAATCGTATTGCTGCGTTGATATCTTTGCTCCAGATTTAAGGCAAAGCTCAACCGCCTTGATATCTCCACCATGTACAGCGGAGTGCAACGGCACATTTCCTTCATTGTCGTACAAGGATATCATTGAATCCCTGGAACAGCCCTTGGATTCTCCCCACTGAAGGAATACCTCCATCGTTCTAGAAGAGGCGTTCTTAGCTGCCTCGTGGATCGGGTAGTAACCGTTGTTACAAGCCTTCTTCAGTTCAGCGCCTAAGTCCGTGATCTGTGTCGATTTAAACTAGCATAAATATAAAAATGTTTTGGTAAAGCTGAAAGATTAAAAAAAAATGTGAAGGAAAATTTTCAACTGGATATTGCCTTATTTTCTTTTATGAATTTGGAATTTGGAAACTTACTAATATTTTGGCGCAAATATCATGGTCGTGTATCGCAGCGAAGTGTAGCGCAGTGCGGCCGTGCTCGCCTCCAAGTTCGACGTTGAACTGGTCCTTGTACTTCGCAAAGGTTTGAAGTACTGTGACCTGGTGGGAGAGAACGTTTCAGAAATATCTACATGGTTATAAACTGGTTTAGAAACAGGCCCTAGCTGGGTCACACTTTTTTTTAAATTATTATTATTTTTTTTTTTTTTTGGATGGGATATCATCAAATGACCCCCCCACTAAGGGCGGAGTGGAAGGGAGTGTCAGACTTGTACTGACTAAAACCCATCCATGTTCCTTCTTTGCCCTTTGTGTTCCAGGGCCGCGGTATCTCTTTCGAACAGTCCCGCAGCCCTGGCAGGCATCGGCCCATGCGTACCCCTACGTGGTTGCTGACATCTCTTTGAGGCGCGCGTGGAACACGAACGCGCCGTTGACACGGCCTATCGTCATAAGACGGCCGGCCGGCGAGCTAGCCCATAATTCGCCATCCATAGGCCCGGGCCTACGGTGGCTGGGGGCCACCACGGGACCCCCGACGCCCAGGGCGTCTCCCGCGGCGGCTGGGACGTGAGGCTCTTTCCCTCTCACGTCCCGCCACCTCCTTCACTAGCATGACTGCTTCGCAGAAGGAGGTGACGGCTTCCCATTCCTTCTCGCTCCGGACCATGCGCGAGAGATCGCCGCCGCCAATCGCCTCTACGAGGACACGACGCTGCTCCGCCCAAGCGGGGCAGACCTCCACAGTGTGCTGCACCGTGTCCTCCGGACGATTCTCGCAATGGAAACACCTGGGCGTTTCCTCCCGCCCGATTCGGTGCAGGAACCTCCCGAAACAACCGTGTCCGGTGAGGACCTCACCGGACACGGTTGTTTCGGGACCGGTGAGGGCGCCGTGGGGCCTCTCTAGCCACTCCTCAAAGAGGGGACTTATCGCCACTATGGTGGCGTGCCCTGCACGGGGTTGCGACAGTCGCTCTCTCCATGTCACCATGAAATCGCACCGGAGGTCTGTCCGCTGAGCGCCGATTTGCCGCGGCAGCGGAGTTTCCCCCCGACGTAGTGCCTCCGCACGCCATTCGTGAAGGCGCGCGAGGACTATCGCCTCCAGATCCCATGGCGGCAATCCGGCAAGGAGGCTCGCCGCTTCACCGGAAATCGTGCGGTACCCCCGGACTAGCCTTAGGGCTATCCCCTTTTGGGGCGCGTTCAGGTAGCGGGCGGCTTGCCGCCTCAGAGAACGCGCCCACACCGGGGCCCCGTAAAGGGCCATGGACCGCATGACCCCCGCGTAGAGCCTCCGGTAGGAGGTGTTTGGACCCCCCAGGTTGAGCAGGAGCCGCTTGAAGGCAGCCCCGGTCCATTCCAGTTTGGGGGCCAAACGTCGGAAATGCTCCACGAAGTTCCGCCGGCTGTCGAGGACGAGTCCCAGGTACTTCAGCGTCGACCCGACGCCGATGGAAACCCCTCCTGCCGTCAGTAGGGATCCCGACGGTGGGGCATTCCGAGGTCCATGAAAACACATGGCCTCGGACTTGTGCAATGCCACCTCGAGACCCAATTGCCGGATCCTCTCCACGACTATCGCAACCCCGTGTGTCATGTTTTCGGCCGCCGCCTAGTGCGACCTCCCTTGTGCCAGTACCAGCGTGTCGTCAGCATAGCAGACTACGCTGACACCGCTAGGGAGGTCGGCGCGCAGCACCCAGTCGTAACCAATGTTCCACAAGGCCGGCCCCAGAACCGATCCCTGTGGAACACCGCACGACATCTCAGCTGGGTCACACTGAATGTGGAAGGCAAGGATGGAGAAGCGCTATTCTTTTCTAATTAATTCTGGCTTTCAGGAGTTACAATGGGTTAGGAATAGGGCGGCGGGCTCGACCCACAAAAAAAGGCATGTTTTGTCGGTTAAATTGTCCATGGCATAACTATAATTTAAGTTAAGGATGCTGTTTAAAAACAGCCGTTGGTTCGTTTCGGTTAGTCAGTTGGCCGAAAGTCTGACAGAAAGTCTTACCAAGGGATATCGTATTTTCCAGTGCTAACGGGGTTGTGGAGGTCAGATAAGCAGACGCTCCATGTAAAATATGACAGCACGGTTGGCGCAGTGGCTGAACGATTGACTGCTGCGCTTCGTGTCGCGGGTTCGATTCCCGCACGGAACAAATATTTGTATGGCCTACAAGTAGTTGTTCCGGGTCTGGCTGTTTGTGAATTTAATTGTTTGTAAACGCACCCACGATACTGGTGAAATTCCTAGGGTGGGACAACGTTTTTAAAAAAAAATACTTGAAGTCAACTGAAAACCGACTCCAACAAAGCTGGGTGCAGGCTAAACAGATGAAGATGTTATTTGGATTTCACTACAAGAAGTAACATCAATTTGTAATAAAGGTAAACTTACCCGGTTCAACTCGGTAGCTAGATGAAGCGGGCCCTGGCTCTTGTCGTTCAAAATGCTGGTGTCGACACGACTGAAACAAAGTGAAAGAGACTAAGGAATGTGCTGGTTTTGGCCGCATAACGGAAGTAAATGATCTCTCGAAAATTAAAAGTTAACCTAACTAATACGACACTGAAAGTCACAAGTTTTTGAAATTATTCAGTGGCCAAAACTAGTTAAAAACATCTTCAAAGAGATCTTAGTGTTGTTCGTCGTGTTTACTCTCAAACGACGTGCCTGATGGGCAGATTCATGAACGTGGACAAAGTAAAAACCGTGTAAGGTATCATGGTTTGTAGTTTATGAATACGCCCATGAAAAATGGCATGTGTATGATTAAAGAGTAATCGGAAGATACTGTCGGAATATAACGCTGATGCAAAATAGTAGGCCACGAAGACGAGATATAGTTGAAGCCTTCGGCCCTTGATAGGCAAATTGAATTTATGTCAAAATGTTTCCGTCCGCCTCACTGGGATGGCGCGCCGCAAAAAATATCATAAAAATCCTATAATCGGCTATCTATGTAAAAAGTAACACTTCTTACTAGAGGTGTAACGGAAGTTATCTTAGAGGAGGAATATTAGGAACAAAAACTTGAAATCTCTACCACGATAATATTCGCTTATACATACATCCGCATCAGTGGAGGCAAAGGCGAGGTTCTGTTCCAACTTTACCACAAAGTCTTTCTACGCTTTTGGGAAGTAAGTACCTAAAGTCAATCAACCTTAATCCAGTGTCAACAAATCCTAGGCTAAGAAAGTCTCTAAGTGTCCTAAGTTTCACAACTATAACTGACAAGCTTTCCAATTTCAATGTCTTTTATGAGTATAAAAATTAATGTAAAAAGCGAAGTGAATCCTACTATCCTGTAAACCAACACGTGTCCAATTTATTTATCCTGACATCCTCGAGCTGGAAAAAGTAATACAATTATCAAAAATACGTCCACGTGCACAAACAAGGTTTTAGTTTTTATTTTGCACACCGCCGTCCACATTTCCCGAAATAAAAATGTCAATAACGACTCACAGGCAATCTAGTTACAGTCATGCAACCTACGTAGAAAAAGACTAAAATAATAGTCTGGAAAAAACAAATTTACATACACGTTCCATGTAGTTTTCAAATTTTAATTGAGACAGCTCGGCTCAATATCTCTCAAACAGATTGCGTATGCAATCTGATTGACAGATATTGGTCCTTATGTTCCTGGTTAATAGGTATTGGGATTGATGATCGTGTTAACATGACGATGTCCAAAATGTTGATGTAGTTGAGGGCAAATCTGATTAAAGTTTAATAGGTAGACAAGGTTTTTTTTTTTAAATTAGAATACTGTCACAGCATTGTGACAATATTCCAAATGAATTGAATCTATAAGCCGTGGGTTGCTGTAGTGTAACGTGTTTACTAATATACTTACATTTTCAAAAACTCAGTTACATATTTCTGAATTTATGCTAAACCCTCTACTGGAACATCTCCACGGCTTTATTTTATTCCATTGCGACGAATCACGGCACGCATTTTGGGCACAACTTTTGCATGATGCGATGGACTTTCTGAAATTCTTATCATATCTGCTAGGTCGCGGACTTTCAATTGACGGTTATCCAATACCTTGTTATGGTTTTTTTTTGTTCACCGTTTCTGATAAAGTCATCGCATTTGGGTGACCACTGCGATGTTCTTCTTAGCAGCTTCTTAGCACTTAAAATTTTATTCACTGTTTTAAGCTTTCACGGTTTAAAACTAAACTTATACTGTTACTTACGGGATATCTTCCGTGATTGTTTATTTCACAGGAGACGGACGGATTCACGGTTTGTTGTTTCACGGAAGATATCCCTTACGTAAGAGTGAAGCCACACTGCTCCGTTGCGCTGCATTGCGTCGTAGCAGCGTTGCAACGCTGCATCATTTTACATATAAATTTTAAAATATTTAAAAATTTAACTTCTTTTTAATTTTTTTTTTTCACTTCTTCGTTGCGTGGTCTAACGAAAATTTTGCGCAGTATGAGTTCAAGATTTTATTATTGTAAATAAAGGAGCAGAACACAATCTAACTCAGCTTTGATATTGGTTGGACAGATTTTTTTTAAATTAAAGTTTTATATCACATAACGGTGACCAATTTTGTCCATGTTCAAAAATTCAATGACAGTGTTCATCATTAGATGGGCGCGTAAGAGACAGTATAAAGTCTTGAATTTGTAGTTTTTAAGGGTTGGCACTCTTCCAAACACATTATTTTAAAATATCAACCAAAGCTTATACTTCAGATTGGGTACTTTTGGGACCGCTCAGGTACATTCATTCGAATTTTTGAGCGAAATAAATAAATACATTGGTGTTTAATTTAAACCTCAATAACGAATACCGTTTAAAATTAGTATAATTGTATAATTAAAATATTGTATTACTTACTGCTGCAACAAGAACTCAAGGGCATCCAATGCGACATTCTCTACTGCCACATGTAGCGGGGTGTTGCCAAAGTTGTCTTTAGCGTTCAAATCTGAAACAATTTTTTTTTTTTAATAACTAAACAAAAATCATTAAAACCAGCACGTTGGATGACCGATAGACAACATAAGCAAACTATTATAATCCTCTCTGTAAATGGGACTCCACCAGAAGCCTCCGTGCAATTCAAATGACAGACACTGACACATCAACAAAATCAATCAATTGTCAAAAAAAGGTTATCTCATTTTGTGTGCGCGGGGACACGACGCACGACAAACCGTCGCGCGTCGTTTCCCTTCACCAAATTGATGCGGTTGGTTTCGGTCATCAGTTAAATTGTTTGCTGCAAATTTTTGGCAACTTGATACGTTTTCCTAACTTTGACTGTATAATTGAAAATGGAAACAGTTGTTTGTATGTTCCTTTTTTGTTTTTGTTTAGGAAAACTCTGGGGGCTGGCTTGTATTTATGCTTTTGCGGTTGCACAACGACATGCTTTGCTTTCGCTTTGCTTGGTAGTATAGATGCAGGTCTACCTTACTGCTTCCCTCAGAAGTAGTAAGGTGGCGAGGTCTTGAGGGTGAGCGCTACAGTCGTGTAGATCCTCAAGGCAAGTCTGGTTGGTTCACCTTCACGTAGTTGCCGCCCTGTTATTGGTCTAATTCCTTATGAAATAGACGCAACAGAAACCACCAGGCGCTTTTCAACCTAACCACGACCCTCTGTGATCGAGTTGTTGTGGGCTCGGTCGTAACTAAACCCAGCTGGCGACGAGTAACCTACTCGTCGCCAGCTGGGTTTAGTTGACCAGATTACCTAATCTGGTCACCTGCGCTAGGACCTGCGCAGTCGAGCGCCGTAAACGGGGATGAAGGAGTCCTGGGGGGTTGAGCAGAGCGGCGTTGGTGGTAATGCGTCCGCGAGGCAACACGCCCTCTTTGGTCTGGATTTCAAGCGAAACGGTGGCCCTACCCAATAGCCAGGGGTAGGGAAATGGCCATTGTGTCCCGTTAGAGGGCCACGGCGAGGGGCGGGAGGTCCGCGGAGGGCGTCCTTGGACGGCCGATGCGGTGGTGAAGGTCATGCTGACGGTGTAAGTGAGGGTTGATCAGTTCAGAAGGGACGGGCGCTAAGTCCCCTATGCCAACCCGATCAAGCACCCGATGTCGCACTGTAAGCCAGCCTCACGCCCCTATATCTCGAAGGTAGTCCTAACGTTCGAGCTAGTTTGTAGCAAGACGTTCCCAGGTGCGGGCTCCACGGAGGGTGGGAAGCCGGAGAGATGAAACCATACACTAACAAAACATGGACAAGTCAAGCCCATTGAATTCCACACACACATACACCTAACACGCACACAACAACCACACATACACCCCCCACACACACACACACATACACGCCCCACACAAACTCACAGACACACTGCACACATACACACCGGAGTGGAGGCGAAAGCCAGGGAAACTCCCAAGGGGGGTGCTTGCAGCACCTCTCTAGCCCCCGGACTCTCTGCTGCCAAAGCAGCGAGCTCCAGTGCGGGTACCGGTCCGGCAGTGGCGAGAACCGCTGGCAAGACCAAAACCAAGTCCCGTAATAAACGAAGGACACTGGCGCTGCTCGGGACCAGCACCACTCCTTCCTCTCTTTCAGGCGCAGAGAACTACGACGGTTCACTCCGAAGGCCGGGCTCCCCTGATAGATCCTCCTCCGCCTATCGTCACACAAGCCGCTCCCCCCCAGCTGGCCGTCACTGGTCAACCGGTGGAGACACGCACCACAGGTGACGCGTTCGCGCTCACCTGGCAGGTGCAGAGGAGCAGGCACATACGCAGGAAGGAGGAACATACTCAGGCAACAACAAGCCAAGCTGCTCCGACCTCTTCAGCTCCGAAGACGAAGAGGAAGAACAGGCCGTCCAAAAGTGTAGTGCAGTGGAAGCGTAAGTCTCCACTTAACAAACAGGCTAATGCCGAGGGTCAGGTAATACCGACCAGCGGTAACGTTAACTTTTCCGCAGGTATGCGGTCGCAGGCAGAGGCCGGCACCAGCCGACCAGGGCCAAGCCAACCAGCAGCCAGCGACGCGAAGGGACGAGCCTCCACTACAACACAGCGTCCCGTTCGGAAGGATCAGGCCGCGGCCAAGCGGGCTCTCAACGAGACCTCATCACCTCGAGGAGAGCAGAAGCGGTCGTGTCTTGATAAATCCAAACGGGACGCTAACCGAAGCTACGCCCAAGCTGCCAGCTCCGACCTCGACATCGCAGTCACCTGCGGACGTACGGGGCTAATCAGCAGGGAGGCGTCGAACCAGGTTCTCGCGGCAATCCAGAGGAGGATACTCGCCGAGGCCTTTTCACCCACACAAGGCTCACCTGCACCGACCTTCAGAGCGAAGCCGGTGTTCAGCGGCGGGGCCCTCAAACTGTGGTGCGGCAGCGACCACACCTTGTCGTGGCTGGGGACTCTGGTCTCCGAGCTGGCTCCAACTATTGGCACATCGCTAGTGATCAGGAGGCAGACGGAGATCCAGCGTCGGATAAGGTGTGGGATACTCATCCCCGACGAGCAGGGAATCTTCGCAGAGCCGTCCAACATTGGGTGTGCTCTGTGCTACCAGAACCCCTGGATAGACGTCAGGGGATGGGTATTGCTGGGTGCCAACAAGCAGGCCGACGCTTGGTATGTGGTGGTCGGGGTCCCTGAGGACCAAATTCCGGCCCTGATGAAAGCCGAACGCCGTCTCTCATTTGGTGTAGGGACGGTGTACGTAAAATTCCAGGGCCCGAACGGCAGATTTGTCGACGTCCCTCAGGGATATCCGGCAGCTGTAACCAGCGCCGTGACACGGGAGGAGGAGGCAACTCCCCCCACAACAAACGCCGTGGCGGCACCCGCGGTTGAGCCTGCAGCAGCAGCGCCGGCCGGCGCTGCTATCGCCAGCGTGGACGCCGACCCCTCGGTTGGGGAGCTTGACGACAGTATCCTGTCCTCGGCTTCTGACCTTGAGGGGGTCGGTTTCGACGCGGGCGACCTATTTGCCGGGCTGCGGCTTGAAGGTGACGAGGAAGGAACGTCCAACGATGGCGTCCCCTTCGTCGACCTGTAAAGTCCTGCAGGCCAACCTCCACCACAGCCAAACCGCGACGGCTCAGCTGCGGAAGTGGCTGGAGGTTCAACATACGGCCATTGCCCTGATCCAAGAGCCGTGGATCAATCTTGGGGGTAAGTTACTAGTTAGTACAGATCACGACAAGCCAAGATCGTGCATTTACACCACACATAACATTAAAAACACAGCCACTAACAGATTTCTGTTGCAGGGATATCTCTACAGCTAGGCTGCTGATCCAGCGTGGGGACACAGAAGCAACTGTGGTCTTCGTCTCCGCTTACATGCCCGAGGCGGAGGAACCGCCCCCGCACGACCTCGCCCGCCTCGTGACATACTGCGAGAGCACAGGGCTAGAGGTTGTCATAGGCGCCGACGCAAATGCTCATCATCCTCTGTGGGGCATGGACACGCAAAACGCAAGGGGTAAGGCTCTTGTAGATTACTTATTTACAACTAACTTAACCCTACTAAATACAGGTTCTGAACCAACCTTCGTAAACAGACGAAACCAAACAATCATCGACCTCACCCTGGCAACGGAGAGCGCAGCGTTCATCATCACCGGCTGGCAGGTCTCTAAGGAGGCCTCCTGCTCGGACCACAGATGGATCCGCTTCGACATACAGGTTTGTGTGATTCCAACACTGCCACGGCGCAACCCGCGTAACACCGACCGTGGTGCCTATACACGCAACCTCGAAACCAAACTTGCGCTAACAAACTGACTACCGGATGACCTACGAGGACACGACGCAGATCGACGAGCGTGTAAGTCATCTCACAAAATCAATGCTAGACAGCTACCAATCATCCTGCCCCGAATCCACTCCGCCCACAACACCAGGGAAGCAACCATGGTGGGGAGCGGATCTGGAACGCAAGCGCGGCAAGGTAAGGGCAGCACGAAACAGAGCCATGAACACCTGTGCTGACAAGGATTGGGACGCATATTACGCGGCCAAATCCAGCTACAAAAAATGCATCAGATTCAGGAGTTCAACCGGATGGCGGAAACACTGTGGCAACATTAAATCCTGCCAACAAGCAAACATGGTAAGGAAAATACTGGCACAGCAGAACCCGTCTGGGCCCGCAGGTCTCCGGAAACCCGACAACACACTTACCACCTCACCAGAAGAGGCGATGCGCGTCCTTATAGAAACTCACTTCCCAGGCTGCGCTTTCGCACAGAATATCGACTGGACAGAGGTAACTCAAACACCTTCGGAAAACGACTGGCGCTACGCACACAAAAAGATAACACTGGAGAAACTCCAGTGGGCGATCAGGTGCTTCCATCCCTTAAGGCAGCCGGTCCGGACGGAGTCTTTCCCGCTTTATTGCAGTGGGGAGGGGCCTCTGTCGCCAGTAGACTGGTACCCATTATGAGAGCGTGCCTGGCCTTTAGATACGTTCCAAAGGGATGGAGGGAAGTGAAAGTTATATTCATTCCCAAACCAGGTAAGAGTGACTATACAAATGCCAAATCCCACCGACCAATCAGCCTAACCTCCTTCCTCCTTAAAACCATGGAGAGAATCTGCGAGAGAGAGCTGAGGGATGGCGTTTTAAAAACGATCCCACTCCATGCGAACCAGCATGCATACAGCTCGGGTAAGTCCACTGAATCCGCTCTTCATCTAGTGGTCGGCCGGATAGAGGAAGCGATACATCAGAAGGGAATCTGCCTGGGCACTTTCATAGACATTGAAGGAGCCTTCGATAAAACAAACTTCTCCAGCATTAGCACCGCCCTCTCTCGACACGGAGTAGAGCAGGTACTGTCTGACTGGATCACTAATATGCTAAGTAAACGAGTGGTTCGCCTTGCAGAGGAACAGCAGATGGCCATGATAGCCAAAGGCTGCCCCCAAGGAGGTGTACTATCCCCCCTCCTCTGGAACCTGGTGATTAACGATCTTATCACTAAACTCAACGCAAACCACTTCTATACAATAGGGTACGCCGACGACCTCGCCATCCCCATTTCGGGGAAAGTGACGGGGACAATCAGTAATCTCACTCAACAGGCGCTACGCATCGTTGAACGGTGGTGCAGAGAATTTGACCTCTCAGTGAACCCCACGAAAACTGAACTTGTCATGGTTACCCTAAAACGAACACTAGGCCCCTATCGCCTACCAAAACTTCTCGATACAGAACTCCAGTTAGCCGACGAGGTCAAATACCTGGGAGTCATCCTGGACAGTAAGTTAAACTGGAGTAGCCACCTAGACAACAAAATAAACAGGGCCTGCATCACCTTTTGGCAATGCAGAAGGATGATAGGTAAGAAGTGGGGCCTATCCCCTAAAATTATACTTTGGTTATACTGCGCGGTGATCCGACCCATGATTGCCTACGGGGCAGTGGTCTGGTGACCCCGCACTAGACTAGCCACAGCCTCCATCAAACTGCAACGCATGCAAAGGCTTGCCTGCATGGCGACCACGGGATGCATGAGGACTACTCCGACCGCAGCCCTCGAAGCCATGTTAGGACTCCCACCGCTCCATCTGTTCATACAGCAGGAAGCGACGATGACGGCAGTACGCCTTAAGACACTTCAACTCTGGGGTAAGAAGGTAACACAGCACACCGCGGTACTGGAGGAATTCTATAATGAGTTCCCCCTGGCAAAAGCAACAAACGACTGGATACCCAAACAGTTTGTATTCGATAAAAAATACAAAATCCAACTCCATGAAGACCACCGCTGCGAGGGATTAAGCCCGGCAGAACTTCGGATCTTCACGGATGGATCTAAAATAGGTACTGGCACTGGAGCTGGAGTATTCTCGGAGGATCTCAACATCCATATAGCCACACCACTGGGGGCCCACAACACAGTATTTCAGGCAGAATGCATGGGCATTTCCCTGGCGGCTTCAGCCATCTCAGCCAGGGGGGTTGTGGACCACTCTATTCGCATACTCTCGGACAGCATGGCTGTACTGTTAGCACTAAACAACCATATAGTCAACTCTGGGTGACGAGTGTCACCAACGTCTGAACCAGGTTGGTAATCTCAATAATATAACCATACAATGGATCAAAGGACACAGCGAGTCCCGAGGCAATGATGCAGCGGACGAACTCGCTAGAAGGGGATCGAGCATGGCAGCAGTGGGACCTGAACCCATCGTGCCACTTCCTTTCGGATATCTACGCACACTGGTAAGGAAACGAACCAGCGAACAACACCACAAGCTATGGCTGGACCATGGCGAGTGCAGGCAGGCCAAGGAAGCACTTCCTACTATCGATGGCCGCCTGACCAAACGGGCGCTTCGGCTGACCAAATTACAGCTACGCACACTAACAGCCGCCATCACTGGACACGGCTCTTTTAATAAACACCTCTTTGTCATAGGAGTCACAGACAGCCCCCTATGCCGAGCCTGCATGGAGGAAGACGAAACAGCAGCCCACGAGCTTCTTCATTGCCCAGTGGTTGCAACATACAGGGCAAAGTACTTTGGTAACCCAGATACTCTCCGCGAGATTATCAGCAACATCAAGGCGCTGCTGGCTTTTCGCGGGGAGTTGGGGTGGATCGAATAAATTTCCCACCCGCACGCAAAATACGCGCTTTGACGTGGAGTTGCGGACACGAGCCCGTTATACAATACAATACAATACAATAGGAAAACTCTGCATCGAATGTAACGGTGACACATTGTCCCAAAACGTAGTTTTACAGTGTAATTTGAATAAGATGAAAACAGTGTCTTTTCCATTAATAAATACCCATATCGCCACTGCTAATCTACTTCCTTTCTATAACTGAACATCACGAAGACTACCTCCTGTTGTGTGTGTGTTCAATATAATAATAAGGTTCATTGTTTGTCTTTGGATGTGCTAGTTTTAAACTATCTGGGAAGTCTGAAAGATTTCACATCCGGAGATAAATCTGACTTTAAGTAAAAAAAAACCGGCTCTAATGTATGAGCTTCATAATTGTAGTGGAAATTAAACGCAGTTCCTATTGCGCATTTATCATTAGCAAAGTTATAGACTAACCTGTTTTACTTAGAAGTTCTGATAACTAGGCATATAATGAGTTCCTTGGTTCACACTTTAAATTTCTAATCAAAATAAATAAAAACAGTTGTGTCATAAATATCGGCGAGCCACAAACTAAGCGTCGCTTGTATCTTGTGGCTCGGGAGTGCGAATTTTACAAATTTAAATACATTGAGTTGAGGAAATTAAAAATATAATAAACATAAACAGGTTGAAACATTAACACGTTAGAGAGCTTCTATAATTTGCTCTGAGCACAAAGTAATGAAATAAAAATAAAACAATTAATGTTTGTATTAATTTGTTGAGATTGTGTTATGGTCTGTGTTCTTCCGAGTGTACATGTGTTTATGAGCGTGGGACTGTCTGTGTTTGTGAGTGTGTTCTTGTGAGTGTACATGTGTGTATGAGTGTGGGACTGCGGGTGTGTGTGTGTGTGTGTCTGCTGTGCAGATGCTATATCAAGGCTCCGGTGTCGTCGTATGACAATTTCAAAAGGGCTAATCTTAATATTTTTATACAATGGTGGTTGAGCAGTCTCGTAGGTTACAAATTTTACTGACTTTATTACCTCGATAGAAGTATTTATAGATACAGCAATGAAAGCGTCTTCAAATAATGAGAAACTTAGTTTTGCGCTGATTGGATATTTTGTTTATTTAGACATAGCAACATCCAAAAAAATTCTTATAATTTTTATTCTAAAATACACAGTCAGTCAAATTGCACACTACGACAATTTGACCTGCTTAAAGCCATTCCATCCAACTGTCAAAAAGTGACAGATGTGATTTGAATACACCAATAATAAGTTGATAT
The DNA here is from genome assembly GCA_905163415.1 of Noctua fimbriata. Taxonomy (NCBI): domain Eukaryota; kingdom Metazoa; phylum Arthropoda; class Insecta; order Lepidoptera; family Noctuidae; genus Noctua; species Noctua fimbriata. The sequence continues at coordinate 10,092,594 of LR990921.1, forward strand.
CCAGTCAATTTGATAGACAGTACGTTTGGATGACTTTCATTATATTCGCGCTTGTTTTGTGAATGTGATTGAAGATTATGAGTTTTACTCACATAAGCATACATCTACTAACGTATCAAGGTTAGTTAGTTCGACGCACGTAGTCCCCATCCAAACCCCAAAACCCAACCCCCAACCCAAACTACTCCATAAAATAAATAAAAATATTGTGTAAAACTGCATGGCGGAGTGAGTCTGTCATACTTACGTAAAAGTTTTGCCGATGGTGGCACTCGCTTCGCCAGGCAGTTATCAGTGAAATGTCGCATATGTGTATCCCTAGTTTAGTAAAATAAATTATTAATTAAGATTTAAGTAAATAAAATGTAAAACTGCATGGCAGAGTGAGTCTGTCAAACTCACGTAAAAGCTTGCCGATGGTGGCGCTCACTTTGCCATGTAGTTATCAATCAAACGTCTATTCAATTTGTGTACATAAAGCTTAGTGAAACAAATAATTAATTAAGATTAAAGTAAATAAATAAGCCTGAGAAAAAAATAAAAAATAAAAAAAAATAAGAGATGGTCTCACGTAGATTTTAAGTTACCTAGCATAATGTAACGTGTCCAATGTGGGAGCACGCATGCAATAAATTATACAAAACAAATACCAAACAATGCAATTAAGTAAAAAAGAGCGCGGACCTCCATGTCTGCGGTAAAAAACTCATTCCAAAAAAAAAAAAAAACGTATCAAGGTTAACTCAAAGACAATCATAAAATATCAAAACCATAATAAAAATCTATAATCCCAGACAAAGTATGATCTCTCTTCAACTGTGCGACAAAGCAATTGTGTTGATTGAACTCAAACTCAACAATCAACTCTACAATATGACCAAACCTCTCCACTTTTGGCAGTTTTGTGTTATCCCTGTACAGTTTCTTCTGGCCACATTAATAAAATGTCTGTCCACCTTATCGGTTGAATTCACACACTCCCCCGTCCTGTACGTGTACCAGTGGACGATGTAGGTATACAGATGCAATATTTTTTGTCAGCAACTCGATCGAGGGCTAATTAAGGTAATAGGGCCTACCAAAGAACTAAGCCCATTGCACTATCGACTTTACTCGCAAACTATAAAAGTTCAGAATTCAGTGGTTTACTTTAATGGAAGGTAATTTATTAGTAATGATGTAAGGGTCGCACATGCAAAAAGCTGTGTTGTCTAGACATTAATGATGGCTTTATTACCCGTAGAACATATTTAGTATTTATGATAACTAAAATCTACACATAATTGTAACATGACTTGTATATATTAATACGTGATATTGTTATGGCTATCCTGAAATTATCTATTGAAAAACACATGAAGTGCTACAAAGCTTTAGGTCGTAAGGGGTTTTTTTGTGATTAAATCAATTTTTTGTAACTGTTTTCTTTGTCTGTTTTTTTTTTGTTTTATTTAAAAAATTGTGACGATTCTTAGGATGTGTCACATTTTTTAAATATGATTTTATTTACGTGTCTTGAATCACTATACCTCTAAAACACTAGTTTGACACTATACCTACTATTCTTTTCTTATTCATACCAGTGTATTCACTGAAGTATGAATAAGAAAAGAATAAAAAACAAAACACGACGTTATTAAAAAAATAATATCTGTTGCAAATCAGAGACTCAAAGATGCTCGAAGGTATTAGAAGCTCGGAAAACTCTCGTATTATTGCATATGAGTATAAGTTTTTCATAGAGAAGGCATTTTCAAAGGAGATTCTTCCTTGAAATCTGAAAGTGATCAATACTGAAAGGTTTCATCCAACTTGATTGGATGGTAAACTAACACATCTGAGTAATTTTTACTATCATTTCAAACAGTGAAAGGTCCCAGGGCAAGAATATTAAGCTAATTTGCTGGGGACCCTGGAGTTTTGGGCTGATATAGTCCAAAACATACGGGATTATGAACTGATAGAATAGTACCGGTTCCTACTGGTTTGTTCTCGATCAGAGAACTTGAATAGGAATAGGTACTATTAATGGCTAGTACTGATTTCTTTGTGACCTAAGATGCTTTTTTTTGTGTGGAAAGTTTGTTTTTAACAACAACACGATTGGTATTTTAATTGAAAGTTAGTGAGGCTGAAGTATACTTTTTTACGTGTCTTTTTAGAAAACAAGATAATGACATTGGTTATGAACTACTGAGATTTATAGTCTCAGGTCTTGTTTAAGTTGTATAAGTTTTGACGGAATTCGTACAAACACTGTTTTAAGCTTTCACGGCTTACAACTAATCTTATACTGTCACTCACGGCGACGACAGTATAAGTTTAGAATTCATACAGTATGTTTCTTCTTTCCGATCAAGATGTACCTATAACTAATAAAGTGTGTGATTGATGCGAAAACTTGCAAACTTGTTATACTCGTAAATAGTCGACCGTCCGTCAATGGTAACACGACCTTGAGCTTGTGGCCTACCACAACGTCTCAAAGCAGTGTTCTTTTAATCTCACTTCGGTGAGGAAAAGAGAGCTGTACAGGACTTCTAGTTCATGGCAACCCACTTCAAACTTCGCACTGCACTAGACCAGGGTCTGTACGAAGTTTCAAAAGAATAAACGATCAGCTAATACTCCTTTTATTGCCGCTGACGTGCGGCCTACCGTACTATGTTTGTTTATCAAAAACACAAATATGAATCAAAATATTTGGTTTTATAAATCTAGGCCCTTGTCAGCTAATAAGCAAACTAAGATAATAATATAATATAAGATCACCAATTAGTGTTTCCGTCTAAAGCCTTCGTTAATCAGAACAATATCGGAGCTAACGGTACAATGTTTAAGTCTGAATAAACAAAAATCAGTTTTGTTAAAAGAGCATCTTTCCAAAAAGTTCAAAAATAATGACACTGACATTGACTTGTTATGAAGACAAGTAAACAAAACAAAATCACTCTAATGCGAACACTTGGAAACATGTACGGTTAAACTAGACTTTCAAATTTTACCAATAATATGATTTAAAAGTTGCTCATGACTTGGAAAGAAAACTAGATTTAAAACTGTACTCACCAGCACCCCCTTGGACAAGGAATCCCAAAGTTTCCAAATTATTCTGCTTTGTGAAACAATGAGAACCGGAACCACCTCTAATACCGACGTCGGCTAGACGAACGGACATTTCCGCAACAGAATTGTATCTCTTTGACATTGTGGTGAGCGAGCTACATTACTGATAAATGTGCAACAAGTAATCGCGCCCGCGGGACTTCGTAAAATGCGGAATAGTTTATTTCAACGGCCTAGGGTGCGTTGCGCCTGCGGACTAGCGCCTTGCCAAGGGGTATGATGACCGATTGCCGCACGCTGACTCCCTCTCACTTAGGTGTAAGCAGAGATGGATGTTAACGTAAATAATATTTTCACATTTTAACGAGAAGCTTTTGAATGTAATATTAGTATTTTAAGGCGAAGTCTTGGAATAAATTAAAACTGCGATTCCAGTCTGCAGTACGAGAGGAAAATTATATCATTATGGAGTCTTTTCGTGGATTAAAAGATACCAGATCTGTGTACTAAAAATAAAGGGTGAGAGGTAAGGAGGTAGGTAGAGTCTAAGTAACATTGTCTAAAAATAATAATTACTGGGAAACGAATGAAACGACTTTTGTTTTGTGAAAATACGTTGTTTGCGGTACAGACTCGTCAGGGAGGATACAACACCATGGACTACATCCACACATTGCTCTTTTCATTGCACTTGTGGACTATGAGAACGTTTTTGACTCTATTCAATCCAAACACAGGACTAACGAACTGAAAATAACTCACTGCGTCGAGAGGTGAAACAAGGGGTCGAAATTTCAAAATCGTTCACTAACGCATCGGAGGATATAAACAAGATTCTAAACTGCAAGAACGTGGCCTTAACATCAACTGCGAGTATATCTGCACTTGAGATTTGTATGTAACATCGTCATACTGGCTGAATCGCTGTATGACTTGCGGCAGATGCTAGACGGCCTAGTTGATTCTTCAACAATCACGTAACGTCACCCCAGGCGTTGATGTGACGGCGGTCCTCTCGAGTTGATTCGAGAATATGTTTACATGGGGGCAAACTCTGTATTTGGTAAGACAAACTTTGAGAAGGAGGCAATCAGAAGACCTTTTTTTTAGAAGGTGATTCTTTAGTTTGCTGATTACTTACCTTTACCTCTCTTGGTCAGAATTACGATTACTGAGTATGGGGTCGGTTCCTAAGTTTGATTCCTCGATTAGGCAAAGTGTTGCATTTTTTTTCTATTACGAATTTATCGGTAGTAAGCTGAAGTTCTAAAGATGGCGGTATTATTACACCATCTCATCGTTTATGGAACAACACCACATTGACACTCCAAGACAGAGTCATGAACCAAGGTAAACCTGAACAGGTTTAACTTGGATCGGTCAACCTGTTTCACTTCAGGAGTCCAGGAGCACTTCAAGTATTACTTACCTCCACCGTAGTTGTTGATGAAGTGCAGTATATTAGTGTTGTTTCTGGCAGCAGCCTGGTGCGCTGCGGTGCGACCTCGGCCGTCCCTCACTGCTAGCCGTGATGGCTCGCTGAGATACAGGCGCATAAAGTCCTCGACATTGCCGCTCTCTGCTGCCTGTAGAAAGAAATAAAATACGGTCAGCTAAAATGTCGAAAAGTACCTTGATTAGTTTTATTGTTGTATTATAGGTATTACCTCACACGGTAATGGTTTGGTTTATGGGGTGTCTCCAATTTTAAGCGTGTATTTTCGTCAGAAGAAGACGATAAAAGACGAAACATTACGAGATTTCGAAAATTATAGGTTTATCGTCAAAGAAAGGCGTTTGCTGGGGAGTAGCGTCATTATTTCTTCATTATGGAAACAATGAAGAGTAGTTGTATACCTTAGTTGTAAAAGGTTTGATAGAACACCATCTACCGAGTATTTATCAGGAAAAAAACATTCACCAATGGTTTTAACCTCATAATTCTTAAAAAAAAACACTTTTTAGTCCTAAAGTATGGACATAAACACATAACGTAAACCACTAACAAACTAACAACATTCAAGTCAATAAAGCTTTTTGTCGTATTGTATCGAATAAACAAGAACAATGACAATATGTTTTTTTTCTGCTATGTTCAACGAACTTTGTTCGTGACAAGAAATATTTGTTAGACCGTTCAGGTGTTACTTTTATCGAATACAAGGAGTACATATATTGAAAGAGGTGTCATTATCCCCGCACATTTGTGCCCTAAACACGTGACTAACTCAAGGGCCGCTCTACACAAATAATGGATACTTTTCGATATATTTTTTGTACTTAAATAAGGTAACTCCATTCCATTAGGAGCTCGTTCGGAAAATTCCAACAAAATCTTGATATTTCAGCATTACTACTTTAGGAGCATCCCACAAAAAAAAAAAAAAACGTGTTGAAAGAACGACTGCTCTTGGTTTAGAAGCCGCAAACGCTTATTGAAATGCAAATCCATATCACACAAAGTTATACTTTAATAATAATTTTTGAATAGGTTCCAAATAATCTCAGAAAGTACGTGTTGTCGTTGGTCTTGTACCTGATTATCTACTTGCCAGTCACACATTTTGTGTACAGAAATGTCTCCTGCAGTATACAGGTCACTTCTCGAATTTGCGAAGGTTCATGTCTCTCTGGGGCAAGATATCTATCCGAGTAGACACAACTTCTAGAAAAAAGCTGACAGCAGAGATCCGCTGGTTTGAGCAGCGTGACAATCAAAGTCCTTTCCCTTATGACAGCTAGATGAACCGACAAATTTAAAAAGGTGGTTTTTACTGACTGGATGTGTAAAGAAGAAAATAAGGTCCGGCAGTGCATTGCTATAGGCGCAGTTGTTTGATTGACATGCTTAGTCTCTATTGAGACCAGATGCCGTAATTCCGGCGGGAAAACTGTCAATGATTCGTAACATTGTTTAAAGTGAATCTAAGAAAAAACACGAAAACATCTAATACTTTTATTTGTAGTTTTAACCGTCATCAGCTGTATTTTAATGAACCCTACAAAGCTCAATTTTGTTTTAGTGCGCGATAAAAATATATAGGTTGTAATTAGTGATCTTGATCTCATTGATAATAATAATTTGGCAGTAGGTACCTAAATTATTGCGATAGGTACTCAAAGTCGCTCGGTATCCAACTTTTAACTTTTGTAAATATTTTTGGGAAAAAAATATATCATCGTTAAAAAAATATTGGAATCGATTCAGTTACTTATTCTGAACAAACTATATTCAGGTTTCGCATATATTAAAAATAACGATGTATGTATTTTAACAAACTGAGAATTAACTAATTACTCATTCGTACGAATCGGGCTTAACATCACATACTATCAGCTATACGTTATAAAAACAACAACAGTTTTCCTCCGTAGAAAAAAGCATATATAATGCTTCTATAAAATCAAATAAAGAGACCATAGAACACAGTTCTATTTACTAAATTCTTAAGGATAATAAACTGGCCCACACGCGTATAACATGTGGGACAGTTGCCAAAAATATTAACCATGCGCCACATATAAATGTGTAAGTATGCATATGGTTGATTGTAAGTATGGTGACAGCGGAACATTTCGGTCCGGTATATAAGTATCGGCGTGTAACGAAACCATAGCGACTTCTAATTCGATCCCAACACCATCTAGTTGCGACGGCGACAACTCTAGCCGGCCACCCACGCTCCTGTTTCATGAGCTCACTAGCGCCAACTTAGTACTGTAGGATTTGGAAATAATATAAATGGAATTAAAATAAATGTCTGCATAAGGTTAATAAAAACGGAGAAACAATAAATCCAGTATTGTTTTTAATAGTGAATATTTGCATAAGTTTTGTTTTATTTTGGGTAATTGACGTTCATACTAACTAGTCACATAACTGGCTGTATGATTTTTTGCTACTCAACTTATTCATTCATTTGTTTAGACATAATCTACGCCTCTACCTATACCTATGTGATACAACACAATAATGTATATTATATATTGCTAAACTCGTAACCAAGTTTTCGGCTGACTCAAATACTAAACAAGTTTGCCGTTATCACTACCATTTATGCAATCTCGTGGCGTGCAGGAATCAGGGTAAGCAGGGTATGATATCAGGTATCCCATAAATTGTGGAACAGCACCATATTTGCACTCTAGCATGCCCATTGCCCATCTGCTCATGCCCGATAAGTAGATGAAGTCTTAAATGAAATAAGCAGAAAAAATTCTGGCTGCATAAAACCGATCGATCAGCTCCATTATACGGTACCTGCTTACAGATTTGCCTCCCTCCCCCATCAGAGGAACGAAGAGAGATTGATCGGAAATAATCAAATGACCCCCCCAGGCGGAGCGGAAGGGAGTGTCAGACTTGTACTGACTAAAACCCATCCATGTTCCTTGCCGCGGTATCTCTTCAGGCATCGGCCCATTCGGACCCCCCTACGTGGTTGCTGACATCTCTTTGAGGCGCGCGTGGTACACGAACGCGCCGTCGACACGGCCTGTCGTCGTAAGACGGCCGGACGGCGATCTAGCCCATAACTTACCGTCCACAGGCCCGCACCTACAGTGGCCGGCGGCCACGTGACTCCCGTGGTTGCTCCTCTGAATGTACAAATAGGAGATAGACAAACAATACCGTCTGTACAATGGAGAGACACCTTGAGGTAAACTGAAGAGTTGGAACAGCTTCGATAGGTCGTCCAGTTCAATAAAAGACAACAGCCCCAGTTCAGCACGATAAAATTGTGGCTCCACAGACATTCACCTCTGGTTAGCTATGTAGAGCCTGCAAAAAAGCGCCGAGAGGGCCGCCAACTGTCAAGGCCTATCTGAAAGATTCCAAACTGACTGCGGTACAACTTAGCCAAGAGGGGGAGTGGGGGCAGGTATTCCAATGAAACCAAATGCGACTGTGGTGCCTCATCACAAACAATGACCCACCTACTGTCCTGCTCTTTGTGCAACTCCAAGATTGAATAATAATTATTTTCTCAGCATTGATTTCCAGTTTGTAGTTATGCTCTTTCAATGAAAAATACTGTGTTCTAAGCCATTGATATTCAAGTAAATGAATACGATTTTGTCTAAATACTTAAGTAAGTCTAAAACTTGAGTCTGTATGACTACAAATTAGGCTGAAAATTTAATCAGCACTTTTTTAACGACAATATAACAAGAGCCAGTTTCCTAAAGCACCCCTTTTTTCGCTTTCTTCTAGGCTCAAGCTCAAATGTTGGTAGTTGTCAGTAGATTATTATTATTAATTTTTGTTAGCCTATTTGAGTGTCCTGTCTGTACTGCTGGGCAAAGGCCTCCCCTTTCTCCTTCCAAACCTCTCTGTCCTGTGCGATATCTGGCCATGGTTGTCCCTCAAACGAGATCAGATCGTCACACCACCTTCGCCGCGGTCTACCTCGACGGCGATTTCCTCCGACAGGTGTCCAGTGGGTGACAATGGTTGCCCATCTCTCCGGGCGCATTCGTGCTACGTGGCCAGCCCACTCCCACTTCAGCTTGGCTGCTTTTTCTCCAACATCTGCAACTTGTGTAATGGAGCGCAGGGTAGTGTTTCTTACGCGATCTGTCCGTTTAACACCTATTATGCTGCGCTCCATTGCCCGCTGGCAAATCTTGAGTTTGGAATTCTGTTGTTCAGTAAGTGACCAACTTTGTGCAACGTAGGTTAGGACGGGCAGGATGCACAGGTCGATGAGTTTTCTTTTCAGCGGTATTGGAAGGCTTCCCTTCATGTGGTCTTGTAGGGCCCAGAAAGACTTCCAAGCATTTTGGACTCGTCTTTCGATTTCTTTGTCCTGCCTATATTTAAAAGACACTATCTGGCCCAAGTATGTAAACTCATCGACATATTGCAACACAAATGCCCGTCTACCTCGACCCTACGTTTCGTGCTGTTGGTCATGACCTGGGTTTTGGATCTGTTCATAGAAAGTCCAACCTCAAGACTTGCTGTGCTTAGATGTTGGAGCATTTCTTGAAGTTCTAAAACTGCTGTGGAGAATAACATAATGTCATCAGCAAAGCGGAGGTTTGTTAGCTGATGGCCGCTAGCATGTACGCCTCGTGAGTGCCATGAATCAGGTAATTTGTTAAAAACCTCCTGCAATGCGGTTGTGAACAGCTTTAGCTTTTTCAGCTAAGTGCCTTGGTTGTTTGTGTTGAGCCTGGTAAAGATTTTTGTAGAATTTAGTAGCTATGTCGATAGTTTTGGTTGAACTGCTTTTCAGTAGCTTTTTTATTATTTTTAGAGATTTTTAGTAGATTTAGTAGATTATTACTACTACTAAATTGACAAAGAATTCTGACACTGGTCTAAAGTTTTTTTAAATGTTTATTAAGCTGAATGCACTAAATGAATGACTGGCTGGCACTATTGACGCTGTGTAGCGTGAGATCTCAAAATAATCTCAAGATATTTTTATTTTTTTTTATTCTGTATGGGCTTACTCTTGACCTCAATCTAGTCCTGAGGACAGAGATTTTAGATCTGATCTTGATTGATAGCGAAAGTGTCGTGATGAATCTCAGTCGGAGGTGACACGTCGTCGTATATTTCTGCGTAAAAAGGATTTTATTTGTGTAAACACTATTGCTTCATTCATTTCATAGTTTAAAAATATACCTTGAATAATACATTCAGGGTATTATTACAATGCCACAACGTTTGACGCTGGACAGTTCTTTCAAAAATTGGAGGTAGTAGGTCCAATAGACCACTACTGGCTTTGTGTTGTATGCTGTGATATCTACCGAGTTGGGCTGGCGGAGTGTAATTATACGCGTGTAAGCAAACGATAGCGCGATCTAATTCGGTCCCAACACCATCTAGAGAGCCTGCGCGTAACTTTAGCCCATTGCACACTATTTCGATGAAATTAACGTTCTATTTTGTTAATTGATGTGTTGTCTAGTTACTTTGCTTGAGTCAGTATAATTACAAAACAAGCTTTTCCTTTAGGCCAAGCTTAAATCATCGATACAAAAACTTTATTCCGAATAAGGCAAAGGTACGACGATTTATTTTATAACAAAAATAGCATTACCTTTAGATGTTCAAAATGAATTAGCGCTATAGGAAAATTCTATTTCCACCATAATGGAATTACATTGCAAGTCTGGAGAAAATGTGGAAAGCCAGATAAAATCAATCATGCCGCCATGGTACATAAATATCTTTCTTAGAACTTGCTTGAATTTCAGAAAACATTTATAATTAAACTAAAACTGAGACTTTTTGCTAACGTTTAAATCATAGTTAACGAAAAAATGAGAATATTGTGTGAAATATCCTTTGTAATAATAAAACGTGAGCGAACAAAAATGTCAGTTTTCTTTTTCGAACAAGATAACATCACTTGACTACAAGAACAATGCACTTTTCTTTGTGTTTCTTATGCCTGAATTCAGAAAAACTCTGTTACAAAATGTTAAGTTATGATAACAATAAGAATAATTTAATGATTGTTGACATAACGGGCCCGCATGATGAGAACCTCGTGAAAGCCGAGAAAGATAAGAAAATCAAGTATCTTGACTTGGCTCGCGAGGTTGTCGACATGTGGGATGTGGACTCAGCAATCATTGTGCCGATAGTCGTATTAGCCCATGGCTTAATTGCTAAGAGCCTCGACCAATACCTGAGGAGGCTCTCGTTAGGCAGCTGGATCAAGGGCTTGATTCAGAAAGCGGTACTTCTGGACACGGCTCGTATTGTTAGGAGGTTCCTCTCTCTGGAGCCCTGACCGCCGGTAGCTTGGACCCTGTTCCCGATACCGGTGGGCTACAATTTTTTATATTTTTAAATGTTTTTTTTATATTTTTTTAAGGAATATTTAAAAATGTAAAATAATTTGTAAAAGTTTAAATAAAGGAAGAATAATTTATTATGAAGGCCTACGACTCGGTGCCACATACATGGCTCATGAGGGTGCTGAAGTTGTACAAGATAGGTGCAACCCTACGCGCCTTCCTTGAGTCGTGTATGGGGCAATGGAGGACGGTCCTTCGATATCCAGGATGTCGACAAATCCAGGGGAACGATGAGCCTGTATGGATTAAACGGGGAATATTCCAGGGCGACAGTCTGAGCCCACTTTGGTTCTGTCTAGCCCTGAATCCTCTGAGCACATTGCTAGAGGATTCAGGTCTAGGCTACCGGTTGAGGAAATTCTATACATGGATGATTTGAAACTCTTTGCCCCCAACAAATTGCGACTGATGGAGCTACTGAAAGTAACTGAAACTTTTAGTAACGCTATCAGGATGGAATTTGGTGTGGACAAATGTGCAGTCATGTATGTAAAGCGAGGGTTGATTATGAAATCCGAGGGAATTCAGCTCTCGGATTCCATACACCTGAGATCCCTCTCCTCATCCGAAAGCTATAAGTATTTGGGTATGTCGGAAGCGTTAGGCATTAACGTAACTGACATAAAGCAATCGATGAATGAGCGCTTCTTTGGACGCCTGAACAAGGTATTAAATAGCCTTCTTTCAGGTGGATACAAGGTGCGCGCCTTCAACGGTTGGGTCATGCCAGTTCTAATGTACTCTTTCGGCGTACTCAAATGGACTCAGACCGAACTCGATGCCCTGGATAGGTGAGTTCGTACACTGCTGACCGCAAACCGGATGCATCACCCACGATCATCGGTGATGAGGCTGTACATCCCTCGGAAGTGCGGGGATCGAGGGTTTTTAAATGCGAAGTCTCTTCACAAACGCGAGATGTGCAGTCTCAGAGGATATTTTTTAAAACCGAGGTGGGTATGCACCGAGATGTGTTTGCAGAAGACAAGGGACTCACCCCGCTGTCCATGGCTAAAGAGAACTGTTGCAAATCTGTAGTACTTACTACCGATGACCGCAAAGAGGTATGGGAAAGCAAGGAGCTTCACGGGCGCTTCTACCGGGCTCTTCATGGGCCCGATGTAGATTTTCTAGCGTCTGTGTCCTGGTTACGTTTCAGCGACCTCTTTGGAGAAACTGAAGGTTTTGTCTGTGCGATTATGGACGAAGTTATGTTGACGAACAACTACCGGAAATATATTATGAAGGACGGGACGGTTGACGTGTGTCGGGCATGCCACCGTCCGTGTGAGTCCATCAGACATATTATTTCTGGTTGTTCTCGTCTGGCTAACGGCGAGTACTTGCACAGGCACAACCAAGTAACCAGGATTATTCGCCAGCAACTTGCCTTGAAATATAAACTTGTGGAATCTGAGATACCGTACTACAAGTATGTGCCTGACCCAGTTCTCGAGGAAGACCAGGTCACGCTGTACTGGGATCGGTCTATCATTACTGACAGGACTATTGTCGCCAATAAGCCTGACATAGTAGTGATAGACCGATCAGCGCGCCGCGTAATGATAGTCGATGTTACCATCCCGCATGACGTGAACCTCGAGAAAGCTGAGAAAGAGAAACAAATAAAATATCTCGACTTGGCACACGAGGTTGTCGACATGTGGAATATGAACTCGGCTATCAGTGTGCCGATCGTCGTGACGGTCAATGGCCTTATAGCCAAGAGCCTCGACGACCATCTTTCGAGACTCTCCTTAGGCGGTTGGATCAAGGGCCTGATTCAGAAGGCAGTACTCCTCGATACGGCTCGAATTGTGAGAAGGTTCCTGTCTCTGGAGCCCTAACCACCGGTGGCTTGGACTCTGCTCTCGACACCGGCAGAACACATTATTTTATAATTTTTTTTATGGTTATTATTTAAATGTTTTTTATATGGTTTTTTTAAGGAAATATTAAAAAAAAAAATGTGTATGTACAATGAATAAAGGAAGAATAATATTATACATATGTATTAGACAAGATCATAATTTGTAACCTTTCGCTACTTTCTACACGTGCAATATTACAGCTTAGCTAATCACAACATTCACACTGAACATTTGGACTATTTGGAAAATCTCCAATAATTAGGAAAAGGCTAGGTTGGATGCCTTAGCGATCCGTAGAACTACATAAGAAAGTGGCAGGTATGTTAAAATGGAAGCAGTAAGCTACGGTTTCTTAGGACACGTCAACATTGTCGTGTTAAGACATGGTAAAAGTCACGTAGGTCATTTCTAAGATTAATGTCGTGATCGACGGTTTATTGCAGATGTAATAAACAGATGTTACCTCTATACATAAGACAGATATCATGTCATGTCATTTCATGTCTATTAGCATCGTGCTTATTATTTTGTCTAACATAATCAGCCGATAGCATTCTCACTACTCGGATACAGGCCTCAGTTTTGAGCAAGAAAGTGCTCTCGAGAAATGAGAACTGTGTTCGAGTCATAATATAAATCACGAGGCGAGTCCATTGCGGCGTGTGCGGATGTCGCAATGTCTTCGAATTTTTGTGCCAGGTCATTCATGCCATTTTTGTGGGTAGCGACAATCATTAAACAAATTACACAAAGTGGCTTCGATTCGAACTTCGAATCCCAAGACCTAGGACACTCAAGTCGGGGCCAACACCACTGAGCTACTAATGCTCTCAAACAATCAATCGTTACCATAGTTTTAGCGTTGCCTGTAAGCTCAACATAATTTAAGTACAAAAATAGTCCATGGTGTGTAATAATATGACATAAGGTAATCAGCAAGATGGTAGCTGGCCGATAGCCTAGGGTGCAATGTAGCTAATAATAGTGGCTACTTTAATTTAGCGCAAAAGAGAACCTCTGGCAAGGTTATCGGTAATACACTTATGAAAGCATTTCAGGAATAGGTTGAGGGTTTTTTATTGCCCCGACCTTATCCAATCATAATAACTAAAGTACTTTAAATTATTTTATAACTATAAAGTCAACCTCTTTAGAAAATTACTTGACGATACTGCACGATAAAGAAAATGCAGGTTTATTGTGTGTGGAAGCTCAGATAGCGGTGTTTGTGGCGAACAATATCTGTTCTACTCGTACTAGATTGCACGTTTTGATTTCTCTGGGAGATGGCTACCATTTTATTTTCGCTATTCCAACTTAACTTATTCCCCTTTGTACCCTTTATTTGTTAGAGAAAAGCAAGAAGCATGACAAAACTTGTTATGCTCGCTGACGTGAAAACTTTAAATTTTTTAAGGAAATGACATATCTCATGTTTTTAAACGGAAAACTTAATCATAAAATTAGCATTGAAAACAAAATGGAGTCAAGTCTTTGCATTTTGTAATGTGAGCTACACGTGGATGAGCGGTCGGACTGTACAATGGGTCTCGTAATTATATTACCATACTTAAGTTCAATGACATCATGCCATAAAACTATTAGGTGTATTTGTCTGTGGGACGGATAGTTTTAACCTTAATGAAATTTAATTTTACAGAATTGTTGAGGTACGGTTATAATATCTGTACTGCGTCTATTCTAATAATTATACAAATTTGCTTTCCTATTTTAATCCCAAATTTTGTAGATCTTTGACAGTCGTCACAGGTAAGCAGTGGCCCAAAAAGTTTGACAACCAGTCTTACCAAGGGTTATCGTATTACCTAGTACTAACTGGGTTGTGGAGGGCAGATAGCCACTCCATGTAAAATACTGGTATTCAGCTGGATCCGGTTAGACTGGAAGCCGACCCTAACATAGTTGGGAAAAGGCTTTTCAGATGATGATGATGAAATCCCAAACTTCTTTTTCTTTGATATTTTAATAAAAAAGAACACAAAATCACACATAACATCACGACTGTAATCCCGGAAGGGTTAGGTAGAGCTGTACCTAATAGTACACCCACCAGTCTCCCACAATATATACTTACCTGTCGAATCTGACCGATGTAAAATAATTTATGTATATTGTGGTGAGAAAATAAAGTTGATTGATTGATTGATTGATTGATTTCACCAGCAATTTTTTTAAGTCCCATGTAATAGAAGGCGAGTCTATATTCATCATCCAGAAATCCATACTCCGTGGCTGCTACTGAGGAATTCCTGATGGGTAAACCCAATATCACTTTGCCCGACCTGGGAATAGAACGCAGGACTAACTGATGCTAAGCATTCGCCCACTGACGTGACCACTAGACCATCGAGGCAGTCAAAGGAACATAACCAAGAATACCATGGCAGCTTTCGACGAAAGCAGCTTGAATTTATTAACTAATCTTAAATCAAGTTAGTATTCCACCGTTCATCATCATCATCATCATTTCAGCCGAAAGACGTCCACTGCTGGACATAGGCCTCCCCCAAGTGTCGCCACATTGACCGGTCAATTTTCCACCGTTCAGTAACACCATATACTCCATAACTAAGCATAATAATATGCTTATACACAGTGACTTTTTAGGCGTCTTACAAAGGTGGTCCACTCAATGTATCCGACATAAAATACCACTAGGCGCCGCGCTTTTTTTACCATTAATTAAGATAATGTGTACAGAGAAAAATAAATAATATATTAGCATTATGAAACACTGCTGTTAATAATGTTTACGTATCAAACGGTAGGACATACCTACCCAGCGCACGAATAGATCATCGCTCGCAACAGGGTGTTTCAACTACGTCATGCGTCATAATAATGATCTCATTAAATCTCGACTTGGCACACGAGGTTGTCGACATGTGGAATGTGAACTCGGCTATCATTGTGCCGATCGTCGTGACGGCCAATGGCCTTATAGCCAAGAGCCTCGACGACCATCTTTCGAGGCTCTCCTTAGGCGGTTGGATCAAGGGCTTGATTCAGAAGGCAGTACTCCTCGATACGGCTCGTATTGTGAGGAGGTTCTACCACCGGTAGCTTGGACCCTGCTCCCGCTACCGGCGGACCACTATTTTTTATATTTTTAAATGTTATAGTGTTTTTTTTAAAAATGTAATTAGTATGTAAGAAAATAAATAAAGGACATAATAATCTCATTAATATCTGTTTTTTTTATGAATGTTTCGTAGTCATTGTATACATGAAGTGGGCTGAAGTTGTAAGACGACAAAAAAGTCACGGTGTATACTTAATTTATACGGTAAACATGAACACGAGTGGAAACGCGCAACAGGAGTGCAACCCACATCGCAAGTAATCTTATTAGAAGAAAAAGAAATAAACGTAACATATAGAAGTTAAAGCCAACCCTACCAATTTCCCAACATAATTCTCTAGACTTTCTTTTTATGGGAAAAGGAGCTGTATTTCAAGGGATTTAGGTACCTGTACACCATCTCCTGCTTGTCTTTTACCAACTATATTGGTGCGGGCTTCTAGTAGTTAGACTGGTGACAAGGCCTGGACAAGTGGAAATAGCTTCCAAAGTGTTTCGTATTCCTACATCAACTTTCATCAGAATTGGCATAATTTTGGTTTAAGAACTTCATTATTCCTCATTACAAAAAAACAAAAATCACTCACTGAGGAACTGAATTTAAATAACATGTTTATGAGTGTACAAAAATCTACGTTCATAGTAAAAAATAACAAATATGAGGGTAAGCGATCACAGTAACAAAAACAGGGGTATTCCTCGAAGCGCACCAACTTTGAAGCGCACCAAATGAAGCGCACCAAAAGTATTCCTCAATACACACCAACGATGAATGAAACATAGAGAAGAGCATGAAGGATTCGTAATAAATGACATCGATAGAATTCTTCAAATTCAATTGTCCTATATCTCACTATCATCGAGATCGTTTAAGCTACTATTTTCTGTTCATTTCTGTCACCCTGGTACTTTTCAAAATTGTTTACGATTTCAACATTTTTTTAAACCAAGACATACTTAATACTATCGGTATTATTTTTGGCATAATTACTATGCTTTTTTGTAAAAAAATCCTATATATTTGTGTCTGTAAATTCGCTTCACACTGTTTGAATTTCACATAGTCTAGGGCATTCGATACTCTTACATGGTCATCAGTAGATAGACAATTATTGAAATAAAAGTTTGGATGTGAATGGCTGTAACAAGTGTTTGGTGACTGGACAGATAGTTTGCACTAAGATACTGATGAAGGAAAAGGCAATCTGTGTTTTCTTCTAATAAAGTGGTGCAGAGAGATGAAGATGAGAACTTAGACGAACTTAAAAAAAAACATGAACACGAACATGTGTATCGTTAAACTTATCTCAAAGTTAATACTTCCTTCTTATGAAATGGTGCAGAGAAATGAAGGTCAGAGCTTAGAAGAACTTAAAAAAATCATGGACATGTGTATCGTTAAATCTAACTCAAAATTAAAACTTTTTAAATAAACTACAGCAAGGTACTAACTATAAAAGTGCCTCATTGGTTGGCATAAAGCATCACATACTTCACTTGATTGCTTTGCTGTAAACTTGTATTATATCAAAAACTCTACTACTTACTCAGAGTAACTCATAAAAACTTGACCTTTATAAGCTATTTTTAAGTACCTACCTCTGTCCTTGCCATAGTCATGCCATAAAGAAAAATATCACTATAACCATTTAAAGCGTTTTCTTATTTATATAATATTATCTCGAATTGTTCAGTTAGGTATGAATTACTATGCGTCATACAACCATAACATCCTAATGCATTCGTTCCACCGAAAATCTCCCACCTGGACATGAGTTGCCATGGCTGACCTGGAAGTCTTTAAAAAAACTGCGGACCCAGGTTAGTCGCAGCAAGGAAAATCTGTTCAGGTGGATATTCATTAATGACTCTGCCCTGGAGTGTAGATGTGGTGCTGTTCTACAAACGATGGGGCACTTAATATCGTGTCCTGCGTGTCCTGTTGTTTATTCACTGATGGACGCTACCGAAAGAACCAAAATAGTAGCTCAGTTCTGGGCTGACACAATTTAGATTGCCATCGACACGCTAAGAAGAAGAAGACTATGCGTCTAAAATCTAGGAAGAGGTCCAGATTTCTACCAGATCTTGGTTATTAAAAAAAAATCTTGGACTGTCAGCCTCATAACCAACTATCTGAACAGGCAGTCAGTATTACTCTTGACCAAGATGTTAATAGGGATGCCACTGAAGCCAAATAACTCTTCAAGCTTTTACTAGTAGCTGAGAGTACAAAAATTAAAATATCCACGAACTGAAGAACGAGGTCGTGCACTCTTCATAACCCGACCATTTTAAAGACGAGTTGGCTTTTCAAGCTAAAAAATAACGAAGCTATGACACTTATGTGACAATATCTAGACATAGATCGTTCATCAAGTAATTGGCCTACACGAAGAGCACTATTGAATGCGAATTGAAATAAAACAATCAAGCAAATAGTCTTTGAATGTACTTTGACGAATTGCTTTGTCTGTTTCTTTCTAGAATGTTCTGAAAGGAGTATTAATTCTTATGTATGTGTCGAGTGTCTAGCACACACATTTCGCTCCCATTACTTGGTTCATTTATCACGTCTTTGGCATTACGTAAGCAAGCAAATATTCATTTAAGTGTCACCTTTCTTTTCGTTATTTATAAAGATGGTCTTATTATATTGTCGGGTCTGACGCTAGACACTTGTCTTCTACGTCAGTAAATACGTTTACTGTTCATTCCCTTACTCAACAATATAAATAGTTTTGAGTTGATGATATTGTCTTATTTGATAAATTAGTCTTCGTAAACGAGAATCGATGAAGTTATATTTCCGGACACCACTCACATGATATTGCAATGTGCAGTGTGCACACATTTACCATGCATGAAAATTTTATGCAAGTCAGCTAACATAATGGATTAGTTCAAACATAGAACTTACGTAATTTGCATTGTTTATAAACCGCAAAATACGCTTCTCATAAAAAATTGGTATTGTGCCAAAACGATGGCGGTGGCAACGAATGGATATGTTTAAAAAGTGTAGCTATTCGATTTAATGTTGATCGTAAAAAACGTCCTCCTTTACATTAAAGATATAAGCTGCTGATTGAAGTTAAGAAAACTCAAGCATGTGGTATTTAAAATATTATAAGGAATGTAATATATCAAAGCGTTCATGGGATTATTTGAAAAAAACATTACTAAACAATAACTTATAATTGCTGTTTTTTTCGATAGAAAGCGTACTTATCAAATCCAAAATTTAATTTGTTAACTGCATTAAATTTTAATATAAATTTAATTTTATAAAATTTAATGTATTTAATATTTTAAATAATTATTTTTATACAAATTACGTTTCCAGATGACAGCGATGCGGAGGAATACTTTGACACCTGAGTGTCCTATTGTCGTCGTTGTTTAGATGTTTATATTTTCTTACTTTTAGTCTTATTTTTATCATTACTTTAGTTCTTTTTAGTCTGTATATAATGTACATAATAGATAGAAATTAGAAATAAATATGAATTTCATAATTAAATTTTAATAGGTAAGTGTTCGATGTACATTCGACACTATGATTAAATAGTAGGTATCTATCACCCGATCAGTAGGTAGCGGTTATAGAGCGGGTTTTATCAGTTAAAAAATGTCCAGTTTCATGTGTTCACAGGAAATTATTGTGATAAAACTATAAGAGCAAAAGGTTTACACGTCTGTTTACAAGAGACGGGACTTTTTCGGTCTAAATATTTGGCCTAGGCTTAGGTTGAAATTTAGGATATTAAATAGATAAACACCACTAAATAAAGCTACTATATTTTTAGATTATGTAGTAGTTTATAACTTAATTAGTTTGTATTGAAACGTACTTGAAAATATCAACAGAACTTGGACCAATTAGTTGTTATTTTGCTAGTTTACTGGCTAATTAGATAACGTTTGGCCCGGTTTGGCCCGCGGCGGGATTTTACCTAACATATTTCCTAACTAATTTAATATGTAGTTATTTTACAAGATATTCGAGAATATACCTGATATGTATTAATAAGATCGTACATGATATTATCTTCCCTAAACAAAAAATAACAAAGAACTATCAATATAAAGAAAAAAACTCGTAAATACCTATACCGTTTTCTTTTTTAGTATTCCGTGCCAAAATTGTATTGGAAAAGTTCAAATCCTGGCAACACTGCCCTATTCCACAAACACTACTTGAATTTTCCAGTTCTTACTGGTTTTTGTTTCAGCTAAGACTACTTACGATTTCAAAACAACGATTCGATTTTATGACATCGGGTCTAAGATCGCTTCAGAGGTAAACAAATCCATGGGAAAACACAAATAATACCATGCCTTCTTCCCAAAGTGTCATTCAGAATAACATAATATACTCACATTTCGCCAGTTATGTTTTAGACTCATGTATGTACAGTGAGTGGAAGCAATTAGCTGACCCACCTTTGTATAAATGGTTGAGATTTTATAGAACATGAATCGATAGGATTTTTTTTTTTTTTTTATATTTTATTTATGAGCAAAGTAAGTAAATTATGATAGCAATATAAAATACTATCGATTCGTATCCTAAAAAATCTCAACCATTTACGCAAAGGCGGGTCGGCTAATTACTATCACACACTGTACTAGGGGGCAAGCACAAATTCAGATTCCTTACAGATACTGTGAATTACAAAAGAAATCACTCTCTTTGCCCAAAAGGAACCACAAACTGTTCTCGAGGAAAAAAAACCATTTCTATGCTAATACACTTTTGGAAAGATTTTTGGTTCTAGGACGTGCCGGTTTCCTCAAGATGTTTTTCTGTACCGTTTTGAGAGAAGTGGTGATGAAATAAATTACACAAATTAATGCGCCTGCCTGGGTTCGAACCAACGACTTACTGTGCTTAAGCCGGGGCCGCCACCACTGGACCACCGCTGTTCTCAAAGCAATGAACGAAAGATATAGGTTTACTCCCAAATTAATGTGTTTTCTTCGTTTCATCTTTGATTTATGTTAATGTATTTCTGTTCCTTTTCATAATTCGCTGAACAAATATTTAATTGAAAAAACTTTGTAATGTGCGGTTTATGCTAATTTCGGAAGCAACTTATTTTACTTTGATTACATTCATGTAATTCAGAAGTTTATATTTAGGACAGCGGACGACCCATATCAACCTTTGTTTTATTGAACAGAATGGGAAAATATAACCTTGATGAGTATTGGTTTGAAGATTCGCGATGTCCCCAATCAAACAAATGAATATCTGATGCTAAAGTTTGGATTTTCTAGCAAAGCCGTCAAATATGTAAAGCCATCATATAAAGAGCAGTTGACGGCTGCAATTTACGAGACCGTAATGTCAAAACCCCGGTAAAACTATCGAATGTCCATGACAGCTGTCATTTTATGATGACAATTTGGTGGTACCTGTTTCTTTAATAAAAACCAAACTAAGAAATTACCTATTTCTTTCTGTACCATTCTACGTTTTCCAAAGTCTTTTGTCGCATCTAGACATAAACAAAATGACAATAAAATAAGCATTTAAAGGCCTATTCAAACCTAAGCGGTATTCACTGCCGCTGTTTGAAGAGGTACATACTGCGCGGGTTTCGCTCAAGTATTTAGTATCAAGTTGAGAGCGATACCCGTGCGGTAAGTACCTGTACCCACAGCGGCAGCGAATACCGCTTAGGTTTAAATAGGCCTTAATGTTTGTTAGGTGGCGTTTTCTTTGTTTCCCACTACGTTCTAAACGGTGTAAAATAAAAATGTCTCCTCAAATCCCAGTCAGAGGGCGAGTGACATAGACCTAATTACGCGCCCGTCTCTGTCTGCATTTCAATAAGGCAACGGAATAATCCTGTGGTCGGGAGAATCTGTCAGAAGATCAATTCGAATCATTGTGAATTGAATCGGACGTCATTCAGATAGAAAATTAGATAATAGTATGGCAATAGGTTTATAGGAATATCGGCTGTAATCGAATAGAGATTGATAATGGCTCCCTGGAGAGCCGAGACAATCGGTTATAGATAGCTCTTTGTCGTAAATCAATGGGCTTTTGAGATGTATTGGTTTGATTCAATTCGTGCAATTACTGTTCAGGAGATTCAAGTAGACTGCCTCGTTGCAGAAAGCGCGACTGGTGAACATGAGGTCCTGAGGTCGAATCCGGGGTTGGGCAAAGGGTTATTAAGTTATGAGGAATTTCTCAGTAGCAGCCACGGAATCTGGATTTGTGCCCGGTTGATGGCAATAGGCTCGGCACCTATTACATGAGACTTAAAACATAACTGGCGAAATGTGGGTACAACTCTACCTAACCTCTTGTGAATTACAGGCGTGATGCATGTCTGAAATTCAAGTATGGGACTTAATAATCCTCTACTCCTTAAGCCAGTTTATTTGTGGGTGGTTTCGCCTTCCACACGTCTCTGTCAGTATTTATTTTTGTATTCACCTCTTCTAGCCACCTCGTCTTTCATACAATTCATTCATAATTTCATTGATCCATCTGTATTCTTAAATCTACCATTTTAGTGTTCTCAGTTTAACATTGGAAAAATTTAAATGAATTTCGTATTAACTGATGTGATAAACTTTGTCAATCAAAGCAAATTGATAATATGTATGAGTGGAGGTTATCTCTGTAACATAATCGACTCTTACATATATTTAGATACCATTTGAAGTATGTGAAGACCTTTAAAGGAATTTTAATATTAAAATCAATCAACCCCTGTAAGATGTATGGACTTGGTCGGAGTCTTCGCGGGCTTATACAGGGTGAAATTGAATAGATGCGACAAATTTACATATACAATAATACGTGTTGTCAAGAAAATGTAGAAAATATCAAAAGTAAATTTAAAAAATAATTGATCAGTCTTACACTAGAAAATAGGCAAAATTAGGTAAATGGCCGCTATGAACGGCAACGTCGATTATTGAGTATTGCGATGAGTCGGACGAGATTTTTTGATACTTTAATTTTTCTTATTTATTTTGCATATTAAATATTTTGCTGGAATACCGATAATTTGTACTTAAATAAAGATAATAACATCAATGGACCTTTTGAAAACGATAATCGCGTAATTTTTTTTAACGATTTAGATTGTAGAAAAAACAGTTTATAATTACTATGTTACTGTAACTCAAGCTCCCATTTTTTTTGTCGCATTTATTCAAATTCATCCTGTATGTGCCGTGCGGGGCGTAGAATCGGGGCGCGGGGGGCAGTGAAACTGCTGCGAGCCAACTCCCTCCCAACCACCCACTACATGACGAATGACAAGACATAATTTGTGTCCCTTTGATTGATTAAATGCTCTTATGCTCTCGCCGGATGCTCTTAATGCTCTTTTTTTAGATTGTGCTAAATGGCTAAAGGGGCCACATTGAAGAAATGATAGATCGATTGTGCGAGAAAGTGGTATAGTAAAAAAAGACTAATATGCATGTATGGAAGGAAACAGGAGGCCAAGGGAAACCTATTCAGGTGATGATTCATAGATGACTTTGTCTTAGAGATTAATGCGGTAATTCTCCATAAACAATGGCAGGCTTAATATCGTGTCCTACTGCTGCAAAGTTGCCAAACTCATTGTCAAATTATGGGCTGATTCAATGTAGATTTCCATTGGCAAACTAAGAAGGTGGAATGAAACAGACGGCAGAGTGCTCCCACGTTCTATATCTAAATCGTGATTAAGACAAGGATATGATGATGATGAGTATGATACGACAAAGCCTGACTAAATAAAGTGGCTTTCCCGGATACAATACAAAAAAACTCCAAATAATAAAACCTAGTTGGGTTATATCCACAAATATATTAACAAATTAATTATTTACTTGCTATGCGTTGCAATGCAGCTTTCTACCTGCTCCTTGTGTTTTTACTACTCTACACCTACCCTACCTAATGCCTACCTACTACCTACCTACTGTTTCTGGGATCAAAAGTAGCCTATGTGGTAATCCAGAATAGAAGCTATCATGTTACCAAATTTCATCCAAATCCGTTAAGCCGTTTGAGCGAGAAGGAGCAACAAACCTAATTACACACATACACCACTATTTTTTAATTAGTACAAATACTTAAAGGGCTTATTAGAGAAGGTATTGTTATTATATATGTAAAGTCTCAATAAATAATATTCATAAACAGCAAAGTTATAAGCGTTTGTTTATATCCCAAAATGTCACTCAATTTATGGAAATATAGTTTGCCGGGACCTATGAATGGCGACAGGAATGGAAAAGCACTGCGCGTAGTATTTTCTAGTGGTAATTGTTATGAATGATTGATTCCATTATGAATTTACCATTTATGACAAATTTTCGTGGACAATTTTGGGATTTCGTTGTTTTGACTTTTGATTACACAAATATGATCAGTAACGGGTACGGATAGAGCTCCATTTTTTTTGTACTCATTAAAAAATAGTGGTGTAAACAAACGTTCGCCTTTATAATATTAGTGTGATATGTACGGATACAGTTCAAGCGTCAAAATTTTCAGGACGGACCCCGAGCGTTGGAATCAGATTAAAATTTTACATAGAAGGTTAGGTAGAGCTAAACTGGTTACAATAAGCAATAAACCATACTATACATATAGCTGGGTAAAGATCTTTTGGTGCGTAGCCAAATGCAGAGCAAACGCAATCATCTTATTTTTTCAATAAAACACGTAAGTGTTTCACAAATGTTTACTAACAACGTCCATGGAAATGTCAATGTCAATAAAGCGTCAAAAGATCCTTTTAGCTAACAGTTCTATGTTTGAAAATACTCAATCAATGACAATGATCAATGTCAATGTTAGTATTCATGATAGTTTAAAAAGTTATAATTCGCAACAGTACGCGCGCTATCATTTCAGGGACGCGCGGTGGGCAGAGAAGCGATCTTCAGCCCAACTACCCACCAACTTAAGGAGCAAACCCACCGCGGTGCACGCTACGCACGGGTACGCGTGCGTAGCGTGCATTTTAGCTGCGTGGATTCATTTCTTTGACAACGTGGGTCTACGTTTTCACTGCAGTACACACTACACACCCACAATTATAACTGTAGCGTGCGTAGCCCACCGCAGCATAGTCGTGGATTAATATTCGTGTATAGCGTGTACCGCATGCAAAGAGTGCATGGCGTTGACAGCGACCAAGCCACGCATGTACTAATCACGTCATTTGATACATAGCGTGTCCGTGGTTAGCAGTGGACACAATCACATACATTTTCTTGCAAAGCCAAGCTTAACACACGTGCGTAGCCTATCCGTGCGCCGCGGTGGGTTTTCGCCTTTATGCAAACATAGAACACACAATACTTTGTGTCGTGAATTTTTATAAACTTGATTGATCTATGGTTTCCATTCATTCAATGACTGTCATGTCTAGTGCATGATGGACGACTGTTTCTGCTTTGGAATGACGCCCATGTATATTTATTGCTGTTTTTTATTTGTTTTCCGAACATAGGAACGGTTGGCGCAGTGGCTGAGCGATTGGCTGCTGCGCTGCGTGTCTCGCGTTTGATTCCTGCCCGGAACAAATATTTGTAGAGCCTACAGGTAGTTCTTCCGAGTCTGGCTGTTTGTGTATGTGAGTATAAATATTTGTAAATACACCCACGATACAGGAGATATTTCTCCTATTTTAAAAATACACGTAGAATGTAAATATTTGAATTACTTGGGAAATCAGTATTCACAGAAAGTAGTAGTACTCTATCATAAATGCAACATTCTAAAAAGTAATCTACGTCTCAAGTTCAGACTTGATCCTTATTAAATCGAATAAATACTTGTTATTCAAGATCTCATTTGTGATACTGCCACAACCTTACATAAAGCAATAAAACCAGCCTATGTAACTTTATTGGCAATAAAAAATCTTGTCACAAGATTGAGCTATGTATAAATAAGTGTTAAGGTGCAAAATCGGAAAACTGTGGTTTATTATGGAGACTAGTGATATGAGACAGTGTGTGGTACAGGAGCTCCACCAATTAAAATGATTTTGTTTACAAATTGTCTTCAGTGTTAGTTTATATTGAGAAGCTCATGGCTAAATAATAACAGCTGATTTGGTCGATCTTTAGGTTAAGCTGTGCTTACCGAGATACTTGAATCAAATTAAATAAACTTAAATCTTAATTAAGTTAGTAGGAGTAAATCAAATAACGGCAAAACTAGTGACATAACTCATTGGAAGCGTGATTGCGTAATTTGGCTTGTCGCATACAACTAAAATAATGGTTCCTAAATTTTGAATATGCAAATTTTAATATGGGGGCGCAGGGTTAACAATGGTTCTGTGCTTTTATGCTTGATTTATTATATTATGTCTGTCATTAGTCGAATTATCAGCTTTACAGCTCACTTGCTTGTTTTATATTTTATTGTTTTGAGGATTTCATAGAATATACAGCCTAATATTAGTTGAATTGAAAATTGATGCCAAGAACGACTGTGTGCCGTTGTTTTTCGATTTCCAATCGAAAATAGTTGGATTTGAAGTCCTGAAAAAGGTATTGTGTAATATGAGCCTCCGGGCTGCACACAGTTTAGGTAAAATGCTAGACAACCTATGATGCTGCATATCAACTGGATCTGAAATTGTGAGGTGTCAGATGTTAATCAGTTTTAGAAATAATGAGCAGTATTATGATAGCATTTGTTGTTTCCAAAGTTTCAAACAGAGAGAGCACTCACATCGCTAGTACAGTTAACAAAAACCTCTTTCTTTTTTCGTTGGTTAAAAATGAAGCTTATCGCTACGCGATTAAGTAAATATTTACACAAACACACAATATTAGGTAATTTAATAAAAAAAGGCACTTCATTACTTGGTCCAGGCAAATTAAGGGCTTAAAAAGCTTTATTAATTTTAATATTTAAGTACTTAAGTAGTCATTGTAAACAGTGTATTTGTACTGATTTATTAAATTAACGTCAAGATTCTCTAGAGTTTAATTCATGAAAATAAGATCTCATTTTTCAGCACACCTGTAATCTCCGAAGGGTTAGGCAGAGGAGTACTCAGGAGTCTAATAGTACACCATATTTCACCAGTTATGTTTGAGTCCTATGTAACAGGAGGCGAGTCTATTGCCATCAACCAGGCACAATTCACAATCCGTGGCAGTTACTGACAAATTCCTGATGTAAAAATTCAAAAACACGTTGCTTGACTCGGAACTTGAACTCACACTCCAGTCCGCTCCACCCAGAGCGAGGGGGGTCAGGTCGGTTTGATGATATACCATCCAAAAAAAAATAGGGCCTCATGGCGACTATATTCCATAAGGTTCAAATGACCTTGCACGTGAGTGGATAAACGTATGCATACATCTGTCGCAACCTGGGAATTCATGACCTCTTAACCACCTTACTGATTGGCTATTACATCTGAAATAGTTTATGTTAAAACGAGACAGTATCTTTGAAAACCTTGGACAGGTTAGCATAATCAGCCTATAATATTCCCACTCGGCCTCCTCTCTATGAGAGGGAATGGGCTATTATTCACCACGCGGGCCCAGTACGGCTTGGAAGATGTCACATGTCTTAGATTTTTTGGTTCATTGGACATGCCGGTTTCCTCACGATGTTTTCCTTCACCGTTGGTGGTGATGAAATAAATTACGAAAATTAATGCGCCTGCCTGGGTTCGAACCCACGACTTACTGTTCGTAAGTCGGAGCCACCACCACTGGGCCACCACTGCTGCGAATAGGTTACTTAAGTTCTATTTATGAGATTGAAAACAAATTATTTACTTTGACATTTCTTTTCTGCCTCGAATAAAGACCCGCAAGGGATCCCTTCGGGTTGTTTATTTTCACGTGTCAATAATAATAATATTTCTAATTGAGTGTTGTCTGTTAGAGGCCTAAATAAACCTTTCAGCGTCATGTGTGAAACTTCTTGTGTCCCGATTACAGATTTCTATGAATTCGTGTTAGTTGAGTAGTGTGTCTAAGACAATTTCGAGGAATTAATATGATATTGCAACCCTCATTGTTGCGACTAATTAATATCAAAGTTTTCTTGAAACCAATGTTGTTAATATATTACCAAAGTATGATCAATGCCTGCATTAAATTATTTATTATCAAGTGATCGAACCCAGCCAGAATCATAAGGAGGTATTGCGTCTACCAATCGTTGTAATCCTTTATAGTCGTAATATTCTTATTGATGTTGGGTATATCAACATACTGTCGTTAAGTCCTGATTATTCTTACCGCACGCAAAATACGAGCTTTGACGTGGAGTTCCGGACACCAGCCCGTTATGCAAGTCCTGATCTAATAATATCTCATCATCTGCCTGTCCTTGTCCACGTCCACTTGCAATCGGCGTAATACGTTTTCCATTCCCCCTGTCAGACGCCACGGCATCATTTATTCTTTCTCGTTCATGTCATTCCTCACACAGTCCATCCATATTTTCTTTGCCCTTCCGCTCCCTCTCCATTAATCAACACATCCACAAACGCATAACGTTTTATTCCTCCTCATTACATGTCCAATAATATCTTAGATCATAAGAATATAAGTAACCAGCTTGAAACAAACTTACAAATGTCACAGCTCTGTATCGACAGCAACACAAGTTGTGACGTCAAAACGACCTAACTGACTTTTAAGATTCACTTTTAATGTCAGCATTAAAAAAGCCACTCTCTTTTAGAACTCTGTATTAAATTTCACTTTCAAATGTCTTGGGACGCTGGTGAACAATTAAATAAATCGGTAAAAAAACCGTTAAAAAAAGTGAGAAATTAATTACTATAATATCACTACAAAACAAATTACAGTTCTAAACAAACATAATTCCTTCAAGCAATGTGTTTAGTTTTGTTCTCTACGTGCAACGTTTGATATGATAGAGCTAAACCTAGAGTCAAGCCACTATAGGAACCAGTAGCGGAGGTTCAATTTCTGTAAGAGGTAAGCCGGAGTACATATCTTTAATGTGATTATATTATTTGTCTATAGAATGCTGACTGTGCCATTTTTCAAAGGGAATCCGGTAGGAATCGAGTCGAATGGAACCTTCGCCACTGATAGGAACATACAATCGTTCACGAGATAATTAAAACTGTCTACTGGGATTAAATAAGGACGGAGGAGTTTCCTCGGCTGTCATTTGTAGATCTTTGACAGTCGTCACATGTAGTCAGTGCGTGGTCTGAAAGTCTGACAACCAGTGTTAACTAGGAGTATTATATTACCCAGTACTAACAGGGTTGTGGAGGTCAGATAGACAGTCCCTCCATGTAAAATACTGGTATTCAGCTTAAGGCTAGGCAGATGATGATGATGATTACTGGGACCCAATAAATTAAGGCCCCTTTGCACCACAAATACAAATAACTTTTTCTCAGTCATCTTCAAATGACTGACATAAATAAACCGATGTTGTATTAACGAATTTAATGACCATTTAAGGCCACTGCGTTGACAATAATTATCATCGTAGGACAGTGACTCCAAGGCTAGTTTACACGATAACGTTTTCTGCGTAATGTTATTTAAACTGTCAAGAAATAATTCATGCTTGTAAGATTAGGTAAGTAAAGTTTTTGGTTATCCGAACACTTTTTCTTTTTCAAAGTCGTCTTTCATGTTCTATTTTCAATTCAATTCTGTAATAAGTTTTCCATAATCTCGCATCTTGAACTTGGGACCTTGGTGTA
Organism: Noctua fimbriata; assembly: GCA_905163415.1. NCBI lineage: Eukaryota > Metazoa > Arthropoda > Insecta > Lepidoptera > Noctuidae > Noctua > Noctua fimbriata. The sequence goes on from LR990921.1 coordinate 10,122,173, forward strand.
CTCACAAGCTATAAGAATATAAAAACCGAAATTATTGTTTAGTCGGTCTCGTAATTGCGTTACCGCTTATGTCACGCCAGAAAATTTAAATATCTAATTGTCACACGGATAAAACTTTGTCATATAATGACATAACATTCCATCTCAGGGTGATAAAGCAATAACTAGTACAGTACAAAATGTTTGGGACTACAAACATAACAAAATACAATAAACAGAAATATTTACGAGATGACAAGGGCTGTGTTATGTTATGTTATGAAAACAAGGTGATATCAAATGTTATGATTGTGCGTGATCTGTGAGAGACAAACTAACAACTATTTAGTCGTGTCGATGACACATTCCTCCGCTGACAGGCAAAACAACAGTTTAATCAAACCTAAAGTGTGTGATATACTTACGGAATACGTCAATTTACCTAAAGTGAATCCTACGCCTCGGCCCTTAAGATTGAGTTTTGAATAGCGAGAATGTTATTTCAAGGAGGACCACTGTTGAACATGTGCCTTGTATTAATCTGCTTAACAGCGACCTACGCGCTCTTTTTGTAGATATTTTCAGATAGATTTCAGTACAGACAGAAAAGTTTTAATGGAAACGCCTAAAAAGTGACGACGGTGTCTTTTAATCCAATGATAATAATTTTTCAATAAAACTTTGAATTCCAATTTTATTAAAATAGTTTTTATAGCGTGTTTCTATGTAGTAGCACAAACAGACACACATGCACTTAGTAGCACTGAAAATCATCATTATCTGCCTAGCCTTTTCCCAACTTTGTTGAGGTCGGCTTCCAGTCTTACTGGATTCAGCTGAATACCAGTATTTTACATGCAGCGACTGCCTATCTGACCTCCACAACCCAGTTAGTACTGGTAAAACGGTAACCCTTGGTAAGACTGGAAATATGTTATTTTAATTTAAACATCATCTGCTGTTTCGCAACTATGTTACAGTTGTGTTCCAGTCTAACCGGGTTCAGCTGAATACCTGCATTCGATTTTACTACAAATTCTGGGTAACACGATACCCTTGGTTTGTCAAGGGTATAGCGATACCCAGTTGGTTGTCAGACTTTCAATAAAACTATTACTGTACCGTTTTGTTGTTAATTGCTTTGGCCAATTTTCAGAGACCACGTAGAGCGACACGTGACCATGAAGATGGCACTTAAACTAAGTGCTGGACAATTTGGTGGAGTGACGATCACCCATGCTTTGGTAGAAACTAGAAAACAATTCAAGAATACACACAATAAACTCACGCTTAGTTCCCACGAGGGTAGGCAGAAGCCACAGAACGCCACCTGCTATGATCATTCCATACTCCTTTTGCCATACAAACACGCTAGCCGGTTGCGAGTATGAATGGAATTGAAGAATAAGACAGTATTTACCTATGCCTATCATTGCTAAACTTCAGGAAAATAAAAGAAGGAATCATTGAAACGAATGGTAACCACAAGCAGCCACAGACTGCGGGACTGTTCGAAAGAGATACCCTGCCGCTGGAACACAAAGGGGAAAGAAGGAACATGGATGGCTTTTAGTTAGTACAAGTCTGACACTCCCTTCTGCTCCGCCCAGAGGGGGAGGGGGGGGAGGGTAATTTGAAGAGTTTCCATTCCGAAAAAAAAAAGAAAAAGCAGCCACAGATGAAATGACACTTTCTACATGCATGTTCGAATGGGAACAAAGGCTTTAGCACGAGCGCGCGCTATAAACGTTACGTATGTCGATTTGTGAATCGAATATATATTTATCATCTTAATATTAATAGCATTTTAGTTAAATTATTTGCAATAAGCACAATCGGTTTCATCCATAGATATGAAAATACTCGTTTACACCGCGCACTCGTGCTTGGGCCTCTGTTCGTATACGGCCAAATTGATCGATTAGGAATAAAGTGTGTGGGTACAAAGACAACCCGAAAATTGAATCTGGATAAATTTGATTACTCAAGCGAATTGGATTTTATTTAAAAAAATTAGAACATGGCTTTTGTTTGATATAATTGAGATTTGTATCCCAAAGCTCAATTCGGTTGTGTGAACGAATCCATTCAGAATCAAATTTTTAAATTGACTTTGTACCTATACACAGATCCTATACGATCAATTCGGTCGTTCGTTTGGTATATTTGAGATTTAGATCTCAATCATATCAAAAAAAGCCATGTTCTAATTTTTAAAATAATTTCCAATTGGTCTCTGAAGTAAACACGAATTAGATTCGATTCAGTAGAACCAGGTATTGGTAATCGCTTCGATTTGTCCCAGTACTATAAATAAGTACGGCAATATTCCAACTCACTGACTTTTACAATTCTTTCCCGTCTGAGTAGTATAAACGACTATAAAGTCGATAAAACGATTTTTAGGTTACTCAGCCATGCCTGTTGGGTTTTGATTCATAATTATAACTTTTGAACAAGCTTAAAACTAGCTTAGGTAGTCCCTAGTTGACGGAATTGTTAGTGTGCTCTAGTTCAAACGTATCAGTCTTTAGAATCCAATCTATCCGATGTCACACTATCTCATAGAAAATATTATCTCAACAGTTCCCTTTTTAATGCTAATGTTGGCATCCAAGAAACCAAAAATTCATGTTTGTGAATAGTCTCATTAGTTTTTTGACGTTGCAACATTTTTTGATTTGGCCCCAGCAAGTAAATATTATGATGTTTATTTTATTTCACTAAATAACGTTGCTATTTTTTTGCAAAATTTAAATGATTCAAAATAATAGAATCTTGTAGACACAAATAAATAAATAGGCGTGTTTTAGACTTCATTGGGCGTCGAAAAATTTGTCCGCATTGCCACGTTAAATGGTACTTAATTCTGATACTTTGACCTAAAAATACGCCATAGTAGTTCCATTATAGGACTACTGGATTTATTTTTAAATAACTAAAAATTAAAGGAATTTGAAGTTATGTTGTTGCGATAAACCTTAACCTAAAAAGACCTAATTACATTTTTATGAGACCTCGAGTCAAGCAAAACTTTGGAAAATGTTAACTAACTTATCTATCAAACACAAAGCTAAGGGCAATGTTTTGTTCGAATCAAATTAAACAAACAATTTCCTGAGGGCGCTTCGTTTACTTATTTTAATTAGATGCTGTTTCAATTAAACTCCTTTTATTGAAATTACCACAAGTTAAGAGAACTTAGTTGGCGCCCGACGTGGGACACCAAATTGTTTTTAAAATTGTATGAAGACTCGTAAATATTGTAAAAATAAATAAACGTTAAATATTTTAATAAGAATCCGGTCAGTTCCGACTGAAAACAATGAAAAAAAACCATGGATTTATTCCCTATTATTGTCACTTGAAACACTGTATTTTGGAATGTTTTTAGATTTTCGCAACAAATGTTATCCATCTCTGATTACAAGTAAATAAACAAAGAACACATTTTTTATACAAATTCAGAGTTTATCCTCTTTTTAACAAGTTACTGCGAATAGTTTATTTTATAAATGCTGAACATTTATGGCAAACATTCAAATTCAGTAATCAACGACAATTGACTCAAGTTGGTTAATTACTACAGAATCTGAAGGGACTAAATTTCTTACTTTGTAATTAAGTTTGTGAACTAGGCACTGAGCTACAGTTAACATTTGGAAAGCATCTAAGGTCTTAACTTGTCGACTGATAATTACTAACAAAATTATGCTTAATTCTTCTGCCTTGTATTTTTAAACTAAATGGTTCCGCAATTATATTGTTTAACACTTAATTGAATTAAAATTTGGGCTGGAAAATGGTTTGCACTTTCAGATATCGATGTCAACACCAGGTACTTAATATTATTATTCTAATCAATCCACTTACTTGTAATATCTCCTCAGCAGAAGCCTTGCTCACATTTACAAGTCCAAGCATCTTTGACCAGTGCCTGGGCAGTTTAATGGCGCCACTTTTTAAATTCTGAAGGTTTTTCAACCGCTTCGACTGACTGAACGAACCCATCACTAACAAATTCAAACAACTTCGCGGTCGAATATATAATTCAAAAAAAGTTTTTAAGCTAAAAGTTATTTTGGTAATTAAAAAGATATTAATTTAATAAACTGTATTTTAACTTGTTTGTGAATAAGCGACGGTTGAAGTGTCATGTTCGCGTACCAGTGAAGCGAGCGGCGTCGCCGGCTACATGACTCCTACTAAAAGCTCAAGTCGGAGTTGCCGTCTTATATAACGAAATAACGTACCAGGAAAATTCTACGAGTCGCGAGGACTTTCTTCATGTTTTTTATTATATTTTCAAGCACTATTAGTACATTATTGAACTAGTTTGTACGGTTTATAAAATAAGTTGTGAATTTACGTTTTTCGGCAAACTCGATATTATTCGATATACTGATAAACTTTTAGACAAGCAGCTAAAACATTGTATTGTCGCTTACTATGGAGTTCTTAAATTCCAAAACAAACTATTTCATTAGCAATGGTATGTGTGATTAACAGAATAAATTGGCGTTCCTGTTATAAATCCTTGAGAAACAATAAATTTGGATTGCTACGCGAATATACAGATTGTAAACAGACCCTTCACGAAGCCGTCAATCAAGCATTCTGTACATAAAACTAGGTAAATTTACGCAAAAATTAATGTTGGGAAACGACTTTATTTTTTGGGGTGAATAATCACGTTTTTCTGTAGGACTCGATGGGAAGCACTCAAAGCATTATGCTGATATGCTGATGGATGGATTGAATAGTAGGTCGTGGAGGTGTTTAAAGTAAAAATCTAACATTAAAAACATGTATTTAAAAAAAAACTTGTGAAAAAGTTGAAACTTTGACTCCTAATATCTCCGTAACTAGAAGGTTCCTAGGTATCATGTATAACAAAAAAATGATCGCAAAGACGGGGAAAACAAGTGCCTTTCGACTTCGTTAAGAGTCTATTTACACGAATTTATGGACCTTATTCCCAAACGTACTAATAAATTAATAAAGATGTTTGAATTTTAATTGAGCTTGGTTTTTTTATTAGTTAGTTAAAGTTATTGTTCCTTATTCGTAGTGCTAGGCAACCGATGTTGCCCTAGTTGACAATATGAAGTTTGTGTTAGCTGACTTCCAACTTTTCTAGTAAACTAGTTGAATTTTTAGAAAATGTGAATGATCCTATTTCATTCTTAACATATAACTATCATTTCCCTTGCTCGTGGGAAAATAATAACCACACGGGCCAATCTTCGAGTAAGCACGTTACGAGAAAGTGTAAACCAGTCTTACCAAGGACTACCGTATTACCGATACTGGTATTCAGTTGCATTCAGTACAGACGAATTAAACAAGTAACATTTAATTAAAAGTATCAAAAGACCCGACTACAAATTGTGTTGGTTATGTACCTATATACGTATTTGTAATCTCCTTTAAATTTCCTTCATTTTGATATCCTACTCGAAAGGTATATTTGAAAAAAAAAAAAAAATTTGTTTCATATTTTAGTTTGTTTAAAATATATAAATTGTAAGTCGTTAAGACCTTACAATTCAGCGCCAAAAACCCACAATTTTTTTTTTAAATACCTATCTCAGAACACTTAGGTTTTTGAGACAAATCTAATGATACTGTAATGGTCGTAATCTATCCAGCCATTTAAAACATACGACATAATATTTTTTTTTACAAAGAAACAAACAAAGAACGCGCAAAAAACATAACCCTTCCTTGACAGTCGGGTCGGGTGTTTTTTTTCGGAAAGAAAGAAAGAAAATGGGAAAGCTGGGAGAGTTAGCTAGTTAGTTCTTTAGTATTTGCACGAGTTCTTCGTCTAGAAATCATGCAGTGGTACAGGATTAACATGCCAGTGAGGTCAGTAAGTACGAAGTCTGTATCGGCCCTGGTTAATAATAATAGTATTTGGTCAACCGGTAGCTCGGACCCTGTTCCCGATACCGGTGGGCTACTATTTTTTTTATATTTTTAAATGTTTTTGTAAATAATTTTTGTTAATAAAAATATTTAAAAATGTAAATAATGTGTTAGGAAAACGAAAAAGGAAATAGTATTTGGTCATAGCGATATTCTCAGAAGAGACTCGCTGTCGATGCATTCTTGCTTCGACAGCGAGTCTCACACATAGAGGTAGCATAAATCTGCAACATTAGAAACTGTTGCACATTTATGCTCCTTCCTTATTATCTTCTAAGGCAGGTTCAATGGACGTCAATCTGACACAATCGTACAGAGACCAGGCTTAGGAGAGACACAGAGTTATGACACCGCCAACTTCCACACTCCAGGCCGCTACTTGATTTCCAATAAAAACCTAAAAACGCTAGCTCAGGGAATCGAATCTAACAACAACATCATTTAATGGCCAAATTATCGGATATAATTCTATTTGCTGATGACACTTCGCTAATTTTTAAAATAGATAGAAAAGATACGAATGTCTTACATGTCAACGAAAGTCTAACCGTACTCTCAAAATGGTTCGCAGCTAACAATCTTTTACTGAATGCGAACAAAACAAAATGTCTGAAGTTCTCTTTACCGAACGTACCACAACGGGATCTGGATTTGAATCTTGACGGCAAAAAACTTGATGTTATAGCGGAAACTGTATTCTTAGGGATTACTATCGATTCAAAATTGCAGTGGGGCGCACACATTAGAACTCTTTCGGGTAGGCTAAGCTCAGCTGCATATGCAGTAAGGAAAATAAGGCGGTTAACTGATGTGGCTACAGCTAGGCTAGTGTACTATGCTTATTTCCACAGTATTATGTCTTATGGCATTCTGCTGTGGGGATCAGCAGCAGACGTTGACTCAATTTTCATTCTTCAAAAGAGGGCAGTGCGCGCGATATATAAAATGGGTCCTCGCGAGTCCCTCAGAGAAAAATTTAAAGAGATTTATATACTGACCCTGCCTTCACTTTATATCTTAGAATGTATTTTATATGTCCGCAAAAATCGAGGGCTTTTCAAAATAAGAAGCGATTTTTCATAATATAAATACACGCAGTAAACACGAAATTGTAATACCTAAGTTCAGATTAACAAAAACTAGCAAGTCTTTTCATATAAACAGTATACGCTTTTATAACAGGTTGCCAAAGTCAGTTATTGAACTGATCGATGGAAAAAACAAAAACTACACCAAACGTGTCCTTATTAAAAAAGCATATTACAAAATCAAGGATTACGTTGAAGATAAAGAAGTTTGTCTTTAGTTCCTTCTGCGCATGCGGCTTCCCTGGTAGCTCATAAACGGCACAAATATGTGGATGTCTCTAACTATTCTCAATCTCATTTTTTCTCCTCTTTCGAATCAGATTTTCACAATAGTTTTCAAATCATTTATACATCTTTTGCTCAGAATAATTACAGCACTGATATATATTTGTGTCACTTGTTTAATTTAGTACTTTACAATTCTTTTTTTTACCTTTGTATAGATTCTTTTTATCAATTGTTTGTAAATGTGTGAACATTGTAGGCTTTGTAGATTCCCAGCTGCTTGTTAACTTTTGTAAACTTTTTATTTTGTTCTACATTTTTTGTGTAGTAAGCAACGACTTATTGTCGGGCCTACGCTGTCCCCCCAAGTTAAGTACAAATGCTGTATCCATGATATTAATGTAACACCAAATGATTTGAAAAGAGTAACCATGGAGTTTCTTGCCGTTCTTCTCCATAGGAAACGACCAACCCGAACCGTGCACCTTTTTTTTCGACGTTTTATAAGTGACCATCTAGGCCTATGTTAAATAAAATATTTTGATTTTGATTTATTTCAAGTTGCAATGGCCCATAACAAAACTTGTGTAAACAAATAAGACATAAAACTATGTTAGTAGCACTTCACTTGTTCACACTTCACATGTGATGACTGACCAGTGGAATTTGACCGCGGAAGTGATGGAACACCACGACATGCGGCCAAAAGTCTTCTTTCAACGCCATGGGCAAGAAAATAATTAATAATTTAAGGTAATTCATCTAAGACCCCACGTTCGGCTGTCGTGCTTGCGGCCGCGAGATAAATGTGGTAATCAAAGGAGACAGCCCAGGGTAGGTAGTTCAGATACAGGCACTTTTAATACATCGATTCTTCAAACACCAAAAATACTACAATTTTATTGTTTTGCAAGTTGTTTAAAATTATAAGTGTTTATATTAGTTCATTGAAGTTGAAGATACTAGTTGGAATGTCAGTCAACACTCACTTGGTTCTGATGATGAACTGTCGTACTGCGTAGTATAATATAATGGTTCATCATCTGCCTAACCTTTCCCCAACTATGTTGGGGTCGGCTTCCAGTCCACCCGGATGCAGCAGTATTTTATATTACCTAACTGACCTCCACAACACAGTTAGTACTGGGTAATACGATACCCTTTGGTAAGACTGGTTGTCAGACATTTTTGGCCACTGACTACCTAACGACCGTCAAAGATCTACAAATGACACCCGTGCTTAACGTGCTTTCCGAGGCACGGATAAAATAAAAAAAATGAATGATGATGGAGTATAATAAACGATGATGGAGAATAAGCACTATTATTGAATCCATCTCTTCGGGCGCATTCATGCGACGATGTGACCACGGACTCCTGAGGGAGGACATCGTATGAGGCCGTCGTGGGCAACCGCTGTGAAGGTGGTATGATGATCAGATCTTGTTTGTGGTGTGAACAAGGCCAGAGATCAGACAAGATAGAGAGGATTTGAAGGAGATGGGGAGGCCTTTGTCCAGCTGTGGAACACAACGTAGAAGAAAAAAAATGGAGTCAGAATAAAGGTATAGGTGTAGGTTAGGTATATAAATATAAAATTATTATTATTAACTGAAGAAACATGAGTGTAGTATTCACCTCTGTTCAAACTTTGAGGGAATACAGGTGTGATGCTATGTTATTTATGTTAAAATAATAAGTATCACAATCTTCATTTTTATTGAAGAACTGAAACACGTGCCATGTTTTTCCGCTTAATATTGGATACAGACAGCGCTGTCATAATAACAATATTCGATTTCATTTCAATACAACATTCAATTCCTGGATATTTCTCCTGATGAAAAATAAAGTGTTTTATTTTGCATTGTAAATATCAAGCTACAATAAACTGTGTGACTCAAGTGCTGCAATATAAAAGATTGTGTACTGCTACGGCGTAGCATCTGTAGACACTCAACATCTGTAGAGGCTCTACAGGTATGCTACGCCGTAGCACAAAGGCTACACTTTATTTCTAAACAAAGATTTTCTCGATTTTTCTTCGCATCACTATATTTTTGGTACTAATTGTACCTCAGAAAGTTGAAGGACACAAGGATGAGTTACATCTAAGCCTTCAGGTGTAATTAGGCCGTCAGGACATGGTGGTCTTTGAACAGCTATTTCGACATTACGACCTTCATAGCGTTCGGTTGATGTAGATTTAATAACTTGATAAAAATGTTTCTAAAATTTTGTACATGTGCTGCACAGTCATCACGCGACGTCAACGGTTCTCATCATTGCTCCAAAAGCTTAATAGGTACAGGCAGCTTACAATGAAATAAGCTATCGTTTTGCAATAAACCCTTGTCTTGCTTATGTAAACAAAAATATTGACACTAGGTACCAACGCCTATGGGCGACAGTGCGAACAATATATGGTCCCGCCGACGGTGCGTTAATCCCCGAAATGTGCCGGGTTCAAGGCGGTGTCACAAGAAGAACCCTTGTTTTTTTACTTAATAAAGTAAGTACATACAAATATACGACAGACGAGACGACATGAATATATGTCGCTGACGTGAAACGACTTTTATGAAGACGTAAATTGAATGTGTGAGTAAATTTTCTAAAGCGGTGGTTGGTTTTATTTGAATTGCTATGGAGTTGTCATTTCTTTTGAACAGAAACAATGCTCAGTTGCCACTTTAAACTCGAACACACGTCTAATTATGCTTAGGCAGGTACTTTTAATTTATTCATAAAATGTTTTCATAATCACTGCTCCCAAAACGTTTAATCAAAATATCGTCTAATTATGCTTAGGCAGGTACTTTTAATTTGTGCCGAAAATGTTTTCAATAACACTGCTCTCAAAACAGTTATAATTAAAACATCGTTAGTTAACCTAGTAGAACAAAAAATTCGAAGACATGAAGTATATGGCTTACTTACTCCTTTTCACAGCAAGGAGGCCTGTTATATGTCCCAGCAGTGGGAATATTATAATCCGATGAAATTATGTGTTACTGATTGGTTTTCTCGCCACCATTGAATGAACTTGAGTGATCGTCACGAGGATGCGTAGGCTGTGAAACAGTGTTTTCACTACAGGCTCTGTGCTCACACACTTCCGAATATATTATCGTGGATCTTGACAGTGTGCTCATCACCGCCATTCACTTTTCCTTCGCAGTTCATCATCATCATCTCAGCCGAAAGACATCCATTGCTGAACATAGGCCTCCCCCAAGTGTCGCCACATTGACCTAGTGGAAGGCCTTCCAACGCAACGTCTTCCGATTTGCGGTCGTCACTCCAGAACTTTTTGGCCCATAGGCCATCCAATGTGCCCTACCCACTGCCACTTAAGTTTGGCTATTCTTCGGGCTACATCGGTAACCTAGTGACTATCGTTTCTTCAACAAATAATTACAATTTCATAACTAGCGAGTTTAACTCAAGCTAAGCATTTATTCCAATTGAACCATTTACTGGCATTTTTTTGCCGTCACAGAGTCAATCAGAAAATTGAAGTCAGTTGCCCGTAAAAAACTTTCATCTCTATGGAGAGATTGGCAAGATATTCCTTGGAAACTCTTTCAAATCAACGTTTACTTGCTTGGTGGTGCGACATCAAAGCTTTTCACATTTCTTTATAATATCACCTACAAAACATAACACACAGCAGTTTACGATAAAAGTCACGTGTCTGTTTCGATTGCCGCGTGATCTATTCATGTTTTGACAAGAGGAGCACCGAAATGAAACCGTGAGGGGGGAGGGGGGCAAGATTTCTATTTTCAATGATCGGTCATTGTTTATTTTTAAGTTTAACGATAAAACGCCATTACTGTTGTTCCAAAACTCCCATAATTTCATAATGGCCTATTGATTGTTTTGTAAAATAACCACGAATCCACAATCGCGAGTCAGTGGTAAACAAAGACAAAATAATCAGGGATTACCGAAAAATCATGCGTATTACCACGCCAGGCCAAACTTGTCAGTACCACGTCTTCGGAAAACCGTAATGATGCCTTCAAATATGAGATTGTCAAAACTGTCAAAATAACAATTACGATGTCAATCAATAATCTGTGATTCTGGCCAGAAGTCATTAGCAGAAATGGGGGCCCTCAATACCTATTGAGATTATGAGTGTCAATCGTAACAATAGCATAGTAGAAGTAATATTCTTTTGTTTTGCATGCTATAACAGCAACTTCTCTGAAGAAATTGTCAAAAACTCCCTCTTCTCTATTTCGTCCTCTGCTGCGGACCATAATAATTTGGGTTCGTGAATGATAATATCCATTATTTCAGAGCTACACCCGATTGTTACTCATATTGTTAATTTTTCTTTATTCGGTGGTATAACAGTGCACTTCTTAAATGTAGTCTTATATTATGATTTAAGCTCAATACACTTTCAGGAGTTGCAATGGTTTGGGAATAGTGTGGTGGGTTATCTCAGTAAAAAAAATGCTCAATATAGCCGTTTAATAGTACACACTACATGCGTTTTTTGAATACTCAAATTATACCGTATACAACTCCCGTACTCATCAATATGAAATTATTTACTATGAAATAAATCCTGAAATCATGAAAAAATAATCAGCTGTTCCCTACATTTTTTTGATTTACGAGTAAACTGACGCAAGTGCATGGCAGCTGATTTTAGCGTTGGTCCCGTTGTAAAAGTTGTAAGTGATGAGCACAATGACCTATTAATAGGTTTAGGCTAAAAATAAAACTAAACTTGTAACTTTATTTTTTTCACTTTGTTCACAGTTGAAACGAAATAAAAACAAATACTAAAAAGAAATAAAAATGATGAAAAAGAATAAGTAACAAGCGACGCAGAAGACTAGGATTAATAAGAGGGAACAACCTATTACTAATTAAATACTGCCATAATTCAGAATTCATGAGTTAGGCCTACGATTTCAAGTAATGAAAACGCTCCTTTTACTCTATCATAAAAGATGGTGCGGCAACAAATGCATTAGCCTCAATATTTCGAAGCTTTTAGATCTTGAGAGCTACGACTACCCAGGTAGATACTAGCGAATATTTTCCAGGACTTTTTTGTGTAGAACTTTAGCATAAATTAATGTTAATCTTATACTTTACGAAATGTTTGTAATAGACATATTTTTGGGTGTTTTTGCAGAAAATATCTTCTTGGTGCTCAAATTACTGGTTTATTTTTTAAGTTTTATACTTTACTAGCGGCTCGTCCAGGCTTCACACGAGCGCTACTATACGGCTGGCTGCGGCTGTATATTACTCAGGGATAAAGTAGCATTCTAATGGTGGAAGAATTTTTGAAATCCAGTAGTTTTCGAGTTTATTCGCTAGAAACATACAAATCTTTCTTCTTTATAATATTAATATAGAAGACAGGGCAAAGCTTCCTGATAAAACTATATTAGAAGTGGTAAAGCATCACACATTTATACCTTGGGTATTAGAGGTTTTATACACAAGTGATAAGGGTAGACGATAACGCAAACGATAACCTTGGAATCAAATTGAACATGGTAACATTGAACATACAAAGGTAAAACAGGCAGCGAGAGGAAAAACCAAAGTACATTAACCTAAAGAATAGCTCTTTAGAGATTTTAAATCTTCATAATTGGTATAATATAGACAATTTCCCAGGTGACTATCATGGTGCATTTTAACCCACAAGCATGAACTTAGTATGAGCAGTTGCTACTTATTTAACCCTTTGTTTATGACAACTATTTCTGGGCTTAGATATTTCAGCTACCTTTGGGCAAGGTAGCTGTAAAGTGTTAATCATATAAAAATCGATAATTATCCTTAACTTATAATTATTCTTATATATCAAGAAGTTTGTTAGAGTCATGTCGTGAAACAAATATCAAACAGTCATAATAATGTAGGATCAACCTTTGTGTGAGAGAAAGTGAGCCAGAATTCACCACGGGGAACCAGTGTGGGTTGGGGAACACTATTTGTCCTCGATTTTTTAGTGATAGCAAGTTTTCACACGATTTTTATCAACACCACGTATTAGATACTCGTTTTAGAGAGCAGTGGCGTTGAAATATATTATGAGCGACTGCCTATTTGACCTCCATAACCTAGTTAGTACTGGCTAAAACGATACCCCTTGATAAGACTCGTCTTGATTTGTTGTGTTTTCAGACAAATTACATCATACTTATTCATCATCATCATTTGTCTGCCTTTCTCAACTATGTTAGAATCAGCTTCGAGTCTGATCAAATGCAATTGTTGGATGACAAATAAGCAAACATTTCATCTGATTTCGAAGGTACTGCCTCAACAACAAATCAGACTATTATTAGAATCCTGCCCCAGGACAGTATTTTACCGGAAAACACGGAATTTACACTATGGCTGCAACTTGAATGCAAGGAAGATCGAACTGCGCATGATCGACATGCAGTCAAGGCTGCCAGTGAAGTTCGCCACACGTTCGTCGTTAGTCAGCGGCTAGCCTTAGCTCCGGGTGGTAGTTCAGGGCTAACCACTGGCTCATACAAAGAACTAGTAACTAAATCTGCTGATTTAGTTTAGCTAACTACCGGGAGTCATGTTGATTCTTGGGATTATTGCTGTTTTTTTTTAGAAAACTCAGTCGTACTAGTATTTTTAGTCTATCTTTTCATAAAAAATATTCACTTTATTATTTTCTAACGAAATCACTATTGATTGAGAGTACAAAAAAGCGTTAGAAACAAGAAACTGTTGTGTTATCTATCGATGTAAATAAATGCCCTTCTGGTTTCACCTGACTGTATTGTAGATAATATATCAGCGGCCAGAAAGAACTAAGTGCTTTTTAAGTCGTCGTTAATCGTCTTACATTCTAAGTAACCTAAAAACCATCGTGTAACTAAAATTAGTAAAATGGTTCTCCTTTGTCCTAGTTTGGGTTTTTGACCTAATTTTGAGAGAAGCCTAGTGCTGTAGATTTTAGGTTTTATCTCATTGTGTTTATCTTCTTGGTACACTCGCGCTTTAGTTTAAATATTAGCCAGTCAACAAGGTGAAAGCGGGCTCTCTGCTTTGGTTGCGCTAAACGTCCACATTATATACGTACGTAAGTATTGGCGGGGGCTAATATCACAATCAAGAGCAGCGCGGCAGCGGTGGCCTAGTGGTGGCGGCCTCGTCTTACGAACAGTAAGTTGTGGGTCCGAACCCAGGCAGGCGCATTCATTTGTGTAAATTATTTTATCAACATTGCTCTCAAAACGGTGAAGGAAATTATCATGACGAAACCGCGCCACGGTATGTCCCGGAACTAAAAATTCGAAGACATGTGACATCTAGCAAACCTGCACTAGGCCCGCATAGTAGATTGAGGCCAGGTTCCTCAGGATCGACCTATTTTTGCTTCAAGAGTAAACAGTCAAATATTGTTTGTTTTGATCTGATAAAAATATATTTTATTTATTTTTATTTTTTTTATTTATGTATTTGCATCAGACACAACGATCCATACTTGAGTTAGTAAGAACACTTAAAAATAATGTTAGTATCAAAATAATAAGAGACAATAAATATATTGTAGTTAAATAAACATTCTTGATTATTCTCCGGTTCAAAACACGATAGATACAACTTCGCCCGATCGTAAAAAATCGTTAATAACGTTAAAATGCTGATATCTTTTCAAATGGTACTTGAAGTAGACCAAACTTTTACACCCAAAAAACATATAAAAAAATTGGCAATGATGTTTAGCAGAAAATTAGTTTTTATTAGTTAATTAATTAGAACTGGACACAGCAAAATCAACAAATGTAATACAATAATTTGGTACAGTAAATATTAATCATAAACGTAGGTAGGTACTAGGTATATCTTTATATATAAAACAAAGTCAGGTTTGTTTGAACGCTTTTATCTCGAGAACGGCTGGATCGATTTTCATGGTTTTTGATTTGTTGTATTTGTCTCCGTGTAGCCAGTTTTTCTTTATTTTGTTGACTTATTTACATATTTAAGATAAAAACAATTACATGTTTTTATTATACTTCCTCTGCATTTTATGCTTTGCTTTTTTTTCAGTTCTATTGTCATGGGTGTCGTTTCCGTGGTTTTCGGTGTCGCTGATAACGAAACTGAGGTCAAAATGAAAATCCAAGATGGCGCCGACTAAACTTTTCGGTTTTTTCGTTATGGGTGTCATTTTCATGATTTTCGGAGTCACTGATAACGAAAATGAGGTCAAATTAAAATTCAAGATGGCGCCGATTAAATATATTCGTTTTTTCATCATGGGTGTCATTTTCATGGTTTTTGGTGTCACTGATAGCGAAAATGAGCTCAAAATTAAAATTCAAGATGGCGCCGATGAAAATATTCGGTTTTTCGTCATGGGTGTCATTTTCATGGTTTTTGGGGTCGCTGGTAACGAAACTGAGGTCAAAATGAAAATCCAAGATGGCGCCGACTAAACTTTTCGGTTTTTTCGTCATGGGTGTCATTTTCATGGTTTTTGGTGTCACTGATAACGAAAATGAGCTCAAAATTAAAATTCAAGATGGCGCCGATGAAAATATTCGGTTTTTCGTCATGGGTGTCATTTTCATGGTTTTTGGGGTCGCTGGTAACGAAACTGAGGTCAAAATGAAAATCCAAGATGGCGCCGACTAAACATTTCGGTTTTTTCGTTATGGGTGTCATTTTCATGGTTTTCGGTGTCACTGATAACGAAAATGAGGTCAAAATTAAAATTCTAGATGGCGCCGATGAAAATATCCGGTTTTTCGTCATGGGTGTCATTTTCATGGTTTTTGGGGTCGCTGGTAACGAAACTGAGGTCAAAATGAAAATCCAAGATGGCGCCGACTAAACTTTTCGGATTTTTCGTTATGGGTGTCATTTTCATGGTTATCGGAGTCACTGATAACGAAAAAGAGGTCAAAATTAAAATTCAAGATGGCGCCGATGAAAATATTCGGTTTTTCGTCATAGGTATCATTTTCATGGTTTTTGGGGTCGCTGGTAACGAAACTGAGGTCAAAATGAAAATCCAAGATGGCGCCGACTAAACTTTTCGGTTTTTTCGTTATGGGTGTCATTTTCATGGTTTTCGGAGTCACTGATTACGAAAACGAAGTCAAATTAAAATTCAAGATGGCACCGATTAAATGTATTCGGTTTTTATTCATGGGTGTCATTTTCATGGTTTTCGGTGTCACTGATAACGAAAATAAACCGAATATTTTCGTCGGCACCAACTTGGATTTTCCTAACCTACCACCTACCTACCACCTACCTACCACCTACCCACCACCTACCTACCACCTATCTACCACCTGCCTACTACCTGCCTACTACCTAAGACTAAAGAATAGATTGTCCTGTGTATTCTATTGTGATGAGTTTTACCCGAATTTACGGTTAAAACTAATGTACGCGTGCTCTATAATAACTTAGTTTACAAACTACCGAAACTCCCAACAAAATGTCTCCGTTCACTAGAAACACTCTAGTTAGGGTTTAGAATAAAACCACCAAATTATCAGTAAGTAGATGAACTACTTTAAGGGTACGTTTACTCACCGCCCGGGATAAGTGAGGACTAGTCTACACGGAACCGTAAAGCGTCACCAGTAGTTTACTGACATAAAGTCCAAAAACCAGATTGTAAGCACTGCATAGTGCGGAAGCGCTGTAATAATCATGAAAGTAAAGGAGATTCGGTGAAAATAAAAACAATTGTAGGTAGTAATAAAATAAATTATGTTACCGTACTTATATTTCCCTAAAAACTAAACCCCCAAAAATTAACATGAATTCCGTAAAACGAAGTTGACCGTACCTTCTGTTACAATTTTATACTGTGACTCGAAATTTTTGCACAGCGGGGTCAGCGAGTTCATTCAAATAGCGTCCGCGGCGACTTGCCACGGGCGTAGGTTTTTTAGCACTAAATGCCTACTGCGCTCGAATATCCTGGCCATAAAGCACATTCCCTCTCAAAGAGAGAAGGCCGTGTGTCCCAGCAGTGGGGCAACATTTAGGCTGATTATGTTAATATTACAATTTGTATACTTATCTATTCAATCAACTCAGGACATTTTCGATATAATGGAATTTTTTCCGATTATCGTTGCAGGATCGCCTTATCGAAACAAGCGGCGCCGAGATTGAATGACGTCGGTCTAGAGATATGGAAATTATTTTTTAAACTCACAGGTAAAAACAACAATAAATCAAAATTGAGGATATCATGAAAGTCGCCATTTTGCGGCCAATATGCAACTGCACCGATTCCTTAAAAAACATCACCTATTTTACCAGACAACCATCGATTTTAACATTTCCCTGCATTTACTGTCGTTAAAGTAAACGGGGTATAAGCTATAAAGGGTGTAAATAGGCCTTTAACGAAGCCGAAAGGCACTTGTTCTCCCCGTCTTTGCTATCATTTTTTTTGTTCTAGACCATACCTGGTACCATACCTCTAGTTACGGAGATATTGGGGGTCAAAGTTACAACTTTTTAAACACCTCCCGTACTATTAAATCCATCCATCAGCACAATGCTTTGAGTGCGTTCCATCGAGTCCTACCGTAAAACGTGATATTTGACCCCAAAAAAAAAGTCGTTTCCCAGCAATAATTTTTGCGTAAAGTTACTTAGTTTGGTGTACAGAACGCTTGGTTGACGGCTTCGTGAAGGGTCTGTTTACACCCTGTATGAAGAACTGAAACATGCAATGTTTGTGCAAAAATAATGACATGGTAGTTTTTCTCATGCTAAGGTTAGATAGATTTAATACATCATAGATCATGTTAGCAACATTTTTTGTTGTTATCTTTTAGGTTCGTACGTATTCGTGCATTTTTGTTTGAGCTCGGCGAGTATCAAAACATTGACTCAAGGCTGGCTCAGGGTCGGGGACTCATTGTATTATCATTGGATCTGGTTTTCTTTGTATCACTCTGTCTCATTCCGAAAGCACAAAGGGGCATTTCCTTACTTATTAAATTCCAACAAAAAACCGGTTTTTTGCTAGCTTGTTCACTGGCAACACGGGGTTATACTCCGAGGGTCAGAGTTGTGCACAGGCTCTCTAGATGGTGTTGTAGTCGAATTAGATCGCGCTATCGTTTGCTTACAAGAGATTCATGACTACCGGCGGCTCACTACCCCACAGTAGGCTAAGGGTCGCGTGCAATATTATATATAGTACGTAGAACTTAAAGAGAGTGAGACCTATCCTGTTATAATATTTTTGAAATCTGTTCTTAATTGAACAGTTTATATTCCAAATTAGAATGCTGTAATGCATGAAACACTTGTACTAAGCCAGCTAAGAGATATTCTTTTAACTGAGTTGTTACAAGTGTTACACTCATTAGACAGATTTCACTTTGCACAATCACTACCTAATTAATTAGCTTTTGACTTTTGTTCGTCCTGAAACATCTAGAATTCCGATTTCTAACTACTTGATCTTGTTTGGGGGGCCATCATGCCTAGAGATCACACGCGATATAGAGTTTGGGAAGGAAAACGGACTTCCCAGCAGTGGTGCACAAGAAGTAGAACAGTATACTCAAACGACGAGCCCCATCATTTTAATCTGACGTGCTTGTCCTTCTGACCTTCGGACCTTCTGTCCCTTTCCTGAAAATTCAATTGCAATGTGTACGTTGTAAAATGATTCATCAATGACGCAGCCATGAGCATTTAGAAACATCTATCAACAATGTGACGTTGTGCCTAACTTACATTGTATTACCACCATGCACTACACAACACCATACATTACTTTGTTCTACATATCTTTACAAATACGGAGTTTTTCTACTTCAATAAATAAATTATCGCTATGTAACTTGTCGCTCAGTGTAAAATAACGGTATTTAGCCGCATCTTGTTAGAATAGAAGCCGATCCAACCCCAACATAGATGGAAGTATTTTTTTAACGATGTATGATTCTAAAAGTTGCGTCGTTTAGAAGCAGGCTACGGTCATGCTCCTGCAGCCGAGACTCAAAACTGTTTGACACTTAAATAAGATTCTGAAAAAGTTATAGATATCAAACATATTGTCAGTCATAGTTCACGAAACACTTTTCACTTTTTAAAGCGATTTTCCCTTGTCTAGAACCTCTGGTCGACACCAGACAGGGTACCTGAATAAGATAATCAAATTTGAATACTATTTTTGACAAACAAGTAACCATATTACCAATTATTTAAAATATCTCGAAGAATTGATTACCGCTAGTCAATTGTCGTAAAATCTTTTATCATAAATTTTATTTTTAAACACTATTTTCTGATATTTAGTGGTGGCTGAGAAAGAAATTGATAGGATATAAACGTGTGACCTTGCTAAAGACATTTTTCAATAAAAGAAAAGAGAAAAGAAAAAGTATTTATTAGACTCACACAGAACAAAAAAAAGACATGGTTGCATTCACAATAAACGAAAATTATATAAAAAAGTAAATATAAGAAAAAGATAAAACAATTAAATTGGTCCTGTACGACGCCAAAAGGCCCCTATCTAAGCATGGTGCAATAAGTATTATCATTAGTAGTAAAAAATAACTAACCTTCTTGCGTGTTTTACGCATTTAAAGACAAATACTGGCTAAGTTCTAAATCTTTTACATTCGGTGGGACTAGTAAAGAAAACCGAAACAAAAGAAAATATCCTAACCAAGATGCAAGAAAGCTTTGAACATAGAGACTCCAGATGTTCCCAAGTTGAAAGGAAGTTTGTTCACCTCCCAACATACGAATTCTTTGGTAAACGTTTACAAAAGAATTTTTAATATTAAAAACTTGCGGTTTCGTCCTTATTTAATTTATTGCTGTAAAGGGAGTTCCAAAATGGCAATTTCAAACTGTTTATTGCTTCATAAAGAGTTTTTGTTAACTAGAATATGAGAATAGTAACTTTTCTTAGTAAACTTCTATTTCAATGTTTAAAATATGTAGAAATTAGTAAGAATATACGCCGATTTAATGTCTCAAAAACCATATCGGAGATCTTTTGTCGAAAATCTTTCACGTGAGTAAGAAAAGCCTGTATATATGTACATTTGTTTGTCTGCAAACCAAATTAAAACATTAGACTTACCACTGGTTCATACAAAAAACTAGTAACTAAATCTGCTGATTTAGTTTAGCTAACTACCGGGAGTTATGTTGATTCTTGGGATTATTGCTGTTTTTTTTTAGAAAACTCAGTCGTACTAGTATTTTTAGTCTATCTTTTCATAAAATAATATTCACTTTATTATTTTCTAACGAAATCACTATTGATTGAGAGTACAAAGCGTTAGAAACAAGATACTGTTGTGTTATCTATCGATGTAAATAAATGCCCTTCTGGGTTCACCTGACTGGATTGTAGATAATATATCAGCGGTCAGAAATAACTAAGTGATTTTTAAGTCGTCGTTAATCGTCTTACATTTTAAGTAAGCTAAAAACCATCGTGTAACGAAAATTAGTAAAATGGTTCTCTTTTGTCCTAGTTTGGGTTTTTAACGTAATTAAGAAGAGAGAAGCCTAGTGCTGTAGATTTTAGGTTTTATCTCATTGTGTTTATCTTCTTGTTACACTCGCGCTTTAGTTTAAATATTAGCCAGTCAACAAGATGAAAGCGGGCTCTCTGCTTTGGTTGCGCTAAACGTCCACATTATATACGTACGTAAGTAGTTGGCGGGGGCTACTATCACAATCAAGAGCAGCGCGGCAGCGGTGGCCTAGTGGTGGCGGCCTCGTCTTACGAACAGTAAGTTGTGGGTCCGAACCCAGGCAGGCGCATTAATTTGTGTAATTTATTTTATCAACATTGCTCTCAAAACGGTGAAGGAAATTATTGTGACGAAACCGCCCCGCGGTATGTCCCGGAACTAAAAATTCGAAGACATGTGACATCTAGCAAACCTGCACTAGGCCCGCATAGTAGATTAAGGCCAGGTTTCTCAGGATCGACCTATTTTTGCTTCAAGAGTAAAAAGTCAAATATTGTTTGTTTTGATCTGATAAAAATATATTTTATTTATTTTTATTTTTTTTATTTATGTATTTGCATCAGACACAACGATCCATACTTGAGTTAGTAAGAACACTTAAAAATAATGTTTGTATCAAAATAATCAGAGACAATAAATATATTGTAGTTAAATAAACATTCTTGATTATTCTCCGGTTTAAAACACGATAGATACAACTTCGCCCGATCGTACAAAATCGTTAATAACGTTAAAATGCTGATATCTTTTCAAATGGTACTTGAAGTAGACCAAACTTTTACACCCAAAAAACATATAAAAAAATTGGCAATGATGTTTAGCAGAAAATTAGTTTTTATTAGTTAATTAATTAGAACTGGACACAGCAAAATCAACAAATGTAATACAATAATTTGGTACAGTAAATATTAATCATAAACGTAGGTAGGTACTAGGTATATCTTTATATATAAAACAAAGTCAGGTTTGTTTGAACGCTTTTATCTCGAGAACGGCTGGATCGATTTTCATGGTTTTTGATTTGTTGTATTTGTCTCCGTGTAGCCAGTTTTTCTTTATTTTGTTGACTTATTTACATATTTAAGATAAAAACAATTACATGTTTTTATTATACTTCCTCTGCATTTTATGCTTTGCTTTTTTTTCCGTGGTTTTCGGTGTCGCTGATAACGAAACTGAGGTCAAAATGAAAATCCAAGATGGCGCCGACTAAACTTTTCGGTTTTTTCGTTATGGGTGTCATTTTCATGATTTTCGGAGTCACTGATAACGAAAATGAGGTCAAATTAAAATTCAAGATGGCGCCGATTAAATATATTCGTTTTTTCATCATGGGTGTCATTTTCATGGTTTTTGGTGTCACTGATAGCGAAAATGAGCTCAAAATTAAAATTCAAGATGGCGCCGATGAAAATATTCGGTTTTTCGTCATGGGTGTCATTTTCATGGTTTTTGGGGTCGCTGGTAACGAAACTGAGGTCAAAATGAAAATCCAAGATGGCGCCGACTAAACTTTTCGGTTTTTTCGTCATGGGTGTCATTTTCATGGTTTTTGGTGTCACTGATAACGAAAATGAGCTCAAAATTAAAATTCAAGATGGCGCCGATGAAAATATTCGGTTTTTCGTCATGGGTGTCATTTTCATGGTTTTTGGGGTCGCTGGTAACGAAACTGAGGTCAAAATGAAAATCCAAGATGGCGCCGACTAAACATTTCGGTTTTTTCGTTATGGGTGTCATTTTCATGGTTTTCGGTGTCACTGATAACGAAAATGAGGTCAAAATTAAAATTCTAGATGGCGCCGATGAAAATATCCGGTTTTTCGTCATGGGTGTCATTTTCATGGTTTTTGGGGTCGCTGGTAACGAAACTGAGGTCAAAATGAAAATCCAAGATGGCGCCGACTAAACTTTTCGGATTTTTCGTTATGGGTGTCATTTTCATGGTTATCGGAGTCACTGATAACGAAAAAGAGGTCAAAATTAAAATTCAAGATGGCGCCGATGAAAATATTCGGTTTTTCGTCATAGGTATCATTTTCATGGTTTTTGGGGTCGCTGGTAACGAAACTGAGGTCAAAATGAAAATCCAAGATGGCGCCGACTAAACTTTTCGGTTTTTTCGTTATGGGTGTCATTTTCATGGTTTTCGGAGTCACTGATTACGAAAACGAAGTCAAATTAAAATTCAAGATGGCACCGATTAAATGTATTCGGTTTTTATTCATGGGTGTCATTTTCATGGTTTTCGGTGTCACTGATAACGAAAATAAACCGAATATTTTCGTCGGCACCAACTTGGATTTTCCTAACCTACCACCTACCTACCACCTACCTACCACCTACCCACCACCTACCTACCACCTATCTACCACCTGCCTACTACCTGCCTACTACCTAAGACTAAAGAATAGA
This sequence comes from Noctua fimbriata, assembly GCA_905163415.1. Lineage (NCBI taxonomy): Eukaryota > Metazoa > Arthropoda > Insecta > Lepidoptera > Noctuidae > Noctua > Noctua fimbriata. The sequence continues at coordinate 10,145,322 of LR990921.1, forward strand.
TTGTCCTGTGTATTCTATTGTGATGAGTTTTACCCGAATTTACGGTTAAAACTAATGTACGCGTGCTCTATAATAACTTAGTTTACAAACTACCGAAACTCCCAACAAAATGTCTCCGTTCACTAGAAACACTCTAGTTAGGGTTTAGAATAAAACCACCAAATTATCAGTAAGTAGATGAACTACTTTAAGGGTACGTTTACTCACCGCCCGGGATAAGTGAGGACTAGTCTACACGGAACCGTAAAGCGTCACCAGTAGTTTACTGACATAAAGTCCAAAAACCAGATTGTAAGCACTGCATAGTGCGGAAGCGCTGTAATAATCATGAAAGTAAAGGAGATTCGGTGAAAATAAAAACAATTGTAGGTAGTAATAAAATAAATTATGTTACCGTACTTATATTTCCCTAAAAACTAAACCCCCAAAAATTAACATGAATTCCGTAAAACGAAGTTGACCGTACCTTCTGTTACAATTTTATACTGTGACTCGAAATTTTTGCACAGCGGGGTCAGCGAGTTCATTCAAATAGCGTCCGCGGCGACTTGCCACGGGCGTAGGTTTTTTAGCACTAAATGCCTACTGCGCTCGAATATCCTGGCCATAAAGCACATTCCCTCTCAAAGAGAGAAGGCCGTGTGTCCCAGCAGTGGGGCAACATTTAGGCTGATTATGTTAATATTACAATTTGTATACTTATCTATTCAATCAACTCAGGACATTTTCGATATAATGGAATTTTTTCCGATTATCGTTGCAGGATCGCCTTATCGAAACAAGCGGCGCCGAGATTGAATGACGTCGGTCTAGAGATATGGAAATTATTTTTTAAACTCACAGGTAAAAACAACAATAAATCAAAATTGAGGATATCATGAAAGTCGCCATTTTGCGGCCAATATGCAACTGCACCGATTCCTTAAAAAACATCACCTATTTTACCAGACAACCATCGATTTTAACATTTCCCTGCATTTACTGTCGTTAAAGTAAACGGGGTATAAGCTATAAAGGGTGTAAATAGGCCTTTAACGAAGCCGAAAGGCACTTGTTCTCCCCGTCTTTGCTATCATTTTTTTTGTTCTAGACCATACCTGGTACCATACCTCTAGTTACGGAGATATTGGGGGTCAAAGTTACAACTTTTTAAACACCTCCCGTACTATTAAATCCATCCATCAGCACAATGCTTTGAGTGCGTTCCATCGAGTCCTACCGTAAAACGTGATATTTGACCCCAAAAAAAAAGTCGTTTCCCAGCAATAATTTTTGCGTAAAGTTACTTAGTTTGGTGTACAGAACGCTTGGTTGACGGCTTCGTGAAGGGTCTGTTTACACCCTGTATGAAGAACTGAAACATGCAATGTTTGTGCAAAAATAATGACATGGTAGTTTTTCTCATGCTAAGGTTAGATAGATTTAATACATCATAGATCATGTTAGCAACATTTTTTGTTGTTATCTTTTAGGTTCGTACGTATTCGTGCATTTTTGTTTGAGCTCGGCGAGTATCAAAACATTGACTCAAGGCTGGCTCAGGGTCGGGGACTCATTGTATTATCATTGGATCTGGTTTTCTTTGTATCACTCTGTCTCATTCCGAAAGCACAAAGGGGCATTTCCTTACTTATTAAATTCCAACAAAAAACCGGTTTTTTGCTAGCTTGTTCACTGGCAACACGGGGTTATACTCCGAGGGTCAGAGTTGTGCACAGGCTCTCTAGATGGTGTTGTAGTCGAATTAGATCGCGCTATCGTTTGCTTACAAGAGATTCATGACTACCGGCGGCTCACTACCCCACAGTAGGCTAAGGGTCGCGTGCAATATTATATATAGTACGTAGAACTTAAAGAGAGTGAGACCTATCCTGTTATAATATTTTTGAAATCTGTTCTTAATTGAACAGTTTATATTCCAAATTAGAATGCTGTAATGCATGAAACACTTGTACTAAGCCAGCTAAGAGATATTCTTTTAACTGAGTTGTTACAAGTGTTACACTCATTAGACAGATTTCACTTTGCACAATCACTACCTAATTAATTAGCTTTTGACTTTTGTTCGTCCTGAAACATCTAGAATTCCGATTTCTAGCTACTTGATCTTGTTTGGGGGGCCATCATGCCTAGAGATCACACGCGATATAGAGTTTGGGAAGGAAAACGGACTTCCCAGCAGTGGTGCACAAGAAGTAGAACAGTATACTCAAACGACGAGCCCCATCATTTTAATCTGACGTGCTTGTCCTTCTGACCTTCGGACCTTCTGTCCCTTTCCTGAAAATTCAATTGCAATGTGTACGTTGTAAAATGATTCATCAATGACGCAGCCATGAGCATTTAGAAACATCTATCAACAATGTGACGTTGTGCCTAACTTACATTGTATTACCACCATGCACTACACAACACCATACATTACTTTGTTCTACATATCTTTACAAATACGGAGTTTTTCTACTTCAATAAATAAATTATCGCTATGTAACTTGTCGCTCAGTGTAAAATAACGGTATTTAGCCGCATCTTGTTAGAATAGAAGCCGATCCAACCCCAACATAGATGGAAGTATTTTTTTAACGATGTATGATTCTAAAAGTTGCGTCGTTTAGAAGCAGGCTACGGTCATGCTCCTGCAGCCGAGACTCAAAACTGTTTGACACTTAAATAAGATTCTGAAAAAGTTATAGATATCAAACATATTGTCAGTCATAGTTCACGAAACACTTTTCACTTTTTAAAGCGATTTTCCCTTGTCTAGAACCTCTGGTCGACACCAGACAGGGTACCTGAATAAGATAATCAAATTTGAATACTATTTTTGACAAACAAGTAACCATATTACCAATTATTTAAAATATCTCGAAGAATTGATTACCGCTAGTCAATTGTCGTAAAATCTTTTATCATAAATTTTATTTTTAAACACTATTTTCTGATATTTAGTGGTGGCTGAGAAAGAAATTGATAGGATATAAACGTGTGACCTTGCTAAAGACATTTTTCAATAAAAGAAAAGAGAAAAGAAAAAGTATTTATTAGACTCACACAGAACAAAAAAAAGACATGGTTGCATTCACAATAAACGAAAATTATATAAAAAAGTAAATATAAGAAAAAGATAAAACAATTAAATTGGTCCTGTACGACGCCAAAAGGCCCCTATCTAAGCATGGTGCAATAAGTATTATCATTAGTAGTAAAAAATAACTAACCTTCTTGCGTGTTTTACGCATTTAAAGACAAATACTGGCTAAGTTCTAAATCTTTTACATTCGGTGGGACTAGTAAAGAAAACCGAAACAAAAGAAAATATCCTAACCAAGATGCAAGAAAGCTTTGAACATAGAGACTCCAGATGTTCCCAAGTTGAAAGGAAGTTTGTTCACCTCCCAACATACGAATTCTTTGGTAAACGTTTACAAAAGAATTTTTAATATTAAAAACTTGCGGTTTCGTCCTTATTTAATTTATTGCTGTAAAGGGAGTTCCAAAATGGCAATTTCAAACTGTTTATTGCTTCATAAAGAGTTTTTGTTAACTAGAATATGAGAATAGTAACTTTTCTTAGTAAACTTCTATTTCAATGTTTAAAATATGTAGAAATTAGTAAGAATATACGCCGATTTAATGTCTCAAAAACCATATCGGAGATCTTTTGTCGAAAATCTTTCACGTGAGTAAGAAAAGCCTGTATATATGTACATTTGTTTGTCTGCAAACCAAATTAAAACATTAGACTTACCACTGGTTCATACAAAAAACTAGTAACTAAATCTGCTGATTTAGTTTAGCTAACTACCGGGAGTTATGTTGATTCTTGGGATTATTGCTGTTTTTTTTTAGAAAACTCAGTCGTACTAGTATTTTTAGTCTATCTTTTCATAAAATAATATTCACTTTATTATTTTCTAACGAAATCACTATTGATTGAGAGTACAAAGCGTTAGAAACAAGATACTGTTGTGTTATCTATCGATGTAAATAAATGCCCTTCTGGGTTCACCTGACTGGATTGTAGATAATATATCAGCGGTCAGAAATAACTAAGTGATTTTTAAGTCGTCGTTAATCGTCTTACATTTTAAGTAAGCTAAAAACCATCGTGTAACGAAAATTAGTAAAATGGTTCTCTTTTGTCCTAGTTTGGGTTTTTAACGTAATTAAGAAGAGAGAAGCCTAGTGCTGTAGATTTTAGGTTTTATCTCATTGTGTTTATCTTCTTGTTACACTCGCGCTTTAGTTTAAATATTAGCCAGTCAACAAGATGAAAGCGGGCTCTCTGCTTTGGTTGCGCTAAACGTCCACATTATATACGTACGTAAGTAGTTGGCGGGGGCTACTATCACAATCAAGAGCAGCGCGGCAGCGGTGGCCTAGTGGTGGCGGCCTCGTCTTACGAACAGTAAGTTGTGGGTCCGAACCCAGGCAGGCGCATTAATTTGTGTAATTTATTTTATCAACATTGCTCTCAAAACGGTGAAGGAAATTATTGTGACGAAACCGCCCCGCGGTATGTCCCGGAACTAAAAATTCGAAGACATGTGACATCTAGCAAACCTGCACTAGGCCCGCATAGTAGATTAAGGCCAGGTTTCTCAGGATCGACCTATTTTTGCTTCAAGAGTAAAAAGTCAAATATTGTTTGTTTTGATCTGATAAAAATATATTTTATTTATTTTTATTTTTTTTATTTATGTATTTGCATCAGACACAACGATCCATACTTGAGTTAGTAAGAACACTTAAAAATAATGTTTGTATCAAAATAATCAGAGACAATAAATATATTGTAGTTAAATAAACATTCTTGATTATTCTCCGGTTTAAAACACGATAGATACAACTTCGCCCGATCGTACAAAATCGTTAATAACGTTAAAATGCTGATATCTTTTCAAATGGTACTTGAAGTAGACCAAACTTTTACACCCAAAAAACATATAAAAAAATTGGCAATGATGTTTAGCAGAAAATTAGTTTTTATTAGTTAATTAATTAGAACTGGACACAGCAAAATCAACAAATGTAATACAATAATTTGGTACAGTAAATATTAATCATAAACGTAGGTAGGTACTAGGTATATCTTTATATATAAAACAAAGTCGGGTTTGTTTGAACGCTTTTATCTCGAGAACGGCTGGATCGATTTTCATGGTTTTTGATTTGTTGTATTTGTCTCCGTGTAGCCAGTTTTTCTTTATTTTGTTGACTTATTTACATATTTAAGATAAAAACAATTACATGTTTTTATTATACTTCCTCTGCATTTTATGCTTTGCTTTTTTTCAGTTCTGTTGTCATGGGTGTCGTTTCCGTGGTTTTTGGGGTCGCTGATAACAAAAGTAAGGTCAAAATTAAAATTCAAGATGGCCCCGATGAATATTTTCGGTTTAATCGTCATGGGTGTCATTTTCATGGTTTTCGGTGTCGTTGATAACGAAACTGAGGTCAAAATGAAAATCCAAGATGGCGCCGACTAAACTTTTCGGTTTTTTCGTTATGGGTGTCATTTTCATGATTTTCGGAGTCACTGATAACGAAAATGAGGTCAAATAAAAATTCAAGATGGCGCCGATTAAATATATTCGGTTTTTCATCATGGGTGTCATTTTCATGGTTTTCGGTGTCACTGATAACGAAAATGAGCTCAAAATTAAAATTCAAGATGGCGCCGATGAAAATATTCGGTTTTTCGTCATGGGTGTCATTTTCATGGTTTTTGGGGTCGCTGGTAACGAAACTGAGGTCAAAATGAAAATCCAAGATGGCGCCGACTAAACTTTTCGGTTTTTTCGTTATGGGTATCATTTTCATGGTTTTCGGTGTCACTGATAACGAAAATGAGCTCAAAATTAAAATTCAAGATGGCGCCGATGAAAATATTCGGTTTTTCGTCATGGGTGTCATTTTAATGGTTTTTGGGGTCGCTGGTAACGAAACTGAGGTCAAAATGAAAATCCAAGAGGGCGCCGACTAAAGTTTTCGGTTTTTTCGTTATGGGTGTCATTTTCATGGTTTTCGGAGTCACTGATAACGAAAACGGGGTCAAATTAAATTCAAGATGGCGCTGATTAAATGTATTCGGTTTTTCATCATGGGTGTCATTTTCATGGTTGTCGGTGTCACTGATAACGAAAATAAACTGAATATTTTCGTCGGCACCATCTTGGATTTTCCTAACCTACCACCTACCTACCACCTACCTACCACCTACCTACCACCTACCTACCACCTACCTACCACCTACCTACCACCTACCCACCACCTACCTACCACCTATCTACCACCTGCCTACTACCTGCCTACTACCTAAGACCAAAGAATAGATTGTCCTGTGTATACTATTGTGATGAGTTTTACCCGAATTTACGGTTAAAACTAATGTACGCGTGGTCTATAACAACTTAGTTTACAAACTACCAAAACTCCCAACAAAATCTCTCCGTTTACTAGAAACACTCTAGTTAGGGTTTAGAATAAAACCACCAAATTATCAGTAAGTAGATGAACTACTTTAAGGGTACGTGCACTCACCGCCCGGGATAAGTGAGGACTAGTCTACACGGAACCGTAAAGCGTCACCAGTAGTTTACTGACATAAAGTCCAAAAACCAGATTGTAAGCACTGCATAGTGCGGAAGCGCTGTAATAATCATGAAAGTAAAGGAGATTCGGTGAAAATAAAAACAATTGTAGGTAGTAATAAAATAAATTATGTTACCGTACTTATATTTCCCTAAAAACTAAACCCCCAAAAATTAACATGAATTCCGTAAAACGAAGTTGACCGTACCTTCTGTTACAATTTTATACTGTGACTCGAAATTTTTGCACAGCGGGGTCAGCGAGTTCATTCAAATAGCGTCCGTGGCGACTTGCCACGGGCGTAGGTTTTTTAGCACTAAATGCCTACTGCGCTCGAATATCCTGGCCATAAAGCACATTCCCTCTCAAAGAGAGGAGGCCGTGTGTCCCAGCAGTGGGGCAACATTTAGGCTGATTATGTTAATATTACAATTTGTATACTTATCTATTCAAACAACTCAGGACATTTTCGATATAATGGAATTTTTTCCGATTATCGTTGCAGGATCGCCTTATCGAAACAAGCGGCGCCGAGATTGAATGACGTCGGTCTAGAGATATGGAAATTATTTTTTAAACTCACAGGTAAAAACAACAATAAATCAAAATTGAGGATATCATGAAAGTCGCCATTTTGCGGCCAATATGCAACTGCACCGATTCCTTAAAAAACATCACCTATTTTACCAGACAACCATCGATTTTAACATTTCCCTGCATTTACTGTCGTTAAAGTAAACGGGGTATAAGCTATAAAGGGTGTAAATAGGCCTTTAACGAAGCCGAAAGGCACTTGTTCTCCCCGTCTTTGCTATCATTTTTTTTGTTCTAGACCATACCTGGTACCATACTTCTAGTTACGGAGATATTGTGGGTCAAAGTTACAACTTTTTAAACACCTCCCGTACTATTAAATCCATCCATCAGCACAGTGCGTTCCATCGAGTCCTACCGTAAAACGTGATATTTGACCCCAAAAAAAAAGTCGTTTCCCTAAGTAACTACTTAGTTTGGTGTTACGAAAAAAATATTGCTGGTAGGTAATAAGTAGTTACTTAGTTTGGTGTACAGAACGCTTGGTTGACGGCTTCGTGAAGGGTCTGTTTACACCCTGTATAAAAAACTGAAACATGCAATGTTTGTGCAAAAATAATGACATGGTAGTTTTTCTCATGCAACGGTTAGATAGATTTAATACATCATAGATCATGTTAGCAACATTTTTTGTTGTTATCTTTTAGGTTCGTACGTATTCGTGCATATTTGTTTGAGCTCGGCGAGTATCAAAACATTGACTCAATTAAAATCAAAACGCTTAAGTTCAAGGCTGGCTCAGGGTCGGGGACTCATTGTATTATCATTGGATCTGGTTTTCTTTGTATCACTCTGTCTCATTCCGAAAGCACAAAGGGGCATTTTCTTACTTATTAAATTCCAACAAAAAACTGGTTTTTTGCTAGCTTGTTCACTGGCAACACGGGGTTAGACTCCGAGGGTCAGAGTTGTGCACAGGCTCTCTAGATGGTGTTGTAGTCGAATTAGATCGCGCTATCGTTTGCTTACAAGAGATTCATGACTACCGGCGGCTCACTACCCCACAGTAGGCTAAGGGTCGCGTGCAATATTATATATAGTACGTAGAACTTAAAGAGAGTGAGACCTATCCTGTTATAATATTTTTGAAATCTGTTCTTAATTGAACAGTTTATATTCCAAATTAGAATGCTGTAATGCATGAAACACTTGTACTAAGCCAGCTAAGAGATATTCTTTTAGCTGAGTTGTTACAAGTGTTACACTCATTAGACAGATTTCACTTTGCACAATCACTACCTAATTAATTAGCTTTGGACTTTTGTTCGTCCTGAAACATCCAGAATTCCGATTTCTAGCTACTTGATCTTGTTTGGGGGGCCATCATGCCTAAAGATCACACGCGATATAGAGTTTGGGAAGGAAAACGGACTTCCCAGCAGTGGTGCACAAGAAGTAGAACAGTATACTCAAGCGACGAGCCCCATCATTTTAATCTGACGTGCTTGTCCTTCTGACCTTCGGACCTTCTGTCCCTTTCCTGAAAATTCAATTGCAATGTGTACGTTGTAAAATGATTCATCAATGACGCAGCCATGAGCATTTAGAAACATCTATCAACAATGTGACGTTGTGCCTAACTTACATTGTTTTACCACCATGCACTACACAACACCATACATTACTTTGTTCTACATATCATGACAGCTTTATTTACAAATACGAAGTTTTTCTACTTCAATAAATAAATTATCGCTATGTAACTTGTCGCTCAGTGTAAAATACCGGTATTTAGCCGCATCTTGTTAGAATAGAAGCCGATCCAACCCCAACATAGATGGAAGTATTTTTTTAACGATGTATGATTCTAAAAGTTGCGTCGTTTAGAAGTAGGCTACGGTCATGCTCCTGCAGCCGAGACTCAAAACTGTTTGACACTTAAATAAGATTCTGAAAAAGTTATAGATATCAAACATAATGTCAGTCATAGTTCACGAAACGCTTTTCACTTTTTAAAGCGATTTTCCCTTGTCTAGAACCTCTGGTCGACACCAGACAGGGTACCTGAATAAGATAATCAAATTTGAATACTATTTTTGACAAACAAGTAACCATATTACCAATTATTTAAAATGTCTCGAAGAATTGATTACCGCTAGTCAATTGTCGTAAAATCTTTTATCATAAATTTTATTTTTAACACTATTTTCTGATATTTAGTGGTGTCTGAGAAAGAAATTGATAGGATATAAATGTGTGACCTTGCTAAAGATATTTTTCAATAAAAGAAAAGAGAAAAGAAAAAGTATTTATTAGACCCACACAGAACAAAAAAAAGACATGGTTGCATTCTTCACAATAAACGAAAATTATATAAAAAAGTAAATATAAGAAAAAGATAAAACAAATAAATTGGTCCTGTACGACGCCAAAAGGCCCCTATCTCAGCATGGTGCAATAAGTATTATCATAAGTAGTAAAAAATAACTAACCTTCTTGCGTGTTTTACGCATTTCAAGACAAATACTGGCTAAGTTCTAAATCTTTTACATTCGGTGGGATAGTAAAGAAAACCGAAACAAAAGAAAATATCGAAAAGTTACGAACTTAATATGCTTCAGTACAATAACATTCGGTATACAATTATTAGACTATTAAATCACAAAACAATTGCTTCGAATATAACCGTTTCAATTGCCATTATGCTGCCATTTTATTTTTCTTGACAATTACTGTCATTTGTTGGTAACGCTAGTAATTTAGATGCAAAGGGAAGGGGACTGTTCGAAAGAGATACCGCGGCCTTGGAACACAAAGGGCTAAGAAGGAACATGGGTGGGTTTTAGTCAGTACCAGTCTAACACTCTGATGATCTGAAAGAGCTTTTAGCTTCTTCCTTTTTTTTCAGATGGGAAATCATCAAGTCAGTCCTCCCGCTCTGGCATAAAAGCTCTTTCAGATTTCCTCCATCCATTAAGCAAGTACTACTCACCGCGTACAGCTTATTCGGTGTCACGGGGAGGTTGGGCACTGTGTTAGCGCGTCTGAAGAGCCACATCTTTTACACTTCTCCATCCGGCCTTGTCCATTCACACACGGGGAAACAATGGCGGTTGGGATTACACGGACCGATGTTATCTTACATAATCGAGATACAACGATAGCCCATTAACAGGTTAACGAGTTTAGCGATTATCTACCCGTGGAACTTTATCTAGGGAGGACGTGGTTATGTTGGGGAAGCGGTAGCGGATTGGTGTATGGTACAATTTTTGCAAGGAGGCTTGGAAAATGTCTCCTTAAGACAGGTTTTTATAACCTAGCTAGGAGAGCAGTGCTCACCCACACGTTTGTAGATAGTATTTTTTTTTTGTAAAACTGTTTTTTTAACGTGTACTTTATGCCTTGAGTAAATAAACAAATTTTATTATTTATTATTATGATATAAATGAGTGTTTTTACCTACCTCGCATTTCTGCTGTATCGTTCCATCGTACGACTTGATGTTCCAAACACTTATTTATTTAAATCCGGATATTTTAGATCAAATAGATTTAAAAGACTCGTATAGCGGACATTGTGAATATTTTAATACAAACATTTTGATCTCCAACATCTTTGATTTTGAGCACACGAGTGCTTCCTGATATGCGGGCGTTTGACACAAGACAGAGCGATTTGATACTAAGTAGTAACAAGTATTGGATTACAATTTTCTTCGTCTGTCGCTCGTAAATATTTGAAAGTCAGATGTACCCATATAATAAAAAACAAAAGTACCACACAAAACGAGCAGGTTTTTGACAGTTGACAAAAGAGCGTAATAGTTTTGTTTTCTTTTCAGCCAGTTAAATTGCAGGTATAGATGCATGTATAAAACCTCTATACATTATCAGGACTTGGTCAACTAACCAAGGAGTTTTTCATGTAAAATTGAATCCGTTAGTCCCGACTGGAAAACCCGACCGACCATACCGACTACCGACCATAGTCAATAACTTTCATCTAGAGTTCGTATGTATTTTAAACACACTTTTGAGGAAGAAACTAAGTGTCCCTTATTTTAAACTAAAAAACACAGCTTTTTGACTCACTCACGACCTAGCTTATTACTACCCAGTCATACACAGTCTTATTAATAAACTTTGACTAGAGCAAGACTAACTTTACTCTAAGGTTTAAGTTCGAAGTAATTAAATGTAGTATTAATAAACGTAAAGTAAGGAGGGAGTAAGCTAATGCGAGCTTACTCTTGGAATAAAAGTTAATCATTGGCACCCCATAGTTTAACGGCTGACTAAGCATAGAGTAGCCGTGTGTTTTGACGTTTTATAAAATTCGTAACCGATTTTGTGATTCTGACCATCCACTGTTTGTGCTTTTTTGTTCACGCGTGTTAATTTTATTGTGCATAGAAAATGGAAAGAGATTATTTTATTGATGATTTAAGGGTGTTAGATGAATTAAATGAGGTTGGAAACCAGGTGGCATTAGTGAGACGTGTTAAATTATATAAAATACGGAAGAATCCACTAGAAGAACTTCAGGAAACTGAGTTTAAGTCTAAGTACAGATTTTCTCGATCCACTGCAGTGTTCATAATTGATATGGTGAAAAATGATTTAGCTGGTGATTCAAGAGGCGGCTTTATACCACCCCATCTGAAAGTTCTGACAGCAATAAGAACATGGGCCCGTGGAGAGGTAAATTATTTTCAGTTTCTACTGTATATCCTACCAATAAATATTCAATATAAATTATATTCACAAAAGAGTGCATAATTAGGTACTTGTTTTTACTTTGTAACCCAATATTTTCACGTCAACAGATTCAAGATGATGCAGGGGATCTTAGTGGAATGAGTCAGCCAACAATATCACTTGTATGCAAAGAAGTTGCCTTAGCTATACTAGCACAAAGAACTCAATGGATTAAAATGCCACAAACCGATGCAGAACAGAATAATGTAGTTGCTGAATTTTATTCATTGTGTGGATTCCGACAAGTGATTGGGGCTATTGATTGCACACACATTCGAATTCCAAAAGTTGGTGGAGAAGTTGGACAATATTATATAAACAGGAAAGGATACAGTTCAATAAATGTGCAAGTAAGTTTTTTAGGTAGCCTGCTTGCTTGTAACAAACAAGTAATTACATCTAATGAACACCCTGCTACTCATATTTCAAGATATATGTACTTTGTTTCAGGTAGTATCAAATGCTAACTTGGAGATCATGGATATTGTAGCTCATTGGCGAGGCAGTACACATGATTCAAGAATATTCAATGAATGTCGCTTGAAACAAAGATTTGAGCAGTCAGAATTTAAAGGCAGACTGTTAGGAGATTCAGGATATGCTTGTACTGCATATTTGTTTACTCCTGTCCTTCATCCTAGTACAGAAAAGGAAGAAACATATAACCGGGCACACATAAGGACCCGTAATGTTGTAGAAAGATGCTTTGGATTGTGGAAACAAAGGTTCCGTTGTTTACTGAGAGGATTCACGACAAAATTAGAAAATACAAAGCTTTATATTGTTGCATTGGCAGTACTGCATAATATTGCAATGCACAGACATGATTTGATTGAGGGTGAAGAAGATTATGAGATTGTCCCAGTAATACAAGCAGTTAACAACTCGCTCAGGGGTAATTCTGCACGGGCAGCATTTATTAATGAAAATTTTTAAAATAGATGTGTTAATGATAAGTGTATCTGTACATACTATATTTCAAGGAAATAAAAGATTTGACTTGGTAGTTTACTTTATGGTTTTATTTTTTAAATCATCTTTTTTTAATTCTAAAATTTCCCTTTCTAATATTGCAGATTTTAATTTCTCCCGGTGTATTTGCATTTTGATTGCATGTTCTTCATCAGCCATTTCCATACGTCTTATATGCTCCTCGTCTTTTAACATTTTGCTATGGCTTAGCATGCTATTTACGTAGTCCTCATGGCTCTGTGAATATCAAAGAGTTAAATTAAATATAAGAGTAAGATTTAAAATAAGCAGCAGTAGATGATATAAATATTACCTTTTTTGAGTTTGTACCACCATTCATCACATTACTTAAATTTATTTTTCGTTTGGCTACCTGAAAAATTAAGAATAAGATTAATAAGAAAAAGCTTTTCCTTACACCCTGTACACTGTTATTTAATCTGTCAAAATATTTACAACATCAATTTTTTATGTAAAAATTAATCTGTATTTACTGATTCACTACTCACAAAAAACTAGCTTAATAATATTTTACACATGAAAGATAAAGAAACACTATCTCACTTACTTAATGTGAAATTGCTCCCATGCTTTAGTTTTTATTTTGTTTGTGTTTGTGTCCAGCGATTTATTCTCAATAATTTGAGCATATTCTTTAAAAACTGTACGAAATAATTGCTGAAACAATAAAATACATTAGGAAATAACAACCACGGTAAAAATAATTAAAGACCACGCATTAAAAAAACAACATGGTTTACCTTTTCTTCTTCATCCCAGTTTATGGAGCGAATGCGTTTTTGACTCATTTTAGTATTAGACGATTATAGTAAATAATATATAATGCTAATGTATTTGTATCTTCTATTTTTACTGGAAATCAAAAACACTCACAAACCTTCGAACAAGCAAACAGCGTCTATCTTGTCACGTTGACAGCTTCTGTCGTTCATTTTGTAATCGCATTGAGTTCATTTCATTCAATAATTCACTCTTTTTACTTTTAAATTCCGTGTGTTGCCAGAACATTCGTTCTTATCTCGATGTAAGGAATGTATTGTTAAACCGAGGTTATTCCTTGTTTATAAATAACGTTCTTATTCCAAAGTTAATACTTTGTTACTCTCGGATTAACTAGTCTGAGATTAACGTCGGATTACCTTTGGAATAGGCGATTTTTATTAATAAGACTGACAGTGTTTAAACAAGTATTTCACTAGTTATGAGGAGTTGGCTGAAATTGGAAGCACTTTTTATAATCAAACATCGAGTGAAGATTGTAAAAAGTATTAGTGTTATTGTACAAAAATTGTACGTTTAAAGCACCCGGATTTATTTTGTAATAAACACCCGATTAGGTCAAAGTAATTAAGTTTAGCATAAACGTCAGCGCTTAAGCTTGAATAATAATATGGTACATAATTCACCTGAATTGATTGCCGTCTGACCTTTTCAGCAATTACTTGGCAATACAGTGTTTTAATCATTCTAGTGGTCAGATTTTCAGGGTTTTGAGACGATTACCGTGGAAGTGCTGTGTTAGAGTGAGACCAATTCAGTGTCATGAGTACTTGTGGCGACGTAAGAATGAAAACTCTCAACATAAATGATGTAACCAAGGTATTGTAAAGTATTCTGATTTAAAAGAGTGTCCATGGAGTTTCTTGCCCGTTCTTCTCCATAGAGATCTACGCTAGGGAATGGGCAACTACAGTACTTTCACAGTTTTTATGCCTTGTGACTGGGACTGTAGCTATTTTTCATTATTGTCTTTGTTTCGACAATTCAAAAGTGCCTGTAATTGGCCTATTTGAAATATATGATTTTGATTTTGATTTTGAACCAAAGCTAAATAACCAACTGCGTGGCGAGGCACGAAATTATTAAAATGTGAAAAGAGCGCATATCCATCCATAGACTGACTTTAACATTCGCAGCTAAACTTTAGAAATAGACCTGCCCTCCAGCTCCATATATCACAAAAATAGACGTACATATATAAAGAAGTACCTATAGAAGTTAACCATTTAACAGATAGATAACGCTGACTATCCGGTGCCTAGGATACACCAAACGAGCATTCATGTTGGGGTCGGCTTCCAGCCTTACCAGATGCAGTGGAATATCAGTATTGTACATGGAGTGACTACCAATCTGACCTCCACAGCCCAGTTGCTGGGTTATACAGCACCCCTTAGAGCTATCACTCCCAGAAGCCTCAAAGACTGTGAGATCTTATCAAAACTAATATAAGCCAACCCGCTCCGCTTCCCTACTATAACCGCTCCCTTATAACAACTTGAGTAACGAAGAGCGAAAGCGGACACTCTTACTTATTAGTGTACATGGCTTATGACTTTATACGGTTGAATTGGCTACATTAGGTGATAACCTTTTTATGTTATTGCGTACACGCGCGAGGGAGTAGTAAAAGTTTAATCGAAAAATGGAAAACTTTCTTAGCTGTTGTTTATAACAGAATTTCTTGGTTGAGCTATCTTACAGCTTTGGATACGTAAATAAGAGGAGCTCGTGGCTACATAATAATAGCTGCCGCTCGGGTCGATCTTTAGGTTAAGCCGTGCTTTCCTAGGTTGGTCTGTGGATGGGTGACCACCCATTACATACCAAATTTCCTCCGTGTCTCGGAAAGCATGTTAAGCCGCTGGTCCCGGGTGTCATTTATAGATCTTTGACAGTCTTTAGGTAGTGAGTGGCCCTAAAAGTCTGACAACCAGTCTTACCAAAGGGTATCGTTTTACTCAGTACTAACTGGGTTGTGGAGGTCAGATAGGCATAGTTGGGAAAAGGCTAGGCAGAAGATGAACTGTCAACCCAGTATCTTGGTGATTCCGGGTCTCTTACATTTTATAGGTAGTTGTTCTTCCCTGGCACACCCTCACTCTATTTCTGTCGCAAAAAATATTTTCAATCAATAGTTCAATATTCGATAAAATTTTGTCCTTGCATCAAGGGGTTATATCGATAGCATGTGGGAGCGTCCTTTTGTTGTTGTCATACCGTTTTTATAGCCCCATACACGATGTTTTCATTTGGGAGGAGTATTTGACCTCTAAGGGAAATATTACAATATTCGGTATGTGTAATATCACATTTGTATTCTGAGAAGGGCGTTCTACGATTTGGACCAGCTTATAAATCGCGCCGTGTTCGAGGTCAAGGGATTTTAACTTCCACGAGTCGAGGACTTTTCCTGGTTTAGCGTTAGCAGTCTTATGAGTGATTAATTGAGATGGGACAGTTTAGATATACCTCAAACTAGGTAGAGAATTTGTGAATAAGAAACTACGTCGCGTCGCCGATTTTAATACTAAGAAAAGCTTGGTTTCAAAGCCTTCCTTCAATTTTCACAAGTTACGTGATTTTTCTGTTTTTCTCCTATTACCAGACCAATTTAGCCTAGAGCTTCATGGTCCAGTTTGCCTGGCACATTTAACCTGTTTTAAGGCGAGATTAAGTGCCAGCGCCCTTGAGCGAATCGTCGAACCGTCGCCCGCAAGGGCTCTCGCTTCAACGCGCACCAAGTTTATTCGAAAAAACAACCCCCTTGATTTATCAAACACAATAAAAATAAAAACCGTATACTAAAATATGGGTCATTAAATTGTCTTTTAGATGGTCAAAGTTTCATGCAAATACGCCTGATAGTTTTTGCGTGATTATAGTTTTTTTGTCCACGTTAGACATTATTTTACAAATTAATTACACTATGTTATAAAAATATAATTTCACATTTTCACATATCAAATTATGAAGAAAATTGTCTAGTATAACATATTTTTTTTTCAAAGAAATAATACTGGAAGTTTAGACGTGATGTTCAATTTAAAATCATTAAAAGTCGTATATCTGCGCCATAACAGAAGAACTCCTGCATCATGTCGTTCGAATAGTTCCTTCAGCTTGCTTCCCCACATACAACCAAAACTATTTCTGTGCCTCGGAAGACCATCTTGAAATTTTGTGAGATGCATTTCAGTATATGCTCCACTTTCTAGATTGATATACTGAATACGTGGTAACCGTTATCGCGTCGATGTCCCTTCCACCCCGTATGTTAATTGAAGTCTCCCATTATCAATAATCACTAATTCAAAAGCGTACCTACCTATACAAAAAACCAACCCTATTACTACACCCACATCCTTCACTTAAAGCTGGCTATTTTAATGAGGTCACTTTGTTCAAGTTTGTTTAGTTCTGTACACACCTCGTTCAAAGAGTCCATTAAATCTCACCCACTATGTTTCAGCTCAGCTGACCATTCAACAGATCAATGACCTCTAACAAATTCGCAAATACGCAATTATTGGGAATAATAATGATTATCGCGAATTATCGATCATAGTGCAATCTCATGCAAGTGGATTTCAGCATAACGATGACAATGATAGTGGTATCTAAAGTGCTTGGTACTCCATTAGTCTGTATTAAGGGTGTCAGTGCTTTAATGAGTCAACCTTTTTGTTGTAAATCTAGCGTATAGTTGCTTTGTTGCGTAGTTATGACGTGGTTACACGTAGTCTTGCCGTCTTGTCCTGGGTAAAGAATGAACCATGGTAGTGACGTGACTTAGCTGTCTCTGATAATGAAATGGGTGAACCGTTTACTTTCGAAATGTAGCACTTTTGATGTGGCCGCAGAATCATTCATAATTCTGTCAAAGATTCAAATATTAGGTTAAAAGGACTTTTAGGATGACCTGACCACAAGTGACAATTCCTTACAAAGCCCTCCGTAATTTTTAAATATTTCTTAACAGGGTCATCGAATGTCAATTCGATAACTACAATAAATACAATCAATGATTTGATATAAGTTATACGAACGAATGTTAATATCCTGCCCCCGTAGCATGACCACCGTAGACAAGGATTTCTTTGACGGAAGAATCTACAAAATGAGAGATTGTGTCGACACAATGACAGATTTCTTTGAACGAACACGAAACTTTATATACGTGTCCAATGTGTATAAATAAACCTAATTTTACTCCTTTCATTTTAACAAAACATAGTTATAAAAAATACCTGCTGTGTTAGTATTTTAAAATGTATAAAAAGTAGCCGCGACCATTCTGCTAAAATAGGTAAATGTCGTCTAAACGCTACTCACATTCTATCATTTTTATTATTGTGTTTGTTTGTTCATGTATAAAGGGTGTAGCAAGACCCTTAACGAAACCGACAAGCACTTGTATTCTCCGTCATTGCGATATTTATTTGTTCTAGACCATTCCTGGGAACCTTCTAGTTACGGAGATATTGGGAGTCAAAGTTTCAACTTTTTCACATTTTTTTTTTAAACATGTTTTTAATGTAAAATTTTTACTTTAAACACCTCCGTACTATTCAATCCAACCATCAGCACAATGCACAATGTTTTGAGTGCGTTGCATTGAATCTTATATATTCCTCGTCAAGGGTCCGTTTACACCCTGTATTTGTCATAATTCGCTGCATTAAATTCCCGATCTCTTCAATAGTGCAATTACACAGATGGTGCACCTGAGAAATTACAGTATCGAGGAGTCAGAGAAATTCTTGAATAAGCAGTATTCCAGGATTGACCTAACCAAGATGCAACAAAGCTTTGAACATAGAGACTCTAGATGTTCCCAAGTTGAAAGGAAGTTTGTTCACCTCCCAACATACGAATTCTTTGGCAAACGTTTACAAAAGAATTTTTAATATTAAAAACTTGCGGTTTCGTCCTCATTTAATTTGTTGCTGTAAAGGGAGTTCCAAAATGGCAATTTCAAACTGTTTATTGCTTCATAAAGAGTTTTTGTTAACTAGAATATGAGAATAGTAACTTTTCTTATTAAACTTCTATTTCAATGTTTAAAATATGTAGAAATTAATAAGAATATACGTCGATGTAATGTCTCAAAAACCATATCGGAGATCTTTTGTCGAAAATCTTTCACGTGAGTAAGAAACGCCTGTTTTTTTGTCTGCAAACCAAACAACATATTTCACAATATTACACAACAAACACACACAACCAAACATTCGTTTGTCTGCAAACCAAATTAAAACATTAGACTTACCCTCAAGATCCTGAAAGGACTCTCAGCCAGCAAGCAGACTTCTCCAGACGTCGCTTTATCAGGCTGAGCAGGCAGCATGATCTGCAGCTCTCCCCCAGGGTCCACCTTCTCACGATTATGACGATTCTGACCGGTCAGGGTCCACACCCATTCCTGAAAGCAAGTTGTTGCCAATTAAGACAGTGTTCTTCAGTGATACAAAGTTCAGTTTAGAGTCTCTCAAGTATAAGTTCTGTTATCAATCTTGAAGGACCAAGACCGACGGGCATGACCTATCATATTCGTGCTCGAATAGACGTTTGTGAAGCGAGGATTTCACAGACGTGACTTTACTGACTATTGATAATTGACAAAAGGCTTTATATTATAAACATCAAAAGTGCAAATGAATGGGACATGATCTGATCAGAAACAACGCACTTGCACTGGTTGCTTCAGCTCCTTGCTAGACAAAAGCAATGTTTAAACTTAAATGAAAGTACCGTCGAAAGAATTATGTTGCACTTAGGTACATACTCAAGAGCCTGGACACTGGAGGCTTATCTACGAAAGTAAACAATTTAAGGCGACAAAACCAAAAATGCGTCCTGTAACACACGAAATTCTCGTTGAATTGCGTCCACTATCACGACACAATCGTTTTGCGTCACGCATTGCTCACGAACGGACAGCATGGTTGGATAATGTAATATAAGGGATTAACATCTCATAAAACCATGACGTGATAATATTATTGATAACGAGAAAGCTTCATGATTGAAAAGACCGCGTTTAATCAATATGTATTTCAGAGAAAACAAAAAGGGAAATCTTGGTGGTGTAATTACAAATCATAGATATTTAAAAAAAGATGTTATCTTATGGCCTGAGAGAAACATTATCATAAGAGTTGTCAAAGGCAAATACACAAATTACTAACATTTCCTTCACAACAAAAAGTACGACCAACACAACAAAATGTATCACATCGTGAAAAAGCCTTAGCTAATCTGCAACAGCATTCTGAATGTACGTAACCACAAGCCAAAAAAAACTATTGCCAATGTAATATTTTCTATATAGAAAACTATATAAAAGTGATTTTCGCACAGCAGTAAGATTATTGTTATTTATTGTTTCCTTCCCGAGTCACAATGCTTAAGTACGATGCTAGACAAAATCGTATCCAGTAACTTTTTCCTCTAATATTTTCCCTTATTATGATAGTGAAATTCGATTGCTTTTTATTTCATTGACACAAGAAAACCTTGACCCACAGCCTCCTCTGCACTTAGACAACAAACTTCAAGTTCAAAGTTATAATAGTAGAGTTAACGCAAAAACACTTCCACGTGGTCCTTAAGCGTGACTGTTCCTGCAATTGCAATTAGCGTCACAATAAAAAATGCGCCTTTGTTTCGACTCCTAGCAACTTTTGATTGAAACCCCACTTTAAGTTTCTTTGAAAAAAAGGAGTAGGTACATTTAGATTAATAGAAACGTGTCGGCTTCTGCATTCCGCGGGCAGACAAAAGCTATTATATTATCATAAAACCTTAATTTTAAACTTAAAGTTTTTTAATTAAATAGTTATTGGTAAGACTTCCAAACAGTTTTACCCATGTTTTTCTTGACTCATGAGCCACTCCACAGTTTTTGTTCTCATGCCAGGCAGAGTTATGTATTCTAGAACCTTCTTTAATTAAAGCTTTAAACCAGTCTTAACAAATAAGGTACTCGAATAAACGTGATCTAAATCTCACAGAATGTATATCAACATAATTATATCACATTGCCAGGGTTTCATATAACGTACCTACTCGTGTAGTAAATAAATTAAACTTTTGTACAATAAATTAGAGTAAAATTTGTAACCCCTTATGCGTCATACACTATGTTAATTCTCAAACATATTGCTTACAGCCCCAAGAGAGTATAATAACCGCCGGAATTTATATTAAATTAAGCTTTTATTATAGTAGTATAATACCTCATTCTGGTAATAAGTAGGTATACCGAACTCGACTGATTACTAATAGGCGAGGTTGCTATGCTAATATTAAAGTTAGATTTTGACCCAAAAGACCAATTTATGGTTTATTAAAAGCCCTTGTTTTGATTCCAAATATAGTCATAGTTACAATTTAAGCTACCGAAACAGCGGTTAACGTGGCAATCTACCGGACTCAAGTTATTTGAAAAGACTTATCACCCGTATGAAAAAAGAAGAATAAAGTATTATTAAGCATTTGCTACCTCATTTAAACTGCTCCTCCTTGAATATTTTGCATCACATTTAATTTGATTACTTCCTGAAAGTTATGTCCTTATGGCTTTACAAAGTAACATTGTATCAGTGATACTTATGATGCACATGACAAAAATATATTCGACAGACATTATGCTACCGGCATTATATTAATTTGTTAGAAGTCGTCGAAGAACAACGAAACCCTTTCAAAACGATTGTCACTCGACTATGCCCTCTGAAAGTCTTCAGGATATGAGTGGACCGCTTATAGACCCAAAAGTACTATATCCGTTCATAGTGGGTATCTCATAAAATCACCAAGTCTAAAAATATCTCAAACTGAGCGTGATGTATCGTTGACGGTGACAGCATGGTAATTTATTTTACGTATGTTATAACGAGATGAAATTACTTTTCTACATTTCTTTCCGCTGTACCCGAATCCGGCTCGAAGGACCAACTTAAATATTTAGTTACGCCCATTAAATTAATTATGGAATTGAAATAGAACATAAGAACAAACACATGTAAACGGTTCAATCGCTTAGACCCCACTCGCAATTCTTATATTCCCATAAGTAGCGTAGCTAAAGGAATTCACAAGAATACATCACCATTCACCCACACAGCATAGATACTTCGCTACTTCTGTAAAATGAGACTTAATGATAACTTGTAAAATGTGGAAAGGTATGAGCCACAATTTACCCTAATCTAAATATTAAAAGAATACTTAAAGAGACACGCGAATAAAGGTTCAAAAGTCAACTCCTAAAACGAACGAGACCAGAATATGCAATCATGAGAATGATCCATTTGTTTTTCAATAACATTTCTACAGAGAAGGAAAGTTTTGCTGCAGGAGTAAAATGTTACGACATAGATAGGGCAATCTCCTATTATTACAACTGTTACCTCCCCTGTGGTTTAGAGCGAGATATTACTCTCGGTTACGTCGAGTTTGTTACCAAACTGATTAGGGAATGAAAGGAAAAGTGTAGCAACGTTTGTTGACCTTAAGAAAGCTGAAAGGGTTGTCAAAACAAGGATCCTAATTAAATCCTTTAAAATGACAGTCTTTTGACATAGGATTTAAAAACAAAGCATGGATTATTCCTGCTATATGAGCAGGAATAATCCATGCTTTGTAATCCTAATCCTAGTAAGTCTGCACTAGAAATGCTTGACAAGTCTCAAGGACCTCTACTAGATAAGTTATCGTGGTCCCAGTTTATACATTATTAACCAGCTGGGGATGTTGTTATTGACACATCTAATCCTGCTTACCTTTAAAAAATAACAAGCGTTATAACTTTATATTATAACCCCTAAGTGCTCTTAACTCTCTACTTACTCGCTGATAAAACGAAAACACTTACTTGAAACAAAGGGATTTTCTATATTTTTACGAGCAAGAAAATCCAATTACGAATGTATCAAAGGAATCAAAAGTTAAACCGATAAAGGCAAGCTTTTAACGTTAAATAACTGTCATAATGAAATAACTTAACGATGTTTAACAGTATTAGTTACGTTTCTATTTAGGGAACATGTCAGTATAGTTAGTGGGTAAACATGTTTTTAGGGTTCAATATTTTTATGATACTCGTAGGTACCATTTCAGGTGTCATAATAACGAAAAATTTAGAGGAATTCGGTTGTCAAGGTTAGGCATGACAAAAATGTCGTGAAGAAAATTTTAAGCATGGTTGTGATAAGTGTACCGTAAGACCAAAGAAACGATGAATGTTTTATGCCAAAGATGATTTGAAGGGGGTTAATAGTCATGATGGCTAATTGAGAAGTATTGAAGGTGACTGCATAGATCCGATACCAAATCGGGATATTATTGGATAGACTGAAATCCGACCCCAACATAGTTGGGAAAAAGCAAGGCAGATGATAAACTTTTTAAGACATTATTATATGTTTGTACAGTTTAGTTTCTGTTTACGAGTCTTATCAACACAGTGTTAATCAAATTGTCTGTTCCACGTTTTATTAACAATTAATTTGGCATAATCAATTCCACAGTCTCATTTGTTGTTATTATTAATTACTAGCGCCCCCCCCCCCCCGGCTTCGCACGGGTGAAATATACATATAAACCTTCCTCTTGAATCGCTCTATCTATTACTGTAAACCGCATCAAAATCCGTTGCGTAGTTTTAAAGATCCAAGCATACATAGGGACAGACAGACAGCGGGGAGCGATTTTGTTTTATAGTATGTAGTGATTTCAGTAAAACGATAATTACTAACGAATTAACTAGGCTATATTGTCCCATTGTAAGTTAAAGGCCTCTCTCACCCTTTTCTATACAATTTTGTATTCTACAAGCACCAAATCTCTCGGTAAGAGAAAAATACGTCTTCCTATCTTCACTTTTAAAACGAGCATTACACTTTAGAAGTAATATTTTTTTTGCGTCTTAGCAAACTGTGAAACTTCATCATCTGCCTAGCCTTTTCCCAACTATATTGGGGTCGGCTTCCAGTCGATCCGGATGCAGCTGAATACCAGTATTTTACATGGAGCGACTGCCTATCTGACCTCCACAACCCAGTTAGTACTGGGTAATACGATACCCCTTGGTAAGACTGGTTATCAGACTTTTTGGGCCACTGACTACGTAACGACTGTCAAAGATCTACAAATGACACCCAGGACCAACGGCTTAACGCGCTTTCCGAGGCACGGAGGAAACTCGGTATGTAATGGGCGGTCACCCATCCACAGACCAACCTAGCACCCAACCAAGCACGGCTTAACCTAAAGATCGACCCGAGCGGCTGTTATTATGTAGCCACAAGCTCCTCCAAACTGTGAAACTTGGTTTTCAAAGTCCCAACTTTTCTCTAAAAACGTTACTATTATAACTTGTACTATGATTGGCAACAGCAAGAGACGTTGAAATTTTCCATTGTTTATTCAGTGTTTTTATTGTACATAGTTAAAGACTATATTATACCTGATTATTATTATATCAAGGACAAGGTTGCCGCCATTTCTCGTCCATAATATTAGTGGATTAAAAAATATTGTAACAGGAAAACTGTATTACCTATCCAAAGATACACAGCTTTGCCGACCTGAATTCGAACACAGCAAGCACCTTATAACGTTCTACCACTTAGTCTTCAGTTCAAAAATGGTACAATACGTTTCAAATGAGAATAGCACTGACCTCACGCTATGTTGTGAGTTTAACAAAAAAAAATACTTTATTAAGTTTGTGATTGCCGCTTTGTATTTTTTTGGCGACTTTTTTAAAATACCAACCTAATATTTTTTGGTGACCATACCCAAATTCTTAGATTTGACAGCTATGACGCCACAACGTGGCGCGAATTCTGTCCTATTCTCATTTGAAACCAAGGCAAGCTTATAAGACTCTTTGACCGAGACGATTTTCGTAGAGAAAATGGGTTTATATGCCAGTATGCCGTATGCTAGTTTGTCTTATTTTTACGGGGTGTTTCGATTTTATAGTGTAACCTTCACCTAGATGAAACCAATTAATACCCTGTTTACGAAGAATGTTTTGTTATTTTATGTCATTTTGAATGATGCACGTCATGTCTTTGCAACAAATAAATATTTTGTTTTCATTCGTTCTTCTTTCAAATGTGTTTAGCCGAATAGTAAAGGCTTTTATTTTCAATGTTAAGTATTTAGACTGATTTTATGTGAACTCATGCCTGAATAGAATATAATCGTGGCGAAAGCTTTGTCTGCATTGCTTAAGAGTAAACGAAAGGTTCTATCCAAAGGGACTATCAATACAATTGAACGATGGCACAATTTAAACAGATGAGAATAGTAGAATAAACAGCTGGAATTGTGGCTAAGCAGTGACACAGTGACTCGGAATTGTGAAGAAAAGAGCTAAAAAGATGAAAGCAGCTACATACATCAAAATTATACAGTTCAGTGAATGGACCGATTCATGTGGTCAGAATGCTGTCCACTCAAAAGGATTTTTATTAGACGCCAGAAAATCCATTTTCGAATAAATGCTGTCGATCTCTAAAATCCGAAAGCTTTAGTCACATTATAAACATACTTAAATATTAATGGGCCATTTGAAGTAATCAGTAACGTTCACGATCAAGTTACGTTTTATAAATCTCATTACTTGAGTAGCGTTTTAGTTTTTATCTAATCAATTAATGTTTAGTCTTGAAAGAAAACAAGATTTTTCCATTGTTTGTTTTGTTGGCTAATACGTTAAGATGCTGCGAATATGTAGCTATTTATACGCTTTATTAATAATAGTCATAATTAATGGATGATGATCAAGGTCCTGCCAAGATTATTATATTACTCTTTAAGCATCTTATTCTATGGAACAATAAGTTTGGCAATCTCTATCGGTTTATAAATTATAAATAACGACATATTAATTGGTAATTGAGATGCGTGTTTAAAGGCATTGCAGGCGAATCCCGTTAAGGGAGTGCCTCAATATTCCGCATAAAAGGCATCGGTAATATCTTTCTTTTGTTTCCTGATTCCGCACGTTCTCTGTAATTCAATGAACCCATTTTTAGCAGACCTCTTTTTATAATCGTTCGTTATGACCTTTTTTTAGTACTCGTTAAAGCTGCGTCTACGCTAGGCAAGCCGTACAAGTTCGAAGCACGAATTCGCTTAGCGTAGACGGACTTAGAAGCCTCGACCGAGCACTTCCGCCAAGGGAATTTATGCTCCGCTTGTGCTCCGCTCGTGTTCGGCTCGCCTAGCATAGACGCAGCTTAACACCTACCAAAGAGCTAACATTTCGTATGTGCCTTTACGTAAATATTCTCAAGACTGGTGGTTCTAATGACATTATTATACTGGTTATATTGTATCCAGTAAAATAAGTGACAGACGAAAAAGCAACCTATCTACAGCCCCCGTAGCATGACCACCGTAGACAAGGATTAAAATGACAGATTGTGTCGACACAATGACAGCTTTCTTTGCACTATCTGTCATTTTGTCGATTCTTCCGTCAAAGAAATCCTTGTCTACGGTGGTCATGCTACGGGGGCAGGTGTTTTAGTTAATAATTAAGTATTTATAACCCCATATCCTAACCGAAAGCGATTGTTACGAGAATACCAAGCGACGAGATCGTTTATATGAACTACGAGTGCGACGATCACATATTTCGTGGTGTTCCCCGTATTGTAAACTGCCAATGTAATTACATTTAGTTGGTCTTCTTAAATTATTTATTGTATGTTTGCAATACTGCTTTTTATTGTCTACTTTTCCAAGCATGTACAACAAGTAATAAACGTATTGGTCAAATATTATCAGCATCTTTTATTTAATCGCTACACCCCGTCCCCTAACCAAAGTGATCGGTCACTCATTTGTTCGGATAACAGGGAAACTAAGCCGCGTTCGGGTTCGCTATTTAAAATAAAAGCGATAGTCGCATGGTCGTGCAACAATCGCCTTTGTTAGGACGCATCCTTATTCTATTAATTAAGTAAACAAGCAACGTAGGTGTTTAAACACGATAGCGGGTGCAAAACTATTAATTAGCATGAATGAAGCCAATGTCCCTCGGTGTCCGAGCTAAATGCATCGTTTTTACGGTCACAAAGAAGTAATGCCGTAATATGAATAACAGAAAGGCAACTAACACGAATTTCAACTCTAAAGAAATTAAATCTACGTTAATTTTAGATTGACAAAAACTCCTGAAAAGGTTGTGAGATTTTGAAGTGGTAACGTAAAATGAACTGTAAGTTGTACAGTTAAAGTGTATAATTATATGGCAAGTTATTTAATTTTAAAGTATAATATTACTTTTAACAAAAGCTTAATCCCTTGATCCGTCGAAGTCTTGGTCGCATGCAATGTGCTGATTGGAGTATTAGCGGAAACGAATACGGAATTTTAAATCAGAAATGGATTTCGATTTAAAAAAATATTCAGTGTCTTTTTTGATCAGAAAGTCAATAATGTCCTTAAAAATCTTCAAAATAATAATCCGCGACTTCGTCCGCGTGGACTTAGATCTTTCTGAGCCTGTTACTTGCACAGGCACTTTGTTACGGGTCTATTTGAAATAAAGGCTTTGTGTTTGAATCAAGTCTATAACCTGCCCAATCAACAAACACCAAAACAATAGTGTAAATTGTCATACTAACGAACAGACAAAGTCATGTTGCCTTTTATAATAACAGGCTGAGAAAGATCTAAGTCCACGCGGACGAAGTCGCGGACACATAAATCTGTAGACGTGGCGTTTCTGTACATTGAAAATATTTGATAAAAAACGGTAGGCGTGTTCAAGGGTCATACACAGAACCCATTTATACTATTTTTTTAGGTATTACATAATGTGTAGGTAAATTACAATGCATTGAATCTATATAATTATAATACATTTATTATAATTCAATGAACAAATAATGTTCACAACTTAGAGAAGGTTTAAGTTTTTGTTTCATTGTGCTCTCCATCAGAAAATATATTAATTTAAAGAGTTTAAGGAGAACTTATCATCATTATGCAAAGACATCTATTGAACAAAAATGATACTAATGAATAAAAATGTGCTCACAAGATAATTTTTATATCGACTGACAGGCTTTTTTAAAGAGTTATGATAGCAAAAAGGTACTCTAAATGACGCTACTTTGAAAATCTACATAGCCTATAAAGTGTTCGTTCGATCGCTCTCCATTTGACTCCATTTTCTGAATCGCGGTGTTAAGATTTTCCGTGAAAGAATGACCCTCGCCCGTTTCAGCTGTCTTTCGGTTGGATTTTTTGGAGAACGTTCTTAATTCGACGCGTAATTTTTTTTATGTATGACCACGTATAACTTTTTACAGAGAAGTCCAATTTGCATTTCTGCATGATTCTTTTTTTAGTGAAAAGCTTATATCTCCCATTTAAAATTGCAAAATCGTGTTTGGGCTCATTTCATGCACCTTGATGAGAACTTTAGACCTAACTGGAGTATGACTGTCATCGAAGGTCTGACGATGGAGACGGAAGGCAGTCGCAAGAGCTCCGCAACTGTTTACAGCATCTATATCGTGTTTGGGCTCATTTCATTCACCTTGATTAGACCTAGCTGGAGTATGACTGTCATCGACGGTCTAACGATGGACACGGAAAGTAGTTGCAAAGTTCTTCAACAGTTTACAGCAGCTATATTGTTGATGGGCTCATTTCATGAACCTTGATGAGAACTTTAGACCTGCCTGGAGTATTTGATGCAAAAACGGGGAAACTTTAATCCTTTTGAGAGCTTACTTTGCGTGCTCTGCGTAAATGGTTAAAGTTACGCAACAATCATTTATGACGGAATTGTTCCTATTAAAAAATTTAATTGTTCTAAAAAAAACTCTGAGGTAGCATATGTCTATCTTTTAAGGTTGACTCACTCTCTCTCTAATCCTCTCTCTCCCTTATGTGACGAAGACGAAGTTGCGCAGGTCAGCTAGTTGTTATAATAAACTCTTGAGTCATAGTTTTGAGATCGTTGTAAATAAATAGCTGGGTACGCTGCTACTGTCTATCCTCCTAACCTTCAGTAATATTTCTTTACTTGTTGCTTTCGCCAACAGCTCGTAAATGAAGTAAATAATATATCAAGGACATATCGAACTCGCTACGCTATAATCTTGACGTATAAATTATGACAAATTGGTTTAGTATCCCGTTCAATATAATAGATAGAACCACTAGAAACAATACAGTAAATAATAATTTACAGTATATAGAGAACAATTTGATTCATTTCGGCAAGTTTGTTCTCGCATTGAACTTCAAGTCGTAAAAGTCGAAATTTGGAGAAAAATAGCTCACAAATAGAACCAAATAAATATTTGACTGATTCAGCATTTTACAACCTTTTCTACCTTTATTTTACGCTATGCGTAGGCGAGTGACTTTTCTCCACGGATTAAAAATTATAGATATCCCTAATGAACCCTTCAGGCTTGACATTATTTTTTTATCATCTGCAAAACGAAAAAGTCAAGACACACATACCCCGCAAACTTTAAAACACAAAACAACACAGACCAATAAAAGTCCTTAGTCTACTAAAAACATACTAAAGTATTTAGATTACTTTATTTCTAGTAGCTACGTATGATAGTCAATAAAACTTCACTTGACATAGTTGGTTCATGTTACGATACTAACTTTACTAAGACTCACGCGTGCTACACGTGTACCAACTAAAACAGCGATGTTACAATGTTAGTAGTTTTGTTTTATCTTTTTGTTCAGCCTAAACTAACTAAGTAGATTTAAGTTTTATTTTTTCATTTAACACATTGATGATGGTATCATCTTTAGTTAAGGGAAGGTTTTTTAAATGTATGTTTATGCTGTGGTTGCTTAAGTAATTTTGAAATAAACTTAGATACTTTCTTTTAAAAGCTGTCAGTTAACTTTTAGTCAGATAACAAATAATGGCGCAGCATGCGAAGATTGTCCTTGTGGCTAACAAACCCACAAGGTAACCAGTTTTAAGAAACAAATTTAGATAATTTTGGGAACAGTATGCTTTAGACATCATCATCGCTAGCCTTTTCTCAACTACGTCGAGGTCGATTTCCAGTCCAGAAACTGGATGCAGCTGAATACCAGTATTTTACATGGAGTGACTACCTGTCTGACCTCCATAACTCAGTAAATACTGGGTAATGGTAAGACTGGTTGTCAGACTTTCAGGTAACTGTTTACCCGTAACGACTGCAAAATATCTAAAAACGACAGCCAGGACCAACGTCTTAACGTGCTGTGAGGCATGAAGGAAACTCGGTATGTAGAGGATGGTCACCCTTCCACAGGCCTACCTTGGCAAGCGCTTTTAAACCTTGAATATCAAACCCGTGCGCCTATTTGTTATGCTGTAGATGTCGTTCATAAGTGAACGACCGCAAAAACATCATAATATTGTAGTAATTACAGTTCCGGGTACCTTTTGGAAATCCTTAGGGATGCATGTGAGTGTTTTTTACTGTTTCGTCGTTATTACAGTAATTTCATAAAACATAAGGTTCTGAAATGACTAACAAATTACTTTTAGAGACATTTTGGGCTCCATACGTGTTGTAAAGTCTTTATTTGGCAAAATTTTGCGGCAACTACGTACGTATGCGGCCACCTGGGCGTAAAAGAAACGCGTATTTATCGTGATCCTACAAGCGTTATGCAAATAAAATACTTTTACGAGATACTTTGTGTATTTTAAAGCTAAAATTGGACGCCTGCTTTTCTGCTCAGGTGATATTTATACAGGCAAATTTTTATTCCGCTTTGGCTAACAAAACTAGAAATGCTCAACTAGCAGAAAAATGTTACAATTGCACATTGATATTATAAACATGTGCTACTCTCAGGGGTTTGCCTATTATAACTATAAAAATGTGAGGTTAAGGTAAGTCCAGGTTTTTTGCCGAAATCCTTTCACAGTCAAGTCAAGATAAACTCAGAAAAATAGGTACCAATCTGTCATCGTAGCTTAGTAACCAATTTTGCAAAGTTTTATATAATACCAGCTTATACCCGTGGTTGCGTTCGCGTGGAAGTCGTAAACTATTCCATGGTAACCTTGCACCGGGATTAAAAAGTATCCTTAGTCCTAACTATGCTCACTAGTGGCCTAACTGAGTGCAGAATTTCATCGCAATCCGTTCAGCCTCTATCGGCCGATCGTTCGACCTTTTGACTTTAAAATGTCAAAGTTTGCCATTTCAAATATACATAAACATCCTTAATAAATATTGAATTACAAAACTGTGTGTGTGTGAGTGTGTTCAACCATTATTCAACTTACAGCGAGTCCTCGTTTCCTAGGTCCCGTACCGAAGTTGTGCGAGATGCATTGCACTTGGGGCACTCCACCATCAGGTGTGGCCAGGATCGCCGGTCCACGGTCCGCACGCTGCGGAGAGGGACGAGCCGCTGCACCGCCTAGTAGCCACATGGTGGGATTGACATTAGACACTGGAACAAAGAAAACAGTAATTAGGCTATATGTATATAGACGCGGTGATAGGCGAAGAAGAAAGTCTTTATCGTAAAATATTCCCGTACATTATTATGTACAGGAGTCACATCTGCTTCTGAGCTGTTCAAACCAATCTTCAGTTATTGGACAGCGATCAAAAGAAGAAGACCACATCCCTAGAAGTTGCTAGTTTTATTTCTTTTGTGCAATCTAACTGATACTGTTGGTCGGCTGAGTTTTTTTAACGTTTCGAACGCCAGAGGATTAACGGATGTACGCAGGTGCCCTCCATGCCAAGCCACAATTTCACCTACCATTTTGTCACATATTCGTGTCGTACGTCGTCACGTATATATGACAATCAAAAGGTTAATGGAAAAAATTATGTCCTGGAAAAACTAGTTGAAGTTGTCAATAATGTCAGTGTCAATAGTCACTGTACAATACTTTCGGGATATCATTATTTTGTACTGTTTATAATCTACGTGTAGTACTTATATGTCGATAGCAGGGAGTGCTTGCCAATAATCAGTAGAATTATTCACTATAACAAGTTGAAGACTTGGTAAAAGTAAGGTGCAACTTATCAGTTAAAAAAACTAAGTGCAAAGACATTAGAAGGCGTTTACATAACAAATAAGTATTTGAATGAAGCTCGGTTCGGTTTCCAGTCAAAAATATAAACTCGTTGATGAAATAAAGTCCCGAGTTGTCTGGGTAATAATAAATAACCAATAAAAAAAAATAAAAAAAAAGAATAATATAATCTGTGATAATAGCGTCACTTGGACGAGAATTATGTCCAGCAGTTGACTCTGAAAGATCAAAGATTTGAGAATGAAGATATAAGGGAATAATTTTTTGGCAGTTTTTTGGCACAATGCCAATCCGACCTTTTATTAAGAATTATTCATTCACAGCACCGTTAGATATTCATGGTTGGTGCTTTTACTTAGGTGCTGCATATGCGACTCGCGGCTATACCGAACTCAAATGAAATTTAGGTATGGATAGTGTTATATCATAAGTTAGCTTAATTGAGATATCAAAACACGTTATAGGAGTCTGGGACGTAGACAAAACTAGTAATCTCAAGGGATGAAAACTTAATATTTAAATTTCAACCAAACGAAAGTGGAAAGGCCTCTTTCAAGGTGAACTGATGAACTGAAGAAGGGCGTGGGGATTCGTTGTACGCGAACAGCACAGAACCAGTCGACAAGCCAACCCTCGGGGTAAATCCATGTCCAACACTGGACGTCTTTTGGTTGTTCTGATAATAATCAACCAAACCATATTTTTTTTGTATTTTTCGTGTTAGACTTACTAGAAGCATTTAAGATCATAATTATTTACAAAATCATAATCTATACTAATAGTTTGTTTGTTTTGTAAGTTTGTACGAAGAGGTTTATCTCGGGAACTAATGGTAGAATTCTAAAATTTTTCTCTGGTAGAAAGTTACATTATTCGTGGGAGCTATAGGCTATAAATTATTTTCATATCATGCTTATTAGCCGAGATATCCTATTTTTGGAGACGCAGTCGCGGGCGAAGTGCTAGTAGGCAATACATTCATATTGTACATTAAAAAAAAAACACATCTGATTCCGATACCTACTGCAAAACATGTAACCTCAAATTGAAGACGCAAATCCCCTGATCACCATGAAAACACGCAATAATGACATAATAACAACCGTAACAGGCCATTAAAATAATCCACAATTTAAGGAACTAATGAATATGAGGTCAATGTTCTGAACAAACAGCAAACCTATAACTATATCCCTAGACATTCATATAGAAAAGTATAACTTAATTGGTATACGTTTACGAGCGAACAGTCTGTATAAAAGTACCTAGGTAGGTACGCGAGGCTATTACAGGGATCCTAAGGACGAAATACACGCGACGTTTTTTTTCCTACCAGCTGGACAGGTTAATCAATTAATAGTGTAATTTGACGTGGCTTATCAAGCATCGCTCATCGGGTAATGGTGCCACGCCTTCAAGTCTGAGAAGCCCAGCGTAATTGTAGGGTTGTCGATTACTATAAAACTTATCAGTAAGGTTGCAACTACTCTCTGAGATCAGAGTGTCTTTGTCGTCAAAACATGTCAACTTGACAACCTTATCGGTGTCACACTATTCTATATATATATATTTTTTTTTTTTGTTTATTTTTAAGATTTTTTTTTTTTGTTTTTTATTTGTTATTTTTTTTATACTGTGTGTACTTGTGGCATGTGCCAAATAAATATATTTGCTTTCTTTCTTTCTTTATCGAAAAGTGAGACCGGGTTGGTGAAGAGTCAACTCAATATCTTAATAAGTTTGACTTACTAAGTGTTTCTTACTAAATACTGGAAATAACCTTTCCAGTTAAGGAGCTTTTATTGTGGAGAACTTCTCAAGTTGGAAGCCGCCATTTTGTGCCGTCATTTTGTGCCAGACGCCTTTATTTTATAAAGTGTTGTAATTATAACTTTAGGGACGACTTATTTTCACAGTTTATAAATATAAAGTTATTGGAATTATAATTGTAACCGTGGCCGTTTATACATTAAAAGATTAATATTTCAGCAGTCCCTGAGAACTAATCCGGCTTAATTTATTTACCAATTTCCTTCAAAATATTGAAGAACGAAAAATATTATTTTGTCTTTAAAATTAGCTTATTAGCTTATTGCTTGTTCTCGTCCTATGGTTTCAATAGTTTTTTTGCGTTTTTTCAACTGATTTTCGAAAGTCATCCTCTATTTTAATTTATTTTATTTTTCCCATTCGTATGGGAGGACTCGGCGTCCGCAAAATTTCTAGTATTAGTTTACCGGCGTTTATATCTTCGGTCCACGGCACTGAGAAATTAATCAGGAATATCCTGGCTTCCACACTGACTGATTTTGATGTGCCGTGCTTCTCCGAGGCTATTAATGCCTGGAAACTCGCTTGCCCGAATTCTGAAGAACCCGACCATCCATTTTCCCAGAGACGTTGGGACGAGCCGCTCTGCAGAGTAGTTCAGAACAATTTACTGCTCACGTCTGCTACTACTGCTGAGCGTGCGCGTCTGCTGGCTGTGGGTGAGTGGGAGTCGGGTCTTTGGCTTCACGCACTACCGTCGTCGAGCATAGGCATTTTGCTCGACGACACTACTTTCCGCCTTGCTGCTGCTCTACGCCTAGGCGTCCCTTGTTTTTCTCCTCATCGCTGTCACTGTGGTGAAGCTGTCAACAGCCTTGGACACCACGGCCTTTCATGCAGCCGAAGTGCGAGCCGCTTTGCACGGCACGCGAACTTAAATGATATCATCCGTCGAGCTCTTGTCACCGTCGGCGTTCCAGCTTTATTAGAACCAAATGGCTTGGCACGCGACGATGGCAAGAGACCGGACGGCATGTCTTTGTTTCCATGGAAGATGGGTAGGCCTTTAGTGTGGGATGCAACTTGTGTCGATACTCTTGCGCCATCCCATCTTCCTAGCTCATCGTGCTGTGCTGGGGCTGCGGCTGCGGCTGCAGAGAACCTCAAGCGGCGTAAATATAGTAACCTTATTGGTAACTATATTTTCGAGCCGTTTGGGGTTGAAACTCTAGGTCCGTGGGGTCCGAGTGCTCACAGCCTTTTCAAGGACATTTCTAAACGTTTAGTTGACTCTTCCCGTGACCCAAGGGCTGGCTTTTACCTTGGCCAAAGGCTTAGCGTTGCCATACAACGTGGCAACGCCGCCAGTCTTTTGGGTACATTACCAGTTGACTACGTTGAGGAGGAGTTTTTTGACGCCATTTTTTAAGTTAATTTTTAAGTTAGTTAGTTAATTTAGGTTATTTTAATTTATTAATGTATATAATATTTACTATGAACAAAAGAATTAATAAATTTTTAATTTTAGCAGTTCCCAATAACCAGATTTAAAAGTAGCAGATTGAATAGCTCAAATAAAAACTAACTGCTGTCTTGTAATATTTCTTAACAGTGTCATTCAAGTGGCATTGGACAGAGAACATTTGAGATTTCAATGTTCATCTATAAAGTAGTTTAACAGTTTTTATTGCAAAAGATGAAAATATTTATTTTTTCAACTTATTTTTCGTAAAATGGTTTGGATTGGTACATTGGCAACCTAGGTACTAGGTAGATAGTTTCATAAATAAGCCTAACAATTGTTTTAGAGCTTATATCACTTAAGCGTTTAGTGGACCCGTAGCCTAGCAACTGATGCCTTGGGAATACTCATACGCCTTTTCATCAGACTGCGTCGATTTCCAAAAGGAGGTTTATGTGTTTGACCAGTATGTTTGTATGTAAGTACGTACGCGTGATTGTCCGTTTCCTTGTAACTCTCAAACGGATGAATTGATTTGGATAAATTATACGTCGTTAGATTCGTGTTGGTGGCGCGAATCTTGGTTATATTAAAATTTAAAAAAGGCTATTTTCCATTTTATTTGCTATGTGAGTTTGTTTTTTTTTTCTTCTAAACCCGAGTGCTGTATCAAAATTAAGGGTTTTAAAAAGTGATTAAAAATATATATTACCAAATTAATATCTAAATGACGAATCGTATAAAAAACGAAAACAGTCGTATAAAAAAAAATATATATTGTCTGCGTTTTGACTTTTCAGTTGTTACAGTCGGGTTTTTTAGTTTTTTTATTACGTTTCTTTATTTCCAAGATGTAAATTCCTTTTTTATTTCAAGACAATCACCCACTTCTGTCATACATAATAATTATTCCAGTCGTGGATCCATTAAGCAAAATCCATTTTAGAAAAATAAAAACTCTCCGAAAAAGGTGTGAACCACAATAAACTTTCAGTTTCACTCAAACGGTTAGTAACTGCTTCCAGTCTTAAAATGTAATCGTTATACAAAACTATAAGTTATTCCGAATGGTTCAGAGATTGTCTCTGGAATATAAAGTGCCGTGGAATCGATGGAAGTATAATGGACGACGCCTGAAGTGTCTGAGGAAAAAGCTAGAAATATCGCGAGATTAATACACAGTGTGCGTCGTACATTGTGAGACATTTTTTGAACCATAAATTCAGGACTTACCTACATAATTTATTTTTATTTGTTATAAAAAAGGGGGTTTTTATCCATACAGATATGCCAACCTCTTCGTAACTTACTATTTACATATGAGGAATATTTACAAAATATGTATTAAAAGGACAATCATTGATAAGATCTTCACCAAGCTAAACATTCAACCTCTTTGCAATCGTTGATGTAGGGTTTGCTAAAATGATTTATATTAGCCCAACGTCCAAAAAGTTTAATTTAAACTCTCTAATCAATGATTCCGTTTCGTTACATTGGGGTATTCCTAAAAGCGCAACCATTACCGTTATTAGGTTGCGCTTCGAGGAATAATTTAGTTGCGCTTAGTTGGTTGCGCTTAAAAATAGTTGCGCTTTGACGAATCCCCATTATATTTAGTCTCCTGACGCACTCCATCAGCAAATGTGCACATCTTCAATTTTGTTGCATATTTCTTAATTAGACGATGCTACCTTTCGCAATATTAAAGTAAACTTTGCCGATGGATAGTGTCCAGAACGTAGCCTTAGTGCTAACTTAACATAACTTCTACCGGTACAGTCACGAGCAACAATAGGTATACACTTTCCTAAATTCAAACGCAATTTTCGCGAGAACTAATGATGGTAACTTGGAGATAGGATTTTTTTCATAAAATGAAAATATATGAGTTCCAGAATACTATGTCCGTAACAACGTGAAATTTTAATCAGAACAGTAGGAGAAAAACACTTTTAAAAGTTATTAAGTGTTTACATATTGGTGCTCGTGACTGTACATGATTCTAGATGATTCGAGACTGAATCAATGGCAAAAGTTTATGTTGTACGCCGTGTGTATTGAGAACGTTGGTGTTACTAATTATCTGGTCTACCTCTATCATATGACTTATCTGGACCCAAAAACAATAATATCTGACCACTTCCCAACCCAGTCCCAAGAAAAGGACTAGTTTCAGGATACTCTACTTGTGATGATGCTAACACAAAGCATTTCCAAATCACATCATCATCATTTCAGTCGAAAGAGGTTTGGTAATTCTTCGGGCTACATCGGTAACCGAGACATATTACCTTCGTATCCTAAGACTGGTGACGCATCCTCAAATTCCTTGGACCTTGGTTGGTAACTAGATTGTAGCCACCAGAAGAACATGAAATCTTGATGTTAAACACAACTAAACCGCAAACGAAAACAGAAACAGAAAGAGAGATCAGAAAGTCTGTTTGACAGAGCAAATTACGAATAAAATATGAGGTACTACAAGTGCTAGGCAACTCCCTATAAAAGTTAGTAGTTCGTATAGAATGAAACTTCACACAAGGTTAAACATTTTTGCGACCAAAACAGTTATATTCCGTTTTACAGCTTCATTTCACCTAAGTGTTTCAATTACTAGTGGGTAGTCACTTTTATTAGACTGTAGTTATAGTGCTCTATGTTGGTTGATATAAAGATCATTTTACTAGCTCGTGTATGATCAGATGTATGAACATGAATGAAGTTACAGGAGTGTGTTGGCGGTCATAGTTTCGTCTATACCTAATATTGTATGTAGATAATATTCACTTAATAGCCACAGTCACTTGACTTATTTAAGCCCACAAAAAATCATATAATGTCGTAGCCCTTTTTTTTCGGATGAAAAATCATCAAATCCCGCTCTGGGCGGAGTGGAACGAAGTGTCAGGCTTCTACTGACTAAAACCCATCAATGTTCCTTCTTAGCCCTTTGTGTCCCAGGGCCGCGGTATCTCTTTCGAACAGTCCCACAGCCCTGGCAGGCATCGGCCCTAGCGGACCCCTCCCTGGTTGCTGACAACACTTTGAGGCGCGCGTGGAACACGAAAGCGCCGTCGACACGGCCTGTCGTCATAAAACGGCCGGACGGCGATTACTATCCCATTACTCACCGTCCACAGGCCCGATGTCATAGCCCTGGGGTAACCTGTGTTCCAATACCAAATTTTATTGAAATCTGTTCAGCTGTTCATAAGGTGCGAAAAGGTAACAGTTAGGACAAACATAGCTATTTAAGGATTTATAAGATATAAGTACAGATGTGTTTGTACGGATATTTTTCGTTGTTCAGCTGAACTTTATGTCTAACCAACAGTTTGTATACCATACATTACGGTCTTCCGTGTTTATATATCTTTCTGAACTTGACATAATGTAGTACTAAATCTACATCAGAAAGGATTCAGTAACAAATGATTACTGACAAAAGTTTCAGTAAACTTACGGAAAGGTAATAACAACGGTCATTAAGACAAACGAATCAAGTATTTACAAGAATTTACTGCACACAACATTATTCCTTTCCAAACGCTATTAAACAAGAATTGATTCACTATCAAACTCAACCTAATTCTCAAACGAGATTCAGTCTTAATTGAATCCAAATTCTGCATTGTTGGCAGTAGAATGTTTGTCCTCGTAACTTTATCTCGCTGGTTCGAATTGTAAGTAAACATATCTTATCTTTCCCCCAGGGACATGACGTTCGCGTTGATAGTAAAATCTTTTTACATTAACTGATGGCAAAGTTCCTCAACCGAGGTAGTGTCGTAATTTTCTTAGAAAACTTATCGATCAGCGATACCTGGAAAATTGCACTTTGCAACGTGGGGTTGAAGGCTAAATCAACCTACTTAAGGAAAATTCAATCTCGTCCCGAAGTGTTCGGTTTGTAGACGTCCCGAAGTTTATGCTTGATTGATGTCACACAAATTGAGTTAAAACTAATGAGGCCAATAAATGGCAATAAGAGTAAAGAAAGACCTAGGAAACGATGAATGGAATGTGTGAAAGACGTGATGAGAAAGGACTACGACTAATAGAGAAGAATGAAAGAAGAAGACAAACTGCACCGACCCAAAATACCGTTTCAGCACTTTTAAAAAAAATATCGTAGTTAAATCTGAAAAACATTGTGGTAAAACTTTGTGACCGATAGTTTTTGTGGGATCAATGCATGTAAAATTTATTACCCTCTACGCGACAACAAACGTTCAGAAGATTTATAGTTGCAGATATAATACTCACTTTGGTAAGAAATAAAGACTAAATTCCACTTTGGCTGAATTTTATCTTTTTCTACTTAATATAAATCTTACATACACTCACAGACAGACAACGTGCAGCCAAAACCGCAGGGTCTGGGATAATGACATTTTTCACAGGAGTTCAATACATAACGTAAATGAGCATTACGGAAAGATTTTTTTAAAGTAAATACGAAAATAGTTGATTTAGTTTAATTAAACAGTACAGTACTACTACTAAAGTATAAAACCACGTTCATGAATAGCCTCAACTTACCAACATAATCTTCACCCATTCATCCGCAAACAGACCGTATGAAAAGAAGATGGATGAAAATATTTTGTTGAATTTTCACACATTTTCCGTAGCATCGATAGTGGGACGAAGTTTTAAAAATAGTGTTACTCCAAAAGTTGTTCGAAGGACAACGGTGCTGCTATCAATCAAAGTTAATTTAGTTTGCCTCGACCATGAGAATACTTTAGATGTAAAGACAATTCTTTAGAGATTTGCCGACAATGTATCATACTTTACATATCATAGTGGATAATGTTGTGCAAGAATATGATTCATTATTTTGAAATAGGTATTACCTGACTGTTGTTATTTCTTATCGAAACGAACTGTATTCTCACATTTGTGTACCTAGGTCATGTTGTTAATGAGGACCTGACCGATGAAGCAGATATAGAGAGGGAACGTAGGGTGCTGACGATTCGTTGTAATATGCTGGCACGCAGATTTTCCCGATGTTCTTATGCGGTAAAGAAGACATTGTTTAGGGCATACTGCCAGTCTTTTTATACGTGTAGTTTGTGGACTAGCTACACACAGCGAACCGTCGGTGCCCTGTGGGTCCAATATAACAATGCTTTCAGATTGCTGATGGGATTACCTCGCTACTGCAGTGCGTCAGCGATGTTTGCTGAAGCTCAAATGGATGGCTTTCACACCATTATACGTAAAAGAGCAGCATCGCTGATGCGGAGGGTGAGGAGCAGTCCCAACAGCTACCTGAGTGTAATTGCAGACTATATCCATAGTCCTGTTTGGAGGCATTGGATTGGGCTGCATATATTGTAGGCTGACGAGCGTTCTCTTATGTGTTGTATTATGACTTACTAACATAGCTTTAAGTCATCTTGATGTACTACTAACACTCTATGGACCGAAAAGTCTGAAATCATCATCATTATCATCATTTCAAGACGCCCACTGCTGGACATAGGCCTCCCCCAAGTGTCGCCACATTGACCGGTCCCGTGCGACTCGCATCCAGCGGATCCCTGCAGCCTTCACCAGGTCATCGGTCCACCTAGTGGGAGACCTTCCAACGCAGCGTCTTCCAGTTCGCGGTCGCCACTCCAGAACTTTTCGGCCCCATCGGCCACCCGTTCTGCGAGCAATGTGCCCTGCCCACTGCCACTTCAGTTTGGCTATTCTTCGGGCTACGTCGGTTACCTTGGTTCTCTTGCGGATGTCCTCATTTCTGATTTTATCACGAAAAGAAACTCCGAGCATAGCCCTCTCCATTGCCCTTTGGGTAACTTTAAGTCTGAAATAAATGTTTTCAATTAAGGTTGAAATGACATTTGCATTCACGGATCAGCGTTTTCGAGTGTCTCTATCTTATGCTGTCACGTACCTATAGGCGTCATTTGATGAAGCGAGAAGTCTGGTCGCAAGCATACGCATTCATTAAAATTGGAAACACTTCAATGTGCGATTAGACCTCTCACTTTAGTGAGTTGCCATTCTAAGTGAGAGAGAAAAAGAGAGAAAATATTCATCTGTGCGTGTAAATGTAATTTCACCCTAAATCGTCCTTTACTGTGGTCATAAGTACAATCGGCCTATAACGATGCCACTGCTGGTAAGCAGGTGATGTACTTGACTGGGTTCAAACCGGGCTAGAACTCGTAAATCACGATTTACGAGTTACGACACCACTGCTCCGATTTAATGTCGCTTTAGCGATAATATGTCGTGATATGATAAAAATCGTATACTATAAAATTATTTCTATATTTTTGTATTTGTAATCACGTTCTCGAAAACGGCTGTAACTATTTCGGACGAATTTGTAATTACAGGGTGAAAAATCGATTTAGCTAGGGAAAATTCGTCTATTTTCACCCGAGCAGACCTCGGTCGCCCAGGATCTATTACCTAAATGCTGTTAAGGTACTATAGTGAGTGACACGGGACAGACCACCTAAGACACCAGAATTATCGCCCCTCATGAACACATATCTCCAACTTACTGACAATGATACGACCTCCATGTAAGATTACCTACTAAGTCCTGTCCTAACTACACTTGTCTTTTCACATGTATTTTAAATCACTGTCAAAATGATAGTGATCTTTAATGTGTTTACAATAAGGTTACTATTGGGTTGCTACCGTCGAAAATAAGATAACTGTGAAAGGACTGAATAATTGGTGTTGTAACAAAGTTGGAAACGAGATGCCATGGCTGACCTGGAAGTCTTTAAACAGACTCCGAACACAGGTTGGCTGAAGCAAGGAAAACCTGTTCAGGTGGACATTCATAGATGACTCTACTCTGGAGTGTAAATTTTGTGTTGCCCCACTAACGAGGGGCACTTGATATCGCGTTTTGCATATCCTGTTGTTCAGCTCCTGAAAGTGTTAAACTCGTCGTCAAGTTTTGGGCTGACTCAATTTAAATTGTCAGCGACAGGCTAAGAAGAACCAAATTTATGACGTCACTGTAACACCTTTAGAAATGTCGTGGGTAGTGATGATACACTGTAGATGTCGAATTGTCAATGAACAGTCAGTAGCGTGGGCGCACCGCACCTTCCATATCGTAGGCATAGCGAAACCCACACATTTTACAAACAAATTAAAGTGTATACTTAACTTCTAACACGCGTTCCCTAAAACAGTCATAATTAACACTTTTTACGAACAATCAATCAACAATTACAATTGCCTTTTTAAACAAGAAAACAGGTTTTAATAAACGTTTAGACATACTGTGTTAATTGCAAGAAATCAATCAACTCAGTGCGTTATTAAACCTTGCTACCTAATGTCATCATCGATCAATTAGGTACGTGCTACAAAAAATATTGTAAGGGAGACTGTTTACATTAGGAAAATAGGTTAATAGCCACTCATGCATTTATTAAACTGAAATGTACAAAGTAATTATTATTTGCTGCTGTCTAGTGCAAATAATACATAACGTTTATTCCTATGTTCCCTTAATGATTAGAAGGGGGGCCTGTAGTACATCCACAATTTGAGAATTATGTTTAAGTCCCAAATGGGAAGCTGAGATCTATCGATATTATATCTATTCTAATATAATTTAGATTAAAATTTAGGTATTTTTTTTTGTAAGTTTGTATGTAGGGGGAAAATTCTTTCACTGGTAGAAAGCTACAAGAGTTTAGGTGCTATAGGCTATAAATTATAGTTATATCATCCATATAAGCCGATCGATATGTTGTAGGCCGTTGTAGAAATACAAAACTGAAGGGCTGGATACATATGCGAAACTTTTCGCTCGCTCAATAGTCGTGGGAGAAGACCATTCAAGGTCAACTATACATACATATTATAAAATTTACCAGGCCGATGTCTGTATATTGAAGATGTTGAAAATATATATATGGGGGTCTTTATTATAGCAATAGAAGCCAAAACAACAGATTTTAGATTTTTTTTCCGTCTTTCCGTCTGAATTTTTTTATACGCATCACGCAAAAACTGCATGGATTACTATTACTATATTATTATTACTATATAGGCTACATTAGATTTAGTTTTGGACCCGATAGGTGGCGCTTTGCGAAGCAAGGGCGAGTCACTAGATGAAAATAAATTAGATAAGCAGGACGGAACAAAAACTGACGACCCAGAGGGAATAATTATAATATCATGGTATTACTAGAGTATAATACGACACCGCTTGCAGAATTTGTAAACTGAAGCAGGAACCCGGTAAGTTTACGATAGGTATTTCCCTCAGGGCATT
The DNA here is from genome assembly GCA_905163415.1 of Noctua fimbriata. Taxonomy (NCBI): domain Eukaryota; kingdom Metazoa; phylum Arthropoda; class Insecta; order Lepidoptera; family Noctuidae; genus Noctua; species Noctua fimbriata. Next base: position 10,188,578 of record LR990921.1, read on the forward strand.
ACGTCAGCAGTAGGTAAACTTAGGGTTCTAGCCAGGTTAAACAAAGATTGCTGGTGCTAATTAGGTACTACAGAATAAAAATCTAGACTGCAAAATAGTTCATGTATAAAAAGAAGAAATTAAGAAAAAAATATTTACTACTTGCTTGCTTTTTTTTTGCTTGATTGCATTTTTTTTGCTTGATTGTTATTTTTTTTGCCTGCTTGCTTTTTTTTTCACTTATAGTATGTCCAATGAAACTGCATATTATAAACTAATGACTATTGTTAGGCATAGTTTTACGCTGTTTATTGGGCAAGAAATCCTGATTATAACCTGGGTTTATTTTACGTGAAATTCAATCATATTTGTAAGATAATTGATTTGTTTCGGCTACCTCCGTGCTGTCGTCTCAAATAAGGCGTTATAGAGATATTGTGGGATGTTTGATATTGCCTTCTGAAGTGATTCTACATATAGTATTAGTAATTATTATTTAAGGAAGTCAGTGATTATAAAAGTAACTAGGTATGTACGTAATTTCCGGTTACGTCCACCATCACCTTTTTACTATCGGACTAGCAGACGTACTGTGGCGTACCATCCACACTTGGTTGATACCTCGGCGAGTGGTACTCAGCGCTTCTCATCCACGTTCTTCATGCGCACAGCCAAAGTCTGGAACTCTCTGCCGTCATCTGTGTTCCCTCCCACATTTGACCCGTCTGCCTTCAAAGAAAATGTGAACAGGCTTTTTCTGGGCACGCTCGTTCCATCATAGACTTCGTCAGGCGTGATCGAGGTCAAGAGCAGTCACTTATTTTTTTTTTTGTAATAATTCAAAATTTAAAAAAATACATTGTTGTTAAAGTCACTGTACGATTGCAGATACGTTTTTCCAACAATCTGTATTTTTTACAAATGAGTACTTTAACTGACTGCCTCGTAGGTCTAGTAACATAAATGTGGCTGCTGAGCATGAGGTCCAGGGTTCGATTCCCATGTCGGCAAAGTGTTATTGGATTTTTCCATCAGGAATTTCTCAACAGCAGCCACGGAATCTGGGCCCGGTTGATGGCAATAGGCTGGTTTCCTATTACATGGGACTGGCGAAATCAGGATGTACTACTGGCTTCACCTCTGCCTAACCTTTCGGGATTACAGGCGTGATTTTATGTTATGTTGAGTACTTTAAATGTCCGTCAACATGATTGTTATTTAACCATCTCTAAACTAAAAAAAAACGAGAAAAAATGACGTTTTTATTCGACATTTTAAAGCATTCATATTTCATCCTGTGCGACACTGAATAATGGATTTTCATACGCTGTTTGCATGAAAATTTTTAAGATAGCTACTGTTATGATATTCGATATCTACAGCCATATTTTTTATAAGTCATGGAAAGTCTAACTGAAGGAAACAAGATAGATGTGTTTACATCATGACTGGGAATTAATGTCATGCTGATCCTATGATTACGACCGTTTCAGTGTAAGACAACAACGCAGTAGAAAGAAAAATAAAAACATAATCGAATATGAAGAGCGATCAAAGTGTGAGAAAGATCAAAGTCTTGTAGTGTACAGCTGCTTGTCACAATCTACTTTGATGTTATGAAAAGAAACTACTAATTAATGTCATTCTAATTAGCGTTATAGTATATAATTAATATTTCTACTAGCCTTTTCTCTGTGAGTTTTACATGTGGTTTTTAGGGGTCCGTAGCCGAATGGCAAAAAATGGAACCCTTATAGATTCGTCATGTCTGTCTGTCCGTCCGTATGTCACAGCCACTTTATTCCGAAACTATTAGGATTACACAGTTGGAACTAGGTAGGTAGATGTATTCTGTGAAACGCTTTACGATTTTATACAAAAATAAAAGATTAAGGCTCCCGTATTATGGAACTGAACCTAAAATTATTTTTTTCATCAAACCTATACATACGTGCGGGGTGTCTATAGATAAGTCTCTAAAAATGAGATTGAGATTCCTTAAACCATTTTTTCCCAAACGATTGGTTTGAAAGATACACTTCCAAAGTGGTAAAATGTGTGCCCCCCCCATAATTTCTAAAGTAAGAGAAGGAAAATTCTGAAAAAAAATAGGAACACAAAATAAACTCAACAAAAACGAAACGAAAACGAAAATTGGTTTGAATAAGATTTGATGTTTAGTTTTTGAGATATGGGACTTTGTCATCAAACTGCAGCAGTGACTTTGTTATTCATTAACATACTATGAAAAACAAACTAAGTTTTGCTGTTGAATTAATTACAGTACAACATATGAATGAGCCTTCAAAATATTTTAATTATGTTGTTTGATGCTACGAATCCCTGCGTGCGTGTGAGTACGACTTCCACTTGGCTGGTTGTTTTCATTTTATAGTCTTTCTACGATAGATTTCTAAGAAACACGACTTGCATTAATGTTTTATTTCCAGCTTCTGCGGGATTGATTGTTGTGCAATGTTTATTAGTTAGTTAGTGAAACTGTTAAATGAAAATAATTATGTATTTATCATGCACTAGCTTCTACCGGCGACTTCCTTCATGTGGAATCTTCATATTTGGTAATAGTGAAGCTTTTTATTCGGGAAAGAATTTTTGTTATTGAATTCATACTTTAAGGATTGACCTTTTTTAAACAAACTTTAAGGCCAGCATGTAACATATTTAAGGCTTCGAAACGGGTCCGATTGAAGATAGCGGTTAATCGTTTGAAGTTCAAACAATTTCGTTTTAAATACTCGTACGCGCTAAATATACGACATTATTTTTAGTATATGCGAAACCTGAATATAGTTTGTTCAGAATAAGTAACGTAATCGATTCCAATAATTTTTAAACCATGCTATATTTTTCCCCAAAAATATTTGAATAAGTTAAAAGTTGGATACCGAGCGACTTTCAGTACCTATCGCAATAATTTAGGTACCTACTGCCAAATTATTATTATCAATGAGCTCAAGACGACGCTGGAGGCGCGCGCTGCGTGGTGACCGCGTTTTTGTGCGGACAACTAGGTAACAGAACAAGCTTATAACTTTGTGATTTTTATACATATATATGATACAGTTTTGAAATTTTGTACATAGATTCTTTACATAAAAATACTAGACACGTGTATCAGGTTTCGCATATACTAAAATTAATGTTGTAGAGAGGAATTCATGGTTAAATAATAATAGGCGCTCGAGTTGATCTTCAGGTTAAACCGCACTTGCCTAGATTGTCCGTGGATGGGTGACCACCCATTACATACTGAGTTTCCTCCGTGCCTCGGAGAGCACGTTAAGCCATTGGTCGCGCCTGTCATTTGTAGGTGTTTGATAGTAGTTACAGGTAGTCCGTGGGCCGGAATTCTGACAACCAGTCTTACCAAGGGATATTGCATTACCCAGTGCTATCTGGGTTGTGAAGGTCAGATAGGCAGTCGCTTCATGTAAAATACTGGTATTCAGATGTATCCGGTCAGACTGGAAGCCGAACCTATCGTAGTTGGGGAAAAGCTAGGCAGATGATACCGTTTAGCGCTAAATGTATTTATTAATGGGTAGTGAAAACGAGCCTAAATCTATATAATAATAGAGGTTAAAGTATGAAATTTTCGATATGTATGGACAATTTCGTGAGAAGTGATATTTACATCCTAATATTTTTTTATTTGTCTTGGAAACGTCTGAACCGATGATGATGCAATTGCAAACTATAGATAGAGTGAAAAAAGTCGCGCTGCACTGCGTATCTTAAATTGTCAAAAAACAGTTTATGACAAAAATATACATACTTGAAGTAGTGAAACCGACGGCACAATTGAAACAGATGTTTTGACAGACTACCCTATGAGGTAATATGCAACTACTAGTACGGTTTTTAAACTCTAAAAGTTACATAATTTAACAATTAATCCAATAAAATGGAATTAGGAAAAAATATAAATACGTCAATGTTACAGACAAAACAAAATGTGAGAAAAAAACGGCAATTTCATAGTTAAACACCTATTATTTATTAACATAATAAGTAAATAAAAAATAAAAATAAACTATAGACTTTAATTCACCTTTGTAACGTTAATGCTAACACATCTCTCTTAAATATTCCTTTAAATAAGTCACAAAAGGCAAATACCTGACTCTTACGTAACTTTAGACGTGAGGCTACATTCAAAGGTCGGATTTTACAAACTTAACGGATTTACGACCTAATTTGACTACGTCGACATAATCTGATTGTGGTGGCACAGACGTAAACAAAAGTTAGTTTACTTTTACCTTAGTAACACTACACTGATGTGGGTTACAAGGTCTGTGAAGAAAACTTCGGGTTTACTATTTTACGGGCACTTTTTAGTGTGGATTTAGGTACGAAGAGGTGTTAGCGGCTTGCCATGTGTAGTGTGGAAAAAGATTATCATCATCATCATCATCATTTCAGCCGAAAGGCGTCCACTGCTGGACATAGGCCTCCCCCAAGTGTCGCCACATTGACCGGTCCCGTGCGACTCGCATCCAGCGGATCCCTGCAACCTTCACCAGGTCATCGGTCCATCTAGTGGGAGGCCTTCCAACGCAGCGTCTTCCGGTTAAGATTATCATAACGAAGAATAATATTATAAAATTTTGAGACAAATATCTCTAGAGATTTGCGCACTAGCAGATACGCAGACAGAAAGACGTTGTGTTTTATTTATGAAAGCCAGGGGTGTATGTCCATGCTGTTATTCTATCTCTCTTTAGGTAATTTTCTATCCCATTTACGCACTGTATGTGTGGAAACCGGAGTGGTTTCCGCACGTTGTCCTACAATCCTAATTACAATTGTTATCTGAAACATCTCCTGACCTAGTCGAGGTTCATTCAAAGTCAAGCCGTATTGGTCACGGGTTTTTTCCCATCGGAGGAAATGACGAAAAAATAAAAGGCTTGGCTCCATTCTGTCTTGGGCCCAGGAATTAACTAAATCAGACTAAGCTTATTTGAGAGAGGACATAGTAGGTACAATGTCCTCAAAATTTGAAATGAGAAGAATGAAAGAAAACGAACGCGTGTCGCTTTTTGGGGTTCCAAACTATTATAATTTTAAAAGGATTGTGAGATATGGGATATTTTATTTTACAACCGCAGCATGGTTTTAATATTTTTTTTCGGAATAATACGAAATGCAAACAATTTTTGAGGTGATTTAATCAATACTGAACCCTTCACTGTATAATATGGCCTCACATTTGTCAGTCCACGACCAGGGGGATTACTATGACGTCTTAAAGTCGTCGCAGGAATAATTCCAGTGTGGGAAAGAGACATAGTTATACAGTTCGTCTAGCGCCATCTCTTTTCCACACAGCAATTACTCCTGCTTTAAGACGTCATGGTAAGCCACCAGACTTGTCAACCGTATAATAATTACGGAACTAATAAGTACTAAGATATCATTTAAAGGAACTCGATTCGCAATATTCAATGGATTAATAAGAACTAGTCTCTCGATTTCCATACACATTCTAAGATTTTGCCGATAAGTTCATTCTCGATAACTAAGTTTTGAATCGGTTATTTTGTTCGCGCCGTCTAGCTCGTAAAATTCCTTTAAAAGAAAAAGTAATGGATTTTTTGGTACATAAATTCGACTAGTAAACAACTGAGGATGCTATCCTCCTTTCATCGCATATTAATATGGCTGTACGCTGTCTGGGTAGATTACATGGAAGAATCGAGATCTCTATACCAAGTAACGAATGACAAATGCAAAAACTTGATTACCTATAATTATCGAATTAATGGGCAGCTGTAGTTATTCGCGTTATCATCTGAATGTATTTTATACGAATTACAAGTCGACAATGCATGAAAGAGTCCTTTCAAATTAGGCTTTGCAACACACGTTACAAAGTACTACCGCGCATACTGACCAATTTTTATCCTTATGCCCTGCCCAATAAGATTGAAAGTAGCCGACCGTCAGTGAGTGCGATAATACCTTGAGAATACTTAATCAGCAGAACATGATGCCATTGGTGACGATGTTTTGACGTCATGGCATGAATTTCTGTAACACAAACAACTCCTCAATTGGTATGCAATAAGAGTTGGAAAACCCCCTGATGACTGCTTTTTAGGGTTCTGTACGTTGGTTACCCTTCGGTAACCAACGGGACCCTATTACTAAGCCTCCGCAGTCCGTCCGTCCGTCCGTCTGTCAGCGGGCTGTATCTCATGATCCGTAATAGATAAATCGTTGAAATTTCACAGAATGTGTATTTCTGTTGTTGTTGTTTCTGTTTTTGTTGTTGTTGTGTGTTTGCTGTTCCTGTTGTTGTTATAACAACAAATAATAAAAATAAATCAAAAGAATGTCCCCTACTATGATGGTATGGAACACTCCATGCGGGAGTTCGACTGTAGGTTTTTTCTTGTCAAATAACGATGACCAATTACATTAACAACAGGTACACACCGACCAAACTATCGCTCACTTGCTGGAGTGTCCAAATTGTCCCTACACCTAAACACTGCACTTAAAAATGGCCACGTTATTTGCGAGCTTACTGGGCCCAAGAAATTTTTAAATTGTACCATCGATACGAAAGAAGAAGAAGAAGAATCACAAAGCCACACGTCTGGATGTCCATATATTGAAAACAAACCATCAACCATCACGTTTACTTTCCCTAGCGAAGATTAACACTATAAAACGTATTACTATGATGAAATTGGAAAAGGTACTTTGTTAATATGCTAGCTCGTGTGTACCCAGAGGACCAATGAACCTAACCCTAAATAGCAACATAAATACAGACACAGAGAATACGCGGTATTCGACCCTAAATGGCGGAGACGACGCAAGGCTTCGGGCGTTGATTAAGTCATTCAATCACTAAACAACAACAACGTTAGAAATGTATGGATGCGGTATTTAGATACACTTTGGTATTCTATATAAAACGATTGCTTCGTTTTAGGCCGAGCTAGTTTTCGAACTATTGTTTAGAAAAAATAATCATTTATTCATTTGCGAATATGGGTACAGAGAAAAGGCCTTAAACAAACAATAGTGTCCATTAGCCATGTCCTACCATAAGGCCTGCAAATTTACACACATTATAAAAGTTTATCCTGTAAATAATCAGTGACAGAGTAATACGCTTTTTTTAGTAACAGTGTTGACGTTTGATGCTCGTGTGCATTTGTCATTTGGAATCCTTGGCTACATTGCGCCCACGCATTCGTCTCGGGCTGCCTTACCTTTGTACTTGCATCAAAATTTTTCCATTCCTTCTAGAATTTCCGAAATGTTTTTGACAGATATTCTTACCTCGGTAAAAAACCTTGGTTATGCTTGGTTATGTAAAGAGACGAATAGATTATGGACAGGTACAAGGTGGACCAGTATTTTAAAAGAAGTTTATTGTTTTAGGCTTTGGCTTTTTAAACCATTACCCAGTTTAAAGGAGAAGAAGAAATATCGTGTAAGTAGTGGTACTTCTCGTTAAAGCCTAATACAATATTCTTTTAACAACAAAATAATTATTACAAGAAAAATAGGCAGTACATACTACTATGATAAATAAATTTTAAACTCTGACGAAAAGGATTTGAGTAAATTTTCCTATGACAAAAAAAAAATGAGTAAGCTCAAACAATTTGGTTGTCATGTTCAGTCCTTTCATTTGTACATCGAGCACGAAGCGTGTACAACCACGTGGTTCTTTTGGGACTTCATAAATTAATTAATATATATAATTTCGCTAGTTGGGCAATCGCCACTATAGGGTTGGGTTAACGTTTTACTCAGTTCGAGGTGAAAACTCTAATTAATTTGTTTGAAACGTTGTTTGTATCGGAGTTATAGGATTTGGTATTGTTTTCACATCGGGGGTATAATACCAGAAGGTTGTTGGATTATAACAAGGAAAATGAACCGTCATACTAGTATTATCCGAATTTTAGCCCATTCCCAACTATATTGAAGTCGGTTTTCAGTCGTGGATGCAGCCAGTATTTTACATGGAGCTAGTAAAACGGTACTCCTTTGTGAAAGTGGTTGTCAGACCTTTGGTTTCTGAGTACCCGTAAAGACCGTCGAAGATCTATAAATGATAGTGGCGACTAACCGCATAAACGAATTCTTAGGTCCCAATTATTATCCTAAAAGAAGTACTCTACTTTTGTTGATCACTAGTCAGAAAGAAAACAATTTTAAGCCATTACGTTTATACAACATTATTTTTAGTATATGCGAAACCTGAATATAGTTTGTCCATAATAAATAACTGAATCGATTATAATAATTTTTAAACCATGTTATATTTTATCCCAAAAAGGTTACAAGGACACCGAGCGACACTAAGTACCTATCGCAATCATTTAGGTACCTACTGCCAAATTATTATTAACAATGAGCTCAAGACGCTGGAGGCGCGCGCTCGCTACTGTGCCGCGTGCTGACCACGTTTTTGTGCGGAAAACCAGGTAACAGAACAAGCTTATAACTTTGTGATTTTTCATGATACAGTATTGAAATGTTGTACATAGATTTTTTACCTAAAAATACTAGTCACGTGTTTCAGGTTTCGCATATACTAAAACTAATGTTGTATACAGCGTATTGAAACCCAGCGTAGCCACTTATGTTGAAATAGAAAACATAGTTCTCTTGATCCTACATAAGTGCTTAAACTCTTCAGACACACTTGTGCGCTACGACCCATAATATTGTTGTTACCAAAATATTCTTTAAGATTAATATTGTTGGGAACTTTTAGAAAAAGATTTCTGTAAAAGCCTTTTTATTCGGAAATTCATAAATATAACATAACATTACGCATGTGGGATTACATTAAGAAAGATTACACGACGGATAAGGCAGAGGCGTACCTAATAGTACACCCACATTTTGCCAGTTATGTTTAAGTCCCATGTAATAGGGGGCAAGCCTATTGCCATCAACCAATTTCATCAAACCAAATTTAAAAAATGTTTCTTTAAACAACTCAAGGAATAAGTTTCCTCTGACCTATCTATATATAAGAAAAGGTAAGAAACTGACTGGCTGACAGATTCACTGGCTGATCGATCAACGCACAGCTGAAACCGCTGGGTCTAGAAGCATAAAATTTTGCACAAACGTTCCTTAAATGACGTAGGTGTGCACTGAGAATGGATTTTTGGAAATTCATCCCCTAAGGGGTTAAAACGAGGTTTGAAAGTTTTTAAGAAACTTGGTAAATTTTTCGAACGAAGTCGTGGGCAACAGCTAGTTTATAATAATAATATAAACAGGCCAATATATCAAGGCCTCTAAAGGGCAAGTGACATCACGGGAGACCCAGACGGTGATGGCAGAATGAGCTGATGTCCTATAAAAAGAATTGCTCACTTGTAGCCCCAAACAAATAGAAATAGAAGCAGAAGAGAGACTATTGCTCTGCACTGGGAATAATATCTAATAATGCTAGTATCGCTGAACAGCTAAGTATAGCAATCTGCGTAGCAAAATATCAACCTGAAGAATATAAACAGGCGAGTAGGTACCGCAACTACTTATGTAAGCCAGTTCAACAAGTTACTCTTGCATGCCACTTGGAAAGTTGGTTAACATCGTGATATTTGATATTACTTTTACAGAAATAGCAGTACACGTGATAGTATAAAGCGCCTAGCTTTTCCAATATACAGAGTCAGTTTTCAAACTATCTAGATAGTTGGACAAGTAGTAACCGCGTCCGAAGCGTTTCAAAATTTCTACTAATTTTTCAAAACGATTATCCACAGGCTTAGTTTTTAAACGGCTTAAGGCAACACATGTTTGACTTTTTTATCTTGTTAACCTATTTATTTAATTATTTATTGATACCAATTAACATTTTTTTTCAACTGTACCGTAGGTATGAGAAGACGTATTTTACCGGTTTCATGAAAGCAAAATTTTTGACTATTATGTCAGCTATATTTTAAGGGAGCAATTTAAATATATTTTTTTTAGTTAGCCCGCCCGTATTGTTTGATTCCTAGGCAAAGGCCTCCCCCTTCCTTCCACTTCTCACGACGGTGTGCTTCTTTTCGCTAATTCGCGAGGCGTCCCGCCATCTTCTCTTTGGTCTACCGTGACCCCGTCTAACTGTCTCAGCAATATTTACTTTCAAATAATTTACCCCTAAAATTTACTCGGTAAATCATGATTACGAGACGAAAGATTTCATTTCCACGTCAATTAATAGTTGTACAACTTTTAGCTTATCACAAAAGTTCACTGAACGAGGTGACTTCTCACTAAAATCACTGATGAGATAGTTTGCCTCCTCGCTGAATTACACGAGTGATAGCCCTAGTCGTATTTATATTACATATTATTTAATTTCCGTCTGCTGATTCTCTACGCCTAGGAGCCCTATGTTGTTCTCATCATTCCTGTCACTATGATAAAGTTGTCAACAGCTTCGAAAAGCCTGTCGTGCAGCCGAAGTGCGGGCTGTTTTACACGACACGCGAACTTAAACGACATCATCCGACAAGCCTTCTATATTAGGAACCAATGGCTTGGTATGCGACGATGGCAAAAGACCGGATAGCATGTCTTTGTCTCCATGGAAGATGGGTAACCTTAAGTGTGGGACGCAACATGATATCGATACTCCCATCCCATCTTCCTAGCTCATAATACTGTGCTGGGGACTGCCGCTGCGGCTGCGGTGAATCTCAAGTGGCGCACTTTTTCTTATGCTAAAGCTTGCTATACAATTTCCTAGCACTATTGCCTAGCACCTAGCACTTATAAGCCAGATCTACAGTTTTTTTGCAACTGAAAAGTAACTCGGGAAACTTAGACCAGTTAGACTTGAAATCTGCTAAGAAATTAATCACATAACAAACCATACGCTTGCTTGTAAAAAGTAACTTTATAAACATTACCACAAAATACTTTTTCGTCTCCGCAAGTCTTCTAGAACAGTCTTAGGAACACTTATGCCCGTTGTCACCAAACCTTATGAGATGCCAAAATGATTGCATGATTGGGATTTCAACACTGAGCCATCAGTGGCTCAGCCTAGCGTCGAAAATCCAATACTGAACTTTTATTCAGGTATATATACATAGGTGTCCCATAATATTAGAGAAAGTGGTAATTATACCAACAAACAAATACAGGGTGGAAGGGATACTGACGCACAAGTACCACATATTCAGGATATCATTCTGAACCTTTTAAAAATTTGTGTGATTTTTACATAGAAATTTTTCATCGGATTTTTTTTTAATCTGCTGTTTTCTACAAAAGTGCAATACTTACACGGTCAAAATGTATGGAAAAGCTGTTTTTTTTTTAAATTACCTATGAAAATTTTCTATGTGGGGGGTGTTCGGAATGGTGTGCTGAATACGTGGTAACTTTTTGAGCGTCGATGACCCTCCACCCAGTATACAACAAAATTAACAAAAAAGTGATAAACAAGCTTAAAACTTACTCGATTGTTCTTCCTTCACAACATCAATTATGTGGGTATTGGTCATTTTGATAACGTGATATTTAATATTAACCAATCAGAAATAAAAACCACAATACTTGATTGACCGTTGATCCAAAACTAAGCATAGTTCGTATCTTGGGGACCAGAGTGCGATTGACTAATATTGGTTGACAAGTATAATTAGTACTATTGTTACTGATAGATAAGCTACAGATAAATTATAGATAATACAATCACATTAGTTCAAACCAATGCTTTCTAACTTAGTTTTTTGAACACATAATATTCATCTGTCTGAGTCACTTTTACTCCTTTTTCTACTTATACTCAAACTTTGTTTTTGAAACCCATATTTGGAACATTCCAAAATTGACATCTGAAAATTGGGCACTGACAACTTACGATGCCAACATCTTTCCATTTGAACTGAAGCGTCTTCAGTGACAATTGATTTTTAAATATATATTTTCAAAAGTAAACAAAATTTCTAACACAAAATTGATGTGTTTATGCTAACATATCAATACAATTTCGATGTATCCATCGAAATACAGTTTGATTTCGATCTATTTTAATCCGTAAAGTGGTGAATGTTTACCAGTTTGGCAACACGTTCATGAGAGATAGATCGCTCATGTTGACTTAGGGCTGGAAGGCCAACGACTAATGTAATAGCAAAATATTTAAAGGGCGCCATATGGGTTTAGGTAAGTACCCCATTTTCACGAAAGAGCTCACGTTTTGTACGTAAAAATTCAAGGCGACCGAGGAACCAAGGCCCGGGTTTTTGGGCTTCATTAAAGACCCTGGTCGAGTAATGGTTTTAATAATCGTCTGACACATGGTAAGTTGTCAATCACTGCCAACTTAGCCCATTCGTACTCCATTACAATACAAAAATATGTCATAATTTCCAACCGTTACTTAGTTTTAGCAGCCTAGCAACACAGGACCTTTCTTTTGGAAGCTACTACCAATAAAACAGACTTCAATTAAGCATTCGCCACTAAATGCTGCGACTAAGATTCTAGAAACGTCTGAAAAATCACAAGCATAATAGCTAGTTACTTTGATAAATAGACGATTTATATTCGTATAAGACCTTCAACTTCATTGCTGTTCAATTTACTAAACTTCTCATCTTCTCATCACATCATAATAACAGCAACCTAAACTGCTCTCCCAAACAAACAAATGGCAACAGTACCTAATTGTACATTACTAAATAGACTCTCTTTAGAAGACCCTCTCCATTTTGTGAAACACAATAATGTGAAAACATAACAATGTTCTCGTAATATGTCCTGGAACGTGGAATGCATAAAAATGCTCTCAAGACACGATGTGGTCGTAATGTGAGAATAAGAGTATTGTTGCTTGCGTCCCGCCTGACTTGATGGCTTCTAAATGATCAATTGCGTCAGCAATTCTGTTCTGAAGACATATTTTAGAAGGAAATCGATTATGGGACGACAATTGTTTATAATTACGACGTTGCTTATAACTAGATAAAACATTAAAAAGATAAAGATTGCTTCTCGTAAGCAGCAGCAGATTGGTAAAATAGGGATCTAAAACGCCCTCAATCGCTGCTAATTTACCTCTGATTGTTTACTAAAATATTTAAATTTTATTGAAAAGTAAATTGCCCGACTCTTACTCATTGCCCCACAATAGGAGATAACAAACTGTAATAGTCCTTCCAAAGGTCCTTACAAGGTGACCTAAATGAAGATGATGAAGATAAATGTAAACTTCTAACGTAAACAAAACTGTTTGATATAAAGCAAGCGCTAAGGATGAATGAAACGTTTCCCTCCACATGTAAGTAATTCCATTCGCTTTCCGTGCCGCGGACACATTACAAGTGCGCCTCGTATATTATCCAGGCTCGGCAGACACGTTCAGACACAAACGGTTACACGTGCAAATATTTGTCCGGATCGATGCGGGCACCAAATTCGCTACATTATAGGTGTCTTTTGTTCATTTTACGTATTAACATGAAATGTAAGAAAAAATGTGCGGAAAACCGGATAGGGCTGACTGCTAAGGATGCGCCAGAATTTTTGATGTAACGCTGGTCGTGCAGGGTATTTTAATCGAGTGCACCTAAAAACACTAAATCAGATCAATAGAAACGTACAAATGTACACCGTGTTCTTCACGTTATCTATAAACTTTTGCAAACGCTTCTATAGCTTTTACAAAGAAAGTAGTACTTAAAAAGGCTTCGTTACAAAGATATTTGTAATTTAATTGCGCTACGCAGTAAGAAAGAGTCTTAATTTGGCCTATGTTACCGTTACCGTGCAATTAAATTATCAAATACTATTTGCATTTCATTTGCACGTACGAGAGGAACCCGAGAGTAAATATAAAAGAATAAGAATTCATTAATGTGTCCATAATGAAAAATGCTTATTTCCGTGGTCTGAACATCTGATCGAAGTTTATGTATATCGTCCGGAACCCGGTGTATACAAAAACTGATATTCCAAGTCTTAGTCAGGTCATATGAGAAAATGACATATTACACTTTAACCGACATCAACCAGTGGGTTAGTGGGTGCTTTGTCCCGTCTATTTTAGATATACATATTTAAATGTCTTAGGGTGCATTCCACCCAAACTGTCTTTTGTTTTGAATGCATACGAGCATAGAACATCGCGCAAACGACATAATACATCATCATCATCATCATCATTTCAGCCGAAAGACGTCCACTGCTGGACCACGTTTCGGTCCCGTATGTAATCACTGGCAACACACACTGGTCATAGACCTTCGTCTTGAGACACTGCGGTAAGTTGGACGAGAAGATACCCCGCAACTTCCCGAACGCTGCCCAGCCGAGTCGGATTCGACGATTGACCTCTTTCTCGAAGTTAGACCTACCTAACTGGATCGTTTGTCCAAGGTAGACATAATCGTCTACAACTTAGCATACATATTGGCATTTCAGTCCCTTTCTAATAAGCCGCAAGCAGCAGCTAGTAGCTAGCAGCAGTAGCTTGTGCTTGTGCTTGTTTTGTAGCTTTCTATTTTTTTCTATTTTCAAAAAGGACGAGGTTATACGTTTTTTTTTAAAACAAAACATTATAGAAAGTTACAGAGAAATCGACAATTAATAATTTGTTATCAACCAGTCATCAAGTTTTCGCGTGCTGTAACTCTAAAATAAGACGAATGAGAGTATTTTGTATGAAACATCAATTTCCGAAATACTTTACCTTATAAATAAATCAGATAGGTTTAAAAATAAACATAATTCATGTCTATTTTCAGACCGTCAAACAATCTCTGCCGGCGACGTTTTCAATTTACAGGATTACGTATATTTTACACACGTCACCTAAGCGGGATGCCAAACTAAATGTTTTAATTAAGAATATTTCTTTTGGCACCTGGCATCTAGAACAATTTCGTTATTTTCACCTACAGTACCAAGTGGGGAAGAAAATATTGTGTTTGTACGAGGCGAAATATATCTCGTGCGAGGCAATAGGCTGTCTACACATAGATGTGGGTTTTTTGTGTAGCAATTTGTCAACCGTGTACAGTAACCATGTTTATATTATAACTATTATACAGGGTGAATATTTCAAGTAGGCGTGGATGGCCAAATCTGAAACTACGAGGAATAGTGAAAAATACTCAAAGGAATTTTGATGAAAGCTAAACTGCACATTAGATTTTTGTAAAATCAACATTCCTAGCCAGGAATCGAACACGATGATTGTGTAAAAAAAACCACACACTGTATTATTACACCATTCGATAGTGTCGCTAATAGGGATCAAATTCTGCGAAGTAATAACATGCGGCAAATGTGTAATGTCCTTAGTTATTGACACCCGCCATGTCATCTTCACAACATTGTTCTAATTTAAAATCTTTATTTACTCTTCACGGTTGAAGGAGCAAGTAAAAGAAATAAGTAAACAATTGAAATTAGAACTTCTAACTATTTGCATATGTTACGTATTTTATAAAAAAATAACTGTTTCCTTTATTTTGCCGTATATTATTACTTCCCAGAATCTGATAATTAATAGCGAAGCTATCGAATGGTGTAATAATACAGTGTGTGATTTTCGGGTTCGATTGCTGGCTAGGGATATTGATTTTCCAAAAATACAATGATGCAGTTTTAGTTTTCATCAAAACTACTTTGAGTATTTTTCGCTATTCTTCATAATTTGGCCATCCACGCCCACTTGAAAAATTCACCCTGTATATTAGCTACACACTCGTACCTACGGGCGAATCTTGTCAGAAGTGAAGAATCCACAGTTTGCGTTACCGACCTTGTTTTAGTGATGTTTGATTTACCACATAGTTGGTGCTTTAAGAAATTCCAATCTACCATATTGTGCATTGCAAGAAGAGCGATTTTACTTTAATTTTACTTTAGTTTCAAATTGATAAGGAAATGATTAATTTACACAGCACGATATTATCAAAATCGTTATTTGAAGAATATAAGACAACGTTTCTGCTTTAGCAAAAATATTATGCAGGTTTTTTCAAAGTCTTAAACCAAAGCAACCTTTAAAGAGATGAATGAACATTATTCTACTTTATTGAGAATGATGGGTAAAACTCGCAGCTATTCCAAGTAAAAGACGTCTTTTTGTACATTGTGAGATCAAATAACAAACAACAGATGAAATATACATTACTTTGTAACAATATTGTATTAACAGAAGGATACATTGGACAAATAAGTAAAATCAAAGTACACAGTGCGACCCAACTACAAGGTGACTTAATTTTACCTACGTAATGAAATCTTCTACTTGTATAGCTGGCCCAGCAGTATTTTATATTTTGCTGGCCTATAACCTAACGCAATTACCAAAACTACACACTACTATAAATCATTTAATGTTGCTTCTCTTACAAATTAAGTAAATTTCGTGAGCCTCTCAATTTCTACCTGAATTTGTTTAAATTGACATCGCGTAGACACCTGAAAAGCTACCGGTAAAGTTTTTGTCGAATTAGCTATGGAACTTCTATAGTTGTCGACCTGTACCAATAATTTTGTGCTATTTTTATCAAATAACATTTCTATTCATACATGAAGTTTATATTGATTCTCTTATAACATTTTCCTATTACATATTATCGTCAAGCGTGCTTCTTGGTGTTCAAACCTCTATTTTCGCTCACAAGAACAGATGAGCCACAGACTGGAGCCACGACCTTACGTACGAACACATGTGAAGTTTTACTGCACTAGTTGGTGTTACTGGCACCACTTGAAGATTATATTTTACAGCAGCCAATCATCTAATCATGATAAAAGGTGTGGGTAATATAGATAGATTAATCTGCATGTAGGTTCTTTCTGTGAAATCCATGAATACTTTCAGTATGAAACTGAGAGAGACAGGCTTGCTTGGCTTGAAAGTGGAATACCAAGGGTTGTGGCACAACTCGAGCTCACCAAGTAGGCCTCAGCTGGATATAGTCCTCTGCCTATATCCATATGTGAACTGCAAACATGTTGCTTACATTTTCAGTACAGCTATTATGCGATTTTACGTGTGCCCTAGGGCTGAACCTAGCAAATAACATTTGAAAACCATAACTTAATTTTACTTTTTAAATTATAACTTTATAGAGACTTATTTAGCACATAAAACAATTAATAAATTAAGCCAGTAAAAATCCACCTAAACGGGCGGGTAAACAAATTAAAACCTTATTCTTTGAACAGCTGTTTCTGTTTTTATAATACGAACAAAAAAATAAACGCGGCAAGGGATTTTTAAACAAAATGTCCGTACGAACAAAAATAACTGACGATCTATCTTTACATAAGTACCCATACATGTAAGCGTACAGAAACGATATGTTTCCCACGTATAATGTGAAACTGATTCTGTTTCCTGAAGACTCTTTGTCAGTCGTTAGCGTCGCATGAAATCTGCATGAAAAACAACTCTCGCTTTGTTTGTCTGCAGCTCGTTGTTACTACGTCTACGAGAAAAATAAAGGAGTTTGTATTTAGATTCGTCTGGATTGAAAGACAATAGACAATCAGTATTCTACAAGAGTTTTTTTACGTTTGGTTCTTGCAATGGCTATGGATGGAGTTTTTATTTTATTTTTATAACGTGTAAATACGCTATTGGTTTGGACGTTACTATGTATTTTGACAGTACTTAGTGCAGATTCTTGAGTAAGGGGTAATTGAGTGAAAATAACGCATTAAAGTATGTTATAAAATTGACAAAAAGAATAAACTTTGTGCACAAAGTTGAAAAAGGGCTATAAGTAAATTCTTAAAGAATCCTAAAATTGATTATGTTAATAGTCCCCCAACAATACAACATTATTTTTAGTATATGCGAAACTTGATACACGTGTCTAGTATTTTTATGTAAAGAATCTATGTACAAAATTTCAAAACAGTATCATGAAAAATCACAAAGTTATAAGCTTGTTCTGTTACCTAGTTGTCCGCACAAAAACGCGGTCACCACGCAGCGCGCGCCTCCAGCTTCGTCTTGAGCTCATTGACAATAATAATTTGGCAGTAGGTACCTAAATTATTGCGATAGGTACTCAAAGTCGCTCGGTATTTAACTTTTAACTTTTTTAAATATTTTTGGGAAAATATATAACATGGTTTAAAAATTATTGGAATCGATTCTGTTACTTATTCTGAACAAACTATATTCAGGTTTCGCATATACTAAAAATAATGTTGTATATTATTGTAACAATATCTCCCCACATAGCATTCACGTGTAATGCCATTAAAATAAAAGAATACATCAGCTATCAGTGTCACACATAAAACTAATCAACAAAACAAATAAGATAGTGAAATACAGGTAAATAGTGTGAAATCAGCGGCCGCTATAATAATATATATAGGCCTAATACTCGCACTTAATTTAAAATAAAGCTCATGGATTAGACAGTTATAAAACGCGTTAATTATTATAATGTAAGTATGCCACAATAAATTAAATTATTTTATACAACATTATGTTTAGTATATGCGAAACCTGAATATAGTTTGTTCAGAATAAGTAACTGAGTCGATTCCAACCATGTTATATTTTTTCCCAAAAATATTTTAAAAAGATAAAAGTTGAATACCGAACGACTTTGAGTACCTATTGCAATAATTTAGGTACCTACTGCCAAATTATTATTATCAATGAGCTCAAGACGACGCTGGAGGCGCGCGCTGCGTGGTTACCGCGTTTTTGTGTGGACAACTAGGTAACAGAACAAGCTTATAACTTTGTGATTTTTAATGATACAGTTTTGAAATTTTGTACATAGATTCTTTACATAAAAATATTAGACACGTGTATCAGGTTTCGCATATACTAAAATTAATGTTGTATAGGGTGACTGGTAATTAGTGACCGATACTTAAACACATGATTGAACTCATGATAACAAACAACTTTCCTAAATAATATTTTTTTTATACCTACTCATTCACTTTTATCCCAATAACACAACAGCCATATGAAATTAATCAGCTGTTAGCCGCGTGACGGCATTCTGTCACTTCTGTATCATTACTATATTACCGTGCAACAGTGGGTAGGCAGAACACAGTGTTTATGCCCCATGTAGTAAAGGGCGAGTATGATCATTGCTAATCATGGTGAAACCCTACGAGATGACATTGATTATTTATTCGGATTACAACAAGTGTTGTAAGCACTTATGAGTAACATAGCACTTCTATCAATTAATCACTAATACGTTGATGATGGCGGCAGAGGTTCCGTAGTGTTGCAACTCAACACGTCTAAATTGGCGATCTAGGACAGCATTCTCACACTTTGTCTTATAAAAAGGGCACCAAAGTTGCTGTACAAAGCTACGAAAGGGCTCACCCACATTACTAGAAAACATTATCGTATCGAAAAGGAAGGCACTTTTCTGTATGTACTCGTAAATCCCCTGGATGATAATCGAACATCTAGAGATCCGTGGGTTCCAAGGTCCAACCCTGATCTAGGAAGACATTAAGTCACAAAATATAATAATAAAAACTTATGCTTTTATTTCATAAAATAAATCTCCGTGAATTACAACACTGTGCAATGTTTACAATTAAATGATAAGGCCTAAACTGAAATCATGTAAATATTGACAAACTCAACCACGAGATTAAGATTCCGGATGGTTTATGACTTAATTATGAAGTCAAAAATATGTAAAACAGAAGATTATAATGTGTTTAAATTTCATTACACTCCGAATATTGCAGTTTCCTAGTTACTTAAGGTGGTAGCCCGCGAAATTTAAATTTTCTTACGTTTTTCGCATTTTACAGGTCAGTGTCAGGTTGTATGTTGATTAAGATATGATTCGAGACCGTAAAAAATATGGTTTTACAGAGTTATAGTCATTAAACTCATCAATACAACCCTCTAAGTTCATATAATCCCATTGAATGACTTTTTCATGAAATAGACATTTAATGGAATTAAATGAACTTAGTTGGTTGTATTGATGATTTTAATTAGTATAATTGCTTTACGGTCGCGAATCATATTTTGTATCACATATAGCCTGAAACGGGTTAAGGGACATCTCGCCCACGCAAAAACTGGCCTGCGGGCCAGAGGTCAACTTTTTAAAATTTGCATGGGTAGATTTGCCCGGACCAGTTTAGTAGAACGGGCCAGATGTCTCCTAGTAAAGGGATATTTCGGCAAAATCGTATATTTTTAAAATAAATATCTGATAAACCTGTAAGTCATAGCGTCAAATGATTATTTTTTAATTTTTTTTGACACCACTGGTTGGGCCAACGGGAACAATCAAAACCGTCGTTTCGTTGGCCTCACTACCTTGATATCAGAAAGATGAAGGAATGAAACAAACCTTAATGTGTCAGTGGGAATTAATAGACATTCCGATTCATAAGTACGACAGCTCTGATCACGGTTTTGTATATTTTCCCTGGCGACAAACGGGAAAAAAGTTCCCGTTTGTTGCCACTGAGGCATAAAAGTACTAGGCTGCCATAAGCTCAAGGTGGTATTATTTATTATTATCAGCCATTTGTGTCCCATTCCAGGGCAAAGGCCTACCTTCCCTCTTTCCACTTATCCCTATCCAGTGCTGTTGGTATGCATTTTAATAATTCTGGGTATAGGTACGGTTTTCTAGTAATAAATACCTTTTTGGATTCATGCTCGCCTAGTACTGTTCGTAAGGTTACTGCCCATAACTAGAACAACTGTGACTAACACTAACTCAATCCCATGCATGTTTTTGAGTAGGTAATATTTTATTACTCAAAAATACGGTGGGGTCAACGGGAATACACCGATTGGTCTGCATCAGGATGACTGGACCAAGAGAGATTTTGGAGGTTTGAGAAATACCGAGCTTTTATACCTATTTTATACTATTTGGTACCAGACATCCAATTACTAGTACCTTGCTAAAGAGGAAATACTATTACGAGGAAAGTGGCCAGAGATTCTGTCTTCAGAATGGCTTTAAAAAAATCGGGTATTCGCGAAGCATGTTTCTCGGAAAACGATAATTTTAAAAGAATTAGTGGATCAAGAAATTAGCGTAGGACACTGTATTGAAAAACTATGTAATTTGTAAACTAATGTATTATATAATTCAAATAATAAGTATATAAGTTAAAAGTTTAGTTTAGTTTTATAAGTTAAAAGTTAGTTTGTTAATAGGTACATAAGTTATACTACATAATTAATATTTTTACCAAGAAATTGTAGAAACTAGCTAATTATGTACTTATAAGTTTGATATGATGGTTGCGTTATTATGTATTTTTTTTTTGTTAAAATAATGGTCATTTGACGCTATGACTTACAGATTTATCAGATATTTATTTAAAAAATATAGGATTTTGCCGAAATATCCCTATACATTTTAATAGGAGACAGCTGGCCCGTTCTAGTAAACTGGTCCGGGCAAATCTACCCATACACATTTTAAAAAGTTGACATCCGGCCCGGAGGCCAGTTTTTGCGTGGGCGAGATGTCCCAACCCCCTGAAACAGACCTGCAAATTTCAAAAAACCCAAGAAAATTTGAATTTCGCGGGTACCCTGGCGCTTCCACTTTAAAAGAACTTTAAACACGAAATAAAGTTCTGGCTGAGGAAGTAGGTACTATAACAACTTTAATCTAGCATACTTCTTCTCGTGCCCTTTGTTATGTTGCCCCGTACTACTTACAAAGGACACAAGAGGTGACACTATTCCTAACTTTATGATGTACAACATAATTATGACTTATAAGTTAAAGGACAGAGACAATAAATAAAAGGCAAAGGTTAAGTACGTACTCGTAGGTGTGGAGCATAAAGACTGAAAGCGCTTGACTATATTCCCACATAACAAAGTGATGTAATTTGTTGAATGTGTCTTTATGTTTCTACTGTTTTTTGCAAAATAAAAGGTTGAATTGATAGTCCTCGTATAATTTCAAAGGTAAATGAAGCTATTAGAGAACATTATTGAATATTTCATGCGATTAGTTTACAAAGGCTGGAATGCCAAGCGTCACTAAAATAAATTGGCTCAAGCCTCATTTATCAAGATCGATTTACAACCTAAGGCAAGATAAGTGTACCTATAGCCCGAGCAGGTGGATTTTAGGTAACATATAACCAAGAAACGTGAGAAAATATTACTCTGGACCCGCATAGTGGATACGGCCCAGCTAGAAGCTGCGCACAGTTACAGCCATCATTACTGGAAACGGCCGTTTTAATAAACACCTCTTCGTTAGGAGGAGTCACAGACTACCCATTGTGCCGAGCCTGCATGGAAGAAGACGATTCAGCAGCCCACGTGCTCCTAAACCGGCTGGCCTTTCTCGGAGAACTGGGGTGGATCGGATGATTTTCCCACCCGTACGCAAAATACGCGCTTTGGACGTAGAGTTGCGGTCACCAGCCTGTTATACAATACGGCCCAGCCTCTCTCTCAGACAAATCTGTATCCCAGCAATAGGAAAGTTATATAAAACTATTAGTGGAATATTCAGTATAAAAAATTAGGCAGAACCTTTGTATGCCTGACCGATCATTCTATACAATGCGTTCCCTAAAGGTTGATACCTTTAGGCAACGCATTGTACTGATGATTTGGTTAGCTTAGAGTAAAAAAAAAACAAAGTAGCATCATCGTGAAATTCCATCGACATTCAAGCTCTTTACTATGAAACACAATAAGCAAATAACGGTGATTGGTAGCAAAAAGGGGTGGTTGTAGTACCTACCTTCAAGGTCAAGGCCTTAGATAAGAACAGAAAGGAACTACCTTTAATATTTTCTTGAACAAAATCTTCCTGGCGTTTGGTTGGAGGAATTATAATGTTAAAACCAACACAAGGTGTAAACGGACCACGGTGTCACGAAGCCGTCAACCAAACTTTCTGTACCTACTTCAAACTAAGTAATTATATGCAAAAATTATTGCTAGGAAATGGCATTTTGATGATGAAAAATCACGGTTTACGGCAGGACTCAAAGTAACGCAATCAAAATATTGTTCTGATAGATGCATTGTACAATCGTACAAACTCGTATTTAAAAAAAAAATAGTTAAAAGGTTAGAACTTTGACCTCTAATATCTCCGTAACTAGGAAGTTCCCAAGTATGGTTCATAACAAAAAAAAAACACAATGACGGATAGAACAAGCGCCTTTTGCCTTCGTTAAAGGTCTTTTTACACCCATTATGTTATAGATTTTCGAGAGGTAAAATTTATGTATTTTGTTTTTACTTTCCCTGTTCTATAGCGTTGATGGTACGCCCTTTATGTATGTGTATTTGGTTACATAAGGACCTCGGAGCGCCACAAATAATTTAAGATCACCTTCTGTGTCGCATCGTCTACTTAAAAATTAAATTAAATTGTATGAAGGAGAGAGGACTAGTGTTGAGTAACTTGATCGCCCGCTTTAGAAGAACTTTGTAAGTAGCTATTGGTGGAAAATTGTATGAAAGACGTTACTCATAACTATTACTATTACATAATTACTGACTTTTACAAACTAAATGGTGAGATCAAGTTAGTTTACAACATTATTTTTAGTATCAGCAAACCTGAATATAGTTTGTTCATAATAAGTAACCGAATCGATTCCAATAATTTTTAAACCATGTTATATTTTGTCCCAAAAATATTTTAAAAAGGTTACAAGTTGGACACCGAGCGACACTAAGTACCTATCGCAATAATTTAGGTACCTACTGCCAAATTATTATTATCAATGAGCTCAAGACGGTGCTAAAGGCGCGCGCGCGGCGGCGCCGCGTGTTGACCACGTTTTTGTGCGGACAACCAGGTAACAGAACAAGCATATAACTTTGTGATTTTACATGATACAGTTTTATATTTTATAGATTCTTTACATATAATTTGGATGCGAGCCGCACGGGACCGGTCAATGTGGCGACACTTGGGGGAGGCCTATGTCCAGCAGTAGACGTCTTTCGGCTGAAATGATGATGATGATGATGATGATGACATATAAATACTAGACACGTGTTTTAGGTTTCGCATAAACTAAAACTAATGTTGTATATTAAAAAAACAAGGGGTTTCTTTTAAAAAATCGTTTAATATCTCTGACTAGGATTACTATAGTAACTTATAGGAAAATAATAAAACATTTCGCTCTTTGAGTGTACAGACTATAATTAAATGATTACATAATTTCTTAAATTCGCCAGCACAAAAGGTTTTGTTAAAAAATACACTAAGCTCTATGAAGTGTTGATTTTATCGACTGTAATCCGTTTTTAATAGCAGTGCTCTTACGAGAAAAAAAAACTAATAGTTCAATCTTATTCAAAACTATCATTCGCACGGTCTTGCTAAATCGCATCAACAGTTTTTTTAGTACATGGAACATCAAAGCAACCTTGACTTCTGATCAACGTTTCTGCATCATCAAACGATTGGGGCATATCTTTATCAGCTGTTTCAGGAAGAGTTATACTTATTGAAGCAGCCACCGCAGCCATGCTGCCAACAATAACCATAGGAAGCCAAGGCTTGTATATCTCAAGATATGCCACAAACGGTGATATTACAGTACCAATGTATCCACAAATATGTGCAATTGATGAACCAGAACCTCTAACTGATGTCGGCAATATCTCTGCTGTCCATTGCATAGCAGTGTTGCATGCCATGTTTATTGTAAATCTTGCTGCTACAGCACACACCACAGAAACTAGACCACCACCGACAAACGGTATCAAAAAACTAAACAAACCACATAAACTCAACACAACAAACATCATGGACTTTCTTCCTGTATAATCTAATAAGAAAGACAGAATGACCAGAGAAGGAAATTCTGTTAAAGATATCACAGTGAAAGACAAATAGAAATCGAACTCTAACTGCCCTATAGTTCTGACCAGAGCATCAAAAATAAGCATAGAAAACATAAATACTATACATGTACAGATGAAAACCCTACAAAGTAATGGCCTTTTTAACATTTCTAATATATTTCCGTGCACTACTTTGCTATTCAGCGTAGTATACTTAAATCCATCTATTAAATTTTGTGGAACCTCTTTTTTGTTAACACGAGCTATATTTAAAACTTTCCTCACAGCTTCATCGGTTCTTCCCTTGGACAACAACCACCTTGGGCTTTCTGGGATGATAAAAGGAGCAAGCAGAGATAAGGCCATGGGCAAACTCGTAACTAGCGCAACTGTTTTCCAATGCCCACAAGCCAATGAAATCCACGGTAACGCAACTGCACCCGTAGAAAAGAAGGTTGCGAATGCTAAATTCGTTATTTTTGTCCTGTATTTTGGTGCAACATATTCTAATACTAACAGGTAGGTCATCATCATGCAGTTGTCGTATGACATACCCATGAAGAAACGACAGATGGTGAATTCAGTAAAATTGTTAACGAATATGCTGGCTGTGCCTGCGATGGCTCCGATCATGTTACTGGACACAGCGGCTGGTATTCTTCCAAAGCGGTCAGCAATCCATCCCACTATAAAGCCTCCAACGATAGATCCAACAAAAAAAAATGATTGTGCAGTTGCTTGGTTGCTGTTATTGTCGCACACCCATCCCATTTCACTTCCTATTGTTGGATATGCAAATTCGGTCTTATTAAATTCCCAACCATGCTGGCAGGGCACTGTATTCCAAGTTTCATTTGGAGTTACTCTTTTAGATATCACTTCGGTCCAGTTAGCTTTATACTGCAAACAACGAGAATATCCATATGGTGAATTATCAAGGGGTATAGCCAGACTTCTCCTTTCCAGAATAGTCAAATTCTGCAATTCTGGTATCAAACACCAATGGTTTGGAGACGTTTCCGTTATAAAGACTTGTGAGAAGTAGGAGAATGCACCAAACACGTAGAATGGAAATGTTGCAAAGAACAGGAATACTTGGTATCGGCCTAATTCACCAGCCGACGAAAGTAATTCATCGTAGTCAACATCTTCGGTTTTTCCATTTTCATCTGTATGGTTATTTTCATCGTACTTCTTCGCTTTTCCATCCATTATAATTTTTTACACCAAAAATAATTAAAATAATAAAACTTAGAAGCGCGTTCGTCCATAGAAATTATCTTTAAACTGTCTTATATATTTTTTAAACGTTCTTTTAAAGAATCTTGTGAGATAATAGATAACGCTTTAATTATATTTTATTTATCATGTTTATAGTTGTTTCTATGTAATCTGTATGCTGATACGCAAGACATCATTAAGATTAGGAATTTCCATGTACGTGAGATGGAATGTAGTTTTGCAATTTTTAGGGTTTCGTAGTCAACAAGGAACCATTATAGTTTCGC
Organism: Noctua fimbriata; assembly: GCA_905163415.1. NCBI lineage: Eukaryota > Metazoa > Arthropoda > Insecta > Lepidoptera > Noctuidae > Noctua > Noctua fimbriata. The sequence goes on from LR990921.1 coordinate 10,214,876, forward strand.
CATGTCCGTCCATCTGTCCGTCTGTCCGCAGCTTAGCTCAAAGATTCTTAGTACTATAAAGCTCTAATTTGGCATTTTAATAAAATCTCGAAAAGTATTTTTTTACTGTATCTCCTGTACCTACACGTAAAGTGGGGATTTTTTCTCTATAGCGTACGCCATAGTGTGGGGTGTCGTTGGATAGGTTTTTAAAAAATATTGCGAGTTTGTTAATATAATCATTCGATTAAGTGTGAAATATTAAGTGTAAATATTAAGTTTAAAGTGCTAACTTTTTGTTAGACTCACTTGGACTCACTGGACACTTTTAAAATACACATCTTGCTACATCGTTCTCACATAATGTACCATCTCAACATAAATGATGTAACCAAGTTATTGTAAAAGTATTCTGATTTAAAAGAGTGTCCATGGAGTTTCTTGCCCATTCTTCTCCATAGAGATCTACGTTAGGGAATGGGCAACTACACTACTTTCACAGTTTTTATGCCTTGTGACTGGGACTGTATCTATTTTTCATTGTTGTCTTTGTTTCGACAATTCAAAAGTGCCTGTAACTGGCCTATTTGAAATAAATGCTTTGATTTTGATTGATTTTGAAAAATTATGGATAGTCTCCTAAGACCATTTTCGTGTAGCTGCAATGGTTAAGGTAGTTAGCCTTACTGCCCCGTTGAACGTATCCACCCTGTATATATATACTTTCCGATTGGTCCTATAGAAATTTCATCAAAATCGGTTCAGTAGTTTTGTTTTTTTTCTTCTTGGCCTATGTCGACGTGATGGTCCGTAATACCTTCTAGTTACAGTGTAAAATTGTATGTTTGGTACCTATACTACTACTAAAAGGGTAACATAAAAACTTTTTGGCAAAAAAGTCAATGAAACAAACAAAGTGACCGACTTTCAAAAGTAAAGTTAATATAGTTTTTTTTTTAGAAGTCGGTTTTTTATCCAAAAAGTTTTTTAATATTATGACTGATGGTGGATGTAAGACTCTCGACCGAGAGCTACCTACAGCCACCATGTCTCGTAAAAGTAAAAACTGATACAGGACGAACAGCAAGCGAGGAACACCAAGACTAGATGGCTGCTACTAAACACACTCTCGCACTTGACTTATCGTGGAGTGTTTTGGCGAAATTGTACAGCCACCTCTACAGATATAAATGTAGTCATTAGTTGAGGCCATTTATAACGGAGTACTTATAAATCATTCGGGGGGGTTTTGCCATAATCGCCACGCTTAGCAAGCGGGTTGGCGATCGCAGTAGGGTTGTAAAAAAAAAAAAACGCAGTGAACGCTGCTGCCCATTCTCTGGTAAGTCCCTTACTCGCCTCTTACGACACCCACGGGAAGATATGGGATGGTGCTATTCTTTACGTCCGAACACCATACAGAACAAAGGCCTCTCACTAGCTGGACCGATGACCTGGTGAAGGTTGCAGGGATCCGCTGGATGCGAGTCGCACGGGACCGGTCAATGTGGCGACACTTGGCTGAGGCCTATGTCCAGCAGTGGACGTCTTTCGGCTGAAATGATGAATGATGATGATGATGACTTATAATTCAAGAATCGCGATGTCACAACATTATGAAACACCACATTACTAAAGTTCTATCTTTCTAATATTGAAGTAGGTAGATAATTGTCATTGGCTGTTGTACACATAAATCTTTTTACTGAAAAAGGGCGATCTTCCGTACCATGAGACGTTGGAGACCTTTTAGATATTAAATACTACCAATTTTATGTAACTGTAGCCATTTATATATAAAGCTCTGAGAAAGGAAAGACCTTTCTCACGCAAAAAATAATGATGACTTAGGTCTTCTGGTCTGAGGACAAGGATCAAGGCTAATGATGAACAAAGATAAGCATAACTAACTGTATGTAAATGTGATGGTTTAAAATACTCGATATTCTTCTCACAATTTTTTAGCCACAGCAACATGACTTGTTCAAAATATAATTGATGGGATAATAAATAAAGGTGTAATGGTTCATGATAACATCGATGACATCACGCTTTCGGATGAAATGAATGTGTCTAAAACCCTACTGTAAACTATGTTTAATTAATATTTTAACTAATTTTCGTTGGCTTGTTCTTGTTGTTAAAACTGAACACGATTAGAGTAATCATTTAAGAGGGGAGATGGGCTGCGATTTCTCCTTACAAATTTTGACGAAATCGACGTTTTGTATTCCACTGAACAATGCTTCTAGAGCTTCATAAAATCAAGGACTATTGTAGACACGTCCCTGTAATTTACTTATTTTCAGCAACTAATAAGTAAATAAAATATGACCCTCCAAAATTGACAAAAAATGCCCCATTATGACGGCCGTGATTAGTGGACTACCAGACAATTCTAAAAGTTTTTAACGTAAACAAAGCAAGAAGTTGATAGGAACCTAGACATACTCTTTCTTAAAATATTTTTTTGCAAAAAATAAATCCGACAAAAAAACTGAATCAAACAAGCAAAAGTCACCGACTTCTGAAGCTAAAGTTATTTTTCACTTTTCTTTGTTTTTGAAGTAGGTTTTATTTTTTGCAAAAAAATATTTTTCGTTTTTCCATTTTTAGTGTAAATGTATAGCAAATATTTTACATTGTTAAAAATATATTTCATGGTAATAGGCTTATCCCCAATAAAATGGAAGTTAATATACCTAACTGTCGCAATCTGGGTGTACTGTATGCATCTGCGCACCTCCTCAGACCATACAGCCGTTACGTTATGTTATGATATTGTGTAAACAATACACATCCAAGCGATTGCAGCAATGACGACAGATTTGCTGTCTACTATTGAAGAGTTCCGTTGTATAACTCCGAAGATCAGATTCACCAAATTTAAACGGTACCACCGCGGAATAATATTCTTCCACATTAAAAAAGAATCATCGAAATCGGTTCACAATTGTCGAAGTTATCGATAATATAAAATTTGGAGAGACCCCTCGATTTTTCCACGATCCTGACATGATGACCATGCAACCACATGGCAAGTATACTGTTTCAAACAATGTCCATACAATTTGAGGGGTGCCCTTAATTTTTCTGGGATTGCATCATCTGATCCTGACTTATACCTTCCATCATCAGCTCAGCAACCTGAGGTGATAATTACCCGGCACAAATATCTGAATTGTGTTAGAGAGTATATGAAAAACATTGTATGTGCTTATAAAATTTGAGGGTTGCCCTCGATTTACCTGGGATTCCATCATCAGATTCTGATTTGGTGACAATGGGACTACCTCAGGAGTATAGGCTTTCGAATAAAAAAAGAGTTATGAAAATCGGTCTACAATTGGCGGAGAAATCAGTGAACATAGGTACATAAAAAAAAATACATACAGTCGAACATAGAAACTCCTCCTTTTTTTTAAGTCGGTTATAAAATTTGTCAAAGGAGTTTTGGTGAAACATTTGTGAACCGTTAACAAAACATGTCATGGTAATAGGCTTATCTCCAATAAATGGAACTTAACATACCTAACTGTTGAAATGGGGGTGTACTGTAGACTGTACACATCTCAGAGCATTCAGGCGTGATGTTATGTTATGATTTTGTGTAAACAATGAATATCCAAGCGATTGCAGCCATCGCGACAGATTTGCTGTCTATTATTGAAGAGTTCCATTGTTTATCTCCGAAGATCAGCATCAGATCTTCACCAAGTAATAGATGGGACCACCGCGGAATAATATTCTTCCAAACAAAAAAAGAATCATCAAAATCGGTTCACAATTGGCGAAGATATTAACATACAAACAAAAAAAAAAATCAGTCGACTTTTTACCACGTTCAAAAGCTGTCATTATCAATATTTCGTGACAGTTATGACATAGATTTGTAATGAAAGCCTGGATCTCTTTAAACTTCAATGTATCTAATATAAATTTTGATAGCTTTAACCTGATGCAATAGTATGTGTTTATAGAGAAAATACATCGAGTCTTGTTTTCTTCGTCATCTTACAATATTTGATCTTGTCATCAAGATATAGGTACATTTTCTTATAAGTCATATCATTGAGCCTTGTGCACTGAAGTATGACATTAAATCAGGAACAAGCTTATTCGAGGGGTGACCATGAATATTTCTTCGGTATTTTATAGGGGTGAAAACCTCATAGCTGCGACGAGTACTTGATGGTATGAATACGTAAAGGCAATTTTCTCCTACTGAAATTCGATCACATATACCAGATTAATTTCTAATGAGTATCGTTAAATATTTTTACTGTTATTCCTACTGATCAACGATGTTCATATCAACTAAGTCTTTTTCTTGATAACCGATGCGTAATTAACCAAATCTAGATGGTGCAACCGATATCTTACACCATAATTTCAACAAATTTTCATTAAAAACGTTAAAAAACGAGCCATTCATGTCGTTTCCTGTGTCATACCGTTATCACACTATGTCATTTTGATAAGGAAAAGCGCGTGCTGGTGTTTACTTAGTATAATGATTGATGATTAGGTACATTAGGTTCAAATGATACTTTTACAATATTATAATATGATAATGATATTATGGCAAACCTATTTTGGGAGCTGGTTAGCTTATTTCATAGAAAAGTGTGCCCGTGTTATTAATTTTAGGGCAAACTTAAACTAACATCTAACTACCTCTACATGTTATTAACATAGTTAGTAGTTCGGATTTGGGATTACCGTCTGAGTTTATAATAACATAACATAACATCACGCCTGTAATTAATTCCTAAAGGGCTAGGCAGAGGTGTACCTAATACACCCACAATTAGCCGGTTAAGTTTAAGTTTCATGTGATAGGGTGCGATTCTATTGTCATCAAACGGGCGCAAATCCAGACTCCATGGCTGCTACGGAGAAATTCAGGATGGAAAAACCCAATAATACTTTGCTCGACCTGGGAATCAAACCCGCATTACTATAAACTCAGTACTACTGAGTTTATAGTGATCAGTTCATAGTGTTATAATCAAATCATACATAAAGCCACATTTCGCGATGTACAATGTTTTCTAACAGCATGTGTGAGAGTACTGGGGTACTCTATTGCAAGTAATTCCTGGTTCAAGAATGAAAATAAAAGGAAAAATGTAGCAATCGAGAATGCGGCATTACAACACTTTATAGCGGACCACGTGCAGTGAGTCCTGAAAGCTATGGTATTGTCTATTATGTGACAGGGCTTGCTTGTTTACTTACAGAGCCTTGGAAGTGTAACCTCACATAATATACCTTCAATTTATGATTCAATTTTCATGAGTTGGAATGCATGTTAAGGCATTGGTCCGGCTGCCATTCGTAGATTTTTGATAGTTGTTCGAGGCACTCCACAAGCCAAAAAACAATCAGTCTTACCAAGGAGTATCATGCTAACCAGCGAACGGGATGTAGAAGTCAGATATGCAGTCGCTCCACTTAAAATACAAGTAATCAGCTGCATTCGAATAAGCTGACCATAGTTGAAAAAATACTAGGTACACACAAATGGTACACATTAATGAATTCTAGGCCTGATAAATCTGAGATTACCCATTTTTAGCATAAACATACCTACTAATGAGATTCTGCATTTGATCGTGTTTTTGTTTGTCGGCATAATCACTTATCAATAACATCGATAACAAAAGATAACATCTTTACAGGTTCGGGCCGCCAAACTTGTTTCTATATAAACGATCAAAACAACAGAATTTTACTGCTTAACCGGCAAGTAGTAAAAATCTGCGGTCTTTCCCGTACACCACATTCAAAATAGAAAATATTTGGTACAAATGTCGGTTTCACGTCGGTTCAGAGAGTGATGTCAGACATTGATCGTGTACCTACTTTGCTAATTGACTGTCGATGATCCCATAGCTTGCTACAGCCATGAATAACATCCTTGCTACGCCCACAGTTACAAATAATGAGGGTTGAATAATGGGTGGTCCTGTTAATTTCAACAGACAAAATTAAACAGTACAAAATACCTGTCGCTTTAGCTGGTATATTCTTTGTTTCGAATTGTAAGCTAGACCTTACTTTGTGGGTAACTTCTTAAGCTTCGGAACTTTAAGTGCCTTAACGTGTCTAAATAAGGTCAACTATGAAACGGGGTTTTCAGAGTTAGATAGGGATAATTCATTAAAAATACCGGTTTAATATTTTCGAATAATCATTCTTAAGTAGAATGTATTCAAAAGCGATAAAATTTAAACTATGCTTGGGACACGACCTGAGTGACGAAGAATACTGAGGAAGGAAATTCGATTACTTTTGCATAAAAATGAGAAACTAGCCCGTATATCGAGATGTTATACATAGTATAAAAACTGGGTTACATTAATTTACATATTAGCTACCGCCGAAAATAATACAATATTTAATTAAAGAAAGGCATTCTTATATGACGGTGAGACCATATTATATCTCGAAGCCACTCGGATACAATACGTTAAATACGTGTCACCCAAGACCATTTAATGAAAAAAAAAACAAATTAAGCTTAATACTTAATTAAATTAAACATGGGGAAATATTCGAACGTTGAAATGGAGCACTAAACTGGAAAGTTAATTGATAAAACCTTGAACGTGATTCCTTGTTGATAGCGATTCTATAAATTAAAACTACTTATTTAACAAATATTAACATATCACCGATTTTTTTATCTTCGTTTAGATTTGATTTTGATTAAAATATGCAACAGAATGACACAGATGGTTAATCATTCTGCATTAGAACTATCGTAAAGCCTATCAATTAAATCTCTTGCGTTATCCTCGTTTGTTAGCTAAGTATATTAATTTGCTAAAAAGTGAAACAGCTTTTCGGTGTATTGTCCTAAACACAGTCAAGTCTTATATAACCGCTCAGCGTGTTTGTTTCTTTGAAAAACACATTATATTATGTTATTGAGGAACGAGGCGCATGCGTATTTTTTTTATTAATAATATTGGACCCTAAACATAAACAAGAATTGTATTAACAGTTAAGCAAATATAGAACGCAAAATTCGATAACATCGATGTATGTAATGTAGAACGCAAAATTAAATGTCACGATTTAATCCCAAGTAAAATAATACTATAAATTATCAATCAACTCAGAAATTAAATAAGTCCATTAATTACAGACATGATCACAATTATATTACAATTTTTAACTATAATTTTCGTTACTTAAATTGTTTTCTTTTAAAAACATCTCAAATTATCATAATTAGCGCCAAACAAAATTAGAATACTCAAATAAACGTCACAGATAATCAAATGTCAAAACTTACCGCGAATCCGCGAAAACACAAATCGTTCACTGGTGCGCGAATGTTTTAATAACTTTTCTTTTTTCTTTTTAAAGTTTTTAAAAAAGTTGCGTGCGTTCGGATAGGCGACGGAGCGCGGCCGCGGTTATTATGGTCATCGCGGTGAGTGTGTAGCGAATGGGCGCCCCACACCTCTCTTGAGTAGGCAGGCAGGCATGCGTGTAGCGCCCTTTCGGTGGACCAAACTTTTCAAAGGCTTCTTGATGGACGGATGTGGAAAATTGTCTCAAAGTCATGAGCTTTTGAATACTTATTGGACTGTGGTGATGAAATACGATTAGGCTTAGATTCTTACGGCTCTGTAAATACTCGGCACGAATATATCGTGCCGCGTATTTATCTTTGACATCAAAATTGAAAGTCAAGATACTGGTCAGCTAAAGAAAGAGAACAGGTTTTTTTTATGTAATTACTCATTTGCCTATTTATTTTGTGGTAATAAAATCAAGAAAATATTTGCCTGTGGGATGCATCACAGGTATTTATAGAATCATTTTTTTTAAGAATACTATTGTTTAAATCATATTGAGTCGTTTATAGCTTGCCTATACATCGGTATACATAGTGATTAGTGTATCATAATTGTATTCTTATGGAAAACTGTTTACAGCACCATCTTTGTAAATTTTGCGAAAGTTTTTTGCACATGGCTCGACGGCTAGTTCGTTACGACGCCGTCGTCGTTTTTGACGTAGTTGTAAACCAAAGCAAATAGTTCCGTTTGATTAAATCCCAATCCTCCTAATATGGGGCATTGGAAGACGGTCTTTCGCTTTCCAGAATGTGGACAGATCTAGGGGAATGATGTGCCTTTCTGGATTATACGGGAAATATTTCAGGGCAACAGTTTGAGTCCGGTTTGACGGCACGGAAATTATCCCACGGCGTCCTGTTGTTCTCGAGGGTATCCCTTCGTAGGTAAAAAAAATAAAAAATAAAATCGTATTGCACTTACATTAATGCATTCAACTTTAGACGTTTAAATTATTCCTAGAAAACCACCCATACTATTTTTCAATACAGACACTCGCACGCGCACCCACCCTCGTCAGTTTTAACGGACAGCCTAACCTGTATCCATACAGTTTTAATTTTTATTCAGCTAGGGAAACGCAGGGCCGGACTAGCCATATAATCAGGGTGGCGTTTGCCAGCCGGGCCCGACTGCGCGGGCGCCCACGGGCCTGGCTTGCGGGGCTTGCCGAAAGCCTGACAACGACAGATCTGTACTAGGTAGTTAAATGATTTCAAATGATCTTTTTTAGTCGCTGAGTCAGTTCATGTCAAGCTCACACGCCCTAAATCCACCCCATTAGGCACATTGACCACTATAATTTGTTCACAAAATTGACATATACGGCCACGATGTTTGAAATCAACTGCCACATTTCCAGGTTTTCAGAGCTCCACACTAATTTCACTTGAGTACTTAGATATTGAACTCTCGAAGAGACGCCGTTGAGTTTTGAGGAACTCTATGTAATGAACAAGACATTTTTAAGGAAAACCAAAAAAAAGAAACGACATCTTTGACTTTTGTTTGTGTCATTGACTTTTTGCCACCAACTTCCGGAAGTTATTTTCCATGTTTTAGTCATTTTTTGGAAGTCGGTTATGCAAAATAATTTTATTTTTTTTTATCAAATACACCGTGACTTTTTAAGGGTAGTTTTTAAAGGTAGTCCACTGAATCTACCCGACATAAAATAGCGCTAGGTGCGATTTTTTTTATAAATAATACATTAGAATAAAATTATGAAACATCCTGTTAATGGTGTTTACGTGTCAAACGGGAGAACATACCTACCAAACACTCGCGTCCAGTAGATCATCGCTCGCAACAGGGTGTTTTAACTACGTCATGCGTATACTGAATAATAATTAAATTTTAAATTATAATTATTAAACACTCATAAAAACCTATTTTTTACGAATGTTTAGTAGGATACATGAAGTGGACTGCCGTTATAAGACGACTAAAAAGTCACGGTGTATAATATTCCTGTCATTTACAAATGTTACCTTGTTACTTCAAGTAATTATGAGATCATCACATTATCATCAAGATAGGCCGAAAAAATACGATAAAAAGGGGTTAAATCATAAAATGGTCAAGCATTTTTGTCTAACCAATATCCGTGTCCCACTGCTGGCCAAAGGCCTCCTTTTTTTCCTTCCATACCTCTCTATCCTGTGCGATCACTGGCGATATTCGCCCCGCAAAAAATGTTAGATTGACACGCCACCTTAGCCGCGGTCGACCTATGAGAACACCGCGCAGACGTAGTCAAGCAAACATAAATAAAAACATAACCTCCTCCGTTTTTAGAAGTCGGTTAAAAGTGCATTACACTTATTTAAGCATCCAACTCTAGGCGCTTAAATTATCGTAGCTTGTCAAGTGCACCGCGTATAATTGAGTTATTTCAAAAAAGAATAACTGTATTTCATTGCTATAAGAAACAACAATATGGATGGCAATTACGTATTTATTGCAACAAAAACAGATAAAAAATTACTTTAAAACATTTTAGAGTGGTTATAGATGTCTAAAACTTGTACCTATGTATAAATCTTAAAACTTATGTATAGCACTAACAAAAGTCCGCCATATTAACAATAATAAACAAAAAAGAAGCTTTCACAGTATTTTCAAAGCTAGCGCAGAACTGGGCGGGCCGAGCCGCACCGCAATGTATTACCATTTACCAAATGCAAATACCTTTAATCAATTTTGTAACAAAAAATGTATGAACCAAAACTCATAACGAGCGGACCACGTCTGTCCGCAGCGCAACGCACTGCTAGATCACGAGGCAGGCGTATTTATTCCACCGCTGTTATCGTGGCTGTGCGAATCATCACAGTTTTCAGGCGACGCGAGGGTATTCACTGAAAAAAAAATACAATTATAATAATATCTACTAACTGTGCGGAACATCCGACAAACATGCAAAAGTTATAAGATTAAGGTCTTGGAAGATTTTTGTATGAAGCCTGGCCGGCCTAATGTAACGCTATTTCACTCTTTCTCAGCTCAGCTTTCGAGAAGAAAAAAGGAGAATACGAAACGTCGATCCCTTCAAAATTTTATTGATATAATCGGTCTGAGCTGTAGCCGTCCCTATCGCAGGCTTGACGGCAATCATTTCTTCAAATACCTACTGCGCAGGCCCTGTTCCCTCTTAAACTTTATGGATGACACCCATTCACGCAGAAGGATTACAGCAAGCAAAATAGAACTTCTTGAGAACTGGCGTCAATTAAATGCCTAATTGAGAAAACATTCACAGCTGGAATCTAAAATTATCATGTGCTCAAGAATAATCTACGTGTCTACAATGGATAATAATATATTTTATTTTGCAGGCGGAACTGGAGACTTTCCAGAGCTGAGCATTATAAATCTCTCTTAATGACAGCACTTACCGGAAATAGAAGAATCATGGCCTTTGTATATTTCAAGTAAAAAAGGAATGCGATCACGGCGATGATCATTACAGCAGCACACGCTACCACCATGTGTCCTTTTCGCCAGCCACTGCAACTTTTGATGTGATTCACAACCAATGATTCATTGCGCCTGTAAAAAAAAAAGATTTTATTTATATGTGTGTGTGTGTGTGTTATAATTGGTGGTAAATAAATAAGTAAGTAAGTAAATGTTTGAGGATATTTTCTACACGCGGCAGTGGAAAACGAAAAGGTGTTGGGATTTTATGATTGTCGTCTTTAACTATGGCGAGATGGGCAGACGACATAGTGGCCATCGGGGGAAAAACCTGGATGAGCCTGGCACAGGACCGTGGAGATCGGCATAAGAAAAGAGAGGCCTATAACCAGCAGTGGGTGAGTTCGGGTTGTGGATGATGATAACGATGATGACCTATGAAATTGCCGTTTTTTTCTTATTGTTCTGGTTGTAACTTTGACTTAAAGTTATATTTTATTCCTAATTCCATTTTATTGGATTAATTGATAAATTACCTTACCATTTAGAGTTTAAAAACCGTACTAGTAGTTGCATATTACCTCAGGATAGTGTAACAAAACATCTGTTTCAATGTGCCGTCGGTTTCACTATGTCAAGTAGGTATATATTTGTCATAGACTGTGTTTTGAGAATTTAAGACACGTAGTGCAGCGCAACTTTTTTCACTCTAACTATAGTTTGCAATTGCATCATAATCGGTTCAAACGTTTCCAAAAAATAAAATAAAATAGTATGGAAATATCGCTTTTCACGAAATCGTCCATACAAATCCGCAATTTCATAATTTAACCCCTAATATACTTTCTGTGGACTACTTTAATGCATTCGCCTTTAAACTTTTAGGCTCTAAACAGGGGCTACCGCGACTGCGACCATAAACCACGACTACATCACTTCTCGACAGTTTTGTAAAAAACATTTGTCAAACAAAACAATTGGAAGGATCAGTGGTGACTGGTGACCCAGTGGACACGGCCACGACTTACAGTTTGAAGCCGGACAGGTGCGTCATTTTGTGTTATTCATGTCATCACCACTGACCTCAAAACGGTGAAGGAAATCATCGTGAGGAAATCAGTATGCCCTAGAACCAAAATCAAAGACAATATGCGACCTCTACAAACCTGCAGTGAACCCACGTGGTCCACACCCTTCCTTTCAAAAAGAAAAAGCCAGTACATTAGCTTAAATGGTGCCAAAATCACCAGGATCAGACTAAGATGGACATTTTAGCGACGCCCCGAACGTCTATGAATTTTTCTGAGTTCTGGAAGTCGACCAATAAGCTGAAGGTTGGACCGGGCCGCCCTGTGAGTGGAGGGAATGTGGTTCGCCAGAGGGCATAGCCCGCATGTTCAAGATCGGTTTATGGTATCATTTCCACTTGGGCAGGCCCAGGGGGTGATCGATGATGGACTAGTCGTGATTATGAGCCGATCCGTTTCTATGCCAAGTTTATAGCTGAAGTGATTAAAAAATGGCTAAGGGAAAGTTTCCGGGTCACGACGGTCTCAGCATTGAGCACCTCAGGTGTGACGGGGTACATCTGCCTAGAGTGCTGGCACTGTTTTTTACGCTGTGCGTTAGCCACTCCACCCAATATGCTGATATCAATCGTGAAAAATAAGACTGGCTATGTATCTGAAAAGGCGAATTACAGACCGATATCCTTGGCGATTGTAATTGCTAAGATGTTGAACGGTTTGCTGGACAAGGAACTTGATAAATGGATAACTGCAAACGACGCACAGTTTGGGTTCCAGCCTGGACTTTCCACTGAAAGTGATATCCTCTGTCTAAAGCAGACCGTCCAAAACTATAAGGATAGAAGCCGGAGTACTTATTGTATGCCTGCTTCCTTGATCTCTCAAAGGCATTTGACCTTGTGTCATATGATGTCCTTTGGGATAAGCTCAGGGGAGCATGTGTACTACCTGAGCTGACGGGTTATACGGGTAAATTACGAGCCCTTAATATCCCTCAATGGACGAACCCTTAAAAGGGTCGCCCAATTTAAATACTTGGGACATTTTGTCACCGAAGACCTCAAAGATCAGGTAGATATGGATCGCGAGCGCAGGGCACTAGCAGCCAGATGCAACATGCTGGCTCACAGATTCGCTCGTTGTATCAACGAAGTCAAAATAACTCTGTTTAAAGCTTATTGTCAAGGGTTCTACACGAGCAGTTTGTGGCTCAGCTATACGCAGAGGGTTCTAGATGCTCTGCGTGTGCAATATAATAATGGCTTCAGGGTGCTGTTGAGGTTGCCCAGGTTTTGCAGCGCGTCAAGCACGTTTGCAGCACGACTTTTATGCCGTTATGAGTAAAAAGACTGCATCCTTAATAAGCAGAATGAGGGCTATCCGCAACGGTATTTTGAAAACCCTAGCTGAATAGTACGATGCACCAATGTTGAGACACGCTGTCCGGTTAATCGTGCGGCAGGGGTGAAAAATAATTTAATGTGTACTTAATTAATAAATACTAACACGTAGTGGATAAGTTTGTTTTGTACCAGTGGACCAATGTTTTCATCATCATCATCATCATTTCAGCCGAAAGACGTCCACTGCTGGACATAGGCCTCCCCCAAGAAGGGGGGTTTTGCCATAATCGCCACGCTTGGCAGGCGGGTTGGCGATCGCAGTATGGTTGTTATAAAACACAGAGAACGCTGCTGCCCATTCTCTGGTAAGTCCCTTAGTCGCCTCTTACGACACCCACGGGAAGATATGGGATGGTGCTATTCTTTACGAATGTTTGATGACCAATGTTTTCAAATTAAATAAATATATTTTATTAGGCTGATTATTAAATACAAAAACATACGTCTTACCGCTCTGTTAGAGAGGGACAAACAGAAAAGACGTAAGACGAGGACGCTTTTATCATTTCAGCGTCTCGTCCGCGCCCTGTCTTTTCTGTTTATTTTGTTCCACGACGATCTATACAACATTATTTTTAGTATATGCGAAACCTGAATACAGTTTGTTCAGAAAAAGTAACTGAATCGATTCCAATAATTTTTAACCATGTTATATTTTGTCCCAATTTTTTTTTTTAAGTTACAAGTTGGTCACCTAGCGACATTAAGTACATATCGCAATTATTTAGGTACCTACTGCCAAATTATGTTTATCAATGAGCTCAAGACGACGCTGGAGGCCAGGCGCGAGCGTGTTGCGTGGTGACTACGCTTTTGTGCGGACAACCAGGTAACAGAATAAGCTTATAACTTTGCGATTTTTCACGATAGAGTTTTGAAATTTTGTACATAGATTCTTTATATAAAAATACTCGACAGGTGTTTCAGGTTTCGCATATACTAAAACTAATGTTGTATATTTTTATGAAAATATATTGAAGGGGCGCCGCGTCTGCGATGCGTCCTCGTCTTACGTCTTTTCTGTTTGTCCCGCCTCTTACTGACAGCAAGGCCCAGGAGTTTGCGGTCTGCGGTCGAGCGGTGACCATGTCGTCATCTACAGGAGCGTTTTCATTGAGTAACACAGAAACCAGTTGTGCTGTCTGTCATCGCGATAAGCGACATTTTACCTTGAAGATTACAATTTATGAATGGAGAGTTGCGTTTCTTACTTTGGTTCTGGCAAAGGTGCTGGTGGTTCTCTTCCAATTCCTACCGGCATCAGCAAGGCCTTCTCTTTCGGCAGCAAAAACATCTCCAAATTGATTACGCCCTGAAATCGGGAATATTTGCAACATTACTATACAATTAAAACTTATTAATGAAGGTTCCAAAAAAATTAATGATAGTCGGATCCTTCATAAATTCATAATCTCACTTTTCTTGTCCGGTTGTCACAGAAGATTTTCTCGCGAGTTTTCAAGCCAAAGACCAAAATATTTTATTTCAGATTTACTTAGGCGGATCGATCTCAGAAAAAAGTTTTAATTCACATATCGTGTAAGGTGTTTACTCTAAAGATAATAAAACTATATTTTAACACTCAACCTGGTCTCCTAGGTTTATAACGTTATAATTTAGATTTTTATAAAGATTTACAAATATAAATTTATTCAAATTTATGTATGTGACGGCGCCTCTGCAAGGTGTCGTCTATGGTTAACGTAGCAAACTATACAGACGAGAGTGATGCTGGTTGGTATTCGCTCTCGCGGAACGTCATGGCGTTTCGGGCAGCCATATTAACATGAGCGGATGTCAAGGATGGTGCCGCGTGACGGGCATTGACGGTTCGCCGACGTCTGTTTTCTAAATCTAATTATATTATCTTCCTCAATTTTGTATCAACGCTATATTTTAATGTTAAATTACGATATGGGTGCTTAATTGAATTGGACTGTAGAAACTCAATTATCCCAGAAAATATCAATTATCAACATTCCCTCAAAAAACCTTTCACTAACTGTTCTAATTTAACCATAAACTTTAAATAAATATCTCATCAAAGTTGTTGATTTATGTAAAATAAAATTCACTCATTTTTTCTTGAGCTAATTCATGTTTTTATTTTTACTTTCCCTGTATTCGTAATGAAAAGCACAGGGTTTACCTCGCGTTGAAGACTTATTTAGTCCCTCGAACTATTAAATTACTTTTATCTCTAGTATAACAATGTATTATTTTACCGCTATACCATTATCATGTTGAAGATTCAACAAAATTTTTGTACGAACATGCCTTTTGAAGACCAACACACATCATTAGCGACAGCTTTATAATAATTTGCGCCACCTGATACTATTACGGATATTTTGATGGTCGAAAACTAATTCCTGGTACCAAAATTTTAGTACCACCATAACATAACCTCTTGAAGGCCAAAGTTTATTGTATGTACCATTATGATTGAGATTTTAAAAGGAATTATTCTGATTATTTACGGAAGCTAGTTTTAATTCTTATATTTACCTACAGTATTCTGCATGCGTGAAGTTGCTCGCTATATTTGATAGCAGTTTATTTTTTCAAAAAGAAGGTGTTATCGGTCTTTCTGCACCCTACTTTTGTTCAGTAGTCAAAAAGAGTTCTTACAGCAGCTGAAGACATTCCAGTGTTTCGGTTGGTGTAAATGAGCGGCCACCAGGCTCGGACCTTCATCGTTGAGAAGAGGTTGATCTTCTTCTGTTTCTCCATTGCTGATATACTACATGCATTTGCGTGCTTCATTCCTCTGGACATTGAATTTAAGTTGAAGGATACTGATGCTGAAAAGAAAATTGTATTGTTTGTTACAGTTTAACTGACAAAATGTTGAAAGTAGCTCAGCTTCGCAACTACGGGAGCAATGTTGATGCCAGTGGAAAAATGATTGAACTCTCGCTTCAAGTCATCACACATCTGCCACAGCGCGCAGCTATATCAGACGTAATAAGTGAAGTAGAGAAAATGCTTAAAGGAGTACAAGCCCAACAGCTTCAACCCGCAGTGGGTTGACGCAATTCCATCATATATGGTTTAGAAGCTACAGTTAATTTTCAGGTCGCTTGAAATGAAAACTTTACATCCAAAATCGGCTCGGATACTCAATAAGTCATCGGAAACTCAAGAGTCCGGCCTGAACTAATAAGCAAGAGTAACTTGACTTCGGTACAAACCTAAGAAGTCGTCTTGAGAAGCAGCATCGCTATCCATGACTTGGACAACGAATATTGGTGGCATGTGTTCCTCCACCTCTGTGAATGGACCTTTTTCTTTTCTCACCAACTGTAAAAAGAAACATAAGTATAGTCATTGTAAAATCTATAATCATCTAATCGAAGTGTGAACTGAGCATTGCGTCTTACAAAAAAAAACCATTACCTACCTTCAACAGAAAATGGAAATATAATGTAACATTAAGCCAATATTCCCCAAAGAGTTGGTCAGTGGCACGTCAGTGATGAGGTGTACTACAATCATAATTGGATAGTTATGTTTAAGCCCGATTTGTAAGGGGGACGAGTTTATTGCCATCAACTGGTTTCAAATCCAGGCTACGGGCTGCTATTAACAAAGTCGTTATGGTGAAATTTTATATAGCTTATCTTGCGTTATTTATATGGAAATTTCCTAGTGAGATATCCGACTAAGAGAGACAAATAGAGAGCTCCTGATCCTCCTGGTGAGCTGACCATGCCGCAGGATTTCTAAGCGCGCAAAAATCCTTCTAGGAGAGAACTTTTTACGGACCGAGTTAGTCCGATAGCAAACACATATCTAATACAATCATCTGCAGCTTGGCTTAACTACCTGGCCCAAAGGAAAGATACCTCAATGATAAAAAAACGAGCCAACCCTAAGTTTACAAGATAATGATTTTATTGAGATGATAAACCATGTTGATAACATAACCATCTTATGGATCAAGGGACTCAGCGATTTTAGGGCAACGATGCAGCTGCTGAATTCGCTAGAAGGCAATCGATTAAGGGGAACCCATTGTGTGTCACAATCACGAGAACTTTTAATCACCTTTTTCTCCGCAGGGTGGTATTGGAAGTGAAATACCATGCGCCAGTTGAATTTTGCTTCACCAGTTTTGCTGTAGGAGAAATCCGTGTACTGCGCTTGTTCTACAGTGTCTATCCACCTACAAAATAAAGATATTCAATTCAATTAATTTATTTTTCCATAAATGTATAGATAATATACATGGTATGATGCTTAATAAAGGTGTTAAAAGGTATTCTTTGGTCGAAAGACCATAAGATTTCAAAAAAATAAAAATACAGGAATAATAATATAAATAAATCAAGAATTAACATTAATATTAAATACAAAATTAGGTAAATAGGCATGCCATGTAAAACAAGTAGAATAGATTCAGTAAGTATATTTCATGCTTTTTCTGTCAGTATTTTTTTAAATGTTTTATTAAACTGGTTTTTAGTATTTTTACACATTTAGGGATATTATTATAAATTATCGATGCTCTGCATACAACGCTTATATGCAGTAGCGCTGAACACGAAGTTTACTACTATCCCGGCGATTTCGTATCACGATGTCCGATATTCGAGGAACTAAATGGGGGTTACTTGTAACAAATAAGGCGATTTCTAAAATATAAAGTGACCCCAGTGTAAGGATTTTTATGCCTTGTAAAAAGTGGCTTATTGGGCTCACTACTCTGGATACCGAACATAGCACCTATGCATCGCTTTTGCATTTTAAATGCCGTTCCTTTACTCGATGAGTTGTCCCAAAAGATAATGCCATATCTGAGGACAGATTCAACAAGTCCACCACCATTCAACAAGCCGAGAGTAACACATCAGTGTTGATAGATGGAGCAAGTTGGTACAAAGCATATGCCTGACTACTGTTTTTTTTTAGTACGTCAATGTGTTCGTGTGCGTCAATGTGTACGTAGTGCGTCAATGTGTTCTTTCCAATTTAGTTTACTGTCTATAATTTAGCCGAGAAAACGGGCATTAGATACTTCATTTATAGAGTAATTGTCATGAATCTAATTTACATTTAATGGATTATGCAATCTTTGTCAGCAGTGCATTATATTTGTTTTTGATAAATTTATTTTAAATTATTATTATCAAGCCGAGAAATTATAGATGTCCGTGAATTATTAATATCAGATTTATAATTATTAATCTCCTTACATGCAATTAAAACTGTACTGTCACACACACGTCAGCAAATAATGTCGTAGGTTGAGTCGTTGCCTTTGGCAAGTCGTTGATATAGATAATAAACAACGGTGGCCCTAGCACACTGCCTTGAGGAACACCGTCATTATTATAATATTATATATTAGTCGCCATCTTAGCAATAGCCCCCTTTATTAATATGTCATCTCTCACACAACTCATCCAATTTTTTTTTTGTATAAATTTAATATCAAATTGTGAAAAGGTTTCATCTAAGATAACTAACCTGTTCAATAAGCGTGGTTGATGTGGGTATTAACTTCAACAATAACCATACGAATGTACATACTTTAACGATCATCAACATCGTTTCAGCCAAAAAACATCCACTGCTGGCCCCACAAGCCTCGAAACGTCGCCCTATCCACCAGTCCTGTTTTTCTTGTACCGACAAATTTCCGCGACCTTCTACATCAGCCCCCGAATCATGATCACCGTAGACAAGGATTTCTTTGACGGAAGAATCGACAAAATGACAGATTGTGTCGACACAATGACAGATTTCTTTGCACTATCTGTTATTTTGTCGATTCTTCCCTCAAAGAAATCCTTGTCTACGGTGGTCATGCTATGGGGGCAGGTATAGTAAATAAAGAAGACAAGTACTTCAACAATACTTACGCTCTGACGTAAATATCAGGAATCTTTTTTCCAGACTGTTTCAGTCCTTCCACATTCCATATGACCACACGAAGCTCGTAGTCCTCCAGCTTCCGAGTTCCAATGTTCACTCCCGGCGGTATGTATGCGTCCACATCCAGAGGAAAGATGTCCACCCACATCTGAAGTTTACCCTGAAATACATAATATTGTTTTGGTTAATATTAGTGGATGGATGAAGTGGTAGGTAACAATATTTACCTTCCATATAATAACTACCGCTCAACAGTTATTATTGTAGAGAGTCAAATAATATCAAAATACTTGTAAGTGTACCTTGAATGGGTCAATCTGACTTCTATGGCAATGAAGAAACTGCAAATCATATGTTACTAGTCCCGATAACAGAAAATACAGTATTGGATTGTTATATGAATTAATGAAGTGTTTCATAAAATTTTCACAAATCCTTTCCGGCGTTACTTAGAGCTTGTACAGACGGTGCGTTGTGGTGCCGGCGCGGCTTGATTTCGCCGCTTTCGCGCACCGTCTGTGTATAGGTACACAGACGGTGCGCGAAAGCGGCGCTGCGACACCGGGTTCTGAATACTGTCAGTACTAGGCATGAGACATACCTGCGAACCTCAATACCCGGCGGTGAAGGTTTGGGCATCGCCGTATACCCACTACAGAAACCGGCTATCAAAATATTTCTAAGTATTTGTTTAGATGGTCTCGTTACGTAAATGTACATGTAAGTATGCCATGCGTGCGAAGTACATACTTCCAATATCATGAAGTCTAATCGAGATATTTGTTTTGAGGATTTTAATGAATATATATGGTAAATACATAATTAATTGCCGTCGCAAATATTTTCTTACGTAGCATCGACAGGTTAACGACCCCCGCATCGGTATTAACACTCAAAATATGTTGCAAATATTTTATAAACTAGATGTTGCCCGCGACCTTCGTTCCGTGAAATCCATTCTTATTTTATAAATGCGAAAGTAACTCTGTTTGTTACCTTTTCAGGACCAAACGTCTGATCGGATCGTAATGAAGTCTGAAAGAGGATAGGATCCGGGGCAAGGACATAGGCTCTCTTTTTTTGTTTTTTCTCTCACTCATCACACATCAAAATATCCACGCGGACGAAGTCACGGGCAACCTGAATATGCCTGTCCACTATGGGACCGTTCTGGCCATGCACACCGAGTGGATATAAATAAGGCGTGCCGCATAATTACTGATTATCTTAAACCGACCCCAGTACGAATGCTGTATCCAAAGACCGGCAGCGCGCCTCAAAAAATTCGCAGTCTATCGTATCCAGAGGATGAAACTACAAGCTGGCTCACGCCATCCAATGCACAGCTACGTCTCAGTGACCCACAGGCTTAAAAGTCGTAAAAGTTTTCTTGGGTGCGTTAGCCCAGCTAGCCCATTCCATTTTAACGTCTCTACAGTAAGATGCGACTAATCTCTCAGTGAGCCTTCCACCTGGGCACGGGTTGCCGTGGCTCACTACGAAATCTCTAAACAGACTTCGAACGTAAGTCGGACGGCTCAAATCTCAAGTGTGTATGCAGCGTCTCCCAACGGACAAAAGCCTTCCATCCTTCACCGCATACCCAGTCACCTGCACACTCAATTATATATTACTGCATCTTTGAGCAAAGGTCGTGTGGCTGAATTTTGGGTAAAACACATTTGATCTATTTGCCATCAGTACGTTAAGAAGAAGAAAAGCATGGATTTTAGACCACTACAATAGTTATTAAGGATCTATCTTTATGACTATAAATGACTTACCTGCTCCAGACCATTCTTCCCGGAGTTAGTCAAAGTTCGAGTCTCCACGTGTTCGGGCACTAAGTGGTACCCACATATTGGTAGTGTATACCAACTATGGAGTAGGTTAAGGCAGATGTTCTCTTTACGATCTGCTGCTGAACGGTAACACCTACCTGTAAAAGGACAGGGTTTTCTTTAGACACACGATTATGAAATACAGTTTAACATAGTTGATCTTGTTTCAAAGGCGTAGACGGTTAGAGTACGAGCACGTCAGGTTCCACTATCTTCAGCTGATAACTTATCCTTCGATAAAATGTATCATTTTAACGTTTGCAGCTTATATAATTACAATAATTGTGAAATTGGCAATCTACTTCGGTAAACAAGACATCAAAAAGACATTGGCATAGTTGGATTAAACAAAAAGTCGGAAATATTCAAAAATAACATTTTTTTTTCTTCCGAAGACGTCGAATAAAACATTGTTTAATTTAACTACTTAGGATGCAATGGTTTATCATGAACTAGAACATTGAAACCTGAATAGTAAATCAACAATGCAATTAGCTGCAGACTGCTATATTGTCATCTGTTGTTCACAGAGCGATCCACGATACATGACGGTGTGTGATGGATGATGAAGTAGATCAGATGATGAGAGTTGACTAGGAGGTTTCTTATAAGTTCATTTCTCTTACGATTGCTGTCGTTTTCCCTGTATTCAACACCGTTTACGATCACAGTGTCGTGGTCTGGGAAAATGGGCGGAGCTAAATGATTTTTAGCACAAAGATCTTCTAATATTACCGAGGGCTTTTGACAATCCCGCCATTTCTTGGGACCAGACCTGAAAATTAAGAAAACATATTAGCATAGAAAAGAGAATCGCGCGTGGGTTAATTTGAAATGTGTTGTGAGTGTCTCATTGATGGTCATCATTTTCATCATCATTTGAGCCGAAAGACGTCCACTGCTGGACATAGGCCTCCCCAATGGGGGTTTTGCCATAATCGCCACGCTTGGCAGGCGGGTTGGCGATCGCAGTATGTTTGTTATAAAAAAAAAATCACAGAGAACGCTGCTGCCCATTCACTGGTAAGTCCCTTAGTCGCCTCTTACGACACCCACGGGAAGATATGGGATGGTGCTATTCTTTACGTCCGGACACCATACAGAACAACAACATTGATGGTCAATTGTGTTAAATTCAGTAATACTAAAAGTTTGAGTATATAAATAGGCACAGTCATGAACACTAACATTATTATGTATGGTCGGATACACGTAAAGTTTAAAAGCGATTTTCTTGTGGAATATGAATTGCAATTTTAAATGACTAAAATGCTTAGAAAAATAAACCTTGGAGTAAATGAAAAAAATGTTTTTGTAAAAGCTTGTCACGTATGTAAGCTGTTCATGCGACAAGGTTTTTTTTCTGCTTTTTAGTGTTTATGTATTTAAAAAAAGCTTTTTTTATAATTATTCCTTTTTAGTTTTCTAAATTTTAATTAAGTAACGCGTGTTGCAAGGTATCTTGCTTAAAATTTAAATTTGGTAAGTGTATTGTGTGGTTAGAATTTCGTTTATTCATTTAAATTCTTATTTTATAATATTTCTAAGTATTTCTTAAAATAAAATGAAACAAAAAAAAAAACAATAATATAAAAAATTAAGGTCCGCCTATGTCCAGCAGTGGACGTCTTTCGGCTGAAATGATTATGATGATGAGGTCCGCCGGGAACAGGTCTAAGCTACCGGTAGGGCTGCAGAGACAGGAACCTCCTCACAATGCGAGCCGTATCTAGGAGTACTGCCTTCTGAATCAGGCCTTTTATCCAACCGCCTAAAGCCTCGAAAGATGTTCGTCGAGGCTCTTGGCCATAAGGCCATTGGTCGTTACGATAATCGGCACAATGATAGTCGAGTTCGCATGCCACGTGTCGACAACCTCGTGTGCGAAGTCGAGATATTTTATTTGTTTCTTGCTAGTTGGTTGTGCCTGTGCAAGTACTCGCCGTGAGCCAGACGAGAACAACCAGAAATAATATGTTTGATGGACTCACCCGGATGCGGACGGTGGCACGCCCGACATACGTCAACCTGCCCTCCCTCATAACCGGTAATTGTTCGTCAACATAACTTCGTCCATAATCGCACAGACAAAACCTTCAGTTTCTTCAAAGAGGTCGCCGAAACGTAGCCAGGACACGGCCGGTCGGACGTGGCCAGTGTAGGAGTCAATGTATTGGGTGTTTATACATATAAATTAAATAAGTTTTACGATGTGCTTTAAAAATAGACCGGTTTTTATACAGTAAGTATTGATAATGAGTAACAAGATATTGACTTACGTGAGATGACTGTTGTTACTGTCTGTTTACTAAACATTAAAGGCGCATAACCACCGCGGCGCGCGGATAGGCCACACACGTGTGTTAAGGGCATTACATTGCTCGATGACATTAATGATTTGACCCCTGTACTGGTTTTTGTTTATTTGGCGCCCCTACCGCAAACGACCATTACTACAATAAAGATTAAGCTTGAACACAGATGTGTCGCACTGTTGTCATCGTTTTTGCCTAATGTATTCGTTCTCTGCGAGACCTGAATACATTTTGTTCCTCTAGGAGTATACAGTTTGACTAATGATCTAGCTTTCATCAGTTAATTTTTTGAGCACGGGTACCCCTACTTGATACATTCTGAAAGTCTGATGATGACCAGGTAAGTGCTTATCGGTTCTCAGTAACAGAAATAGTTAGAATGACGTAGCTTTCTACTTTTATCTAATTGAGCACTGGTGCTTCTACATTTCACCATTCTGAAGGTCACCTTTATGATTGAGATTTACACCTTATAGGTTTACAAAATCAAATTTTGATAGCAAAACTTCCCATGCATGATGGGTATCGCCAGCTAATTTAACTTGACTTGAGTCAAGTTGAGTGGAATAAATAAAATATAGCTTTGTTTTAATGTTGCGACGCTCTGATAAGTACAAAATTTATCCATTCACAAAAAAGTCATTAAAATTCAAATATCTTGAACAGGTCGGTTGGTCGTTTATTGGAATTGGTTTTGGTGTTAATGGTGTATGTAGAATTTCTTGAAGTAAGCACCGCACACATTCTCATCTCCGCTACGTGCAATCGTTTTTCATCCATCTTTTTCACAGCCCAGAATTCTGATCCATACAGTACGACAGGTGTAATCACGGACTTGTTTACTTTCTCCTTTAACTTGAGAGGCATCCGTGGGTCGCAAGTTGCTGTTCCAGTGACCTGTCGCCATTTCATCCATCCTGAGTTGATCCAGTGCGTTACGTCCCGGTCTACTTCGCCATCCCCTTGGATAAGCGATCCGAGGTACCGGAAGTCGCAGCAGATCGGTATGGGAGTTCCGACGAAATCGCAAAACCAAGTATTCCGTTTTGGTTCTACTCAATTTCAGACCAACATTCTCCACTCCAGTCTTTGCCACCACACCTCCAATCTGCTCTGGACCTCTTGGCCACTCTTAGCAACCAGCACAATGTCATCGGCGAACAGCATACACCAGAGTGCCTCTTCCTGGTTGTCCGACGCGAGAGCGTCCATTATCACGAGGAAGATGTAAGGGAGGAAAAGGTAAGGGATGAGAGCCTCCTCGTAGCGGCGTTGGGCGGCGGCTATCTCTCGCCTCCGGCCCTGGTTCAAGCCATGGTCAGGAGGGAGAGAGAATGGGAAGCCGTCACATCCTTCTGCCAAGCAGTCATGCTAGAGGAGGTGGTGGGACGTGAGAGGGAAAGAGCCTCAGAGTAATGGGCTAGCTCGCCGTCCGGCCGCCTTATGACGACAGGCCGTGTCGTCGTGTCTCAAAGAGATGTCAGCAATCACGTAGGGCATGGGCCGATGCCTGCCAGGGCTGCGGGACTGTTCGAAAGAAATACCGCGGCCCTGGAACACAAAGGGCAAAGAAGGAACATGGATGGGTTTTAGTCAGTACAAGTCTGACACTCGCTTCCGCTCCGCCCAGAGCGGGGGGAGGGGTGGCCATGTCATGATTTACTATCCGAAAAAAAATAAAAATAATAAAGGCATGTACTAATGGCGTTAATTGATGCATAGCGTGTCCGTGGTTTGCAGTAGACACAATCACATACATTCTCGTACATAAGTCCTTTCCATGTCGCCATGAGATCGCGCCATAGGTCTGTCCGCTGAGCGGTGATTTGCCGCGGCAGCGGAGTTTCCCCCCACGTATTGCCTCCGCGCTCCATTCGAGCAGGCGCGCGAGGACTATCGCCTCCAGATCGCATCAGTACATGCCTGGCTTGGTCGAATAAGGCGTTCGCATAGCTCAACGCTGTCAACGAATATATACGAATATTAACCCACGATTATGCCGCGGCGGGCCACGCACGCTAAAGTTGTACATAATTGTGTGTGTAGTGTGTACTGCAGTGGAAACGTAGACCCACGTTGTCAAACAAATGAATCCACGCAACTAAAACGAGCCGCGTGCCCGTGTGCAGCTTGCGCCGCGGTGGGTTGGTTTAAGTCGGTTTGTGTAAAACTAGAAAATACACTGAAAAACAAAAACAAAAAGTGTGTTTGGGGGAGCTCCACTTTGACATCCTGTTCTACTCGAATAATCTGATATGATGCTAAAGCTGCTCTACGTTGTTGTCCGTGTAAAATATTTGTTTTAGCATTCGCGAATATTTCAGGATTTTTCTTTTTTTTAATCAGGCGCCATTAGTAGTATCTCTAATTTGACTACTAACTTGTCACGTGAATCGAACACTCACATATTTGTCGTATTACATTGAGAATTGTTAAGCCGATCCGAAAAAATCCGATGCGTGTTTGTTTGCCTCCCGCCAAGTCCTATCGATAGACTACGAATAATTTCGATTTTATGATAGTTCGAATTTACATTATGTTGACTACGTTTGAGGGTCTCACAGTAGTTTATTTGCGTGGTTTACAAGGCATTATCAGCTGTAGAAAATCTTCAGAAAGCAGCACTTAAATTTTTGGAACTCACGTGGTATATTCTGTAGCTAAGCCGACTCTTGCCCTGTGCTTGGAGTATATCCTGTCTTCCAAGTCGATGGTTGTGGAGCCAATTAGCTCGTCGGGGGGTATGGTATCATAATCAAACAGTGACACCGTCAGCAGATAATCGTCAGGTAACGTGCACCGGAATTCGTACATTCTGAAATTGGTTAACAAAAATCCCTTGAGTATTCAGTACGGTAGGACCGTGCGTCTGTTGTAACAAAACTGTTATAAGTTGGCCTCAATCCTAAATTTTTTTATTCATAACTCTTACTCTTATTCCAATTTATTTGGGGTCGGCGCAACTTTTCAGTCACCGGCGCCACCTTCAGACTTCCTCTTATGTACTTATTTCTTATTTTATCCGTTTGCATAAGAGTACACATCCCCCTTAGCATTCTCATCTCAGCCACATGCAAATGCCTTTCATTCATCCCTTTTGTAGCCCAACATTCTGTTCCATAAAAGACAGCAGCTCTAACCATTGTTTTATAAATCTTCCCCTAAGGGGAATGCGGAAGTCGCATATTGTTCCTGTGACCTGCTGCCATTTCAGCCATCCCGCCATTTCATACATCCTTCTTTGTTATTACAAGAAAGAATATAGGAAAATATCCAAGCATTCCTAATTTTAATGAGAAGTTTGCTTTTCTGAAGTCAGATAAGCAGAATTCAATCATCAGAACAAATAGGTCACGCAGTGTGTTAAACTTTACTAAATCTTGACATATATTATAATATGAAAAGAATAGTATTGATCGGATTTTTTATGATTGATTACAAAGCAATGATGAATGTCTACTTACTTCCCAAAAATAGGGTTATGGGTGTTTTTAGCATGGTTCTTCCTGTCTCCTAGGTGTTTGCTTCCGCAGCTGATGGCCACGTAAGGATCCAGCTTGCCGGTGAATGCTTTAGGTATTAGATTCACCCCTTTGACTACGTACACTCGAACCAGAAACTTCGATGATTTGTTTAACGGATAGTCGGTGTAAAAACTGAAAAGGTTATAATCAAAACGTAAATTTCTCATTAAAGGAACTTAACTATGGTGTTCATCATCTTCCTGCCCTTGTCTCATTCTATTTGGGGTCGGCGCAACACGTTTTCTTCTTCCATTCTCCCCTGTCAGACGTCACGGCATCATTTACTCCTTCCTCTTTCATATCATTCCTCATACAATTAATATATAATTAATAATGATTTAGATTGAAACTTCTCACACACAAATAAGGTAAAAATTGCTGAGGTATCATCAAGCTGCATGACAATAATGGAAATAGCCAGGCCATGTCTATTTCCATTATTATCGTGCAGCCATGTGCCATGTGCAGCAAAGCTGTGGACCCATATATCACAAGATTGGAGCTCTGAGACAGTAAGACCGGTGTCACAGGAGACAGACGAGAAGCTTCGTCGTTAAATGGCGAGAAGATGCATAACATCGAGAGAAGTGAAAGGATGGCTTCCTCATGAGTGGAATATTATTTAATTATATTTTTTTAATTATTTTTTATTTATTGACACACACAAGTTAGGGTAAGATACAAATATAGAAAAACAAGATACATGAACAAAGTTAAAAGAGTACAAAAGTAAATAGAAGTAGCCGTGGGTCCAAAACTAGGCACAGCCCGTACCTTGGTGGTCCAATATCAGCAGTAAAGGCAGATTGCATCCGAATGTTCAGTGTGACACAGCACAGAAAGACACAATTATAATTAATTATGAGAATAGTGATTTTAAAATTATTCAGAAATAAAAATAAAATAAAGGAAACAATCATAAAATTAAAATTATCATTTAATTGGTGGGCATGGATAATTAGTGTTCGTGCGAGTGTGTGTATGTGTGTGTGAGTTTAAATGAAGGAACACGGAGGGTCTTGACTATCTGAGTGTCTTATTATTATATTTTCTGTTTTATGATAGGTCAGGTTCTGAAGGCATGTTTTTAAAAATAATCTTAGCTTCGATTATATTTCCAGGAACTCTTAGTGTGGATTTATTGATTGAGTTAAAGACTCGAATAGGGAGAAAGAGTGAAAACCGGGTAGCAAATACCGTTCTAACCCTAGGAATTGGAAGTCTATCAGCTCCTACCCTACCTCTTTGGGTGTATGTAAATTTTCTTCCCGACGCAGCAATAAGTTTAAGAAGGAATTTCAAGATATAAAGCTGTTGGACACGCAAGAAACCTGCTTCTTTGTAAAGTTCGTCTGTAGGATAACGTCACGGTTTTCCAAGGAAGACTTTAAGAACAGCCCGTTGAGCACGTTCGAGTTCAAGTATATAGGTCTTGGCCGCGCTACCTCAGACGCCTACACAGTACTGCAGCAGCGATTGACAAAGAGCAAGATAAAGGTTTTTGCATACGTCTTTCGGGGCACTGGCACGTAGGGATTTCATTATGTAAATGAACTTACGGGTTTTTTTGGAGTGTCGAGATATGCTCCCTAAAAGACAAATTCTGGTCAATTGTGATACCTAAATATTTAGTTGATTTGACTCTACCTATTTCATTACAGCAGCAATATGTGGCACGACAGTGGATATTGTGAATTTTGATACGATAAATGTCCGAACAGCAAGAACGACTGACGTGGAATGTTATAAAATTAGTTTTTTCGACATTTAGGGTTAAAAGATTTCTGTCGAGCCAGTCAGATACAGTACGCATGCCATTTTTTGCGGCGTCTTGGCGTCCGCCACTGTATCACCGTGAAGTATGATTGCCGTGTCATCTGTGTAACAGATCATATTATCTGACTGTGGTATAGTTAACCTCAATATGTCATCCATATATATGGTGAACAATGTCGATCCTAGGACACTTCCCTGTGGCACCCCAAAAGTGACTGGAAGGCCTTCACTGACATTGTCCAATGAGCAATGCTTCTTACACCAAGGCAATCTAGCTTTTTTAATAGAATTTGAATGGAAACACGCTAAGATGGCAAAATAAAGTTCTCGTTCGTAAATAAAGGCGGTAACTCAGCTAGCTAGAGTGGCGAGCAGTACATGCGTGGAGTGCGTGGAGATGCGTGATACGTGAGCGAGCAGCGGACCACGCTATATCATGGAATTGATAATATATTACAAGGCAAAAGTGGACTAATCCGTTCATGATGTTTTAGTTTATTTCACAACAATTCCAACAACATAACTTTTATACAGCTCCCATATATGACTTTCGAGATATCGTCATTTTAATCAAAGAAGTAGCGTGACTGATGTCCGATTCGCGCCTAAATCACGACCGGTCATCGGACAAGGCTAAAATAAAATAGCTCACCCGTAATTCAACTCAACACCATTGCAGCTAACAGCAACAGTATCCATAGGTGGAGGCCACTTATAAATAGCGATGCCAGCCTTCAGGAAGCCGCAGTGCAGCTGGTCGTCTTTCTCCGGTATACCAGTCTTTTTTCCGCTGTAAAGTTTCAGGGTCGTACACCAGTCTTTGAACTTGGAGAATTCCGGTTGGGCTTCTAACTCATCATCGTATATCTGGAACGAGATTTTTGCAAAAGCTTTGATTCAAAGTCCTAGTCTTTTTGAATTATATTCGGGTAGATTTCCAGTCTAACCGAATGCAGCTGAATACCCCCACAATTCAGTGTCTGGGCAACGGGACAGCCTTTAGTAAGAGAGGTATTCAGTGTTTTGGGCTTCTGACTGCCCGTAACTACTGTTATACTTTAATCTTCTTGTGTGTTATTAATTCTAACAATCACTTTTACCTTATCTATTTGTACCGTTACGATGGCAATACATATTATTTTGATTGTTAATGACCTGTTTATGTGTTTTTCACTGCAGTTACTTACAGTTTTTGTTTTGAACGTGTGTGGAGATTTGATAGCAAATATGAAATCAGTACTGCTATGT
Source organism: Noctua fimbriata (assembly GCA_905163415.1). Taxonomy (NCBI): domain Eukaryota; kingdom Metazoa; phylum Arthropoda; class Insecta; order Lepidoptera; family Noctuidae; genus Noctua; species Noctua fimbriata. The sequence goes on from LR990921.1 coordinate 10,244,666, forward strand.
TATACAATGTTTGGTGTCTGTAGATGAAAATCCTTGCAACACCCTGCTTTAAAGTTCTTAAGTGATAGAATCCAAATCTAATAAAGTCTATGAAGAAGAATGAAGAATCTAAGAAGTTCTATAAACTTAACTATCCAAAAAGAGACCGGTGTAGATCGAAAGCTTACCATTTGTCTTTTACATACATACGTATACTCACATCTTTTTCTAATGGGAGTAGCCGGAAACCACAGAACACCACTTGCAACGATCCTTACATAAATTTGACATTTGTGTTGAATTATTGAAAAAAAAAACTTACAAGGATTCTGTCGAAACTTGACAGCTCATCATCCGCATCGTCCTAAAATCAGAGAAAAGGTATTAATGATGACTAACTACACTTCTCATTAACAGTAACTCTAAAAAGAGTTACAGTTGATAAAATATGAATTACTACATAAAAGAACATACTGTTAGCGTAGCAAAATATCTCATCCACCAATCCCTTTGTCCAGTAGATTCTAAGGAATTCTTCTTCGCCAGCTTTGTATAGTTTTCTTTGGAGAACATTGGAAGAAGCACGTATTCTTCTTCGTATGCTTCTCTGGAGCAAAATACACTTTTCCATCGAGACTTCTTAGTTTTATGGAAGCTATACAATGAGCTTGTACTGCTTATATTTTCAACCGATCGGGAAGAACTGTTTCGAATATACAGAACTTGATTGGATAGAACTTGACTGGCTGTAAATATTTGATGGATATTAACATCAACAAGAGAAAACTAGCATATAATGATCACTATAAATTAAATTAAATAAGACGAAGATGTCCTACGTTCTTATTGTTTTCAGATCTAATATAATAATATGTAGCTTTTTGAGTTCAATAGAAAAACTCACTTTGCAAAAAATTATCTGCTATCATTGACACACTTCTCAAAGACGCCTCTCTTTCTTTTTGGGGCAGCCAACTAAGAATATACTTATTCGGGTTCTTCACTATATTTGTGCCCAAGAACAGGGTTCTTCCAAAAGTGGTACTATCGTAAAGTCTGATGCTCAAAGGCGGACAGTAGGCGTCATTCAACGGAGCTTGGAAGATCTGCGAAGATCTTCCATTGGGAAAATTGCAGTTGCATTTCTTGTCATTTATGACGTCTGACTTTATCGTTAAGTCGTCTATTTCGAGGATCACGCAGGGTTTTCTTGTGGTTGTGACGTCACGTAGCCCCCACCAGTATATGTCTACCCTATAAATCAAGAAAGTTTTGTGTTCCTGTAATTCATGTTTCACAGAATAAAAATATATCTTTATCATTTATAATTTAAAAATAGAATTTCTACAGACAAGTAAGTATTTTAAGTTTAATTGTTTCTATCTTTTGCCCGCGGCTTCAATCTCGTTTAATTTGATTTTGTAATACTATGTATCATCCCAGTATCTGTTTACTGAATTTAATTCAAATCCATCCAACTGTTTCAGCGTGAAGAAATAACAAAGATACACACACATGTAAAGTTTCCCATTTATAATAGCAGTGTGATAAATCGATTCCGGGCCTTGAAACATACTAGGTATTGGAAGTAGTCTTACTGTAGTGTCCGAAACCAATTTAACGTTGTCGACTTAGCCGAGAACTCATTTAACCTTTTGAACTCCAGAGCATAAACGCACGGACGTGCCCTCCACGCCAAGCCACAATTTCAACTACCATTTTGTCACATATTTGTGACACGCGCTTGCTTGTCACGTATATGTGACAATGGCGTTCAAAAGGTTAGACATAAATATTGAAATTATATTTTGACAACATGAAGAAAACGATTGATATTATTACAAAGGGTTAACGTGCTATGGTTACTTGCAATATTCCCCGACAATTTGACTAGGGCCCGGATGCTCTACAAATAATTTGTAATACAACATTGATTAGGTAACACGCTGCTAGCGAATTCATACACTTAATATAATAAACTTAAAAGGAAAAGTCACTTGTACGTAGCCGCCTTCGGTATGAGATTGGGTGGCAAAGATTCCAGTTCATCCAAGTCTTGATCTGAATCCCTTACCCCTGATGCGACGTATGTGGCTTCGATTGGAGTGTACACCGTGCTTTTCAATAAAGTTTCTGGTATCTTTGAAAATAAAAATTATAAATAATAATAACAGACAAAGATCAAAGACCTCATCTCACCTAGAGAAGACGAGACCATTTCAGATTTATAGGTATCTTTAATACTATATTTAAAAAAAAAAACCTTGTTTTCATTTCCAATAGTTTTTAACTGATAGTGGCTGATAATGTGCCTGGTTAACATTGTCTATTCAATTCAACTCAATTCAACTCATTTATTTGCAAAAAAATGGGTAGATAACAAAAAAAATATATATGTGTACATTTTGGCTCAAATCATGTCGGAAGACCATAAGATTTCAAAAAAATACAAATAATAATCAAAAAACAATTATCATTAATAAGAAAAAAATAAATTTAAATTAGGTAAATAGTCTTGCAAAATAAATAGAATAGATTCAAATAGTATAGTTTTAGAGAGATTTGTCATTTAAAAATTCATTGACATTATAGTAGGCTTTTTCTCTCAGTATTTATTTTAGTTTTCTTAAACTGATCTGTATTTAATATTTTTACACATTTAGGGATATTTTTATAAATTATCGGCGCCCTGCATACAACGCTTATAAGCAGTAGCGCTGACTTTGCTGGTTGAACACGAAGTTTACTATTATCCCGGCAATCTAAACAATACATAACCTACTTAAACTTGCTGTATTTGTTTTGCATTACTAAAAACTGTGTAGTGGAACTAGTAACTTTATTTAAAAATAACTTATAATTATGAAGTATAAAACCCTTTTACATTACCTGTTCCAAAATACTGTACAAAGTTGAAAATAGTAAATCGTTACCTGACACAGTTGCGCTGACATAAGTATTTGTCCGCAGTACTCCTGGCCTTTATGAAGATCGTACCACTGCAGCTTAGGAGCATGCTCGTATTCCTGTTTATCACCCACCACGGGCTCGACTTCTAACCGTCCAATCAGCTCACTTTTGCCCTGGAGTTGTATGAAAGAATACGTCATGATCGTGCGCGTTGAGACTGTTCGTTGGACGCCAACTGGGTTTAGTTGCTAACTGTACTCGCTCGACGCTAATCGCCGGTAGTGAGACAGGTCTCTTTAGAAGCTAACTCGGAGTAACTAAGAGTTACCAATACCTGACGATATATCGGACCAAAGAACTTTTAGGTTACTAAGAAGTGTTCAACAGCTTAAAAAAGTTCTTGCGCTTTTTCTTCTTTTTGGATTCATCATCATCTGCTTAGCCTTTTACCAACTATGTTGAGCTCGGCTTCCAGTCTAACCGGATGCAGCTGCCAGTATTTTACATGGAGCGACTGCCTATCTGACCTCCACAACCCAGTTAGTACTGGGTAATACAATACCCCTTGGTAAGACTGGTTGTCAGACTTTTTGGGCCACTGACTACCTAACGACTGTCAAAAATCTACAAATGACACCCGAGACCAACGGCTTAACGTACTTTTCGAGGCACTGAGGAAACTCAGTATGTAATGGGTGGTCACCCTTCCACAGACCAACCTAGGCAAGGACGGCTTAACCTAGAGATCGACCCGAGCGGCTGTTATTATTTTGCCATGAGCTCCCCCCCTTCTTCTTTTTGGATTGACGGTACTTTTAAATCAGTTAGGTTCAAATAGGGGTCATTTTAAAGGTAAATAGTAAATAAGCTTACCTTTTGCTCGCCGTCGAGTACTTCAACCATGACTAAGGGCGGACTGTTTTCTATTCTGTCGTGTGTCGCAGACACGAGTTTGTGAATCTTCAGCACTTGATTCCAGACTGGTGTCAGTGTCATATTTTGGACCTGTTTATGAGAAAAGGTGTGTTTAAAGATTTTCGGTAACGGATGAGAGTGCTGAGAATCAATCTCGGTATCGTGTGATTGAAAGGCCCATTCTTATACTTGCTTCTTAGCGTGTAAAGGGCATTCTAAATTTATTTAGCCTGAAATTTTTTCGTCTATTTCAATACCGTCCGATAAAAGAGCATACATACAATGGACTGGCGAGTTATAGGTAACTAAGAATTTGAACAAATCTTTTTGTTTTTGGGTTTGACTCAAACAAAAAGAAAAAAAATGTATAAATATGGAGTCAATGATCAATATAGAAAAGTAAATAAATTTTTAGTTGCCTTGTAATGTCAATTACCCTTTTAACTTATGTAGAGAATAGGACGAAAAGTATACATGAATACCTTCGTTTCTTTGACAGCATTTAGGGCATTTATCCTTACGAAAGGATGTATAGAGTTATTCTGATCGATATTAGTGTTAACTTTTGCTCTGTAGATGAACACACGACATTCCAGCATCTGAAAATATTGAAAGAAAGAAAGAAAAAGTATTTATTTGCCGCAGCGACATGATATGCATCATACAAAATTACAAAATAATAAACAATTAATGATTTTATTGATTTTTATTTTTTTATTTTTGCATTGATAGTGCATCTTCTATTTCTGAAGGTAGATTCATAACATCTACACTAATATTATAATGAAGTAAAAGTTTATCAGTTTGTTTGTTTGTAAGTTTGTGTATAGGGAGTAATCTTCAGAACTACTGATCTGATTCCAAAAATGCTTTCACTAAAGAGAAGCTACGTTATCCCCGAGGCTATTAAAACGTTCCCGTGGGTTAATTTCCGTACATAACATAAGCGAAACCGCGAGCAAAAGTTAGTAAATAATAAAATCGCTTCTTTTGTCTATTTGTGTGACCGAAAGAACAACGCGTCCTTTGTGCAAATAACGTGAATCTAATAAAAATGAAAGTCTATTTTCGTGTGTGACCACTTATATCATCTAGAATTCTAGACCATAGAATGGACTTTGTTGCGGTTTTCACGATCATAATTTCGAGAATTTATAGCAGAGGGTTTACTGTTCTCACATAAAAACAAAAGAAAATACAAGTTGATGTGTGGTCAAGTCGTAGACACAGTGCAAAACATTGGAGGGTCCCTAGTATTATAACTGTTGCTCACATAATTTACTTAGCCTAGCCTTTTCCCAACTATATGTTGGGGTCGGCTTCCAGTCTAACCGGATGCAGCTGAGTACCAGTATTTCACATGTATACAATACGATACCCCTTGACTAGTTGTCAGACTTTCGGACCACTGTCTACATTTTACGACTGCCAAAGATCTACATTTGACAGCCGGGACCAACGGTTCAACGTGTTTTCCGGGGCACGGAGGAAACTCGCTATGTAATAGGTGATTACTCATCCATGGATTAATCTAGGTAAGCACGACTTAATCTAAAGATTGACCTGAGCGGCTGAAGACCTTGTTTAAGTGTTTACAAAAGTATGTTTTGTGAAGTTGTAGAAACAGTGTAAAGAATTATCGGGTCGCTTGTATTAATTATTATACAGTTGCTCACATAATTATCAAAAAAAATTGCTTAAATATTAGAAAACAGTTGAAAATTTTAAATCGTTTTTCTTGCCTGTCTGTGTTATAGCTTTATTAAACTTCGCAACTGATTTGCACCATTATTTTGGAGACTCAGTCACTCTTAAAATGGCGCGAAAGGTTAATTATACATTAAACCAAAATAAAGAAATGTGTTGTTTTGTCAAGTCGTAAACACCAAGCAAACCATGGGCAGGCCTCTAGCATTATAAATAACACTTTTCTTCGTATTTTGTATACAAATTCAAGACATTTTTTTTTCAAAGTTGTTACGTTTTATTATTATATAATATAACTAAGTGACATTTTGTTCGATAAGTTGCCATCTTGTAGGTTGACAGGTTGGTGACATAATCCCGTTGCTGTAGATATCTGTTGGATTTTTGATTTAGAAAATGCGACAAGTAGTTTTGAAAGTCCTCTCTTGATGTTATCCTAACACTACCCAAAGAATTCTGAAGAGACCGAAACAGGTGAAAATCTGAGAGTCAGTCAGTCAGGGTCAGGACTACATGGCGGATGCAACCACTTCCCAACCAAGCTCTCTCAATTTTTTATGTGTGGCCAAAGAAGTGTGTGCGTTATCTTGAAAAATATATTTAAAATGTTGCATACATTTTAAATATATTTTTGTTGGCGTACCTGTTTTAAATAAATAAATAAAGAAGGATAAAGGTAAGTAAAACAAAACTTACGATCGTAGAAGTCTTCAGAGTCATGTCATAGTCGTCGATTGTCAGCTTATATCCTTTAGGTAGACAGTCCTTGAAAAAATTGATCTGGCGGTACAGCCCCATCCACAGAATGAGTTCCACCTTCCCAGCTATGCAGCAGCAACCAGTCGCGAGAGTGTTGACGTGCTTTGGACATTTCAGTAGCTAAAAGATAAAAAAACAGGTATTAGTTTGATGCTAATACAAGACGAAGTTAGCTTAGGAGTTAGAAAGTTTTATTTATAACTATGGTGTTTTATGGCGGAACCGGACAGATAGTTTTTTTTTCAAATTGCAGTCTAAATTAATAATGAAAACAAGGTGCACTTTTTAAGATGCATCTGGCTGAAAAAAAAAATGTAATTAAAGATGCATCGTAAATTACACGGAAATATTGAAAACAGTTGACTGAAGTCTTACAAGATAAGTATATCAGCCTTAGAACCTAAATAATCTCGGAAACATTCACACACGGCACGTATTAACTTAACCAATCGGAGTCTTACAAAGGCAGAAAAGAAACATGTTCATCACTCACTAACCTTCAATTAAAAACAAGGCTCTTTTATACACCACAGAATAAATTCGACAGATGTTCTTAAGATTTAAAAAAATACTGTTTGAGACAAAATTAAAGTAAGTTATCGCACTCAGCAGACTGTTACACATGTGGAAAATTTGCTCTCAAATTGATGTCAGTGATTTAGAGAGTAGCTAGTGACCAGCGCCGCCCTACAGCTGCGCAACTCTTTGTAACGTTGATCCTAACATGTCAATCACAGTGATTTTAGCAAGGGGGCTAGTTTATGTTCTTTTGTTTGTTAGTAGGTACATATAATCGAACGATGTTGAAAGCTGCCCTCTCCTTTAGAAACAAACGAGATCACATCTGGACCACCAGACTACGGTATCAAAACCAGTTTTAAACAAAGAGACTTCAGTTGTACATGGGAAAATCCGTTGTTAATATCCCTTAATAATGTTGCGAAATTGTAAAGCTCTTTTAAATTTTATTATTTATTCGACCATGTAATTGTATTCACAATTTGATGAATGGGCCACTATTATGGCCAAATAATACGTTTTGCCCCTAATAAAATCTTTCAGATCAGTTTAATAATTACTAGGAACCAGAATGATGTATTCATTTAAAATAAACTGGGCAGCAGTCCGAATTTTTTTTTTTTCTTTTAAAAAATGGCCTGCTCTTGACCTCGATCACGTCTGACGGAAAGCGACAGATGATTATTTTTTATTGTGTATGTACTAGGTATTAATCTGCATGCGCAGTTGTGCACGGGAGCTCGATTTGACCGTTACATGTACATATTATTATTGATTGATGCATTTTAAGCTTTTTTGCAACCATATTATAAAATAAGACTGTTATCTACTAGAACATTCAGATATGATTTTTAGGTACAATATACTCCATTAATTTATGTTGCAAAAAAAAAAAAGCTCCACTAAGTGGGTCTAAACGTCAAAAACTGGAGGGAGAACACTAAGTAAATCTTTCTTTGCATTTTTTTTCGCAATTTTCTCAGAGTGTGGTGTACCTTATAATTTAAAACAGCGGGGTGAGAATGATTGTTCTTTATGAGAGACAAATGCTATTTAAACTATGGATTTCGCACACAGATGTGTGTGACATGCATAGTTTATAGGTGAATATTGATCATGTCCAACAATACAGATAGGACGCGGCCAGTAATTAGGCGGAGCTTTTCACAACAACTTTGGCGTATGTGTGACTGAGAAAATGCTCTACGGAGACCAAACTTATTCAAAAACTGCCTTTGTCATATTAATAAAAATCTGTTAGTATTATATTATAACTAACCTAGAACAAATGAGAAAATAAAAATGTAAAATAAATTTGACATTCTTATTATAAACTATTGACATTTGTTATTTAATTTCTTTGGTTGTCATTTGAAAGTTCAAAATTAGAAAATTTTTAATAAAATTATTTTTCTTGGACATTTGTAATTTGATATTTTTTGTGAACAAATCTTGATTTGGTACTTTTTTTGTTGTTTTTTTTTTTACATTGGAATTTAATTATTTTATCACAAAATTTGCATGCCGAATTTAGTAAGCGGAATATGCTGAACTATTGTGTACCTATGTATTATAAAATCTGTAAAATACCATATTTCAAGCAAATAAAATTAATCTGAATCTGTACCTTAAGCGATAAACTGTATAAGTGTAGACGCGACACACGCGACACACGCGACACGCGGACGTGCGGTACGTAGCAGGCAACAATGCAACTAACACTGAAGGAACTGGGCCCGACGGCGTGCGGCGGCAGTGGGCGGCCACCGCTATCCAATACCGTATTTTCCCGCGTCGCATGGAAACGCATTCATCAAAACTAACATAACATCACGCCTGTAACCCCCAATGGGTACGTCAGAGGTGTACCAACGAAAACCTTGCGTAATAAGATTACTTTTTATTTAAGCGCAAGATTAATTCTAGTATAATATTTAGTATAAACGACAGTGGTACCAAGTCGTATATTTTTGTTTATTGACGTACTAACTAGGTACAGTTTTAATCATTTCAGTGTCAGAATAAAATATGTCGCCAGTTATATACTGTTTGATTCTACTAACTTATCTTAGACTGCCTAGGTGAGATGATGGGACGAGATTGATTGATTCCTACCGAAATTCAACATCTGCTTCACCTTTTCCGAAATAAGTTGGGGCAGTCTAACCGGATGCAGCTGAATACCAGTATTTTACATGGAGCGACTGCCTATCTGACTTCCACGACCCAGTTAGTACTGGGTAATATGATACCCCTTGGTAAGACTGGTTGTCAGACTTTCGGGCCACTGACTACCTGTAACGACTGCCAAAGATCTAGAAATGACAGCCGGGATCAAAGGCTGAACGTGCTTTCCGAGGCACGGAGGAAACTCGGTATGTAATGGGCGGTCACCCAGCCACGGTCCAACCTAGGCAAGCACGGCTTAACCTAAAGATCGGCCCCGAGCGGCTGTTATTATTTAGCCACGAGCTCCTTCTCCTTATATGGCCATAATATTCTCAAAATGTAGAATAGTGGCCCATTCATCAAATTGTGAATAGAAATACGTGGTCGAATAAATAATAAAATTTAAAAGAGCTTCGTAATTTCGCAACATTATTAAGGGATATTAGCAACGGATTTTCCCATGTACAACTGAAGTTTCTTTGTTTAAAACTGGTTTCGATAACGTAGTCTGGTGGTCCAGATGTGATCTCGTTTGTTTCTAAAGGAGAGGGCAGCTTTCAACATCGTTCGATTATATGTACCTACTAACAAAGAAAAGAACAAACTAGCCCCCTTGCTAAAATCGCTGTGAATGACATGGTAGGAATGAATGATGAGGCACGGAGAAACTCGGTATGTAATGGGCGGTCACCGATCCAGGGACCAAGCTAGGCAAGCGCGTCTTAACCTTAAGTTCGATCCGAGGGACTGTTATTATTTAGCCACGACCTCCTCCTCTGATTCCTACCGAAATTAATAGTCTTATTTACCCCGTGTAGTGCACCTTGCAAGTCGTGATACTCATTTATTTCGCACAACTCCTGTAAAACAGTTTTTAAAACATATTACATGTTGTTTCAGACCTATTTTGTTCAGATTAACCTCTCGATTGCTTTCGTTTGCAAAAAAAACCGTTCACTAAAGCTTGATGGCCATCATGGCCGATTAACTTTATTTAAACATTGTAAAAAAAAAATCGTGGTATGCTGTTGCAAACTTGCGTCCAAATGTTAGTAAATCTATTAGACTATGGTTTAAAGGCATTTTGAAAGGACTTTACAGTCTTTAAAATAGAGTTTAGAGTCGTTTAATAAAAAATATTTTTTGGCAACGATCGTTGCCAAGAGCAAAGTTCAAGTTTTGGTTTTGGAAACGATCGTTGCCAGAAGCAATCGAGAAGAAAAAAAAAGTATTTGACATTAATAATACGGGGTGGAATGGACACCGATGCGAAAACGATATATGCCCACCCCAGATAGAAATTTTTCAACAATTATTAAAAAAAAACACCTGTTCCATACATTTTGACCATTTAGCGATTTCCGCGTCGGTGTCCCTTGTTTATTTACACCCTTTATAATAGGTTGCTAGGCTAATTGCTAACAAAACTTCCAAGGCTAAGATATTATAGTCAACTGTGGGGCCCGAGGGCTCTTTACGTTGGGGTTGAACCCTAATTCTTTCCCCTTTGACCTTGATAGACTGAGAGCATTATTATTGCTACCTAGACCGCTCGACGCGCTCACACCGATATCTGCCATCAAAAGTGATACAAACGTTCAGGGAGCTCTCGCAAATGAGCCACTAGCGACCACCACTAGTGGTCAGGGACGGTCGTCTTCAGCTATTGTAACTGGCTGGTTACCATCTGAAAAGTGGCTACCAGTAGCTACTAGTGGCGATCGCAAGGCGGTTAGTCTGTTGAGTCTGTCAACGGACAATATCGGTTGTCATATTTTAAAATAAAATTAATTTAGCTTCAAAACATGAAGCTGCTCAGCTGCTGCTGCTGTTCTGCTTCATGTTTTCAAAACTTACTTTTATCGTTACTTTAACCTTAGAACTTAAATAACAAAAGTAGTTTAGCCAACACTAACGTTCCTGACATCTGTCTTATGGCGTGTCTTGGGGCGACCATCTGCCAAGGAGCGAGCCACATTCTAAGGTGAGTACTTTGTGGGTACTGGGTTTTACTTTTTAGCCCACTTTACAGACAGACAAATTAAATATAAAATTGTTTTTCATAGTTTAATTACATGAGATTTTTAGTCAAAAAACCAACGTTTGATTTTTGGTTTCATTTCTTTCTATTTTGTCGTATTTGAAGCATAATATGATCCATAACTTTACAATGTCGCACTAGTTAGAAATGCCACGTATTATAAAATAATGTTTAAGAGGAGCCACCATTTTACTATTTAAGTTAGTATTAAAATAATGGTTATTACAGGAACTTAAGAAAATACAAACCTTTAAGTATACGCTTTGTATTCGTCCACATTGTCTCCCATTCTGTTCAGGAATCATTGAGAATATTATATCAGCTATTGGCAATTTGTAGTAGGCAACTCTTGACCCTCCATTAAGAAGCCAAACCACTACGTCAGGCCATCCTAAAGACGTCTGCAAATAAAGACATTTTTAAGTGCCCGTGAATAATTTGTTTCGGTAAATAAAATGCCTATTTCGAATGTTAAGTTTTGAAAGTAGTGTAATAGTAAGGCAAGCGTATGGCGTATTTAATAAAAATGGACAAACAATAAATTTTAAACTGTCATAGACACTATCATTAACACTAGAAACGGGATATTACCAACAGTAAACGTGGTAAATATTCCGTTTCTAATGTTAATGATAAATAATAAATTGTTTTAAATGTCACTAAATATAGTTTGCCAAATAAATTCAAGTACGAAAACTTTTTCCTTATCTAACCTAAATGACCTAGACTCGAGGCTATGCTTGCATTTTGTTGTTTCAAATAATTAGTTCAATGAATTCAGTGAAACTTGTTCAATGATCTTGCGATGAACGTAAAATGAAAATGATTATACGATATTGTTTTAAATAATACTTTTAAAACAATGTTTTAATACACCACTATTTTTTAATTAGTACAAAAAAAAAAATGGAGCTCTATCCGTACCCGTTACTGATCATATTTGTGTAATCAAAAGTCAAAAAAACGAAATCCCAAAATTGTCCACGAAAATTTGTCATAACTGGTAAATTCATAATTGAATCAATCATTCATAACAATTACCACTAGAAATTACTAACTACGCGCAGTGCTTTTCCATTCATGTCGCCATTCATAGGTCCCCCGCAAACTATATTTCCATAAATTGAGTGACATTTTGGGTTATAAACAAACGCTTATAACTTTGCTGTTTATGAATATTATTTATTGAGACTTTATATATATAATAACAAGACCTTCTCTAATAAGCCCTTTAAGTATTTGTACTAATTAAAAAATAGTGGTGTATAAAAAAATAATAAAATGTCAGGACCTTATAAATAAGATTCTTCAGGCTTTCAGCAATTGTTTTAATGTCCGCTAGCATCAATTTGACATCTTTCTTCGTATTGTGCAGCTCAAGTTTCGTCCAATCTCCGAGTAATTCTTTACTTGGAGACTGGACGAAACTTGTGGCTGATATACACCGCTGCATTTTTTTAGATAATTGCTGGTAGATTTTTTCCTAAAAAAATATTATTTTGATTTAATTAGTGGGTGATTAATTTGTTGAGTAAAAGTGGTTTTTGTCTTGTATTCATTCTAAAGTGCAACACTTAAAAACATGTAGGGAAGGGCTGTTTGCCTTCTCTTGATTTCAGGTTTTCCACTGGCTCATCATTATATATTTTTTAATTAAAATATGTGAACGTTAGATTATAATCTATCTCGCGAGTTTGTAATCTGTCGAAAGATTGTGAACCGTAAAATATTGTTTACAATCTAACGCATTACTTTTCGGTAGATTATAATCTATCCAAGTGAAACCGTCAAATTGTGAAATGGCATGGGACGGAACGCACCTCGCGCGCTGATTAGCTGAACGGCGCGCCGCCATATTTATTAGTTAAATGTTTTAGTGGTTGTACATTGATTTCGTGTTGAAAAAAACTCGACGCTTTAGAATTAGTTATATAAAATTGTTGTGGAAGTAAAATGAATCTGTGTTTAACCAAAGAAGTGCAGTGTGCATGATAAATAAGTAAGTTTTAGTCACCTAAGGTAGCCTAAGTTACATACATTTTAAGATTTTTTATATTTTTATGCGTGTGAACCTATGTGATCTCATTTGATAATATTTATAATTTATTGAGCCTGTCCATTAAAAACACCGTTAGTTTACATTCGACAACAAACGAGTTAAAAACTTTAGATAATTCAAAATCATTTATTTGCTTATATGGGTAAGATTAGCAAATAAATGATTTTGAATTTGAAACAAATATGGCGGCGCGGGGCACATGACGTTCAACCTTTCAGCGCGCGAGCTGCGTTCCGTCGCATGCCATTTCACAATTTGACGGTAACATTATAATCTACCGAAAAGTAATGCGTTAAATTGTAAACAGTATGTTACGGTTCACAATCTTTCGACAGATTACAATCTCGCGAGATAGATTATAATCTAACGGTTTTTTACAATTTTACGGTGAAATTTATACAAAGAAGTTAAAACATAACATCACGCTTGTAATCCCCGAAGGGTTAGGCAGAGGTGTACCTGATAGTATACCCATATTTCACCATACAGAGAAGTTGTTTTTTGAAATTATTTTTTAATGATGGCTACTCCAACTTACAATTTCTTCCTTCTGCAAAGCAAGCTGTTTGACGTCCAACTCAGTGCTGTACTTGACCATATGGTTATCGCTGTTAGGGTTGGAATACTGAATGATGTCGAGAAACTTGAGTATGTTACCCGCGGCGTCATCGACAGCTCTGTTCATTTCATCTGTCAGATCTCTTAACGTAATATATTCAGAGGTTTTGAGCCGACGTTCTACTTCGGCTACGGCTAGCTCCTGTAAAAGAGTTATACTTTAGTATGATGCAAATATTATAAGCAATATGCGGTAATACGCAAAGTGTTAGCTCCCAGATAATATGATTAGTAAAATTTTTAATTGTCGAGCAGCCTGAGCTGTTGGGTCTAAAACATGAAATATTGCTTGAGTTCATAATGAAAATAAAGTTAAGGAGGTTTTAAATGCAATACAAGCTTCGATGGATTATCGTTCGTATAAACATTTATCAGAGTCCGTAATTTTTGCCGGTAAAAAATCCTATATTACACTACTATTACAATCCACTCAGTTGACATGGCAATAGAGTGCTAATATGAATAAATCCTGAGGTTAAAACGTCACGTTGCATGCAGCGCAACATTATTGACTTGATTCCGATACCGTATAAGGCTTTGTTATCCATCTAAAGTTCTTCGAAACTGCTGACTAACTTACGATACGAGTCGTTATGAGGGTGAATGTTTAACCTTAGGAAGGATTATTCCACTCAGCTTCACCAATTTTCCCCACTAGTGGGACAAAGTAATGTTTATCTTACAGTTCCGTTGTTTCACTAAAGTGATGATGTGTCGTCATGATGGCAACGTTGTCGTCGCAACAGATACACTATTCAAAAATTTTGTTGTTCTTTGTAGCAGCTCTGGTGCAATTAATAGTATAATGGGGCAAAGTGGACATCAAAAGTTTTAAAAGTAAGGGCCTACGATTTTTATGAAACTAAAATGTTACTTTTTCTTATTTTGAGGAACGAAGGCGCTATTATTTTGTTAATGACATAATTTTCGTTCTGAAAATATAATAATTTTTCGAAAGGACAAGCAAAAAAGCTTGTCAGAAGTGGGATTCGAACCCACGCCCACAGAAGTGGACTGCGACCTGAACGCAGCGCCTTAGACCACTCGGCCATCCTGACTTGTTATTTATAGCGAAAACAGATAGTTCAATTATGCAGATGTAATAACCATCTCAATTGAATGACACAGTGTGGAGTTCAAAGCGGTATTAACCCCACTTATCACAGAGACGCGCTGCTAGAGACGGTACGCGGTATTGTAAAAGTGTCTGTAAACTGACGCCCCATGTCGATTCTGACAATGCCTATGACAAGACTTACGCTGTCACTATTACAGGATATCTTCCGTGATTTTCAATTATTCTGAGCTCTCGATATTTCGACGCTGTTGCAAGCGTCATGATCGCGGGATGACTGGAGAATGCAGAATGTCAAAATATCGGGAGCTCGAATTTGAAAATCACGGAAGATATCGCGTAAGTGACAGTACTTTTAGATATAAAGCTGTGAAAGCTTAAAACAAAACGTAACTTAAACCTGCTCCTCGAGGTCAAGAGCAGGCCCATTTTGTAACAAAAAAAAACAATGCCTATGACAGTTTGCATCCAGTTGCACTAAATCTAAGGATAATTTACATTGCAAGGACAGTGGCAAGTGGCATAAACCTAAACAGTGACTGTTGACTCGCTACTGTCCGTTCGGTCTAAACCACTGCCTTTACCCACTGTACTTATCTACTTTGCTAAACACTTGACCAATGCAAATCAGGGCTAATAAATTATATCGGGTGACTGGTGACTAGTGCCCGATACTTAAACACGTGATTGTACTCATGATAACAAACAACTTTCCCAAAAGAAACATTTTTTTTATACTCATTCTATGTTATCACAATAACACAATAGTCGTATAAAATTCGCGCGCACGCCTGTGACCTATCAGCTGTTAGCTGCGTAAAAGTGAATGACTATAAAAATAATATTTCATTAGGAAAGTTGTTTGTTATCAAGAGTACAATCACGTGTATAAGTATCGCTCACTAATCACCCTATATGTATTAAGCTTATACATTATAATGTATATAATGTCACTAGCCGTTAGCAGTGCCGAATCGCTGCACCGGTAACATGCCAGTGTGGGAAAGAGACAAAGCTATACAGGTCGTCTAACACCATCTCTTTTCCACACTGGAATTACTCCTGCTTTAAAACGTCATGGTAACCCCCCTGGGCTTATCCCAAACCCAAACTAACAATGTTCATGAAATTAAAACTTCATTTTGTGAATTTAAAATATAATTATTTTTTTAACATGTCATTTTCTTTTTTCTTGAAGCTAGATTTAGGTGATCAATGTATTGTAATGATAGATAATCTTACCAAATCGGCAACGATTCCGTAAACCATATTATTCCTGTACATCCTGAACCTAAAGTCTGGCAACCTGGTGGCCAGTTGCAGCACAGGGAAGGTATTCTCAAAGTCCAGGTAGCCGTGAACTGGACGAGTCTTCAACACGGGTATTGAACCAGTGTAGTACAGCTTTCTACGTTCTGGTTCAAAGAAAAAAAAACACAGAGAAAATAGACTTAACAACAGTTGGTTAAAAATCTGATACAGAAGTAAGCGTGTCGTAGATCGAACCGGGTAGCTTAACTGATTTCATCTGCACTAATGTCAAAACAGTGGAGTATATTAACGTGAAGACACCAGCATATCTTACAACCAAACAGTTGTGGATATGTGTTATCCAGCATCTCACATTAGGCTCGCGTCGAAGATTATAGCCCACTACCTCTCAATGAGTTTAGACCTGTCCCAGCAGTGGGATTGGTAAAAGTGGAAGTGACTCTACTTAGGAACACATTTTACGTATCTCGAAAGTCAAACAATATTTTTTTTTATTTTGATTTTGATCCAACCAGCCTATGTCCGGCAATGCTACGTTTAAAGCAGACCAGTGTTCCCAAGCCAACAGCCAGAATGAGAAGACTAGCATCGGCAAGCTGTCGTGCAGCCATCGAAGACGAGTTAGGAAATGTAAAGATCTTATGCTTAGCAGTCACAATTGTGACGTTTCTGCGCACTACAGGGTTTTACGCCCGATTCCCCCAAGTTAGGTTAGAAGTGAAGAGTTTTTGTGCTGGACTTATTTTAGGACTCATAAATTTTGCCATCACAATACTTATCTTATTTCACAATATTCAAGCAAAATAGGATTAGGTATCATAAGTAGAAAAATAAAAAGAGATTACTTAAAAATATTTTAAGTAAACATCGTGCAGGCGTGCACCCCAGTCTTAGAACCTGAGATCAAGTCAAATTATTTATCTTAGAACGTCACGCATTCAGGTAAAAAGCAGCTCGAACACTACAAAAGAAATAGGCCGTTTTTTCAGGTCAAACGTTTTTGAAGGATGAATTTTATATCCTCCACAATAACTGTCATCAGACAGTCAGACACAAAACTTTACAGCTTATATAACTAATTCATATTAATGGAGCAAAAACTTACTTATCTCCGCCATCATTGCGAGAAATTCTGCAACAAATAATTACATTATGGGTAAAACATAGCAAAAGTGAACAACATGAAACAATGTAGACACTATAGCTAGGGTTTGACCCGCGACTTTGCACGACTATCTTAGGCGCGAATTATGCAGAAACGAAGTTAGGCGAAGGCGCGGCGCAGGCGTGCAATTTATAACGAAACGAAATAACTACGTGCTTGCGCCACGCCGCTTAAGTGTAATTCACAACACGTCGCCTATGTACACTTTGTATGAAAACGTTTTGAAGTGGCATCATTCCTACGCTGCGCCAAACAAAATTTACGTTTCGTTATAAATTCCACGCTTGCGCTACGCCTGCGCCGTGCCTTCACCTTACATCGTTTCTATATAATTCCCGCCTTAGAGCATTCGCCTTTTTTTATTCAAGTTTCTCGAAATGCGAAGTCAAGCAACATGGCACTATTTATACAAATATCCTTTGGCGCTCACCGAAGGAGCCGGCGCTGCCGCACTCATCCACACAATAAAATGTGTTGAAACGAGAAAATGGCGGTGTTAGTGTCAGGGTTCGAGGTGATAATTATGTTGATTTAAACCAAATCATAAAACATTTATTATTAATAAAAACAATCGCTAATGTTACGAATATGATTTGCAGTTTCGCGCCTCCTCCAAACTGTACCGGCTGACTCAGTCTTTTGACAGTCTGGGCCACAAGTATCCGGCTGTTTGTGTGATGTTGTCGACGACACCACAAAATAATACAACAAACAATAATAAAATAAAATAAATACCCACTTACCCGCGTCACCTTGCTCATCAGTGGGCAGGTCACCCACAGTAATAGCAATACCCGACAATTTCCCTGAAACGCGTCTATCCAACATGGAAACTTCTAGAATAGGGCAAAAGATGCAGAAGTCCTCCATCAACCATAATTTTTCCTGAAAAATAAAATGTAAAGCGTTATTATACGTCTTATTAACTCACTGAAACGGCCGAAATCGCAGGTTCTAAAACCATGTAATTTTCTACAAGCTTTCTTTATAATAGTGAAAATGTAGGGGAGTAGCTACTGCCGTAGCAGCCATATCAAAGATACGGGGCCCCAGTAATAAGGGCCCTTGACGTGTAGAGGAAAATAACCACATAATCTTACCACAATTTCAAATTCTCATTGATAAGTGAAGATTAATTAATGAAAATTTATCACGGCCTAAAAAGCCTTCATTTGTCGCGGACCAGAATCATATCAAGACTAGCTACGCCAATGAGAAAGTGACTAAAAAAAATGTCGAAATTTAATATAATATATTTTCATTTATTTACATTTAGGGGTTAAATTGTATGGAAGTTCACATTTTTGAAGTTATAAAAGCGTTGAAATTGGTATTTAGACGTCTGTTTATAAGTAGATAATCATAATTATCCTGACATAGACGAAGACTTTTTCAGTGACTCAAAAAAGTATATCGAAAACTCAGAATAATGAATAATCATGGTAGATATATCGTAAGTGACAGTATAAGTTCAAAAAAGTATGTACGCTCCTATTGGTCGTAGCGTGATGTTATATAGCCTTCCTCGATAATTGGATTATCCAACAATAAAATATTTTTTCAATTCGAACTTGTTGTTCCTGAGATTAGCGTGTTCAACCAAATTAACAAACTCTTCAGCTTTATAATATTAGTATAGATTATTTATTTATATTCACACAATGGTTACAAACTAAAGCCACGTTGACACGATCAGAGTATGCTCGGACCGAGTGGACTCGGATGCAACTCGTATTGTGTTCTGCCTCGTATTGTGTTAATTAATATAACACTCAGTAGAACATTTTTGTCACTGATAAACATAGTCAGAAGGTTATCTCCGTCGCGTCTTTACTATGCCTGATACGCTCTTTAAACTATTTTACTTTTACCTTCTATATGTTATAAACGTCTTCACGAAAAGGAAAACAAGGCGATTTTTACAACTTTATTCAATGTTATTGTCCACTCGGGGGAGTTTCTTTGAACGATGCATGATAGTTTATAAGTAATTTAGACACTACAATTATATTTACTATCAAAGAAATATAATTGCAGTTACCATGTATATAGCCTTGAAAATTTGAACGCAAGGCGCATGTGGGGATGCGAAGCGCCGCTATTCGCGACTGCGCTACGGAGGACGAACCACAGCCCCAGAACTTTGCGACTACGCAGACGGGACGGTCGTGAATATCGCCATTCTCAGCTGCGTCCTTGGACAGCTTGTACAGTGCTGTAGTGTCGTGGCAATCGTGTGTGAAAGGGAGTTGATGTTCAACTGAACATTTATTAATTTGTATTTATTAATTTCCGTGGAATACATTATACACCTGGGATTCGTCATCGAAAATCGCCAAAAAACGGTGAGATAGCTAGTCATCAATACTTTTTTCTTCTTTTTATTTATTTTTTTCTTATAGAGGAAGATTCTATTTTTAAGAATGCAATATCCGATTAAAAAGTGCGTGCCATCTAAGGCTAGACACACACTACTCGCAACCCACACGACCTGCGTTCCTATATTAGATTCACGTTTTTATTGACATATTTTGGCTCTTCTAATTTTCAAGCCATCAGCCTCTAGCTTCAATTGCCATTTATCAAACCAGTTTAGATCTCAGGACTATCTCCACCGATACAAACAATATCGTTGGTATACCTACAGCATGCACCAGAGCGCCTCTTAATCTTGTAGTCATAATAGATTATAATTTATAGAAAATTTCTTGTTCTCACAAATCTCGCACACTCTTTTATACTATACGGTCAAAGAAATCTTAAATAAATTCGTTTCCCGCGTATTCAAACTGCATTCATTCGAAATTTGAAAAATAAAACAGTGTAACAAAAAAAAACGTTCAGTTGTTTAACATTTTATTCCTTGACTGTATTACTACACATTATTATGTTGTCAACGCAAGGTGACTACCAACAATCTGACTGCTTACCTATTTATGTATACTAATAGTAATATTATAAAGAGGTAGAGTTTTTGTTAGTTTGGATGAAAACCCAGGGAACTTTAAACCTTTTATTGGAACGTTGTACGTTTATATCATAGTCCTAAGACCTGTTTTTATTTGTCATAGTATACAACAATACAACAAGAAGAGGTACAGTTGGAGGAAGGAAGCACTAGGCCTTTACTGGGACGCGTGTTTCCCTCTGCAAGGCGTTGGGCGAAGGCGCAGGATTAGCTGGCTCCAAGTGCGCTCTAACAACAATTTAACGGTAAGGAAATAATTCCCATTAAGCGCTTAAATAGGCAATTAAAAACGAGCAACTTTTTGATATTTTGTATACAATCTTAGTATTTTCACAAATAGCTCCTTCTTGTCGAAAGTGTATTTCATAAAGTCTTGGTTAATTATTTTAGATGTTCTTTAGAAAACTGTCTATTGTGAATGCCAGCAGGCTGGTACATTTTATCGGAAAAATAAGTAATGATAAAATCATACCGTAGTTCAACAATTTACAGCTGCCACATTCGTAAGAATAAATAAGTTTATAATGTCAAACAAACTTTGCCGTCTATTTATAAGCCTTTATTGTCCCACTGCAGGGCAAAGGCCTCCCTTCCGTTTTTCCTCCTTCGCCATCTATTCATCAAAATAACTAAGTAATTTTATAAAATGTCACAGATAATCAATATGAAAAGGGAAGTCAGCATACAAGTAATTTCATATGTTGTGAGCAACAAGTCTGAGATAAAGAAACTTTTAAGTTTTCCGATGTACTTTCGCGCTCTTTAGCAACACATCAATTTATAAACCTCCCGCGAGTAGGGTTAGCATTTAGAAATTTGAAAAGTCCTAACAAAAAGCCACAAGACATTTCAATGAAGGCCGGACATTTAAAAAAATTATATACCGAAAATAAGCGTTCAGTTCGAATATTTTACGTAAACCTATTATTGTTTTGCAAAAGAAGATTTATTGTTTGATCTCGTTAAGTTGATTGTTAAAGAAGATTTACCAATAATTTGTTTTTAGATGAATGAGAAATTAATACTGATTAAAGACTTATTTGATATTACTCGAATTCCATCTAAGCCAAAAAATCCGGAAAAATTAAAGAACCTGGCAAAGTCCGGACAAAAGTCTAGTCCGGACATGTCCGGAAAAATCCGGACGGATGATAAAAAAAAAACCTACCTGCGGGGGAAACTTTTGATGGAAACTTAGGGTTACCTCGCGACATTTTTCATTTATTGAAATCATTTATTTAACTTGCCTTGTTAGTTAGTTAGTACAACAGTAGCAAATCTTGCAACTGAATTTCAAACCAGTTCCCCTCCGACCATTGAGCTGGAATTTTGCACACACTTTTGGTTCTGGTGACTATACATTTCTATGCCCGACATGACTTGATTCTGCAGCCAGGATCATCTCCTCAACGGTTAATAGCATGGACACGAAACTTTGTATACACGTTCAATTTTGAGAGATAAAACTAATTCTTTTCCTATTTTTTTTTTTTGTATTTTAATAAAAGCTTGTTTTTTAAATATTTTTATATTTTATTTTGAAGTATGAGTTATTTTACAAAATATATTAGATATTAACCGAAAAATAATAAAAATGTTCTAACTCTGTGTCTGATATCGAAGGTGGTTCAATTTTTAGCAAAAAAAAGTTTGGTATAGTAAAATGATTTGACCTTACCGGTAACAAAGGCGATACAGGTTCTACGGTGGTACTTCTGAGGCCTTGTTGGTAGTAAGGCACTACGGTTCTCAAGGAAACTAGAACAGATCCGCGGTGGTAAGGTCCATCTTCACCGGTTGCGGCTAAAGTACCCGAAGTTGTTGTTCCATACATTTGAAGGAGTGAAGGCCCGAATGTAGGAAGAAAACCTGGGAAATAGAGAAATCCTTAAGTCTGAAATGGACAAAATTTGAAAACACTGTTTTTTTCGTAGCAATGTGGGTAAATCATAAGTGTCTATAGTGCCAAGTTAATTATAAAACGCCCGTTTACTTTGGAACGAATGAGTTTATCGGGCTTCAAGTGGCTTACATTAGCTCTGGATCGAACGAACTGAATGTCTCGGTGAGACTTGAGAGTTTGCCTAGCAGTGAACCTAACAGCAAATAGGTATAATTTTGACTTTGTGTGAAATCTTCATGGAATTATAACATGTAGATCAGAATTAAAGTTTGGCTTAACTAAAATCAACCTTTAATGCCCTAATGCTGGGTCACAAGCCCTCTCCCTTTGAGAGAGAGTGTAGACTATAATCCACCACACAGGTCACAGATGTCACGTATTATCTCCGATATTTGCCATGAGAGAGTAAGACAAATAAATACCATTTTCTCCATCGTGGGAGATCAGTCCAAGGTTCAAATGAGCACTAGCCAGCACTCTGTTGAAGTATCCTTCTCCGGAACACACCTCTAGCCGTATCATATCGCTCATACTTGGGAACATCTCCACTATAGATATCTGCTCGCAGTAGCTGGGATGGATTGTGCGCAACTGTACTGCCGTTTTAGCCTACAAATTGAAAAATACATGACGAAAGCGCTTCCAGTTGGTATGGATGAAAGATAGTCGATATTATTATCTCCATTAATCAATGATAGTAGACCAGTGCTTTGAAATTGGCTTCTTAAATAGCACGCCCAACAGCTCAATTCGCAAAAGTGCTGAGAGCGTCGTGATATACCAACCTTAGAATTTAGCTTTCCACTAAATATCTTTTAAAACCAGGTTTTCTGGTCACAGTACCAATATGAATATCTCTTAGTCTATCTTAAACTAGAATTGATATCAGACAGGTTATTTGGGAGATTCTTCATTTTGTATCATTACTTGTTCTTGGTTCTTTAATTATGTTTTTGGATCATTCGGTGTTAAAAAAATCTCATATCGTTGGATCGGTTCACCAATGAATAAAATTTTCACTTTTCTTTCATTTTGTGTTCAGACTTTAACTTAGCGAATGATGCTGATTGAACAAAAAGTGAATCCCCTGATGTAAGTTAAGCACAGAGCGGGTGAACATAGTCAAAAGAACAGGCGAAATATACCGACAAGTCAAATTAAGTCCTCAACATAACAGTTTCAGTCAGAAACTTCTTTGGAAGAAGTTCGAACACTAACCAAGGTATACTGAAGTTGGTGATATTATTAGTCAACCATTTGACTAATAATATCTTTAAATTACCGTAAGTCCGCAAAAAGATACTTTGACGAAGGTACTGGGTAGTTTTCCGAGGCGCCTGTCACTTTGGGTGTGGTTATGAGGCAAGTTGAAAGCTCCATAAATCGTGAGCACGTAGTTCGCAGGCTGCTGCTGCTCCGATCCAGAGGGCAAGAGCAGATTGCTGAAAGTCAAAATAATAATGACAGTTAATATAATGCGTCTAAAGTACCTTCAAGTGAAGATTTAATGTCTAGGAGAAAATTTTATTTCATTGGAACTTGAACCATAATCGGAACAGAACATCAGGTTTTATATTTAAGGCTGAGTTGGGACTATAGAAGTATTAAGCATAGATAGCACTTTTTACTGATAGATTTACATCAAAATGGAGCAGAGAGGGCATTTGTACATAATGTATAATCGAGACACTTCTCTAGCGTCTTGATGCAATCCGGCGCTCATTAAAGAAAGGGATAAAATTGTAACGTCCAGACCTAAAACGTTTAAAATCGATTATACTTACTCTACACTTCTCTCATTGTTTACAACAACGGGTAAAACTTGTATGTCGCCTCTGAATATGATAGAAATGTCCACCTTTAGAAAACCTACGGCTCCAGCAGCAGGGTTTCGTGGCAAGCCTAATTGCGTCCATTTGTGGAAAATCTGATGATCTGTAATTCAAAATATAGAAATAAAGGTCAAAAGATTTTTTTTTCTTGGTTTTTTAGTAAGTAAACAAAACACCTATAATATAAAACACTTAATTACCAAAGTAAAAGAGATTTTTTTTTTTTCATTTGATTTTTTATATAATTTATAACTAAAATTATTTAACAACTTTTTTTTACATTTTAGAAGTATAAACAAAAAATAACGGCTAAATTATATCGGTATGGGAACTTTGCGTTTAATTTGTGGTAACCCTACGGTTTTGTCAAGCTACCAGCCTGTTATTCGCAGTTTTCAGTTGCTTGTGTACGGACGTCAAAAAACACCAAGGTTCTTTTCACGGGTAGTAGTGCATCGCGTACTCGCACATTAAATAATTAAATAAAATCGAGTGAATTGATTGTGAACTGTATATCTATAAACTGCTTACCCAATACAAAGCTAGCTCACAAAACAAACCTGCTAGCCGGCATCCTATACCTGGTGAAGTGAATAAATAAGGCTAGACGTGGACATAAACATATAAAACTGTTATTATTATTAAGTGTATGGATTTTTGCCGGATATATTGGATTCAGGTACGGATCATAATACAGTTTAACCACATCCTAAAAACTACCGGTTTATTTATAAGGATTAAAGGAAAATGAATCATAATTATTCTGATTAAAACCAATATCACAAATAACAATTCGGAAATCGTCCCGTGCTGTTTTTATGAACAAGGCGCGAAATTGAAGCAGAATGTATGGGTTAAATAAGAAGACAGTGAGTCTTGTAGATACTAGTGCCAAAGACAACGCTGTATTAAAACTGAACTTTTTACGCAATTCAAGAACAACACAGAATCATTAACTACAAGTAACCTGACGACTTCCAACTTTTTGTAAAGTAGTACCTAAAGTCATGTGCAATAACATTAGGTGAAATCCGGGATCTGTGGATTGTCTTTTATTTGTCAGGCACTGATGACAGTGTTCTTTGTATTCGTTTGTTTTCTGGCTAAACTTATTTTTGGGTACTACCATTTAAACTGATGCCTTCTTTTAATTTTAGTTTTTAGTCATATCCGCCATAACATAATAAACTTTTTATTTATTCCAGATATTACATGTAGACAAGGCTGTGGTTTTTTTTTGAATACTCAAAATGCATCTTTTAGAAACTGGCCTAGACATTTTATCGGATAATAATGGTGAAGATGATGCTCCCCCCGACAGTCCGGAACCAAACGAAGAAGCTGTACGAAATGGTTTTTATCTAGACACATCGGACTCAGAAGACGCAGATGAGCCCGAACTCATGTTAAATCCGGTACTACTGTTAAATCTACGTGCCAGACAGTTCCTCCAAGAAGACTCGTCGAGTTCGGAAGAAGGACCATACCAGAATGACCTGTGGAGGTATCACGCCGAGCAATTCCAAAGAGTTTTGGAAGCAGACTACCACGAAATAGATAACGAAAGCTCTGATATGGATACTTCTTCGGAGCATTCGTTCGAGTTGGGAGTAGGCATTGATGATGAACCAAATAATTACGTCCAACAACGTGCGTCAATTATGAATGCCCAGTATGTTAATATTTTATCCCCTATGGACGTTGGTCGTGAAAGTATCTCATCCAGCACCAGCTCCTTAAGCTCTGCGTCTTCGCAATCATCTAACTATAACGCCCCAGGTGACCCCCGCGACAGCGGCGAACACAATGATCCTAGTTTGGGAGAGTCTCACAGTCGCAATCGCGAGAACCCTACGGAACCCTTCTCTGCGTCTTCGCAATCATCTAACTATAACTCCCCAGGTGACCCCCGCGACAGCGGCGAACACGATGATCCTAGTTTGGGAGAGTCTCACAGTCGCAATCGCGAGAACCCTACGGAACCCTTCTCTGCGTCTTCGCAATCATCTAACTATAACGCCCCAGGTGACCCCCGCGACAGCGGCGAACACGATGATCCTAGTTTGGGAGAGTCTCACAGTCGCAATCGCGAGAACCGCCTGGGTTCTCGCGAGAACCCAGGCCCTAGTTCAGGAAACTAGTATAACTAACAAATCACGTCCCTCTTCTGGTTACGCTGCTGTAGCTGTTGGGTGCCATGACACTCTAAACGTGTCTGGAAGGATAATTTGACGATCACCAGTCCTGTACCTGTTTTGGTATTGTTTTTAACGTCAAGTTTATAAATACATAAGTTTTTTACCGTAGCAGATGATTTCGGTAAATTTCCTTAAGGATTTGCCTCGGTCCATTCACTCGGCGATGTTCAGTACGATACTTTACGGTAAAATTTTGGGATCACACGTCAACAGCCCTCTGTTGTTACGGTTCGAAATAAAACAAAAAAACATTTATTTTCATGTAAAGGTTGCTGATGTGTGCTCAAACCATATTTATATAGGTCAAACAAATTATTACTGATTTTAAGGTAACCAATATTAAAACGACCTTACAATTCGCTACCTTAAAAAAACTATTTACAAAAAAAACTGTGTGTACTTTAAATGACATCTTGTGCTGCATAAATTCTTGAAGAGAGTAAAAACAATTTTCTACAAGCCGTTTTCGCAGCTTAATCCCAAAATATTTGAAAGGAAATTTCGATAATATTATATTCCTTGGCAGTTCATTGAAAATTGTAATACACATAAACATTAATTTTAGATAATATTGTATTGCTAACCTTTGAATCTAAAAAAATTACTACGAACCTAGACTTTTGTAACAATAAAAATGTTTTATTATCTGTTGAATTGCCCACATTATAAGTTCATATCTTAAAATTGATTACACATATCCACTACATGCTATGCGACATATTTTCTGGCACAAATACGAAGGTTTCTCGATGTATACACAAATCTATTTAGTTTATTGCATACATTGTTCATGTGTTGTTTCCAATAACAAAAATTGACTAAAATCTTAATATTTTCTGTTCCTTCTATATTGTTGTCTATAATTTTAATTTTAATATTATCTGTGTCTTTGCTCTTGTATGTACAGAATTTAATGAAATGTTTTCTTTAATCACAGACTCTTACAGATTCGGTTATTATATTGGGTACAATAACTGCAATTACATCAGCAAATATGATACTGGGACTACTAATAGGACACTATTATAGTTTATTGAATCGAGTAAATCATTAATATTATTATAATAGCAAGAACAACAATGGGCCTAAAATACTCCTTTGTAGCACGCAATACTTCTTCTGTTTAGAAGAGGATCTGTAAATAGTAGATTCGAGACTTTTTAAATTAGTAACACAATGCTGTCGGACAGTTAGAAAAATATAACTGTTATAAAATTTTGTATGGAACTGCCGATCCCAAAATAATACGGTAAATCGTACTGCCAATCGCCATGTGATCCTTTCGATGGTCATGAATCCTGTTCTTGTAAAGGAGTCTTAATCCTCGGTTAATGTTTTACCTAATTTACATAATCTATTAGCTGGATACGAAGGGTACACATTGTTATACAATGTGTTAATTTACGTAACATTTAAATTGAATGTTTCATTAGAAAAAGAACTAATGAACCATTCCTAGTTATAGGAGCCTCAGGCAATTTGTGTAATCTAATATAATTTGTGATTTATTATAAATGTGAAATTATATTTCCGCCTTAAAGCGAATTCGATGTGATATCATTATTTAAATTTATAATATTTTTTTTTCATTGGTTGGGATCACCTTGTACTGAGCATGATTACTAGAGATCGGATTATTCCAACTTGAAACCATCGAAGTATGCATGCAAATATGCATCTTAAGTGCTCGAGATATGCAACAAAAATGTCAAAATATGCAACATAAAACTGAAATAAGTACAAATAAAGGCTTTTTTAATTAATTTTCTGCATTGTCGACATTTTTGTTCTTGAAAACGATCGTCTACAACTCTAAACCCACTGTGGTCAAGTTGTAAATTGTACCAGAAGTTATGGCCCAAAACAAAGCGCCTAGATTCAAATAGAATTTGAATTTTATGGTGCTTTTTTTGTCTGGCTTTTTATTAATTTTTCCAGTTAGATACAGTTTCAGAATTACAAAATTAAACGAACCCCTCTAGATATGAACGATCAGCCGATTTTAGCCAAAACTGCATTTAATCCGATCTCTAATGATTTGATTATTTTTGCTATCGTCACAAATTAAAACAATAGCAAAAATATTAATACAGATGTGCATTTTAGTACCTAATAATTCCAATAAAAAAAAATTGTGTAAGAAAAATTATATTTTGCGAAAGTTTATTTATAATGTTGTTTGTTTTTCATACTTTGAATATACAATTCATACTTGTGCTTAATGTATTAATTTATCGCATATCTTAGTTCTATTGACAAAAATCTTAAGCGCATAATTTTGTGATTTTCCTACTATACTGCTATAATATAATATATTATTATAAATGCGAAAGCTTGCGAGGATATATGGATGTATCGATGTCTGATGTCTGGATGTTTGTAACTCTTTCACGCAAAACTACTGACCGAATTAAGATTAAATTTGGCACACAGATAGTAAATAAACTGGATTAACATATCGATACTTTTTATCCCGCGAAACGAAGTCGCGGGCATAAGCTAGCATAGCATAAACATCAGAATAACACAAGAGAGAAGACGAAGCACTGTTTTTTAGATTGACATCATTTATATGGAATTAGCTACCGCGGCCATCCATCCACACAAAGTTTCGCATTTATAACAGCAGTAAGATAAGAGTAATTTTAAGTTAAACCGTTTACTAAATGTAAATGGTAGGTAGTATAAAGAACGATGTTCGATATTCTCGTGTGTTTATCTTATAATAATTCAATATAATAAATATAAATGTAGTATAAATAGGCATTAAAAATATGATGCTGGCCACCAAAATGTTATAGACATCGGATGCACTATCAAAATGCCAAAATATGCACGTGCACTAAAAAGGGCGAAATATGCACAAAATAAGCTTAGTCAAATTCTATTAATTATTCGAATTAACGTTTATTCTCACATAATATATACCTATATTATGTATTACTAGTGACCCGCCAATGCTTCACATGGCGCCACCTATCGGGTCCAAATTTCCAAAAACCTGGAAACTAACATACTCATTCACAATTTTTTTTATATAAAACAGCGTAATGCAACTGGGCCTAACACATTTAACTAAAGTAAGTACAAAAATATGCAAAACGCTATAAAAAATTGTGTTTTACGCATTTGCATATAATCCGATGTCTACTTATAACAGTAATTTTCGATACATAAAATGTCTTTAAGTAATTAGATTAGTACTCATAAAAATATGACTTGTCAGTGTTGGGATGTAGCCCAAGCAAACAGAATAAAGGCGAATACCCAACGCGGCGCACGAATAGGCCACGCACGTGTGTTAAGCTTCGCTTTCCTAGAAAATGTATGTAATTGTGTGCACTGCAAAACCACGGACACGGTGTGCATCAATTGACGTCATTAGTACATGCGAGTTTTGCTCGAATAAGGCGCTCACGAAGCCCAACGCTGTCAACGCCATGCTCGATGTGCATGCGGTACACACTATGCACAAATATTAACCCACGACTATGCCTCGGCGGGCCACGCACGCTCCAGTTGTACATAGTTGTGAGTGAGTAGTGTGTACTGCAGTGGAAACTTAGACCCACGTTGTCAAACAAATGAATCCACGCAGCTAAAACGAGCCGCGTGCCCGTGTACAGCATGCGCCGCGGTGGGTTTGTGCCTTAATTATTAGTAATACAGTGAAGGTTAGCGTAATTGAATTCTTCTTGTCATGAGAATGACGTGTTCTCGTCACGGGCATTTGCTTGCGCATGTAGTTTTTAAGGTGTTTCTGTATTTCTGACTTTTCGGAAACTGATTTGGCAACTCCTAAGACCTTAACGCTACTGGTTATAGAGAGAACCATTTTAGATTTCCAGCAAGCTTAAAACCTGTAACGGTGTACGTGTCACCGACAGTTCAGATGTGTGAAAAGATTCTCTTAATTTTATAACTATTGCCACTGTTTCTTGTCGCCGATTTATTTAATAACTGTCGATGTTATTTTAAACCGATTCTTAGTACCTATATTCCAAATAAATATCCATGTCTTACTGTATGTATTGTTTTATTGAAACTTGCTACTGCCCATAACTCTAATCGCATAACACTTTAGGAGCTGGGCTGTCTCGTAGTCCTCCACCTTTTCACCATGTATCAAGCCAATCTTTCAAATATCAACATAAAATATCATCACGCCTGTAATCCCCGACCGGGCTATCCCTTCGAGAGGAGTAGACCTAATAGTAGACCCAAATTTCGGCAGTTATTTTTAAGTCCCAAGTAACAGGGGGCGAGCCTATAGCCATCAACCACACAAATCCAGACTCCGTGGCTGCTACTGAGAAATTCCTGATGGAAAAACACAATAACACTGCAACGATACATGTTTCTATCTAGCTGGCGCCTTGAGCCACTGCAACGACACATGTTTCTATCTAGCTGGCGCACTGAGCCACAGCCACGGTACCCATGTTTCTATCTAGCTGGCACCCTGAGCCACAGCAACGACACACACGTTTCTATCTCTCTGGCGCTCTGAGACACAGCAACGAACCACACATTTCTATCTAGCTGGCGCCCTGAGCCTCAACAACGACGCAAATGTTTCTATCTATCTAGCATCCTGAGCCACAGCAACGACACACACGTTTCTATTTCTCTGGCGCTCTGAGAGACAGCAACGACACACATGTTTCTATCTAGCTGGCACCTGAGCCACAGCAACGACACACATGTTTCTATCTAGCTGGCACCCTGGGCCACACCAACGACACACGTGTTCTACCTACCTGGAGTCATGAGCCACAGCAACGACACACGTTTCTATCTAGCTGGCGCCCTGAGCCTCAACAACGACGCAAATGTTTCTATCTATCTAGCATCCTGAGCCACAGCAACGAAACACACGTTTCTATTTCTCTGACGCTCTGAGAGACAGCAACGACACACATGTTTCTATCTAGCTGGCACCTGAGCCACAGCAAAGACACACATGTTTCTCTCTAGCTGGCACCCTGGGCCACACCAACGACACACGTGTTCTATCTACCTGGCGTCATGAGCCACAGCAACGACACACGTTTCTATCTAGCTGACACCCTGGGCCACACCAACGACGCAAATGTTTCCATCTAGCTGGCGCCCTAAGCCGTAGCAACGATGCAAATGTTTCTATCTAGCTGGCACCCTGGGCCACAGTAACGACGCACATGTTTCTATCTAGCGAGCCTCTAGTCTACAGAACGAGATTTTTTAATATCAAACTAGTCCCCTGTTCCACAGCAACGACACACATGTTTCAGATTACCTCCATCAGACCCATTATCTACTTCTTACAGAACTGAAACATTATACCTTCCATTATAATATGAAGAACCATTGATAGTACAGCGATAAGGAAGTATACCGTGCGGCTACCTTACAAGTTAAAGTTCGCAAGCTTATAGATCCAATACGCGTTAAAAGAGGGATGAGACAAGGAGATACGAGTTCACCTAAACTATTTACAGCCTGCGGAAGATGTATTTAATCTTCTCGACTGGTCTCATAGAGGCTTAAACATTAATGGTGAACGGCTAACCCATCTGCGCTTTGCCTAGACATCAGAACCATATTGTAGTCTTCAGTCGAGCGTGATCCCCCAGAAAACAGTTTTATCGACGAATTCTAGTTTCTCTTGATTCAAAATTAATTCGCAAATATTACTTTTGACCTTCGGTAGAGCAAATCTTATACACTTCGTTTTTTTTCCCATTTATTACTAAATTACACTAGTTTACAAGGTTATTTACCCCGGGATGAAACTGATATGTATCGATAAAGTTATAAACCCTTACACAAAAACTGAAGTTTGAAAAAAATTAGGACGTCCAATATTGTAAATATTGATTATATTCATTTTTTATAATTTTTATACATTTATCTCAAAAACCAATAAAAAATGGGTCGTGTTACTCCTTCTTTTATACTGATTAGTATCAGTTTCCCTTATTATAGACCAGCAGTAATCCACTAACATATTTTTATCCCAAAATCTTTGGTATCTTTCCTCAAAAACCTTCAAATCCTGGTGAAAACGTTCGCCATGCTCATCACTCACGCTTTCCAGGTTCTCAGGAAAAATTCCTTTTTTATCCCATGGATAGAAAAACGCCTGTCTTTGCCTGTTTTTTGGACCTATCGAGGGCATTCGATCTTGTCAGTTATGAAGTCATGTGGAATAAATTGCTATCTGAAACTTCTGTACCAGCTGAAGTTATATCAATATTCAAGTATTGGTATAGCAATCAAAGCAATTGTGTAAGGTGGAACGGTTCCTTCTCGAGTGTGTATCGGTTGGAATGTGGGGTGAGGCAGGGCGGGTTGAGCTCCCCTCGCTTGTTCAACTTGTACATTAACCGGCTGATTGTTGAGCTCAGCAGCACCAAGGTCGGATGTCATATTGACGGAGTGTGTACCAATAATATTAGTTACGCTAATGACATGGTGTTGCTGAGTCCATCAATCAGCGCTATGAGAAAGCTAATGTCAATATGTGAGTCATATGCGGTGGCCCATGGGCTCAAATATAATGTTGGGAAGAGTGAACTTTTTTTTTATTTTTTATTCTGTATGGGCTTACTCTTGACCTCAATCTAGTCCTGAGGACAGAGATGAGGTCGACGATGGAACGAGCTAACCCAAAAGAAGCCTATTAACTCGCGATTTAAATAGATTGGGGTCATATGAACTTGGAAACACCGACGCAGGCAGGGAATTCCACTCCTTGGCTGTGCGCATAATAAATGATGTAGCAAAGCGCTTCGTGCGAATGTGTGGAACATCGACAAGGTATGGGTGATAACCTGCAGTACGTCTGGACTCCCAGTGGAAGAAAGGAGATGGTGGAATGAGTTCGTGGAGCGCTTGAGCACACTCACCGAAGTACAATCTGTAAAAGACCGACAAACATGCAACTTTGCGCCGATGGGCCAGGCTATGAAGCCTAGTACTAACCAGCTTATCGTCACCAATGAGCCTCTTGGCTCTGCACTCAACAGAATCGAGTGTGGCTAATTGGTATTTGGCTGAGCCATCCCAAAGGTGACAGCAATACTCCATGCCGGACCGAACTTGAGCTTTATATAAGACTAAAAGCTGTCCAGGCTTGAAGTAACGCTTAACCTTGTTTAGGATACCCAGCTTTTTTGCCGCAGTTTGGGCTTTCGACTCAATGTAGGCACCGAAGTTCAGATTCGCACTCAACTTCGCACCAAGAAGCTCGAGGCTGTCGGTGACTGGTACAGATGCACCCCGGAAAGTAGGAGCCAGATTGAACGGCCTCCTTTTGGCGGTGAACAGGCACACTTGAATTTTGGTGGCGTTGAAAACAACCAAACTCTCATCACCCCACTTGGAGACGAGGCTTAAGGTTGAATTCGTTCGCTCTACCATGGCCTCTCTCAATGAACGCACTTCATCACCGCTGGCTTTCGCGCTGGATGCATAACTCTCCATGACAGTACTGTCGTCTGCGTACCCAACGACACCAGGAGCCAGAAGGTCATTGATGTGCAGCAGGAAAAGTGTCGCGGAGAGAACAGACCCCTGAGGAACTCCGGCATCAATAGCGATAAGGTCAGAGGAGCAGCCATCAATGACCACTCGGATCGACCGTTCACTCAGGAAGTCAGATATCCAGCGGCAAAAGTCAACGGGGATGCCGTATGCAGGAAGTTTGCTCAGCAGACTTCCGTGCCATACCCTGTCGAAAGCCTTCGAGATGTCGAGCGAAACGGCAAGGGCTTCGCCGTGTTTCTCGATGGCCTCACCCCAGCACTGCGTAGCAAACACCAGAAGATCCCCAGTTGATCGTCCCCGGCGAAAGCCATACTGACGGTCACTGAATAGGTCGTTTGCTTCTAGGTATGCCAGCAGCTTCGCATTGAGAACCCTTTCCATAACTTTACAGAGTATGGAGGTGATGGCGATTGGTTGATGTCGATAGTTACTGGGGTCGGCACAACTACCCTTCTTGGGTACTGGTTGTACATTGGCAACCTTCCATGACATCGGAACCGTTCTGGTTTTAAGAGAGAGGCGGTACAAGCGTGTCAACACAGGAGACAACTCAGGCGCACAGTTCCTCAAGACTCTTGCTGGTATGCCGTCAGGACCGCTAGCCTTGTTCTCGTCTAGGCTATAGAGTACTCTACGAACCTCTTTCATGTGTATTGTGATCTCCGGCATCGAAGAATCACAGTGAGGAATCGTTGGTGGCTGTTTTGAGTCAGTATCTAGACCTGAATTGCTCGCGAATAGAGATGCAAACAGGTTTGCCTTCTCGGTAGCGGAGTGAGCTAGCGACCCATCCGGTTTTTGCAAGGGAGGTAATGTGGGCCGGCAGAAATTGGTTTCGACCGATTTGGATAGGGACCAAAACTGTTTACTACCAGAGGGGTAGGACGCAAGTTTAGCCCCTATACGGCTGACGTGGTCGAAACGCGCCTTTCGGATCACCCGCTTACACGACTTTGCGGCAGAATTAAAAGCTCTTTTCTTCGCGCGAACCCGTCGAGCTCGAACTTTGCGGTCACGGGCTTGCACCCAAGCTTGGTATGCAGACTGCATTCGAGCCTCAGCACGAGCGCAGTCCACGTTGAACCAAGGACGGGCTTTGTGACCGAGCGGTATGTCGGAGAATGGAATATAGTATTCCATTCCCTGCCGTATCACGACCGCAACCGCTTCAGCTGAACAAGTGGGGTCGCCCGAAGAAAATCACACTGGACGCCAAGGGAAGGACGCAAAAAAATGCCGCATCTCATCCCAGTCTGCTGATTCGTATCGCCAAACTCGCCTCTCGCCCCTAGGGCTATCATCTGGAGGCGAGCTGATAGACACGGACTTCACCAGACAGTGGTCGGATGTTCCCAGTGGGGCTGATACCGATGATGATTTCTCCACCCCGGTATCCACCAGTATCCAGATAGTAGTAGATAACCCGGAATCCTCAAAGCAACGGAAACGCCGAAAGCATATGTCATCGCGGACGTACACACAGACCCCAGCTCGTTTTACGAACTTATGTTCAAGCGAGTAACCTGGGTAGTTGAGGTACGCCACGTCTGACGGAGTCGCAATCTGCGTCTCCGTTAAAAATAATAGGTGCGGCTTCTCGGTCTCGAGGTGGTGGTGGACCGGGTCGAGATTTGAGTGCAACCCCCTGATATTGATGAGGTGCACTTTAAGTGGGAGGAAGTGCTGCCGCTTCAAAACCGTTTTCCTTTTTTGCTTTGTCATGATTTGTGGAGTATTTTTGTGGGGAAACAGAAGGTTGGTCGAGACGCGGCTCGGTCACCCAACGGGCCTCTTCAGGTCATCCGACCTGTGGGAGACTCATCTGGAGACTGCGGGGACGCCCGAGCCCCCCCGAAATGTCCACCGGGTCCTCCCGCCCAGTCGCCAACTGGCACAGTGGAGCATTTCGGGATTTTTCGCGAGTTGGCGGGGCAGCCTTTCCCACGTGGCTGGCGCAGTACTTGGGCCCCCTACTAACTGCGGTCGGCCAACGGCAGAGACCGTGCCTCGGATCTCGCTACCCTCCAGCATGAGTCTCCCGGTACAGAGTCACATAGAAACCTAGACTGGTCCGAGACCGCGCAACTGACCATATCCATCCCCCAATGGCACTGGCACTCCCGCTCACCGACGGAACACAGACAAGCTGTTTGGCGCCGGACTCCGGCAGGAGGGTGGTCGCGCGCTAGGCGGCCGAAGCCTACCACCGCTGTAAGGGATCTTCAGCCGTCACCACAGTCCGTGAAGACGCGTGGTGCCGTTGCCCGGGGTGGACCGCTAGGAGGTAGATCCCAACCACCCCAGACTAATGCTCTTTAAAGCCCGAGGTTTTTCTTACCCAGCATTTCCCAACGTATCTCTGTGTGGCACTCCTCTGTGTAGGGTGTCTAAATTTAAATATTTGGGTCACTGGGTCACCGATGATTTAAATGATAATGTGGACATAGA
This sequence comes from Noctua fimbriata, assembly GCA_905163415.1. NCBI lineage: Eukaryota > Metazoa > Arthropoda > Insecta > Lepidoptera > Noctuidae > Noctua > Noctua fimbriata. The sequence goes on from LR990921.1 coordinate 10,280,733, forward strand.
AAGGGAACGCAGGTCGCTGGCTGTCCGTTGTAACATGCTGGCCCGCAGGTTTGCACGGTGTACGAATTCAGTTAAAATCACGCTTTTTAAAGCATATTGCCAATCTTTCTACACCTGCAGCCTGTGGGCCGGTTATTCGCAGCGGGCATACAGCGACCTGCGTGTCCAATATAATGCACTCAGGGTACTGTTGGGGCTGCCATGGCGCTGCAGTGCGTCAGGGATGTTTGCTGAGGCGCGGGTGGATAGCTTTGCCGCTATCGTTAGGAAAAGATGCGCCTCCCTACTCGCTCGCGTTCGTGGCAGTACCAACACTATACTGGGTGTTTTTACTGATCGGTGGGAGTCCCCCATGCTGCAAAGTTGGGTGCGGCTTCATGCCGTAATTTAAATTTTGTTTTTGCCTATACTAACATTAGTTTTTTAAGTACATTGTTACTAACAAAATATGGACCTAGTCTGAAATAAATGTTTATTATTATTTATTATTTATAATATACTTCTGCAATTTTCGCACACTACACCAGGAACCCATTTTTTCAAGGTTTATCAAGGTTTGTTACCGAGATTTGAAAGAAATGGAAATAGGCTCGTTTTACGGCCTCAGAGATTGGTTTCCTCTTTTTTGACAAAATAATTTGACCACAAACATAGCAAAGTTATATTGGGTTTAATTAACACTGCCTTGATGACATTTTAAAACAAATGAAAATGTTTAAATAATACTTAAACGCAATAAAAACAAACTATAAACTCGGACACGGCTAACAAGATAGCTTACTTAGGTTAATGTGGGTATATCAAAAACCTGACGTGATAAAAATATGAGACATATATTTTTGTAGTAAGAAAATACATCCAATATGAATTATCTTTGGGTAAAAGAAAACCTTTTTTTTTGTAAAGTAGTGTTATTAGCGGTGGACCTCCAGTAGGGCATTGTTTACGTCGCCAAGATTTTTCAAAAGACAAGACGACAAGCTTGTTCCGAATTTTAGATCACTAAAAAAAAACTGTACAGTACACCTACAAGTTACAATGTTGCTTTTTGAATTGGCATACAATTTTTATAAAAAAAACGGGTCGGCTGTGTGTTTTGGTCTAACCCCACTGATTCTGTTCTGATCTAGTTCGCTGAGTGAGGTTATTATTTACTTAGCCAGCTTATAACTAGCCAATTGATGTCACCTGCAGGACACAGACCTTGTGCGTTTGTGCAAGGGAATTAAAATTAAAGTATAACATAACATCATACCTAGAATCCCCGAAAGGTTAGGCAGAAGTTTACCCAAAAGTGTTTAAGTCCCATGGAATAGGGGGCGACCCTACTGCCATTAACCAGGCATAAACCAGGCTACTGAAAACCCAACAACTTTGGCCGACCTGGGAATCAAACCTCATGCTCAGCAGTCGCGCTTGCGACCACTAGACCAACGTGGCAGTGAAATAAAATGAAACTGTAATTTATAAATCCACAATTAAACCACGTTACATCTATAAAACTGATCGCTCCTGTGCAGGCACACGAGCGAATTCTAAAAGGGTTGAGTTCTGTCTGTCACGGACAGTCACACACGTCCGTGTTTGTAGATTATTAGCCGGCTGTCACAACCAATTTGCTCAAAATCTACTGGACAAATTCAGTTGAAATTTGGTACTCATATCCTCTAAACCTATCGATGGCATAAATACATTAATTTACGATAAACGTCCGTGAATTGAATACGGGGGTCAATTTTAGGGGGCAGGAAATTACAGTAAAAAGTTTTGCAACAACGTTGTGACATGTCAAATAAAGGGCTTGTTGTGTTATTTTTTTTAATTATAAAATACGTTTTGAATCTATTTAAGAAGATAGACAAAAATGTATAATACCCATCACTTATCTTTCGGCGATAAGAAAAAATACAAGAAATAGATTTACTACTACTCCGACACTGTTGGCACCACACAGTTGAAATTTGGAGAGTAGTTATCAATGTGTGCAAATGTTACAAGCAAATTTTGACATATTATTTTCATTAAAAACGTGATATATAAAAAAACACAGACACGCGTGTTTTTTTTAATCAGTTTTTTACTTATTTCATATTGAACTGAGTTTTTTTTTGCTTATTTTATGAAAGCATATTATTAATTACCGCAACAATTTAATTGTTTTCCGACGGCAAAATTATCAATATATTAGAATTTATCAACGCTTAAATGTTTAAAATTGCTCTCCTGTAAAGTTGTGGTTTAAAAAATATCACGTTGTTCTTCTAAAGAGGCGAGGTGTTTTCTATGACCTGCTACATAAAAGTCATGTGAATTTATGAAAAAAATAAAAAAGGGCATGGCTCTCCATAATTTAACTGAGGGTTGAAAAAAAATGTATTCAATGGATATAACTGTGTAGGGTGTCTATCGCCAGCTCTTAAAATATGATATCAAGTTCCCAAAAGTACAGGTGTGTAAGTCAATTTTGATGTCTTTTTTTTTTGTTTGGAACAGTATTACTTCGTGGTGGTCCTGTTTTGATAATCTGATGCTGCCTTCGTAGACGGAAAACAATTACAGGGCGTCAAAAAATTCGTCCACATCGCTGTCAATAATAAAAGTTCCCAGAAGCTGATTCTTTGGTTAAAAAAAAGCCAACTCTCTGGTCACGGTCACGTAAAGATTCGACCAACCGCTTGGCGATATCCCGAAATACTAGCTGGGCACTCGGACCCCATGGCCCTAGGGCCATTTTTCAACCCCAAAAACATAGCTACCAATTAAGTAATTGTATTTGCGCTGTTTGATATTTTTACAACTCCTGCAGAATTTCTTTGTGTGTGAAGTGACACAGGTGATGCGAGTCAGATGGCATATTTCTCACGAGAACCGTCACCTGCAACGAAGGGTATAAACTAGAAACAAGCTTGGTTTTATAATTCAGCCATGCACTATGCCTAGATTATGAATCAAGTTTTGATGTAATATAAAAGTAAATCTGTCAGTTGCTCAATTAATTTGGTATCAATTATTTGATCCGATACTTTAGATAGATTGACACGTGAAACTGACAGTTATTGCTGTTTATTGATAAATAATAAAAAATAATAATTATAAATAAATTGTGTAGTAATCGATTGTCGAGGTATGGAGACTTGATGCGGAGGAATGAGGAAAATGTCGTGGGGAAAGTTTTGAGTAGGTATGACTGTGGATGGGTATAGGAGTAGAGGAAGACCAAAGAAACGATGGATGGACTGTGTGAAGAATAATATGGCACGAAAGGAAATGTCTGATGTGATGACGAGTAATAGAGAAGTATGGAAGAAGAAGACGTGCTGTGCTAATCCCAAATGAATTGGAAGAAGGGCAAGAGAATGATGAAAAACAAACATGATTGTCCAATTAGAATCATCATCTGCCCAGTCTTTTCCCAACTATGTTGGGGTCGGCTTCCAGTCTAATCGGATGTAGCTGAATACCAGTATTTTACATGGAGCGACTGCCTATCTGACTTCCACAAACCAGTTAAGACGATACCCCTTGGTAAGACTTGTTGCCAGATTTTCGCACCAAGACTACCTGCAACGACTGTCAAACGTGTACAAATGTGTAGAGTACAACGTGCTTTCCAAGGCACGGAGGATACTCCGTATGTAATGGGAGGTCACCCATCCACGGACCAACCCAGGCAAGCACGATTTAACCTGAAGATCGATCCCAGTGGCTGCTATTATTTAGCAACAAGCTCCTCGATTGACCAATTAGAATAAAGGTACTTATTGACGTAAATCTCAAAATAGTCGCTAATTACGTAATGATAGCGTTAATACGTAATGATAGCGTTAATACGTAATGATAGCATAATCCGCAACATTCGTTTTAAAATCGTTACTCTATAAACGCAACACGATCAATACAACATGTCAGACTAGCTATAAATAGGTTATCGGTCATAGGTTTTCGTTCGCATGTTTCACATTTGCACCCTTAAATTCGAGAGAAGGGAAATAATTTTCCCAGGCGAGCTCGCCCGGACGGAGCTCTATAGGTAGCGAGATTAGTCCAGTTACGTATGCAGTCTGCACACACAAGCACACATATGCATTAACTTATAATTAGTACGCACTCTGCTACTGTGTGAGTCGTGCAATATTGATTTGAGAGACACGTGATGTATGAAGTCCTTGTCTCTCTCGCAATAATCCGTAGCTGCGTGTATAAAAAATCTATGTACCTAAATGCCACCCCTCAATTCGAGGGTGTCTGGATTAAATCTACGTACATGATGTGTGTACATCATAGTTACTCCCTAAAAATCAATAACATCAAACGTGAGGGTTGTGTCATGGTTGTTTTTAACTAACATGATATGCGAGATGTTTTAGGAACCACTCGCTCTTATTTTATGCAAACAATTTAAGGAAACCTAATGTGCTGGTCTAGTGTGTTTTACTTAAAAATTAGCTTTACTGTGATGATTTTTTTCTTTACGTGAGAAATAATCGCGTAACATTTGCGACGTACTTAAGTTAGCGGACTTTGTGCAAGAGTGGGTTACAAATTCATCATCTGCCTAGATTTTTGTCAGCTATGATGAGGTGAGCCTCTCGTCAATAACCAGATCCAGCTGAATATCAGTATTTTACAAAGAGCGACTGGAGGAAGTAAATGCTGATAGTAGAAAATAGAGGAAGGCACTTACACTAATGTTATTACTCATTAAGTGATTTTTTGAATGACCCTATGTGTGACATTTCAACAGTTTTATAGTATTGACGTTATTTAATATCTACTCTAGACTTGTTAAAATAATTTCATGATTTTACCATTGTCTTATTTATACTTTTTTATACAGAAATTTTGTTATTCTTGATGTGATTATTATTATTTATTTTTTATCGTTTTGATCCTGTGTGTGACATTTTATATCAATTCAATATAATTGACATTATTTTTTGACATGTTCTAGTTTTGTGTCTATAGACTTGTTAAAATAATGTATTAGTACTTCAATCATATTCTTTAGTATTTCATAATTTCATTGATACTGACATTATTTGATAATTTTGAAACTCAGGCAGAATGTACCCGGCCCACTAAATTTAATAACAACTTTATTATACAATACCTACATTCTATGCGAATAAATGATTTGATTTGATTTTGATTTGACTAAGTAGGTTTTGATTGGACACATCAAGGATCTTTCACCACCACAGCTTGCTGAACCTGATCAACAAGCTCTGGCCTATTGTTCATACATACATAAGACTATTTCTTGGGACAAGCCCGCCACAAAAAGCCTGAAAGCCAGAACCATCAGCGGCGACCGCCAGAAAAGCCCCGAGGAAATCAAGTTCGACGAAATCCAGAAGAAACAATTATAGCCTTAAATCTTATTTCTTATCCAAAACATCACTGACCCTAAAGTCATATTATAATGAAACAAAGAAAACTGATTAAAAGCAGTACCACCTTATAAAAGCATTTACCAAATGTACACTAAGACATTCACAAAACACGAATGCGTAAATCAAAAGAAATTAAAACGGGCCATGTACCATCTTTATTATTTGTTTCGAGTTCCCGATATTTTGGCACTGTTGCAAGCATCATGGTCATGGATAAACGATCTAATAGTAATAATAAACAGTAAATAATATCATTTTTAAGTGCTAATGATAGCGTTAGTTTCCTTAGTGACCATGTCCGTTTATAAAATTATATCATGAACAAATAATGTCCTGAAATTACAGATCTATCGACTCTCTTCGATGGGATGTGTACTTAGACATCCGCGATGAGCGAATCTATTTTACACGTTCGTTATAATAATTTCACTTTGAGAACAATAACTTGCTGCAATGTGAATTTTGGCTTGCACAGAAACAATTTATGTTTTCGTTTTAGATAATTTTAGTTTTTTCGTGAATGAGTCTGATAAATACTTTTTTTTTCTAACTTTCTTTATTGTGTAGCCGGTTTGTGTGGAAGGGCCAGGCGTGAAGAACTGAAGATGGCGTGTCAAGCGGGTGAACGAATTGGATTCGGAGACTGATGCCCGTATTCACTAACACCATATTCTTCTTATTCTTCATATCGCGGGCACAAGAAATTTTATATTTTGCTAGCCCAAAATGTCGCCACTTCCACTGCGTCATCGGTGGCAGTGCAAAGGTCACTTCGGCTGCATGTTTTTGGGCTAAGAGGGCAGGACAGGAGGACGAGCATAGTTAGCGACACATATTAATAATAATAAAATAAAGGAAATAAATAAATAATAACGATACTGCTGAGCATGAAGTGCCGGGTTCGATTCCCAGGTTGGACAAAGCATTATTGGGATTTCCCATTAGAAATTTCCCACTATTACTATGAATTTGTGATTGATTGATGGCAATAACCTCGCCCCCTATTACACGGGACTTTCTTGGCAAATGTGAGAGTGCTATGCCTACCTATACCTCTGCCTAACCCTTCGGGGAAACCAGGAGTGATGATAAATTATTTGTACGAGTATGATTCACACACGCCACCCTTTCTTTCATCAATCCTTAATATTTTTTTATTTACGCACTAATAATGAGGTATGACCATTGTACTTACACCTTCACATTTTAGACAACAAATATATCGATGTCCTCCTACTCGATCAATTAATCAGTAAAGGAAATAATTTCTGGTGAACGAATAAACTTTGATGAGACTTTACATAGGCGGGTTTCGTGTCTCATAACATAACACAAGCCCGCTTTTAGCAAGTGTATTATTAGTTATCAACAAAGGTAATCCACTTTTTTCGGCGCACGTCGAGCCGTAGCCTAGCGTTTTTTTTAAACATTAATTACATATTTAAATAATAATTAAAAATATAAAAAGAACATTATTGTGTGGCGAATCTCTGCCATTATTGACATAATACTCTTTTATACCATCTGTTATAGGGTGTATTGATGGCTCACATGTACCCATAATTAGATCCAACGAAAACGAAGAGATATTTTTTAATTATCCAGCTGTCACTTCTCAAGAACCAACTAGCAGCGCAGCTGCTGAACTTACCAGCAGTTGTGATTTGTAAGATTTATATAGGATATTTTTAAATTTCAATTTTAATATTAGTTAAAACATTTAGCCTTTTGTTTATTGGGACAAGGTCGCCACACTATTTCATGCTATTTGTGACATTGTATTTCTACAATTTATGTTTATAAATTATTAATTCCGAAACGTTATACCTAATTTTTCCTTAGTGTAATAGGAAACAATGTTTATTAGGGATTAAAGACTATAGACTATCTACATATTATTTCATGAAAAATGGAGAACTGAATAAATAGTTTTTTTTTACTTAAATGTACTTTAATTCGCTTTTTAATAAAATTAATAATATAAAATCAAATCGGATAGTAAAAACAAAAAAAAATTTGAAACGCAACGCAAGCATTTAATCAATATCTGAAAACTTTAGCAATAAAATAAAGTTTTGACATTAATCGCGAATGCATTCTGAAAAATATGTAGCTAAAAAATGGCTAATCATGGATTTGGCATTTTTCTAGCTACTTCCGAAATTGCATTAGCAATAGACGTCAAAGCAATTGTGACTGTTTTCAGTCAATGGAGCAAATGGTCGCGCTGTTATTAAACTCCGCTTCAACCCGCCGCGCTTCGATATTCATGAACTGATCGATATTTGCATTCAACGGCGTCGGAATCGAAGAGCAGCACCGGCGAGGTCGTGGTGTTATTGTCCTCTGAAGTGGCGTGGAAGGCGCAGGTACTGAAATATTTAAAAAAAAAATGTCATTTGGCCCAACAATTTTCAAACTTCTGAGTTATTACAAAAAAAACAAGTCAATAAATAATACTGCAGTTTGCTTTTTGCCATAGCCCAGCCCCAGTAGATTGACAGATGATGAGAGACAAAATGACAGATTGTGTCGACACAATGACAGATTTCTTTGCACTATCTGTCATTTTGTCGATTCTTCCGTCAAAGAAATTCTTGTCTACGGCGGTCATGCTACGGGGGCAAGGGCTGATGGACGGCTTATTGTTTAAACATTCCTAAACAAATACGAATAAAGACTTACTTGAAGGGTGATACTGGTCATCGCGTGACATGCCAGGAATAGGGGAAATGTTAGGAAAATATTCAATTTATGTGTCTGATACAATATTTTCCTCTATAAGAACTTCTATCTCGGTAGGTCTAGTCTGAAACAATTAAATGTTTATTATTAAATAGGTAAATAAAATATTCTGCATAAAATAAATATAATAGGTACGACAAAATTGTAAATTTTAAAATATATCACTTACTGTTTGAAAAAATGGATTGACTGTCAATCTTGAATCACCAGTCGCAAACTCTTGTCCACCCATCACCTGGCACCATTATCAATCTACAATAAATATTTTGTATTATTTATTAGTTAATACGTTATATTTTATAACATTTTGCATATATCTAATATATTCATTTAATAATACTTAGGTATACCTACTTTGTGTAATTAAAAACTCATTAGATGAAATACTTATTGTATACCCTAATTTTATATTAATTTATTTAAAGTAGTTTTTAACGAAACGAGTAAATACAAAAGTGAAAAAAGGTGTTCAAAAAGTCTGACAACCAGTCTAACCAAGGGGTATCGTCTTACCTAGTACTAACTTGGTTGTGGAAGTCAGATAGGCAGTCACTCCATGTAAAACACGGGTATTCAGCCGCATCCGGTTAGACTGGAAGCCGACCCTAACATAGTTGGGAAAAGGCTAGGCAGATGATGATGATGATGATGATGATTAAATATTATAATTTTATCTTTATTCAGTAGCTATATATTTCTTAATAAGTTCTTTATGAGTTTTTAATTACACAAATTAAGAAAGTATTATTAAATGAATATATTAGATATATGCAAAATGTTATTAAATATAATGTATTAACTAATAAATAATACAAATTATTTATTGTTAATGATATTTCAGTGATTTAATAACTTTATACAAGGTATTATTCACTGAGATTCACGGTTGACCTTGCATTACAGTGACCATGGCTGAGCGTTACGGGCTCTCTGCCCTCTATCTCAAAAACGGTTGGGCGTATAAAAAAAATTTCAATACACAATTTGTTGCAAATTTATGTTCTACAATTTTGATCATACGTGTTAACATCAAAGGAGCTATAGAAACCGAGATAATCGTGGAAAACTGATTTTGTGTGACGTTTGACCTTGAATAATTTACGATGTAGACACGAGATTTTATGAGACTTTTGAAACATTTTAAACACCAAAATGAAGGTGTCAAACAAGTTTACAGCTTATTATCTCTCAATCTGAGGTGAAACCCTAATATGACTGGACTATTAACGGACAACAATTACGAACAATATCTGTGAATGTTATAAACAAACTTGCATTTCGAATACACTTCTAAAATCACTTCGACTTAAATTTTGAAATTGGAGAACTTTGACGCCGTCTTTTTTTTTAGTAGTGTAGGCAACGATCCTACCGCATGAAGCCAAAGTCATGGTTAACTTTATGGTTTAAATCATTTTCTTACGCACAAATGAATTTAAAACGTTACAATTAATCAGTTAAACCACTACTTAAATCATATTTATTTATTAACCTTTTTTTAAGGATAAAAGCACTTTAAAGCCCTATTACCGGTTTATCGTAATGATTGAACAAAACTAATGCGGTTCGCAACATAGCTAACTTCACTCGTAACAAAATAATCGATAGGCAATCCCAATTGCAATCCCATGTTGACAATATTGTTTTCAAGAGTACCCAATCACGTGACTGCAAAATTGACGTAGGAATCGTATTGGAATTAGATTGAAATTAAAATTAGTTTGAAGAGTAAGCCCGCGGTCGTTCAGATCAGGTAAGGTCGGTCTCCATCTAGTGTATTCGGTACCTATCCTACCAGAGAGTGAAAGTAGCGATTTCAAGTGGGATCAAGACCGACGGAATGTTTTTTTGCTTTGTTTCTAGCAGCAAATCACCTCAACTCACCTAACACTCAGTTTCGTATGAAATATGACCATGATACTGCATGGTCTGTGTAATAACAGATTCGATTGTCCTGGCTATGACTAATAACCTATGTTACATTGTACCTAAAACTGTGATACGCCGAGAAACGCTCGTGCCCCGGCTGTTCCACACTGCAGGGTGTAGAACTCACGCTGGCGCACGGGCGCCTCTCCAACGCATCGTAGATACGTAGGTATAACACACATTAAATCGAACTTGATATTTTCACGCTTACACACTTTAACTTCAAAAGGATGGCTATTGAATCTTCAAAGTAGCTATCTAATACCTATTATCCCTAAATCACATAATATATGAATACCTACTTACTTGTAATATTAATACACGCATTTAACTATTTTTTAATAATGATTTTGCGGATATTGGTGTGGGTTACACGTTTATTTAGTTTAAAACTTATTCTGTCATACTTTTTGTAAAGTGAACTGTTAAATGTCCCAATAAAGTAAAATAAATTAAATAAAAAGTAGGATCATGGTTGAATCAAAATTAAACGCAAGTCCTGATGCTGTTGAAACTGCGGCGATTGTTGTTGTTGCTGGCTCTGAATACTCAACCATCTTGTCGGCCATTGCAGCTAGAGTGTCTAGTGATGATTCTGTATTGACGGATAAGACGACGCGCACCTGCGTAGGGAAGTGGTTGAGCCATTCAATCCTCAAGCCTTCGTCCGTGATCATGCCGCCTTCCAGTTCCCGCATCTTACTTAGTAGCTGAGTTGGCTTCTGATCACCCAGTTCGAGACCACTGATGAGTTTCTGGAAGTTCTTCACGTCGGATTTGTCATAAACCGTTAATAGACGATTCTTCACTTGTCTGTGACTGGTGGATTATATAAGATATCCGTAATATGTTGAAGATCGGCGGGTTGTAACTGCTGTAACACGTATCGGAACTTTTGATCATCCGAAGTCTTCAGCGGATCCACGACGGCTTCAAATTGTATAAACCAGGCTGAAGCGGCAGAATGGTAGTAGTCTTGACTGGATAGAAACTGCGGCCAAGTCAAATTCAGGCTTCACTGCTATGCTCCCTTCACCGGGATTCTCTTGCGACTGCGCCATAATTCAGCGTCGAGGTCACCAGTTGTAGGGTAGGTACTTTCCCACTTTTGTTGCGATATATTTTTGAGCACAGTGAAACACACGATTTGAGATTCAAAATGGAACATTTATTGTCAAAATCCAAGCTCCTATATAACAAGTGGAACTTGGATGTAGTAGCTGGTGGACTTTTACATAAGATGGATCAGCCAATCAGAAGAGGGTTCCTGGTCTCCATAATTATCCATCTGGTCGGCGCGGGAGAGTGCGCCGACTATAAATACACAGCAGCGCCATTGTGTAGGAGTAGTTTGTCCTTCTCTTCGATGCGAGCACGTCGTGTGGCGCGCGCGCTTGCTGTCCGACCGGGCGGTCGCATTCCTTTGGCGGCGGCCTGCGGCACCTCAGGCCGCCGCCGCCGTACCCAGTATGCGCCGCGCGGTCCTCGCGTGCGGTCGTTGATGCTTGCAGGTTGACGTGTGGCGCGTGTTTACACAGGTCCCACACTTACCTACTGATTCTGATTAAACAGAGTCTAACTATCAAATAAAAACGATAAAACAAACTAAAGTAACTAAACAAACAATAAACTAAAAAATGGTATCAAAAAACTCCTCAAAGCTGTCAAATTTATTTTACTTTCACCACGAGAGATAATTCGTAAATTATGAAAGTTAAGTTTCAATCTCGTAGCAATTCCCGAAAGCGTCATCTTTTAACAATTCATAGAGAGTTTTTAAACCAGAGGGCTTGAGCAAGATTAAGGATGTAGCTGTACAAACAGTGTATCATTGCGTAGCTAGATGGCGGTATTTTAAATTTTGATCTCAAATCGACCTCCTCAGAACTTATTTTGTCCTGAACATGTAGCATGACCACCGTAGAAACGGGTTTTGTCGACGGGAGAATCGACAAAATGACAGATCAACAAATAAATCTGTCATTTTGTCGACTACGAGTGCTGGTAACCTTAGTTAAGTCTCAATGTTGGCACCACGGTGTACGCCACACGATCGCCACATTTTAACATTTGCTTTGTATTTGAGCTTTGGTACCAGGATAGCAGAATGTACCAGGAGGTTTATATGCGGAGCCCGCCCGCGTCTATGATGGACTACACTACGTCACTTGCATTGCGAGAATAGTGACATCTAGCTTCATGTTTTAAAAACCACTTTACAGACATTTTCTGTGACGGTGTGTATGTTAATGGTTAAGTGTGTGTGTGTGGTTACGGTAATGTTAAAATTAGGGGTGAGTTCAGTTTTTACAGTCACGCTCGTCGATGCAAGAGTCCAATGGAACGTGAAGTACTTCTTTGACTGGCCAATCAGTAAACTCCATTTATCGGGAAATGTGGGCTAGCGTAACAATCGAATGCAGCCTAGTGAATTATAAAAACGTTTTTTTATTGAAGTATATGTAGAACCGAGTTAAAAAAATAATAAAACGTTCAAAATAACTTTATCTTTGGCAGTTGGTGGCAAAAACAGTGAAGCGAATAAACAAAAGTCACTTCGTGTCTTTTCGTCATCGTATATATTTTAATGCAAGAAATATTTAAATTTAACCAGCATCCTTCAAGAAGGTGTCAAGTCTACCCGTCATATTAAAACAACTTTTCCAAAGAAACTAATAAAAGATTCATGATAATTAAGTAGCTTTTTATACACATGCATCGAAACAGCAGATGCATAGGAATTTGTTTCTTTTTCACGTATCTGATACCTATGAGTTTCTTTAGGAAAACTGTTTAATATGACTGGCAGACTTACGTCCTTGAAGGATGCAGATAACACGTCGCACAGTATTCACACAGTCGGTGTCGACTCTCTCTCTCCACTAGTTAGTCCTATTACTTTAACAAACAACTATTTACTTTTTGTTAGCTCTACTCGCTGCTAATCGTCAGCAGGGGGACAGGTACACACGGCGGCACATCAAGCTGTACATTTCCAGTATAACATGGCTTAGCTTTGTATAAATTTCCCGTGCAACGAGAGATCCGCATAAACTGGTTTTGTATAACTTGATTGGCCGTCGTGCGTACCATCCATTTTTTTTTCAGTTACTATTCGTTTATTTCAATGTAAAATCACATTACCTGTACGCAGCACTCCATTTATGTAAATAATACGGCTAAAATAAAAAAAATAAACAATGGATGTTGAAACACTCTAACGAACGACGCGTGAAATCAGCTGTTCACTTCCTGCCTAGCTACAGAGTTCATCGAACTCGTCGTCGCGCTTGTCGTTCGCTAGGTACGTGCCACGGTTTTGCCACGGTAACGGTACATTGCGTATGAGGAAATAAATCAAATTTATTGGATTCTAATAACATTCCTGAAATAATTTCTTGTACCGGTCATCTTAGTATGATATACTGAATTCACGCCATCAGTTTATGGAGGGCTGTCCCTTACACCCTGTATTTATGAGTTACACAATCCAGTGACGTACTGGGTAATAAGATACCTTTCTGTAAGACTGGATGTCAGACTTGACTATTTGTAACAACTGTTAAAGATCTACAAATGACAGCCGGTGCCAACGTGCTTTCCGAGGCACGGAAAAGAATGGTCACCCATCCAAGGACCGCCCGTTCAGTAGGCACTACTTTAGCCTTGAATATCGACTCCGAGTCCCCCTTTTAATTTTTTGTATGTTTGGGTTAACGTTACTAACTGGGTTGTGACCAAACTGCTCCGAGGTCTACAGTTGCTTCACCCATGAGACGCGGTGGGGCACAGCACCGGGGCTCCATCACTGCGATCCAAATGCTTGATTTCTGTAACTCTCGAATGCTGACATACAGCTCGAATACGAAGTACTGAAACAAAGAAGAAAGATGACATTAAGTACTTTTTTAGCTTAGTTGATAACTTTATAGTGTATGCTCAGGTCTTTTGGAAGTTAAAAGGGTACACGTCTGGTTTTATATCTGTAAATCAACTTTGGCCGCCAATTACATTTATTTATGTGTCACAACTGACTTGTTCATCTGTGACATCTGTGAATCATTAAAAGAAAGTATTCTTATTTTCTTTATTTATTTAGATCATAAAGTTTGTAATAATACAAAGCATTATTTTAATAATAATACTTTCTGCTCTGTAAACTTTGTGATCTTGTCTAATTTTAACTGACTGTAAAAAAGGAGGAGATCCTATGTTCGTGTGAAGTTAGTTGTTTATGAACCGAGTTTGAAGGATCTCCTTTATTATATAGGGATTGTCTCAAAGTTGGTCCCATTTAAATATGATGAGGATCTAACAACGAGTTCTAGAGATGAAGAGTGGAACTCCTCAACGATGGGAATAATTATACAGTGTTTATAGATGTTTGTTGTTAGTAACATTATTTTCCTTTATTCGTATTTACATTTTTAAATATTTCTTTACAAAGTAATATAAACAAAAACATTTAAAAATATAAAAAATAGTCGCCCACCGGCATCGGGAACAGGGTCCGAGCTACCGGTGGTCAAGGCTCTTGAGAGAGGAACCTCCTAACGATACGCGCCGTGTCCAGAAGTACTGCTTTCTGAATCAAGCCCTTGATTCAGCTGCCAAGCGAGAGCCTCCTCAGATGTTGATCGAGGCTATTGGCTATTAAGCCATTGGCTGACACGACTATTATTACAAAGTCAGTCCATCATAAACCATCTGAGGGTCTGACGATCTTGGCGACAAAAAACTCCGCAAGGGATGAGAATTATTCTACCGTATTTTTAGGTATTTGCTTAGGTACCAGTTAAATTGCAAAGTCTGTTCCACACATTCGCACGAAGCGCTTTGCTACATCATTTATTATGCGCACAGCCAAGGAGTGGAATTTCCTGCCTGCGTCGGCGTTTCCAAGTTCATATGACCCCAATCTATTTAAATCGCGAGTTAATAGGCTTCTTTTGGGTTAGCTCGTTCCATCGTCGACCTCATCTCTGTCCTCAGGACTAGATTGAGGTCAAGAGTAAGCCCATACAGAATAAAAAAATAAAAAAAAGTCTGTACAATAAATCATCGGTCATATTGTCAGGGCCTGATGATTTATTCTGGAGATAAAAACAGCAACTCTTCATACAGATTAGGCTAATCCAATCGAGTGTTGACTTATTTGCTATTGGTACTGGTTACATAGTAAAGCTAGCACATCATTGAGGTGTTTGTATCTAGGAGTCATCACCGCATGATGTTGATTAAGACTTAGAGGATAATACAGAGACTAGTCGACAGAAAATACTTACTATCGTATTGGATTCGAATTTTAAGGTTACGTACGCACTGACAGGTGCCTTGTTTAGCACCTAGAACTTAGTGAGTCACATAGCGAGTCGCCTAGCGAGTAGCGCAACAACTAGAATTCACGCTAACTAGCCGCACTGCGCGCTTGGCGCCTTAGCTAGCAAGTAACCAGATGTTGATGTTACGTCACTACGAGAGCGACAGCACGAGATGCAAAGTACCTGTACGTACGTAGACGAGACGTTTTTTTTTTTTTTAATTTTCACCTCTCCACTATAAACCGCTCGTTTTGAGAATTCTACTTCTTTCAGGGCATTAAACAGATACTTTTCTGATAACATAACATAACAACACATCTGTAATCGCCGACGGGTTCGGCAGGGATGTGCCTAATGTACAACAGTCCCATGTTATAGGAGGAGCACAAATCCAGACTCCGTGGCTGAGAAATTGCATCATCGACTTGTTAAAGTAATTTTGTACTATTTTGGTTATTCTCCTGGAACTCAGTTGTATTTATTGAAAAAAAGATTTAATTGTATTTTTTAATGTAGGTAAACACAACACCAATTCAAAAAGACCATACGATCCGTCATTTTTACCGCAGAGTGTAAATCAAACCTGCGCCACTGATCACTTTCACTTTCGTTCTGCGCAGCTAAAAGCGCGGGAAATTGTATTGATTACCTGCTGGCTACACCCGTGCTACTGGTACATTTCGTGCAAATGTAAGCGTTTACGATTTCAGCTACTAGGACATCAGAACATCGTTGAAGCTGACTTGAACTTGAACTTGAACTTGGAACAAAGTTTCCATTGTTCGTACGGCACGTCAAACAAAATAGGTTTTATTTTTATTTTCGTTTTTTTTAATTATTGTCCGAACTTATACTGTCACATACGGGATATCTTCTGTGATTATCAATTATTTTGAACTCCCGATATTTTGACGCTTAATGCGGGGGAAAATAAATTGTAATCACGGAAGATATTATCCCATAAGTGACAGTATGACTTCAGTTTTAAACTGTGAAAGCTTAAAGCAGTGTTATTGTCAGAACTAGACGTGTAGCCAGAATAAAGTTGGTATGCTTTGTGAACATCCTCGGGTGCTTTCTCATGGTTTTTTGTAAACGATAATAAAATAAGCAGAAAATTGTATTTCACATGATAATTTCGATTCAGCACATTTTACTAAAGATCTAAATCTAGATCTACATCGATCGTTGGTCTAATGTTCGCAAGCGGTACTGGTGAGAAAGAGGTCTTGGGTTTGATTTCCAGGTCAGGCAAAGTGTCATTGGGCTTCTGTATCAGGAATTTTTCAGTAACAGCCCGAAGTTTGGATTCTTGCCCGGTTGATGGTAATAGGCTCGCCCCCTAGTACATAACATTCAAACTTAATTAGTTTAATGTGGGGGTGTTACGCTTCAGACACTTACGAATTATAAACTTGATGATGTTATCTAAAATAATGAATTAGTACTTAAATGTACCAGAAACACAAACAACAAGGTAAACTTTTAACCTATGAAAAAGCCAAAAAAATTAAGTGAACTGGTTGAAAGTCTTAAAATATTTTCAGAAAAGTTGCATTTTTTCATGTCTTGCGTAAATCCGTCACGATATATCGGACGAAAAAATGTTGCATATCGTGTCGTATGGTGAAAAAGCTTTAGGGCGGAGCTTATCTGAGCTTGTACCGACACGTCCGTGATACAACACATACAACTTGCAATGTGTGCACTACTGGTTTAAACATGGTTGCCATAAATACACTTCAGTGCAAAAGAAATGGATGCATGTCTTAAATACTTTTTTAAAACTTTTTGTGAAGCTAATTCTTCAAGAGTTTAGCTTACTTGGTAACTGATCTCTTTCAATTAAAAAGCTAATAATGGGTGTAAAAATACCTTTAACGAAGCCGAAAGGCTCCATCCGTCATAGCGATATATTTTTTGTTCTGGACTATACCTGGGATTAACCTTCGACTTACGGAGATATTGGGGGTCACAGTTCCAACTTTTCACAAGTTTTTTTTTTAATATCATAAGTTTACTTTAAATACCTCCACGACCCCCGTACTTTTCAATGCATCCATCAGCACAATATTTTGAGTGCGTTACGTTGAGTCTTACCGTAAAACGTGATAATTCATCCAAAAAAAAGATTTTCCTAGCAATAATTATTTCATGTACAGTATGCTTGGTTGATGGTCCGTGTACAACATTTATATCAATGGCCAAAGTAGCACTTTAAAAATTGATAAACTAGTTATTACAAATCAGACTTTTACCTTTGTACTGTGTTTTGAATAGATAACCTACGGTCACCGAGCATCGACAATATTCTCACAAATATTTCCGAAAGAATCGCAGTAGTTTGGGAAACAATTCTTTTTCATCTTTATCGTGTGGTTAGTACCTAACCTGGTGTCAGAGTTTTTATGCCGCCCATGAGCCTCTGACTTGCCTTTCCATGCCGCCGAGAATAAAAAATGGGAGACAATAATAAATTGCAATTAATTTCATTGTGTCTAAAGATGTTTCTTTAATTTGTCAACTCTCAGTTCAATTAAAATTAGAATTAACAGGTGTTGCAAAAAAGATTTTTAATATTTACATTAAAACACAAAGTGCTTAAAAAAGCAGAACTGATTTAATAATAAAAAAATATGCTTGAAAAAGCTTACAACCCTACGAGTCACCCTACACGCCAGTGTATTTCTAGATCATTCGCCAGACAGTGAGTCTGAAATCCAGTGGCAATTAGCGGAACTAATATAGACAGAGAAGGATAGATAGATAGAGATGTGTTGAAACGAAAGAGATGAGCAATATTATCGCATGACCACAGCGCCGCTTCAACAGCACACATTCGTGTGTTACAAAAAGAAAGGTTGCAAGAACACATCCTGCTACGCAAAAGGGCGGAGTAACACTCCACTCCTAAAGACCAGCCTGTGCTTCAACAGTTCTCTCTTTTCCTCTTAGACCTGCGTAGTATATTTTACTCTCTTTCTCTCAGTGGCAAGTTGTAGTAAGCAATGTGTGTGACTTTCTCTAATTGAAACAGTCGTATATTATAGTATCTGTCTCTTTTCGTTGTACTACAGAAAACCATATCTCGCCCTCTTCCCTCCCGCTTCACGCGCACATGGACGATTAATACGAACTACATTTACCGGGCACCCCAATAAAGGTTACGTCAGCATTGCCACCCCGCCAAAAACCAACTCCTGCATGATTTGCGCTCCTAGTACTAAAAGTCCGCTTGGAAACATGTTTCGGTCACGTCTGAACGTCAACCATTATATGTATTCATCATCTGCCTAGCCTTTTCCCAACTATGTTGGATTCAGCTGAATACCAGTATTTTACATCGATCGACTGCCTACCTGACCTCCACAACCCAGTAGTACTGGGTAATGCGATACCCCTTGGTAAGACTGGTTGTCAGACTTCTTGGGCCACTGACTACCTGTAACGGCTGTCAAAGATCCACAAATGACAGCCGAGACCAACGGCTTAGCGTGCTTTCCGATGCACGGAGGAAACTCGGTATGTAACGGGTGGTCACCCACAGACCAACCTAGGCAAGCACGGCTTAACCTAAAGATCGACCCGAGCGGCTGTTATTACTTAGCCACGACCTCCCCCTTCCTGTAATTATAATAATATAGATTACGTTACAATTCATAACTTACGACGTTTCGTTCCTTCGTTCGTGATTCATATTAGCCCCCTGAGTGATTGCATTTATTAGTTTAATACGCGTATATGTATAGGTACTTTTTTTCTTAAGTCATTAATTAGGTACTACTAATTTAATTTACCTACAAAATAAAAATAAAATAACCGGCCAAGTGCAAGTCATACTCGCGCACAAAGGGTTCCGAATTCCGAAGCATCATCATCATCCCGTCTCTCCCTTCCTACATCTGTCCCATTATATCTGGGGTCGGCACCACACGACCACGTTTTCTTCTACCATTCTCCCCTCGAAACGGCGTCATTTACTCCTTCCTTTTTAATATAATTCCTCACACATTCTCCTGTCTACGGAAAAATACGCTTACACGAAAATTAATTGTGAAGGCAGCTGCAGTACGATTTGCAACACCAGGACGTTAAGTGTTGATGATCTATGAGAGATCATCAACACTTAACTATAAAAGTGCCTATATCGGATGATTTGCAAAAATGCGCTTGCGTGAAACATTAACACTGTGAATGTAACTTCAATACGTTGGTGTTGCGGACCAGGTTATAACCATACATAGAAAACAGCGCCCCATATAGGACAATATTAAAAACATAATGAATAAGGTGTTTGGGGTGATTTTGAACTTTTTGATGAGTATGAACAATAGGGGAGTACTCCTTTGTAATATTTTGTCTTCTTCTTAGCGTGTCGATGGCAATCTAAATTGTGTTCGTCGTTGAAAATGGAAGGAGGATGAGCCGAAGTTGCCCGCCAAATTCAAATTTTCTTACTCATATTTTGCTAATTGCAAACTCTGAATTTTGCCGGGCACATTGCCATTACCGGAATCCTCAGTAGGGGGTAGAAGGAGCTATAGCCATAAGTCGTCGTTGTGCGTTGTTTACAATGTGACAAAGTCGATGCAAAATGGCTTAGCGTTACTAGGAGCCCATGAAGCGTTAGCAGATTGAAATATTTACAATCTGGCACACGTTGGCTTCCCATTTCTTACTAATGCGCATGCGTAGAAATACGAAAGCAGCTAGATAGATATGTGAAAACGGTACGGAGGACTGCCGCTCTTTTGTATACCTGTCTGGCGGGAAAATTGACTAATTGCCAAAGATGGAGAAACATTTTGGTATTTTATAAAATTTCATGTCTCTGGGACCAGCAGTTTGTGCTGTGCGTTGATACATCAGTCAGACCGTCAGTCAGGACTTTGAATTTTATGTGTAGATTATTTCATTTTAACGAGAAATAAATGATTAGAGACCTTATTCCTCGAATTGGTTTTGCAATCAGCGCAATTTTTGAAAACTGGACAATCCCCATTTAATAACAAAATAAATGCCTATTTAAAATATTGTTTGTAGATTATTTCATTTTAACGAGAAATAAATGATTAGAGACCTTATTCCTCGAATTGGTTTTGCAATCAGCGCAATTTTTGAAAACTGGACAATCCCCATTTAATAACAAAATAAATGCCTATTTAAAATATTGTTTGTCACTTAGTTGTTGTAGCTCATCTGAAAAGTCCCAATGCTTAACCGGTTAACAAGCGTCCCCATCACTGAGTAAGCCCCCTCACCCTATCCAGGTAAATGCGCATGTGCCATTGTATTATATCTTAAAAAGCCATTTGCCGCGTCTGTCTGGCCATGCTCACGTCCGTCCCGTCTCTTCACAAAGTATTCGTCCGGTCACGGAAACGCTGATATGACTCGTAAATTATAAAATTGTTCAAAATCTACCCAAGATGCGCCTGAATCCAGAAAGTTAGTGATACAAAATATGATTGAAGTGTTTTATGAAAGGTGCAGTTAATATTAGCAGCATTTAATAATATGTTGCAGGCTCACTTAGTCCCAGCCAACCGATTTTGGGGCAAAATATCCCAGACAGCAAACATACCTACAATAGGTAAGCTCAAAAAATTATCTACAAGCTTCCTGCTGATGAAGGTCTCCAAAAGTTAGTTTGTTTGATATATTTTTGGTACTAATAGAATGCTGTCACATCTTTTCAGATCCTCATCTATAGCTGCCCCTACTATATGGTTCAAGCGGGACGCTTGCTATGCTGGACGCTTGATATAGATGGTGTTGCCGTCACGTAAACAACGCGCTCGGTTTATATTAGGTGTTAAAAATGTTAAAAGTATTAATTTCATGTTCAGTGTAGTGTAGTAATTATCTAGACAGTGTAAATATACCGTGAAATATCCGTTATCTTCACCGAACTCTCACAGTGAACTTTGTTATAATGATTTAAAGTTGTGAACTATGTACAATACTTTATTTACTTTGGATTTAAATCTTCAGAGCACATAGTAACATCTGGCGCTCCTCAAGGTACGCATTTAGCTCCAATAATATTTAATATATTTGTTATTGACCTCCCCCAATGTTCCAATATTCAGAACCTTTTTTGTATGCCTATGATTTGAAGTTTGCACGAATGATTGAATCCCCAATAGACAACGATCTTCTCTCAACGATCTTAGAGTAATTGAATGGTGTAAAAATAACAAAATGCAACTGAATTCTGACAAATGTTACAGTTACATGTTGTACTATATAAGTACAGAATACTACATTGACCAGGTTAAACTAGCTCTTGTGATACAGGGAATCCTAGTACAAGAGCCAGGGCTACACTGATGTTTGAACAACCACTTGTTAATAAAGATTTTATTTATTTATTTAAAGTTCAAGAACTCGAAACAATCAAGGACCTAGGAGTACTTTTCGATAGAAAAATCAGCTTTATACCTAACTTTGAACATATTATTAAAACATCATCTAAAATGTTAGGCTTCCTACTTCGTAATACGAGGAGTTTTCATAAGAGCAGTACCAAAATAATGTTATTTAACAGTCGAGACTGTTACGACGTAGTATATTGGAATACTGCAGCGTGGTATGGAGACCTCACTACGCCCCTCATATGCTGCGGTTAGAACGAGTGAAGAAACGTTTTCTGTGGCACTTAGCTTTTTGTGAAGGGAAATCTAATCAGCTACCCTCCTACAAACCCACACATTATTTCAAAATGCACACGTTATCCACACGCAGAGACGTCACCGACGCTATATTTTTGAACAAAATAGTAAGAAATCGAATTGATTGCTCTAAACTGTTAGGTATTATTCGATTCCGTGCTCCTTCTAGATATCCGAGAAATATGATTACACCGTTATGCCCACCTCAACGTAGGTCTGTACTTGGCACAAACTCACCTATACCTAGATTATGTAAAATTCTCAACACCTGCAGTAATTTAGTGTATATAAACTAGGACAGTATTAATAAAATTATTAAAGTAGTTGTAAATAATTCACTTGCAGAGACATGAATCATCTTGTAATAATAACAATTTAAAATTTCATTGATCCGTTAATTTATTATACCAATTAATTTAACCTAATGTAATGTAATACTTGATCTAATTTAATTTGATCTAATCTATGCACCTATTTTAATTATATTGTTTTTTATGTCATTATTTAAATTTCGACAATTCAAAAGTGCCTGTAACTGGCCTATTTGAAAATAAATGCTTTGATTTTGATTTCGATGAGCTTAATCAATGTATTTTTTTTTCCTAATTAATCTTAATGTGTCAATATGTTTATAAGTAATTAATTTGAATGTTAAGAACAAAAACTAACCTAAACCATAATCTAAGAATATGCAATAATAATAATTAATGTTGTATGTTTAATCCGCTTACTGTGCATGCTGTGTTAGCCTATAAGTAATTGTTACACTTGCCAATGTATACTTGTGAAGCGCAATGAAATGTTACGTGTAAACAATTGTTGGAAAACCTTATGTAAATAAATAAATACTTAATTCAATGTGTTTGTGTAAATAAAGTGATTAAAACAATAATTAAATTAAAATATTAACCATTCAGCCGTAAGAACAGTTTATAATACAACAGTACAATATCAGAAAACGAAATATTAATTTAAGGGCATTACATTGCTCGATGACCTTATTGATTTGACCCCTGTACTGGTTTTTGTTGATTTGGCGCCCCTACCGCCAAACGACTATTACTACAATAAAGATTAAGCAAGAACACAGATGCGCCGCACTGTTGTCATCGTTTTTGCCTAATTTATTCGTTCTCTGAGAGACCTGAATACATTTTGTTCCTATTTATATTTATTTTGAGAAAATAAATATTATACAGTTTGACTAATGAGCTAGCTTTCATCAGTTATTTGGTCAGTGGGTCATTCTCAGTAACAGAAATAGTTAGAATGACCTAGCTTTCAACTTTTATCAAATTGAGCACGGGTGCTTCTAGATTTCACATTCTGAAGGTCTGATATGACCTTTATGATTGAGATTTACACCTTATAGGTTTACAAGATCAAAGTTTGATAGCGAAACTTCAGATGCATGATGGGTATCGCCAGATAATTTAACTTGATTGTGTATTACATCGTGTAGTAATAAAGTTAGATGTCTGATGATGAATGGAATAAATAAAATATAGCCACGTGTTAATGTTGCCACTCTCTGATAAATACAAAATGTTTCCATTCAAAAAAAAAAAAAAATTCTTAATTCCCGTAAAAAGTAATTCGAGCGCAGTAGGCATTTAGTGTTAAAAAACCTACGCGCGTGGCAAGTCGCCGCGGACGCTATTTGAAGTGATCTCGCTGATCCCGCTGTGCAAAAATTTCGAGCCACAGTATAAAATTTTAACAGAAGGTACGGTCAACTTCGTTTTACGGAATTCATGTTAATTTTTGGGGGTTTAGTTTTAAGGGAAATATAAGTACGGTAACATAATTTATTTTATTACTACCTACAATTGTTTTTATTTTCACCGAATCTCCTTTACTTTCATGATTGTTACAGCGCTTCCGCACTATGCAGTGCTTACAATCTGGTTTTTGGACTTTATGTCAGTAAAGTACGGGAAAGATTTTGTTGGGAGTTTCGGTAGTTTGTAAACTAAGTTATTATAGACCACGCGCACATTAGTTTTATCCGTAAATTCGGATAAAACTCATCACAATGGAGAATACACAGGACAATCTATTCTTTAGTCTTAGGTAGTAGGCAGGCGGTAGGTAAGTGGTAGGTAGGTGGTAGGTAGGTGGTAGGTAGGTGGTAGGTAGGTGGTAGGTAGGTGGTAGGTAGGTGGTAGGTAGGTGTCATTTTCATGGTTTTTGGGGTCGCTGGTAACGAAACTGAGATCAAAATGAAAATCCAAGATGGCGCCAACGAAACTTTTCAGTTTTTTCATCATGGGTGTCATTTTCATGGTTTTTGGAGTCACTGATAAGAAAATGAGGTCGAAATTAAAATTCAAGATGGCGCCGATGAAAATATTCGGTTTTTCGTCATGGGTGTCATTTTCATGGTTTTTGGGGTCGCTGGTAACGAAACTGAGGTCAAAATGAAAATCCAAGATGGCGCCGACGAATATTTTCGGTTTTTTCGTCATGGGTGTCATTTTCATGGTTTTCGGAGTCACTGATAAGAAAATGAGGTCAAAATTAAAATTCAAGATGGCGCCGATGAAAATTTTTGGTTTTTTCGTCATGGGTATCATTTTCATGGTTTTCGGGGTCGCTGATAACTAAAATGAGGTCAAAATAAAATTCAATTTGACGCCTATGAAAATTTTTGGTTTTTTCGTCATGGGTATCATTTTCATGGTTTTCGGGGTCGCTGATAACTAAAATGAGGTCAAAATAAAATTCAATTTGAAGCCTATGAAACTTTTCGGTTTTTTCGTCATGGGTGTCATTTTCATGGTTTTGGGGTCGCTGGTAACGAAACTGAGGTCAAAATGAAAATCCAAGATGGCGCCGACGAATATTTTCGGTTTTTTCGTCATGGGTGTCATTTTCATGGTTTTTGGGGTCGCTGGTAACAAAACTGAGGTCAAAATTAAAATTCAAGATGGCGCCGACTAAACTTTTCGGTTTTTTCGTCATGGGTGTCATTTTCGTGGTTTTCGGAGTCACTGATAAGAAAATGAGGTCAAAATTAAAATTCGATTTGACGCCTATGAAACTTTTCGGTTTATTCGTCATGGGTGTCATTTTCATGGTTTTGGGGTCGCTGGTAACGAAACTGAGGTCAAAATGAAAATCCAAGATGGCGCCGACGAATATTTTCGGTTTTTTCGTTATGGATGTCATTTTCATGGTTTTCGGAGTCACTGATAAGAAAATGAGGTCAAAATGAAAATCCAAGATGGCGCCGACGAATATTTTCGGTTTTTTCGTCATGGGTGTCATTTTCATGGTTTTCGGAGTCACTGATAAGAAAATGAGGTCAAAATTAAAATTCAAGATGGCGCCGATGAAAATTTTTGGTTTTTTCGTCATGGGTATCATTTTCATGGTTTTCGGGGTCGCTGATAACTAAAATGAGGTCAAAATTAAAATTCGATTTGACGCCTATGAAACTTTTCGGTTTTTTCGTCATGGGTATCATTTTCATGGTTTTCGGGGTCGCTGATAACTAAAATGAGGTCAAAATTAAAATTCGATTTGACGCCTATGAAACTTTTCGGTTTTTTCGTCATGGGTGTCATTTTCGTGGTTTTCGGAGTCACTGATAAGAAAATGTGGTCAAAATTAAAATTCGATTTGACGCCTATGAAACTTTTCGGTTTTTTCGTCATGGGTGTCATTTTCATGGTTTTGGGGTCGCTGGTAACGAAACTGAGGTCAAAATGAAAATCCAAGATGGCGCCGACGAATATTTTCGGTTTTTTCGTCATGGGTGTCATTTTCATGGTTTTCGGAGTCACTGATAAGAAAATGAGGTCAAAATGAAAATCCAAGATGGCGCCGACGAATATTTTCGGTTTTTTCGTCATGGGTGTCATTTTCTTGGTTTTCGGAGTCACTGATAAGAAAATGAGGTCAAAATTAAAATTCAAGATGGCGCCGATGAAAATTTTTGGTTTTTTCGTCATGGGTATCATTTTCATGGTTTTCGGGGTCGCTGATAACTAAAATGAGGTCAAAATAAAATTCAATTTGACGCCTATGAAAATTTTTGGTTTTTTCGTCATGGGTATCATTTTCATGGTTTTCGGGGTCGCTGATAACTAAAATGAGGTCAAAATAAAATTCAATTTGAAGCCTATGAAACTTTTCGGTTTTTTCGTCATGGGTGTCATTTTCATGGTTTTGGGGTCGCTGGTAACGAAACTGAGGTCAAAATGAAAATCCAAGATGGAGCCGACGAATATTTTCGGTTTTTTTTGGATTTGATTGGATTTTCATTTTGACCTCAGTTTCGTTACCAGCGACCCCAAAACCATGAAAATGATACCCATGACGAAAAAACCAAAAAGTTTCGTCGGCGCCATCTTGGATTTTCATTTTGATATCAGTTTCGTTACCAGCGACCCCATAAACCATGAAAATGACACCCATGACGAAAAAACTGAAAATTTTCATAGGCGTCAAATTGAATTTTAATTTTGACCTCATTTTCTTATCAGTGACTCCAAAAACCATGAAAATGACACCCATGACGAAAAACCGAATATTTTCATCGGCGCCATCTTGAATTTTAATTTTGACCTCATTTTCTTATCAGTGACTCCGAAAACCATGAAAATGACACCCATGACGAAAAAACCGAAAATATTCGTCGGCGCCATCTTGGATTTTCATTTTGACCTCAGTTTCGTTACCAGCGACCCCAAAACCATGAAAATGACACCCATGACGAAAAAACCGAAAAGTTTCATAGGCGTCAAATCGAATTTTAATTTTGACCACATTTTCTTATCAGTGACTCCGAAAACCACGAAAATGACACCCATGACGAAAAAACCGAAAAGTTTAGTCGGCGCCATCTTGAATTTTAATTTTGACCTCAGTTTTGTTACCAGCGACCCCAAAAACCATGAAAATGACACCCATGACGAAAAAACCGAAAATATTCCTCGGCGCCATCTTGGATTTTCATTTTGACCTCATTTTCGTTATCAGCGACCCCGAAAACCATGAAAATGACACCCATGACGAAATAACCAACAAAGTTTTGAAAAATGGCTTTTTTCACATAGCTTTTATTCCATGGCGGAATTTCTCAAAAAATCTAATTGTCACTCATATCACTACCGAATTGCGTTGTAAGGAATTATCCACATTATAAGATGTTGTGTTTATATATATAAACGATTTTATTATGCTGAATTTGTTGTATCTTAAAAATAATATGTTAACAATATCCGTTTTTAGTATTTAACAGCAAAATTTTGTTTTGTGTTTGTTAAACTTAGTAATAGTCTAACTAAGTTATTATAAATAAATAAACACTTTATTTAGTTACCTACCTTATTAAATGTTTGTGTTTAATAATATTTGCATGCTATTCTAATGGCAAAATGTGTCATTGCACTTCATGTCATTTTTACCATCTTTTGTACCACATTTACAGCAAATAAATACTTTTGACTTTGACTTAGCAAAGCACTACTAATAAATTGTAAGTTATTATATTTTATAGATAGATGATGTATCAGTGTGCGATGTGAAAATAAATGATAAGAGTGTGGACCAAGTGACTGACTTTGTATATTTAGGCAGTCTGTTTACAAGAGATGGAAAAATTGAAGCAGATATAGAAAAGAAGAGTAAATGCGGGATATAAATTAAATGGTGCTGTACATGCAGCTGTTACCAACCAGACGATGTAAAAAAAAAATGGTGTGCTGGTGCCTACACATATGTATGGTACTGAATGTTGGGTGTGGCAAACGAGGCATGAAAGTAGATTTAATGCTGTGGAAATGCGTTCCTTGCGAAGCATTTGTGTGTAGTTTAACTCTGTTTGATAAATTGCGGAATGAGGTTATACGATAACGTTTCGGTTTCAATGAAGGTATAGTGACAAAAATATAAAAGAGTGTGCTTAAATGGTTTAGTCATGTGGAGAGGATCAGTGAAAGGCGACTAACAAAAGGTATTTACAAGGCAGATGTGAGTGGCAACGCCGTGAGGGGACGCCCTGGCAATGACATACACTGACCTCATTGGTGAGGTTCTTAAGAAACGTCGGGTGCGTAGTACTCGAAACCGGCGTGCGTGTATGACCAGATGTATGAACGTGGACGAGTCAAAAGGAGTATGTAAGGATCGTACCAGGTTGCATTCTGTGGTTTCTACCTACTCCCAAGAGAAAATACAATGAGATTGAATCAATCCAGCCCCAGTACCGAAACGATCAGGAATTATTTTCAATACACTTTCGAAGAAATAAAACAATGGAACGAAAAGTATTTTTGTCATGAATTGTTAGGAAACTATGATTTAATTTGCTTTTTTTCCGCGCTTTGCTTTCGTGGATTGAAGGAGAAGCAAAGGTATGAAGCAGAATGTACATGTATATTCTCTACTAGCGACACGCCCCGGCTTCGCACGGGTGCAATATACATATAAACCTTCCTCTTTAATCACTATATCTATAGCTAAAAAGTGCATTCAAATCTGTTGCGTAGTTTAGAAGATCTAAGCGTTCAAACAGCGGGAACGACTTTGTTTTATACTATGTAAAGACAAAGACCAATTAAAAAGAAAATAACGTATGACGAACTTGCAAAGTACCTTGTCACTGCATTTCAATTAAAGAGATATTTTTTTGTTTTCAGACCTTCACGACATCTACCACTACCAGACATCAAAAAAAAAGAAACATCGGTATGCGTGAGGCGCTAACAAACCACTCACCCATGCTGGAGAGTTTGATCCGCCTATTCTCAGCTAAAACACTAGAAAATGGCAAAAAACTGGCGTTTTGGGGTCTTTTATAAAGTATGACGTTTAAAGGCGCTGAAAATCTTGTGCTGTAAACACGAGGTACTGACAAATCACATGCCGAAGGTGCTGAAAACTAGCTCATGGGGTGATGAAATACGAAACGCTGACGAACCAATCGCCCATGACTTTGTTTCTTTGTTTGTTTCTGTATAAAGTCGTCTAAATGTTGATGGATGGAGAGGGAGAGGAAGACCAAAGAAAAGATGGATTGATTTACATATGAAACAATGAACTCGAACCGTGCAACTGTGACGTTAAAAGATGCTGCAAACTGGCGCCCGAGATGATCTAAAGATGAGACGCTGACGAACTAGTCCGCCATGCTGAGGAGTTTCAACGAGGGGGAGAATATTTACGCCTGCCTTAAGTGTGGAGACGTGCAGTGAGTAGTGTGTCGCGGCGTGTTATTCTAAAAGGCTAGGCGCCGTACTGATTTAATCTTATAGTAACCTACAATTTACTTTTGTATGTCCAAAATTGTACCCATCGCGACAACCTCACATTCCACTTATTTTTATTGTATATTAAAGTTTAAACCAAATTAAACCACCATACCTCGATACGAGAGTTTCATTGAAGAGAACTGAAGTGGCTTCAGTGAATGCTCATCAGTGTTGATGGATGCTTTGAATAATACAGGGGTTATGGAGGTATTTAAAGCAACCTTAGAATAATAAAAACTTATATTATAAATAAAAATGTGTAAAAATTGACCTCCAATTTCTCCGTAACTAAAAGGTGACGGGGAGAACAAGAAATGCTTTTCGGCTTCATTAAGGGTCTTTTTACACCCTTTTTACAGTTTGGTTGTATGTAAGTATTGGAAGGCTCTGATGGTAACATAGATCTAACAATTCCTTTCATAATACTTTGAACTAGTGACATCGGAACATCAAAACTAGAACTTGGACAATACGGTCAACATTATTCTGAAGTTTAGTCCATGTTGAGAATGCTATTACAAAATAAAGCTCTTAAATGAGCTCAAAAATGAATAGTCAAGAACCCAAAATCAAGAGTAACTTTTGTGTCACATTACCTAAAAATCAATCAGAGTTATTTTCTAACTTAAATTGACTCTGCAAAAAAATTGAAAATGGCTAAAACTGTATGTTCAAAGACTTAGGTAATATGCAGAATAAAATAAGCCATAGGTTATTCGAAGTCATTTTGAGTTCAGCTAATTCAATTTAAGAGCCATTTTATTTCCAATGTTCTTTCACTCTCTTATTTAATCAAAAAGGACTTAAACGAAACCATTGTTCTAATAAAAGGCAATGAAAGTAATCTAGAGGCAAAAGTCCAGAACTTAACTAAGTGACCTCATAGCTTGCCTTCATCGATTTAGCAGTTTCAAGCAAATACTGACAATCGCGATCAAATCAGTTGCTTTTTAACAATTTTAAGATAAAAACTGGCGAAACTAGCTTTTAAGAACCCTTTACAAAACATAATGTTCGTAATGCGAGGGTCTAAATTTAAATTGTAATAATTGTTGTAAAAGCGACATCTATCTTCAAATGTCGGAAACTCGTAGCCACCATATTGCCCACACCACCGTGGCCTAGTGCAGGCGTGTGACAGAGAAAAACGGTAGCACAAGTTACAAAACTTGTATCATAGAGGGCGCGAGCAGCACAAATTTTAGTGTTTTGTGATCAAACTTGCTTGGATTTAGATTTCCTGTCTATGCTGGCCTTAACGTTTTTTTAAAAGACGAATTTTTCTTTTGCAATGAAATAACTGATCAAACAGCCGGCCTTTTTTCTCGGTACCACTATTTAAAAAATTTTGAAAATTGCAAATATTTTTGTTTTCAACGGAACTTTTACGGTTCAAATTATGGTAGGTCGAATGTTCACGTATTGAACAAGTTGCTTTCGTTCAGTCTTTGTGAAAGACAATAATAGTTTAAACGTGTCAATCTACGTGTTATTAAAGAATTTATATACTTACTTTTATTTGTATATGTTACGGCTAAAAGCCGAAGTAAGGTTACATCTAGTTCTAGCCGGCTATACCTAGGTACGGCTTAAATTTGGAGGTTTGATGCAACCAATTTGGATGTAGCGCTCGCCGGCCGCGGCCGCGGCACCGCTCGCTGCGCTCGCTCGGCTTGTGCGCTTTTGGTCGCAGTTCTAACCTAACCTAACCGTATCCATTTGGTCGGTTTGTCCTACCATTCAAAAGGATACACCTAAGTATAACAAACTGTTACCGGAAGCACCTAGGTATAACCGGCTAGAACTAGGCGTAACCTTACTTCGGCTTTTATCCGTAACATATATAAGTAGTGTTTAAGATCCTGACGTATCTATTGATCTACCTTTAACCACACGAGCAACCAT
The DNA here is from genome assembly GCA_905163415.1 of Noctua fimbriata. Classification (NCBI taxonomy): domain Eukaryota; kingdom Metazoa; phylum Arthropoda; class Insecta; order Lepidoptera; family Noctuidae; genus Noctua; species Noctua fimbriata. Next base: position 10,311,959 of record LR990921.1, read on the forward strand.
GTACCTATTTAACTATATTTTGAACGATAGACCAGTACGCACGATTTGATATCAGAAGCCAAGATCGAAATAGAAATGCTCAATACTGCATAACGGAGAAGAAGTAACACGACTAGGTTGACAACTGCAACCTGCCGTTCTCTTAAAATTCCACATAGGTTTACTATCATTGTATCAGTAAAAGTGCACCAGATGAGTAATGAATAGAAAGTTAATAATCTGTTCACGCTACTTCGGAAGTAGTAAGCGGCTATCAGCAATGGCTGTGCACCTACCCATGATAGGCGACCACCGCGACGGCCGACACTCGGCTCATTACCTCTGCTCACCCCGCAGAGTAAACAAACGTAATGGCTAATAACATAATTTCATACATTCATTTTATTACACCCGTATAGTTATTTTTACGGTGACATTAACGTAATGAAGTCATTATGTACACAACACACTGGAAAGCCAGTGCATGAAGGCACTTTATATTTTACCGACACATGTTGCAATCATTAGGAATAGTAATAACATAACCCTCCTTGTGGAGCAATTGGATAAATAAGTACTTAAATACAAGTTATGAATTATAAACAAACTTGATTTGTAGTGAGTAGATAGATAAAACGTGCAGTTTTATTTTTTAAATGCACTCAATGATAACCGTTGTCAACGTTCACCGATGACTTGGTGAAGGTTGCAGGGATCCGCTGGATGCGAAGCGCAGGGGACCGGTTAATGTGGCGACGCTTGGGGGAGGCCTATGTCCAGCAGTGGACGTCTTTCGGCTGAAATGATGATGATGATGATGACACTATGAAAACCGTTGTCTGCTCGACCACGACTGGTCTGAAACACCCTTAACGTACCTTTGTCCTTGGAGTAAGAATTAATTTGTTTAGTTACCTCTCTGTAATATGGTTCCTCCATATTCTTCCGGATGCTAGTCCTATGTTTCTTCTTTCCAAGAACTACGATGACGTAAGAGTTGCAGGAATTTGAATTAATCCATATAAGTTTGCGGCCCTCCAAAACATTTACGGATATCTGTAAAATAGAACATCTTTAAACATGTCGTCATCAACAGCCTCTACAACCAAAAAAAATCAAGGTATCTTTTCCTTAATAAAACCTTTTTCAAAGTGACAGCTGGTCCCATAAGCGGAAAGTCGCCGTTTCATAAAAAGTCGCAGCGGTAAAGAGGCTGAAGTTACAATTGCCGGCAAGTTAACCGGCCGACACGTGAAAAGCCAGCATTGTCTTCAACAAAAACGTAACAACCACCAATAAAGGACTACACGTGGTGTAACCAGGTGTTGGCAAAATGTGGGACGAGTTATCTTTAGATTTTGGAAAGGTAAAAGTCGTTTCTAGACTGTGTAAGAAAAGGTTCCGTCCACTAGACCTTAACAAATTTTACGCAATAGATTTATTTGCTTACTATAAAATAGCATTGGGCATCGCTTAGTTTGAATGACAAACAAGATTTAAGTAACCACTGGCAAAAGAAGTCACTATTTTGCTCCCTTCGGAGACTATCCTTCGAAAAATACCAAAACTATTTTTTTTGATGATGTTCTTCAGAAAGTTCAGGGGCATAGTATTCGCAAAGAGCGTGCGAATATGACCGGGTATATGATCAAGAAAGAAATAAAAGTATACGTAAGGATCGCTGCAGGTGGCGTTTTGCTTTCTACCCCCATGGGAAAAAACGTGAATTTATGGATAAATCTATACTATATAATATTATAAAGCTGAAGAGTTTGTTTGTTTGCTTGAACGCGCTAATCTCAGAAACTACTGGTCCGAATTGAAAAAATATTTTAGTGTTTGATAGCCCATTTATCGAGGAAGGCTATAGGCTACATAACATCACGCTACGACCAATAGGAGCGGAGCATTTATGAAAAAAGATTGCAAAAACGGGGAAAATCCAAACGCAGACGAAGTTGCGCGGGTCAGCTAGTGTATGATAAAATGTAAGATGCGGTCTAAAGGTACCTACATACAAAAAGTCCGAACATTTTCCAAACGCATGGTCTCACTGACCCCTCGATAAATAATTTATAACGCTACCAGTACCTGAAAATATTGCGGTGTGGTTTCCGGGTTCCTATCAGTCTCGACCCTGTAAGTTGTTTGCCTCGTTTGTTTTTGTCGAGTTTTCTTCTCCGGCGACTTTGTCCGCATTATGTGAAGTAATTTGTTGTCCGTTTTGTACCGATGTAATTAAAATGACGCGTGCTATGACAGTCGAAGCGTTCCGGTAGACTATTGCAGAATCACGTGAATAGTCTTTACTGAAAAAGGACTTGACTTTGTCTATAGGTTTTGATTGAAGAGGTTTCTTACTTAGTGGATATACTGTCACAAGCATAAATATGTACGCAAATAGCCAACTTCAAAAGCTATTTTCTCCTACAATATTGATTAAAATTATTATAAGTTTTATGAGGAAAGAATTTTTCGCTTCCATTCTATTATGAAATGGGTTCCTACTATTTCATAGTTTTTATTCGCCATTGTCGAAAAAATAAATTTCGCTTAGTGCGTCCTTATATAATTATTATTCTTAATGCTCTTGACTGACACAGGAGTATTCAGAATGACTTAACAAATAAATCTCTTTTCTGTTGTCGTCAATGTCATCATAGTAATTTGTAAATCGACGTACGTAATAATACTCTGCCTGAGACCTCGTAACAGCCGATCATAACAATATCCTTGTCAACATAGCTTATCATTAAAGAGCAATCGCTCATTTCTGAAGCTCATACTTTCACGCATCAACACTGTCTAGGAATATTTTACATGTTTTACCATAACTTTAAATAAAAGGGGGGTTACCATGACGTCTTAAAGCAGGAATAATTCCAATGTGGGAAAGAGATAGAGCTAAACAGGTCGTCTAGCGCCATCTCTTCCCCACAGTGGAACTACTGCTTTAAAAGGTTAAGGTAGGGCACCTGACCATTTCAAAAAGATTGAAAAGGCAATTTGTTGTTGGCATATTTTGTTTACTGTATTAGAAATTCAAATGGTTGAGCAAGCCAGGGCTATGCTACAACGAGGGGCTTTAAGAAAATCTGCTGATGACACTCTTCATGCGGTCCACTATTCATGCATTTCCGTCGAACCTAGGAATTTTAACCACAACGCGAAATTGATGACGTCGTTTTGAGCATCCATATTCGGTGCAGATGTGTTATAAACATCCGAGCTGCTCTTACAGATTATAATTTTATGATTTATTTTTCTATAAAAAATCCCTTTAAAAATAAAAATCCAGTTTTTTTATAAAATTTTCGGAGAGAGTTTAAGTCGTATTTTGTTATGAGTACCTATGCTTTGAGAAATTATTTGCAGTTTTTTTTAAATACATTGATAACTAAAATATCCGTAGACTGTGTAGATGTGTGTACGGTAAATACAGGTTGAGTTTTAAAAGTAGGCAGTAATTTTTTGCTATGCGACCATGAAATCGCGAAAAACATATCAGCTGCTCCATATACTATTGGTCGCGTAACTTGAAAAAATATAGGCAACAGCCTATATTTTTTTCGCGTAGCAAAGGTAACTTGTTACTTATTCCTAAAAAAACAAAAAAATTGCGTATATATTACAACCTCTTACAGAAATCTAACTATTTTTCATAGACTACAGTAAAAATCAGACTCAGTAAATGAACGGTGTATTGTCGGTAAATTGTCTTGTTTACGATACTTCATAGCATATCCCAGAAAACTTAATATCCACAGATTCATTTTTTGAAAAAAACTATCCAGAAATTCGGTTCCAATCTTTCGGTCTGCCACACCGTTTGCGAGTAAAGGTGTTATGAAAGGCGGGGGTCTACTAAGGTTAAGCTCACATCAACAAAAATCTTAAGCAGACACCGCACGGTTTGATTTATAAACATCATTAGCGTCAATAAAGTTGCAAACTAGATCTTGTTAAAATATTTTCTAGTCCACTAAATAGATTTATAACAAGGGATCTCCTTTTTAATGATGTCTGTCTAAGATATAAAGCTGTCATCTACCTGTATTGTGTTTCACTGATATTCGGAGAAAAATAGCCCGATCGAATAATAAAATACAAATTAGTGTGAGAATGTGAATGGAGGCTAAGGATACGGTTAAATAAAGTACGATGATGGTAAAACTTAATTTTTATTGATTTAATATTAGGGGTTAAAGTATGAAATTGCCGATTTGTATGGACGAGTGATATTTACGTACTAACATTTTTTTTCTTGGATACGTCTGAACCGATTATGTATGATGTAATTAAAATAGTTAGAGTGAAAAAGCTGCGTCGTACTGCGTATCTTAAATTCTCAAAACACAGTAACACAAAAACATACCTACTTGAAATAGTGAAACCGACGGCACATTGAAACAGGGCCTCAAGTCTGTTATTAGGTATAATTGTGTCAGAATGGTCTATCATTGATTTCATAATTGTTGATTTTGACAAGTTTGGTAATCTACTACTAAAATGGCGTCGTTATGACTTTCTAATGGTCAACCACTGACAATCCATTGTCTGACAAATAATAAATAATATGTAAAAATATATTTAAATAAATGGAATCTGGCATGAACAAATGTTCTTTAGTAGCAGTTTTTCGAAAATCATTTCTATTCTATAAATGTCATTATAACACAATTCTGTTACGAGACCATTGACCGACCAATGATCGACCATTATGAATTTAGCAGATTACGAACTTTTAGCAAAATGACAATGGGAACGAGTTGGAATGAAGAATTTATAAAAATAGCAGACTTGGGTCCCAGTTGTTTTGATTGACACACTACTGAGGTAATATGCAACTACTTGTACGGTTTTTAAACTGTAAAATGTACGTCATTTAACAATTAATCCAATAAAAAGGAGATTAGCAAAAAAAAAAATACAACAATAATATGTCAAAGTTACAAACAGAACAAAATGTGTGAAAAAAACGGCAATTTCATAGTTAAAGACCTATTATTATGTCTGAGGACTCTCTCGCTGTTCTGATACCTGCCAAAATGATTCATCCAAGTTTTTATTCTAGAAAGACATTGGTCCAGTTTCTCACCCGAATTATGTATGTTTGCAACAAAACAACTTAAAAAGTTGACAAATTTTTTCAAGCAGTCGTAGTATTATAAGCTGAATGTATGTAGAGACATAACCGGCAAAGATCAAGTTAAATAGTAGTAAGTAAACAAATATAAAGGGTGTAAACAGACCCTTTACATAGCCGTTAACCAAACATTCTGTACATCAAACTAAGTAACTTTACGCAAAAATTATTGCTGGCAATCGACTTTTCTTTTTGGGGTGAAAAATCACGTTTTACGGTAGGGCTCGATGAAACAGTACTCAAAGCATTGTGCTGATGGATGGATTGAATAGTACGGGAGTCGTGAAGGTGTGTAAAGTAAAAATCATACCTTAAAAACATCTATTAAAAAAAAAAACTTGTGAAAAAGTTGGAACTTTGACCCCCAATATCTCCGTAACTAGAAGGTTCCCAGGTATGGTCTAGAACAAAAAATGATCGAAAAGACGGGGACAACAAGTGCCTGTCGACTATGTTAAGGGTCTATTTACACCCTTTATGGAACGTATCACACCTTTGTCTACCCTCGAGGAATCTAGGAAAATCACAAATATAATCTATACAATCGAAGAAACTGGCTAAAGTTTTGATCTAGATATTTTTTTTTCTAACTAGCGACCTGAAGGGTTACTATGACGTCTTAAAGCAGGAGTAATTCCAATATGGGAAAGAGACAGAGCTATTCAGGTCGTCTAGCACCATCTCTTTCCCACATTATTATTATTGACAAAACTCAGAAGAGCGATAACCAAATAAATCTCCAATTTTCTTTCTTTTCGTTCGTGGCACGTATTACAAACCACTACAAATATCTTTAATCCATCACTATTTCTTACGCCCCGCTCCCAACCTCAGATGACGCAACTCATGTTTGTAGCACCTACGCGTGAGTATTATCGGATCGCGCTGACTCGTGGAATGCTCTGAGCATTTGTGTTCTCTGGTGCAACACGTGTGTCGTTTGAGCGCGCAGTCTGTGGCATAAGGATAACTGGCTAAAGTTCGGAGCACGATCCTTATATTCTGTTTGTAGTAAAGATAAACAGTAGGACTGTGGGATTCATAACATATCATAACATCACGCTTGTAATCCCTGAAGGGTTAGGCTGAGGTCTACCTAATAATGCACCCACATTTCGCCTGTTATGTTTTAGCGATAGTCTGGCAACCAGTCTTACCAAGGGGTATCGTATTACCCAGTACTAACTGGGTTGTGGAGGTCAGATAGGCAGTCGCTCCATGTAAAATACTGGTATTCAGCTGCATCCGGTTAGACTGGAGGCCGACCCCAACATAGTTGGGAAAAGGCTAGGCAGATGATGATGATGATGTAATAGGGCGCGAACCTAGTGCCATCAATCGGGCACAAATCAAAACTGACTGCAAGATCCTTCTACCAATATCTTAAAAATACAAGTAAGCTATCCAACAAAAACTATGCATCATTATTTCTTACACCGTCGTCGGTGCCCCGACTGAACAACGCAACAAAATCGGTAAATCGATTATCCCTACACTCTAAGCATGTAATTTCAAATCGATAATAAATAACCCTGAATAAATAAAAATAAAAACTCCGGCTTTCCTTCCACTTCTGGAATCGAATTGCCGTATCGTGAAGCGTTACTTATTAGATTTTATTCTATTTAGGTACCTATTAGTTCCACTCACCTCGGGCAGGATTGAAGTCGTAAGGACTTCGTTTTTAAGTCACGGCTCATATTTTCTAGAAAACATAACATCATCATCTGCCTAGCCTTTTCTCAACTATGCTGGGGTCGGCTTCCAGTCTAACCCGATGCAGCATTAGATTTAATTACAGGCATGATGTTATGTTTTCTATAAAACATAACATCATGCCTTTAATTCCCGATGGGTTAGGCAGAGGTGTTCCTAATAGTACAGTACACTCTTTTCAATAAAATTTATTTGAAATTAAAATTACGACGCCGAAAACCCATTAAAATTATAAAAAACGCCACCAAATTCTCTTTCACCAAAATTCCGATTTTTTTTTGGCATGTGCTATGATGAACTGGGCAGCAGACATCATTTACAGTCATCGGAATAACCCCATCGGACTCGGACACTCATCGAACATCGTAACTTTTTTGAATTTAAACACTCATTCAGCCAGTGACATTCATTTTCGAACAGTCTTATTCAGCCATTGACGAAGATATTCGAACTTTTTGTTATTAATTAAGCCTGAGAAGGTAGAATTTAGTCTAGTTATTGATGTGCCTTGTTTACCTATATTCTTCTATGGAAAGAATTATAACCGTATGGTCGGAACGGCCAAGTGCTAGTAGGACACGTGCCACGGACTTCCGTCTCAGTGTCTCACAGCTACGCGGCTGCCTGCGACTAAACTGAAATGTCCAATGAATGCCTCCAGTTCCGGATCGAAGGACAAACTTAAACAGTTGAAAAACAACTTTTGTTACACTGAGAGCCTTGCAGTGGCGAAGGTTCCATACAACTCGATTCCTACCGGTTTCCCTTTGAAAAATGGCACAGTCTGTATTCTTTAAAGACAAATAATATAATCACATTAAAGATATGTACTCCGGCTTACCTCTTACAAAAATTGACCCTCCGCTACTGGAGCCTTGCCAAAGGAATAAAGACTAATTAATGTTATAAGCTGTTAAAGTGTTTAATCCGTGTCTTATATGACACCACTTAGGACCCTCCGATACCTGATTTAAGGACAAACTTACATTTCAGTTGAAAAATTTTTTCTCTCTTAAATGGCTCTTCATCACAGTCGATACGTAAACTGGGATTGTACGTATGTAACCCTATATTTTAAACTAAACATTTTTCTATGCTTAATTGTACACACGGCGGCACATGAAGCTGTACATTTCCAGTATAACTTGGCCTCGCTTTGTATAGATTTTCTATACAAAGAGAGATCCGCATAAACTGGTTTTGTATAGCTTGATTGGCCGTCGTGCGTACGGCCTGACCTTATTTCTTGCTTCACATGCTGCTAGCAGTGACAGCCTAGAGGTGTGACTGTCGCACTGCCAAGTCGTCGGTCTACGTCTCGATCTCGAACCCAAGACCCACATCTCTGATTTTTCTCATTCATGCGAATTGTATAATTATCACTTGCATCGGTGAAGGAAAACATCGTGAGGAAAGCAAACCCGCATGCCTGAGTGATATTTCTCGACGTCATGTTAAGCCAAGTCAGAGGTCTATGCACGGCATAAAATCTCTGAAAAAGAAGATGTTGCTAGTTTCACGGGGAGCAGCTGTAGATCTATTATCTATAGATTTTTTGAAGTGCAGAGATATTCATCAAAATGTGTGAAATAATGGGCTAATCATTTGATTGCGATGTTTATTATAGAAGCTATAATTCCTGTTTTGCATTATGTGGCAGATGAATTAACCTCGTTTTTTCAAACCGGTTAAGATATCTTATAATTACTCAAATTAATCTATTAAAAAAGTCATTATTACACTTAACCAGTGAAACTAATAATTTTATGGGTCGTTCGTGGGTCGGCTAATATTAAAATTATTAATTTCGAAGAAATTGTACCAGTTATGTTTCTCTGCCCCATAAGTCCATAGATCCTGTGCCATCATCCATCTGCGTCACTAAGTATTGTGTAGAGTCTAATTCTGTTGCATGTATCGATTAGGCTGAATGCGATTTTTTTTTAAATCTAAAATTGCACTTGGATCGAATAATTCCTTGACTTGAAATCCATGATTCGTTATTCATAGTTTAATACAAGGAAGTATTCCAGCATTATTATTTTTCATTATTTGACATAATGCATAAGTTATCGGGTTAGATCACATTACATTTTGTGTGAAAAAATGTCTTCATCTTTGCACTTTCAGCAGGGCAGCTTCGGACAGTTATTGTAAGAAGGGAATAAAAAAAAAACAATTAATGTGATGTCAATATATTAAGTCATTTTCGTGTATAAATATGTTTTTCTAACACTAAAGTCTACACACTAAATCTAAGACTTATTTTGAAAATACACTGCTTACAATACAATAATATAATTATGCAACTTATTTAATGTACAAGCTTTTTCAAAGTATACATTGAACTTATTTAATTAAGAATCATTATTTTTCGAGAACGGTGCAAATTGATTAGGTAAAAGACACATATTATGTATACATAGTGCCTATACATAAACCCTATCGGTTAGTGCTTTTGTGTATAACAGAAGTTATTAACATTTAACAATGCGAAGGACAAATTAATAAGTTTCTATGGTTCTAAAATATAATTTAGAAAATTTGCCGGTATACATTAACTATCTGAATCCTAAAATGACACATTTAAATACCCATATACTTACTATTTACATAGCTCTTGACATAATATATACCTGGAATATATTCTAGTGTAGATAAAATCTTAGTAATATATGTTATATGATTATCATAATTTACAACTTACAACTAATTCTTACTACATTGAACAGGTGAAAAAAAATGTTCATTTCGTTTTAGCTTCAATTCAAGAGTTTTACTACTGCAGTATAATTAGAGTTTATACACTTTATTACGAGTACACGAGCAATCAAGGGATTCTGAAGTTTTTGTTTACAGGTTTATTAATTTAAAACGGTTATCTAACGGTCTTTTTGGCGGTTATAATGAAGTATTTTTGTTATCGTAAAAAGTCTCGTATTGTAGAATCATTCTGAAATACTTAAGGTGTTTTTTTTTAATATATTTTAAAGTTAAGTCGTAAACTTGTTCTTGGTTTTGAATGCAGATACTTAAAACAAAATCTTCAGTGGGCGTAAAATAAATCGAGTGTAGTCGGATTAGTACATTTTTACTGTAGTTACGTCACGGATCCGTTAAGTCCCCCCACTCTCTTTTTACATACGTCTATGTATAAAAGAATCATTCATACTTGGTTCTGAATCAGAAATGATGGTCTTTTAGTTTACTGACATTGCAATTTGTAATAGGTACCTGGTACAGGCAACATAAATATTACTGTTCATAAAAATATTGCACCACTTAGAATTTGGATTTTCAAAACTATAAAGGATGATTTCCACCAAACGGCTCGCATCGCATCGGATCGGAAAGGATACGAACGGAGCCGATCGTGCGTCACAGCATGCTTTCGGGTACGATCGCGTGTCGCGGAAGATGCCCGTGGTCAATCTGCTGTGCGCGGCTTGGTAATATAGACTTTAAATACTGTGCACACGATTTAATATCGCCTAAAGATTGTAAAATCCGTTCCGATCCGATGCGAGCCATTTGGTGGAAATCGTCCTTAACAATACAATTATGTTTGCCTACTGGAATTTCAAGTTACAAGCACCAAATCTGTGACAAAAAAAATTTAGTCAAGTTCTAGTAATAATAGTTTATAGAATTAAGTGCTTTGCAAAAATAATGAAATATTTTTCTGAAACAGATTACAATGGGACCTGATCTGTACAACTTTTATAGCTACTCGTAGGTAAATATAATTCGATTATTCTTATTAGAACTATTATTATGGTAGTACATAGAAAGTGTGATTGCCAACTAGTCTTACCAAGAGGTACCGTATTACCCAGTGCTAACTGGGTTGTGGAGGTCAGATAGGCAGTCGCTCCATGTAAAATACTGGTATTCAGCTGCATCCGGTAAGACTGGAAGCCGACCTTAGGGGGGGGGGGGACTTTTCCTTTTCCAACTATGTTAGCATAGTTGGGAAAAGGCTAGGCAGATGATGATATAGAAAGTGTGATTGCGCTCTGGACGTGGCTATCCGAGTCGATACTAATTGTTAAATTATATTAATGAATGCTGAGGCACTATCACGAGTGCGCGGCGTAAACATAATGTTAAAATACTCGTTTCACATAATTATAAAATAGGAATCCAATAAAGATTGGTTTTATTTCCTCATACACAATGTATCGTTACCGTGGCAAATGCACGTAGCGAACGGCAAGCGCGACGATGAGTTCGATGAACTCTGTAGCTAGGCAGGAAGTGAACAGCTGATTTAACGCATCGTTCGTTAGAGTATTTCAACATCCATTGTTGGATTTTTGACTTTAGCAATATTATTTACATAAATGGAGTGCTGCGTACAAGGAATGTAATTTTACATTGAAATAACGGAATAAGAACTGAAAAAAAAATTAAAAACAAAATTAGCCGGAGAAAAATTCCTGTGGAATAGGATTCGAAATAAGGAGCTGAATGCACCCTGTCTGTTTGTGGAGGGCTGTCCCTTATACTCTGTACTATTTCAGTTTTATCAATGGGATAGTTCTATTTTAGATTCAATTATCTACGTATTTAGGTTTACACAGCGCGCTCATGATATTACCTCAGATAAACAACACGTGTTGGCTCCTAAAAAACTACTGTCGTTATACTAGTTACCGTGTTTTGTTTTGACTAGTATCACTTCAATAGGTACCCGACTACGATTCTATTGTGTTTGGAGTTTATTCATAATAGTACTGACTAACGCAGTGGAGGGTAAACCAAATCATTATGTTTAACCTTTTGAACGCTAGAGTATAAACGCACGCGCGTGCCCTCCACGCCAAGCCACAATTTGTCACATATTTGTGTCGTTTGACGTACAGGGTAAGCGCTTGCTTGTCACGTATAATTATGTGACAATAGCGTTCAATATGAATTAACCCATTGGCGAATACCAAGAGGTTTATTAAAAAATGCTAAAATATTCAGTAAATTAGGAAAATTAGACTTTTTAGATATGACCGTCTAGATAACAGGTTTATATTGCAAAAAAAAAAAAAAAATACACGTCAAGAACAAAGAAAGTAGTGGTTTATTACCTTTTTAGAGAGGAACAGCAATTTGTACTTCCCTTGTTGCTTTAAGGTTGAAATAAGACTTGAAAATGGGTATAGCTGTTTTTATATTTATGATAACAAGACCTTAGGACAATACAGTTTAATAAGCTACAAAGGAGAGATTTGGTCAAGGAAACTCATGGAAAAATGAACCCTATCAGAGGTGAGCCCGCACTAATATATTTGAAACTGATTGCTAGATTCAGTAGCCACAGTGAGTTCCTGGCATAGTTAAAGTATACTTTGCTTAACTTGGTTTGTTTTGTGTGCTATTTAATATACATTCATGTTTTTATATGTATGATATTTGGACCTATAGTATGACGTGCTCCTATAGATTCAATGCCGAAAACGCTCATTGAGCGAAAAACTGTCAAAATTGCGTTGTGGCAAAAACAAAACGACAACGAAGCGAAATTCGGGTCGTGGCTGTTTAGTTATTCGACCAGAACGCGTTCTGGCTATGATGAAAAGCCAGAACGCGTTCTGAGCCTTTTTCGAACAGCCACAACACAAAGTACAAAACTTGCTGATGTTGATGGGTAAGGTGATGCCTAAATGAAAATTCAATTGAAGACGTCAGCTGCGAAAATTTTCAAATTTTCAACATATGGGAATCGTTTTCATGGTTTTCGATAGTGCGGTTGAAACGAAAACCCAAGGTGGTGGATGTGAAGATTTTTAAATTTTCGAACTCGAAAGTTTCAAAATTTTCACAACCGCCATCTTGGATTTTCATTTCAACCTCACTATCGGTGACAGCGCTCCCCAAAACCATGAAAACGACTCGCATGTCGAAAATTTGAAAGGATTCACATTCGCTTTCTTGAATTTCATTTCGACCTCACTATCGGCATCAGTGCTCCTTATAACCATAAAAACGACTACCATAATGTTCAAAATTTTCGCAGCCGACATCTTGAACTTTCATTTACCCATCTATATCGGCATGTTCCTTACTAATGTGTCACATCGGCTTGTGGCTGTTCAAAAATGGCTCAGAACGCATTCTGGCATTTCCTCATTACAAGAACGCGATGTGGTCGAAAATTAAAACAGCTGCGACCCGAATATCGCTTCGTCGTCGATTTGTGTTTGCCAGAACGCGGTTTGGTCGTTTTTAAAAGAGCCACGAGGTGAATTTCGCTTAGTGGTTGTTTTGAAATTGCTAGAACGCGATGGGGTGGGTTTTTCACTCAACGAGCGTTTTCTGCAACATATAAGAACGAACTAAACTCAATAAACAACTTAAGAGAGAACAGGAGCTACGATTCTCCATACAAGTGTATTCCCCTTTTTCTTCCTGAATAATGCAATCATTCATCAAAGCAACAAGCAATTCATCAAGTAATCATTTTTTTTATAAAGTCAAAATCGGCTGTTGACACATCCCTGTCATTTTGTTTTTTTCACCAACTAATAAGTTAAAAAAATAGGACCCTCCAAAAATTGCAAAAAAATCACCGTTTTTACAACCGGGATCGGGACCGGGACTATTTGACAAATTTGAAAAGTTTTTAACATAAAAGAAATTGATAGATAACCTAGACGTCATACTCTTTTTGTAATTTTAATGTCAAAAATAATTGAACCGGCTCAGTTTTTATGAAGAAAAAAGATGAATATAAAACGTCGATCTTCTCAAAATTGTTGTGATATAATCGATCTGAGCTGCAGCTGTCCCTATCGCATTCTACCGGGGCAAACTTGAGGTAGCGCGACGGCAATAGTTTCTACAAATACCTATTTTACAAATTCCTCGCAGGCCATGTTCCCTCTTAACAACTCAAATGACTCAACTCACAACGTCATTGTGCATGAAGGTCATTAAGTTTGTTTAGTTGAGTCGCGTCCTTCCAAAACGTTACATCATCATCGTTTCATAATCTCTTTGGCTCCACGCAAAACCGGTGTTAGTCGTAACACGAACTGGTTGCAATTCATGAAGGCCGGGGATTTTTTGTGAAATCTCGTTTCTTAACCAAATAAAGCATGTAAGAAAGAAATTGGCATACTATTGGTTTGTCTAAAATATGATATGTGATTTACAAATATGAATATCGGAATGGTTTACATTGATTAAAAAAATACATATTAACGAGAGCGTACTAGTTTCACTATGCCTAAACAATTTAATAGAAAACGTACTACAAAATGTTTATTAGGAACTATTTTAAGTTAAATACTCCTAAACTAATCGGTCTTCGAACCGTTTCCTATAAATAGATTACATGGTTATGACTGAAAACTATTTGATATCTTGTTTTTATACTGATTTCTAACTTAGTTACTAATTAAAATTTAATAAAAATGTATGTAGATAAAGTGTTTTCAGTAGATTTAAGACATCGGAAAAAAAAATCAGGTGAATTGATAACCTCCTCTTTTTGGAAGTCGGTTAAAATACACAGAACTTCTACATGGTGACATAATAAACGCATATTAACCTCTCGAGGGGTGACTTATACCAAGATACTGAACAAATTTTGTTTTATCACTTTTGGAAATTCATAATTTAATTTTAATGTAATTAAGGGTGTAAATAGACCCTTAACATAACCGAAAGGCACTTGTTCTCCCCGTCTTTGCAATTATTTTTTTTTTCTTGGCCATACCTGGGAACCTTCTTGTTACGGAGATATTGGGGGTCGAAGTTCCAAGTTTTTCACTAGTTTTTTTTTTAAATACATGTTTTTAATGTAAGATTTTACACACCTCCAGGACCCCCGTACTTTTCAATCCATCCATCAGCACAAAGCTTTGAATGGTTTCCATCGAGTCCTACCGTAAAACGTGATTTTTCACCCAAAAAAAAAAGTCGATTCCCAGCAATAATTTTTGCGTAAAGTTACTTAGTTTGATGTACAGAATGCTTGGTTGGTTATGCTTGGTTATGTGAAGGGTCTGTTTACACCCTGTATTTAAGATATTGTGACTTATTATTATTGTGCTACTGTTTGTTTTTCCTTAAATAAATAAATAATATTTGTCTGTGTTGATCGAGAACTCGTAGAACAAAAGTTGTTGTCTCATGATACGAGACACCACACCTGAGGTGGTGCGTTTATAATGATACACCTTGTATATCTTGCTTACCAAAAATCTGTGAGCAGGGCGTCGGTACAGTCACAAGCACCAATATGTAAACACTTAACAACTTTTAAGAGTTTTTCTCCTACTGTTCTGATTAAAATTTTCGTGTTGTTACAAACATAGTATTCTGGAACTCATATTTTTATGAAAAAGGTCATATCTCCAAGTTACTATCGTTATTTCTCGCGAAAATTGCTTTTTTTATATTGGTGCTCGTGACTGTACTGTAGATCATCATCATCATTTCAGCCGAAAAGTCCACTGCTGGACATAGGCCTCCCCCAAGAAGGGGGGTTTTGCCATAATCGCCACGCTTGGCAGGCGGGTTGGCGGGTTGGCGGGTTGGTTGTACTGTAGATAATTATGTAAAAATCTATTGAATTAATATGGTTGTGAATATTTTTTCGCGTCTTATAGGTTTTCACATCTCTTTTAAATTTCTTCGAAACGGTCTTTTTAAAAATAAATAAAAAAAGCACAACTTTCTTCTTTTCCTTTATGATAGCCTTATTCCTAACCGCCAGTCGTGTTTCTTCACTCTCCCTCAAATATTGCATTCTTCCCCTTTACAGTGTGTAACTTCTTTCTAAACCAAATCAACTCCAAAAGGTCCCCCCATATGAACATAATTATTCTGCGTATGTCAATAGAGCTCATTAAAGCTCATCGGGTGTGGATGAGGAGTGTGGACCCTCATATCTTCCATCGGCTGCATTGGATCTGATATCAGCATCGTGCTGGGTCCAACGCTGGGCTGAACTGATCCAGGAATGATGGAACCGTTACTGTGCCCAGGACCGTTGCTGGACTCCTGTCGCATTATGTTACGACGCCATTTTGCGCGGGCGTTTTGGAACCACACCTGAGAAAAGAAAGAAAGCATTAAGTTGGTACAATGATATGTTAGAGCATTACCCAGTTCGAGTGTTCGTTAAAAACCGGTACTCCAAACATGTTGAGGGTCACCAGGCTTCAACCAAGTAGGCTCGGGTTCGGGTTTGCTAACGCTAAAAGGTTTTACCCAAGTTTCGTTTCTTAGTAAGTGGACTGAACCAATAAAACTTGGCCCTAACTTACTTGTAAAACTCGTTTCGACAGTCCAGTCTTCTGCGCCAACTGCTTCAAGTCCTTAGCGTCAGGGTTCTGATTGATCGCGAAGTAGGACTTCATAGTGCGGAGCTGATGATGCTTGAAGCTGGTGCGCATGCGCTTGGTGCGTTGTGTATGGCTTGAGACGCTGCCCGGAGACGCGACTGACGAGTCGTAGGCCAGTGACTCCATTGATGACGACAGATCGCCGCGGTGGAGAATTTCTGAAACAATTGAGAACTTTAGTTTTGAGGTGATAGGAGATCGCGAGGATGACCTAAATGAGAGTCATGAAAGCATGGCTCAAACGGATGACCTATACTCAGCAGCTAAACAGCGTAATAGGCTGCATACATGCTGATTTTTTAGACTTGGACTTCAGTAGTTTTCGTGAATTAAAATAAAATTAATGTTAGATATCGGATGAGGTAAGCTCCTACTTTTTTATGACAGCTTGGTACTTTACAGGCACAAGACGTATTCTATACTGACGCTTACTGGACCAACGAAAAGCTTTTGATTTTATTTATTGATTTATGTTTGAGATAAAAATTCATTTGTTTTCTTAATTTGGTGACCAATACACACACAGTGACGAATCGGGCATAAGCCGTTCAAACCAACTCGTAAGTACAACAAAAATACGTGTATAAATGCCTGCCTGCATCATAAAACTATCCAAACGTCACAACTAGACAAAAATAACGACCTAACTAATCAAGTAGCAAAAGTTCCAATTTTAAAGTGCAGCATCCCGAACCCACATCCTTAAGTTTTTAGTCCAAGAGAGAGGAAGCAGGGATTGTAGGCGACTGCGGTCACAACCGATGGACCACGACACCTTTTGCTAATAGAGGAAGTAAAGTTCCGGGGCCTGGGAAATGAAGCATGGATAGAGTTGAAAATTTATGTACCTATACAAATATCTAAATAAAATTAAACCACGTTCTCAGTAAATCATTCTGACCCCCCCCCACATATAAATATTTCATCGGTAATTAAAAAAAACAGCTATTTCCTACAAAAGTGCAATACCTAAACGGTCAAAATGTATGGAAAATCTGTTTTTTCTACGTACGTTGAGTAGTCGAAAACCCTAACTGGATATTATATATAAAAAAACAGTTGATATGTCCTTAAAGTATGTGAACAAAATTCAAAACATTACCCAGAAGAAAGCATACAGTCAACTCCAAAACCAAAATATGTTCGTATCATTTAAACATATAAAGCCTGTCAAGTTCAACCTAATTCTACTTCTTAAACAATAGTAAAGGTACCCCTATTAATTGATAAGCCAACCCATCGTTAATACTCATTAGCGGGAACGGAAATGGAAAGCAGCCGACATAGGCACCCAGTGACTTGTGCGTCAAAACAAATAACGTGGAATGATGTATGTCCCGATAATTGAAGTTAGTTTTGATCTAATAGATAATGCGGAATATGTAGAGGGTGTCCGCGTTTGTGGGCACGTGGATCTGTCCTTTTTCTTTGCTTTTTTTTTTGTTTATTTTCATGATTTGTGGGTTGAAGGTAAGTAATAAAGGTCTAAGTAGTATAAAAGGCATTCTAGAAATAAAAACGTTCTTGTTTTCTACACGAAATTCAACAGTTATTGTATGTGTTTAAGATGTGAGTCTAGATAGTATTTAAAGTAGTGTGACAGTATTTTTTTAGTATTGTACGTTTTGCGTACAATAATAATAATTTATGACAGAATCGAAAAATGAAATTTAGTTATAATATTCGATAGTGGTACTGAAAAACGAGTTTCAGGGCGAAGTGCATCTGTGTATATTTAGATTAGCTAGATACTTTTATTGGGACCACATAATAATAAAATTTTAATTAGGATAATAATACGTTATGTAGAATTGCGATAGTTATGATACGTCAGTAAACTCCCGGACACTTCCAAGTTAAACTGTTCCAAATTCACTCCCTGTCCCGAATTAAAATCTTCACGCATACTGCCCCTAATAATAATGGGTCTTGGTAATAAAAAGCCAGTGGTTTTTATTAATATCTCGCTACAACACTTGGGTGGTTGGCTGCGTTATATGTAACGAAATCGCCGATGCGCAACTAGCTAATTATTAAATTTATAATTAAATATATTAGACGGGTTTGTGTGATTCGAACTTGGGGTCGGACAGTTGCGTCCATTTTTATGATGCCGTTTTTAAGTTTACGATGGTTGAAACAAAAAACAATTAAGTTATAAAATGAATATTATCGCCTTGTGGCCTTGGTTGAGCCGATTTAATTGTTGTGCTTAGCACTTGATGTGATGTGTTGAAATAGTTCATGTTCTTCTTAGTTTAGTTTATTTATTAATAATTATCAAAAATTACGGGTCATATTTTGAAAAAGGTAAAAAGACAAATCATTATACATTAAAAAAGACAAATCATATGATCATATTAAAAAGAGCATCGAACACAAATTATCATAAAATAAAAAATAAATAAAAAATTAACACTAATGACCGCAGGGAGGTATGGCAGAGTAAGGAGCCTCACGGACACTTTTTCCGGGCCCTGCATGGGCCTGATGTAGGCCTATCAGCGTCCATAGCCTTATTTGACGAACGACAATAAAACATACCAAACAAATTCGACAAATGATATACCGACAGTAGACGCACCCATATTTCGTCAGTCTTCCCTAAATACTATGTAAACCATTACATGGGACCCAAACCTAACTGGCCCCCTAGGGCGAGCCAATTTGTAACAAACGGGCACAAATCCAGACCGCTACTGAGAAAACTCCAATAACACGTTGTTTGTCTGACTTAAGAAACCCAAGGCAATTATTTCTTTCTATGTATCATACGTACAACGTCCAACGTAAAAAAAAAATATGCTGTTTCTTACAAAAGTGCAATACCTATACGTCAAAATGTATGGAACAGCTGATTTTTTTTTAATAACCGATGAAAATTTTATACGTAGGCTCAGAATGATGTACTGAATACGTGGTAACCATTTTTTTTTTTTTTTTTTTTTTTTCGCAGCGGAAGGGTGTGGCTGACTTGTACTGACTAAAACCCATCCATGTTCCTTCTTTGCCCTATGTGTTCCAGGGCCGCGGTATCTCTTTCGAACAGTCCCGCAGCCCTGGCGTAGTAAACACCCTGTACACACAATAAGTTATATACAGCCTGGATTATAGTCTGTACCAAATACCATTTGATCTCTCTATGTTTAACACTTAGTGCTGAAATTCAGGCATAAATACATCGTATCATAATCAGCTTATTGATGAATCAAAGCTAAGTGGTTGTAGTCGACGTCGGTTATATCATTGATTTTCGTTCATTGCAATTACTTCACTGGTTACCGTCATATATTGTACTAGCTTTTTCTCGCGTTAATTTAGAATTTGAATTAATATTTTAGGTAACTACTAAAGTTTCTATAATTAAATTATTTCGAAAGACACGTGGCGCCATCTATTATATAATAAGAACGTTATTTTTGTTTTCCTCGGGAACAGTATTTTTTTCGGGATGAAAGGTTCCCTATGTCCGTTTCTGTACACCTGATAACGTACATGCAAAATTTGAGGATGATTGTTTCGATTGGTTTAGGCGTGAAAAGGTAACAAAATAACTTACTTTCGCATTTATTCTATTAGTTAGGAAGTTAGGACTTCACATACAAGATGTAATGACGGCACGGTTGGAGCAGTGGCTGAGCGATTGACTGCTGCGCTGCGTGTCGGGGGTTCGATCCCCGCACGGAATAAATATTTGTATGGCCTACAGGTAGTTGTTCCGGGTCTGGCTGTTTGTGTATGTGAGTTTAAATGTTTGTAAACGCACCCACGATACAGGAGAAATTCCTGTGTCGTGTGGGGCAACGTTTTTTTTACAAAAAAAAACAAGGTTTTTAAAAAAAAAAAAATGTAAATGAACCCTTCACGAAGCCGTCAACCAAGCAATCTGGACATCAAACCAAGTACGACTTTTTTTTGAGGTGATAAATCACGTCCTGCTGTATGACTCAATGTAATACACTCAAAACAGTATGCTGATGAATGCATGGAATAGTACAGGCGTCATAGAGGTATTTAAATATAACGTCCGGCGATATAACATTGAAAACTTGTATTTAAAAAAAAACTTATTGTTGTTGTTTAGACCTCCAATATAAAGAACAAAAAAAATATCGCAATGACGGGGAAAACAAATGTATTTCGACTTCATTAAGGGTATTTTTAAGCTGATTATATGTATATATTACAGCTAAAGATACGTGTGAAAATAAACTTAAATTTATTAGCGTTTCTCCACAGTTCTAACTTAACCGATTTGGTTGGGTTTTCCTAGCTTACTTACGGCGACAATCTCGACTGGCAAATGGTTGATCACAGTTCTTATTTACGTAATCCTAATAAAAATCTACTTCAGAAATGAAAATCAGGTCATAGCTGTTGCGTTTTGGCTAATATGCAGTTTAGCCAGTTAACCTTAAGTTTATGTTCTCACCCATCTTTAGCCGTAACATATACAACTAATATATTTTCAGGAGTTCCATATTATCGTCATCATTTAGCTTTATCCCCACTATTTTGGGGTTGACTTTCAGTGTAACCGTATGCAGCTGAAGATCCAGACTTTTACTTTTACGTTGTAATAAAAGTCGCCCTTATTATCTTATTATTAACGGATTGGTCAGAGAGGGCAAATTGTAAGCAGGATTGGAAAGCCATGGGGGAGGCCTTTGCCCAGCAGTGGGACAGAAGAGGCTGATTAAAAAAAAAAAAAAAATATATATTTCTCTTGCTACTACAATAAATGCGAAGATTTGAGGATGGGACGATGAATAGATGTTTGTCACCCTTTCACGCAAAACGACTGAACCAATTTGGATGATACACAGACAGTTTATGGCCTGGATTTACACATAGGAATTTTTACCCCGGTAGTATGACATTACTTATGAATTTAAAGGTATTATTTTTGAATTTATGACATTGTATAACGTATTTATTTAATTTTTATGATATTGTATAGGGTATTATTTTTGAATTTATTGTGGTATTAATTCAAAACTTATTTTATTTTCTATTAACAGTATTTATGGTATTTATTGTAATTTATGAAATTGTGTAACTTTAATGATAAATTTTGCATACCTGAATTGGTACAAGACAGTGAACTGCGCAATCACTTGACATCTGGAATTGTATGATTATGTACTGTGTTGAGCAATAAATATTTGAATTTGAATTGAGTCTCGTGGGGTAGTTACCAAACTCTACGTGAGCGAAGCCACGGGCAATAGCTTGTAGTAATAATATATTTTAAGTTGATAACACGTGTATGTTAAACGTATTAATACCATAATCGGGTTTGAGGCCGATAACGAACCTACTAACCTGCCACCGTTCCTAAATAATATAATAAATACATATTTCCATATTATATTATTATATTCCATGTTGTTCCCGAGAATGCCGGCGGTTAATGAGGGACGTAACTTAAAACAACCCCTTTATATTCCCTTATAATATATCAATTTCGTGGAACAATTTATTTTGTAGTATCTTGATCGAGTACAACCTTTAAATAATATTGAATTTAGTATATATTAATCTGATAATATTCAAAATAAGATGAATATGAATAAGGTACAGAAAAAGATGTAATAAAAAAAATACATAAATGTTTGCGTATTGCTTAATTGTTTCTAATTGACAATCAGTCTTACCAAGGGGTATCGTAGTACCCAGTACTAAAACGATTCGAGCATATTTCCTACTTAAAATACAGTTATTTGGATTTAGACAGTATTCATGTAGGTTTGTGTTTTTTTTGTTTCAAAGTACCATACCTAAATCGAAACGTAACCGAATTGCGTTTAGCATATTTTTACAGCGTAAATGACGTTTTCTTCTTATTTGTTCTGTATTAAAAAGTTTAATATTTTAATATTAAAGTTGTGATAAGATAGTGGTTAGTTAATATTACAATATTAATTGTAATCTTACATACTGTATTTTCTCCAGTTCCCAGATCGTCATGGAAATAAAAGTGATTTCTTCCACAATAAATACACCGTACACACAAATAATGTTTTATTTTTATAGTCGAAATTAACATGTAACCGAATTTGAGAAAAAGAGGAGTACTACATTTTTTTAAAGTCGGCAATAAAGCATCGGGGCTGTAAAAGCCTCGATATTAACGATAGGTTATAAAAAAAATAAAGAAGCTCCGAGTCAGTGTATGGTTTATTACACAGATAGGCGCCGCTCTTTGGACTGTGGCACAAGTTAAACGCAGCAGCGAAAAGCTGATATATACTGTCTGCAAAATAAATTTGCATAATTTTTCTAAGAGTAGTGTTTTTTTGATGAGAAAAGTAGTTTTCAATAAACTTCCTAGAAAACTGACTACTATACGACTAGGTTCATAATGTAGTGTATTTCACATTCGCAGTGTTTTGTCATTTATTTCTACAAGTGTTTTATTTTGGCCACAGATTATTCTCTCAGCAAAGAGATATTTTTTGAATATTTAATTGTGTTCACAAATAGAAAAAAAAAATATCCGTGCTTTTGACTGTTGAGGAGTTCTCTCGTGAGGAGACGATTCTGGCTATATGATTAGATCATGTTTATCATAAAAATGTATTTTCATCAGAACCAAAAGTGTGAGATGGTTGTCATAACCGAGGCAGGCCCAAAAACACGGCGTGACAATCTCGACTCTTTTCTAACGGAATGATCCGTGCAGGCATAATATAAAGAAAACTGGGTGGGACAAAAAAGGCAGATAACCTCTCCATTCATCGACACTTTTTTCAGAAAACTAGTGTTTAGACTGTTATTTTCTGTTCCATTGCTTTCTTCAATCACCTGTACTGTCTATTTATTTAATTATGAACGAAATGAAACAAGAAATAATAAATTAAGTTCGATCCTATTGGAAGCACTCTCTCGCTACCGCCTGTAACTTACAACAAATCCACAATAAAATTTCGGACCTTGTAAAATGATACTGATGTGAAACGAAAGCTGCTATGCTGGTAGGTAGTCGTATATTTGTCGTAATCAAGTCAGGACCATCCGACACCTACAGACGTCTATGTAGAGATTCATACATAGAGGACAGCTATGAAAAGAATTGTTGCAAACAAAGCTAAAAAATAAAAGGTTTTTCAATACACTTTCTCGAAAACTTGTTGTTATCGCACTACGATTAGGTTCGACATGCAACACACACGCACACACACACACACGCATACACACACACACGCACACGCATGGATTTATAAAAAATTTCCGCACGCTGTGCGGAAATAATAATTTTCACAGATAACTGACTATAGTGGGCTATGATTGTTTTTTTTAAATCTCGTCAAAGTGATATAATTATGCGTCTTTACGGCGTAAATATTTTTTGAATATTTAAATTGTGTTTAAAAATAGAAGATCATAGATAAACATGATTATTTAAAAAAAATATTTACATATTTGTGTTATAAATTCAAAAATATTTGATTTTTATATTAGGCTGTTTAGCGGCTTTATACCTTTGCTTCTTCTTCAACTTTAAAAAGCAAATTAAATCATAGTTTCCTAATAATCCATGACAAAAATACTTTTCGTTCGATTATTTGATTTCTTCGAAAGTGTATTGAAAAACGTCGTTTGATACGCGTGGGGATTTGTTACTGCAATTCTCGGCTCCATAACAACCTCGCCTGGCGGCTCGGGTGTGAATTCGGCCTCGAATGTAATAACAAAGTTTTCCCACTTATATCAAAATGTACTATTTTATACACCTTACTTCTGCTAACCCTAAAGTTACAAACTAAACATTCGTAAAAAGTATTGCGCTTATTTTTTTACAGCTTAAATAAATAAAATTTCTCCAAATCTAACAAAAGTGTCTCGTATTATCACACATGGCCACTTTCAAAGACAGGTGATGGAGTCATGTTAACGATTTTTTTCTTTCCTCTGTGGTCAGAGGTTGTTTAAAGTATTGTTTATTGTTAATTGTTTTAATCGGAAGGGGAGTCCGTTCATTATCTTTTTTGTGCCATTAGATTTTAATTAGGGAGTATAAATTGTTTTATAGTGGTGGTTGGGTATCCGTTTTGGCTATTATTCGGTTATGATTGGCTGAGGACATTCTTTTCGAGAATATGGTAATGGTTATTATCTGCTTGTTAACTTGGAAATATTTGATCAATATAAAGTGCAGTATCTGCAAATGGATAAACAATATATACTATACGGAGAGGAAGGCACACCAACGCGAAAACGGTTACCACGTATTCAGTACATCTTTCTAAGCGGCCACATAGAAATTTTTCATCGGAATTTTACCTATGCAGGTACCAATCATTATTTGACTGGCCATCTGTTCCTAAAGACAAATAGCATTCAAATTGAGCGTATGCAAGAACTGACCCGAGTTGTTGTGAACTTTAAAGAACAACTTAATTCTTTCATTGTACTGAGTCTCGATCGATTACTTTACCTCTTGGGAAGGACTTTACAATAACGGACTATATTTTTTTTTATTTCAGAAAGTATTTGTATCCTAAGCTTGAAACTTCGTGAGATTGATCAAGATAATAATTTCTTTGCACGAAAAAAAATTGAAGAGTCTACTCGGGATCCGCTATACGACACTATTTTTAGTATATGCGAAACCTGAATATAGTTTCTTCAGAATAAGTAACTGAATCGATTCCAATAATTTTTAAACCATGTTATATTTTGTCCCAAAAATATTTAAAAAAAGTTACAAGTTGGACACCGAGCGACACTAAGTACCTATCGCAATAATTTAGGCACCTACTGCCAAATTATTATTATTAATGAGCTCAAGACGACACTGGAGACGCGCACGCGCAAGCGCCGCGTGGTAAACACGTTTTTGTGCGGACAACCAGGTAACAGAACAAGCTTATAACTCTGTGATTTTTCATGATACAGTTTTGAAATTTTGTACATAGATTCTTTACATAAAAATACTAGACACGTGTTTCAGGTTTCGCATATACTAAAACTAATGTTGTATAAAAGTCGAGCCGTCTCTTGTTACATGAAATGGGTGTATCTGATGAACGGCGAGTCTTGTAAGGCTATTGATTCTTCATGGAAAGCAAAGCTATTGCATAAGTGGTTAAAGTTTTGAACCCTAGATTTTGAAACGTATCTATATTTAATCATAGTGAGTATTGTACTTATTTCTTAAAGTCTAGGTAGATCTTAGGTACCTAAAGCTTTAAAGATGTGTTTCGTGAAAATGAATGAATGAATGAGTCTCTTGTCAAGGACAATAAAATCGCCAAATAATTTCATGTAAGTATCAACTTTTTTGTAAAATCCTCCTGCATCGAGGTAAAATCATTATCAAGTTTCAACCATTGTTTTTGTTGTTTATTGACTTCACACCCTAAACCGACCTCTTTAATAACACATTCTTTATAATATCTATAAAAAAAAAACAAAGAACCGCTGTTTGCTCCTTGACCGCAAACGGCAACCTTAATTTTATACTTAAAAAAGCAAACTCTAAAAGAATTTGGACCTTATACCGATGATTCTCAAGTTGTTTTTCAACTGTTACGTAGTTTTGCTATAAGTTCTTTCAATTGTGTTTACAAGGAGCATAGATAGAAATCAATATGTCATTTTAAAAGATGCCTATAGATTTTTTCACCGAATTTGGTTAATTAAAAACATTTTATTGGGCCTATTCGTTGGTGGCAAGTGTTTAAGCATCTGCTTTTTTTTGTTAAATCGTGTAGGTTCTGGTTGATTATCTATTTAAAGATTTGTAATTCAGATCCAGGTCGGTTTTCAAAAAAGATATTTTTGTAGAAAAATGGTCAATCACTTTCCATGTTTAGGTAGTTCATTTATGTCGATTTTTTTTGCCCTTTCAAAGCTAGGAAGTAAAATACTCCTCGGACTAATCGTGTATACAGTTGTAGTATAATATACAGTTTAAAGATACTAAATAAACGCTAAAATGTTTATTAAGTGTCTTTAAAAACTTTTTAGAGATATTTGAAAACGTTATAAAAAAGTCAAAAATATTGCATACCGCTTAGACGTTTTAAAGTTATAAATATTCCAAAGATACAAAAACTCAATTTCTTTTTTATTAAATACTTTCCCACAACACATAACCTGCATTCCTAGTCCAACCGAAAAATGTAGTTAGGACATAATACGTGATCAGCAGACTTTGCTTGACCACTTGAGTTGTCAATATTGATTGCTGGCAGCTGTCACTCCACATTAACACACAAACATACCTACATATAGGTACGAATGTAGGTGGCTTAAGTTGCTTGCAGAGATTCTTTTGCTAAAGCCCACAATCTTTTATCGTGTATCAAGACAGAACTTCAAATGATGCCCAAGAACTATCATCTAAATCCAAAATGCTAATTTTATGCCACTATTTTGCATACAGCCAGCGAGTGCCGCGATATTCTCGACTGATTCTTCGATTATCGATAAGGCACGTCACTACCTCGAGAGCCCTCCTAGTTCTCATTATCGGCGTCACGTGCGCTACTCGAATGGCGCTGTTTTGCCAACATGGCTGCCGTTTCGGAGGGAAAACGAAGTGTGAGTGCGTGTGACTCTATCAAGATATATCGGCAATTACAATTTGTGTTACTTCACGATAGGTTTCTGTCACGGTTCCAAGACAATAAAATCTATGAATCGATAAAGCTGAACAAACAAACATACCACAGAACCAATTAATATCGCCGTATGAACTGTGGAACACAAAAATATAAAGGGATAGTTTTTTACAAATAAACTAGGACCTATACTTGAAATAAAAACTATCCCATTATTTCGTACAATATTTTGAGTTTGAAACAGAAAATAGAATAGGAACGAAAAGTTTGTGAATTCCAATGAGTGGTAGTGCTCTCTGCCAAGCGGGATGTGCAACCCGCACTTGACTATTTTTCGGTCCGAGAACATCACTGTGCGCTACTTTTTATGAGGTGAAGTGCACTCTTTTTTGTTGTTATTTGAGGTAGTAAATTGAGATTTTTGAGGACCTAAGGCAAAAGTAACTGTTTAGCCGTTGTGCCGTTAACGTGTAATTTGCAACAGCTCTGTTGCACCCAGCATAACCAGGATCCACCGCCCCTAGGTACTTGATATTGAGCCCCCCAATCCCAAAACCATTTAATATAATATAAAATGTACTTTTATTTTAGCACCCTGCTTTAGGACAGAACTGTTTCGACCCATCAGAAAAGAGGTATATTTTGATCAACCTTAAAAGGCAAGGTCAAGTATGAAGGAGCCGGGGCTCCTTATTTATTTGAGCTTCTGTTAAAATCAATCGATTATTCGAAAATCTAATAAAAAGGAGCTTCTCAGTACCGTCCGCGCGAGGTGGTTCAAAAAATGTGTCAGTTGGTACCGGCACTGTCACTACTTCTGCTGCAGTTTTTTCTTAATGAAATAGGCTGTCTTAGTCTTGGCTTTCCTTAAGGAACATATCTTGAAGAAACAGTACTAGTAACATTATTTAACACTAAAATAACAACGTAATCCCGCGCCCCATTCAACCTAACGCCATTATTAATCGGGCCGACAAGTCAACATAACCTGAATTCACCTCAATGAGTGCCTCTCATTTCGACGTTATAAAGAATAATCCAAACCGACCCTGACAGACGACCCAACCCGCGTAAACACACACTTCTCCCTCGTACTTATGGGCAAACAACGAGGGAGAAAAGGACAGAGACAGTTTTGACAGTGCGTCTTCTATTCATTAGTCGTGATTACGGCACGGGATGAATTGACATCTGGGACATCGGGGTAGGCGCTCGGATTTCCCTGCTGAGGTTTCTGCTAAAAACTTGAGCGCGCGAATTCTATGAAATATGTATAGCGTCTGGGGCCGGAGCGTCTGTGTCTCGACGCGAATATTATATACATTTTCTTACAAGTAACGCTGAGTTCAAAGAGAAACGTGGGGGAATTTTTTCAAAGCTTCTTTTTAAGTCGACTTAGGCATAAATAAAGTCAGCAAGTTATTTTAATTACACGATAGAAATTTAATTCGCATTTGATACAATTCGCTGGGCTGAGGAAAAATAATGATCAGGAACTCACCTAGAGCTGTGCTGGCCATCCTCATAGTCTGGATTTGCATGTCGTCTGAGGAGCTTTGGGCGAGCTTCCTCTTCCGTGGTCGTCCTTTTTGGCTCGGTCCTCCGTTGAAGTACTGAGACGGTGAGTCACCTTCGCTGTGCAAATCTTGACACCTGGTTACAAAAATCCAATTTATATTACATAATATGCATCATTTTTTTTTTGTTTACGTATTAACGTATTTAAAGTGGAATTTAGATTGATTTTTCTTGGATTTGCATTTGAAGCATTTGTATCACAAATTCTTCGTGCCTATTAGTTGCGGTCCCCGGTTAATTGGCGAAATATTCGGGAGCTCGCTCTGGAGGGTTAAGTCAATAGACATGATAAATCAGTTCGTTTCTTTTGGAATTTTTATTTTATTGTCATCATCGTCGGATTGTATTAAAATTAGTTTTTATACACTTAATTGCTGCTAAAAACTGTTTAAATTACAATTTTAGTCAGCGATCACTAGAGACAATCAATTAAATTGAAACGTGACTTCGCCCCGACTGAGACTGACACTGTCTCGTTGGTCGAGTGGTCGCAAGCGCGACAGCTGAGCATGGGGTCCTGAGTTTGATTCCCGGGTCGGGCAGTGTTATTTAGTTTTTCCATCAGGAATTTTCTCAGTATCAGCCTCGGAGTCTAGATTTGTGCCCTGTTGATGGCAATAGGCTCGACCCCTATTACATGGGACTTAAACATAACTGGTGAAATGTGGGTGTTCTATAATTATAATAATTGGGTACACCTCTGGCTAACCCCTCGGGGATTACAAGCGTGACGTTATGTTATGCAAAATTGCACCGCGACACAATAAAATAATGTGTCATTTTCATTTACCGTTTGTTATATTCCTCAGTTGACTATGGAATTCTGCCGGTATCAATATGGTTTCATTTATTCCAGTCGCATTTACACAATAGTATTACGAGATAAGTACTAATTAAGCTTTTCACATTAATCTGTTTTTGACGCCCTGTATGATACTTGTGCATTGCGTGTTTGGATTATTATTGTAGATCTATTTGTAATTTGTAAATATTGTAACATTCACGTACTGAACTGAAATAAATATTTAAGTATGTGATGCAATATTTTAGTTATTACGCCTTTTTTTTAAATGTGTATACCATAATTAGGTATTTGCATATAGGTAAGTATATTTTTTGCTTTTGTTGAACCACAATGCGTATAGCTATAATTGGTCATCAGACACCAATTTTTTCAAACCAGTACCTACAACTCATGTCTAGAAAATGCCATATTTGCCACCATGCTTACATTTTGGCTTTCTCTCTCCAATCCACCACTTAAATGGAGACAGCAACAATATTATCCCCAACATAAATAGACAAAAATAAACACTCACCTATAAACGCTAGTCATATCCTCGTCACAATAGTCATCAAGGCAGGCGCTGTCATAATGGGGTCGGCAGTAGACGAGGCCGTCTCTCATGCCGAAGACATCACCCTTTGAGAGCTGGGTACCACAAGCCACGCATGTGAAGCAAGTGATATGGTAGACGAGGTCCCGTGCTCGCATGACTAGCTCGTTCGCAGTGATCCCGTTCCCGCAGCGAGCACAACGCTTCACGCAGAAGAGTCTGTAACAAGGAGACTTGTATTTGCTCTGTGGCTTAGTAGCAGAACTATTAAATCGTTCTTTTGAAGAAGTACTTTTTGGCGGAACTACGAAAAAACGCATTTTCGTTCGATGAGTTTAATTGGACAATAAGAAAACAATCATATTTTTTGTATTATTTTGACGTCTACGGCTTTGAAGAAGAATGGACGAGGTATTAGATGACGTCAAACTAGTTGTTTAGTTCAGATTCAACTCAATTTAGAATGCCATCGACGCTTTATAAGGACAAAGAAGAATGTGACAGAATGCGCTGCCCAAAGTCACGAGGTTCTAAATAAAGGAGGATTCCATGTGACAGGGCTCTAATTTCTAATATACCTATATCCACCGATACCAGTAGCACTTAATCTTTTTAAATCAGAAAAAGACTACGTAAAAAAATAATTTCCGTGCTCTTTCATCAGCAACACGAAGGTGTGTTATTTGTTCAGAATTTTCATTTTATAGAATTTTACGATAATATTATGCTATGTTGTTGTTATCGTGTGGTTAGTTCCTAACCTGGTGTCAGAGTTTTTATGCCGCCCATGGGCGACTTGGCTTTACATGCCGTCAAGAAATATCTCTCAGACATGCTGGTTTCCTCACGATGTTTTCCTTCACCGAAAAGCAAGTGATAATTATGCTATTTCCCGCTTTCACCTAACAAATATCCATTTTGATTAACGACCTGGGTTTTTATCCGGATTTCTACTCCTTGATTCACGAAACCAATTTGTATAAGCTTGTAAAACACTTTGATAAAGCATACCGGCATGGTCCATCATTCTTTTATTTTATTAATATCATCATCATCTGCCTAGCCTTTTCCCAACTATGTTGGGGTCGGCTTCCAGTCTAATCGGATACAGCTGAATACCAGTACATGGAGCGACTACCTATCTGACCTCCACAACCCAGTTAGTACTGGGTAAGACGATACCGCTTGGTAAGACTGGTTGTCAGACTTTAACTTTTCTTTTATTAATATGAAACACATAAATCTGTTGTATCCATGTAATTGAATACAAATTTTGTGTACCTTAGTCAACCAGCCCTTAGGCTGGTTTTTACTTTGGCCAGAGACTAAGCATTGCCATACAACGTGTCAGTTCTGATTCCATTGCATTGTTCTTCGGGGTTCATGACTAAATTGTGACTATAACACGAGCCGATATTCTAGGGTAGGCAACACCTGCTGAGATGAGTGAACTTTCGCTTTCCCCCTAAAATATTTGGGAAAGGACTTAGTTAAAGATGGTGCCATCAGATTTGGTCAAAAAGACTTAAAGCATTTTCCGCATGGACAAATATGATTCCAACCCATGCCCCATAGTTCAGTTAATGAGCCAATAACCAACCTTTGACAACTTAACATTAGACACCCTCTTCGATAATCAATCAATCGTTATCACCAGTACTGACAGGCCCCATGTAAACAATTATAGCATATGTCCGCTTATAACAAGAGGGTGGGTAGAGAGCCAAATTATACCGCAAGCTTGACATTATTTTGACAGCAGTATTTTGCTTCGTCCTTTAAATAGAAAACGCGGGAAACACATTATTTTTCCCGAAAAGCTTTAATGCTACCACAATCTTATGTTGATAGGGTAACTAAAATTCAGCAACCTTCACCAGGTCATCGCTCAACCTAGTGGGAGGACTTCCAACGCCAACGTCTTCCAGTTCACGGTCACCACTCCAGTACTTTTCGGCCCCTTCGGCCATCCTTTCTGCGAGCCATGTGCCCTGCCAACTGCGACTTAAGTGTTGCAATTCTTCGGGCTACATCGGTAACGTTGTTTCTCTTGCCGATGTCTTCATTTCTGATTCCTATAAACTCCGAGCATAGCAATCTCCTTTGCCCTTTGGGTGGCTATAAGCCTTCTGAAGTTCTGATGAGGCCCATTGACCATTGAGGCACATAACCTCATGCGAATAATTAAAGTCGGAATAAGTACTAGTGGGTTCTCACAATGAGGTAAATAATTCCTTGCTTAGATTAAAATTACAATCAAACGTTGTAAGTATTATTTTTGGTATAGCATAGCTTTTTGGTTCCGTATGACTTCCTAGTTCTGCGAGTCATCATCATCTTCCGGCCCTTGTGGTATGTTACTTGGGGTCGAGCAACAAGTTTTTTTCTTCGATTCTTCTCTTCCAACCGTCACGCTATCTTTAACTCCTTTTTCTTTCATATCCTCACACAATCCATCCGTCGTTTCCTTGGTCTCCCTCTCTCTCTCCATCCATCAACATTTATATTCATTACTCTTTTAGTCACATGCGATTCGTCCGTCCCTTCACATGCATATTGTCCATACCAAGACAGTCGATTCCTTTTCAGCTTTTCTGTAACTGGCGCAACTTTTAAACTTTCTCCAATATACTTGTTCCTTACCTTAACCATTCTTGTCATAACCTCAACATTCTCAGTTCCACTGCATGCAATCTTCTCTCTCTTTTCATCTATCTTTTTCACAGCTCAGAATTCCATCCAAACAGTACGATAGGTTTAATCACGGATGTATATTTTCGCCTTTAACCTGAGGGGCATCCGTGGGTCGCAAGTTGTTCCAGTTCTGCGAGTGCTAAACTCAGTTACTACCAAACTTCTCTAACCAAGTCTGACTATTACCCATAATCCCCCCGAACCGAGAAATGATAAAGTCAAACATAAATTAGCGTTGTAAGTTTATTAATTGATGGAATAATACAGATAGGTAGTATACCTATCTGTCTAATTGGCTACACTATTGAACTTTCCGAAGAACGTAGTGGTTCTTGTTTCGGTATTGGATATTTCCTGCACAAATTTTTGTTCTCAATTTTTAGATTATCGAGCGAAAATTGACCGTTTTATTGATTTACAGAACCTCTTTGTCCTTACAGTATGCCTGGAAATTAACGAGATTATAAGAGTTATTTTTTTTTTACACCCCATACTAGGAATTTCTTAAGTATCGTGAGTGCGTTTACAAACATTTAAACTCACACACACAAAGCCTGATTTGAATGTAAAGGGATTGAAATTATTCCAGTTTGTTTATGTTACTTATTTTATTTTTTATACAATCAAAACATAATCAATAGTCGCTTATTTTGAAGATATAACCATAGGAAAAAATCAAGATAGTTCCTGTTGAGAAATATTCGAAACATGCGGCATTTTTCCAGGACAGGGACGAAATTACCACGATATATACATATAAATGATTTTATATATTTTTACATTGAATAAGCGTACTTTTGAATGCGAGTGCACAGTCCAAACATTACTGTGTAAATACGCGAAAGACCTGTCGTTTTACACGGCTGCCCAAATAAATTGGTGTTTTACTCACCGTATTCGAATTGGTCATGCGTAATATTTCATTAATAATATTTTCTATAGTTTCAATGCTTCGGTTTTAAACACACATTTCGTTCACTTTGTAAGCTGAAATCGTAGTCAATATTTCCGAAAATAATGTAGCATTTTCCCGTCATTTTCAATATTTATTTAAATCCTGAATCTTTTGGTAGAGTGCATTTCGATGAACGGCATTAAAACTAGCTGTGTCAGGAAAGTTTAAAAATGTACTAAATAATGTAGTGATTTTTATTTATTGTTTTATTTTAATAGAAAATGATAACAATTGTATTGTCGTCGTTGTTTAGATGTTTATATTTTCTTACTTTTAGTCTTATTTTTATCATTACTTTAGTTCTTTTTAGTCTGTAAATAAAAGTTGTAGATATATGTATATTTGTATATACATATAGAATTATAAAAAGCAATGTCAATAAATTTTTGCCACTTTTGCTAACCAAATTCTTGTAAAACTTTATTACTCAGCAGTTTTAGTAAATTAAGTAAGTTGTATGGAGAAACTACCATCGGCTTCAGAATTATGAAATGACAACATCATTTCATACTTTTTTTTTTAGTCGCCTCGTGACGGTGAAGGAAAACATCGTGAGGAAACCGGCATTTCTTAGAACAAAAAATTCGGAGACATGTGAAATCTACCAATCCACACAGGGCCCGCGTGGTGGATTATACTCCATTCAAATTGTATTTGGATTGTATTGGATTTGGATTTTTCTTTTGGATTTTCTCTAGATTGAGGTCAAGAGTAAGCCCATACAGAAAAAAAAAAAATCCCTCTCATAGAGAGGTCTGTGACCCAGCAGTGGGAACATTATAGGCTGATTATGTTATATTTTTAAAAGCCTTGTATGTCCCACTGTTGAGCAAAGGCCTCCCCCATATCTTTCATACTTGCTGAACCTAAAAACAATTGTCACAAGTAATTAATAACTTGTACCCATAAACCAAATTCAAAGTAGAATCAACCACTAACGAGCTAAAAAATTCAAACAATGAACATAAACATTTTCGTTTAACTTACAATTCCGTCTTACTGTTGACGCATTGGTTACAAAAACAAGTCGTGGACAGGTGTGCGAACAACCGAGTGCGGTGGACTTTGAGTGACGGCCAGCCTTGCTCCCTAATTGCTAACGTATCGCCTACAGACTGACAACTGCTTGGTAAACGCTGACCACGTGTCGCGTCGTGAAACTTGTAATTATAGGATTATCATAATTGATTAGGCTTCGCGAATAGTTTGTTTTAACGGCGATAGTATTCGCGATAAGGTGTTAGTTTTCTGTTTTATGTTGTTTTACGGTTGGTTTTTATTTTAATTAAGACGTAGGAAATATAGGTATGTTTCTTGTTGTCCAATTGAAGTTTCATTAGTTATTTTCGTTGTAATCTAAGCTAAATGGTACGTGCATTTCATTATTACCTTTGAACCTAATATTCACAACATAAAACATGAGGCCTCTTAACTACACTTTGTATTCGAAGACTTACCGTTTCCTGCTTTCCTAAAAATACAACAAAAGCAGATAACAAGCTGAAAATTCTTTACTTGCAAAAACATCGCAAAGCGCTTCGCAAAAGCAGAGTTTTTTTCCTCAAGAAAATAAAGAGTTCGCGTCGCAAGCTTACGTAACAGAGCCAATTACGATTAGATCAGAAAGAACTCATAATCAACTACAAAACCCTTCTGGGTACTAGAGTAGGATTGCTATGGTACATGATTAGCAAAGATAGGGAAATAATGAACATCAAAATAATTTATTAAAGTGTATACAAGCACGCGTCATGTCGACTTTATTTCTTATTTTTTAGGGAGCTTACTTCGGAAAAAACGTTTTTCTAAAAATTCTACGTTATTTAAATTTAATGATGGACAAATCTGTCCGCTTTCGCGGGTTTACAATGCAAATGAATGCTGTTTTTTTTGTGTCGCTTCGATGACAAAATCGATACTTCGATAGGTCGTTGCTTTGAGTTGGACATCAGCGGCATCGGTTATGATTTCGATTCAATGTAATGTCAGAAGCGTGTGTTATTTACCGACCATACTTTCGTATTCCGACTGCCATACAGATTAACTCCAGATTGTTAATAACAAAACTACTATAATTCAACCGTAAGCCCGATTTAGAAGAGTGTTTTGGTAAAACTGAATCTTCATTTTCGCGTTTATAATTTTGCGTCCTCGCTTTAGTTCTCATGGACGTCAATCTATCATAGTCAGAATCAGGCGCATAACGATCTGTCACCACCAAGCTGAATGATTACGAAGAGTTAAACAGTAAATTCACACGGAGTTTGGGAGAAAGTTAATCAGAGATAAAAATACAGTCTTCCTTTCAAACTGCTTACCTGTAATAGTCTTCTTTGCAGTAGATATTGCCATCTCTTGAAAAGCAGGTAAGTTCTGTGTCCAGCGGCAGTCGGCACTCGCAGCAGCGGAGGCACGTGCCGTGCCATTGCCGGTCTACTGCTAGCAGGTAATATCTGGTGAAGAAGAGTTACATCTTTATTCTGGGCAAAAAACGTGACATACTGTCACTTACGGAATAACTTCTACTTTAACTAAAGATGCTATCGGAGCGCGTGAACAAGTGAAAACTGCGGAAAATACCCCGACAGCGACGATAAAGGTGTAACTCGTATACAACATTATTTTTAGTATATGCGAAACCTGAATATAGTTTGTTCAGAATAAGTAACTGAATCGATTCCAATCATTTTTAAACCTTGTTATATTTTGTCCCAAAAATATTTAAAAAAGTTACAAGTTGGACACCGAGCGACACTAAGTACCTTTTGCATTCATTTAGGTACCTACTGCTAAATTTATTATTATCAATGAGCTCAAGACGACGCTGGTGGCGCGCACGTGTACGCGCCGCGTGGTAACCACGTTTTTGTGCGGAAAACCAGGTAACAGAACAAGCTTAGAACCCTGTGATTCAGTTTTGAAATTTTGTACATAGATTCTTTACATAAAAATACTAGACACGTGTTTCAGGTTTCGCATATACTAAAACTAATGTTGTATAGTTTCAAAATAAGAAAGTGTAAAAGTTTGCAACACATCGGGACTATCGACTATCGTCTGAACTTCTAAATTCAAGGACAAATCCTTGATCTAGCCCTCACCTGTCCTGTATCCGCCCCCCGCACCCCGCACACTCATCGGGAGTCGCGGGGGAGTCTTCCGAACTTTCTCGTTCCTTCAACATGCCTTCCTGCTCCGTTCTGCACGCAGAACTGAACTGTGTATCTCAAATAACTAGGTTCAATTCACCCTGTACCGTTTTCTCAGCATTGCCGTTTGGTACAGCCATAATAACTAGACTTGTGTCCACTTTTTGTCCTGTGGGATCAAAACGGGATTCCTCAGGATCTGTCAACAAAAAGATCGGTTGATTCGTTTGTTTAGTTCCAGCTAGTCTAATATAACGGACGTATATGTACATTCAACTAGGAAAGGGTTAGTATCGGCATGACTAGAATTCGCTTTTATGCGTTCTTCGTCCCCTTTAGCCGTCTATTATTTATTTCTTACCACTGTGAGCTCACGTCAAACTGCCCTAAATAACAAAATTAGTAACAACAATCCTGGGGGTTACTGTGACGTCTTAAAGCAGGAGTAACTCCAGTGTGGGAAAGAGACAGCTATTCAGGTCGTCTACGTCATGGTAGGCCCCCTGATTCTGGAAATCTGTTATTTCCATAAAGGTACCAATTATATTCACATTCCCATTAAAAACGCACTAAACCCAGAATAAAACCCCGTTTTAATTGATAGGCATGTCCAAAGTTTCCAAACAGTAACATAATATATGTCCTATCTCCCCTCAGTGGGGTAGAATGGGGTTAAACTGGGGATTTAAAGCTGATACCAATGCAATCGGAACGTTTGTGCCGAGAAGCTGTAACCGATACTCATAGCGCTGCTCATAAATTGATGCAAAAGGATAAAATTTTGCCAGGGGCGGGCTGCCTTGCGGGATAATCTCGAGGATCGAGAAAATCGGAATCGAGGGATCGCATGACATTTTGTTAAAAAAGTGCTGATGTTCAACCTAATTCGAAATTTTCTTTTGATTTTAGCTCTGAATTGTGACGATGGTAATGGGAATATTTTAAACAAATACACAAACTAAATATTTACAAACAAAACATAACATAACATCACGCCTGTAATACCCGGAGAATTAGTCAGAGATGTACCTATAAGTACACCCACATTTCGCCAGTTATGTTTTAAGTCCCATGTAATTAGTGGGCGAGCCATTTGCCATCAACCGGACACAAATCCAGGCTCCGTGGCTGTTACTGAGAAATTCGTGATGGAAAAACCCAATAACACTTTGCCCGACCCGGGATCAAATTCAAGACCTCACGCTTAGCAGTCGCGCTTGCGACTACTCGACCAAAGAGGCAGGTTACAAAAAACGGGACTAAATTAAGACTGAAACTACGAATGTAAATACATATTATAAATAACAATTATTATTTGAGGTGGCAATCTATGATAGAAAGTATACAGCATTTAGACATCAGTATCCATAGTACATCTGGGGAAACTGTCTTAGAACCAGGTGTTTATTCATTAAAATAATTTGGGCATAATAATATTAGTTTGATAGTCAAGTGCATGCCATTAAAAAAGTTTACGTAATATAAACCAATCCATAATGAGTTCTTGCAACAAACTTCGCGCGCGTAGGTGTCTCGGAGTTAATGCGATGCGGTTTTCCAGGAACGTGTTTACAAATTTTGGAGTAGGAAAGCTTTTTAGTGAGGAAAATGTACTTTTTTAAGTAAGTGCGCTATATCATTATTTGTTCGTCACCAGTTTGGGGGTATGGAGAACAGGGTGTAAAGTTGTTCATCCCCCATAGAAAAGGGAGGATCTTCCAACCAGACGGGTGTTATGTCTGGTGGGCTACTGCCCGACAGTTGTTGTCGGGTCCTACTGTATAGTCTTAAGTCGCGAATAACTTTACTCGCGCGATGTAGGATTTAAGAGTATTTCGATTTTTAGTTCATCGTATGTGTCATAGATGGCGCTATAGTACATTTTGTTACATGTTGCTTAGTACTTTTTGTAGTGCCGATACACCATAATTGTGTCCATTAACACTAAAAATACAAGCGTATTTATAAAAGGAAAACATTAGACAGCAAGAGTCGACGGCTGACAGTAGTCTTTCTTTATATTCCTACCGAATAATAACTGAGTGCCTAACTGGCCTCTCAAAATAAGACACTCGTACATACGGTACAGCCGTTGTATGAATAAATAAATAAAAAGTACAGAACTTACGTTGAACTCTGCGTTTACAATACGATGCAATACCGTAAAAGTCATGCCAAGACATTTTAACGAGACTCAGTCTGTCTGGGTTTGGATTCTAGTAGCTCAGAGTACAATGAACCCGAGAAAAGTCCTCAAAAACGCGTCAAAGGAAAATCGAATAATAGAAATAGAAAATGCTTTTTAACCGAAAAGGACGAGGTTATCAATTTGGCTGATATAATTTTGGTGTGTGTATGTTCAGCGATATCTTCACCAATTGTGAACCGATTTTGATGATTCTTTTTTGTTTGAAAGAATATTATTCCGTGGTGGTCCCATTTAAATTTGAAGAAGATCTGATGCTGATCTTCGGAGATATACAATGGAACACTTCAATAGAAGACAGCAAATCTGTCGTGATTGCTGCAATCGCTTGGATGTTTATTGTTTACACAATATCATAACATAACATCACGCCTGTATGCTCTGAGGGTGTACGCTGATGTGTAAAGTACAATCAGATTTCGTCAGTTAGGTATGTTAAGTTCCATTTTTTTGGGGACAATCCTATTACCATGATGTAAAATTGATGTATAGCAAAATAAATAAAAAATTGTGTAACTTCTGGAGGTCACTGTACATTCGAAATGTATTAAACCAAACATGTATGCCGTCTCGCCCATACATTTAGATATATACTTATATAAACATCGAAGGCTCTTTTACATATCATTATTCGGTTGCACAAATAAGTATACATATACATTTGGGTTCCTATGGGTACCTCGCCTTGAGACAATGGGGCGAATTCTTTTTATTTTCATTCGTGATTCGAGTCCGACTGTCGTCGCATCATTTTAAATACATGCATTGGTATTAGGTTTATTTATATACATGTACTATTAGGAACAGCAGTGTTATACTAGAGAATCTATGAATATTTTATTTTGCTTTGAGAAAAAATTGCTTTTCATTGGTTTTAAAACTGACAAAACGTTCTGTCAGTTTATATCACGTCATTATTTTTGAGAAATATGCCAAAACAAACCCGTGTTGCGAAATAGGTATAATGGGTGTAAAAATACCCTTAACGGAGCCGAAAGGTACTACGTTCTCCCTTCCATGCGATAATTTTTTGGTCTAGACCGTACCTGCGAACCTTTTAGTTACGAAGATACTGGGAATCAAAGTTCCAACTTTTTTTAACATATAAGTTTTTATAAGGTATTCAAAGTAAAGTTGTAAAACTTTACTTTGAATACCTCCAAGATCCCCGCACTATTCAATGCATCCGTCAGCACAGTCTTTTGAGTGCTTTACATTGAGTCCTACGGTAGGACTCAATGTAACGCACTCAACACATAACCTCAGTTGTACCTAACACTTGACACTGTGGCGAAACGTTAATTAATTGCTTGGCTAGAGAATCTACTGAAACGTTTTTAACAAAAAACGAAGAACATTTGTATGCAGCCCACGCGAGTCTTGGGGAGTTTCTCCAGTTACCGTCGTGAAACTACATTAAGTATAACATTTTAATGTAAACATCTATTCAAGATTGCTTTCAGACCGAACTCGGTATATTTCAGTCTATTTTGAAAACGGTTTCGAACTACAGTATAGAGTTATACGTATTACATAGTACTTACATATTGACGTTATTGTCAAATACCCTACTTTAGAAATTTTCGTCTGACGAGAACCAATTAGGGGAGGAATAAACCATTTAACCATATTTTTTTTGCAAGCTCCTGTACTACGCTTATTTATAAGAATCATCATACGAGGTTAGATATCCATATTTTATTTCGTTTCCTTGTAGCGTGGTCGCTCACAATGGGCCTCGTCAGAAGACTCACATAAAGGGCTATGGAGAGGGCTGTATATTTCATTCATTAAATGCAGGTGACCAAGATCCATTGGGTTAGTAATAATATTCTTAACCTATGTTAGTACTTAACTAAAAACACAGACAGTGTACAGGTGACTAGATACCTCACCAACGGGCTGTCGTGCCTTCCGACTATAGCTATGCTCGGAGTTTCCTGACGTGATCCGACCAGAAATGAAGACATCCGCAAGAGAACCAAGGTTACCGACGTAGCCC
This sequence comes from Noctua fimbriata, assembly GCA_905163415.1. Taxonomy (NCBI): domain Eukaryota; kingdom Metazoa; phylum Arthropoda; class Insecta; order Lepidoptera; family Noctuidae; genus Noctua; species Noctua fimbriata. Next base: position 10,352,639 of record LR990921.1, read on the forward strand.
GAAGAATTGCCAAACCTAAGTGGCAGTGGGCGGGGCACATTGCTCGTAGAACGAGGGCCGATGGGGCCGAAAAGTTCTGGAGTGGCGACCGCGAACCGGAAAACGGTGCCTTGAAAAGCCGATGACCTGGTGAAGGTTGCAGGGATCCGCTGGATGCGAGACGCACGGGATCGGTCAATGTGGTGACACTTGGAGGCTTATGCCTAGCAGTGGACATCGTTCGGCTGAAATGATGATGATGACTTGTAGCTTTGGATACTTAGATAGCGACTGATTTAATAAAAAGGTAAAAGGACGTTGAAATGCTATGAGAAGGAAAGGATAAATACGTTTTCGTTTTTTTCTTTTACTTACAATATACATAATATTCTCACATAGATTTAGAGTCTCTTAGATTTTTTCATACTTTAGGTATGTGGATGACCTTCGACCTATGATGTACTATAACAATTTTTTTTTTCTATTGTACATTTATCACAAAAATACGTTAATTTTATTAACAAAAAAATTAATATAGATTCTCTTGTTTTTTGCAGCATTGTTTACCAGAAACAATTTTTTTTAATACTTTTGTATAATTTAAAAAAAAGGCCTTAATCGTGAAGCGATTACGCCAGCCTCAAAGTTTTGCAAAATAAATAGAATGTAGATAATAACTAGGATCTTAGCTTAATTAATATAACAATCAAGTAATTGAACAAAATAGCTAATTAGTATATAGGTTAGGTTAGGTTAGGTTACAAGGTTACAAGTTACAAGATAACATTACACATTCCAGCATCCCTCAACATAAGTTCCGTTTCTGCTTCCAAAGCCCTACATTCTTCTCGAACACGAGCACCCTCCAACAAAACGTGTTAGGTGGCAAATCAGACAGTCGGGGTGTCAACAACCTTCGTAACAAGCATGCGTTCGGCTACCTTATAGCCGAACGCATGCTTGTTACTAACAGTCGTCTATTCATCTGTACTACAGAGAACCAAGAAACCCTTGGAACTAGAAACTACAACCATTTTCTTCACAAAGTACCGGAGCAAATTTAAAAAAAAAGGAATTTTCTGATTTTCAAACTTACGACTTTGAATATTAAAATGTTCAATTTTGTAAATAAATTCCATACAGGCGGTATTTTTTTAAAGTATTACATTTTTGGGAGCTGTATTCATGGTGTTTTGATAAAATGATTGATATTTAAAACGTGCTTCGCCCCGCCTACCGACGTACACGCAGGTACAGACGGTGAGAAAAATCTTATGGTAATGCCGTTTTCGATTTTGGTATTTTATTTTAATATTGAGAGAAGAACTTATGCGACCCCAAATAAATTGGTATAAGGGAGGAGAATGATGATCATCATTGTAATATAGTAGTTGAAATGGTTTAGTTTGTTTGTTTGTTTCTTTTCCTTACTAATCGATCGCCATTTCTTCGTGATGTGTTAGTTGGTAAGTTAAATCTTCAATTAGAAATTTTTAGTTATATTTTTTTTTAAATATTTTTAATCTGGAACAGTTAATAGATACCTGTATGGAGGCTGTCACTTCTCTTAAATTATCGAATTATCAAAATTGCATGCCTACACGTAATTCAACAGAGGTACTTTAAAAAAATAAACATTTTTGCTTTTGCCTGTACCAGGCCGAATTACAGTGATAACATCAAGTGTGTTTTAAGGAAAATGTGTAAAACTGTATGTCGACTGTTTTGAGATAAAACATAATAATATGTTAAGTAGGTATGTATGTGGATTTTGTGGTTATTGTTTTGCAGACTTTTGCCTAAAACTTGCCACTTTCTTGCCGGACACGTAAAAATAACAAATAGGAACTTTAGTTTTAATAATTATATATACACAAATATACATATATCTACAAATTTATATATACATATCTTTACAGACTAAAAAGAACTAAAGTAATGATAAAAATAAGACTAAAAGTAAGCAAATATAAACATCTAAACAAAGACGACAATAGGACACTTAGGCAATAGGATAAGTAATAAAATATATTAAAATGTTCATATATACTAATCTTTGTGTTAGTTGGAGTGTAGCCTTAGTTAGGGGCATTACAGAGAGAGGCGGGACTTGAAAAAAAAATGATTGCATAAATTTACCAATTTTTCGGCAGTATCGGAATAATTTTGTCTATAGAAATCATTTCGCTTCCAAAAAGCATGGTCGTACGTCGCTGCGACGCACCGTATCTGAGAAATAGGGCTTCTAATATTTTTTAACTTCGTTTTTTTAAGTAAATGTACCGATTTTATTGCAGTATCGGTACATGGTTAATGAAAAAATAATATCATGGCATATAAGGTCTGAGAAGAGTGGTCCTATGACGCGCCGTTTCCGAGTTATGAACCTTCGATTTTTTTAATTTACTATGTTCTTTAACGATCTTTATTTCCAAAATGTAGAAAGAAATTGTTTTCTTTAGTTATAGTAGTAGTAGAAAACCGTGAAATGATGTAAAAAAAACCCGCTAAATATTAAAAAGATAAGTTTATTTTTTAAGTGTCTGTTTGACCCCTCAGCTTGCGTATTTTGGCAAGGACTTGGTTACATTTTCGGAGATTTTTTGGTCCATAAAAACCATTTGGCTCTGAGAATACCCTACGACGCACCCTTTAAGAGATATGGGCCTTCAAAAAAAGACAGCTTTTTCCTTAAAAAAATTAAACTCAAATTCTCGAAAACGGTTCGTCCTATGCAAAATTTAACCCCCCCGTTGCAAGCAGCATCCCAAGATGAATTAAAGATTTAAGTGCCTAACTCTTTTCCAATTTTTTTATACTTGGACATATGTTTTTTATTACTATTTTAGAACTATGTGTAGTTTGTAAATAATGAATCTCGAGGTTGTTTTTGCAAGCTGCATAGAAATACTGAAGAATATTTCTATCATTATTTTATGTATAAAAACACTAACATATTACTAGGTCCAAATGAATTAATATTACTAGAGAGACAAATAAGTAAACGTTTGTAGAATATTTTGAATTCCACTAAGTTAGATAATGTGATAATGTGGAAAAAACCACAATAAATAATCCTTTTTATTATAACAATTGGAAACCGACCATTCAAAAAAGGTAAATAGATATTTAATCATGAGCTGTAAATTTGGTATTGGGTTTAGCCTAAAATAAGTTAGTAGGTATAAGCATACGTGCATATTAAGGATAATGTCATATATAACATTGTCGCGAAAACCATTTAAAAAAATTAAACCACGTTTAGGCAAAGTGTAACTATTTTTCGATCAGGGGGGTTACTATGACGTCTTAAAGCAGGACCAATTCCTGTGTGGGAAAGAGTCAGAGCTATACAGGTCGTCTAGCACCATCTCTTTCTCATACTGGAGTTACTCCTGCTGTAAGACGTCATGGTAGGCCCCCTGGACTTTCTCAGCAGCAGGATGGAATTTGCGATCGTGCCCTCTTAATGTCAATAGGCTCGCCCACTGTTACATGGCCCTCGAACATAACTAGCGTAATGTGGGTGTACAGTGTACACCCCTGCCCCCGTAGCATGACCACCGTAGACAAGGATATCTTTGACAGAAGAATCGACAAAATGACAGATAGTGCAAAGAAATCTGTCATTGTGTCAACACAATCTGACATTTTTTGATTCTTCCGTCAAAGAAATCCTTGTCTCAATAGTTTAGAAAATATAGGCATGATGTTATGTTATAAAAAAGTAACAAAATACATACATACATATTTTAATAGTAGTATTACCGTATCAATTCCAGCCGTAACATTTCTTACTCAAATCTAAACCAGTGCTAATGAAACCTGCTCGTAAAATACTGCCGACAAACCGAACTAACTAGGTATCAATTAGGCCAGCAAGAACTGTGCAATTAGCTAACAGTTTCATTTGTTCTAAAACAATAAAATCGACTATCGAACGGTCGGTCATCATTAATTGATGCAATATATCCTTACGACTAGGTATTTTTACTGTATGAAAACAATGATAGCTTAACCTGAATCTGGGTTATGGAGGTCAGTTAAGCTGTTGCTCCACGTAATATACTGGCATTCAGCTGCTTCTAGTTAGACTGGTTGCTGACCCCAATATTGTTGGGGAAGTGCAGAAAAATAGGTAGTTGTTGACGATAGCGATGATGGTGCGCTAACTATACAAGTGCAAAAAAAACGCTTTTTTTCTCACGAAATTTGGTGAAACCTTACCTTGTTATGTCCCAAACATGCTCTATTTTTTTCGATTCAAATATTTATTTTATCCCCCCCCCCCCCTTATTTTCATATTATATCGAAAAGTAACCTTATTTGCAATCGAAAATTCTCACGTCAAAAAGATGCTTTTTAAAAAAGTTGGTGCGCTTTTGCTTGTTCAAACTTCTACTTTCTGATGGTGTACAAAGAAATAAACATTACAAAAAATGCAAGAAAATGAAAAAACTCGATTTCGAAAACGTTCAGCTGGGACGCACGCTAGGATTTACACGCCCGCAGCTGGGACGCACGTTTTTCCTCCAAACACTAATTTCGTGTAAATTATTTTTCCTCTTTTTTATATTTTTTCCTTTTGCAATGGGTGTCATCCCGTTCTAAATTTTTTTTGCTCTCAATAGTTATCGGCCCTGGCCTAATAAAGAAAACGGAGCGAAAACAACAGCCACAACCAAAAAAAAGTCAACAGATGCGATATTTTGTATGAAATCAATTTTTTTTCGGCCCTTGTTCCTTAGGCAATCTTATATCCAGTTTGACGATCTGATTCAATCCAATCACCACTTAAGAGGTATTGCGCTTTTCTGTAACACCCTGTACTGTGACTGTGTGAACTGCTATTGGTATTTGAACCCAGTGGTTATGAACATTGTTGAAATAATTGTCCAGGGACAATTAATAGGTATCTTTATTAAATCGTGTCTCATTTGGCAAGATCCAATAGTTAACGTATAGTATAAATTATCTTGATAACTTTTGAATTTTATTATAAAGTAAAAAAAAAATCGTAGATAATGTTATCTACACATTGCACTAAACCGATAGCCAACCGATAAAACAATATATTTTTACATTCTAAAACGACAATAATTTTAACCCGGAAACGACGGGAGCAGTAAAACTAATCAGTAACGGTAAAACTGAAATCGTTAAATTAATCTAACTTTGTGCTTTTATCGTTAACGACTCTGTTAAGTAAGAGTAACGATTGTGTCCATAAGTTCATTAAAAGTTCAATGATTCGTCCTTTCGTTATTTTTTATTTGGCTCGCCCGTAATAACGTCACGTGGCGTCTTTTGAAAGGTCAATTGTAGCACTAGATTAAGGTTCAGTAATTAATATTTAAGTACCGTTACCTACAAGATTTTCGTTATTCCTCGTCTGGTTCCACACAAGACGTTTTCGCTAAAACGTGACATTGAGTGCGTAGTCTATTTCAAATAGTCGAGTAGTACAGTTAACTAGTCGCAAAATTCTGAGCGGACTCAATTCAGATTGATGCCAATGAGAATTGAGTCCGCTCAGAATTTTGCGACACGCTATGAAGAAGACTAAGATAGCGACTTAATAATTTCGTAATAATCGAAACGAATACAATGCACGTGCCAAAAAAAAAAACAAAATTACTTATTTTACGAACAGCCGGTACTGTCCCGGCTGGCTGTGTTCTTTCCGATTCTAGATACAATGGATTTATCTCTAAAAATAAAGCATTAACTCAATAAATGCTCGGTAAACAAAGCCATTCGAACAAAACCTCTAACAGTACCTATTTATTCAGGCTTGCTAGGTAGGTATGTGGATCATTCCACATCGCCGTCCAGCAATAGTTTTAATGATTATGAACAATAATTGTATTAATTTCAATTTCAATAATGCATTATCTAGACTATCCACAAACAAAATATTTACCTATATTTTAAATCGTAAAACCAACCATGTGTAAAAGGGCAATAGTGGTAAAAAATGAGACATAAAAAGTAATTGTTCCATCATTATTACCAGGCGCTCGCAAAGCTCCAGGTGTTAATTCTTTACATTGAATAATTAACACACTTTAAAATATTGATACAATAACGGTTGTAATTGTAACACGAGCACAATTATGTTATTATAAAATGATGATACCGTGTATACAGAAAAATAAATACTTGGTAAGGCCATTAAAATTCGCAACCACAACACCCTCAAAGCTTTGAAGCGCCCCTACAATTACTTATGCTAAACCGAAAACGCCCCTAATTGACACCGTAACATAATAAACAAACTAGTACTTACAGATAAACAAAGTGTAGTCAACCAGCAATTATGGATACACTACTCATCAATTAATTCAACACCTCAAATGTACAGAAAACTCGAAAAAGACACGATTGTGAACGAAAAATCACTCATAAATTAATAACATGAACACTGCTACAGCTCTTTCACACAATAACGATGACAAAACGTGACAGATAAAAATGCAAAAATTTAAATTGTGGATATCATTATAATGGTGTGGTGGTAACCCGACCCTCACCGGACTGGCACGGGACACGTTCAGCAAGTTCAATAGTTTTCGCGCGAATGAGGGGTTTTGAAAAATCCGCCCTCCTCAGTTTGGGCGGCCCTCTCGGCACTCCCCGAATGCACCCCGTATTTGTAACCAAGATATCCCTCGGGAGGTCTTGTATTCAATTTGTAGACTAAGCGCTCGCTGTGGATATTTTGCGGTACCTATCTTCATTTTTTACGTTTTATATAAAATAAAATAAAAAACTAACTTTTTTCATTTTAATCTTTGTTTATTTAGGGGTTTTTACGTCAGCCTCATCATATGCTAATTTTTACACGTAATTGTAACATTATTAATACAAATACTAATAAATATTATTGCGTAAGCTAAGGATATAGTGATGCAGCAATCTTGAAAACGTCTTGTTGCCAAAACATTAAACTTCTTAATCATAAAACTTTAATATAGAAATTGCTATACGACAATTCAAAAGTGCCTGTAACTGGCCTACTTGAAATACTACTTTGATTTTGATTTTGCTAATATTTTTATAACTCAATAAAAATGCTGAAAGATGGTCTAACTTGACAAAACACTGAACAAAATGTAGGAGTCGGTACGACACTCGGTAAACAGTGCGATGAAAGTACTAAAAACAATCAAGAGGCAAATAGAGTTAAAAATTGTAGGAAGATAATAAAAAAGAAGAAACTAATTATACATTTTATAATGAGTGTAATAATATCCTTAACGAAGCCGAAAAGCACTTGTTCTCCCCGCCCTTGCGAACATTTTTTTGTTCTGGGCAATACCTGGGAATCTTCTAGTTACGAATATATAGGGGGTCAAAGTTTCAAGTTTTTCACAATTTTTGATGTTATAACTTTACTATAAATATCTCCACAAATCCCATACTATTCAATGCATCCATCAGCACAATATTTTGTGTGCGTTACATTGCGTCTTACCGTAAAATGTAATTTAACACCTCAAAAAAAAAGTCGTTTCCCAGCAATAATTTTTGCATAGTTACTTAGTTTGATGTATAGAATGCTTGATTGACGGCTTCGTGAAGGGTCCGTTTACAGCTTGTATGAAATGTCTTTGAGTATATTACTAGCAACAAATATGTAGTTTGTTCTACGTGTGTTGCGTTGTTGCATCATATAGACATTGATGTTTGCTTAGAATACTATAATTGCTGAACTACTCAATAACGCTAGGCCGCACGACAATAAAACCAGTGTAAACTAGCAGCTAATCTATTGAATATCTCTGTATTACGATTGGCAGCTCAAGTTATAGATGTTTATTACAATTGACGTAAAGTCACGCCAATTACATCTATCTCACGCTACGTCATTACATTGTCTCGTAATATCAGTGCAGTCAACGATGTATGTGTAGTTGTTATAACTGGTTGATTGCGATATACCTGCGAAGTTAGCAAGACTAATTGTATTGGCTTTCAAAGTTACACGAGTAGTTTGACGTCATCAAACGTTGTCGCAGTGAATTGGTTCATTTGAAGTGTCCTTAAATTTGTTCAATCACATATAAGGTTCAAGTTTCTGACACATACTTATCTAAAAAGAGATATTCTATATATATCTTGATGTTAATTACAAATGTGTGTTAAAATAAAACAGCAAAACCAAGTACCGGGTCATTTTTGCTATTTTTTAGTATGTGACGAAGATAGAATAAAAATACGGGTGTATTCTCGGTGAAATCACCTAAAAGTGCTAATAAGACCATCTTCTTGTACAAGGACCCTCCATTCACAAGTATAGAAACAGTACAGAATTTACTAGCACAAAATTAAATGTGAAGCATAAATTCGCCGTCCCCGGCGAATAAAATGGTAATGTTGCTATAACGATAGTTTTAATTTTATTGCAAAATCAATGTTTAGAGGTCCGATTACAGTTTGTAAATTTATTTAAACATGGCCTACGGTTATAAAAAACTACGAGATTTGTATGCGTATTGATATGAATTTAACAATATTATTTACGCATGGCTATGGAACTTTTTGCAACGAATAAAATTTTTAGAGACTATCACAATACTTTCGATACGTTATATTTTCAGTAAGATGATATTCGCGGGAAAAATATTCGACTTAATTTTCGAAAAACTTAATACAATTTTATTTCGTTATGAGACAATTTCATTTTAGAAACCATAAATGTTTTACTGATACATTTAATTACAGTTAAAGAAGGTAATATTAATACTGTATCGTTTAATTTACACCGTAATCGGTTTAACGATAATAACACTGTGTAATAACTTTAAATAGGTACGTAGTACATACATAACAATTTGCTGATCATCTGATTTTATTCGAGAAAAAAGATGGGGGGCTAAAATGGCCGGTTTAGTAGAATCATAATAGGAAATAATAAGAATCTAGTTTCAGATAGGTCTATTTTCTAAACTATTCCTGAAGTAATGCTTTTTTAATCTTGCTGCAGTGTTTCTGGATTTCAACAAACCTGACAGATCCATAGATCTAGGTGACTATAAAAGTACACAAAATTCGGTGAATCCGTTTGGAAGGAGAAGAATTACGAACACTCGCACACCGGTATTTTATAAATAAACAAGATTGTTATTACCCCATGAGCAATTATTTCACACTGCTCATAAAACGGTCAAGAAATACGTCGAGAAAAACCCTTCATAATCTAGAAGGTCCATAACTGTACTGCGAAAATAAATTACCGAATGACACACGTTTTATGATCATCATTTTATAATACAGCGAATTTGCAAAGTTTTAGTTTCAGTAATACTTTGTTTATTTTTTTCAGTACATAAGCGGCTTTTTACGGAAAGCACACCAAATCTTAAAATGCGTATATCTCTAAACTACTAATTCTGTGTTTAGATAGTTTTGTTGAGGACGTGCGCTATTAAAGAACTGTACGAAGAATTGATTCTAGTAACCAATCATTACATTGCGAATTCTATAAATTAAAAAATAATATATTAAAAAAATACTAAATTAGATTGTAATTTCAAATTTTGATCCTATGTGTTAAGCAGATTAATTCCTCATTTAGCTATTCGGAAACAAACATTAACGTGCATTATTGAAATGGACGCGGTTTGCGGTTGATAACAGCTCTGGGCTTGTTATCTATTGATTCAACATTAATAAGCGGATTCAAAACCTAATAACATATGGTATCTAATGACATAAGTTATCTGCGGAACGTCGTTTACACAGGATAATGTTCAAAGCAAAAAAGTACCCCAGTAAAACATACAATTGTATACAAAGTACTGCATTTTTTTTTAAAGTGTACTTTTGCGTGAAACCAACAAATGTCAATAAATCCTGTTAAAATACCAACAATGTACAACTTTATTCCAAACGAACACTTGTTTGAGTTGGGACACCCCAATTAGCAAAAACCGTAAAACAAAAGCTTCCCTTTTAACGTGCGTACGCAATCGTGTGAACAATCAACTCGACCGTTTAATAAATCGACGAACGCGTGTAAAAACAACGTGTAACACTAGTACTAATAGGTGCATCTTTCATTTATGGCACATTTACACGAGGAGAGTAACTCATCCGTCGAGAAGCCAGAATTTCGGCTCGACTTGCCAGATACTTAAAAGCGAAACAAAATCGAAGACGATTATGACAATTATTATGCCAATTTATTGATAATTATCATGATAATTATACCCTGATAATAATAAAATAATATATCATAGTAAAATCATTATCAGTGTCACTTCAGGTGTATCCGAACGCGATTTGACGCTTGTGCGTGTATCCAAAGGACTTAAATAAAAACCCTAAAAACGGTCATAAAATACAACATAATTTTTAGTACATTTGCGTATAGTTTTGTTAGCTACTATTTTACTACATAGGACGATAGTCGTAGTTATGAAAATGCTGAAAAAAAAAACCCTGTTTGGACTGAAAAAGCGGTTTGTATATAAAAATATCTAGTTATGAATCAGCATGATAATTATCCGATATTATCAAAGAAAAACTCTGGATAATTTCGTATCTTGTTTATAAATAATTGTTGCAATGAATGTCAGTTTGGAGCTCAGAGGGAATAGTGTATTGCTGTCGAATATGCTTTTCATCCTGAAGGATCAATCAGATGAATTTTTCTATTGTTTTTATCTTTTCTCTTGTAGTAGCAACGTTGGAAAAGTTATATACCGTTAGGTGTAATAGAAAGGTTATCACCTTTCTATTACACCTAACGGTATATATGTAACAATATTAAAATATCCGTTATATTAGTATGATGTTGGAATAAAAATGAAACGATTCTTATCCTTTCATTTTAACATAGACTTTTTGATTTCAGGGATCTTTTTAACCTTTTTTGCAACAATTTTTGTGGCAAGAAAAATAATCAGTAAATCAAGAATATCATATTTTAAGTGTATATAAAACGTGAAATTATGTTAAAACTTGTTCGTCCACATATTCATCTACCTGTACCAAAGGACCGAAATATAATTTAGTTATATTAAATAACAATTAGTTAGTTTCTCAATGTACGTTATTGGCAACCTAACTACAATGACATACTACCCTCCATTGCGTCAAATTAGCTCCTATAATGATCAATGGTGTCCATTGACTTGATGGTCAAATGCGTCTATTGTCGACAAATAGGGCGAGGTTCTATGAGGTGTGACTAGCGTGGGTCATTGTGGGGCCGCAGTGGATTCGAAGGATGCAGCTACAGAAGAAACTCAAATAATTGGAAGTTAGTTTCAGCACCGTGGTTTTAGGGACACGGAGCGCTGCTAATGTAATTAAATGTAACGTGTGAGTGGAGAAAATCTGTTTTCGATTTTATTAAATATATTATACTTGTTCGTCGAGTGGTCTTAAGCGGTTCGATTCCCGGGTCGGGCAAAGTGTTATTGAGCTTTTCTATCAGGAATTTTATGTCTGAATTTTGAGTCTGGATTTGTGCCTAGTTGATGGCAATAGGCTCGCCCCGTATTACTTGGGACTAATTCATAACTTGTGAAATGTGGGTGTTATATAATTGGGTACACCTCTGCCTAACCCTTCCGGGATTATAGGCGTGATATCATGTTATGTTACTAGATACTCGGACAAACCGTATTTTCAACTGATACTTCTAGTAACTATACACTACTGCGGTCGCATCGATAACCATCACATCTTCATAGTTTCGCTACTTAATTTAACTCTGTATTTAAAAACGTTACAAAATTTCACAGTCCACAACTTTGATAGCTTATATCTCGGAAACTTGACACTTTAGAAGATTTTGTCTCATCAAAACTTCTTTGTATTGATGGTAGCTATCGATTGATACAGGTTTTATGCGTGGCTGATCAAATCAAAGTTGTGCTGAAGATGCCATCAGTCAATGGACTATAACTTTGATAGCTCATATCTCGTAAACGTGACACTTTAGAACATTTTGTTTTAAACAAAACTGGTTTGTATTGATACCGTCTATCGATTAATATAGGTTTTACGTATGGCCGCAACTTTGCAAAAATAAAATAGTAAATTCAAACCCCTTTTAGAAAGACTCAAATTTTATTTATGTTACTTTCTCTCAATCAAAATGTAAGCATAACTCTACGCTATGGTTAAGAGTTGAAGTTCGTAAAACCCCTAAGCTACGTACGTGTAATTAATAAACACTCCCGACTCAATGTTAGAACCACAATACGTATAAACCGTTTGTGGTTCTTCAATGCGTTCATTTGAAATTTGCAGGAATACAATTGAAATTTGACTAAAATGAATTCATTATCTGCCCAGCCATTTCCCAACTTTGTTGGGGTCTACGTTCTAACCGGGTGCAGTGGAATACCAGTATTTTACTTGGAGCGACTGCCTATCTGATCCCCTTGGTAAGACGGGTTTTCAGACTTTCGACCACTGACTACTTAACAATTGTCAAAGATCATTGACACCTGGGACCAACGGCTTAAGGTGCCTTCCGAGTCACGGAGGAAACTCGGTATGTAATGGGTGGTCACCATCCACGGAGCAATCTAGGCAAGCGCGGCTTAAACTGAAGATCGACACGAGCGGCTGTTATTATTTAGCTACGAGTTCCTCAATTATGACTTAAATCAATTATGGGCGTTCATATTTTTTATGAGAATTTGTTCATGCATTCGAGTAAACAGTAAGAGTTCCAGCTTCAACCTGAATAGTAACTACGAGAAGGATTTTATTGAGCAGCCTTTCATATATACACCAGTTTTCTTTTCGGTTTAATGAAAGAAATTAAGTGGGCTGACAGTAATTACCTATGTAAAGGACCAGAATTTGATCAAAGGACCAGATTCCACAATAAATATTCTTACAAATTCACTGAAACTTACTGGTAATTTTTGTTAGAAATAAAATACTTAGCGAAAAAATCGTCTTATTCCGTTCTTTACAAAGTGACTTCATATTTACCATTCCTCTTTCCTTATTTTGTTGACTTAATTCTAAGAATGATGAGAAAACACTTTCTATTGTTGCTGTGGAAACGAAAAAGGTATTATAGATATACACTACAAGGAACATAGGACTACTGTGTTGTTAATGAGAAATCATCAAATGACCCCCCCCCCCCCCCCCCCCGCCGGAACACGAAGCCGGCCGGACGGTGAGCTACTATTTTTTGCCCATTACTCACCGTCCATAGGCCTGCGCCTACGGTGGCCGGAGCCATAAGCCTAACATATTGCTGATAGACCGATCAGCGCGCCTCGTAATGATAGTCGATATTACCTACCATCCCACATGACTAAGCTGAGAAAGAGAAACAAAATATCTCGACTTGGCACACGAGGTTGTCGACATGTGGAATGTGAACTCAGCTATCATTGTGACGATTGTCGTTACAGCCAATACCTGATGGCCAAGAGCCTCGACGACCATATGTCGAGGCTTTCGCTAGGCGGTTGGATCAAGGGCATAATTCAGAAAGCAGTACTCCTGGATACGGCCAGCATTGTGAAGAGGTTCCTGCCACTGGAGCCCTAAGCACCGATAGCTTGGACCCTACTCCGGACACTGGTGGACCACTATTTTCAAACGTTTCATCAATCAAAAATTGTAAAAAGACTCCTTGGACCACAGTCCAGACTACTAAGAACCTGAGCTATATACTACGTCCTACTCGTCTCCACAGAGAATGATGAAAAGGGGCTGATTGTTTTGTTTTCTTTTTTTGTTTGTTTTTAAAAACGTTGCCCGATACTAGGAATTTACTCTGATCGTGGGTGCGTTTACATACATTAAAACTCACATACACAAACAGCCAGACCCGAAACCACTACATGAAGGTCATACAATTATTTGTTTTGTGAATCGAACCTACGACTGTTATTCAGTTACCTGGACTTGAACTACAAAACTCGACCTTGCTGCTTCGAGATACAGGAGCTGTCAATGTCACATTAAGGCCAATTATTATGTGCTGGTACAACAGATATTTTAAGTAACTTTTCCTAAGACTTTGTAAAAAATATCTGAAGAAGTTTTTCATTACTTATGTAATTAATTGCGCGTAAACTATGACTAGTTTTTTTTTATTTATATCTCTTTTTTCTGGTGATTTACCTGAATCTGGAGCTAAATTATATCCGTTAAAAATGGTTTAACGAAATATTTTTGCTCAATTTTGTACCAAAGTAAAATTTAGGAAGAAATGAGCAAAATGGAGTCGACTACAAATGCAGCCAGATGCAGCTGAATACCATTTTGTATCCAACATTTTTTTTTATCATTGTATCTTAGCAAGATTGTAAAGAATTTTGCTCTAAATTTTTTTCTAACAAATACAAAACTCAAGTCTAGAATAATGAAATCGTGGAAGACGCTCACGAAGCAAAACTGCGATGGAACTGGGACAAAAATTAAAAAGTAGGCATCGTGCGATCTAATGTATGGTGGTTTCAAAATGTTGGCATTGTGCTACCAATTACTTGAAAGTACAAAAAAATAGTCATAGTGTGAAAGTAGGCATCATGCTACGAAATCAATTATATTCGCTACAGTTACGGTGAAAAACCGTATAAGCTATTATTTTCTCAATAGAAAAGCAAGCATAAATATCAGGTATCAAGAGTTTGAAGATGTTCTTCTAAATGTAAATACCTCTTTATTATTCTCTGCGTTTCTAAATGGTATCGCTGCCTTAGATTTCTTTGTTGTTTTCTTGTCTCAAAGGAAAACCCGGACTATAATATGAAACGTGATTTTTTTTATTGGTTATTTTTTTTAAATATGCTGTTCCATACATTCGTGTAAGGATTGCACTTTTGTAAGAGACAAATGTTCTTTTTTAAATAAAGGATGAAAGATTTCCACGTTGTTATCGTTTGTGCATCAATGTCCTTTCTACCCTATCTATATACATTGCAGTCGCTGCCTGTCTGCCCGACATTTTAGATATTCTAAATTCCGCAATGGTTTTTCAGGTGATATTTACTATCATTTATTATTCGGGAAGTTTTATTATAGTTTAAAATACATTTTTATTTTTTAGTAGGTCCTAGGATACGTAGAAATTGTAATTCAAGGAAACGATAAAGTTGAACTGTTCGTTCTGATAACAGCTTGAAGTGCGAACTTAACTTTAAAATACCCAGGCATGAAACTTTTTGCAGTCATCATTGACATAGAAACTCATTCAATAAAAGATCTCAAAACAATAAGACAGTCCACTTGTTCCAACATTACCACATCATACGTCAGAATCCCTGCGAATAGTTAAATTATAAATTGAAATCATAGATGACCAAAGTTCCAGGGTTTATTTTTAACCTGAATAAGAAAACAACGCGGAAATATCAGAAACTAGTTAAAATTAATTCAAGAAAAAGTCTTATCAGATAATTACAGGTGCGTCAGGAAGTATGTGTTTGGTCTAACTTAAAAACCCAAGGGGTAATTTTGTACATACCGTACCAACTTAAGTGTATTTCTCTTACTTTGTCCTCAACCATTTATATAAACCTAACAAACTGGGTTGATAGTAAGGCCTTTAATACCCGATTACACGCGCCCCTGCTTGGGACGCGAGTGCTCGCGCGCTCTACGTATGTAGAACTACTTTGAGTATAGATTTTAAAGGGCCAATTAAAAAAAAATACATCAATATCGTATGAAAATAAACTATAATAAGAAACTAAAACAGACAAAACATAACTGTTAACATTTATTAGGAACTTAATGTCGAACTTCTTGTGAATTTTGAAAAAAATCAATTATTTTTTGCCATCAAACCTTCTCAGTCTTCTTTTTTTACTCGCTCATATCCTCCACACAGTCTTCATCATTTTAACAACAGTCAGGACATTGAAGAACCTGATGTTGAGGACAAATCCACTTGTTACAGGTGTGACATTGTTTTCTGGTGGACTTATTGCGCGCTCTGCCCAAAAGGAACATTTCCCTACGCGCCCAGTATTGGGTACCTCAAAATATGCGTCATTTTTATGCGAAATATAGTTACTTTGGTTACAAATACTTTCAAACTAAAAAAAACTTGTTATAGCAATATATTATACATAATATAAACACGAAGGATAAACTTCCGACAAAATTGTCACGAGAGTACTCGCATGCTCTACTATTGTAGAATTTTAGTTTTGGCACGATTTTTCTAAGACCTGCAATCGCGCAGGTCACCGCAAGGATACTAATAGAGGTCACCAGTTAGTAATAGAGGAATACTATCAGTGACTGCGTGAGATTCCCACAATTCACGTTAAAATTCCACGAAATGCATGCGTGTTCTACAATAGTAGAACGCGCGATTAATAGAGTGTTAAGGCCAAAATATTAATGGCGAATTTTTGCAAATGTTCGTGGAAAAACTAAAGCTGAAACTGTAAATCGTGTGGTCGTTTAAAACAGTCCGCTAGTCCTGTAACATTTTTTTTTTTAAGTTACCTGAGTCAAACTCAAATCATTTATTTCAATTAGTCCATAAAAGGCACTTTTGAATGTCAGAAAAACAAAGAAGGCGAAGCTACAGTCCCAGACACAAGGCATAATAACTTGTGAAAGTACTGTAGTTTCCCATTCCAAAGCGTACATCTCTATGGAGAAGAATTGGCAAGAAACTCCATGGACACTCTTTTCAATCAAAACGAGAGAGTAAAGGTTTAACTCTCCGAGCCAGTTATAATTAATAAACTTATTAATAACAAACCACCAATCAGACTAAATTAATAAGAAACCACTAATCAAACACAATCTTTGTTCCCTCTGACTCTTGTCCGTCTCAAAGGGTAAAAATAATTCTAAAAGTATTTAAAATAAGTTCCAAGGTAAAATACCTAAAAGTGTGTTGTCAATAAGTGTAAACCACATATCTAACAGCACATAGTTAAACGAAGGTCTATAGTGTCATTCAGTTCCTAGAACTGTCACCTAAGTACGACTAATTCTTAAAAAGGAACTGCACGTTTGTGTATGGTACCTATGTACGGAATTGGAGACCAAAAACTATTTTAAACTTTTAATTATATAATCTGAGTAAAAAAAAAAATATGTTGTAAATTTTAGTTTCACAGCATAGAGTACTACTGTGAAAAATTTAAAATACAATCTAAATCACGACTTTCTATAATCTAAGTATTTAAAATGTTTTTTTTTTTGTTAGTTAGTCAGTCAAAAAGGACGGAGGCTGTCAACACACAGGCACTTATGTATTCTGTACCTTCTTTTATGCAACTTTACAATGTACACTCAACAGTATCCGACTAAAAAGTAAATTTAACAAAAACCGTCAAAAGAAAATTGACGCAAATCTATTACCGAAATTCCCTAATTACATAAATAATATTGTTATTAATATTACGGATTTGGTCCTAGGATACGTAGAAATTGTAATTCAAGGAAACGATAAAGTTGAACTGTTCGTTCTGATAACAGCTTGAAGTGTGAACTTAACTTTAAAATACCCAGGCATGAAACTTTTTGCAGTCGTCATTGACATAGAAACTCATTCAATAAAAGATCTCAAAACAATAAGACAGTCCACTTGTTCCAACATTACCACATCATCCGTCAAAATCAATTCAATTTCAAATTTACCTCCTATTTCGCGGCGGACTGGCAACGTCGCGAAAGGTACGCTGTCAGCGAACGCGCAAGCATTCAACTGTTCGTACATGTAACGCGCAACTGTCGGGCGGCAGACATCTGAGGGGCGCTCTGCGACGTTGCCACGCCTCTGCATACTAACCCACCAATGACACGTGCGCACGCTCTGAATGTGATTTGGATTACAAACTTTTGTTCTGTATTAGCGTCTCTTTCATTTTTTGACTAATCGCGTAGGTGTGAGTGGGATGAAGCAATGATCGTTTGGGAGACCTGCTCGATATTGTGTGTTGCTTACAGTTTGAAAGTGACATATCTTAGATGATTAGATATCGTATTTTGAGCTTAGTTTTTAGACGAATACGGGACATTGCATTTGGTTGCGTCTTAAAAGTTTAAGTAAGTTATTGAATAAAGCGTTACACAAGTTACTGTAAATACAGCTACGGTTTGCGGTGGAGGATCGATTATTTAAATAACAGGAGCCTCTGAGAAGCCTAACAGGAGCCTTACGCAGTATTTACGCTCGTTAAAAGAAAAAATGTTTGTTTATTTTTTGGAAAATTATATTATTAATATAATGTAAATATATGTTTTTTATATTTTATATTATAACTACTTAGAACAAACAAACTGGCCAGCTGGTTTGGAATGATTCACTGATAAAATATTGTAGTGGATGGATCGTTGATTTATTTGAAGCGTGCGGTTTTTAAAAATAATTACCTTCAATAATCCGCTTAACACCAAATTGATTACCTACATACAGCCAATTAATTGAAAAGTGATCATAATAATAACATGATTGATCATAATAATAATGTGATTCATAATATTATTAATTATAATAATATTTGTTTAAATCCTGACAAAACCGGTCTAGGTATTTTTGAAATATTTCTAAAAGCTGAAAATGTAGTGGCGAGACGTTCCGGACGCGTACCGCAAGGGCTGGTTCGAGGAGGCACGGGAAAAGAGCACATGGAAGGAATTGGGGAGGCCTTTGCCCAGCAGTGGGACGGTACAGGCTCCTAAAAAAAAAAATACCCTGCGCTAAAAATTCTACATGGGTTATGATTGTGATGGGTGATGAGTAGGTTGCTTTTTAGGGTTCAGTCGTCAATGGCAAAAACGGAACTCTTATAGAATCGCCCTGTCTGTCTGTCTACCACAGACATTTTATTGGCTATTGGCACCACATAGTTGAAATTTGTAGAGCAGGTGTCTTCAATAAACTACTACACAAAAGTGATGTGAAATTACGAATTTAAAAAAGGAGGATCCCTCCGTACATATACCTAACCGAACGCTGAAAATAAAATTCTATTTACTACATATAATTACTGTATGCAGCACTTAAAAAAATATTATTTTTAATTTAATAGTACTTTTCAGTAGTAGCAAAAAAAACGAACAATATTAATAATAATATGTTTTTTTTTATCTGCAATTAGGTAGAATTTGAACTGCCAATACCTAGGGCCAGCAAAGAAAAACTGCTAAATGACAATGAAAACCAGTTATCTTAAAAGATTCTAAAACAACAGATAACTTCGAGTTTGACGAGTTTGACTCCGAAGCTAAACCTATAACGATTCACTTTCAATCCGATAGAGGGCGACACTGACTACGTATCGCAATTTTGCAGAGTGAGACATGATAGCAAAATCTTATATATACAGTGTCTATTAATTAAAAAATGGTAATATTTTAAAGACCCGAAAGGCCCGACACCTTTTTTTTTAAATAATTTTTTACCAAATAAATAATTAAAAATAAAATAAAATAAAAATAGCCTTTATTTTACTCCGACCTTAATACATAAACAAGAACTACTTAATAAATTAACTTAAAACTAATCAGCTACCAGGTCAAGTTGTCTTGAGACATAGGCCTCCTCCATTAAATAATAAATAAAAATTTGGTCCTTTATTGCAAATTACGTTTGAAAAAGGACCAACATTAGTATTTATGAATTTTTATCATTTTTAAGTACGTAAATCTACCTAACAAATATAATGGATGCCAATTAGAAGAAACAGATAATTATGTCCCTAAACGCTATCATGACGAATCAAACGTTTTAGAACTTTTGAAAATGTAAAGGGATCCGACCCTTCCCGAATCCTTGGCAACGGCCTTGCGTAAGTAATTTTGAATTTACTTCAAGCGTAACCCATCTACGCATTCCACTTCCTACTATCATTTTTATAACAGTCAAGTTATCTAAAAACACATAAAAAATTATGGTCCTCGTAAACACTGTGGAATTATTTCTATGTATTTTTACTAATCTTATCAAAATGGTATAAAATTTTACGAGGTTTATCGTGGGCTTAAGGGTGGTAGCCACGAGGGGGAGTCGCGTGCTCGGGAGTTCGGGACGGGCGCTCGGCCCGCGGGCGACCGTGTGCATTACGGTTAAAGTTCCTATAGATGACTGTATGACTGTATAGATAGCTATTTATATTATGTCTGCGGCTGTGGAAGTTTGCTTCACGATTTTTATTTTACAAGGCTTCCGCGTTTTTTAATGCAGGAAAATGGCAAAAATTATCTCAACGTTGCATTTTGATAAGTTATACGATGCAAGTAATGAAATTAATTTTCTATAGTAAAAGAAAAACTGGTTACAATAATTTGAACATCGATAGATTTCATCACCCGTGCGTGCGTATGAAAGGACCACACATTCTTAATTTTCAACAAATTCAGTACTTCTATACTTGTACAGCGTCATGAAATAGTTGCAATGATTTTCCAACAAGTCTTCTTATACAGCTTCAATATTCTGCATAGCACAGACTTAAAAAACGACCGAAACAATACATCTTCAAAAACTATAATACGAGCTACCCGCCCATGCTCCACATGCCCACTATTCTCCAGTTCATGAAACGCCTTTCCAAGCGTTTCTTGGATTCTGCTGTAAAGCATCGCAACCCCCTGATCGCATCGGCCGCCCGATACGAACCCTCTAAAATTAGTAAGATTCGCCGACCAAGGCATACTTTCGTAGGGAAACTAGCACGCTTAAGAAACCCAGACGCAAGCAGCCGTCTTTCCATCCTCGCCGTCGAGGCCCGTCGCGACACCCCGTTTCATACCCTCCGCCTGTAGTCCAAAATCAGTCCCTAATTAATGACATCACTCAGATCCAGCCTGTCCCTTTGCTGCCATCCCCCAGGGACACCCTAAGCCGAGGCTCGTACCCCACAGGGGGAGGGGGCCTTAGCGTGAACTCGCTTAGTTTGTAAGTTTATTGTCTTGGATGTCTTACACTCAAGGCACCCACAGGATAGTCCGGTTGAGCAGACGACAACCTCCTAGGTTGATCTGAGATGCCATATCGAAAAAAAAAACCTGCTCCACATCTTTCTCCAAACCGTCCTATCTCCCAAACTGGAATCAACTATGAGACAATCACAAGATTCCATTGAAATCGGTGTTATTCATTAGCGTGTACGGACAGGTATTCGGTAGCAGATAATGATGAAATGCTAACACAAAACAAAAACAATTCTGAGAAAAACTCGCTACGATCTATCTTTAGTATTGGTTAGTGCTACCCTATCTATGTCTTGACATAATATTAACCTGATTATGATTCTCTCATTTCGCAGATCTCAGATTTCAAAACATTCAATCTTGTACCTACAGCCTACTAAATAATTTTCGTAAATATTGATGACTCAGTTGAAAACAACACTGATTTTAAATCTAAACGTGACTTCAAATCTGCTTTAGAGTGTCATACAAAATAGAACGAAGAAAAATAAAAGATGTAAAGAGAGAAAGAGATACACACTGAAACTGCAGAAAGAGGAGAAATAATTTTTAAGCGACAGAAAAGTGGGAACTGTTTTAAATCCTTTACTCACTCCTACACAGATTTTAGGATCCCTGGCTTATTACGTAAGGTGAAGTGCTTACATGTATGTTCATTATACGTCAAGAATGCACGATGGTACGGGTTAGTGTGATTACTAAAAATGACAATCCGTAGCCAGTTTTTACCTACTTACTTGATAATTGATACTTTCATACCTTAATGAAGAATGAAGGTGAAAATTACTGCCAGCAATACATACATTCAAGGTCTTTTTTCAGTCTCTGTATTCCCAACTATATACACAGCCACAGCAGCACAGCCACAGCCTACAGCCAGCTACAGCCTTCTGGGGGCTGACAGCGATCGGTCGAATTTTTGACGCCATTTATGCTTTTTCTGCTTTTAAACTTTAAATTCCTTTTTTTTCACAATTTGAAAGATAAGTTGACATAATTGACTTACAATTTAATTTAATTATGGTACTAGCCCAGCTGTGGGACAACAAAATCTAAAATCAACACAATAGTGATGCAGTCCAGCTTCCACAGTTGGTTCCATATCTGTCTATACAGGTATCAATTTTAAAGTATCCTTTTTAATGACACGTACTACACACTTGCTAAAGCGGGGTTGAAGGGCGTTCACACCTGTTCCTCAGTTATCGGACAAGCCTGCAGGCGTTGCGTGGCTCAGGGTTGCCGAAATACATATGAATAAATTAATTTGGTTGAAATACTAGCTTATGCCCGCGACTTCACGGTAATTGTCCCGATACTGATCGTACACATATTATAGTTTTACATAATAAAACTATAATATGTGTCAATCCAGGTTATTAATTATCTGAGTGCCAAATTTCATCTGAATCCGTTCAGATTAGTTTTTGAGTTAAAGAATTACAAGGATCCATCCATCCATCCTCACTAACTTTCCCATTTATAATAGTAGACTTCTTCGTATCGTTGGCATGACAAATTTTATATTTTGCCAGTCCAAAACTTTTTCCGCCGCATCTTTGGTGCCAGCGCGAAGGTCATTTCAGCTACATGTTTTGGGCTAAGGAGGCAGGATAAGAGATGGAGCATAGCTTGCGACACAGCTCTATATAGTAACACTGCGGGTAAGTGCTTTTATTCTGCAATAGATTTTACCCACGGGTTCACTCGCGTTCAACTCTTCACTTCACTCGCTGAATGTTTTAAATACATATAACCTGTGACACTCGAGGATAATGTAGTTTCCCATTAGTGAAAGAATTTTCGTTATTAAATCTATAGTTCCGAAGATTAGTTTGGATATTGAGATGTCCAAACTTACAAACGCACAAACTTTAGGTACCAATGAACTATTATGAAAGATTAATTCAATTAAATGAAAGGCTTATGTTTTCCATAGTGTAATGAAAACATATTTCATTAGTCGATTTAATTTGAGGGAAAGAGCCTCACGTCCCAGCCGCCGCGGGGGACGCCCTGGGCGTCGGGGGTCACGTGGTGGCCCCCGGCCACCGTAGGCGCGGGCCTGTGGACGGCGAGTTATGGGCTAGCTCGCCGTCCGGCCGTCTTATGACGACAGGCATTCGTGTTCCACGCGCGCCTCAAAGAGATGTCAGCAACCACGTAGAGGTCCGCACGGGCCGATGCCTGCCACGGCTGCGGGACTGTTCGAAAGCGATACCGCGGCCCTACACAAAGGGCAAAGAAGGAACATGGGTCATTTGATGATTTCCCTTGCGAAAAAAAAAGTGGATTTAATTTAATTATGGTTTCGCTGTATAAACCAATATTTTTTTATTTTTACGTCACTAAATAACATTCTGTTGTCAGACAGAAGAGTCGTTACAATCTATAGTCGTCTTATTATTATGTCTGATGCTAAAGAATGTGTAGCTAGGTATATTTTCTGTTTTTTCATCCCTATTAAAATACATTTTATATTTTAGTTGTCAGCGCTGGATTCCTTTAACGGAGAAGAATTGAGTTGTTCTCAGAAAAACGTTATCTGCTTACTGACGTAACAATATCTACGTAAGTGTAAAATCAAACCTTATTCACCCGCTTGTACCTAGAAAATCAGTTACAAATAACAATATAAAATCAAATTGAAATAAGTTAAATAAAATTTAACAAGACGACAATGGCTCAATCGCTTTTATCAGTCGATATGCATATTATAGATTTTGTACGATTTTTATTTGATTGGTTCAAAATTTGCCACAGTGTGACAATCGTGTTATGCTGTGAGAGTCTGCATCATTGAATAGATTTAACAACGTGGCAGCTCACCTACGGAAATGAAAATTGAATTTTAACCAGTAACTTTTGTACATTTTCGAAAAATAGTGTTACAGCTAAATTAGACCGATTTTTGATTTTCTATAGAAACAGAAATTTCCAATAATCTTTTTTTAAAAAGACATTTCGAAAAATTCTCTGTCAAGTTTTTAGACTTATGTATCCTGCTTATGCGTACGAAGTTCAATTAAAATCGATTCAGTCATTTCGAAAAAAAAAACACTTGATAGTTTGTATGAAATGCCGTAAGACGTAAACGCCCTTATGCTCCTTAAGTGAGTTGAGTTACAAGTGTACTGACAAAAGTTTGCCTTGACTGGGCTAGACATCATCATCTCCCTAGCCTTTTCCCAACTATGTTGGTGTCGGCTTCCAGTCTAACCGGATGCAGCTGAATACCCATATACATGGAGCGACTGCCTATCTGACCTCTATAACCCAGTTAGTACTAGGTAATACGATACCCCTTGGTAAGACTAGTTGTCAGAGTTTTTGGGCCACTGACTACCTGAAACGACCGTCAAAGATCTACAAATGACAGTCGGGACCAACGGCTTAACGTGCTTTCCGAGGCACGGAGGAAACTCGTTATGTAATGGGTGGTCACCCATCCACAGACCAACCTAGGCAAGCACGGCTTAACCTAAAGATCGATCCGAGCGGCTGTTATTATTTTGCCACGAGCTCCTCCTTGACTGGGCTAGACAAGTCCACTCAATTCTGGATAATTTTTTCTCAAAAGACCATCTCAGACGAGAATCTGCATGATACTCGGATCATCTGACCAACACAATGTCTGGACTTTAAAAGAGACGGGGACTTCTGAGTTTCTTTCGGCTAAGAGGTTGCATTGCATGAAATTCTAATCTAATTTCTAGTACTAATAATATTTAGGCATTCGTTTTAGTGTTAGCATAAAGCGTGGCAAAAATGGTCTAAGTTATATTGCATGCCCTTTACGTGTCTTAAAAAAGTCTGCTTCACACAGCAGTGTTCGGGTTTCTAATGTATTCGATCAAAAGATACAACTAATTAATATGACGTGAACCGCTTTGTTTGAATAAAAAATTAAATGTTGGAAGCAGGTGTCGTCGGCATCACCACAAGAAATGTCAGTATGATTTGATTAATATCACAAACTACATTAGTATACATCGTATTGTGGTTTCTATTTATTATTTCATGTTTTTATTCAGTCCCGCCTGAGGGGGCCACGTATTTGTAGTCGTGGTCTTGAGCAGGACCTTAGAGTCGTAAGTCATGTAGTTAACAATTTGTGATAGGTCTTTCTTTCTTTCAAAAAAAACCTTGCCCCACACTAGGAATTTCTCTTGTATCGTGGGTGCGTTTACAAACATTTAAACTCACATACACAAACAGCCAGACCCGGAACATCTATCTGTAGATCATACAAATATTTGTTCCGGCGGGGATCGAACCCGCGACACGCAGCTCAGCGGCCAATCGCTCAGCCACTGCGCCAACCGTGCCGTCAGGACTTATTTTTTATTAAGGGTAGTTTCGTACGTAATATGAGCAAGTACTTTCTAGTATCTAACGCCATACACACGTAAACACCATATCAGTGACGAAGTTTCCATGCAACTTGATTCCTACCGAATACCCTTTGAAAAATGGCACTGTCAGCATTCTATAATATAATCACATTAAAGATATGTATATACACCATCGGCTTAAATCTTACAAAAATTGACCCTTCGCTACTGCACCATATCTTTAGTGACCTAACTGTAAGCTACTTCGGACGTAATCTTCTAAAATAATTTTAATTACAGGCTTGTACGTTTACATATTAGTCAAAATATATCGTCTGTCTTGGGAATCGAACCCAGGTCCAGCTATGGATCTTGCTACCACTGGACAAACGTGGCGGCTCTTAATTCGTACTCTTTCTACAACATGTATCTGAAAGATGTGCTAACATTTAAGGATGTGGTCTAGACTATCAAACAACCAGTCTTTCAAGGGGTACCGTATTACCCAATATTAACTGGGTTGTGGAAGTCAGAGAGGCAGTCGCTCCTTGTAAAATATTGGTGTTCAGCTGCATCCGGTTAGGCTGGAAGCCGACCCCAACATAGCTGAAAAATGGCTAAGCAGATGATGATGTATGGACCATCAAAGTATCAAACTTACAAATTTTGTATAATAATTTAATGAAAAACAGTTCTTTACAGAAAGAAGTTTGACTGTCTGTACCACACACCCTTAAATTTAAACACACTTTTTTTTAATATACGCTGTATTTTACCTAATAAACCATTTTTACACAGTTTTTCATTTCATAGAAAAATCAAAAAAGTATGAAACTGACACAAGCTATTGAAAGGCTTGTAACGTCAATGCTGTTTACAATTGTTATCAAAATACGTAAAATTTCGACCGCGCTTACCATTTTTTTTTTTAAGACTGCCCCATAATAGAAATTTCTCCCGTATCGTGGGTGCGTTTACAAACATATAAACTCACATACACAAACTGAATTTGTCTATAGACCGACTGCTTTAATCAGTCCTCGCGAAGGTATCAATTTAAATAGAATATTCTGAAGGTTAATCACGTATTATTGCAAATAGGATCGTAATACCTACGTGAATTATGGTTATTTTAAAGCAAATAACCTGTGGGATATTGTTAGGACTTGTACACGCTTAATGTGCCTTTGATGGGGCAAGGTGGAGGACTCATTAAAGCGGTCGGTCTATAGTCTCTCGGAGTATTACGTACCGACGAAAGAATAAAAAATGTAACGATAGTAAGTCTGTTATAAATATTATGAGTGCACGTCAATTGTTTTTAAAATAGACTTCTGTCCCAACGATAACTCGATTATAGTTAAAATTTATATCGAGTTAAATGTTGATGCCCATAAAAAAAAATAGAATAGTTTACTAGTTGCATGGAATAAAATGCATTAAACATTGTTGCGTTGTTTTATTTCTTTCATAATGTGCTTGTTTTTGGTTATAATGTTAAAGTTTCAGAAATTAGTTCCGCAAATCTATTCCGCAGACTATCAAAGTTGCCGACATAGCTCACACAATTAGCAAACTGAAATGGCAAGAGGCTGTGGCCATATTAGCCGTGGAACCGATTACCGTTGAGCTAGACGGATTCTTGATTGGAAGCCGTAAATCGGCTAGCGGAAGGTGGAACGCCACCGCGATGCCCGTCAGTCTAGGTGGAGCGAAGATCTCCGCAGAGTGGTTGGTAGTAACTGGATGAGAGTTTCCGAAATTTGAGGTCGCTTTGAGAGGCCCATGTGCAGTGGACGTGCTGAGGCTGATGATGAAAAGCAATCCAATGGATCACTGTTGTCTTTACTGGCTAGTTTATAAATCCTCTCATTGCATTAGGGTTTATAATTTCAGTACCTAAATAATATTTATCCTCAGGATCCAACTGCTACTTCTACTTACTTACATTGACTTACACAATAGAACTAAAGTTAGTTCCAGTCAGACAGTAATTGTATGGAAAATGGCGTGAATGCCTCTGTCTGCGTTTACCCCAGTCTATTATCTAGACAGGTTGAAGATAAGCCTTAAATTGTTATAGATGTTCCTGGAGATGTAACATTAATTGAATAAAAGCCAAGCAGATGATACAAGCAAGGATATCGATTGAAATACGCGCACTAACGCTTCCTTTACTACTACTTACTTTTTTTTCCTAAATATATATTTATATTTATTTTATTCATTTTGTGTGTTTTTATGTATTTTCTCGCAGAACGGATGGCCGATGGGGCCGAAAAGTTCTGGAGTGGTGTCCGCGAACTGGAAGACGTTGCGTTGGAAAGCCTCCCACTAGGTGGACCGATGACCTGGTGAAGGTTGCAGAGATCCGCTGGATGCGAGTCGCACGGGACCGGTCAATGTGGCGACACTAGGGGGAGGCCTATGTCCAGCAGTGGACGTCTTTCGGCTGAAATGATGATGATGATTTATTTTGTTCAGACATCTAAATGCTTTCGTTGTATCTGCGTTGGTGTGTTCACTTCTGCAAATGTATTATTATATCATTTAAAATTGGTTTCTAGTTACGATAGTAAAGTAGGGATTTAAAACTTCTTTCCGAATCGATGGTGGGAAGGTACAAACGCCAGCACATCAAGTGTAATGCAATCTGTCAAATTTCTTTAATAGCGTTTCAACTTTATCGCCAGAGCATTAGGTTCAAGGTTAATTGGGAATATGACAGTTTCGGGTAGCTTGATGTGCTCTCGACCCGGACTCCGCTGCTGTTTGCTACATTCAAGTCCTGGACGGTGCAGTTAATAAAGCTTATTAATATTTGAAAAGCAATTATTTACGAGCACTAGTTGACGGAAAATCCTGAAGTGTTTAGCAATGTTTTAAATATTTATTATTTCTCTTAGTATTTCAGAAAGTCAAAGGGAATTCCGAGCAAATTTATCAGCTTCGAAGAAAACCTTCTGGAATTTTTTTCCGATCATTTCGATGGAGGAATTAATTCAATATTTTTTTTCCATATTCTAACATTATTAGCATTTAGCTATCTAATTGATCTTGTACGTACTTCCAAGACTAGAGAATTTATGTATTGTGCTGGAAAAGACGGTATTAGTATTTATCTTCCTTCCAGCCTCAATAATATCTGCGTTTGTACTTACCTATTCTTCTTCTCGAATCGATAACTTAGATGTCCTTTGTACTAAGCTTATAAGATGTTTGAAGGTACACAAGGAGACTTAATGCCATTGTTGTCATTATATCTTACCGTTATTGATGTATCTAAGTGTTGTTATTGTGAAATCTATAAGTAACTCAACATCTGCCTAATGTTTTCCCAACTATGTACGTTGTGAAAAATCGAACTAACAGCGCCATCTTTTTTATCAAAACATTACAAGACATTATTGTACAAATATTAACCAACTAGCACTTTGCCCGCGACTTGGTCCGCAAAAATTGTGATAGCTCAGCTATTATGCATGATATAAAAATACTTTATAGCCTATAGCACCTACTAATAATGATGCTTTCAATCAGTGATTTTTTTGAATTGGGTCATTATTTCCGGAGATTACCCCTTACGTAAAAACTTACTATTTATTATATTAGTATAGATAACAGTAACTCTCCTCTGACAACATCATTCGAGCACCACACAATTCTCAAAGCACTACACCTGCTATAATTTCTCAAGTCTTGCATCACCAAGCAACAGTAGTAAATATAGTTTTCTTTATACAAATACGTATTAAAATCCTAAGCCCATTCGCGGCAAAAAGCTAGCACACACACAAAGAGGACCGCGATCACTAGAACCGATAACATATCGGTGGCTTCCGTCGATAGTTGAACAAAAAAAGTGTACAGCGATAAACTTTAACACCTACTGAAGGGCAAACGTATTAATTATTGTGTATTAACTTTAATGAGAATTGTGTGCGACACAGCGTTAGGGCTTGCGTTAACTATTGATTAAACTCTTGGTAACGTGGTATAAATTAGCTCAGTCTATCGACATCAGTGGGGTAGGGTCACTTTATACAACATTAGTTTTAGTATATGCGAAACCTGAAACACGTGAACGTGTAAAGAATTTATGTACAAAATTTCAAAACTGTATCATTAAAAATCACAAAGTTATAAGCTTGTTCTTGTTCTGCTTGCTTGTTCCGCACAAAAACGTGCTCACCACGCAGCGCGCGCCTCCAGCGTCGTCTTGAGCTCATTGATAATAATAATTTGGTAGTAGGTACCTAAAGTCGCTCGGTATTCAACTTTTAACTTTTTTAAATATTTTTGGGAAAAAGTATAACAAGGTTTTAAAATTATTGGAATCGATTCAGTTACTTATAATGAACAAACTATATTTAGGTTTCGCATATACTAAAAATAATGTTGTATAGCGATTAGGTCTGAACACAGTTATTTCAACTGAATAACAAAATATAGCAACCCGCTTGTAATCCTCGTAGGGTTAAGACGACTTATTCATCAACTGGCGAGTGTGAAACTCGCGCGTGCGCATACCGAATAGTTCATAAACATTTCCCCAGATATCTTAAGTCCCATTTAATAGTGGGCGAGCCTATTGCCATCAAGCGGGCACGAATCCAGACTCTGGTTGCTAATGAGAAACACTCAATAACACTTTACCAGATCCAGGACCTCATGTTCAGTCGTGCTTGCAACCACTAGATATATTTTGTAAATTCAGTTTCTTTTATGAACCAAACCTAAACAAAGTTATAGTCGTTCACCGATAACCACGATCGGTAAAGTCAAAAATTGACTTATTAATAAATGAAAAACGTATGTCAATCGTGTTGAAAGCCTTTTTTGAAATATTAAAAAATGCTAAGCGGTTGTCAATTGCCAGCCCCCGTAGCATGACCACCGTAGACAAGGATTTCTTTGACGGAAGAATCGACAAAATGACAGATTGTGTCAACACAATGACAGATTTCTTTGCACTAGGTGTCATTTTGTGGATTCTTCCGTCAAAGAAATCCTTGTCTACGTGGTCATGCTACGGGGGCTGGTCATTGTATCCAGCTACCGATCATAGTCAATAGCTTCGTCATACAAAGTTCAACGGTAAAAATCGGTCTTAAATCGTTACTATGTACATATTATATTCTTATTTTTTCATTAATAGTTTTATTTATTTACTTTGCGTTTGTACATTATTTACAAACTGTAAATAACGAAGATATGTGCTTTATCGGAACTCTGAAGCGAGCCTTGAAACATCTGGCACACTCTAGTTCTGCTGTATACCAAATCTTTTTTGGTCTTAATGAAAACTGGAACCGAGAACAGCCTAAACCGCTGGGTCTAACACAGCATACTATTTGCACATGAGCTCCGAAAAGCATACTATAAAAATAAGAACTAAGGAATGATTTTATAAAAAAAAAACTATCTGAAAAAAAACCGACTTAACCGAAAAACACTAAAAAGTCTAAAATAACTTTACTTTTGGAAGTCAGTGACTTTGTTTGTTTCATTGACATTTTTGTCACCGACTTCCGAAAGTACACACAAATCTTGTCATGAAATAATATTTACATTGTAACTAGAAGTTATTAAGGGATATCATGTCATCAACATAGCCCAAGAAGAAAAAAATACGCATGAAACGAATAAAAAACAAATCGGGTCGTCAATGATGAAGTTATGAGGTAACAAAACATAAAAAATACAACCGAATTGAAAACCTCCTTTTTTAAGTCGGTTAAAAATTCTAGGGTTTTAAACACCGGTAGGTACAAATTATAATACTATTAGTAGCACGGCATGCGGCGACACATTGTGGCGACAGACATAGACAGGTATCGAACGTTGGTGTAATTTTGCAAAACGACGACCGGATACGTGTGCAGCTCAAATACTGGTTCTCAACTAAGAGTTGGCTACAAAATAAGGTCATGTGTTTCTCCCCGTGACAAATGAGTTGATTCTGAAGCGTTACTATCAACAACATACAATTCACGACTAATGTACAATTACACAATACACAATTTGGTTGAAGCGGTTCTCTGCACAGTAATGTCGATTATGGTCACTCATCATTTACGTAACCATTGAACAAGGTATGCATTCAATTAATCCGGTAACGTTTGTCGAACTGCACCACTATTAAGCATGACTTCCTTATTCGTTGCTATTACTGTTGAGTTGTTACATAACATCACGCCTATAATCCCTAGAGTGTTAGGCAGAGGTGTACCTCAATAGTACACCCACATTTCGTCAGTTATGTTTAAGTATCATGAAGGCAACCCTATTGCCATCAATCGGGTACAAATCCAGATTCCGTGCTGCTACTAAGAAAATTCCCGGAAAAACCCAATAACTTTTTGCCTGACCCGGGAATCGAACCCAGGACCTCATGCTCAGCAGTCGCGCTTGCGACCACTCGACGAACGAAGCAGTCAATGAGTTTTTACTGATACAGTTAAAAGTCATTAAAAAAATAATGCCCGTTTTCTGAAAAAGCATAGCGAACTCATTTCATTTATTCAACTAACAATTTTTACATCGTACTCAGTTAAGATCCGCAGCGCTGAAGTCAATATCTAACCAAATCTAAATCAATTGCCAACCCTGGTCACTATCGTCACCTACATTTCCCTAACTTGACTCACAAGTTACATAGAATAAAACGTTGATAAATTCTTTTGTTGATTTCTCCGAAATTAAAAGAAAAAAATTCTGTTCCCAGATTCAAATGAGTCATGGTCAGTTATCGGCCATTCATTCATCATTATAAATGCGAAAGTTTTGTGAGGATGGATAGATGTTTGTTACTCTTTCACGCAAAAACTACTGAACGGATTTGGATAAAATTTGACTTATAGATAGTTTATTAATTGGATTAACATATAGGATACTTTTTATCCCGGTAGCAAAGGCAGTTACCGAGCTACACGCGGGCGAAGCCGCGGGCATAAGCTAGTGTTCCATAATTTTTCATTTAGTGACAATAAATGTATCCACCCCGACCCTTGCTTAAGCCAGTAGTTTTAAATCAGCCCCTAAATAATAATTTCACTCAGATCCAGCCTGTCCCTTTGCTGTCCTCCCCAGCAATGCCCTAAGCCGAGGCTCGTACCCCACAGGGGTGCCCTAAGCGCGCTGTCGCTTAGTTTATAAGTTATTTGCCCCAGGCTGGAGGCCTTACACTCAAGGCACCCACAGGATAGTCCGGTTAAGCAGAAGCCAGCCTCATAGGTTGACTTGCTAGATGTCATACAAAAAAAAATATTTTGTAGGGTAATCGAAATCCGTGGGTATACAACATTATTTTTAGTATATGCGAAACCTGAATATAGTTTGTTCAGAATAAGTAACTGAATCGATTCCAATAATTTTAAAACCTTGTTATATTTTTTCCCAAAAATATTTAAAAAAGTTAAAAGTTGGACACCGAGCGACTTTAGGTACCTACTACCAAATTATTATTATCAATGAGCTCAAGACTACGCTGGAGGCGGGTGCTGCGCGGTGACCACGTTTTTGTGAGGACAACTAGGTAACAGAACAAACTTATAACTTTGCGATTTTACATGATACAGTTTTGAAATTTTGTACATTAATTCATTACATACAAATACTAGACACGTGTTTCAGGTTTCGCATATACTAAAACTAATGTTGTATAATAACAGACGCATGGGTCCATCTCCAAGTTTTAGACTGGAGAGTCTGATACTACTCAAAACAATACATTCACTCAGCAATCATGTACATTATGGGTGTAAAAGTTACCCTTAACGAAGCCGAAAGGCACTTGTTCTCCCCGTCATTGCGATATTTTTTTTTTCTAGAGCTCACCTCGGAGCCTAGTAACCTTCTAGTTACGGAGCTATTGGGGGTCAAAGTTCCAACTTTTTCTCAAGTTTTTTTTTTAAATAGAAGTTTTTTATAGTATAGGTAACTTTACTTTAAATACCTCCACGATTCACGTACTTATTCAATGCATCCATCAGCACAATGTTTTGAGTGAATGTTTTGTGTTTGGAGTCCTACCGTAAAACCGTACTGTGATTTTACGGTATAATTGAAAAATTTTCTTCATAGAACCAACATCGTAATCTCGAAAAAATAATCAGCTGTCCCATGCAATTTGGCCGAGTTGGTTTTGAAGTTTTGTATGGGACAGCTGATAATTTTTGCGAGATAATTGTATTGGTACTATGGAGATGAGGAGCGAATCTGAATTTTAGACTTAATCCGCACGCATGTAAATGTGAAATCTAAAATATCTGTACTAATATTATAAAGCGGTATTTGTTTGTAAGTTTGTATGTAGGAGGTAATTAATCTCTGGAATGAATGATCCAATACTAAAAACTTTTTCACTGTTAGAAAGATATATTATTCGTGGATGCTATAGGCTATAAAATATATTTATATCATGCATATTAGCCGAGCTATCAGAATTTTTGCGAACGAAGTCGCGAGCGAAATGCTCGTCGTATATAAACACGTGTCACGCTTCTTTAACCACCAAAGTTCACGTTCATAAAGCACTGAACTGGTGACCTTCCCTTCATTCAGTAACATGGGGTAAAAATACCGTGCGTTAGGCGACGTGCTCACGACACGTGGCGCGTCAACCACTTAAGCCGCGCCTAATGACCGCTCGCAGAC
Organism: Noctua fimbriata; assembly: GCA_905163415.1. Lineage (NCBI taxonomy): Eukaryota > Metazoa > Arthropoda > Insecta > Lepidoptera > Noctuidae > Noctua > Noctua fimbriata. Next base: position 10,386,508 of record LR990921.1, read on the forward strand.
GAGTGATGGGAGCGCCATAGAGGAAAGGGTAACTACGATGGGACGTGTAGGTAGAATATAGTAGAAGTGTATTTTTTTTAACCGATTCGCACTGAATCCGTGACCGTCATTCCTGATATGAGGCCTGTGTTACAGCTGCAGTGAATATCATAGTTTTTTGGTGAAAGTGTTTTTAATCTAGATGATGTTTATTGTACTCAACGCTCACTTAGGAATACATGTTTTTTTTTTTAATGAAATAAACAAATTAGTGTAATTTTCAGGGCAATGAGCTATCGTCATAATGCAAGACACGTGGGTTTTTGACAGCTAATGATGATTACTTAGACAATATGGTAATTGACGATGTTGAAGTATATGCATAGAGATATCGATAAAATATCCGCAACGAGATTTACCAAAAAATATTTTGCACATGACTTGCCATTGAAAACTGTTTCACAGCTTCTATTAGCAGATAAAAACATTAACATACTCGATAAATATCGTGACTTGTAAAAGCTTTTATTTTATAATGGAAGTCTTACGCGCTATTTTTACACACGATAGAAGCTCTCAGTCGTGGTTTAGAACCGCGACTGAGAGCTTCTATCAACGATTTATAAAAATCAGCCACCGTCCTCCCAGAGTCACAATGCATCTCTCCACTAACCTAAAACGGCTACACTGTGCATCTACGGCATACTCTGTGCTGTACGAGGGCTGCACCATAGCCCGGCGAAACGCGACGGGCGTCCGATGTCGTCCGCCCAGCGCCCCAGCCCAATTAACAATGCACTCCAGCTATTTCGATTTTTAAAGATGCGGAATTATTTTTTTTCAATAATTTTGTATGGCATGTCGTGGACATGCAAATCTCTGAAATAGAAAAGGTAATCTAAGTCATAATCAGCAGACTTCTTCGGTCTAGTGGTCGCAAGCGTGACTGCTGAACATGTGGCCCTGCCCTGGTTTCGATTCCCAGGCCGGGCACAGTGTTATTGGGTTTTTTCCTCAGGAATTTCTCAGTAGCAGCCACGGAATCTGGATTCGTGCCCGGTAGATGGCAATAGGGTCGCCCCCTATTACATGGGACTCAAACATAACTGAAGTGTGGTGGAGGGTGAAATGTGGGTGTACTATTAAGTATGCCTCTGACTACCCCTTCGGGGATTACAGGCGTGATTTTATGTATGTAGGTACATATCATAATCAGCCTATAATCCCACTGCTGGGACACAGGGCTCCCTCTTATTAGAGGGAAAGGGCCACGCAGGCCCAGTGCGGGTGTGTAGATGTCACATCGTCCTTCACCGTCATCTATAGCTACTCGCTAAGTCGCTTTTAGAGGGTACACTACCCAAGGCTCACAATCAGTACTTTACTTGCTAATGCCAGATACGCCAGTGAATGCAGGAGGTTTTATTTGACTTAATGGCAGGTCAAAGGGCAATGGAGAAATTTTTGCTCTGACAGTTTTTTTGCGTCATTCTATTCAAAACAGCTGAAGAGATCCCAGGCAACTAACCAAACGCTGAAGAGATTCTCAAAAGATACTAGGGCCCCATAAAATTGCATACAATGCTCGCTTAGTAATAAATGTTTTTTTTTTTAATTAAATGAAAAAATTAATGTTCTTTTCAGGGCAATGAACTATTGTCATAATGCAAGACACATGGATTTTTGACAGCTAATGAAGATTACTTAGATAATATGATAATTGTGCTGTTATGTGAATGTTTTGCTGTCATGGCCATATCTAATAAATTGCTATTCAATCCTTTGTGTCTTTTGAAAAGTTCAAGGGTGAAATATTTGTAGGCGCGTAAAAACAGGAATTGCAAACGCATGCCTCAACCTGGTTTATTGACAGTTACATGAATTCTATAACGGCTTGTACCTACACCAATTAGCTACTTCAGCACTCCTGGTACTTCGATTATTATTAAAATGGATATAAATAACACGTTCCTGGTATTTTAAATTGTTTTTATGCAAGTAGCGCGAATCGTCTTTAATTTTATCAAGAATTTCATGTTTCGACCTAATTTTTTTCCACAACGAAAATAAACCTCGTTTATTGGTAAAATACAGCGCAAAGAGCTTTTCTGGATAATGGACGGAAATAAGCTAAATCTTAAATCCATGTTGTTTGTATATTTAGCACTAAATATACAAACAACATGGCTAGCTATTGCCCGCGAAATTTTTATGAACATGCCTGAGAGAAAAAGTAGCCTATGTGCTATTCCAGACTATCTCTGTGCCTTTCATCCAGATCAGTTCAGCCGTTCGGGCGTGATTGAGTAACAAACATTCATTGCATGTAATGTAAAATGTAAGTAAGATTGGAGGATACAGAAAATTCGCGATAAACAACTATTTTCTTCGAATCCATAGTCAATATAAATCGTTGAAAATGTTTTACAGTATTGTATATTCATATCTCTAATGAGTCCTTCAAAATTACAGTTTCTAATACATAGTTTACTGACAGATGAGTACATTTAAATTGTTTAGGTCCTAGGTAATCTACGTAGGTACTTAGCAGATGTTCAGTTTAGAGTGTTCAAATTGCTCTTCATATCTTGGGAAGCTAGTGGCTAAATAATGACAGTCGCTCGGATCAATCTTCAGGTTAAGCCGCGCTTGCCTAGGTTGTTCTGTGGATGGTTGACCATCCAATACATACCGAGTTTCCTCCGTACCTCTGACAACACGTTAAGCCGTTGGTCCCGGCTGTCATTTGTAGATCTTTGACAGTCGATACATGTAGTCAGTGGCTCGAAAGTCTGACAACCAGTCTTCCCAAAGGGTATCGTATTACCTGGTAATAACTGGGTTCGAGAGGTCAGATAGGCAGTCGCTCCATGTAAAATACTGGTATTCAGCTGCATCCGGTTAGACTGGAAGCCGACCCCAATATAGTTGGGAAAAGGCTAGGCAGATGATAATCTTACACACCATTGCACAGTATCAACAACAATATCACAATAACGAAAATTCAACATATCAACAAAAAAACAAGCCCAAACCCTCATAACCGAACAAAGAAACGTTTAAACCAACATCATACACAAACACAACACAATTCATAAATCCCGTACAAACAAAATTCTACAACACGACATTCGGAGTTCCCGAACATTTTTAATCACAAACTGCACGGAGCATGAAGCACAGTGCACACAAATAAAAAACAGACGTGCACAATAATAAAATCGAAGCATTTAATTAACATCCCTAACACTTGTTCGTGTGAAATTACTCGCTGGGTGAAAAAAGACTACACAGTGTCCTCACACATTGGCGACGACAGATTTATAATAATTAGAAACGATACACACTGATGTTAGGGACGGCTCGCATGTCCCGGTGATCATTATTATGTTAATTGTTTCGTTGTTTTGTAACAATATGGGCAGGTGTGATCAAGACTGCTTTTTCCTGTTGACTAAAGTTTGCAAGAAGCTTTGTACCAGGCACATTAATGATTTCAACTGTAGATGCAATGCTTTTGTAGCACTCGTGGGCACATAGTACAAAAGATTATCATTTTAAATCTGGCACTCTCAAGACTAAAACCATAAAAGTTTTTAAAACTGACATGGTCACTAACATTATCATTAACACTGAAAACGGGACATTTACCAAGTATTTGTTTTGAGTTCTCGATTTATATAATGGCGCTCTGTTGCAAGCACCATGATCACGGATAAACTGAAATTATAGACCAAAAAAGGAAAAACCGAAAAAGTGCCGAATAAGTTTCGCGAGTTTACACATTGAGTTTCGTGTGTTGGGAACAGAATCGAGTTGTGAGTGAGAATGGTAGCGGTACCGAGCGCAAAAAACGAAGTTAAAAGAGGGTAGACCGATTTGTCTGCTCATAAAAACCCACCCGCAAAAACTTCAGTTTATTCGTGATCATGGTGCTTGCCACAGCGCCGAAATATCGGGAATTCAAAACAAATAGTAAACACGGTAAATATTCCGTTTTCAGCGTTAATGATAATTAAGTCTAAGACCACCTACGCGACGATTACGAACTGTTACGCAAAGTCTACGAGGCGTCTACGCGATATGAATGCCTAGGTACAAGGTACACTTCAAGGTACGATTCGCGATACTCGATACTAAAACTGGTAATTATATTTTGTCCGATACATTGCCTGACCGTATGTCTCAATCCTCCTAAAATAGTCGCCATAGCTTTCATCTCATTATGCAGTGACAATTATATGTCTGTTGACGGATCCCGTCAATTCTGTCCCCTAATTCAAAGGCGTAAGGTTTAAAATATGATCTCAGTAATATTGTAAACAGATTTCGTACAAAGTTTGTTGTATCCTTGTATCGTTATCCTTGTTTTCTTGCGGGGTAAGCAGATATGCTAGATCTTTTTGTCACACATAATAATATAATGTTACTTATATTCGTGGCGAATGATTAATGAGAGTAGGTACACAAGTCCTTACTGTCGTGTCCCATCCTAGCGTGGTTTACTCATTATCAGATCTAGTAGACCTTTGTGAGCAATCAGAGCTTTGTGAAACAAAACATAAAATCACGCTTGTTATTCCTATGGGGTTAGGCAGTGATGTACTGTAATAAGTACGGTGTAACTATACAAAATTATATAAATATCAAGCTTATTGCCACCGACAGGGCACAAATCTAGGCTCAGAGCTACTGAGAAACGTTGTTCGACCTGGGAAACAAAACCAAAAATGGAATGCTGATTCTGAACCACGAAATTCTGTTAAAAAGCAATAGGGACGAATTAAGACTGACGGGCGACTCGTAAGGCCGCATCAGTGCAAGATGTAACGCATTTTGCAATAAAGGGATAATTTCCGCTAATAAAATAAGTTGGAATAGTTCTACTATTATGCGAGGATGGATGGATGGATGTTTGTGATTCTTTCACGCAAATCTACTGAACGGATTTAGATAGATATTAAATAGTTTACCTATAACCTGACCTGAGGATACTTTTGATCCCATTAGTACATCCCGTCGGATAATTACAGAACTTGACGTGGGCGAAGGCGCCGCGGGCTTAAGCTAAAATAGGTGTATTTACATTCCTATCATTTAGTTATGTCTGCTGTAATTCGTGTTGACACAGAATATCCGTATTTTACTAATTTAGGGGCTAAACAAGTGACATACATGTTCTAAACGTTTCGTATTTAGTTCTATCTACGACGACTTCCAACAAGATTGATTAACATTTTCGGCTCCATAACTGTCAATTCCGCCTCGACAGCAATGCCCACTTGTATCAAAATGTACTATATCAATCCTCCCAGAACTATTTCTTTTATTCTAGCAAATGTAATATTTTTTTACGATACGATACGTGATTTAGTGCGATGACATTCGCCATCATCATTACCGCTACTATTGAGTGGGCTAAGGGTAACCGTCGTCACCTCAGACAGGCTAACGATGTTGGATGATGACTGCCAATTACTAACGAGGCTTTGATGACCGACACAATCGTTACTTTTGATGATATAAAGAGCGATTTACAACGCATTGAGGACCTTTATTTGCAAAATGAGACTCTTTTTCTCTAGGCCTAACAAACACTCAATTGGCGGATCTCTTAACTTGTGCATTTGTCGTGTATAGGCCAAAGGTTCGCTTCACTAGAAACGGGAACGCTCTTAATCATTGGTGGCTGCTCTAAAACCTTGATCGTCCACGATCTCACTTTCTTTTCGATGAAAAAGCAACCGTAAAGCCAAACGAATAGCCTTGCTTTTTCGTGTTACGAATTGTATAGGCCCTTCACAACCCTATAATAAAGGGAATATCGCAGAATTGAATATCGACCCAATTCGATGTCAATTCTAGATACTACGAATAGTTGTGTAATTGACCAGCAACATTAACGGTGGAAATAGAGCTGAAATTTCTGCACATGATTGAGTTGCTGACCGCGCGAGATTATGCCCGCAGGGCTAATCCCGTGCATATGATGTGTATCTGTGCGTGTGTGTCTGGACTGCGCTACCCTCACACACGCAATAATAATACGCCGACAAAATTCAATCACAAGTTGTTTCATTAATTCCTGTTTGCAAAATATTATGGGAAAAAAATGTTGCAGAATTTATAATTTGGGGACCGAAAACTCTTTGGTAATAGTTTTTATACTATTTTATTTAGGGTTCCAAATTCAAATAATATGATTGAACGGCAGGCAGTAATGAAATTCAGTACAACATGACTGCCCGTCTAGAGCCTAGCCTGCTTTACTTTAGGATTGCATGACGTATAATTTCTCAATTATTGTCATCTTCATCAATCATTTCAACATTTTGTCGATTCTACCGTCAAAGAAATCCTTGTCTACGTTGGTCATGCTACGGGGGTAGGTTGTGTGTAAACATATTTTCAATAGTTTTGTAACTTAAAACAATAGTAACTTGATAATGAAAGTACAATGCAACGGCAATGCACTTATAGTATTATTCAATCATATTTAAGATATTATTATACTAAAATAATTGCCAGTTATTTGTACTACCAATACCAATTACAGGCGATTGCAATCGCCGTCAGCAACCGGTTGCGGTCGCAAATTTTACACGACTCAACATCTGGCAACTGCTGCTATATCTTCACGGTTGTTTTGTAGAGGCAGGCAGAGGTAGAAGTTAGTATAACATTATTGATTTCTACTCTGCATTTTTATTTATGGAAATGGCAAAAAAGAAAATCATCATCATCAATGATGTTCATTTTAAATCGGGGCCTTCTTGTCAGTTAGAAAACGACCACCAAAAGAGATATATAGCCAAAGTAAATTTTGAATTTGGAAGGAATAAAATAGATTTTGAATTTGGAGAGAATTTGGATTGAAGTAAAATATTTATTTTTTCCTGTTTATTCTAAAACAACACCGAATGGCACTTACAAACAATATATTTATGTATTCATGTACTAAGAAATTCCTTAAAGAGAAAATACACAAAGATTACAAAGGTATCGCTTACGTACTATAATAGACTTTTTGCGACATATGAATTGTTTGACAAACATACGTAAACGTACAGTATGTAGAAATACAATAGAGGAGAACTTAAATATGCTATTGTTTGGAATAAATGCGGTTTTACATAGTATTAGGAAGAAATGAGGTTTTACGTAGCACGTGTTAGTTCTATGGCAAGGAATGACAGCTTAGAAATTGTCGCTGGTCGCGGGAGACTTGTTGGGAGTATCGCTCAAAGGGCTGTAAGATTTACATTTTCCTATTTTGTGAACTTAATCGCTATTTTTGTAAACAATTACGTGTTCATTGAGTTCGTTCTGATTTGTGGCGGTTTCAGTGATTGATATTTTGTTCCAAGTTAGAATAAACGGTTGTGTTCTTTATTTTGTGAAACCTCGTTATCTTTTTTTAAACATCTTCGTTTCTGTTTGCTAAATCTATAATATAGCTTTAAGGTAGAAGCGAAATTTAAATTTTCTTACGATTTTTGGAATTTCCAGGTGAGTATCAGGTAGTATGTTGATAAAAAATCAGTCGCACAAGTAACACGTATGTAGTTACAGGATTATAAGCATTAAAATCATTAATACAACCCTCTAAGATCATTTAACCCTATTCAATAACTATCTGTCATTCAATAGGGTTAAATGAACTTAGAAGGGTGTGTGTACCTTAACCACGTATGCCAACACAATCATAAAATCTGCTACCTCATTGAAAAATCTACACACAGTACAACCAATACTAGTCGATAAAATATAGGAACGGACTAGCAATGGAGTACGAAAAACTCAGTACAAATAACCATCTTCTTTGGACACTCCCCAATCAACCGCTTTCATCACGGAAGTCGCCTTTGCAAGGAGCCATTATGTGCTGCAAAAACAAGACGACCAGCCTTTACGGGGCGGGTTTTTTACCTCAATAGCATCTCATGAAATTAATATCAATTGTGGGCCGAGCCTTATATAGGAGCGCAAAAACGACCGGTCGACATGAAACCGGAATGGAACAGCCTCGATGTGGTGTTGCTAGCTGGAAAATTTTCCCCGGGAGTAGTGCAATTTTGATTGATTTGCGGCAGAAGCGTAATCAGCTTAAAATGTTTCCACAGCAGGGCCCGAGGCATGAGCTCGGGGCTAAATTGTATCAGCCACACGGTTCGATCGTAGGCTACGCTTGTCGACTGTCCATTACATATCCAACCACTTCCGTGCATCGGAAAATATGTTGAGTCGTTGGTCCCGGGTTTCATTTGCAGATTGCCTTGCCAGTCGTCGGATTGGAAGGCATAAATTTCCTTTTAAGTTCTAGTTTAGGCAGTTATTCCATATAATCTACTAGTATTTAGCTGCATCCAATTAGACTGGTGACCAATCGCTACATCATAGTTGGAAAAAAGGCTACGTATATAATATGATGCTAGTGCTATTTGTATTATAATTGATTGAATTACATGCAACTTAGTTGTAGTTATTGTGTATTATAATCTGATGAAGAAAGAGCAACTCCTTGGAGTCACAGTTTTAATTTCAGCTCTAATGTCTAATTAGAATTAGTTTTCCATTCAGTTCTTGGAAGATGTGTTAGGTATCTAATGGTTCTTCAGTAATAACTGCTCCCTCACCGAACCATTCGCATGTAATGTAAATATTGAAGATTATATATTTTAAGTATTACAGTTCAACAGTGGCCAAGGTTCAATACATCTCGATTCCTCCTTGCTTCCCTTTGAAAAATGGCACAGTCAGTATTCAATAGACAAATAATATAATCGCATTAAAGATATGTACTTCGGCTTACCTCTTACAAAAATTGACCCTTCGTTACTGCAGTATAAATAGGCGCTCCTACACACACAGTTCGATTTTGTACGGAAATAATTAGTGATAGTTTCAAATTCCATGGTTCCAGGTTTCGCACTGTAATGCTCGGTTCTCCTTACTCACTGATGTAATGCTCGAATCTGAACTGTCTAATTACTCTTGCTCTCTCTGAGGGAGCGCCTGTGTGCTTTACGGTAAAGTCGTGTGACAGAGTTCAAAGGAGATTAAACTCTCTAAGCCTAGCAACACTGCAAAGGAGACATACGGCAGGTGCTATTAATTACAGTACAGGCTGTTAATTTAGTCATCTACTAGTATTTTAATTCGGTCACCTACGAGCATTCAGTGCCTATGGTTAGGCTACAGAAGCAGCTTTATATTATGATACCAAAAAAATATCAACCTGTATTTATGGCCAGATAGGAGAACAAGTTCTATAGAAATAGTTCAATTAATACTTCGATACGTATTGTATTAATAAATATTATGATATTCATGAAGTTTTTACCTTATATGAGTATGAATTGAGTGTAACTTGAGAATTCAATTGGTTGTTAATTGGAAAAACTGTTAATTAGTTTATGGTTTGCTGTTTGATGTGTGAATGTGATATGGGATGGCTTACGTTAATGATCTGTAATTGCTAAGTGGTCTTATTTCAGTTCAAACTTTTAACAAGTAATTAATAATATTAATATTGAATCTATTAGGATTCTTAATTAATTGAGTCCTTTTATGAAATGCCAAAGAATGCGAAACTGTATTTTATAGACAAAAACACGAAAAAAATACTTCTTACACAAAAATGAACGAATATCATTATATATGATTAATGTAGAAGAAATTTTATTTTGGACATCTTATTCATGGTAGTTGTACAGGAACTATGGAGTTTTCGGTGGGAGACTGACACACTCCTCTGTTCTGCTCGGGCAGGGGGTTTTTATGAGGTTTTCTCTACACAAAAAAAAGTACCTAATTGAAACTACTAAAAAACTCGACTGAAAAAACTGAAAAGCAAAAAACAAGCACATTTTAAAATAAACAAAAGTTGGAAGCAGGCGCGCCTCCAACTTTTATTTTTTTATTAAAAATTATGAAAACGGAATGGAAGCCAAATCCACCATATTTCTTTTTGTTTTTTAATTTTAGTACAGCCCTACACATACCTGGCAAAATGTGAGTGTACTGTTAGGTACACCTCTGCATAACCCTTCGGGAATTACAAGGTGTGATGTAGGAATTAAGAGGGAACAAAGAAACAGACATACATACGTACCCACATACATACATATTCAACACATAGCCCTCCTTTTGGGCTTCGCCACAGTCGGGTAAAAAAGGCTCCTATATGAATATTGATGGTCAAAACCTCCTTATCAAAAAAAACCACGTCATATATCATTATTTTTCCGTCAGTTTTTTTTTACATAGGCGTCGACACCATTGAATCCCGTCAATACGTATAAATAAGGAAAAGATTATTCCTGTTTACTACCTCTGTTACTACTGCGCGAGTTTGACATAAAATCGATGTTACATTCGTCAAAAACCTCTTTTCATAGAAAACTTACGTCGCAACGATTTTTCTTGTAATTATAGTTAACTCAAAGTGTTAAGCAGAGGTGTACTATACTGTACACATTTCGAAATTTTGTTCATGTCCATGTTAACCTTCTGTCAGTATACCGTCTTATGCCAACATACGTCAGCAGGCCTTTTTATCTTGACAGCTGTTTGGGCTGCGTATGAGAAGCCAGCTACAGCAGATACATCTGCTGAAGCGGAACACAATGTTACAGGACATAATCCTTTTTTAGGTAAGTCTATATTGGTCGTCTGGCGCTTGCAAAGCGTTATATCATGAGGTCTTTTCTGGATTCGATTCTCAGATCGGGTTAAGTGATATTTGGTTTTTCCATTAGGATATTTCTCCGTAGCAGCCACGGAGTCCGGACAAGTGTCCGGTTGATGGCAATAGGCGGGCCCCATATTATATGGAACTTAAACATAACTGGTGAAAGGTGATGTACTGTATATATAGTGTAATGTACTTTTACCGCTGCTTTACCCTTGGGGGACTACAGGAGCGATGTTATGTTATTTTTGTTGTTTTTATTTTTATAAAATCATAAAACTGATACAATGTTTTTACTTTTTTTTTACAGTGTCTTGTAAAATTTTCTCAATGAGCAGGATCGTCCTGAATGTTGGTATAACAAGTATACCAACTTGTGTGGCATTTATTTTGTGTCTGAATGCAACATTGATATTGTGTCCAACTTCTATAATATTTCCAACTATGCCTACCTACGAGTATGTACATCGTAGTTTCTACAAAGCAATAATTATAGGTATTCGAACAGGAAGCATTGTGTCCGCATAATATTAAATTCGTAATAATTTTGATAAATAAATACCTAAGGCATGGCTTACACAAAACAATGAATAGGAATAAAATGTTCTATCATTTATATTATCTAAAATGTGTCAAACTCGATCGTTAAGGTTGCAAGGAGGAAATGCTAAAGATAAGACTCGCGAAAATAAGAATTATAATTTTTCAAACATACTTTTTTGCATATTGTGATGATGATTCAGTACCTCGTGGCTAAACAATAGAAGCAGCATGGGCCGCAAGGTTAAGCAGCGTTGATCAAGGTCGATCTGTGGATGGGTCCACCTCAGAAAGCACGTTAATTAAGCCATTGGTCCCGGCTGTTATTTGTTGATCTTTGACAGTCGTTACAGGTAGTCAGCGTACCTATTATACTATGTTACCTACCAACACAGACTTTTAATAAGAATAATGTACCTATGTCAAAAGAGGAAAAGAATTACAGCACATCATAAATTTTATTGTAATAAAATATACCTTATATATTCAGCTCTTAAATAAACAAATAAAGAAAAATAAAAACAACTCTTTTTAAAGTTATGTAAAAAAAAATATAATTTACTTTAATTTAAAATTTTCCGCGCAACAAACGTCATCGTGACATGACAAATTAATTTTATAATCTATGGTAAAGATAACCTTTAACCGTCGTGGTTGTGAGAAAACAATTTATAAAATAAGAAAACCACTATTAATTAAATACATAGAAGGATATTCTAACTGTGATTTAAAAACTGACATTGTGATTAATAGCATTAAATGTCGTTTCTTTTCTTACAGGTATGTAAGGTTTTGTTACTAAACACTTTTATTTCATGCGAATCTTATGTACATGTAAAATAAACACAATAAATCTTTTCATAGAGAGAAAATCAGTTAAGAATCAGAAAATACTGGAAAATATCTTATTCGTATCTCAATATTTGTAAAAACATCGAGACAACACGAGAAAACTAAATATTTGAGTAACTTTTTTTAAAAAGCGCCATCACTCAAATGCAATTCCGTTCCATTTTAAAATTTTATTGCTAAGAGTTGTGTACCGATGAATCAATACGCGAGGCGTCTTCCGCGTATATTCCTGTTTATCTTTAAACATTCAGAAATAAATAAAATTCTAATATGTCGTAGACGGAATGCAAACATTTTCGAGCTCAATTCGCTCGCTTTTTCAAAACTGACATATCTGACATGAGGTACTCCTGGTACCGCGTCTGTAGTGCCACTATGCTAAAACCGCCACTCATCTCCCCTACCGACATTTACCTGCTATCTCTACGTTAAATTTACGCCTTCGGTACAACATTCATTTTATGAGCCACTCATAAGACCTGTATTAATCATCAGCTGGCGTCAATACAAACAAGTGTTAAATGAGACGAAATCTACTAAAGCTTCACATTTCCTGAACATAAGTTATCAAACTTGTGCTGATGGCGAAGATTATTGATGGCTTACCTCGGTATCGTGACGTTTAATATAGAAGATTCGCTTAAAAAGATCTCTCTTGATAATAGGCAGGTTTACCTTCTTAAATTTTGGACTTTGACAAAATATTTCGGTGTAGAACCATTTCAAAAATGTTTTTTTTTTAATGAAAGCTACACCATATGGAAAAAATAAAAATACAGCTTTATTTGTAATCTAAATTTCATTTTTAATAAATAAATAATGTCTTTAGAACATAAACTCGCACGTTTGAAGGCCGCGGCCGAACTGACAAGATGTGCATTGAGGGCCGGGGGGCAGGGCGGTCCAGGCTGTGACTTGTTAGAAAGTCTAAACTTCCAGCCCCCGTAGTATGACCACCGTAGACAAGGATTTCTTTGACGGAATAATCGACAAAATGACAGATACTGCAAAGAAATCTGTCATTGTATCGACACAATCTGTCATTTTGTCGATTCTTCCGTCAAAGAAATCCTTGTCTACGGTGGTCATGCTACGGGGGCAGGGGAAAGACTTACGAGAAAAACAATGGATTAAAAAAAAAGCTAAAGACTCCTGCTTTATACATAGTTCAATTATCTTACAAAGTTTCATAACCTAATTTAATTTTTTTAATTGATTATTATTATTCATTTTTCTTTTCGATTTTATTTTTATTTTAGAAACAAATATTGTGATATTTTTCTATCGAGAAAATGCCATGGAATCGTTTTTTAGGAACATGTAAAACTTTAAGAATTAAAAAAAAAATATATTTCAATCACAAAGTGAATGCTGCAGTAATGCATATTATCACTAGACCCATTTAATTTTCACAATTTGGGATTATTCTGGTCCTTAACGCGTGCCTCCCTACTACCTAATGATTGATGACTGCTCTCTCCTGTTATTTCAGTAACCCCAGTCAGTCATCGGTCGTTAATAATCTCAGGTGTGGAGAGGTACCAGTCCCGTGTAAGGTTACAAAAGGGACGGCGGATCAAAGAGCCGGGGTTCGATTCCAGACGGCGACCATACTGCGCTATTTTGGGCCTTGAGTCATTTGGGGTTTGCGATGTATCAAGTTGAGTTTACTTGAAATTCAAGTTCTTGAAAAATGAAATGTTGAAGAGCATTTTATGCAAAGTAATTTAATCCTAATTTATGTAAATATACAAAAATACAATACCTATTCCGAGAGCTCTAGAATACTAGTTGTTAACTAATAAATACTCAAATCACCACTTAAGTACAAACTTGAAGTATCAATAAAAAACTTTTTTGCAAAAAATTAAACCGACTTCAAAAACACAAAAAAGTGAGTCGGTGGCAAATAACCTAACTCAAACAAACAAAAATCCCCGACTCTGAAGCTAAAGTTATTTTTCACTTTGTGTTTTTGAATTCGGTTTAATTTTTGCAAAAAAAAAAAATATTTTTAAACAGAACCACCGCGAAATAATATTCTTCCAATCAAAAAAAAAATCATCGAAGTCAGTGCATAATTGGCGAAAACACACAACAAAAAAAAAATCGGACGAATTGATAACCTCTTTTTTTTGAGTCGGTTAAAAAGGAGCATCATTAATAATAAAAACGTCCTTGCAGCTCATAAGTAGAACATGGGTATTGTGTACCACCATACTTCATCACAAGACATCGCTTTTATTTCAAAACAGTAAGGGTGGTTTTCGCAGTTCAAAATGGCACTAATGAGGTGCGGCTGACCGTCCAGGCTCCAGAGAGATGCGGACTCTGACTTCAAAGGTATTAAAAACGGTGTCCATAACACGATCAGACACCATTCAATAAGGCATTCATTAACTCCTGTATGTTTTCACCCTTTGGCGGGGTATTAATTCTGGAGCCTTATCGATTAATATTTTATCAAAATAAATACCAAAGTAAAGTAATTTTGGTTTGCAAAATTTAACCAATGAAAGAATGAATTGAAGCAAGGGTATCGTCAAATTGTGTCGGGTCGATTCGATAAAATGGTGAAATTATAATGATGGAAAGGATAGTGTAAGAAGTTACAGTAAATACGAATTAAACAGGCTTCATTTTGAAATAATATATTAAGCTAGTAAATTAATAAAACGTTTTCCACACGCCAGGTGCTTAAAACCTTTTGCCTGAATCTAAAAACATGCATTTTCAAATCCGTAAGAAACAAGTCTTTCTAAGGCTCTCTCGACAACGGCTAACTCCTTGACTATTCATGACCGGCTTGCGTCAGTCCCGACGCCCCTTAATTAACATCACGTTAGCACCCCCACACTAACCAAATATAAAACAAAATGCAACAATACCATCTTTTGTATAAAATACAGGTGCTCCGAAATCGTTCACACTCGGTGCTACTTAAGTTTTTCACGAAGGTTTGTAAGCCCTGTGAGGTGTGAAAATCTAACATAAGGAACAATAACGCGATTGTTGTCTAGCCAATTTGTTTGGAGGCAAGGTTACGTGACGTGAGTTTAAAATTAGAATATATTATATGGCCTTTAGTTTGTGGCTTGAGTTATCAAAAAGTTTCATCTAAGAAGTCTATTATTGCAAGGCTTATGAGCTTTTCTAATATAATTTTTGGTACGTAATGTGAGCACAGTCACTCATTCACTCATTTAAAGTATCACACTTCCCGCAAACATAATAGCTAAATAAAGGTCTTAAAGATTAAAAAATAAAAATAAAAAAGCTTGCAGTTTCGTCACAACGGCAACGTTAATGTTTTCTTCATTGTTTGTCTTTTTATTTTAGTATATCCATGTAAATTACTATTTAAATACATAAATGTTGATATGTATTTATAGTATTTTGATATATAGTTATAGTATTTTATATATCCTTGGCATCACCCAAAGATTGACTGGTAGAAAATGCTTATGGCATTAAGTCCGCATCTGTACTTTGTGCTTGAAGTGTTAAATAAATAAAGACGGTACCTACTTAATATAAGTCACAGCTTTATTCAGTATAACTCTAGTCTACGAGAAAATGACACAAATCAGAACAATGATATTCATCACTATCAAGGAATTATATCAACACTAGAACAAAACTCTCAGTAAGTTTCTTGCACTTGTGCAAATTACATTTTGCGGAATGTTAGTATCGGTATCGGTACTAGATATAATCTTTACGAACACCAATAAAGTCAGTTAACGAGCGATCGCATAAGGTGTAAATCGGCTAACAAATAGTTGATATTAAACTTTAGTTTGGTTAAGGTAATTAAGTTGTTTGGCTTCTAGTACAAAGTGTAAGCTGAAGCGGTAATGATAAAATAGAATGTTCCTTCGATGGAGTAATTGGTTTATCATTTCCTTTATTTATATTTTTACAAATTATTTACATTTTTAAATATTCCTTAGAAAAAAACAATAAAAAAACATTTAAAAATATAAAAAAATGTAGCCCACCGGTATTGGGAACACGGTCCAAGCTATCGGCGGTCAGGGCTCCAGAGAGAGGAACCTCCTAACAATACGAGCCGTGTCCAGAAGTACCGAGTCAAGCCCTTGATCCAGCTGCCTAACGAGAGCCTCCTCAGGTATTGGTCGAGGCTCTTAGCAATAATTGGTTTTATTGTTAAGTACTCTCGAAACTTTATTAAACTTAGTTTTAGTAGTTTAGAGAAAAAAATCGTAAGTGTGTTGACGTGGACTGCTATAAGAGCAGGGGAAGACCATAGAAACGATGGATGGACTGTGTGACGAATGATACGGCTAGAAAGGAGGTGACTGCTGAGATGATGAGTAATAGCGAAGTATGGAAGAAGAAAAGATAAGGGCGTTGGGGTCTGGATGCACTATGTCGCGATAGTGTATCATGACACGAGTTGTCATGGCTGACCTGAAAGTCTTTATATAGCCTCCTGACCCAGGTTGGACGCAGCAAGGAAACCCTGCTCAGGTTGAGATTTATTGATGACTCTGCCCTGGAGTGTAAATGTGGTGCTGTTCTACAAACGATGGGGCATTTCATATCGTGTTCGACGTGTCCTGTTGTTTGTTCGTTACAGGAACTGAAGGCGCCAAACTTGGGCCGACACAATTTAGATTGCCAGCGACACGCTAAGAAGAATACTGATAAACTTATGTCAATCCCTTTGAAAGTCAGTGTATAAGTATGAAATACTTTGAAAGCTATCGCCATTTGTCTACGCCCTTCGGAACTACATTATTGTAATCTATTACAACTTAGTGGGGCTGCCTCAGTTTATGTATCATATAATGTTTCGAGATTAAATAAATATTTTTATATTCGATACAAAATTAAAGAATACTTCATTCCATAAAATGTGCTTCGATCATTGGCATTATCTTGTTAAGTTATTTAACAAGATGTACCAAGATGACCAGTAACGTATTGAACAATCATAACACAATGAAAGTATCATTTCAATTCAATCTTATTATGTTACGGTTAAACTCTACCTAAAACAAACGACCAATGGCCCACATTAACCCTGGATCGTAGCAACTGGAAGTCATGGGGAGAGGCCATGCCCAGCAGTGGGATGACGCAGGCTAGCAGTAGCAGTATCAGTATCAGTAGTAAACTCTACCTCATTAGTCGGCAATGTTCATCCCTTATTATTATTAGCTCCTTTACGGACTAAGTTTTCAAAAATCATTTCATAGTAGTTTTTTAATCATTTCATCATTTTTTTTATTTCGTTCTAAAAACCAATCCAGAATCAGGATCTATAGACGATTCCAATTTGACAAGAAGGTGGAACGAAATTTATTGAATAATAAAGTGTTAGTCATCACTTCTTTCATAAATGTGTTGTTTTTAAACATTTTTATGGCCTGACGTGGTATATCTTTGTCTTGAAATTCGGTACTTCAGAATAAGTTGAAGAAAACACTATTTATACAGTTCACCAACAACAATTAACAATTCAATGGACCAGATTGGCGTTTAATGGATGCATACAGGTCTAGCTATTACTACACAATATAAATTCGTCAAATTTTAGGTAAAAATTACGGAAAAAAAAACGCAAGTGGCCATTTTTTTACTTTCTTCTTCACACCTCTAGGAACTCAATAAAAAAAGTCCCATGGAAATCTGACCACTATTAACTTCGTTCCACCTTTTGAGTAGGTAACTTTTGTCTAATTGCATCTGGCTACTAGAACCATTTTCGAAGTATCAGCCACGATGGGGATTTCACTTTTTATGCTGATGTATCCAAAGTCATCACTGTAAAATAGTCTTTGGAAGTGCATTGGAGGTAGATTTATCTGTGTTCAACGTTACCTATGGCTATAAAACCACTGGTCACAAACAAGCTAATAGTCCTCAAAATTACCCAAAAAAGGGCCTTCTTGTTACTAACTTGATATCTTTAATATTCTGATAGCGTCGTAAAAGTACTTTATTTCAATGTTTAACACCTGAATTGAACCTGTAATTGGCTATCAGTGCGCCAGGCTCCAGAACGGTTGTAAAATGCAATGTAGTGTCATATAATTTAATGTGAATTGTTCGAACGACGCTCTTGTGTATTACTAAATGCTCGATGTGACTGCGAGTGCTATTGTGCTCCTGCAAAAACTATTGGCTGATGGACCAGTGCCAGTGTCGCATGTTACATCCGCCCCAGGAATTCTCATTATGTTACACGACACATGCTACATACTCCGTCCCTCAGGCATCCACTACATGACTCCAGTATTCATACCATCGACCAATAAAAACTGTAATTTTATTATCATAAAAATCTTCGATCGTTCACGTCGCAGGTCATACAACAAAATGAGTAAATACAAAAAACGTCTAAACAAAAAGTTACAAGCACATATTTACGTGAATAATAAACCACACTATATACGTTTACGATGACGGCGCCTGCCCTGTAATCAACTATTTATTACTGTTAACTCAATCAAACGGTTACATGTCAGTATGCCGTGAGAACAGAGAGCCAACCTTCTGAGAAACTTTGACTATTAATATCTGAAATAAAGGCCAAATCCTACTTTTATTGGACTATTGGGGTGTTATATTTTTTCTGCTACTCAAAATAATAGAGGTTCGAGTGTGTAATAAATGTTTATTTTTTATAAGAGCGGTATAGTCTGAGTTTTAGTTTTACGGTAGCGAGCGGAAAAAATACAATGCTTTGAAATGGTTCTGTAGTTGTACGGGAACTGCTTGTTTAGTGTTTCTTGTAGTTCTATTCTGTTTGTTATGTCTTTTGCTATATGAGAAACACAGGTATATGATGTGTTTATTGAATTTAATTAACATTATTAGAGATAACAAGTAAATAAAATACCGTATTTATATCATATACAAGATCATTTTTAGTTTATTGGCATGAAATAAAAACACGTGATTCTAATTTTAAATGACATAATTTAAAAAAAAAACCTGTAGACATTGATTTTGGATCTAAATAGTTATCACCTATCAGTCAATTCACGGAACCCTACTTCCAAAATAGATCCAAAGTGTTGTGTTAGGACTATACTTAAAATACAACGACCGTACAATCCTCAACACAACAATGACACGGCCATTTTTTTGGTCAATTTTGCAAAACCCGCACCTGTATAATTGTCTGCAACATATTTTTATTGAAATTAGGACTGAAGTGTAATAATAGTGCCGAAATGTTGCTACTGTTTGAAGTTCTGCTCGTCCTTGCAAAAACTAAGCGTGAGGGTACGTAATTGTAGATATTAGGATGTGCTGTTCCACGACAGCCTGAATGCGAAGCTAGTAATTCATTGTTTATAGTTAGATAGTTTTAAACATGATAGAAAATAATGCAGGAAGCATTTGGCCAACTGTGGGTAACTTTTTATTTATTTATTTTGTATATCTTTGATTTAAATTTATACTGTCACTTTTGGGATGTCTTCTTATCAATACAAACATAACAGCACAACGATCTCGTGAACTGCGTGCCTCAAAACAACAAAGGGAGTTTGAGCCCCTGCCACGGAATAAAAACTCGAAGCGTTTTGATGGTAATCATTCCGAGGTACAGACGGTGATAAACAGATAGAGTACGTTTTTTAAATAAAGAAAAGAATGAAAGAAAGAAAGAGTAAATAACTAAGTGGGAGCGCACTGAAGAAAGGGTTGAACTTTGCGTATACTCGCTGCGTGTGCCTTTCGAAGATGATTACTATTTTGATTGATAATCACGGAAGATATCCCGTAAGTTGGTGTAAGTTTAAACTTATATTGTCACTTACGGGATATCTTCCGTGCTTATCCATTATATTTAGTTAACCTTCTGTCCGAGGCACGGGCCATCTTAGCGAAAACTTCCAAATTCCGGGCTGCTATTAAGAAATTCTAATGCAAAAACCCAATAACACTGTTCCCGAAACGGGAATCGAACCCAGAATCTCACGCTCATTAGTCGCGCTTGCGGCCGCGAGACCAATGGAGCAGTTATGTTACGTTTACACACACGCTGGTTATAGTTAGTGCCTCTCAACTATTGAAAAGACATCCAAAAGCTTACATTAGTAAAGTTTATGGTATTACTCTTAGAGTATATCCATCATCATCATCATCATTATCCACAGCCCGACTTCACCCACTGCCGGGTATAGGCCTATCTTTGCTTGTGCCAAGCTCCACGTTCTTGTGCTAGCCTCATCCAGGATATTCCCGAGATGGCAACAATGTCGTCTGCCCTCCTCACAGCTCTTGCATTTTGGTTTATTTATCAAAAGGATTAGCTATGACTGTGTTTACAAGTGACGATATTCTAGGAGTGTCATATCAAATATAGTTTCTCGTCTCCCTAACTTAAAAACTAAATAAAAAGCTTTTAAAATTTAAACTATGATATACATTAATTTCCATTTGAAGAGAAATATTTACGTTTCAAAGAGTATTTTTGCGGTTTGTAAATAAGTTAAAATGGACTTATTACGTTTTTAACATTTCCATCATCGGTATTGCTTTTCGAATGGCACTATGTCTGTTCAGATTGCCAGAGGGTTCCCTCTGGCGTTGTGCATCCAAGGGACTTAATATGGGGCGAGCCTATTGCCATTAACCGGGCACACATACAGGTTTCGTGGCTGCTACTGAGAAATTCCTAACGAATTCGAACCCAGGACCTCATGCTCAGCAGCTGCGCTTGCGACGACTAGACCAATGAGGCAGTCCGATTTTCCGACCGATTTTACATGAAATGGTTTTAGTATTATTCAAATACACTAGTACATATGTAGACTTGTGTATTTGAAATCTACCAAAAACAGCCACCGCACACTTGCATCACTTCCATATTCCATGGTGACTGACAAATATTTTTGTCTACAACATGAACTATACTACTACCGGTTCTGCAGATACGAACAAAATACTCCCACAATAAAGGATGATTTCCACCAAACGGCTCGCAGCGTATCGGATCTGAAAGGATACGAACGGATGCGGCGACAGCATCGCGTCTGGCAGGATGTCGACGTGTATCCATTTCTACGCCTAGTCAAAGAGTTTCATTCCAACCGTGTTCCAGCCAAAGGATCCGATCGGAAACGGCGACAGACGAACGGAGCCGATCGCCGCAGCGTACTTACGGCTACGATTGCGCGTCGAGGAAGACGCCCACGGTCAAGCTGCTGTGCGCGGCTTAGTAATATAGACTTTAAATACTGTGTACACGATTTAATATCGTTTAAAGATTGTAAAATCCATTCCGATCCGATGCGATGCGAGCCGTTTGGTGGAAATCATCCTTAATACTCTTTGATATTTTACCAATCAAAGATGTTTTCACGATTTATAAAAAAAAAATTGTTATGATCATAAACTTTTGCAAAAAAAAGGATTGCATTGAAACAGCGAACGCGTTTAACGTCCACAGGTCGTTCATCAGGCTAAACACACACCGTCGGGTCCCAGGTTCGATTCCAATAGTTATGCAAATAGCGAGTTGGAATGTAATGAGTGGCCGGCAGTTATTTAGACCTGCGTCGTAAGTCAAACTCTGGTTCGGAATTGAAGTCCAGATTGAGAAATCTTTAGAGACGAATTTTTAATTATTTTTTTAAATTTGATTTATTTTTGTTCTTCGAATGACTTCGTCCTTGAAATGGTCTAGAGTAATGGGTATAAAGTTTTAGTACAATGAGAGATCAGCTTATTAATACCAGGTTTACAGATAAAATTACGCCTGTAATCCCCGAAGGGTTAGGCCGAGGTGTACCTAATAGAACACTTACATTTCGCTAGTTATGTTTAATTTTAAGTAATAGGGGCGAGCCTATTGCCATCAACCGGACATAAATCTAGACTCCGTGAGTGCTACTGAGAAATTCCAGATGGAAAAAACCCAGTGACACTTTGCCCGACCCGGTAATCCAACCCAGGAGCTCATGCTTGAGACCACTAGACTAATGAGGCAGTCCAGGCAGTACTAGGTATATTGCTACTGAATTACGCCCAATTGGGTGAACAAGTCATCTTCCTGCCTTTGTCCCAAACTCAGTGGGGCCAACGGGAACAACTTTTAATTATTTTTATTCCTCCTAACATTTTTCTACACGCTTGTACTCAAATTTTAAACTCAGCGGGTTCAATGGCCAAAAGAAAATAAAATTAAAATAATAATTTAGTAAACTCATCCCGCGGGTCCCACATGAGCGGGACTAGTTGACTAAAGGGCCCATGTTACTTGGGGTTGGCGCAACATGTTTTTTTCTTGTATTCTCCCCAGTCAACCTTTCTTTGGTCTTCCTCTCCCTCTCCACCCGTCACGGCATCATCAACAAAATTTATAGAGAAGCTCGTGGCTAAATAATAACAGCCACTCGGGTCGATCTTTAGGTTAAGCCGTGCTTGCCTAGGTTGGTCTGTGGATGGATGACCACCCTTTACATACCGAGTTTCCTCCGTGCCTCGGAAAGCACGTTAAGCCGTTGGTCCCGGGTGTCATTTGTAGATCTTTGACGGTCGTGAGGTAATGAGTGGCCTAAAAGTCTGACAACCAGTCTTACCAAGGTGATCGTATTACCCAGTACTAACTGGGTTGTGGAGATCAGATAAGCATAATGCTCCATGCTCTATTGCTCCATTTAAAATACTGGTATTCAGCTGCATCCGGTTCGACAGGAAGCAGACCCCAACATAGTTGGGAAAAGGCTAGGCAGATGATGATGGGCTACTCGGCAAACTCAAAATATAAAAAAGTATAGAAATAAAAAAAAGAATAAGACTAAATACAAATATACTTTAACTGTCTCCATTTGCGGTCCCATAAACAAACTCAAGTAATTATAAATGTATGATATTCTCAGTTCACTTTCTGTGAACAGAGAATGTTATGCAAAATGTGATCTAAATAATGTAATTTCTCTTTAGGTAAGAGAGTCCGCTCAGCTGCCACCGACGACGATGCCGAAGGTGTAGCCAAGTTTCTGGACCAATAAAATCTTACTAATGTTATAAATGCGACAATTTGTGCGGATGTATTTTACTCTTTCACGCAAAAACTACTGAACTGATTTGGACGAAATTCGGCACACAGATAGGACGGTAGAACGATCATGGAAAAACTGACAAACCATCGAGATATGCAAAATCTTTTGGGTTTCGTGGTTTCGACACGAGATTTTTATATATTAAGATAATGAAGTGCTAGCGACACGAAGAAGTAGATCTAAATAATAATAGAGATTAGAGAATCAGAATTGATTGAAATACTAGCGCGTTATAAAAAAGGTAAGAACAATAATTAGAATAACAAACAAAAATGCTCTTAAGGTATGTCTAACTGAATATACACAAAACAAATAGGTACAACCAAAACTAAAAATAATAAAAATATATAAAAATAAAAATATATTAATATAGGAAAACAACACATCCATCTCACGCACTGTTTTGCGTCCAAACAAATTGAATGATGCAAAAATAACTTAATTTAAGTCATCAAATTGACTATAATTTTACAAAGCTTTATCATTCAATTTAATGTTAATATTTTACTACAACCCTTCAAATCACAATGGGGTGTTGGATTGGGTTATTGAACAACATCATTAATTTACGTGGCCAGACCACAGAGCCACTTAACACGAGCGCCCGGTGTAACCATAAAATAAATACGTTGATTTATCAAAAACCAACCAAAAAAAAAAGAACAACTAAAATTCCAACTATCATACAGCCTCTTTACCGCAAAAATTACGATAATTCTGTTATGAATTTATGATTTCTAATAACAGGTTGGTAACATTAAATAACATCACGCTTGTCATCTCCGAAGGGTTATGCAGAGATTGAGGTACGTAGTTGTACGCCAACATTTCGAAAGTTATTGTGTAAGTGCCTTGTAATAGAGGGCGAACCTATTGTCATTAACCGGGCACTAATCCAGACTGCGTGGCTGCTACTGAGATAGAAAATCAAATAACACTTGGCAAATAACGCTTGCGATTACTAGACCAACGAGACAGTTAGAAATAATGAATATGTAGGCGTTTTCGGTATGATTTTCTAGTTACAATAATTATTGTTTTCTGGAGTGTCTGGTCCGCCCTGTTAACGTTTTTTTTTTGTTGTTTATACTTTCAAATGGCATGGTTAGTGGTTATGTACCTCGGTCTAAGGACATCTGCAAAACCAGAGTTAGTGTGTAGTAGCCCATCGTCATCTGCCTAGCCTTTTCTATGTTGGGGTCGGCTTCCAGTCTAACCGGGTGCAGCTGAATACCAGTATTTTACATGGAGCTATTGCCTATCTGACCTCCACAACCCAGTTAGCACTGGGTAATACGATACCCCTTGGTAAGACTGGTTGTCAGACTTCTTGGGCCACTGACTACCTAACGACTGACAAAGATGTACAAATGACAGCCGGGACCAACAGCTTAACGTGCTTTCCGAGGCACATCCACAGACCAACCTAGGCAAACACGACTTAAACTAAAGATCGACCCCGAGCGGCTGTTATTATTTGGCCACGAGCTCCTCTTAGTGTGTGCTAGCCCAAGAGATACTAAGTACAGGAGATAGTACATAGCCCTTAACCCAAAACGCTTCAAATAAAATGCTTCAAGTGAAATTGACTACCGGTTTATCTTGTACTATTTTACCACAGGAGATAAAATTACTGATATTTATAAATACCGATCTGTCACATTCAGGTTATTGAATCGTGCAATTTAATAATCAAACGTATGTGGTGGACTGGCGGTTGGATAAATTGGTTTAATTTTGATATTTTCGTTCTCAGTTCAAACATGGTAGGTATTATTTGATAATCTGTAATAAAATTATAGGCAGATATTTTTCAGTGCATGCCGTTTATACATTTCAGACGTTCTACTAGAATGACGATTTTAAATTTCAGTCTTTTTACTTTAATGTCATTTACCCACGAAGCGGATTCAATATAATGTCAATCCCAGATAAATTCTATCATAATACTCAAGACCCTGCCAACTTATTACGTTTTTAAAATGAAAGGCTGACAAAACATGATTGCAAATTAGAAATACATCTCAAGGCGACTCCACGCACGTCTCCGTGCTACAAACTCACACCTCTACAACCACAAAATTAATAACACGTTGTTTTTTTATTCGAACCTCACTCTTGCACTTATTATTATTTAAACTGTATTTCGAAACTTTATTTATTGTTATTTATATAACATATGTTGATCATTTTTCAATGTTTCTACACAATTAACACTTCATTTTCAATGTTAATCATTTTTTTCGATGTCGGTACTGTTTTGTTTTTAGTATTTATGCCTGGAGAGTTGGACATCGGGCGATAAATTATACGTATGCATGTTAACAATGCACAAATGGGTTTTGGTGCGGATGACAAATATATGAGTTGTTGACGGCCTTCGATGTTTCGGTTGTCTCACTGATTGGACCGATGGTTTTGTTGTCACTGCTTCGACGCAAAGATGTCAGCTGTGAGCTGCGGTGGGCTGATTAAATTGGAGTATTGTATGTGACGATTTGGTTAATTTATAATTTGCAGTACAGACAATGTGGGCTGTCATTATCAATTACATCGATAAAATGGTGTGACAACTGACACTTCCCAACACTTTACAGAAGAAATAAAAATAGAAATTAATAATAAAATAAATCAACAATGGAAGTTTTGACAATATATCCAAACGTACGACCCTAGCTTGCTAACACTTAAGTTATAGTGGTTTAAAATAACTCCTTATATTAGTAATACTTCCTGAAAAATAATTCGACGCTTCTCGATTCTAAAATAAATTATTGTCGTGATTGGATTTCTAACCTCCGAAATCAGCAAGCAGCCCCTCAGTGTTTTTTTATAGAAAAAATCAGTTGCTCCACCATCCATTTGCCATGGGGTTTTACCATCACCAGTTCTCGACTTTTTACGACTGAACAATTATAGGTTCTCTTTTTTCCGTCGACTACCCCGGTTTATGATCGGTCAGAAACGGGACGACCCCAGTCCGTTGTAAACTCTGATTGTTTGCCTTTTAATTGCTTTACTGCTATGCCGGCCGTTTTTATTTGCTTTTGATTTATTTATTTTTATTTTGTAAGTAGTGTACAGTCAGCGGTAGTGACGTAATTGTTTAGGAGTATGTTTACGTTATGGGGTCACGCGATGTCTTGTTGCGTGCAGGTATGATAGAGGTAAGTTTGTAGAATGTCTGCTTATTAGGTCTATAGAGCTGTAGTTTTTCTTTAAATATCAAGATCGAGCTGCCTAGCGTTTATTCTTTAGCCTAGCATAGATATGGAGGCATCTCTTTTCGTGTAATAAGGTGGTTTAGTTTGTTATGTTCAGTACCTGCCTGGACGCTGTCTCCTCATACGGGGATGTTTCAACATGTAAGTTTTCAGCTGTTTCTATTCGTTTGAGCGTCAAAAAAACATAGTTTGATGTTTGATCTAACTATATTTTATTTATTTTTTAAATAAATAAAATCACACATGATCAAATGCTTAAAAATGTAGTTAGGTACTTTCAAGTTTAAATACATCTAAGGTTCGTAACTATTCATAGATATCGTAACTGTAGGCCTCACCATAATAGTAATACCGCAATTGCCTGCAATAGTGGGATGCACAAGTTTACGGTCCTTCGCAGGCTTAGCGAAAATTAGAAATTCTCGTTTCAAACGTCTTATTAACTTTTGCTGGCTGCGTGGTACACCGTTGTGTGGGAAATAATGCTCTTTACTTCTTCAGTATATAAGACACTCCGATCGAATGCGCAACACCTTAATACGGTCTAAGACAGGCATCGCCGATGTTGGCGATCCATCTGCGAAGCTGAAATGGGACTGGGCGGGTCATGGGCGAAGATAGTCACACAGTGGGTGCCTGAAGACGACTGATCTGGATTCGTTCTTAACGTATTGGTCACTGAGGGCAAATTGGAAATAGGATTGGAAAGCCATTGGGGAGGCCTTTGCCCAGCAGTGGGACAGAGAAGGCTAATATTAAAAAATATACTTCTTCAGGTCTAGTAAATAAATAAGCTTCAGAATATTACACAGTTAAAGTGAAATAAGAGTATTTCATTAAAATAAATAGCATTTAGTTTGATTTTAACCCTTAACAGAGCGGAAAAGCTCTTAAATGAATTAATTGATTGAAAGCTTTGTCTACTGTCATTTAAGCTTCAATATATCATAGATATTCCCATTAGTTCTAATTAATTTAATTGATGGATGGGGCAGCCGAATTACAATGTACGCTGGACGACCAATAAGCTATACAAATCCAGTTTATGCGGATCTCTTACTGTACGAGTAATCTATACAAAGCGAGGCCATATTAAACTGGATAATTGTACAGCTTGATGTGTCGCCGTGTGTACCGAACCTACATTTAAAATCTATTTTCAATGGCCAAAAAATGTTTTTACTTCAGTACCAAATCGAAGTAAATCTCATTTAAAGGCTAGTTAATATTGAATGTCACTAGACTTGCGAGAAAATTCAGCAATTAGACTGATTGTCACGGATTCTCAACATGTACTTTATCTATCGTAACTGTTGATTCATCATTCTCCTGCCCTTATCCCAATTTATTGTTAGTCAGCTCAGCATGTCTTCTTCTTCCATACTTCTCCATTACTCTTCATCTCAGCTGTCACCCCCTTTCTAGCCATATCATCTTTCACACAGTCCATCCGTCGTTACATTGGTCTTCCTCTACTCTTTTAGCCATCTTCTTTTCTCACTATATCCTCATTCCTCCGCATCACATGTCCATACCCCGATAACCGATTACGACACCATTTTACAGTCACCGGTGCATTATCAGACTTCCTTTTAATCCTTATTTTATCCATTCGCGTTACACCACACATCCTCCTTAGTATTCTTACCTCAGCCCCATGCAATTGCCTTTCGTTCATCCCTTTTGTGGCCCAACATTCTTATACATACAAGGCAGCAGGTCTAACCATGGTTTTATAAATCTTCCCCTTCAATTTAAGGGGAATGCGGGAGTCGTATATTGTTCCCGTGACCTGCCGCCATTTCATCCATCCAAAATTTTTAATTTATCAGTGAGTAGACGCGAGGTGCTCAATTTTGGTTACAGACAAACCACTGTCGCTAGAATAGTCCCGGCAATTATCAGCTTCTATCTGGCAACCCTACATGTACCACGAACATGCATTCGCACGGTTGCCATCTTCATTCGCTTCGGTGTAAGCCTAACCCACTTTTATATTAACTGGAGAAATAATTTATGATTTACGAGACAACAGCAGTGTTAAACGTTGATTGTTTAATTATATCGGCTGCTAAATAAACTGTGGGTCGATTCCATTTCAAAATGCAAATAAGGAAATATTCGCTTAGGATCATAAGAGAATGTTTTATTGCCTTCGGTGTTCGCACTGGAGGATTTTTTGAGATAGAAAGGATTTAAGGTAAAAAAAGGAGAATTTTCTCTAAACGATAGTTGCAGAATGTATGTAGCAGTGATCTTCCAGTGTCAAAACGACGAGTGCAGCGGGGCAAAACTTGACTTACTCACTTTTTTTAACCCAAGACAGTTGTGTAGCTAGATACCAGTGGCGAAGGCTCCATACAACTCGATTCCTACCGGATTCCCTTTGAAAATATCATAGTCAGTATTCTATCGACAAATAATATAATCAAAGTCAAAACTAAGTGTACAATGTGGTAATCACATTAAAGACATGTCTCCGGCTTACCCCTTCCTAAAACTGACCCTTCGCTACTGGTAGATACATACATTATTTATGATAACTGGGCATAAAATCTGTAATTCTCTCTGATTCTTCTTTTACTCTGGTTGTACCTAGTATTAATTAGACTGATCATTATCTTAAAAATTAACTACAATTGTAATCTTTTCTCATTAGCGAACTTGTAACAATAATTTAATTCTGTATTCAAAACATTACTTCAAATATGTTTCAAAACCCGACGACTGTGACCTGACACTCGAGATGCGCATTCAAAAATCGTAAATTCTTAATTATAATAATTATTACTGAACCAAAAAACTACAGTAAACGATCTAAAGTTTATAGCGATGAATATACCTTGTTAATCTGAGTTTTAATCTATAATAATTAACTGTTAAAATTTAACTACCAGGCTGGATGAGAAATAATATTTGACGCGGACAAGGCGCCGAAAATATATCATAATGAAAATATTGGCATTTTATTGTTTGAGGTGTAATTAAAAACAAATGTTATTTGAATGACTTTAGAGACTTGAAGCGATTGCCTAAGGATCTGTTTATTTTTTTTCGCAATAATACCCGTTTTTATTAGGAAATGCAATCTCGAAGCAAAATCCCAAATTTCGGTATTTGCAACATTCAAAAGGTTCTTCTAATCTTGCAAAATCTCGACATTTTGCGTGACCTCGCAAATTTTAGAAAATGTATGTAAATAGTGTACGATATGATTAATGATTATGTTGTTAAAAAAAAATTATGCAGAAGATTGTGTTGCGGGGAATAACCGCGCACCAGCCTCCAACCAAGTAATAATTATTGTGCTTAAATAGAGAATACAAAAATCGTCCACAGTCCTAGTACACGACGAGTATTGAAACAACAATGAATGACAGGTAATATTTCCCATATTATGACTTTCTGCCCTGAGGTGACTTCGACATTCAGGCCTCGTGAGTTATGATCAACTCTAGTTTATGGCCTCCTAGTACCGTTATTTGTTGTGTTTGATGAGAATCGATGTCAGAGAGCATAAAAAATTTTAATTACCATTTAGTTAAATAATTGTAATTGTGTAGATAGAAGCCTCCTAAAAGCTGGTAATGTGCCCATGAAATTGGCGGCGTTGCCATGTGGTATTGTATGACAACACTTTGCCTCTGGCCAAGATAAAAGCCAGCCCTTGAATCACGAGAAGCCTCGGACCCTACTTAATTATACTTAACTATTTAGAGACCTTGTTTGCAAAATATTCATTCAACGTTAAAATCCCTTTCATAGTGTTGTCTCGTTTCACCCCTGCGTTTCCATTCATCGTTTTACGGTAGAGTTTACAACAGTTTTGATTTTTAAAATTTCGTTTACTTCGTAATAATTGTTTTTCAACTTGAAACAGGGGTTCACAAATATTGCAAGTACTGATAACATACCCTTACTTAACTGCTACGCAGTGATGGTACGTGCATAAAATTAACAAAATGTTTGGTCCTGATTAAATGATTTATTTATTAGTGTTTTTTTTATTTTTTACCTTACCAAGGAGTTACTAAAGTAGGAAGTGTAATGTGTGTACACACGGCGACAAATCAAGCTATACATTTCCAGTATAACATAGCCTCGCTTTGTATAGATTTCCCGTAGAATGAGAAATCCGCATAAACTGGTGATTTATAGCTTGATTGGTCGTAATGAGTACTTTTCTTATCTTCATTGAATCATCATCATCATTTCAGCCGAAATGCGTCCACTACTGGACATAAGCCTCCCCTAAGTGTCGCCTTATTGACAGGTCCCGTCTCGCATAGAGCGGATCCGCAGCCATCACCAGATCATCGGGAATCTTCAGGGAATCAATAAAAAACATAAGTTATAAAAACGTATTAGATAGATCCAATACATTTTTATAACTTCAAATCAAAAACATCAAAAAGTTTATTTGCTCGCAATTCGTTTTCTTACTGCATATTTGATAAACTTTCCAGACATATCAGTTTTAACGTTACCGATGGCATCGAGCTGTACCTGAACAAATACGTTTCACCACGATTGATTCCAAACATAAATGCGATACCAGTCTTGAAATAAACGTTGGTAGAGATACGTGCATAAATATACTGAGTGGAATAAATTCTGCGTATTTATGTCGCGGTCGTCCTAGCCCATCCCCATCAATTCTAACAAGATTCATGTGTAATTCTGGCTCTAGAATGCCTGTTTGTAGTACTGCCATTACGTGTTTTCTATAAATTTAATGGCTTTAGTCTTGAAACTTAATTAGATATGTAGGTAGTAATGGGTAAGTATCGTTGCTATAGGTAGGCAAATCCGTACGGAAAATACGCGCTATGGATATGGACTTGTGGGCACCAGCCCGTTATACTATAGGTGGGTATAATCTGTTGATGGGTGACCGCCCATTAAATACCAAGTTTCCTCTATTCCTCGGAGAGCACGTTAAGCCGTTGGTATCAAAGATAGATCTTTGACAGTCGTTACAGGTAGTCATTGACTCAAAAAGTCTGACAAACAGTCTTACCAAGGGGTTTAGTATTACCCGGTACTAACTGGGATGTGGAGGTCAGTCGCTCCATGTAAAATACTGGTATTCAGCTGCCAGACTGGAAGCCGACCCCACCATATTTGGGGAAAAGCTAGGCAGATAATCTGTCGTCTAGAACGTAAAGAAACTTATCACACATACGCTGCTAGGTCGCTACTAGGTATTAGGTAGTACACACGGCGGCACATCAAGCTTTACATTTCCAGTATAGCATGGTCTCGCTTAGTATAGATTTAAAGGACAATGCGAGATCCGCATAAACAGGTTTTGTATAGCTTGATTGGTTACCGTGCATACAAAACTAGTAACTCCAAATTGACCCAACAAACCCAACAAAAAACTGGAAAGAAAAAAAAGATGACACCCACAATTCACATCTTGTTTGAGGTTTCCAATACAAACATGTTAAACATTATTCTGCCACGAAACTAAATAGAACCCGCTGACTTCCTATTGCAATCAATCAAATATGTGCCTCAAAAAATACCAAGAGCGACCCTCACAGAAACTAATGAATTATAGACTGACCAACCATGTTAAGGTACTGTCTACAATTCTTAGTTATCTTATTGCAATCGACGTAAAGTTCAAAATGTTGTGCTTACGATTTTTATAACTTTCAATTTTGATTGGTATCCAATGCTTCTTCAGAAAGTAACTAAATCCTCGGTTTACCGTTTAGGCGCTTAATGGTGTATGTTTTTTTATTCAGAATGCGAACGTATCATAAATTATGACATATAACACCCATTTTTGAAGGAACGGGCGACTCCGATATGTCACCCTGTCCTTTACTTATAAAAGTCACTTTCGAGTCGAAGTGAGTTCATATTATTATAACAATAATATTGTAGAACAATACGGCCCTATTAAAATTATTATAACGATATCGATATGCCCCATAAAATATATAAAAATAAAAGTTTCATTCGGTAGTACGAGTAAAACAAAAAAAGCATATAGAGGCATTTTTCTTTTATCGGTACTACCTTATTCTTTTGTTTAGAGGAGTATTTCCAGCTTTATTGCAGATACATAATTACATTTTCCTATATAAAATATCTTGATGCTCTCTTTAAAGTGCATCAAGATCTCGAGAGAGCTCTCGAGAACTCTGTAACTAGGTATGCTATGCTTGTTTAACACTAGCAAAAACCTAGCTCTCGCAAGTTGACGATGCTCATCTGTTAACAGAAATAATACCCAACAAATTTTAATTATCATGCTGATTGTTATTTTAATAACGAAATCGCTAAACAGTAAGTCCATTGACAATCCCGGTAATCTTAGGGCTAGCTTTTACTTTGACCCGAGGCTATGAAATGTCTATAATTGCCATACAAAATGGCAATATGACCAACCCTACCAGTTGACAGCGATGTTGAGGATTTTTGACAGTTTAAGTTCGTTTAAAGGATTAATAAGTTAGCATATTTTAATGATTTTAGAAAGCTCTACGAAATAAATACAGACATAACACGTACTACTAGTTCACGACCTTTCATGAATTCGAAAGCCAGATCACTCACTTTCTTATCCCTTCGAGCCATGGACACTTGGTAACGCGTTCGGGTCGTCCTTTGTAATAGGATACGTCGCACGAGGCGCCGGTCGAGACGCCACTCATGCGCAACGCACAAAAACACTGCACATCCTTTGAATAACAGCTCATCGGTTGTAATTGTTTACGGGCTTGATTCTTAGCAACCATACCCATGAACAAAAAAATCAGCGTCATCGTAATTCAACTGAGATACTGCTGGATATTAAAACGTGTAGACGAACATTTTACATACATCTGTAATCAGCCTCTCT
This sequence comes from Noctua fimbriata, assembly GCA_905163415.1. Classification (NCBI taxonomy): domain Eukaryota; kingdom Metazoa; phylum Arthropoda; class Insecta; order Lepidoptera; family Noctuidae; genus Noctua; species Noctua fimbriata. The sequence goes on from LR990921.1 coordinate 10,419,703, forward strand.
ATGAGAGGGACCGTAATCCACGACGTGGTCCAGTGCAGGTTAGTAGATGTCACAATGACTTCCAATGTTTAGTTCTACTAGTACATGCCCTACATCCCTGTAATTTGTCTACTTACCTAATATAGGTAGATATTTAAATCTTCGTGCTCCTAAATGAAAGGCATTTCAAACAAATAAACTATATACAGGGTGTAAGGGACAGCCCTCCACAAACTGAGAGGGTGCATTCAGCTCCTTATTTTGAATCATATTCCACTGGATTTTTTCTCCGGATTGTATTTTTAATTTTTTTCAGTTACTATTCCTTTATTTCAATGTAAAATTACATTCCCTGTAAGCAGCACTCCATTTATGTAAATAATACGGCTAAAATAAAAATCCGACAATGGATTTTGAAATACTCTAACGAACGACGCATGAAATCAGCTGTTCACTTCTTGCCTAGCTACAGAGTTCATCGAACTGGTCGTTGCGCTTGCCGTTCACTACGAGCGTTTTGCCACGGTAACGATACATTGCGTATGTGGAAATAAAACAAATCAAATTTATTTTATTTAATATTCCTGAAATAATTTCTTGTACCGGCCATCTTAGAATTATATACTGAATTCACTCCATCAGTTTGTGGAGGGCTGTCCCTGACACCCTGTTACATGATGCACTATTAAATTCGAAGGTGAGTTCTAACTCAGGTCAGATCCAACGTCGTGAAGTTGCAATGAGCTTGCTCGTCGATTCCACCCGAACCTAAGTTTCTCCCCTGCCCCTTAGAACCATAGCACATCACGTTTTTTTATGCGCTGTAGACGCGCGTAGAACGCAATCAGGACGCTCAACAAACGCAAGACTGAAGTCACGTTGTAACCTTCGCGTACGATCCTTGCGTTTGTATAGCTGTAAACGCCGCCGCCATTTCGAACCATAGTATAAAGGGTGCTACGAGACCCTTAACTAAGCCGAAAGGCACTTGTTCTCCCCGTCTTTGTGATCATTTTTTGTTCTAGACCATACCTAGGAACCTTCTAGTTACGGAGTTATTAGGGGTCAAAGTTCCACAAGTTCTTTTTTTTAATACTTTTTATTAATGTAAGATTTTTACTTTAAACATCTCCACGACCCCCGTACTATTCAATGTATCATTGCTTGAGTGCGTTCCAATGAGTCCTACCGTAAAACGTGATCAAAAATTTTTTTGCATAAGTTACTTAAGTTACTTAGTTTGATGTACAGAAGTTTAGACCCTGTATAGTACCTCTCCCCGCATCACCTTCTTCCAAAAACGCGCGTCGTAAGTGCATAAAAAAACTGGTGTGCAAGGGCTCTTATTGTTCGAAATTGAAACTCAGACTTCAGAAAGGAGAACTCGAAGTTTTCTTCAAACTTCGTTGCATGCGGCAAGCTTGTTTTAATAATCTTACATTTGATACCGGACGGAAAATAATTTCCTTAAACTACCTTCGATGGTTCCTCAGATAGCCCAAATTAATCGGTTTCCGTTATAGATATTTTTGTCTATAGCACACCTTCATAAGTTCACCTACCTTCCACTACCTTCTATTAAAAGGACGCCGATTGCTAAAACTAATAAAAGTTATAAAAGTGTTCCTTGACGGATACTCCTCAGACAAGAGGACGTATGAGCTCCTACGTTCGTTACCGACCTTTGCGTGGTAATGATATAATAAAATACTCTTTATTATTTTAGAAGCAGGTATTTATCCTATTATGGAAGAGAATGCTAAAATAGTTTTGACGCACGAGAAGGACTTACACTGACTTTATTGATAAGGTTTTTAATAGAGCTGCGGTGGCCACATGCCCGAAATCATAACATAAAATTCATCATCATCTGCCCAGCCTTTTCCCAACTATGTTGGGGTCAGCTTCCAGTCTAACCGGATGCAGCTGAATACCAGTATTTTACATGGAGCGACTGCCTATCTGACCTCCACAACCCAGTTAGTACTGGGTAATACGATACCCCTTAGTAAGACTGGTTGTCAGAGTTTTTGGGCCACTGACTAACTAACGACTGTCAAAGATCTACAAATGACACCCGGGACCAACGGCTTAACGTGCTTTCCGAGGCACGGAGGAAACTCGGTATGTAATGGGTGGTCACCCATCCACAGACTAACCTAGGCAAGCACGGCTTAACCTAAAGATCGACCCGAGCGGCTGTTATTATTTAGTCACGAGCTCCTCATACATAAAATTATCAGTCAAATAAAGCCAATTTCATGGGTATTAAAACCATTTTTCTGTGGTTTATATCAATTTAAAGCATATCATTCTCCTGCCCTTATCCCAATTTATTTGGAGTTGGTGCAGCATGTCTTCTTCCATACTTTTCTATTACACGTTATCTCAACAGTCACTTCTAGCCATATCATCCTTCACATAGTCAATCCATCGCTTGTTTGGTCTTCCTCTACTCTTATAGCCATTTAAATTCATTCTCAACATTTTCCTCACTACCTTTTTCCTCATTCCTCCTCATCACAAGTCCATACCACGATAACCGATTACCACACAACTTTTCAGTCACCGGCGCCACTTTCAGACTACCTCTTAATTAAAAAATAATAATTAATTCAAATTAAAAAGAAAACATCTTTACATACGAATCACTTTAAAAGCGATTGCCTCTGGTCTCGATCCTCTGGTTATCCTTTCCATAAAAAAAAAATACAATTTTGTGAAAACATAAATGCAATTTATATGTGTAAAAGATAAAAAGCTTGTTTATGCAATTATAATAATTCAGTTTGTACGGTAGGTACTCACAAAATACGGTTCTGAATTTCGCAACCAAACAAGCCGTGACGAGATGGCCTCTATAAACATGAAATAATCTCATTTGGAGACCCAAATTATGTATTTACTTCGTATTTATTTCTAGTTGCATTATGATGCACGAATTATTAAAATAAAGCTGTGTAATTGTTTTACGGCTTACTGAATGAAAGTTAAGCTTCTCCTTGTAATAAGTGTGCTTTGATGTTTTGGGTGACATACAACCGAGTAATCTGCGTTGCTATGTTGGAGTTAAAGCTGAACTATACCATGAGCCTTTTATTATTAATAAGTGTCTGCTCGGTATAGGTAGCCTGATCCCTTCCGGAGATTCTTCGCACCCCTTGCCACGCCGTAACCTCGACCGCTACCATAGTCGAGGGTAGACGGGCTGCCGGGTACTAGGGGCCGTTTTTTTGTTGAAGTGGGAGGCCTTCAACAAAAAAACGGCTTCTAGTACCTACCTACGTGGACCGATGACCTGGTGAAGGTTGCAGGGATCCGCTGGATGCGAGTCGCACGGGACCGGTCAATGTGGCGACACTTGGGGGAGGCCTATGTCCAGCAGTGGACGTCTTTCGGCTGAAATGATGATGATGAAGTGTCTGCTGTTATGATCTCAGCTACACCATTTGAGGGATGCGATATTGTGGTTATAATTATGTGGTAATAAAAGGCACACGGGATGATCTTCTAGGTTAAGCAACGCTTGCCGAGGTCAGTCCGTGGATGAGTGACCATCCATTACGTACATACCACGTTCACGTTAGGCCGTTGGTTCAGGGTGTAATTTGAACACCTTTGAGAGTCTTGGTAGTCAGAGGCCGGATAGTCCGACAATTAGTCCTAGTCCTGTATCTTCATTACCCAGTAACTTTGACCAAAATGTCTGGCAGTTCATACTGAAATACAGCTGGATGCGGTTAGACTTGAATCCGACCTATACACTCGATGAAGACCCTGACATAGTTGGGTAAAGGCTTCGCAGACCATAGATCCTCATCTGCCTATTCTTTTCCCAACTTTATTGGACTCGGCCTTCAGTCTAACCGAATGTAGCTAAATACCAGTATTTACATGGAGCGGCTGCCTATCTGACCTCCACAACCCAGATAGCCCTTGGTAAGACTGGAAGTCAGACTTTTTGGGCCACTGACTACCAGTAATGACTGTCAAAGATCTACAAATGACAGCCGGGACCAACGTCTTAACGTGCTTTCCGAGGCACGGGGGAAGCTCGGTATGTAATGCGTGGCCACCCATCCACAGACCAACCTAGGCCAGACAGGCTTAATCTGGAAATCAACCCGTGCGATTGTTATTGTTACTTCATAATTTCTATGAGTGTTTATTAGATAAAACGACGAAAATAACGTTTGAATCAATGGTAAAAAGCGACCATGACCGCGATTCGTAGGACGGGCAGGCTGTGGCTCCTGGTAACCTTGAGTTAGATTATTGAGTGTCAATGTTACTATCACCCGCCCACCTAAGACCCCATTTCCAATTTCCATGGAATAAAGCCTTCATGAGCAACCGATTTTGTACATTGTGTTTATTTTTCTGTCTGCCTCGCGTTAGTCTAGCCATTGTAAGCGCTACTGCTGTGCAAGGAGTCCTGGTTTCGATTCCCAGGTCGAGCAAGGTTTTTTTGGGTTTTTCCTTCAGAAATTTCTCAGTGGCTGACACGGTGTCTGCATTTGGAACCGGCAATAGGTTCACTCCCTACAACATGGAACTTGATCAAAGCTTGCGAAATTCATGTGTCTCAATAAATTATGATTCAAGAAATACGATTCGTCCGTTTATGCTGGAAGGAGCAAATAAAGCTAAATTCATACGCAGAACAAAAGTCTGTGTATTCCTCAGAAATGAACGCTTTTTGAATTAATAGGCACTTGAGATAACTGACGTCATAGCATTAACACGCCAAGAACAATAAACTTTAAAATGGCTTGTTTGCATTCATGAAAAAAGAAAACGATTGCAATCATAATATTATTTTATTTCTACGCTTATCTGGCTAACAAAATAACAAAGCAATGTTTTTATTTAAAAAGAATACACTTTATGTGTATTCTTTTTATTTTCATATTACAAGTTTTATGGTTTTTAAGCGAGATAAAAAAAGGAAAAAGTAGATACTCTCCGGTTATCATAAACATGCAAGTCTTAAATTAAACAAGAATATATAATTGACAGTAATGTATATGTTACGGCTAAACCTAGGTGCGGCCGGTTAAACTTAGATGTATCCTACTTATCTTCGGTTTGAACATGCAACCAATTTGGATGTAGCGCTCGCCGGCCGCTGCCGAGGCACCGCTCGCTGCACTCGCTCGGTTCGCGCGCGTTTTTTCACAGTTCTAACCTTACCTAACCTAATCCATTAGGTCGGTGAGTCCTAGCAAGTCCTAGGTGTAGCCGCAATTCGGCTTTTAACCGTAACATATACACCAACGACTGCCTCGATGGTCGAGTGGTTGCAAGCGTGATTGCTGAGCATGAGCTTCTGGGTTCTGCTCCCAGGTCGGTCAAAGAGTTATTGGACTTTTTATCAGTCAGCGACGGAGTCTGGATTTGTGCCCAGAACTTGGTTTCCCTATAACTTCATGTCCAAGACGAAGGTGATGACAGGCATTCCGGACGACTCTGTCTCAGCTGTTATGGTTGAAATCGAGCGTCTGGAGATGGTTGATCATTATGTTTATCTTGGACATGTTCTATCTTTTGACAAGCAGCATTCCAACAAGGAAATTTCTAGGAGAGTACAGCTCGGATGGGCGGCATTTGTTAAATTGGAACATATTCTTCGGTCCCAAAAAGATCCTTCAGTGTCTAAAACTCGCCTCTTCAACCAGTGATACCCGGCCAACAACAACCTACGGTGCCGAGACATGGACGATGGCTCACAAAGGAGAGTGTCCACCGAGTACGAGTGGCACAAAGGGCCATGGACCGAGCCATGCTCGGCATAACCCTCTTAGATCAAGTGCGTAACACGGAAATCCGCCGTCGGTCGAAAGTCTACGACGTCGGGGACCGGGCGGTGTGCCTCAAGTGAACCTGTGCTGGCATATCTGGCTAGACGCGGAGATGGCCGATGGAGCAAGGCTTTGACCGAGTGGTGGCCAAAGTTTGGCCAAAGAAATCAGGGACGCATGGAACCGGGAAGTGTGGCAGAAAAAAGGGAAAGCCTATAACCAGCAGTGGCTGATTCCGAGCTGATATGATGATAACTTGGCAATAAGCTCGCCCCCTATTACATGGGACTTAAACATAAATGTCGAAATGTGGATTGTACTAGTAGTATACCTCTGCCTAACCATTCGGTGATCACAGGCGATAAAGACTGCTTTTTAGGGAAATGGAGAGATCGTGCATATCCTGGTTACATAAGTACAGTACTACTTGTGTACCCTACTTTACTTTATGTCTTGGCCACAACACGAGTTGAAGGAACTAAGTCGTTCTTGCGCGCACAGTTTCGCATTCTAAATCTCCCTTCGTTCGCGATCTGGCAATGCTGAATGCTCTACTGACATCGTCACCGGAGTTTGATTTATTTACCTAAAGATCGACCAGAGCGGCTGTTTATTTAGCCACGAACTCCTCTTCTACTTTTTTTGCGTAGTTGAAATTATTTTTATTAAGTTGCAAGATCTAAAGTTCGAAACAATGCTACCAAAAGTCTAACAAGGCGTCTAGACAAAATCTAGTTACCGTTTGAATAGAACCACAAAAAAAATGCCCAGAAGCTACCTGTGTTCAAAATCTAAGTCGTCATGCATACGTGAATCGGTCAATCAAGAGGTAACACGTTAACTTTTATTATATAGAGGAATGTCTGCTTATAGTTTGTATGGTCGTCAAATCGTGGTGAGTTGGCACTATCTTTGATACCCTTAGATGGTCCAAGTCAAAGGCGAGAAGTCCAAAAACACGGCGACGACGGCACGGGCGGGACATACATCAACGCTAAAGTTGAAGTTTGAAACAGTTGCTTAAATGGACTATTTTTAGGGCTTGCCCCGAATACTAAATTACACTCTCATTGAATGTGATTTTAACTTCTTTCGGTTCAAATTCGGGTACAAAAAAAATGTTGTAATGTAAATTAAATCAGCTGTTGAACATTTGATTCTTAATCGCTACCGCTCGTAACTTCCTCCACTAACTAAACAGTTGCAACAAAAAGTATCTATACAGTCGCAATCATCAATAATGATTATCACCGAATCTGTAGTCGGCCATGACACGGGAAGTGACGTATGCGCCGGTGTTGCCCACTAATGATACAAAATTATCAAATTAAATTGTTGATTTTTTCTTATAAATAATTGGGGCGGTTACCAAATATATCGAATCCGTAATTTGATTTAAATTATTTGTTCATATTTTCAGGGTTCTTTTTTCGCAACATGGCATGTCAGGTGGTTTTTGCAGTTCACGAAATCTGCCTAGGCTTTTCACAACTAAAACTGGGTCAGCTCCTGTCCAACCACATGTAGCTGAACACCAGTCTTTTACATGGAGGGACTGTCTGACCTCCACAATCCATTTACTCAGTAACATGATACCTCGTGGTAACCCATCGGTATCTACCCAAATAATGTCAACATCATCTGCCTAGCCTTTTCCGAAGTATCAAAGAGCGTGTGAATACATTTCATGATCCAAATGGTGTATTCACACAAATTAATAACAGCATTCCCTTACTGCACACTAAACACGGTTACTAAGCTCCCCCATACGTTATTTAACTTCCATATGGAGCTATTTCACTTACCTTTAAGGAGCTTAGTTCCCACAAATACGAGAAAATTCTTCGTTCTAGGGAATTCAGTGAATACGTAGGTTTTGCTTTGATGGTTGTATGAAACCTTGTAAATACTGATTCTGTTTGATTTGATACCGTGCACGAGTATGCAAGCACTCAATTAAGCACTACACACACAGGCGGGTCGAGAGGGTGTATTGTCGTTGCATTATTCCCACTTGCACTTATACCCTTATTGGCATTTACAATGACGAGTACGCGGGTCGCAGCGGAAAATGTCGGTTTTGATTTTAGGCATACATTTTACAATAAAAAATATCAATTTCACCAAGGATCTTCACAGTTTTCTAGTTTCAAAATGCAGGTTCTTCGTAGCCACTACTACGGCTATCAAGTCGGCCGGACCCGCTGCCAACACACGCCCACGTTGTGTGTGAAGGCGAAATAAATTATTCACGCTTTAGAGTTCATTTAGAATTGGCAGAATTGCTCTGTGTTTTAATTTCCTGTACAAAACTGCTGCAATTCAAAGCAATGAAACTGAATAAATTGAATTCAAAAACAAATATCTTATTTCACATGCGCTTATAAGGAACTAACCACACTTATTCAGCTCTGTTCAGCTTTAGTCCATACAACGATTTTGCTGAACCATCCGTTCAGCTTTCAAATCAAAATTGTTGTTTTCTACGGACAAAAGCTGAACAAGCTGAAGTGTGGTTAGTCCCTAAAACGTTAGAATGTATGTGCACTATTCGAATTGATAGTTTCCTATGAAGAAAAGTTTATCTTCAAGACTTGAAACTGCAGGGTTTCTCATTAGATGACTGACCAAAGACGATTTTTTCAAAGTCTTTCACAATGGTGTCTTGTTATAATATTACATTGTTAATTTGGACTGAATACAAGTACCAAGGTATTTAAAAAAAAAACTGTTAGTTATTTACTCTGTCTCTACGTGCCAATCAATAAACAGATACGAAAAAAAATGGTTAGTTAGCAAACTTCAGTTATTCTCACCAAACGACGAACGTCAAACAAACTCGAACGAATAAACAAAAAAGAAACAAAACATGACCTGTGCGTACGGTTCCTATAGAATATCTGAAGAAACAATACGTCTGACCTTCATTATGAGATTTGGTAGTTATACAGCGGGTTCTGACGCATCACGCATGATGACAAGGAGGCAGGGTAAAGTGGTAAGCGGCAACATTTCAATCGCTACTATATTGCTGAATCATCGTCGGGACTATGGCTTGGATGCGAGGAGACTGGATGAGAAGTCATAAATAGTATTGGTACTTCGTTTTACTGTTGATGTAATAACCTGGAAGTACTTAGAATTCAGTTTAACTTCTTAAAATTTTTGGATCAGTAAATTGATCTTCGATCCCTGGTCGTAATCAATCACTGATCGGAGGTGGTCATTATGGCAAAGATGTTACCTAGCCAAATGGGAACGATTATCCTACAGATCTTCATGCATAATTATCATAATGTTTAGTAAGACAGTTAAATTAAAAAGTGTAGAAGAATGCGGTGAATATATTATATAAATATAAAAACTAGACACTAAAAATATCCAACGAACTTATCCAACCTCAACGTATCTTTTAGTCATCGCCGTCACATTCTGCCATCATTTGATAAATGAGCAAACGTCTACGCGCTGTGGAGCCGACGCGTCTTCATTTGTGATATTCAATCGGATTTGTATCTCGCATCTCTGTATGGTGCAATTAATGAGTTGATGTGGACTTCAACTCATTAATGCCCAAAACGTTCCTTAGTTCCGTATTTAGCGTTAAATGCTACTTTCCTTTTTCTTCTTCTTAGCGTCATCATCATCATCATCATATGCCTTTTCCCAACTATGTTAGGGTCGGCCTCCACTCTAACCAGATGCAGCTGAATTCCAGTTACATTGAGCGACTGCCTATCTGGCCTCCACAACTCAGTTAGTACTGGATGATACGATACCCCTTGGTTAGACTGGTTGTCAGACTTTTGGGGCTACTGACTACCCGACCTGACTACTTTTTGTCTTAGCGTGTCGATGGCAAATTTTCATTAAATATATTTGGCACAAAATTCAGGTATGCGAATTCCGTTCGCTGATTCAGTCAAAAGATCGTCAAGTGCGCAGTTGTCCGGGCATACAGCTTTCCTTAATCTTTTTCGTGTTATTCCATTTAAGCAAAGAAAATTGCTAGCCGATTTACGCACTAAAGGCCTTAAAGAATTGTGGAAATATGCTGTTTTCGTTGACAGTTTCCTTTTATCAACCTTAAGGTGCAATATCGAATATGACCGCAATAGCAAACCGCAGCGAAATAACCAATTTCTATGGAAACGGCAGCAGACACCAATGTCATCTAAAAGGACGCATGATGTAGGAATATCCGAGTTAAAACTTGAACTTCTCAGAAAGAGATATCAGTTCATAACTTGGACGACCCACCAAATAATTGTTACAGACTGAACAAGGAGCAATCACTGCCCATTCTGAACACCTCAAACAGGTCTTTGTTCCTGTAACACTAGTAGTCTAACACCGCAGCACCTATTGTGCTGACCCTTGCACAATAGCGAACGTGATGTGTAACTTTAGCGTGCCTCCCCTTTGATTGGAGATGAAATGGTATGAAGATGGAAAATACAATTTTGTGGAGATGACCATAGGCTTTTGTTTTATGGGGATTTTGTGGTGTACCTACTTCATATGCATGAGTACATTATTTACAAACTAATAATAGATTTATAATAATAATAAAAATAGATTCAGAAGGCAGTACTCCTCGATACGGCTCGTATTGTGAGGAGGTTCCTGTCTCTGGAACCCAAACCACCGGTAGCTTGGACCCTGCTCCCGCTACCGGCGGACCACTATTTTTTATATTTTTAAATGTTTTTTCTATATGGTATTTTTTTTAAGAAATATTTAAAAATATGTTAAATAAGTTTTTTAAATGAATAAAGGAGATAAAAATACACGCAAGTATCAAAAGGCATAGTAATTAAGTACAGGGTGCTAAAAAATTCTTCCTCATCGCAGGTAAGGTACTTCAAAAGTGCCCAGAAAGTTGTCAGGATCGCCACGTTGGATGGAAATATTGATTGTTTGGCCAAAAAAGGCCAATCCTCTGATCACGTGACTCTCTAGAACGTGACGTCAACTCCATAAGCTAACAGTGTAAAAAAAATAAGTTTTGATTGCTTAGTTAGTAGTTTAGTGCTTGCAACAGACAAAACAAACAGTACAAAACAAACAGTAAACATGGTAAATATCCGGTTTTCAGCGTTAATGATAGTGTAAATAATATTTTAAATTAAATAATGTTATTTAGCTATGAAACTTTGATGTGGTTATTGGATAACAAGCCACACAGAATAGTAAATAAGCGTTAATAACGAACGATTGCCTCTGGTTTGCTAAAACTAAAATTCAATTTATAACCACACCAAAGTTGGAGCACGCTCCCGCAATCCCGGTTCATCCACCACTATGAAAATATTCAAATTGAATTTTACTGCTTTTTTTTTAGAATTGCATGTCGGTATATTTACAATTAATTCGCTCACAGACGTCTAGACAAGTTTTCATTAGCGATTAAAGCCAATGCTGACAAACATATCTAGCTCCCAGATTTTAAGTCCCTGAGTTTGTCCCTCCCGTCTACAGTCCTTAGTTTTTAATCAACTCCGCATCACTATCAAAACATAACTAACTCACTGATAGATATTGTCGTTAAAACAAATAATTGAAATATCATCATCTGCCTAGCCTTTTTCCTATGTTGGGGTCGGCTTCCAGTCTGATTAATGAATACTGGTATTCAGCATGCAGCTGAATACCAGTATTTTACACGGAGCGACTGCCTATCTGACCTCCACGACCCAGTTAGTTCTGGGTAATACGATACCCCTTGGTAAGACTGGTTGTCAGACTTTTTGGGCCACTGACTACCTAACGACTGTCAAAGATCTACAAAATTAAATGACACCCGGGACCAACGGCTTAACGTACTTTCCGAGGCACGGAGGAAACTCGGTGTGTAATGGATGGTCACTCATCCACAGAAATAAAAACAAATAATTGAATTTTGAATAAAAAAAACCAAGTTGGTTTTATTAACCATTGACACCCTATTTTTTTTTTTTTTTTCACTACTTTCCTATGCTACCCGGACAACGCACAGATTCTAACGATACCAATTACATCAAAATCGGTTTAGGCGATCAAAAGTTATGGCGGAATAAAGAAACTCGCAAACATATTTATTATACATGAACCTAAAAATAACCGAACGCTCCTTTTTTTGTGCAGTCATTACATTGGACTCCTGCCAGTGACACGCCTGTCAAAATTTCAATGATTTTTATTTGCGTAGCAACATGGTTCCTGTTGGGATGCTGATATCAGAAGTGATGTGACTGTGAAAGTGCTGTATCGTTATAATACTACTAATGTTAATGTGTTCGTACCTATCGAAGCTGACGGAATCATCGCACCTTGCAGAATTATGACACCTTACTCCCCGTTCACAACCTAAGCCGATGGTCCTTGCGTCAAGCGACATTCGTGTTTGTCACTTTTTTCCTCGCTTGAGTAGGTACCGTCGCGACGCCAACCGCGTCTCGGCGACTTATGGCATGGACTACTTTCCATTTCGCCACCGAAACAAAATTCCTATCCAAAAGTGCGTAACTATTTAGATCTTCATACATACATTTCTGGTCTAAGCAATTTATTCCTCTGCTGTCACTCTCGAAACGTGCGTTGTCTCAGGTGGAAGACAGTCTGTATAATATGCATAAGTATTATGATTTAGTAGCAATAATAATTGTATCAGACTGAATACTGCGACTCTACGATCGCGGAAACTGCTAATGAATAATTTAATTAGAATATTCTATTCCTCCTCAATCCCTCTAGGCTAGGGCTGCCAATCATCGCGGTACACAGGGACATGTCCCGATTTGGAACGTTGTGTCCCGCTCAATATGTCAGTTGTCCCGGTGCTGTTGGTTGATCTATCAGAACAGAAACGTGAAATTTCGCGTTCGCTCCGCTTTCGTCAGTGTTTAAGACTTCGTGTATCACGAGAAATGTCTTAACCGATTTACTTCAATTGAAAACGTAGATTCTGCTATCCAACGAGCCCCAGGCTTGCATTATTCATCCCCCGTTCCCCCAAATACAAATCCTATATAATCAAATTGACTTGTATTTGCGCCAAAAAACTGGCGACAAAAATCCCTTTTCAAAACCTGACCTCTAGGAAAAAATCTCTTCATATAACACGAAAACCTCGATAAATGTATGTGTGTGTATGTGTGCGTATCTTGCCCACATCATCATCCATTGGTTCTATCACAAATGTCCCGTTCGGCGTTTCAGCATTTATGGCAGCCCTACTCTAGGTAGACGTTACAATATTCTGGTTCGTTAGATCTAGATTCCAGATATGTCGATTTGTGGTGATAATCTCGGCGTCTTCTGAAAATTAATTAATTTACGCCAACTAAATTTAATCGCTGCAATAATTTGCATTCTCGCTGTAACGACTGTAATTACAAACTTTGATTCAATTACGTTGTTTTGAAATACATATCTTGTCTTGTCTTCTCTTAAATGTTCATTAAAATAATTATATTAGTGAGCATTACAAACCTGAAACTTATAATCTTAGAATTTTGACAATTATGTAGTATGTACAACTCCTCTTCAAATCGGTTTGAATGCAATCCCGCTTGTGTTGATAAAAATAATAACCAATAAAACCGTGACGCCGTAAAATATTGAAGAATTTAAATATTAACCTACTATTTCATCATCATCATAGCAGCTCAAAACCACAGCACGATTGGGGCAGTGACTGACTGCCTCCTGCGCTCCGTGTCGGGTTCGATTAGAATGGCCTACAGGGAGTTGTTCCGGGTCTGCGTGTTTGTGTGTGTGAGTTTAAAAGATTGTAAACGCACCCACGATACAGGAGAAATTCCTATTGTGGTGCAAGGATTCCTTTCCCAAACTTCCTGGTTCTCTACGTCCAACGAACATTCGGCGGCCCTAGTTTCTTTGGCCTAACCTCGGGCACCACTCTTTCAAAGCCTTGCTACATCAGCCTTCTCCACATCTAGCCAGATGCCCTGTCCAACGCCACTTGCAGATTAGTATTTACCTAAATCAAATTAATTTAAATTAACCAACCTTGAACCATACTTAAGTTACAGACGGTCTCATTCATAAAGGGCTGTAAGTACTCCTTAGAATACTGTCATACTGCTTCAAAGGGGCATATCAAAACTAAGTCTTAGGTCTTATTTACGGAGACGCGGGACGTCACCCGGCGGTGCCTTGTGCGGCGCGGTCCGCAATAAATTGAAACATAACAGGGCGATGTATGAGAGCGAAGTTCAACGCGGCGGCGCACACAGCGTTGCGGCCAGCCAGTTCCTTTAATTCTTTGTTCACGGAAAAGCGGCGCGTGAAACGTAAAGATACCCGCGACGGAGCACGCGGCTTCGTACGCGCTGTTTCACGCCCCACGTCTCCGCAAACAACATAGTACATTGTCACATGTTTGTGTTTACGCCGCCTCTACGTAAATGAGCCCTTACACTTTACAAAAAGGCGCACCTTGTAAGGCTATTTTCTCGCATTATTTTAGCCCAAATGAGCAACTTTTACTCGAGTCAGCATACCATAAAGTTCATGGCTTCTACAATATTCTACGCCACAATAGAATAGCGGTTTTTCTTATAAATAAATCTCGCCTTATTGCCATATAATTGTAAAGGGTATGGTCCAGATTAGCCACGCCTAAGAAACCGTACACGCTTGTCCACGACTCGGCGAATCACTAGCAGTCACGGTAAGCGTAATAAAATTGCAAACTACATTAGTTTCAGCATTATATAGGTGTAATGGAGTTGGAGGCAAACGAATCTATAATTTCGATTATAGAAGGGAAAGTTATTATGTTGGGTAGTTTTATGCCTTTCGAAACAGTTAAGTTTGAATAATTTTGTGTAATGTATTTAGTCACAGTTTTATTGGCAACCAAACTAAAATTATTAGTTTTTTAGCTATTTTCGTTTCACCGTACTAACTTGGAATTGACACAGAATTTTGCACACGGGTAGAAATTGACTTGGGCTATGATATACATGATTCTTTCCATAAAGGTATAAGGTCGCTCAACGAACACTGATGCAGTTAAATACCTAGAAAACGTCTAGGTATCTACTTAATAAAAATCTTAAGTCTTAGTTAAATAACAAAGACTTAAGATTTTTAAGCATATAAGTGTAAGTAACAATGGGCCTTATGTCTACCGCACGAAAGGCCTTTTGCAATTTGTTCATGACGTATACACGGCGACACGTCAAGCTATACATTTCTAGTATAACATGGCCTCGCTTCGCATAGATTTTCCGCACAATGATAGATCGCATAAACTGGTTTTGTATAGATTGATTGGTCGTCGTGTGTACAAGCGTCAGTTCCGTTAGTCAAAAAACAAGGACGCTAGTCTGAAACCGCCCAAACAGTCGAAGAAAAATTGTGAAGAACGTTTGCCGATGGAAAATCACCAATAAAACCAAATGAAGGTCAAAAAAGCAGCCGATTAACAGCCATAACTTATTAGTAAATTAAATGATTGAAACAATCACCATTTAATTTTAAAACACATCATACTATAATGGCCTGTGGTAAATAAATCCTCAGGGAATGTGCCGCAAACAAAAACATAAATGGTCGCCGATTATTTAATTATAAGCTACAACATGAGATAAGGGAAAAATAATAGTGGTTTTAATGCAATAAGACGATTATTAATTCAGATAAATGGGTATTTAGGATTATTTTAATGTGGTGGGCATTTATTTGCAAATTTTTATTGGCAAGCATTCCCATTGGAATCCTTTGCTACTTACCTTTTTATTGTAGGCTTATTTTTCTTTTGCAGTGATGTTATTTAACCCTATGACTCCCCATGGACCTGAGAGCTTAGACAAATGACAGTCGTTTTTTTTATATTTGGAAATCCTCAATGGATGATGAGGGGTCTGTCAGACTCCTACTGACCAAAACCACACGGTGTTCCTCCTAGTCACTTCAGGCTGGGGTGCGGAACACAATTGCATTCTTCACAATCACACCAACAGTGACGGTTTCCCTGCGACAAACCTCGTCTCAGGAGATGCTTCTCGCCCTGCCATTCTATGTGCGAGGCGCGCGGAATCACCACGCGATGCCAACTCGGACCTATTTGCTTAGGCGACGGAATTCTCCAAACCCATCGTCAGTAGGCCATTTTGTGTGGAGCGGGAAAGGGCATTGTCGGTCCTTCTCCTGCGCCCAGATCTTCGGGCGCGGATTAGCAGAGTGGAAGGTTCTCAAAAAATTATGTCAACTTAATATAGAGCGTTTACGACTTACGGCATTTCATACAAACTTTCAAGTCCTTTTTCTTCGAAATGACTGAACCGATTTTAATGAAACTTCATTCGCATAAGCTAGATACTTAAGTCTAAAAAGTTATCAAAGAACATTTTCCTACACATGAATTATAAAAAATAAAAGTTTATTCAGTGAAATGTCAGCGAAAAGCTTTCAGACTATAATATGTCGAAGTAATTCACGCATAAAACTCGACTGAATTCCACGTAATTTAATCCAAAAAGGATAGTTCACAACGGTGTTTCGAAATGACAGCCAGAATTATTATTGGAAACTGGTGCCAATCAGTTTTACGAGTACAAAAGTTAACTCATACTGCCTGACAATGAAGTTTGTGGGAATTTTTTTGCAACTTACTTTTAAAACACTGTTACAACTAAACACGGAAGATATCCCGTAAGTGACAGTATTAGTTTAATTTACTTTTTTATAGTAAACTGAAAGGAGAGCTCGTGGCTAAATAATACCAGCTCGGATCGATCTTTAGGTTAAGCCGTGCTTGCCTAGTTTGGTCTATGGATGGGTGACCACCCATTACATACCGACTTTCCTCCGTGCCTAGGAAAGCACGTTAAGCCGTTGGTCCCGGCTGTCATTTGTAGATCTTTGACAGTCGTTATAGGTGCCCCAAAAAGTCTGACAACCAGTCTTACTAAGGGGTACCGTATTATCTAGTACTAACTGGGTTGTGGAGGTCAGATAGGCAGTCGCTCCATATAAAATACTGGTATTCAGCGGCATCCGGTTAGACTGGAAGTCGACCCTAACATAGTTGGGAAAAGGCTAGGCAGATGATGATAGTAAACTGAAAAGTTATTTTTCTGGTGATATCATTAATCTTGTAGTAACCCCAATTTTACTACATAATTATTAAACTAGTGATAGTGAAGTACTTAGGTAATTTAAGAGATAGGTACAAATACGTGTTTCCTTTTTATTTGATCCATGTTGTCTGGTGATTTAATAACGGTTGAGCAGTTTTACTGAGTTTTGGGCCCCTGTTCACGGGTACAAATCCGTCGAGCACGGATCCTATTGTGTTGAGGCACCCTTATTTTATCTGCTTTCTGTAACTAAGGCATGAAACATACTGATACTATTTAGATATACGAGTTTATTTTTCTTTATTTTTGTTCTTTAAACACAAAAACGGAACTGTTAATAAAACTAGTAGATTCTACCTTACGTGTATATTGAGAAAGAAACACAGTGCATCATCACACAGGTGACAGGGCATTCAGCGCAACATGGAAGGAGCACCATTGCCTGTAGGATTTTTAGCTAACCATGAACTCATGAAGCATAGTAATCATACTCAAATATAATATGCTATTTGTGAAAACCTGTGATTAGCTTTATTTTTGTTACTAACGAAACTATTGTGTCTGCCTAGCTGTAAATTTTCCAAAAAGAATAAAATAAAATAAATTTTGGGTCAATGTTTTTTTGAACTTTTTGCCATCGAAGAAGAATTATAAATAACTCCCTACAACCCCATCTTCCCTTTAAAACACAAGGCGTAATAATACCCTACGTCTGTTTGTTCCCAACGATGAGTCGCGCATTTCTATGCACACAACTGAACTGATCATTTTGTAACATAATTATATTGTTCAGAAGTTATTTTCTCGACTACAAATTATGAACGAATAGAATTATTTCGAGGACCGTATGATTGTAGGCTGGGCCGTGACGGTGCATGTTTGGGGGGTTATTCTGGTGATGTGTGAATGATGACGAATGACGATTATACGCCGTGCATTTTACTTGAAACTGTGTCGAATGTGGATTCTTATTGTTAAGAAAATTATATTTCTCTTTCACTCTGATTTCTTAGAAAAATACCCAACGTAAATATGGCGCTTATCATACGATACCGGTCGTCCACGACGTCGGGCGGACGGCGCACGGACGAGCGGGGTGATGTGAAAATAGCTAAAGTTTACAGATTTATGTGGTATATATTGACCAAAAAAATTGACGAGTAAAAGATCTACGGTACGGTACGGTATTTAGAGAAAAAAACAACATCAACGAAAGCCTCTATGAAACTGTACTTACGTAGATATATTATACTGTATTGTAAGCCATTTTACGTATGTCGTAGTTTATTTAACCTATCACAATGCACGCGCACAACCATTTATTACATTTATATTCGGAAATGGTTGAACACAAATATTATTTCTGCTTGTTAAAACAATGCAAATTCAATTTATCCAAAATTAATAACCTACATCGATGGTAAATAGACTAACCAAACAACAAGTTGGCCGTTGTCCTAGTGGTTGCAAGAAGCTACTGCGCTGAACATGAGGTTCTGGGTTCATTTCCTGGACGGACAAAACTTTATTCGGGTTTTTTATTGGCAGTTTCTCAGGAATCATAATTTCAGCTTGATTGATGGCAAAATGTTGGACGCTTATAACAGTGGCGAAAAGTACTATAGGCATCTAAGTAGTCGGGATTTACAGGTGTGATGTTAGGTAATTATGTTACATACCTTATGTATTTCTTACGTGTGACAAAACATACTATAATAAACCAAAACCTGCATCCATATAAGTACAAGGATCTTTTAATTATCTCTCAAATTAAACGATGATAATAATACATTCTGATTTAATTTTGACAAGTGTACGGTTCAGCCGTCGAACAACGAATTAATACATTTCACCTCGCTTTGAAACGTCAAAAATGTCATACAAAGTGTTATCATAATAATTAAATAATCGATTTAATATTTAACTAGAATAATAATAATAACTACTATTTTAACACATATTTACTCTATTTAATTCTAATATATTGATGACGGTTCCATACTAGATAGGATTTTATAAAAATACCCACATCTTGACTAATTACCCTAAAACAAGTGAGTCAAAAACAAATAATAGAAAAACTTTTATATGGGAAAAAAAATGTAAACTCTCAAATTTTAAACGAGCCTTCTATCCATACTGTCATGAAAGCCTCTTCATAACTTAAACTATTACAAACTAAACACCTAGAACAAAATAACTAAAACGTTCCAATAAAATACTTCATCCAGAATAGCCACCCGAAGTAGCCGCGCAAAGGCGCGGTTGTCAGCCCGTGACGTCACCGGCAGATGGTAGACAGCACTTGTACGTACCCACGTACCTCACTCACATGACGACCGAATTCGGTACTTTTTGAGATTTGACAGAACGCCACTTCAACGAGTTTTTTTAAAAGTACCCGCCACCGAAACTTTCGATCAAGGGCTTTATTGAAATGTGTTTGTGTTTGTAGGTACCTACAGGTGTACATGGTTCATTATAGAAAGGGTCTCTTTATCTAATGCCGAAGGAGAATTAGGTGTAATGCTCGTTCTCACCAATACAAGGCGAGACTCAATTGCATGCCTATGTAAAAGCGCTCTGTTTCATTTTCAACGCCAGAGACTTGAAATTCCAATAGTGTAATAATAGTGTTATAACTATTTTACTAACACAATAGCTTAATTCAAAATTTATAATAATTATGATTTTTTTGAGTTAGAACTATTTACCAATATCTAAATCAATTAGGAACATCATCATAACATCGGAAAGACGACCACTAACTAGATATAACCCCCCCCCCCCCTTCCGCCCCCCAAGAGCCCCAAGAGTATCCAAAGGATAAGTGATAATCTTTATTAGACAAAAGAACAACAGCCTTAAACAAGTTTTACATTAGTATTTATTTACTACTAGCTTATGTCCGCGGCTTTATCCGCGTGGAGTTCAGTAATTGTCCCAGGGGATCATACCGAATAAAAAGTCCTGTATGTTAATCCATGTTATAAATTAGTAGTTTTTGCGTCAAAGAGTAACAAACATCCATCCATCCATCCTCAGAAACTTTCGCATTTATAATATTAGTAGGATAACAAAATATCCAAAAAATATAGATACCTAATTAATAATTCATCTGTAGGTACATAGTAAATATCCGTGTAGGTAAATGCTAACTGTATTATAATCCGTCCGACCCTGTTTAGGGCTTTCCAATGCTGCTCCTTATCGCTACTCCAGAACATAACATAGCATCATGCTTGTAATCGCCGAAGGGTTAGGCAGAGATGTCCCTAATAATACACTCACATTACCATTGTCTCTTGTCCACGACCGGTCACAAATCCAGACTGGTAATGAAAAAATCCTGAAGGTAAAACCCAATAACAATTTCCCCGATCGAATTGAACCCAGGACTTCATGCTCAGAAGTCGCGCTTGCGACCACTAGACCAACGAGGCGGTATTAATACATAATAATATACCTATACATGAAATCGATCAAAACTCAATTTCTTAATTTGTTGATCAAACGGAATATTTGGACAACCACATAAGATTCCACAACACGCATACACGACTGAACCATCATGTAACGGTGTCAATCAAAACCTATATTTAGATTACTTATTTTAAAGTGCATGTTTCAATTTTTTATTACTATTTGGTCACCTTTGGTCACCTTTGTATTATTCGTAAATTTTAAGTTGCATATATAATCCGGTCCCTATTAATGATATTATCCTCGTGCTGATGATGATAGCTCGGAAGCTTTGAGTATAAGTGTAGGGGATCCCGGCTTTAAATGACATCGCATGTTTCGAAATCATTTCTGCAAATGTTATTATGCTCAATTTGGACACACAACTAAAATCGAGAAAAAATACGCTGTTTTATTGTTATTAGTGTCCTATAATGGTTTAAATGTTTTAAGCGGAATGGTACACCGCTGATTTTGTTTCTTCTCTTGATAAAAAATATAAATGGTGTTATATGTGTGGTGGGAGCGATACAAAAAACACGCCATGTCTTCATAGTATATTGTATTTGTCGGTTCCGGTCATTAGTACGGACATAAAATGAATTGGAAAGCGCGCCAGTGTGTAGTGCTGACATCACGCGACTTACTAAGCAGTCTACCAACCGCACGGTGTGCTTCTACAGAGCCCTGATGTCCAACTCGAGGGAGGACGACAGTCAGTGTCTGCTTGCGGCGGAGTTGAGACGTCTTGCAACTGTACCCGATGCATTGTGCCCCGTGTTAAGTTTTAATCTCAAGTAATTCGTTAGTTTTGCTAGAAACAGTGTATCGCAACCAGTGTGTTTTCATAGCACGAAACCCATCGTCTGCCCATATGATGTACGAGCATTACGGAGTAAATCCTATCCATATCCGCCAAATTTATGTTTATTTTGTTTAGCCTGCAAACATTCTTGTATATTTTTTGTAGTGTTTATTATATTTCTTATAGGTAGTTTGTTTTATGATATAACCAAATACCAAGTACTGTTTAATTTATTTTCATATTCATGTAAAAAATATTAATGCTGTCTTGGCTTCCGTAAGTTTTTTCACGGGTGACCACTGAAAACCAGGGCAGTGCTGTGGGCCCCCTATAGCACAGCATCATGCTGAGTGGTAACCTGCTTGTCGCAGTCACGACGTGCAGTGCAAGCTCTTAACTTTTTTTTTTTGTTTCGTCCTTATGAATTTATAAATAATTGTTATGCTTATGTTTATTGTTATTTTTTTGACATTTTTTAAGATGTACACACGACGGCAAGTCAAGCTATACAAAACCACTTTATGCGGATCTCTCATTGTACGGGAAATCTATACAAAGCAAGGCCATGTTATACTGGAAATGTATAGAGTGATGTGCCGCCGTGTGTACGTCATGTCCCTGCGGCAAATAAATATTTTTTTCTTTCTTAGAATTTTGTAGTTGGTGTAAAAATGTTTCTGGTATTATGTGAATAAATCGTCTATTCTTGTTTAGTGTATAAACAATTATTATGAGGCGAGCTTTGATAGGTTCACTAAGAAATTGTTAATGTATTTTCTATTGCATTCGTTACTGATCCGAGCTTTGACAATCCAACAGCGCGCTTTTATTTAGGCATTAACTTTAGTGTCGCCTAATGCTCATGATGGGCTTAATTACTTAAACGATTGTGTTTGTTTCAATAAATCGGCTATCATACGATGGATAATTAATTCAAAAATTGATAAAATAAATAAGATAGGTCAGGTAAGTTTAATTGTTCTTAACTTGTTTTTTTTTGCTTTTATGGTCATCAAAATTAAAAGTGTGGCACTATGCACGGGATTTATTTAATGCTTTTAAAAATTAATATTTTTATTAGTATGATCCATATTACCTTTTTTGATGGTTGAACTGACATAATCCTTAGTTTTCTTTATATATTTTAAAATACCCTATCTGTTAAATGCACTTCAGGATTTTTACAGTAAGTAAATAATGGGTCAGTGGATACGAAACGGGGCACTATGAAAAAGTCGACGTAGGCCCGCTACGCGGGGCTCCTACTTCTGTCTGCAGGGTTTAAAGTAACCTAACCTAACGTCGGGGTGCCCCAAGTCCCGAGCTCACACTTCGTTCGCTCATGCATAAACAATTTACGAAAATATTTTTTTTGCAAAAATTTTCTATCTTTTTTCCTCAGTGCCCCGATACGTACACTCCAACCAAGTAATGTACTTACATTGCTAAGAAATATCTATAAAATAAAACAGTTGACATTATTCATTTTATCGTTTGATGATAATTGATAAGACACATAATTAGTACACCTGTCGCATTGACAACACGACAACATTTATATCGACACAATGCTTTTAACTTCAAAGCTATCACCGCTTATAACTGTTTGAACTTCAAAAAAAATCTACCGTCACGGTCCCTCACCCAACGTGTGCGCTCTCTTAACTTTTTCCTTCTGATTGAAAATTAAGATACACTAGACATTTTATTTTACAAAACATTCGTTCCTTATCACATGCAAATGGTACCAAAGCTTTTTATGTTTATCGCAACTATCAGTAACTTTAGGATAGAAATGGTAACAGGTGCGATTTTTTGTCGTGGGGTGATCGCCCCGTCTGGGCGCGTAGTCAAGCATCACTTGATTTTAGGATTAAAATTGTGCCACCCCTCCGAACGCTGACATCCATAAAATGTCCGGATAATTGGATGGATACATTCATTTCGCTGGAAAATTTAATTGTAATAATTCTTTTACGAAAATTGTTTTGTTGAGCAAAATATGAACGGGATTTAAATTTGTGTTGTTTTTACTTTTACTTTATATTTTTGAAAAAAAGGAAATGAAATAAATCAGGTAATAAAATTATATTAAAAACGTTAGTCAAATTACTGTAAAAAAAAACATGCTGTTATTTTAACCACCACCAGCAGCATCAGCTATAAAAAAACACTATTTTCGTGAATGACTCTTAGACTATGCGGGAGAAGCTAATGGGTTAACCCTTTAGCTCGACCTTCCATCGAATATAACTACAGGGTGTGCAGCTTTGGCTGCCAGTTAACGGGAGTGGTGATCCGATTCGGGCATTTAGGCCTACGCTACACTTGACGGAAATTCCGACGCCGAACTTCCGTTGCGGTAAATCCGGAACAGACGCAGAGGGCGAGCGGTCCGCGACGGAACGACCGATCTTCCGCGTAATGTGCACGTAATTAGTCATTTATAGGCAATAACATGTATTGGCATTCCGCGACGGATTTTCGTGGCATAGGCCTAAGTCCTTCCATGCGGAACTATGTGATAGTGAAATAATTTTCCATTTTTTCAAAGGCCGGCCATGTAACCGAATATCATCGCAGTTCATTACAGTTACAGGCAAGCAATCGTAATATTTAATAGAAACGTCTCATTGTCATGAATTCCTGTATTGTAAACTTAAAATATACCACGTCAATTTAAAATGACAACAACACACAATAAAAAAAAATTACGCATTCAAACCCAACTGGTGTCAATCAGGCAAATTACAGTGCTAATAACTTAATCGGTGAGTCTACATTACAACAAGTTAATGCGTTTCAGTGATCGTGTCGAACAAACAAACAGACAATCAAATTGCGCTCAGCATAACGACGGTGAGGAACGGAAACGGGTCGTAAAGTTAAATAACATCAGTAGCGAGCCAGCGAGTCCAAATTGACCAGGTCAACCGCGAGTTCGAAATGGAGAAATGGTTCTGTCAATAATTTAATTGGTACAAAGAAAAGGGACTGACGGTTTTTTTTATAAAAAAATAGCTGGAAGTACAAGGGTCTACTGCTTGGCCAAATATTGATAGACAGTCGCCATTTTTTTTTTTTTAATATCACTACTTTTTAAACAGCGTCTCCTTTACTTTCTTGATTCAATATAAGGCTTTTGATTTTTTTCTTTTATGTTATGGTCGATATACATATGCATCTGTATTGTAGAAAAATTAATATACCAGCTTTTATACAAATACAAGAAACATTTCGGCGCATTTAGACATGCATCGTCATCTAGTTTGATTAGGTACGTAAAATTACCTTCCGCCTCACAATTGATACTCTTACAACTTGCGATTCATAGAAACATCGTAATTAATTATTAGTATTAGGTCTTGTAAAAGAATCGTTCTATACTCTTCAAGCGACCATAAATTCCATTTTTTTTTTCCAAATACCTTTTTGACAAAACAAAAAAATTACCTACAGTTATACCAACCAAACGAAATCATGATGATCATGATTTCGTTTCATCATCCTCATTCTGTTTCCCATATCCCAATTCATTTTGGATCGGCACAGCATGTCTTCTTCTTTCGTACTTCTCTTTTACTCGTCAGACACCTATTTTCGTACCATATTATCCTTCACACAGTCCATCCACCGTTTCTAAAAAAAACCCAATAAAAAATCAATAAGAATAATACTCGCAACTAAAGTGTAACGAGACCCTAAAAACACAAATTCTTAACAAAAAAAAAAACAAATAGCGTATCATATTTGTTATGAAGAAACCGTTCGGTGGTTTGTTCCCTAGCGCAAGTAAATTATAATCACGATGATTATCATATTGGCCGGGCGTAAGCTATAAAATGAAGGCAAGGGTTACATTCAACGGACGGAACGATATACATTATACGCGCGTAGCGAGTTGTCGCGCAATGGCTTCATTAGCCAAATTGCTTCGTGTGTTCCAGCCTTAATGCGAGTGTGTTATTGACTTATTGTTATTGTTGATGGTTGTTAATTTTTCGGTCGTGTGACATCTGCTGGGTGCTATTTGTGGTTTTTTTGATCAGAAAGTTTTATGACATTTCTGTATTTATTTTCAGAGTTTCGTTTTTTGATTCGATGACGAGAAACTACCGATACTTTTAATCATTTAACTTTCCTACTTCTTCGTGCAAACGTCAGTCAATCCACGACAAAACCACTCCCCAACGGACGAAACGGACAGCAAATCACCATTAGAAAAAAAAATAACCATCAAAATATCTGATATACTTTCCGTCTGATTTGAGATAATGATGGCATCAAACGGTCCATAGGGTGGGACATATGTCTCTCTTTTCCCCATGCCACCCCTTGCCAATTATTCGAGGGTGAAAAGGGGAGTGCATTGATAAAATCGCTGTTAATGAACAGTTCGCGATTCGAGTGACCGACTTTAAAATCTGTTAATTGAATAGTACCTACTCCTGATTTGTACTTATTTGTAGGATGCGTGGTTTGTATCATTCTGTGTTGTAATTGAAATGTTGTATGTATGAATTTCAGTTTCTTTGACTATACAGGGTGTAAACAGACCCTTCACATAGCCGTCAACCAAGTATTCTGTACATCAAACTAAGTAAGTTTACGCAAAAATGCAAAAATTATTGCTGGAAATCGTTTTTTTTTTTTTGGGTAAAAAATCACGTTTTACGGTAGTACTCGATGGAAAGCACTCAAAGCATTGTGCTGATGGATGGATTGATTACATTAAAAACATGTATTTAATTGTGTAACTATAATAACGAATGGTTTTTTTTTTACTTTTATTACTATGATTTTTGTTATTTCAAACACAATGTAAATCGTTTGTGAATAAAATCGAATTGAATTGAATTGAATATTTAAGAAAAAGCTTGTGAAACAGTTGGGACTTTGACCCCCAATATCTCCGTAATTAAAAGGTTCCCAGGTATGGTCTAGAACAAAAAAATGATCGCAAAGACTGGGAGAACAAGTGCCTTTCGGCTATGTTAAGGGTCTGATATATTTTGTAAAATGCACTTTTCCAAAAAGTGCATTTACTACCTAAATAGCAATCGTAAAAGTATTACACTCTTGATGAACAACAAAAACTCAAGATGTAAGAGCGAACAGTGTCTATAACTTTTTAATAAAAAAGCAGTACCTATCTACTAAACAGAGCAACTAACACCTTGAGCAGTTTGATCCGATCCAGTGTCAGCCTATCACTTGTCCTCCCTCCCTCCCCTAGCGATGCCCTAACCAGAGACATGAACCCCACAGTGCTCGAAGCGATAAAAAATTGCCTTTAAAAAAATAGCCGGTACCAGTACTACACTAACCCTCAAACTGCAAGCATTAGCGTTTACAGGCCATCCGTCATAATTACAGCTCATTGTTTCCCAACAAAAAAAAACAAATAATTCTCGACTTAACAATAGACAAAGAGCAAACCCTTCTCTTTAATATTTTAACGTCACTAAAAACACTTACAAATAACAAATATGTATGTTTATTTCAGAGGGTTAATTTATATGAGAAAGCGTTTTAACAGCTGTTCAGAAAAATACATTTCATTCGTCACGTCATCTTTTTGCAGCTTTTGAATTTGAATTTGAAAACTTCAGAATAGTGGTAGAAATGCTAAATCAGCTTAAACCTCAGTCATACAAACAGTTCATGTCGTGTACGCGGTGACATAACAAGTTATACAATTCCATTATAACATGGCCTCGCTTTGTATAGATTTCCCGTACATTGAGAGATCCGCATAAACTGGTTTTGAATATCGGTCGCCGTGCGTAAGCAAGCGAATATGCATTCATAAATTCGTGATTCGTAGACAGAGATAGAAGGAACTAAGTAGCATGTGGTGTGGATAAGACATTCGTATAAAATCCCGAAATGATTTTTAAAATTCCAAAATAAAGCTGTTAAATTAGAGGGAGATATGGTCCACATGTTACTTACATCCTTAAAGTTTAGCAATGATATTTATAAAGAAAGACACGCTACGTACATACTGTGCGGCGTTTATATGTCGTTGCGTTGTTACAACTGAGTTAGATAATACGGAACGAAGGATACAGAAAGAGATAGCTATTGCACTTGAAGTACTTAAATTACGACAATTGTCGGAATTTATCTGCAACAATTTGCTCGCGCTAGTGCGATATCTACCTCTTTTTATTTATAATATAGAGTTTAGGCAAATCTCGATCTCTGCTCATAACAGAAAGATTTTTTTAACCCGCTCCCCGCTCATAACTAAGCTTCCGACAACCAAAGCGAATCAAGGGCTTTGTAAAAAAAACAAATATGTAGGGTGTTATCACCAGGGGTTGGTTAGCAAATATAATAAAATATTATCAATTACACGCTGCTACTACTGGTGTCGGTATTATTACGGGCTTGTTTATTTGTTTTGTTATTGCTATTTATTCTATGAACTTTGAGGATTATTACGATCAAGATAATAGAGACATCGGAGCGCGATAATTTAATTTGTGGCTTTCCTGGGAGAGAATATCCCTCTTTTATCGATGTCTGTTTTTCTATCTAGCCTTTATTGTAGGCAATGTCTTGTTTCTCGCTTTTTTAACATGTTCTCTTTGTTCTTTGTTTGTTTTGTTCTTTTAATCTTCATCTTTGTCTGCGCCATGTACCGTCTAGAATGTTCGGCCTAAAACTTCCTTAGTAAACTCAGAAACATTATTGTTTAGGTAGTTCTTCATCAGCTTTACTCTGCGAATAATTTATTTATTAAGGAAACTAACTATAATTAGAAACTATTAAATAAACTAACAACAATCTATAAAAGGGCATCGAAAAACTCCTCCACAACTTACTTTACTCTAAATAACATTACTTTGATGAATTTTAATTAACTCTAACAATAACCAGAAAAAAATAATTTCCTGCCTTCGCTTCAAGGTTTGAAATTGTGATGTTTACAACTTTAAATTAAAATTATAACATTGTTTTAAACTTGGACTACGCCGTTGCTGTTAACACTCGAGGTAAAAAAAAACAAGAAAAAATAGGGAGGAATTCACAACAATGACGTAACTACAGTCTTTCTGCAATTGACAATCCAATGGTAACCTTATTACTAGGAGCACTGTGATTATAACAGTGACGCCAAGTCGTCAAAGACTTAAAAAGTACTCGTTTGGATTCCTCTTTGAAAAAACCCCTTTTTTAGACGAAGAATAGTGCGTAATGAAGATCTTGGGTCATTCGTACAATATAAAACTTGTTAAATGGTTCACAAGAATCTTTTGACCTTTAAAATACAGCACTTCGAACAAAATTAGATTTCAAATTACGTACTCACTTCAGCGAGGTCTATATACAGGGTGAATTTTCCAAGTGAGCGTGGATTCCTAAATACGAAATTAAGAGGAATAACGAAAAATGCTCAAAGGAGTCTCGAGCCCGATAATATGAAAAAAAAAACATAAAATTAACATTTTTCTTAAGTTTTCCGTATGTCATTACTTCACAGATTTTGATCCTTATTAGCGACACTATCGAATGCTGTCATAATACAGTGTGTGCTTTTTTTTCCAAAATCAATGGTTGCGTTTCCTGGTTAGGAATACTGATTTTTCAAAAATCTAATGATCTAGTTTTAGTTTTCGTCATAATCGGGCTCGAGACTCCTTAGAGCGACTTGAGTGACTTTGTATATAAATAGTACACTCACTTGAAAAATACACCCTGTATACAAACTTGAGAAGTCTCGTCCTTTCAGAGCAGAATATAATTATCTACACCTAGTAAAAAAGATAAAAAATAATTTCCTAGAGAACTAAAACTCACTACGAAAGCAGCGCTTCTCTTCTCAACAAGACGCCCACTCTTTTTTCTAGGTTGCACGAGGTTTGTAGTCTCGGAAAAGCTCTCCAATGCTGAAGTAAAGGAAAATTTATATTAAATAACCTCTCATAATGGAGTGCGGTTGCTAACTTGTACTAACAAGATACAGCAGCAAGAGAAAATAAAATTCCTTTTGTGTTCTACATTCCTGGTACTGACTGCACCAACGATAGATGAAAAGAAGTCTAAGTCCATGAAATCTATAAAATCTTTAGTTTCATGATTAAAGAGTCATCCTTCACTACACTTTGAGATATGACAGGTTTTATTTTAGTTGTGTCCGAAATTATTCGGACAAGGTGTCTATGACAGAAACTTTTGTAACTATAAAAAACTATCGTCAACAAAAATTGCAATACCGTTACGTACTTAAATTTTGTTTATTTTATTCAACTTAAAACTCATTGCGGTAACGTATTTTTTATCGGGAATGGAAAACGACTTTTTTTGTTACTGTACTTCGTAAGCAATCTCAAGCAAGTGTGCGGCTGGATTGCAAATCCTGGAACGGATTATTTTTCAATTAGCTTATGGCGCTTTTAAAAGGAAACTCAGGGCAGAAAAAATAAAATATACCGTTCGTTTTCCAATACCTGTGTAAATATTCTTTATAATTATTTATTTCACGAAAATACAAAACTGGAAGGGGATTTTAATAGTTAGTATTTTGTAAACTAAAACTTCGACTCACAACGTTTCAAAATTGTCGAACAGTTCAAAAGTTTTTTAATTTTTCCTGTCACTGGTAACGAGTTCCAGAAAAGTTAAATCCAGGCAATCCACAAATACTGCACGATTTTATGTATTTGTTAGTGAAATAATATGAAAAATTTGGCTCTTTTATTATTCTTTGAGTGCAAGCAAAAATAGGAATTCTATTCATAGCTCGTTATATCCAGTATCGAAACTGAAAGGAATCCATAGATTGTCTCCAGCAATAAAAAGCGGGACCTTTTTCATTGCTAATGAGGGCATAATTATGACCGTCCAAGGCAGCAAGCATGCCCAAGTTTGCGGGAAATTCAAAACCTTTATTGGCATTGCTTATAATTGCTCTAGGGAGATCGTCCTGTGGCTACCAGTGGAAAACTTTTGACTGAAAATTTAAGAGGGTGCATTTTGCAAATATAAATCAATGTTACTGCTTATAATTTTATTATGTAGAGCAAACTAACCTCATACATTCTTAATTAAAAACTATTATTATCTAGATAACAATAGTATATTATACATTTATAAATTAAAATAACCTAAACTAACTAACATAAACAAAAAACTTTTAAAATGCCGTCAAAAAACTCATCCTCAACGCTGTCAACTGGTAATGTCCTAGTGATACAAATTTTTTTTTTTTTTTTTTACATTAAACTATTCATTATCACTACGGATCGGATATTCGGATCCATATTTACCTAAAGTTAAAGTGTTGTCTAGTTTAAAGCGCGCGTCTGTACGGAAAAAGTCCTGGTTTACTTAAATATGTTCATAGTTTTTTTCATTTTAGAGTTTTACTTCAAATGAATTATTATATTTACCATTTTGTCCTATTCGAATATTGAGCAAAGAAAAATATAATTGTATAGATAATTTTGTATTTTTACGTGTTATTTCTTGCCTGCCTACTACGTTTTATACACACTATGACATAATCAGCCTGTAATGTTCCCACGACTGGGACACACGGCGTCCTCTCTATGAGAGGGAATGGGCTACTATAATCCACCACGCGGGCCCAATGCTGACTGGTAGATGTCAGATGTCTTCGAATTTTTGGTTCTGGGACATGCCGGTTTCGTCACGCTGTTTTCCTTCACCGTTTTTGCGAGCAGTGGTGATGAAATAAATTACACAACGTAAAGACTTACTATTCGTAAGTCGGAGCCGCCACCACTGGGCCACCTCTGTTCTCATACACACTGTATTATTTAGGTCTGGGAAAGTGTTCAAAGAAGAAAAAAGAAGAAGGAGATGAAGTTTATTGAAGAACTTTTTCAATCCTGAATTTCTCAGTAGCAGCCAAGGGGTCTGAATTGTGCCCGGTTGATACCAATAGGCTCGCCCCATATTACACGGGACTTAAAACGTAACTGGCGAAATGTGGGTATACTATTAGGTACACCTCTGCTTGACACCTTGCACTACGCGGCCACGACCACGGTTTTTGGCCTTGCACCAAAAGCTGTCCTTGCAGAAAGCTTCGTCGCACGAACGGGCGTCTGACCAGGTTTGTCGCACGAACTGGCGTCCGACCAGTTTTGTCGCACGACCGGGCGTCTGACCAGGTTTGTCGCACGACCGGGCGTACGACCAGTTTTGTTCCACGACCGGGCGTCTGACCAGGTTACTCGCACGACCGGGCGTACGACCAGTTTTGTTCCACGACCGGGCGTCTGACCAGGTTTATCGCACGAACTGGCGTCCAACCAGTTTTGTCGCACGACCGGGCGTACGACCAGTTTTGTTCGAGATGGCGGCCGGTCATGCGACAAGTCGTGGTCCGCGTAGTGCGGCGAGATCCCTCAACCCTCCGGGGGTTACGCACTTATATTATGAATTTTTAAGTCTTGGTTTTTAGAGCTCGCTTTGCGCTAAAAGTTCGACTGTGCACTTTCAACGGATGAAATTTGACAAGGGATATGCAATCTGTTGGAAGAAATCACCGTCTTGATGAAGCATCGCCCGTACGTAGTAACAATGCTATAAAACAATACCTGCTTGCGGCGGTGTTCTATTGTGATTCTATCTAGATATAGCTATTGAACCTAGGTATAGCTAGATATAAACATTATAATATACAGGTCTTCCATTCACACGATACCAGGTAACAGATACAATAATATTAATTAATTACGCGCTCATTATCTCTAACAATGATACTGGAAGCAGAATCTGCTAATTTAGATAATGATGTATTATCATCATTATAATGCCGACCATTTGGTCGGCATTATAAACGCCTGTAAACTATGCCTAAGATATCTAGACCAAACAACGGAGGCACTACGTCGGGGGGAAACTCCGCTGCCGCGGCAAATCGCCGCTCAGCGGTCAGATCTCCGGCGCGATCTCAGAGAGGCGGGAGACGCCCTGGGCGTCGGGGGTCACGTGGTGGCCCCCGGCCACCGTAAGCGCGGGCCTGTGGACGGCGAGTTATGGGCTAGCTCGCCGTCCGGCCGTCTTATGACGACAGGCCGTGTCGACGGCGCGTTCGTGTTCCACGCGCGCCTCAAAGAGATGTCAGCAACCACGTAGGGGTCCGCACGGGCCGATGCCTGCCAGGGCTGCGGGACTGTTCGAAAGAGATACCGCGGCCCTGGAACACAAAGGGCAAAGAAGGAACATGGATGGGTTTTAGTCAGTACAAGTCTGACACTCCCTTCCGCTCCGCCCAGAGCGGGGGGGGTCATTTGATGATTTCCCATCCTAAAAAAAAAAAAAAAAAAAAAAAAGACCAAACAACAACAGGCCAATATCACCAAATTATTACGGAAATCCATAATCAATGTTTATAATCAATCTTCATAAACAATGTGTGACAGAGGCGTATTTATAACCATAGGCCCGGTGGGCCAAGGTCTCAGCCTGCAGTCTGAAAGAGGTACACGCCTCCCCTTATATGTCCTACCTGCCAGCCCGTAGTTACTTAAAACAAGCATTATTTTATCCTGCCGCCTATTAACTTATATCCTGGATGACGCTGGCACAAGATCGTGGAGCTTGGCATATGCAAAGAGGCTTATATCCAGCAGTGAGTGAAGTGGGGCTGTGGATGATGATGTATGAACGTGGATGCAGCAAAAAGAGGATGAATACATGTGGAGTTTTATAGTTTCGGTCTACCTCCGTGGGAAAAAAGCCTGACTTCATGTTCAATACATTTCACTCTACTTACTCTATAATATTGTGTAAGTATTGAGCTAAATAACTTGAAGGAAAATCTGAAATCCGATATTAACTTCAGAGTAATTTGCAACACAACAGACACGTCGAAGTATCGAAAAGGAAACCTGGCTGAGCGCTGACATAATAATGCTAAAGAGTAAGTTACTTTAAAAGAAAATATTATGAATGGAAATATAGGAAACGAGCTCGTTAGTCGCTAGATTGCAAGACGGATACAGAGTTTAGTTTCCTTTTTATTTGCCGTTTCTACTTACATAACATAACATCACGCCTGTAATCCCTAAAGGGCAAGGCAGAGGTATGACAAACTCCAAGAAGCTACTGAGAAATTCCCTATAAAAAACACAAAATAAAACCCTAACCTGGGAATTGAAAATTGAACCCAAAACCTCATTCATTTATACTACTAAATACAAAAGAGAATGAAGTGGAAATATATTATCTTTCTACACCATATTTTTATCGTTACGAGTGGCCGAATATCGGAGGAGCCCAACCCTTCTGCCGATGCCCCGGAGCCGATAACAGAGCGCCGACGTACAAAATGTTTTGTTGTATCTAATTCAAAAAAAAGTTTCACAAAAAGAGGACACCTTGCTGAGGGGCCACTAAGTAATAAGTGTTGGACAAAGTCCTTGGACATTTTTCAAATAAGGAACGAGGTGAGGTTGATGTGATGAATGGGAAAATAAATTCACCATCGAACTGTAGTGAATACGATGTGGTAGACGATGTTTACCACATATTGATGGAGTGTGTCCGGAACGAAGCCCTTTATGAAAATAATTTGATTCCCTCTATATGGACTGGCGTAACAGCAATTTATCCTTCCCTTTGTCGAGGGAGGCCAGACTGCTGTACAGGCTCGCTCAAATGGCATCAAAAATAGAATAGCCCAAGCGAATCTACGGTGTGATTGTGTTTTGAAAAATGTGTTGGATTTTGTATAACAGGGGCGACATCTTCAAATTGAACAAGCCCCTTTAAATAAAGAGAGAGAAAAAAACGACTTTGTACTGAATTAACGTGGATGCAGGAAAATAATTATTTAAAGATCGTAGTTGTTGGCGGTTTGTAGTCTCAGCTCCGTGAGATAAAGACGTGAGTTCAAGAACACATGTAATTACTATATTTCACACTTAATCTATATTATTAATTTATTATTTGCATTAAAATCGTTATGTTTATTATGGAAATTACAATAAATACTTGGCTGGAACTGCTACCTTTACCAACAAAAAACAAAGACATACATTAACTACAAAAAGTAACATGCAGTTGTATTAACACAAGGTTTATTAATATTTCTATTCACGCGAGACTGAGAATTTTTTAATCAATTTGCGTAAATTGTAAATAGTTAGTTACTTAACTGTTACTTTGCTTACATAACTTGGTATTTTAAAAGTACCGAATGAAATATTAAAAGATAAGCAACGAATTTTTATCTTTTAATTTTTCGCTTATTTTTATATTTCAGTAATAAAAGTTAATGCTGATTAACTTTATTATAAAGCAAAACAGCTTCATAGAATATCAACGTCTTAACCACATGAAAAGATTTTTTTAATAACGCACTTTAATATTTTTCATTAATTTACAACCATAAATCTTCAGAAAAAAAATAATATATGTGTTCCATGTCTGCTATTTAGTTAATAGACCGCATGAAACCCGCTTCTTTCCTGGCCACACAGTCACAAATTCACAGGCCAAAATGTCAATCGATCATACAGCCTAAACCTTTGGATTAAGAGTTTTGACAGAACACGACTAAAGCGAAGACAGCGCAGGCGCAGGTGACCAAGTTTTGATTAATCGACAAAAAGAATCGGATCAGAATCGACTTTCTCGAGAACGCGTCGTATTTATCACTTGTGCGGCGATAGGGTTAAGTACTTATACTTATACTTAGGTATGGGTACTTACTTACTTACGTAAACAGAAATAGATAATTTTGTTCCTTTTTTGTTAAATTATTCTTATGTAGAAAAGCATCAAATGAAATTAACGTGATTGGTAAATTATATTAGAATACTAGATATGCCCCGCGACCTTCATCCGCGTGAAATTAGCGGTGTGAAATATACTATACGACTTATTCTCATACCTACCAAATATACATAAAAAAAAATCATAAAAATCGTTCGAGCCGTTTCCGAGGAGAGTGACCACAAACACCGTGACACGAGATTTTTTGAAAATAAGATCAAACAATTGAAAATCATTGTACTTAACGTTTTTTTTTTATTTTCCTCCTCCTTGTGCAACTCCATCTGCACTTTAAGGGACCTGTCCAAAGCCATTACCAACGCCGCGAGCCGTCGACGTCGCTGAGTTCTAGTCGAAACAAATTTAATTAAATTAAATAAATATGAGAATCATCGACACGAAGAAAGGAGATAGTTCAAACTTATTATACTAATATAAGATTTTAAACTATCATGGTCACTAACATTATTATATAGACTAGAAACGGGATATTTACCATGTTTACTGTTTTTATTGAGTTCCAGATATTTCAGCGCTGTTGCAAGCACCATGACCACGGATAAACTGAAGTTATTGCGGGTGGATGTTTATGAGCAGACAAATCGGTTTACCCTCTTTCTTGTTCGTTTTTTGCACTCACCACTGTCACTCGCAACTCGATTCTGTTCCCGACACACGAAACTCTCTGTGTCCGCTCGCGAACTTTTTCCCGCACTTTTCCGCTTTTTACACAGCTGGGCCACTGGATTCTAAGCTCTCGACAGTTGAAACTCATCATCCAGTTGAAGTTCCTATATTATACTAATTTATGTTTTTCAGAAGTATGTATGCAAAATTGAAGGAGCTCGTGGCAAAATAATAACAGCCGCCCGGGTCGATCTTTCGGTTAGTTCGTTCTTGCCTAGGTTGGTCTGTGGATGGGTGACCACCCATTACGAGTTTTTTCCGTGCCTCGGAAAGCACTTTAAGCCGTAGGTTTTAAGAGGAAACGGTGACTCCTCTCATGTGCGGATGGTGACCACCGGGTCGGTTTTAGTGCGGTAAAAATCCCACGCTCCCCGGTCTTATCCCCAAGACCGGTCGCCTTTTGAAGGTTTCCCATCGAATACAAAAATAAGGTCCCGGCGGTCATTTGTAGATCTTTGACAGGTAGTCAGTAGCCCAAAAAGTCTGACCACCAGTCTTACCAAAGGGTAACTTATTACGCAGTACTAATTGGGTTGTGGAGGTCAGATAGGCAGTCGCTCCATGTAAAATACTGGTATTCAACTGTATCCGGTTAGACTAGAAGCCGACCCCAACATAGTTGGGAAAAGGCTAGGCAGATGATGATGTATCCAAAATTGAAAAGATCTCCAACGAACAAAAATGTCAAGAGTTTGCGGTCTATGAAAAGCTCAACAAGTATATTCAACAATCCCACTACAGATACGGATCAAAGCGCCCCAAATTCGTTCACACCGCTTTCCTCTCGTAATGGAGCGCACTATTATGCCCTCTTCGCCCTCAAACCTATCGTATAACAAAACATTTTTGAATATATTTTTTTAATTTCTCGAATTTGCACGCACAGCATCGGTCAAACAAGGGCCGCGTGCGAGACTGCGGGTCTCATTACGGGCCGTGGCGGGCCCGCACGCGCCCGCCACGCTCCGGCCTTCATTACCCACCATTCTGCTAACATTATTGTTTCCGCCATGCGTCTATTATAGCAGTTTTAGCTTTTTTCCCTTTTTACTTGAGTAATCGGATCGCAAGGGATTACTCGATCCCGACTGATATGTGATTCGATCAACATAAACATGCTATTTAAAAGTATTAGAGGTTAATATCGGTGTTAATGGTCATCGTTTATGATAGTGGGATTGGTGTGTTTATTTAGTTATTGTACTTGTGATCCGTTATTTGTATGTGAGTTAACATATAGTTACTTCAACGATTAGGACAAATATTAATACTCAGGGGTATCACTTTACCCAGTACGAACAGGATTGTGGAGGTCAGATAGGCAGTCGGTCCATGTAAAATACTGGTATTCAGCTGAATCCGGTTAGACTGGAAGCCGACCCCAACATATTTGGGAAAAGGCTAGGCAGATGATGATGAACGATTATGACTCAAATAACATCGTATATCAAACAAGATACTGTTGCCTATGTCGTCCCACTGCTTTACTAAGGCTTCTCCCCAAGACTCCCAAATCAATTTTCTTTGAATACATTCTAAGGGACTTTTAATAATCTCATAAGCCTTACCAAAAAAGTTACTTACTTAATTAGATTTCCATTCAAAATATTTTTCATCAATATCTATATTCATATTAAATTAAGAAGGCTTAACATGCTTTACGCAATAATTTTGATTAAATGATAACATACAGAAAGAATATTTTCTGCGAATATAAAATGAGTACGAAAACAAGGTTTAACTCTAATTGAAGTAGTTACCATAGAGATACATTTTTTATATTTGTAAGGTCTGTACACACTGCGGCACATGAAACTGTACATCACCAGTATAAATTGGCCTCGCTTTGTATAGATTTCATATGCAATGAGAGGTCCGCTTATATTTGTTTTTTATAGCTTGATCGGCTGTCGTGCGTACGTTAAATCGGGTTTTCCACAATACTTCGTCTTTTTGCTTCTATTAGAAAATTATTAGTTGTCAGCCTTTTTTAACAGCACGCGAATTTTCTTATTCTTTGTGAAAATCTTCTTTATGCTAGAATTTCTCTTGTAATTAAAGACAAAAGCACCACTGTGCGATAATTCGGTATTATTGCAGAATAGTGCTGGGAAAACACAATCTCGATTGAAGCTTCTTTTCTTAATGGTACTTTCATTTCACCGAACGATCACATAAATGATATGTGCTGAATGTTGAATAAAATCACAGTGGTTATTGCATCGGCTTTTTTAATTCAGCCCACATTAATTAAACGCACATTTTCTAATTAATATTTATCCTGTCCAAACTATGAGAACCCAATAATTTTATTTTCAGGATCAGAATAGCATGCAGGCATGTTCGTATTTAATTTAAGTCTATTAACACTCCATAGATACTAAATAAAACAACGAAAAAACATTTAATAAAGGAAAACATCGCAGCATGGATTGTTAAGATTTTATACGTTTACCAACTTTCACAATAATCACAGAAAAGTTGCTGATATTGTTGGAAAACTTCGTAAACGTTAGTAAGAAAATCCGAGATTTCTTTGCGCACACTGTAAGTATTTTAACAAGGTATTAACGTTATTCGAGCTCGAATAAATATTATAATAATATTTTTCGAACACTTTATCCGGGACGCAGGCTTATTCGAATTTCGAAACAGCAATGAAGTGTGGCGTGTATTTTTAGTTATGCGTATTCTAGCAAGATGTTTATAAGAAAATGTATTTCTTCTCATTATTTATAATTACATAACTTAATATCACGCCTGTAATCCCCGAAAGGTTAGGCAGGGTTATAATATCTTTAACTACGTACCTAAGTATTGAGAAACAGTAATCGATTTTGAAATTACAGATTTGTTTAAACAGTTATTTCAAGTTAGGTCAAAATAAAAACTATCCATATAATTGATGCGAATTCTAATGTTATTTTTCTCGTGTTTATTTATAAAATTAGACACGATGCAAAAAATTCACGATATGTATATATTTTCTAGTAGTGCATCTGTGGCTTATAAAGTTTGAAGATCGCAATTGATTAGTAAAAGTTCCTTGACTACCAGTAATGAGGAAAATTCGTTGATGCAGGGCCAAGTGGTTTCGCAGGGGGAGAGGGGGGTGGGCTGTACTTTTTACAAATCGTACCGACCTAGTACGCTAGGTACTACACAAAAAAATTAAATCTGGGATTTTTTGTACCCCTAACCGTTTTACTTCCTCAATTTTCAAGTTTATTAAGAGCCCCATGGGGTGTTATTCGAGACTAGCACACGGTCATTAGCAAAGCCTGTCGGATTCTCCTCTCTTGGAGGACTTAGCAACGCGTGCCGGCCGCGTGGCTAGCCCTCAAACCGTATTTGTTCATACCTGATTTGTACGAGTTTATTCGAACGGATTTTTATGTGAACTTTTTGATGTTTAGACAATTTTGTTTGTGTTTGTGGTTCAGTTTTCGTGGTCTGATTTGTATTGTGTGCGTAATCTTTTAATCTCTTGTGGTTGTTTTTTTAACATTATTTAACACGAGGATTTTCTTTTTGTATGAATAAATGATTTGTTGTTTAATTGTGAGCATTTTTAAACACAGTTATTTCGCTATTGCTGCATTTTTTAATTCATAATCCTAGTAGATTACTGAAAATGTCTACGTTTATATAAAAACTTGATTAATTTACAAAATTGCAGTAGAACTTTTTAGAATTTATAAAAAATAAAACACGTGAAAAAAACGCGCGCCACCCTCTATTTATAAAAAAAAGACTCATCGAATTATAATTTAATAAACTCGAACAAAAAATCACTACTTCAAATTATGTCTGTAGCAGTAAGTAGAGCAGTGAACAATAGCTGTCGATGGGGAAGCTATAGACACCTGCGGGATTCATAATAACCACCCCAGTACTGGCTATAATCTCATTGAGTCCGCTACTATGGGTACAGGTGTTGTATTCAGACCTATTTGTTAACTGTTCATTATTATTCACTTTAATAAAAAGTATTCACTTCATTTCGTTCCAAATAGAAAAGATCTTGTTTAATTCGTGATTGTTTTGTGAATCGTAAAACCCTTTTGAGACATTCTCAGTTTCAATTTGTAGTTGTGATTTTCCAAAGAGTAAAATATGATGGAAAATAATTGCCTGCCCTGAACATTCGTTCGCGAACAACTTTATAAGAATGTTTACGTGTTTCGATTCATGAACTCACCAAACTGTTCGTTTCGTGATTTTGTTCTTTACATAAAAAAAAGCTCACCCAACGAATTTTCGCATAAAAATTCGTGAGGAAAAATATATGGTAAATACCTTCTGCACAACCCCCCCCCCCCCCTTCAAGTTTCGGGATCCTTAATAGAAGACAGGATTTATCTTTTTAGAAGGTAAAAAAATCATCACCTTTAATTACCGTAATATTTGTGATCCAAAGCCTGAAAATTTACTCAAAATAACAAAGAAAATCACACCGCATTTTAAAATCCAGGCCTTTGAATATATTATTATATTTTAAGGCTCCTTTTTATCTAAACTATTGAACAATGCGCTATGATCCGTGCCATGGGAAAATAATACAATGAATAACCTAACAAAAGTTTCGAAAAACCATTTTCCAAAAACGGCGTCCTTTGTTTTAATTAAACCGGCCAAGTGCATCACAGATCCGTGCAGAGGGTTCCGTAATCGGCATTTTTACATGAATTTTTTATCGTTGACAGTGATGCCGACGAATTTTTTGACGCCATTTATACGTCATGTACTTACTTGAAATAATAAATAATATACATACATTTTTATTATTCTTAAAGTTTGTTTATACTTTATAAATATATATTCAATTTAATGCTGTCTGATGTCTAAGCTTAAAGCATTTTTTTATGTAACAGTTAACAAAAATGACTGCTTGGAATCTTCGCTGACCCAATGCCGTTTTCACGCTGTTTATTGTGAGCGTGGTATGAGGTAAGGGCACGAAAATTATCACTTATGAAATTGTACGTTGCGTTAGCGAAACGACATTACAATGAAAATATTTTTTTAATTTAATTTACGGTATTCTCACGAGATATGGAAACGAAAAAGGTTACATTTATTTTAAGACATCATAATTATTATTAAATAGCCATGCCATGACACAAAAATAAACTTTAAGTGCAGCGTTTTACCACGGACCCCTAAAAAGGGCGATATGAGAGTTTAGGTTTGTATTTTGACTCTAACAATGGAGCAAAAGAGGGCACTAGGGTTCGCCACGTGGCCTGGCGAAACCATTGTTTCCGTTTTTTACCGTCATAAGAATAGGAACTTTAGCGCAGTGTATATAAAGAACTATTTCAAGTGAAGGCTTGTGATAATTCTTGTGATGGATGTTGGAATGAATATGCGGGAGGGTTAGTCTCCATTTTTGGGGCCGTTTTGTGTAGATATTTGTAAAAATTCCAGACTACCATTCTAATTTTACAATTAGATTTCGCTGTAACATTTAAAACTGACGATTTCCTGTCTGAAGCCCAAAAGTGGAAGCCTGCGAATGCTCAATTATAATTATCCATGCAATACAATATCGGAACGAACTCGATGTAAATAGGTCATGCCGAATACAACAAAAACGTAATTTTATTTTTTTATTTGTGTGTTGTAAAATAAAGTTATTCTTTCTTCTGTATCCTGTGGCTAAGCACACGATAGAGAGGAAAGATACAGGTTAGGCACTAATGCCTAACCTGGTGTTAGAGTTTTTATGCCGCAGAAGGGCCTCTGACTTGGATTTACATGCCGTCCAGAAATATCTATCAGGCATGCTCGTTTCCTCACAATGTTTTCCGTTACCGAGGCAAGTGATAATTATACCGAGAATCCTAAAAGTCAGAGGTGCGTATCTTATGTTCGAAATAATTAAACGCAATGGATGGTGATTGTTTGTTAATTAAGTTATAAACAAACAATCTTATGAATTTATAAAAACGCTAATCTCCAAAACCACCGAACTGATTTCAATGAAATTTTGTGAGTGAGTATAGTAGTTTTGGCCCCGATAGGTGGCACCGTGTGGAGCAGAGACGGGTAGCTAGTTAAATATAAACTATTCAGCAAGGTGTTAGCGTAAATGAAAGCCCACTAATGCCTGGTTTCCACTAAAGAGGAGACGACTGGAGCGGATATGAGTCGTGCAAGAATCGATTTATCAATATCATTATCATTGAAGCCTTGTTCCATCCACTGCTGAGTTTAGGCCTGTTCCCTTTTATGCCATTCTTCTCTGGTTTAGGTGAGTCTCAACCAGGACTTACTCGCAATCATCTGAATGACATCCAACTATCTAGCAGTTGGTCTGCCAAAACTCCTTCCACCGTCTGTCGGTAGATATTTTGCGAGGGTACCAGTGGCGAAGGTTCCATAGAACTCGATGCCTACCGGCTTCTGTTTGACAATTGGCACAGTCAGTATTCTATAGACAAATAATATAATCCCATTAAAGATATGTACTCCGGGTTACCTCTTACAAAAATTGACCCTTCGCTACTGGAGGGTACAACCTACTCCATCTGCCACCACTACGTCTTCGACCTATCACATTGGTTGAAATTCACAATTGACATCGCATCTTTATTCTCTCCATTGACGTCTCCGCACTGCTCTTTTTCAGTAACACTACCTCAGTTCATTTCTAACCTGTTGTTACGAAAACGCGATAAATAAAGCCCCGTGTGTTTCTCATTTGTCGCCCCAGGTAGTGGTAACACCTTGCAACGTGTTGCCGTGTGGAGTTACTGTGTACGTACACCAGTCAATTCTTTACAATTTTATTGCAACCTGTATAAATTAAGCACACCGTTGATTTTAATTAGCATTGGAAAGAGCTAAATATTTGTAAAGTTGTGAAAAGGTGTGAAAGTTGTCCTGTAAACTTGTACAGTCTGGTTTCTAAGTTTATTGAGAATCTTGCAGAAACTTTTGTTACAAAACGATTATTCCTTTAGATTCTCGATATTCGACCAAAACCAGCTATAGTAGAATTATATCGATCTTTCGCAAGAACATCTCAAAAATCTTTTTTAAAACAAGAAAAAAAACAGAAATCGTCACCACACCATTCATTTATTGAACCGAATGGAGCGACGAAAAGGTCATCAAAAAAAAAAGAAAAAACGTAACAAGAAAGTGACAAAAACCCGTGTTCGAGATGACAATGTCATCGGGGCGATCTCGCTGGACGATCAATTATGTATGATTCATTGCACTCACGCAGGCTCGGTGTGTCACCAGCCCAACCCGCTCCAAATATTATGATTTCAAGATTTTATCGATGTTTCCAATAAATAAATCTGTTGCGACATTGTTTCTACGTTGTGGGTATTTGAGAAAAAAATAAGTTAAAACATGCAACGTTTACCTCAGATCAGTCATTGTTTAATGACTGGAACAATGATGTCACATTCTCTCGAATGTGTGCAGATTTGCTTGCTGGCAGAAACTTCACAGGCATTTGATCATTTTAGTCCTTCATATTCTGTATTCCAATCAGTTACCTGAACTGTATTTCATCTCGTAGGGAACGAGATGAAATACAGTTCTGACGATTTATTAACAGTAGGATACACAAAATAAAATCGCAC
Organism: Noctua fimbriata; assembly: GCA_905163415.1. Taxonomy (NCBI): domain Eukaryota; kingdom Metazoa; phylum Arthropoda; class Insecta; order Lepidoptera; family Noctuidae; genus Noctua; species Noctua fimbriata. Next base: position 10,462,895 of record LR990921.1, read on the forward strand.
TGTTGAATTTTCAGCACTCAGCTCAGCACTGTGAGTTGAAAATCCTACAGTAATCATAGATGTAGCCTAGTTTAAGTAAAAACAGGCCTATGTTCTTAAAGAGGACTTGCGCCAAGGCCTACTGAAACTAATAAGCGGTGACAAAAGCAACATTACGTACTAGGACTTTTTATTGGCCGAGGGCCCAAATAGAAAACTCTTTGTCGGTCCATATCTGCCAATACACTTTTACTAGAATTCCTCATCTATATTTAAAAAAAAGACTTTCTACCTTCCAACTCTAGATCATTGTCTTACGCTACACAGTGACAGTTCTCGAAAAAGAAATGTAATCATACTCTGTCGAGACATTTCCTAACACTTCGTAGATTACAATCGTCTCCGACTCAATGAGCATTCATCACATTTTTTGTCAAGCAGCGCCATCTACCTAACTCGTCAATGAATCGGAAACCGATCAATAATGACGTCTCTCTTACCGTTATATTTGAAATTAATAAACCCTATTTCAAAGCGAAGAAGGTGCATTTTGTAGTGTATTTTGATTTTTGGAGAAACGGTTTAGTTTTGAAATATTTGAGATGTCATATCTATGATAAAACAACGGCACCAATCTAAATTGACGATCGTAAATGACTTTAGTGTCATTTTTAGGAGATACATCTTTGAAAAAAATATACTAAGTCCCCTTTTGCAGGGACAGCAGATTTTTTTCTTGAACATGTAACATTATGTTGCCCATAGTACTTTATTTTGTTAGTTTTATGCTCTTGCCTATTAAATAGTTACTTACTGGGATTTTAGAAATGGTTGTTAGTTTCACAGATTATTTATTTATTTAAGGACAACCAACAAAGCAACACCAAAAACACACACATATTAAAGTACTAATATTATTTTTAAATTTTATATTGTATGCTGCCACGGCATGTATTAAACATAGGAGTAGGAAATGCAGTACCTACAAAACAGATTTTACTTATTTAAGTACATAAATACAGTTAATTGTTACATACATCCGACATACAAATACAAATGAAAACTTATAAATTAATGTTGAATTGTATCGATAAATCAAATCAATTTTATCCGACTTTGTACCAACCAATAAAATAAATTAACACTTCAGTATTTAGGCTGACACCTATTGCAGGTGCGGCTGTTAGAACTCTGTGTACCCCAAACAAGGTGATTCCTCGAGAAGCTTAGAACAAATAAGAAAAGGAATAAATATTCGTTACAATTATTCTACATGCAACTGCCATCAAATGAAACTCTACGATACGACAAACTATTACTAACCGGGGCCGAAATCTCGAAAATAATATTTCTCGACGATCAAAGATACCGTCTAGTGGGTAGGCAGGGCAGTAAAGGCGCCTGTGACAAAAACGTGGCGTAGAAATAGGTCGTAACATCTGACTTCCCTTCCGGGGCTAAATGGGCCGAGACGGGGGCAAAAACTAGCTTGCGGTGAGGCCCGGCCGGAGATCTTTTACCGACTGTGGAAGAAGTGATATTGTGTTTGGAAAAGATTAGTTAAATAAAAAAATACTGATTTATTTTGATGCTGATAATATTATGACGTCATCAATTAGATTTCTGTAAAGAAAGAAGAATGTAGGTAAATAAAAAGGATGGCATTTCTGGGTCCAGGTAGGTACAAATAAAACAGAAATTTATAATCCATTTACTCATGAGGTTATTGGGTTTTCTGTCAGAAATCTCTCAAAACCAAAAATACGGAATTCGGAAAAACATCAAAGGAGATGTTTTTCCGAATTCCGTATTTTTATATTTATTCCGAACCGATTTTGATCATTCTTTTTTTGTTTGGATGAATATTATTCCGCGGTGGTCCCATTTAAATTTGGTGAAAATCTGATGCTGATCTTCGGAGATTTGCAATGGAACTCTTCAATAATAGATAGCAAATCTGTCGCGATGGCTGCAATCGCTTGGATGATCATTGTTTACACAACGTCATAAGTCATAAGTCATAACCATGACATGCATTGTTAACGGTTCACTAATGTTTCACCAAAACTCCTTTGACAATTTTTAACCGACTTAAAAAAAGGGGGTGTTTCTATGTTCGACTGTATTTATATTTTTTCATGTTTTTATTTTCACCGATTTCTCCGCCAATTGTAGACCGATTTTCATAATTCTTTTTTTATTCGAATGCCTATACTCCTGAGGTAGTCCCATTGTCAAATGCCAAATTAGAGTCTGATGATAGAATCCCAGGGAAATCGAGGGCAACCCTCAAATTTTATAGGCACATACAATGTTTTTCATACACTCTCTAACGCTATGGTAGAATCATCATCTGCATGGTGCTGGAATCATCATCTCATGTTGCTGAGCTGATGATGGAAGGTATAAGTCAGGACCAGGTAACGGAATCCCAGTAAAATTAAGGGCAACCCTCAAATTTTATGGGCATTGTTTGAAACAGTATACTTTCCATGTGGTCCCATGGTCATCAGGTCAAGTTCTAATAAAGGAATCCTGGAGAAATCGAGGGGACTCTCCAAATTTTATATTATCGATATCTTCGACGATTGTGAACCTATTTCGATTTTTTTTTTTTAATTTGGAAGAATATTATTCCGCGGTGGTCCCGTTTAAATTTCATTCGTTTTCAAAGTCGTTTAAAAGTCATTACATAAAATTAAATAATTTACAATTAAATTAAAATTGTGTTACAATTGGACATAAACAATGTGTTAGTGAGCGCCCAAAACAAAGCGCATCCATTTATTTTGGTTAGGACAATCTGTGCGAGATACAATCATCTGCATGATGTCGTTGCTTATGCCCTAGGTAATAAGGTTGAAAGTGGTCCACCGTCTGTAAACTCGGTAGTAAATTATGTGAAGTCCTTGTTTTTCATGAAGACGGCGCATGAAATTACTGGGCGAATCCTTCTTCTCATGCAGAGAAGGCTGGGTGATCCTCTTGACCAAAACTGGCTGGCGACTTCAGACTTATACTAATTCTACGTTCAGGTTTCTTCACGATGTTTTAACTTCACCGATTTCAATAATGTCCAAGACAAACTTAGGCTGACATCCATAAAGTGAACAACTTGTTTAATCAAATAATTTTTTTTTCGAATGAAGCGCGACTGTACCTTGCTTGAGCTTAGTCTTAGTTTGCTCTATAGATATTTGCCTTAGAAATTAAATATATTTCAATTGAAACTATTTACTAACGAAACTAATTAAAATAAATAAATAACATCGTTCAAAAACAGAGTGAAACCTTTCCTCTCAATTATGATTTATATTATTCATATATTTTATTTTTGTTTGTTTATTTGTTTAGCATTATGTATATACAACATTAGTTTTAGTATATGCGAAACCTGATACACGTGTCTAGTATTTTTATGTAAAGAATCTATATATAAAATTTCAAAACTGTATCATGACAAATCACAAAGTTATAAGCTTGTTCCGTTACCTAGTTGTCCGCACAAAAACGTGATCACCACGCAGCGCGCGCCTCCAGTATCGTCTTGAGCTCATTGATAATAATAATTTGGCAGTAGGTACCTAAATTATTGCGATAGGTACGCAAAGTCGTTCGGTATCCAACTTTTAACTTTTTTAAACATTTTTGGGAAAAAATATAACATAGTTTAAAAATGATTGGAATCGATTCAGTTACTGATTCTGAACAAACTATATTCAGGTTTCGCATATACTAAAAATAATGTTGTATAAAAGGATATATTATTATTTACTTATTAATATATCCTTATATATTTATAAGTAGTAATTAAGTTTGTATTCATATTTAATATTATAGGTTAAATTAGGTAAGACACATAAATACATTTCTCTATTCCTTTTCTCACACACTTTCGTCTACTTTTCTTTTTCACTTCTTCTTTTGCAGGTCTAAATCATAAATAAATCATAAATCATATTTATTTCTGTAAATTGGCTTACAAAACTCTTTAACATGTCACAACATGTTGTTTTAAAACTAGATGGGGCCGGTGTTTCGTACCTGACTACTCTGAGAAGAAACATCCGAAACAAACTCAGAGGTCTCTTTTAAAGTCCAGACATTGCTCAGTCTGCTGGCAGACATTTCTTAAACAATAAGCTGTCCCTATGTACTCAAATATTACATGATATTTTCCTGTATGTGTGTGTACATAAAAATGTCACATGCCCATGTGGCTTTGCTTTCTCGGACACAAAACCCCGGAACACCATTATCATCTGCCTAGTCTTTTCGCAACTATGTTGGTGTCGGCTTCCAGTCTAACCGGATGCAGCTGAATACCAGTATTTAACATGGAGCGACTGCCTATCTGACCTCCACAACCCAGTTAGTACTGGGTAATACGATACCTCTTGGCACGACTGGTTGTCAGACTTTTTGGGCCACTGACTACCTATTTTCAAACCCGCAACCTCGAGTAATAATTATGATTATAATTACAACAAATTTTTAATAACACGTCTTTAGTAGCTCTGTGTTCAAGATGTTGGTACCAAATGTGTGACACCCAGAAACTTAAAATTGCACGCTACATTACATACCGCCATGATTTATTGTTTCGCTACAAAAACTAAATGAGGGCGCTGCGGTTTCATCGCACACATTTATGGATCTGTGTCGGCTTTAAGGATGATTCTTGGATAATAATTTCAAGGTTATGTGTTGCTTTAGGAATACTAAAGTAACGAGTGTAATTAAATTGAAAATGTAATTAAATTCATACCTCACCTTTAGCCTTACTCTCGATCAAGTCACTTTCTTCTACCAACAAAAAAAAACATCAAATCAAAAACGGTTCATCTGTTTGGGAGATACGACGTCAGACACATAGAGGCACATATACACATTGCAAACTTATAACACTCCCTTTTTATGTATGAGGTTAAAAATATGCTTAACGTCGCTGATAGTTTGCCTGTACATCTTGTACACGTAATTTCTTATTATTTCTTTCTATCTACGGATGAGGCACATGATTTTACTTAGTACAGTTATTGTCACCCAATATCTCGAACATTATTGCCCTATAATTTCTCCATAATATTGCAATTTCCAATTACCACAATAGTTTCACACACACAGAGCAATCCTCTGCCGCAATTGTGTAACATAATATTCTGTTATGTCTATCACACTGACATTGGCAAGGATGATTGGACGATAATTGACGATTAATTAAAGCTTAAATTAATGATGTATCTGTGAGCTCGAATTTTGCAGCAAATAATTGTTTTAAATATGGAATACCTTGTTTTAGATTAGTACTAAAAACTAATAGCTCGTTTTTACTAAAACTAACCGGCAGTTAAATGCATGCCTAATTAATATTGCTCACTCTCGGTGCTGACTTGAGCGTAGAAAATTCAATAAGTTAACTATCATGAAACTGGAAGGGAGTGTGTGTGAAGTGGGGCCGTTTTTTTTTGTTTCAAATTCGTCATGCTTATTGTGAAAATCTTGTTGATTTGAACCTCCAGTGACGAATAAATTAAAGCACGTTGAGTCCCGCCCACGTCTTGTTTACTGCCGAAAAATAATCTTAGTTTAGTCTATTCTACACATAGGTATCTACTCCTTCCTCATCCAGTCTATCCCAGCCCCATCTGAAACTCCCTGGAGGGTGTGATACGCGCTCTAGATTCGGAGACTCCTCTGCTCCGTCGGCTGTCCGTCCTTCAGTAGACATGGCCGGCACACTACCACTTCAGCTTATTGACCCTGCAAGATGTATCGGTGACTCCGAAGCCGAAGGCGAAGCTATATTAAGAAAATGAAAAAACATTGTTTGCCAATATATTACAGACAGTTCATTGCCTCTGATAAGACCAAACAAAAACTAAACCTGTCATCGTTACCGAAGTAATTGAGACCATTTATATTGTTATCGCTTCATAAAATTCAATTGTGCAAAACTCGTTTGATTAAAACAAAGGGCTTTGACGTTTTTAAGACATTACACTTTAATTTAAACAAATAAACAAGAGTTACTATGGTTTGGTCGTATATTCTTGCCCAAAATGGATGTATCAAATTAGAAAACTTTGACATAGGTTCGGTTAAAATAAGACACTATTGCCATCGCGGGAAATTTGATGGTAATCTTTGCTGGGACAGAAGCGTGTGGCACAACCAAACTGAGGTTTATCCCCAACAAGCAGCTTCTATCCCTAACTACGAAAACATGAAAAGTATGACCTCAGGAGAATAACCATAAGGTTGCCGGAACTTTTGTTGGTATCTATGAGTTCAGGCATATTACTTTGTTATAAATTGTATTGTTTATCATACAGGGTAACCTTTTTACTCTTGAAATGCGATGTGCAGCTGGTGAATCATTCAGAACCAGTTCCGTATGAAAAAATAGTCCGTTCGGAATACTCATTGGTTAAAAATTCCGAAACGCCGATGCCAAGGAATTTTTCCAGCACATCCGCTTATGTACTTATTCCATACACAACGTTTTATATACTTACATAAGACCAGTTGCTTTTCCCAGAACTCAAAAACAATGCCGAGAACCCGAAAACGAATCCCGTTATGCGGTTCTATTTTTGTCTTTATCTGTTAAATGGAGGAGCACATAGTGGCGTCTCTGTCCCCCTTGAATGGAAGTCGCAGACAGCAGGACCAGTTTTTGCAGCGAAGGCTCCTGTAGAAATCATCATGGAGTCACATTTTGCTATACGAATGTATTATAGTTGTACATGAATATATCGAATGGCTATGGGTTGGTTGTGCCTTTGGTCGGCTCAGCTTATACATTTAAAGAAACTCTGCTGGACATATGGAAGCATTGAGTCAGGTTGTTGGCACCAGAATAAGTTATTACATGAATAAAAATTATTTTAGGGCATGTAAGGCTGAATTTAGACTTTAGATTTACTTAAGAACCTAAAAGACAGTGTATTTGTGAATTTCTTGTGTTTTTTTGAAGATATCAATCTATTTACTGAAAAAATATTAATTTAATTAGTATGAAATCTATGTACCTATTACTTATTTTTTTTAATCTGACGTTGTGAATGAACAACTTTATTAATGCATGATGAAAGATGGACGTTGACTTAGGACGAATAATGATTTTAATGTTAAATAAATGGAACCAGTATTAAATATTGTACACCTTGTAGGTATGTTACAGCGATCAATTATAATAATCCTCACCACCTCTTCAAAACACGAGAATTTTGATACATTACAAAGCTATTGCTTACCAAATTTTCCATTACAAACGTCCTTGCTAAACTGCACAGCACACCGTCCAACTCCAACGCTACGAAAGGACATTAAACTTTACAAAATGGACAACATTCCAACGTATAAGTACCACCTCTGGAATTGGCACGCTATTTCCAACAGCTGTTTATATGCCAAACGTGATGCAACTAGTGCTAGAACCCACGGACTAATTGTTACTGCCCCATCAAGAATCAAAGGTTTAATTTTATGCATGTACACATTTGCATAAAACAGCAGGTGTAAGTTGGGTACCTCGACGTAATCCACGTTGAACTAAAAAGTCAATCTGTACTGCAAACACTAAATAATGTTGAATCAACAGATTGCATTGTTGGTAGAACACCCCTTGTTTTATTAAGCTCCTTTGCTTCAGCCCCGATGTCTGATAATCACATAATTCGTGTATACACGTACAACTCGCAACAATGACTCGAAATGGGTGAGTTACATTTCATTGTATAGCAACTGATTTGTTTATTGAGTTAAAGATAAGTACTTATTTGACTCTGATTTCAGGAAACTTGTGCCTGTTCATTGCCTGTTACAAATTCAATGATTTGTAGCAAACTAACAACCACTTTTATGTATGTTTGCATTTAGGGATAAGTCTATAACAATTAGGGGCCGTTACTAAGATTAGTGCAGCAATAACATAACATATCATCACGCCTGTATTCCCCGAGCGGTTAGGCAGGGGTGTACAGTCATGAGAACCAATATGTGAACACTTAACAACTTTTAAAAGTGTTTTTTTCCTACTGCTCTGATTAATATTTCATGCTGTTACGAAAATAGTATTTCGGAACTCATATTTTTCTATCTCCAAGTTGCAATCGTTATTTCTCACGAAAATTGCTTTTAAATTTGGGAATGTGTATTCATATTGGTGCTCGTGACTGTTCCTAATACGACACCCACATTTCGCCAGTTAAATAGGGGGCGAGCCTACTGCCATCAACCGGGCACCGATCCAGACTTCGTGGCTGCTACTGAGAAAATCCTGATGGAAAAACCCAATAATACTTTGTCCGACCCGGGTGTCAAACCCAGGACCTCCTGCTCAGCAGTCGCGCTTGCAACCACTAGACAACGAGGCAATCATGTCAGGTTAATATAGGCCCCTAATTGTTTGGCAATGTTTTTTTTGCATTCTAATGTAGGTACCTACTACTGAGCTTAATGAAGGTCTGCCACTCATGACCTAAAAAATAAGGTTAAAATTAGTCGACGGCCGATACTGATTGGAAATTGATTTGAAAAACCCCGTTTCCAGTAAGTTTTAAGAATATTATGGGGTCCGGGGTGGTCTTTTTATGCTGCTTGCTTTCTCAGTTCGTTAAGTCACCCCTCTATGAATATCGCTGTTTTTTACTAACACCAAGTATAAATAGAGACTGATCCATACTAGCCCAAAAAAGAGTGGAAAGAAGAAAAAGAGGCGCTTACCCTGCAGTGGGACGAAATAGACTAGAAATGAATAGAAACTGCGCATGCGGTGCAGCCTCCATTCCTTTTCAAAATCTATCACATGCTATGTTGGCAAAAGAGCACGAGGTGCCAAACCGAGACCGAATCTCACTGATAAATGACGTGACCTGCCTAATAAGGACCTATTAAAGGGGTATTCCTCAAATCGCGACTATTTTTAAGCGCAACCAGCTAAGCGCAACTACCTTATACCTCGTAGCGCAACCATTAGTTGCGCTCACAAATTCACATTAAAAATAATATATGTTTATTCTTCATCTCTATTTTTCATCATGTTTGCGCTTTGAGGAATAAATATTTAAACCCGAACCAAGCTTGCCGAAGCCTCCTCATATATAAGGAAACAGTTTTACGCGTAAAAGATGTTCTCCGTACTGATAAAAGTTGGAATTTTTAAAAGAGGCATCCGAAGGGACCACCCAATCGCCCCAGCTGCGGTTTATTTATTGTTTTAATTAAAACAGCATAACTCAGGACTGCGCGCGCGCCTCTATGACAGCCAGTAACTCTAAAGGAAGCTTCTGGGCGATTCTTTGTGACAGCCATACTGCGAACGTACCAGGAATCTAGGATAGATTATAGTTTATTATAGGAGAATAATGGAGATTTTTTTTATTTTTATATATTCGCTTGATTGGCTCGGCTCCGGGTAGAATAAAAACATCAAAATGTGGTTGCATCGCATTATAAAAGTGTCTCTTTTTGCGAAAAGAAAACCCAGACGTTGTAAGGTTGGTCATCAATCAGCACAGCAATTGTCAACCGTCCAAAACATACTGGGGTTGTGAAGACATTACTCTTCCATTTATCCTGTGACGTTTGCAGGACGAAGAAGAGTACGTATTGCCGGTCATATTCCTTCCAGATCGTTCATTGTAATTTATAGGTGGGGGACGTTACTGAGGTATTATTAAACCCTAGACCCCTAGTCGGTAACTTGGTAAATTGGTAGTAGTCTTAATTGTACAGACTTTCAACTATATTGCTATAACATTAGGTTCAAGGTTGATTGGGAAAATTTGACAGTTGCGGGTAGTCTGTACCATCCAGTAATTTTGAATGACAGATTAGACTATACAGAAACACAACTTTATCCAGGCACTGGTCTTAATAAATTACTAGTGTAAACCGTGTGGATTTTTTTTAAAACCTATAAAGGTCAATTCGAAACCAAATTTATATTTAAGAAAAAATAGACAAAAAGGAATCGATTTTCTGTTAGATAGTGTATGCACAAACTGAATGGATTTTATTCCATGAATATAAGATGTTCAACTTTAGTAAAATCAGCCATTAGGTTGATTTTTCCAATAATACATTATGTATTCCGTATAATTTAGAAATAAGACTTATTTTACATACTCGTTTGTTGTGTGGATGATTCATACATATCACAGTAAATAAAAAATAGTTACGTGGTTTTCGGTAGAAACCAAAAGCATTATATAATGGATTTATAAAAATTGAAATGAAACAAAAAATACAGTTGAATTATTTTTTATTTAACAGATTTTTATAACTTTTAGTCACAGATTTTTGAGAAGTTAAATTGTTGCCGAACGTTGTCGAATAATTTGTAATTTCTTTTTAATTAAACATTTTACATTATTGTTACTACTTTCAACTTTAATTCAAGAACGAACGACCATCGAGTCTGCTACTACAATGTTCTACATGTATGTATATATTATGTTGATTATTTTATTGTAATGTACTTTAAATCTATATAAAAGGAACTAACAGTGCATTTTTATTTTATTTAGCCGGAATATTATTTAATGCTTAGAACTACTTAAAAGACAGTAGGAATAATAAAGTAGAAATTTTGATAAAAAAAATGATACTGCAAATCAAAGAAGACTTTAAATAATATTTTGCCGGCAAATTAATTTCTTTATGACTATACTAGCCTAGTTAATAATTATTACAACTATGGAAAAACATTCACATTAAACGTACAAACTACATCTTAAACTAAATTAAATATGAATTGTCAATAAATAAATAGTATATATTATTTAAAGGTTCAAAGAACCGAATTACATGATCGTAGTTTAAAGAAATAATAACAGAAAACTAACATCAGAAAAGCTTTAAACAACGTTAGTTTTCTAACATCTTATTACTTAAAATACACCTACTTATTTTACAACAATTTCAAAATGAAATCATTTTGATTATTATGAGATTATTGATAAACACAGATCTACAATTGTATACATGTCGCAAAACAAGTCTTTTACCATTCAAAGCTAAGTTCATCAAAATTAAGTAATTATACGGTTTTACAAAACATGGATCTTTTTTTTATTTATTTACAATGCTTTTATACGGATAATAATTTATAGGTATTTACATTTACAAAGTAAAGTCGCCATACAATGTTTCAAATAAACTTAATCGGAAATACTCTTATGGTATTCCACTTTGACACCACATGTAATAAAAGTTATTTTTTTACTCAAAACCAAGAATAAATGCGAGGATCTAGGAATCATTACCTATTTATTTATGTACTTATGAATATTTTGACTCGGAGCCAATACAGGAAAGATTTTTGCTCTCAATGCAATAAAGTTAGTGGAATGCAATGATTTCTTCTTACTTTATTATGAGACAAGCAATGTACCTGATGTGTTGGACGGAAGCAACAGTATGCGTTTATCCTCTGACTATAATGCCGTGAACATATCAGTTACATTTGGAGATTCGATAAAATTGCAGAGTTCATCTAGTAGAACAAGAATTGACTTCACAACCACTCAACTCACAGAATAATATAATATGTATTCGCGAGAAAACGCGCAAAAAGTTCATGAATATTCTCACATAACATAACATTACAATCATTCTGTCACAAAATCTCAGTTCAATAAATCAGTTTTGGGTTCATGTAAACTTTATCACTTTTCATTACATTACTGCACGTCACTTTTAATCACAATTGTACTAGTATTGTTTGTATAAAATAACATTCACAGGCAGATTTAATTCACCATCATCACTGTATATTTGCTCGTAAGGAAGCTGTTCATCGACGGACTTTGAGGGTGTATGTGCGTGAGGCTATTGGGGACTTTGATTACCAAATGGCCCTGGGCTCAGCACTAATGCTTCATCAGGCTGTTCAGGACTTTTCTGTACAGATAAGGCTTCATCAGGCTGTTCAGGACATTGTCCATCAAAAGGCCGAGAGCGTAGTGCATTAATGGGCTGTGATAGTTGAGTCTCTTCACGCTGTTGGGGACTTTGACCACAAAATCCCACTTTGCTTATCGTTTGATAGATCTGTAGAGATAATGTTTCGTCAGACATTTCGGGACTTTGAGCAACAACTGTCACTGGACTCGGTGGACGATTGCAACGATTGCAACAGCTTGAAAAAAAAGCTTGTTCAGGCCCAATGAGGCTAGGACAACCAGATAAACCTTGGATTTGACACTCGTCCGTCCCGTGAGTACTTTGACCACCAAGCGGTCGTGGACTTTGTGGATTCGAAAGCTGTGGAGTTTGTGACTCATTAGGGGGGGGCTTGGTCACTATGACGATGAACTGATCGTTGGCTTTGTGAATTCGAAAGCTGTGGAGTTTGTGACTCTGCTGGATCTTGATCACTTTGACGGTCAATTGATTGTGGGCTTCGTGAATTCGAAAGATGTGGAGTTTGTGACTCTGCTGGATCTTGATTACTTTGACGTTCAATTGATCGTGGGCTTCGCGAATTCGAAAGCTGTGGAGTTTGTGACTCTGCTGGATCTTGATCACTTTGACGATCAATTGATCGTGGGCTTTGTGAATTCGAAAGCTGTGGAGTATGGGACTCATTAGGTTGGGCTTGGTCACTTTGACGATCAATTGATCGTGTGTTTCTTGAATTCGAATGCTGTGGAGTTTGTGACTCTGCTGGATCTTGATCACTTTGACGGTCAATTAATTGTGGGCTGCGTAAATTCAAAAGCTGTGGCGTTTGTAACTCATTAGGGGGGGCTTGGTCACTTTAACTATCAATTGATCGTGGGCTTCGTGAATTCGAAAGCTGTGGAGTTTGCGACTCATTAGAGCAGGCTGGGTCACTTTGACGATCAATTGATCGTGGGCTTTGTAAATTCGAAAGCTGTGGAGTATGGGACTCATTAGGACGATCAATTGATCGTGTGTTTCTTGAATTCGAATGCTGTGGAGTTTGTGACTCTGCTGGATCTTGATCACTTTGACGGTCAATTAATTGTGGGCTGCGTAAATTCAAAAGCTGTGGCGTTTGTGACTCATTAGAGGGGGCTTGGTCACTTTGTCGATCAACTGATCGTGGGCTTCTTGAATTCGCAAGCTGTGGAGTTTGTGTCTCTTCTAGGTCTTGATTACTTTGATGTTCAATTGATCGTGTGTTTCTTGAATTCGAATGCTGTGGAGTTTGTGACTCTGCTGGATCTTGATCACTTTGACGGTCAATTAATTGTGGGCTGCGTAAATTCAAAAGCTGTGGAGTTTGTGACTCTGCTGGATCTTGATCACTTTGACGATCAATTGATCGTGGGCTTTGTGAATTCGAAAGCTGTGGAGTATGGGACTCATTAGGTTGGGCTTGGTCACTTTGACGATCAATTGATCGTGTGTTTCTTGAATTCGAATGCTGGGGAGTTTGTGACTCTGCTGGATCTTGATCACTTTGACGGTCAATTAATTGTGGGCTGCGTAAATTCAAAAGCTGTGGAGTTTGTGACTCTGCTGGATCTTGATCACTTTGACGATCAATTGATCGTGGGCTTTGTGAATTCGAAAGCTGTGGAGTATGGGACTCATTAGGTTGGGCTTGGTCACTTTGACGATCAATTGATCGTGTGTTTCTTGAATTCGAATGCTGTGGAGTTTGTGACTCTGCTGGATCTTGATCACTTTGACGGTCAATTAATTGTGGGCTTTGTGAATTCGAAAGCTGTGGAGTATGGGACTCATTAGGTTGGGCTTGGTCACTTTGACGATCAATTGATCGTGTGTTTCTTGAATTCGAATGCTGTGGAGTTTGTGACTGTGCTGGATCTTGATCACTTTGACGGTCAGTTAATTGTGGGCTTTGTGAATTCGAAAGCTGTGGAGTATGGGACTCATTAGGTTGGGCTTGGTCACTTTGACGATCAATTGATCGTGTGTTTCTTGAATTCGAATGCTGTGGAGTTTGTGACTCTGCTGAATCTTGATCACTTTGACGGTCAATTAATTGTGGGCTGCGTAAATTCAAAAGCTGTGGAGTTTGTGACTCTGCTGGATCTTGATCACTTTGACGATCAATTGATCGTGGGCTTTGTGAATTCGAAAGATGTGGAGTATGGGACTCATTAGGTTGGGCTTGGTCACTTTGACGATCAATTGATCGTGTGTTTCTTGAATTCGAATGCTGTGGAGTTTGTGACTCTGCTGGATCTTGATCACTTTGACGGTCAATTAATTGTGGGCTGCGTAAATTCAAAAGCTGTGGCTTTTGTGACTCATTAGGGGGGGCTTGGTCACTTTAACTATCAATTGATAGTGGGCTTCGTGAATTCGAAAGCTGTGGAGTTTGCGACTCATTAGAGCAGGCTGGGTCACTTTGACGATCGTGGGCTTTGTAAATTCGAAAGCTGTGGAGTATGGGACTCATTAGGAGGGGCTTGGTCACTTTGACGATCAGTTGATCGTGTGTTTCTTGAATTCGATTGCTGTGGAGTTTGTGACTCTGCTGGATCTTGATCACTTTGACGGTCAATTAATTGTGGGCTGCGTAAATTCAAAAGCTGTGGCGTTTGTGACTCATTAGATGGGGCTTGGTCACTTTGTCGATCAACTGATCGTGGGCTTCTTGAATTCGCAAGCTGTGGAGTTTGTGTCTCTTCTAGGTCTTGATTACTTTGATGTTCAATTGATCGTGTGTTTCTTGAATTCAAAAGCTGTGGAGTTTGTGACTCATTTGAGTCTTGACCACTTTGAAGATTAATTGATCGTGGGCTTCGTGAATTCGTGGGTTGTGGGGATTGTACAACAACAACAGCCTATTGATGCACTTTGTGCATCAATAGGCTGTTGGCTTTCTATATTATGAAGCGGCTGGAAATTGTCCCTATTGAATGGCTGTGGGCATTGTTCATTCGCAGGCTCTGGAGTAGAATATCCACAAACAGTCTCTTGGGGAGTTTGCCTATTACAGGGACAACGCAATGTTTGCGTAAGCAATGGACATAGCAATGGTCCAACTTCTAAAGGATCTTGCCTGTCAGAAATATTTTCAGGTGTTTGATCATATAATAGTGTTATGAGTTGGTCCCATTCGTTTAGCTCAAAATTTGACTGAGGCACGTGTTGATGTAAGTCTACCTGGGACCAACTTTCCCAATAATCTGGCTGTGTGCTTTGCTCACTATCTGGCTGAGTAAATGATTGCTCCAAACTTGGTTGTGCCAATATTTGCCCAGAATTTTCTTGTGTGAGTATTGACTCAGAATTAGACCAAAAATCGGGCAACGGCATTCTTTGCCCGGAGTCTCTTTGCGGATATCTCGGCTCAATATTTTGATGTGGGTCAGATTGTGGGAAAGTTTGTTCGTAATTGGGCATTGGCAATATTTGTCCCATGTCTTGCTGTGTGGATGGTTGTCTATAATCTTGTTCTGTAAATGTTTGCCCGTCATACCGATGTGGGGATATTTGTCTCACGTCTTGCTGCGGGAATGGTTGTCTATTACCTTGTTGTGTAAATGTTTGCCCGTCATACCGATGTGGGGATATTTATCTCACGTCTTGCTGCGGGTATGGTTGTCTATAATCTTGTTGTGTAAATGTTTGCCCGTCATACCAATGTGGGGATATTTGTCTCACGTCTTGCTGCGGGAATGGTTGTCTATTACCTTGTTGTGTAAATGTTTGCCCGTCATACCGATGTGGGGATATTTGTCTCACGTCTTGCTGCGGGTATGGTTGTCTATAATCTTGTTGTGTAAATGTTTGCCCATCATACCGATGTGGGGATATTTGTCTCACGGCTTGCTGCGGGAATGGTTGTCTATTACCTTGTTGTGTAAATGTTTGCCCGTCATACCAATGTGGGGATATTTGTCTCACGTCTTGCTGCGGGTATGGTTGTCTATAATCTTGTTGTGTAAATGTTTGCCCGTCATACCGATGTGGGGATATTTGTCTCACAGCTTGCTGCGGGAATGGTTGTCTATAATCTTGTTGTGTAAATGTTTGCCCGTCATACCGATGTGGAGATATTTGTCTCACGTCTTGCTGCGGGAATGTTTGTCTATTACCTTGTTGTGTAAATGTTTGCCCGTCATACCAATGTGGGGATATTTGTCTCACGTCTTGCTGCGGGTATGGTTGTCTATTACCTTGTTGTGTAAATGTTTGCCCGTCATACCGATGTGGGGATATTTGTCTCACGTCTTGCTGCGGGAATGGTTGTCTATTACCTTGTTGTGTAAATGTTTGCCCGTCATACCCATGTGAGGATATTTGTCTCACGTCTTGCTGCGGGAATGGTTGTCTATAATCTTGTTGTGTAAATATTTGCCCGTCATACCGATGTGGGGATATTTGTCTCACGGCTTGCTGCGGGAATGGTTGTCTATAATCTTGTTGTGTAAATGTTTGCCCGTCATACCGATGTGGGGATATTTGTCTCACGTCTTGCTGCGGGAATGGTTGTCTATAATCTTGTTGTGTAAAAGTTTGCCCGTCATACCGATGTCGGGATATTTGTCTCACGGCTTGCTCCGGGAATGGTTTTCTATAATCTTGTTGTTTAAATGTTTGCCCGTCATACCGATGTGGGGATATTTGTCTCACGTCTTGCTGCGGGAATGGTTGTCTATAATCTTGTTGTGTAAATGTTTGCCCGTCATACCGATGTGGGGATATTTGTCTCACGACTTGCTGCGGGAATGGTTGTCTATAACCTTGTTCTGAAAGTGTTTGCCCGTCATACCTATGTGGGGATATTTGTCTTTTGTGTTGCTGCGGGAATGGTTGTCTATAATCTGGTTGTGAAATTATTTGGTCGATAGAATGATTTAGGAATCTTTGTCCGTTTATCTGCGGGAAGGTCAGTTCAGGTCGTTGCTGGAATGTCTGTTCCAAAACTGGCCTTGCCTGAGAATTGGTTTGGCCACCTCCACGAGGACCTGGCCTTTCGCCACAAAGAGCATGTACTCGGAATTCTTGTCCAAGTGATTACTGCCTAGGGGGGTTTTGCCATAATCGCCACGCTTGGCAGGCGGGTTGGCGATCGCAGTATGATTGTTATAAAAACACAGAGAACGCTGCTGCCCATTCTCTGGTAAGTCCCTTAGTCGCCTCTTACGACACCCACAGGAAGATATGGGATGGTGCTATTCTTTACGTCCGGACACCATACAGAACAGGCTGCAGGGATCCGCTGGATGCGAGTCGCACGGGACCGGTCAATGTGGCGACACTTGGGGGAGGCCTATGTCCAGCAGTGGACGTCTTTCGGCTGAAATGATGATTGCTGCCGACCAGGTTGTGGCCAATCTTGCCAATGAGCAGAATATGGATAATGGTTTACATTTTGCCCATTAGCAGAGTGTTGGGGATTTGTCCTATTAGGAACAAGATGTTGAAATATAGGCCCGTTAGTATACTGCCGGAAAAATTCTGTAACAACGCGCTGTTGAGAAGCTTGTTGATGGATCGTTCGCAGATCAGTGGACTGTATGGAATTAAGTCGATGAACAGCTGCTTGCGAAAGTCTTCTATTTTGTTGTAATGTTCTTATTAGATTGTACATTTCCCAATTAATATATATTGTCCTGGGCCTATGTACAAAGCAAGTGCCACCGCAGAGTAATTGCATGTGCACTATTGTTAAACTCTAAAACGCTGAACAAGCGTAATATGAAGGCTAGGGGCAGTCCATCGAGTTGGGGCTGGGGGGGCCCCCCATCACGCTGTAAGGCGGGCTGTGTGGCGGCAGCGACTGGATCGATGCAATGATTTCTTCTTACTTTATTATGAGACAAGCAATGTACCTGATGTGTTGGACGGAAGCAACAGTATGCGTTTTAATGTCGTGAACATATCAGTTACATTTGGAGATTCGATAAAATTGCAGAGTTCATCTAGTACAACGAGAATTGACTTCACAACCACTCAACTCACAGAATAATATAATATGTATTCGCGAGTACGCAAAAAGTTCATGAATATTCTCACATAACATAACATTACAATCATTCTGTCACAAAATCTCAGTTCAATAAATCAGTTTTGGGTTCATGTAAACTTTATCACTTTTCATTACATTACTGCACGTCACTTTTAATCACAATTGTACTGGTATTGTTTGTATAAAATAACATTCACAGGCAGATTTAATTCACCATCATCACTGTATATTTGCTCGTAAGGAAGCTGTTCATCGACGGACTTTGAGGGTGTATGTGCGTGAGGCTATTGGGGACTTTGATTACCAAATGGCCCTGGGCTCAGCACTAATGCTTCATCAGGCTGTTCAGGACTTTTCTGTACAGATAAGGCTTCATCAGGCTGTTCAGGACATTGTCCATCAAAAGGCCGAGAGCGTAGTGCATTAATGGGCTGTGATAGTTGAGTCTCTTCACGCTGTTGGGGACTTTGACCACAAAATCCCACTTTGCTTATCG
Source organism: Noctua fimbriata (assembly GCA_905163415.1). Lineage (NCBI taxonomy): Eukaryota > Metazoa > Arthropoda > Insecta > Lepidoptera > Noctuidae > Noctua > Noctua fimbriata. The sequence continues at coordinate 10,481,299 of LR990921.1, forward strand.
TTTGATAGATCTGTAGAGATAATGTTTCGTCAGACATTTCGGGACTTTGAACAACAACTGTCACTGGACTCGGTAGACGATTGCAACGATTGCAACAGCTTGAAAAAAAAGCTTGTTCAGGCCCAATGAGGCTAGGACAACCAGATAAACCTTGGATTTGACACTCGTCCGTCCCGTGAGTACTTTGACCACCAAGCGGTCGTGGACTTTGTGGATTCGAAAGCTGTGGAGTTTGTGACTCATTAGGGGGGGCTTGGTCACTATGACGATGAACTGATCGTTGGCTTTGTGAATTCGAAAGCTGTGGAGTTTGTGACTCTGCCGGATCTTGATCACTTTGACGGTCAATTGATTGTGGGCTTCGTGAAATCGAAAGCTGTGGAGTTTGTGACTCTGCTGGATCTTGATCACTTTGACGTTCAATTGATCGTGGGCTTCGCGAATTCGAAAGCTGTGGAGTTTGTGACTCTGCTGGATCTTGATCACTTTGACGATCAATTGATCGTGGGCTTTGTGAATTCGAAAGCTGTGGAGTATGGGACTCATTAGGTTGGGCTTGGTCACTTTGACGATCAATTGATCGTGTGTTTCTTGAATTCGAATGCTGTGGAGTTTGTGACTCTGCTGGATCTTGATCACTTTGACGGTCAATTAATTGTGGGCTGCGTAAATTCAAAAGCTGTGGCGTTTGTGACTCATTAGGGGGGGCTTGGTCACTTTTGCTATCAATTGATCGTGGGCTTCGTGAATTCGAAGGCTGTGGAGTTTGCGACTCATTAGAGCAGGCTGGGTCACTTTGACGATCAATTGATCGTAGGCTTTGTAAATTCGAAAGCTGTGGAGTATGGGACTCATTAGGAAGGGCTTGGTCACTTTGACGATCAATTGATCGTGTGTTTCTTGAATCCGAATGCTGTGGAGTTTGTGATTCTGCTGGATCTTGATCACTTTGACGGTCAATTAATTGTGGGCTGCGTAAATTCAAAAGTTGTGGCGTTTGTGACTCATTAGAGGGGGCTTGGTCACTTTGTCGATCAACTGATCGTGGGCTTCTTGAATTCGCAAGCTGTGGAGTTTGTGTCTCTTCTAGGTCTTGATTACTTTGATGTTCAATTGATCGTGTGTTTCTTGAATTCGAATGCTGTGGAGTTTGTGCCTCTGCTGGATCTTGATCACTTTGACGGTCAATTAATTGTGGGCTGCGTAAATTCAAAAGCTGTGGCGTTTGTGACTCATTAGAGGGGGCTTGGTCACTTTGTCGATCAACTGATCGTGGGCTTCTTGAATTCGCAAGCTGTGGAGTTTGTGTCTCTTCTAGGTCTTGATTACTTTGATGTTCAATTGATCGTGTGTTTCTTGAATTCGAATGCTGTGGAGTTTGTGACTCTGCTGGATCTTGATCACTTTGACGGTCAATTAATTGTGGGCTGCGTAAATTCAAAAGCTGTGGAGTTTGTGACTCATTAGAGGGGGCTTGGTCACTTTGTCGATCAACTGATCGTGGGCTTCGTGAATTCGAAAGCTGTGGAGTTTGCGACTCATTAGAGCAGGCTTGCTCACTTTGACGATCGATTGATCGTGGGCTTTGTGAATTCGAAAGCTGTGGAGTATGGGACTCATTAGGAGGGGCTTGGTCACTTTGACTATCAATTGATCGTGGGTTTCGTGAATTCGAATGCTGTGGAGTTTGTGACTCTGCTGGATCGTGATCACTTTGACGGTCAATTAATTGTGGGCTGCGTAAATTCAAAAGCTGTGGCGTTTGTGACTCATTAGAGGGGGCTTGGTCACTTTGTCGATCAACTGATCGTGGGCTTCTTGAATTCGCAAGCTGTGGAGTTTGTGTCTCTTCTAGGTCTTGATTACTTTGATGTTCAATTGATCGTGTGTTTCTTGAATTCGAATGCTGTGGAGTTTGTGACTCTGCTGGATCTTGATCACATTGACGGTCAATTAATTGTGGGCTGCGTAAATTCAAAAGCTGTGGAGTTTGTGACTCATTTGAGTCTTGACCACTTTGAAGATTAATTGATCGTGGGCTTCGTGAATTCGTGGGTTGTGGGGATTGTACATTTTTAGGATATTCGTGACCATCTGATGATCGTTGACTGTGTGCATAAATTGGTTGTTGAGTTTTTGCGTTATTAGAGCCTTCGGGACTTCCGCAACCAAATAGCTCTGGGCTATCTGCACAAAACAACTCTTCATTTCGTGTAAAACTATGACTAATGTATGCATGTGAGCCTGATGGATAAATCGGTTGTTGAATTTGTTCGTTCTCAGGCTTTAGGGGGACAAACGATCGTGCACTTTGTGCATCAATAGGCTGTTGGCTTTCTATATTATGAAGTGGCTGGAAATTGTCCCTATTGAATGGCTGTGGGCATTGTTCATTCGCAGGCTCTGGAGTAGAATATCCACAAACAGTCTCTTGGGGAGTTTGCCTATTACAGGGACATCGCAATGTTTGCGTAGGCAATGGACATAGCAATGGTCCAACTTCTAAAGGATCTTGCCTGTCAGAAATATTTTCAGGTGTTTGATCATATATTAGTGTTATGAGTTGGTCCCATTCGTTTAGCTCAAAATTTGACTGAGGCACGTGTTGATGTACGTCTACCTGGGACCAACTTTCCCAATAATCTGGCTGTGTGCTTTGCTCACTATCTGGCTGAGTAAATGATTGCTCCAAACTTGGTTGTGCCAATATTTGCCCAGGATTTTCTTGTGTGAGTATTGACTCAGAATTAGACCAAAAATCGGGCAACGGCACTCTTTGCCCGGAGTCTCTTTGCGGATATCTCGGCTCAATATTTTGATGTGGGTCAGATTGTGGGAAAGTTTGTTCGTAATTGGGCATCGGCAATATTTGTCCCATGTCTTGCTGTGGAGATGGTTGTCTATAATCTTGTTGTGTAAATGTTTGCCCGTCATACCGATGTGGGTATATTTGTCTCACGTCTTGCTGCGGGAATGGTTGTGTATTATCTTGTTGTGTAAATGTTTGCCCGTCATACCAATGTGGGGATATTTGTCTCACGTCTTGCTGTGGAGATGGTTGTCTATAATCTTGTTGTGTAAATGTTTGCCCGTCATACCAATGTGGGGATATTTGTCTCACGTCTTGCTGCGGGTATGGTTGTCTATAATCTTGTTGTGTAAATGTTTGCCCGTCATACCGAGGTGGGGATATTTGTCTCACGGCTTGCTGCGGGAATGGTTGTCTATAATCTAGTTGTGTAATTGTTTGCCCGTCATACCGATGTGGAGATATTTGTCTCACGTCTTGCTGCGGGAATGGTTGTGTATTATCTTGTTGTGTAAATGTTTGCCCGTCATACCAATGTGGGGATATTTGTCTCACGTCTTGCTGCGGGAATGGTTGTCTATAATCTTGTTGTGTAAATGTTTGCCCGTCATACCGAGGTGGGGATATTTGTCTCACGGCTTGCTGCGGGAATGGTTGTCTATAATCTAGTTGTGTAATTGTTTGCCCGTCATACCGATGTGGAGATATTTGTCTCACGTCTTGCTGCGGGAATGGTTGTGTATTATCTTGTTGTGTAAATGTTTGCCCGTCATACCAATGTGGGGATATTTGTCTCACGTCTTGCTGCGGGAATGGTTGTCTATAATCTTGTTGTGTAAATGTTTGCCCGTCATACCAATGTGGGGATATTTGTCTCACGTCTTGCTGCGGGTATGGTTGTCTATAATCTTGTTGTGTAAATGTTTGCCCGTCATACCGAGGTGGGGATATTTGTCTCACGGCTTGCTGCGGGAATGGTTGTCTATAATCTAGTTGTGTAAATGTTTGCCCGTCATACCGATGTGGAGATATTTGTCTCACGTCTTGCTGCGGGAATGGTTGTGTATTATCTTGTTGTGTAAATGTTTGCCCGTCATACCAATGTGGGGATATTTGTCTCACGTCTTGCTGCGGGAATGGTTGTCTATTACCTTGTTGTGTAAATGTTTGCCCGTCATACCGATGTCGGGATATTTGTCTCACGTCTTGCTGCGGGTATGGTTGTCTATAATCTTGTTGTGTAAATGTTTGCCCGTCATACCGATGTGGGGATATTTGTCTCACGGCTTGCTGCGGGAATGGTTGTCTATAACCTTGTTCTGAAAGTGTTTGCCCGTCATACCTATGTGGGGATATTTGTCTTATGTGTTGCTGCGGGAATGGTTGTCTATAATCTGGTTGTGAAATTGTTTGGTCGATAGAATGATTTAGGAATCTTTGTCCGTTTATCTGCGGGAAGGTCAGTTCAGGTCGTTGCTGGAATGTCTGTTCCAAAACTGGCCTTGCCTGAGAATTGGTTTGGCCACCTCCACGAGGACCTGGCCTTTGGCCACAAAGATGTACTCGGAATTCTTGTCCAAGTGATTGCTGCCGACCAGGTTGTGGCCAATCTTGCCAATGAGCAGAATATGGATAATGGTTCACATTTTGCCCATTAGCAGAGTGTTGGGGATTTGTCCTATTAGGAACAAGATGTTGAAATATAGGCCCGTTAGTGTACTGCCGGAAAAATTCTGTAACAACACGCTGTTGAGAAGCTTGTTGATGGATCGTTCGCAGATCAGTGGATTGTATGGAATTAAGTCGATGAACAGCTGCTTGCGAAAGTCTTCTATTTTGTTGTAATGTTCTTATTAGATTGTACATTTCCCAATTAATATATATTGTCCTGGGCCTATGTACAAAGCAAGTGCCACCGCAAAGTAATTGCATGTGCACTATTGTTAAACTCTAAAACGCTGAACAAGCGTAATATGAAGGCTAGGGGCAGTCCATCGAGTTGGGGCTGGGGGGGCCCCCCATCACGCTGTAAGGCGGGCTGTGTGGCGGCAGCGACTGGATCGAGCCCATCGGGCCGTGGTACATGTCCATCTCCAAGGAAGCGTCTGGCGAACACTTGTTTGTGAGCTTTGATTCCTGTTTGGTAACCATCCTCCGCCACTTTGCTCGCGCGTTCTGGAACCACACCTGCGAACAAAAAATATAACTGTTAACGTGGCATATATATGACAAATAACGCCAGCGAGCGCAAAGCTTTGTAATATAAATATCGTAAAGACAAAACCCAGAGCGCGTTCCAAATTTACTGGCCGTCTTGGCTTCCGCCCGACAGCATTGCACGCGGAAGCTGGATTCCTGCCTGTCCTGTTTTTGTGGCATGTGATTGCGTTCTTGCCCGCCGTTGAGCGTTCCGAAGTGCAGATTTTATCTGTAATTAGCGAGCGGACCGGCCAGTGCGCCAGTGCGTGACCGTCGCAGGCGCAACATTCCGCAGCATTGTTCAATGCAACTAAATGTGCTCACTGGGAAAAGCTACCGAATCACGGGCTATGTCGGTCATATTTATAAACCTAGACGATTTGACCGACTTTATTCTTACTAGTAATACATTCGTGTCGAAGATTCAGTGCAAGAGCGCGCGAATCTCACGACCAATCACGCGCGGCCACTCCGTGGCCCCGCCCCCCGCGTCATGGCGGCCGATGTTGCCTTACGCCAAATTTAGATGCCCGTTTCTTTCTTGGCCCTGAAGTGGCATTCGGCTGGCGATTGTCCGGAAAAGCAAAGGTTCAATAACTTGGTAGTACGTACATACGTATCTATATATATTTTATTGATGCTATAAGTACAGGTTATCGTTAGAATTAATTACAGCTTCATTGAAAGATCGCGGAATCTAAATATTTGTGTTACCTTCTTCAATTTACTATTGCTAAGCTTGATTTATAAAAGTATCTACACGCATATTGTATGACACAACATCACTAACCTAAGTCGTAGCTTTCTACTATAACTTTTTTGCAATTTTATCTTACATTTTCTCACTGACTATAAAAGTATGGGTACAAAATCGGTTGTACCCATACTTTTATAGTCAGGAAAACCAAAATTTCAACTTTATTTATGAAGCATAGATTGTATTCACCTACATAAATCGTAATACCTAATACTAATAAAATAATAATTAGGTGATAAATTCGATACAGAACATGGTCACACGGTGTTAAGAAAAAAATTATGAAGGCGTTTTTGTTGCGAAAAATCTCACTATATTTATCGTAGTAAATTCAGTAGCCTACCTACTGAATTTACTTCGATAAATATAGTGAGATTTTTAAAGGAGTCGTGTTAAGTATTAATAGTTGTTCCCGCCAGTGCTTGTAACTAATCGTCGAGTCCGCCCGCGTGTCGCAGTATTTGGTACCGTAATAGTGTTGTGATTCAAATATAGTCAACCGATTATCTTCTCGATTTCGTGTGTGACTTAACTTTGTTATATTTTAGCAGGTAACGTATCTTATCCACTTAAGTACTATATGACTAAAATTAATATTGTTTAATCGTACGATGAAATTTCTCTAAAATCTTATCCAATTGAAACCACATTGAATCTGAAGGTCAAAAGCTATTACAATTTCTCATAAATTTATTTGTTTATTGAAATAAATAATACCTGCTAGGCATCTTATTTATAAAATTAACTACTTACACCAACTTGACCTGAAACTAAGTATACGAGTACATAATGTAGGAGCTATTACTGAAAAGCGGTCAATTTTACATTCGAATTTATCTGCATTTATCTTGCCATATCTGTAAAAATAGTTTCAAAAAAAGTTAAAAAAAACGCTTTTTTCGAACGTTATGTCCGATGACTTATATTGTTTTGTCGATAGTTGAGCCCAACTCTAGTAGTATAAAGAATGAGTGGAAAGCTGCGCAGGATTGATGACTTCAGTGTCACGAAGAGATAAAGCCATCTAGGTGGTCCCGAGACAATATGCTCAGTTAAGCTACGAATGACGCTGTTCGTGCTTGTATAATTGACGTTGTCATCTGTTCTCTACTACTGGATATGCGTGTTAGTAATGAATTGTGAATAACTAAACTTTTGACTTATCTACTTTATTGTAGTGATTGTAGTGATTGAATACAATATGTTAATATGAATTGTAGTTGCAAATGTTTTGCCGAAAATATAGCATTAACAAGTAAATTAAACACGCACGCACGGCGTCAATGTCATTCACACATTTTGGGGAGGCCTATGTCCATCAGTGGACGTCTTTCGGCTGAAATGATGATGATGAAGTAAATTCAATTGAATACTGTCCGCTCCCTGAGAAGGAAATTGTCCCAGTAATGGAGACGATAAATGATTTAGGTGGAAGCGCCAAGGTAGCCCGCGAAATCAGTTCAGTGTTGTTAGGTTGTACGTTGATGAAAAATGAGTCATTTTTCATCAACGTACAAACTGACACTGACCGACAAATTGCAAAAAACGTAAAATTTGAATAAGTTCTTTAATTGACTCCACAGCGCTGTCTTTGATGAACTTGTAGAGATGTGACGGCCCGACGGGCGGCCTACGAGTGGCAGGTCCTGTGTTCGAACCCAGCTAGGCGCATTACTTTGTGTATTTTATTTCATCACCACTACTCTCAAAACGGTGAGGGAAAAATCTTGAGGAAACCAGCACGTCTCGGAACCAATTTTAAGACATGCGTGACATCTACCAACTGGGCCGCGCGGTGGATTCTAGCCCAATACCTTTCATAGAGAGGAGCCCTGTGTCCCAGCAGTGGAAATATTCTAGGCTGATTATGCTAATATGCAAAAATTGCACATAACGATAATACAAGGAGATAACAGACTAGCATGTAGTAGGAACGTAGTACAATCTCTATCACGTACGTACTCGAGGCAAAGGCCAAAACCACGACACGCTATTCTGGCTCACATTTCGAATAAATAAGCACTACCTCGGACACATCATTAGTTATACCGTCACGCACAACCGCCGATCGAAAATAACTTCTACCAACCAAAACATACGACTCAATACGCTTTACCGACAGACGCTCTAAGACAATTGAAAATATTCATGCGAGTAATTTTTCAGCGGTCGAGTGTTAACGATACATTTTTTTTTATTTATGCACGCATTTATTTCTTTTTTTTTTTAAATGACGGAATGATATATGTTTAATGAAAAATTGAATTGTCAGATTTTTGAGATATATTGATGTCAAGAGTGAGATAGAGTTGTATTTTGCGTGAGTAATCCGATGTTGTTACTTTATAATTTATGAGATCACAAACATTTTCTCAATTCAAATACATATTTTGTATCAAGAAATAATACTACATTTCAATATCGTCTGGAGACATGAGTGGGGCTTGAACAAACAAGTTGTTTCTTTGTTTTCTCTGCAAATATCTTGAGCAAAGACTTTCAAGAGTCTTATAACTGAGAACTTTTCACAAAATAACCTTGTTTTCACTTACTTATATTTAATTCCATGCAAGTACTCTTATTGCTTTTCAGGGGATTGTTTCGTCTCGGAATTTATAAGTAGCCGTTATTTTTTCCCCATCGCTACACAAAATCTTCTAGCCAGTTAAGAGCTTACTAATACATCGCAGTAACTAAATGCTAAGGGATACAACAGTAGCACTATTTGTCATTCAGATACGATCTGCCGTCAGTACGGTAGCTGACGCCAGACATTGACTGAATGATCTTGAACAGTATTTATATCTACCGTTTGTACGCCGAGTCCATTTGTGAGCACACCGGTCTGATGCTTGTGGCGAGATGTTAAATAATGTCTGAACTTTTGAATGCCTGAAATGTTTGATCTAGAGGCCCAAGGATTACGGTAGTTTACAGGAAAATCTGAAGCACACCCAGAAGGCTGAGATCTCTCAATGGTTTAAAGATCTTTTTTTTTCTTATTGTTTCCTCAATCAGAATTCACTTTAGGCGGACTTGTTGAGTTGCTAAAGTGGAGTCAAGTGTGCCTTCCAGTGAGGACATCTACTTCTTTAGGTTACTTGATAATTTTACGTGAAGTTGGAGTATGTTTAAAGATCTAGGGATACCTGATTTGTAAAGCTAGTATAGATAAATCTAAATCTACTTATTTGTTGATGTTAATCAAATCAATTCAACACTACCAATATCATATGCTAAATCAAACAATTTCTAGGATCAAAACTCAACTCGTGTTCACATGACTCTGCATCTACCACAGAGAAGTAACAATCAGTTCCATAATACTAGTATTTTATAAACGATATAAAAAAAAAATGATTGATTGTGTTCTTTATTCAAATGAACCACTGGTACAATAATAAGCACCCCACCCTATGTTGTTATGATGTCTCATTTTGCATCACGGACAATTACACAAACCACTGCGCAATGACACCAAACGCTTGCAAATTGCCCCCTCTCACCCAGCTAGAACAAATGAGACAAAATTGAGCGAATTTAGTACGCGTGTACACGACACTACGGTTCAGTGGACAATGAAATGTGGACTGATAATTATTGAAATGTCTTTGTTTTTTTCTGTTTTCATGTTTATTATTTGGGATTTCTTTCGTTTTCTTGATTTTCTTTTATTTTCTGGATTTTCGAATCGAAAATACAATTATCCTACAGCATTTTAGTTAAATTCTTTCAAAAAGCACAATCAGTATATCTAACATATGAATAATTTTAAAATTATGAAAATATTATTTGTGAAACAAGTATTTTTAATTTTAAAATCGTCGTATTTACATTACGAAAAACGTCAAAACTCGTGCTGGGGCCTCTATTTTTTTATTAATTACCCAGATCTGTTATCTGTACGTTTTCTTATTCAAAACTAACTCACAAGAAACTCCCTACAAGAAACTTAAAATTTCTGTTCAAGAAAATGATTCTGCAGTCTATTAAGCAAACTCATCCCACAATTCCAATGGCAGAAGCACGGGAGGCACCGCCTAATGCCAAACATAACATGACTGATTACATGCATTTCATGCCCCAACACTAGCCAGGTAATGGAATGGCAAACGAAAATTAAGTCATTTTGTCACATCATGGCATAATAGGACGATAGTATTAAAGTTGCTGTAATATTAATGTTGGCAATATGTTTTGCGAATTTGTCTGTGGTGCCAGATGTCCCGAATAGTGTACTAACGATAAATTGTAAAACGTTCGTGACAATTTTAATGGGTAACTGTAAATGAGCACCAGCTGCTTGTGACCGCCTGAACTGTAAAAATAGCTTTAGGTATGTTTAGTGTGGTGTTTGTAAATATGTGGTACTATTTTGGCGCAATTGTGTGTGGATTACTTTAGCCTAGGAGCCTGGAGGCTACAACGGTACACACACTGATGTTGAACTAGCTCCTGGGACTTTTGTGAGAAAACAAGTTGGCGTGAGTATTTTAATTACCGTCGTCTCCGAAAGTGTAAATTTTCTCATTTATGAACCAATGTGCATTTAAGAAATGTGAAAAGAAAACCTTAATAGCGATGTATCTAGCACTCCAGTGCAACAAATATTTAAAAACCATTAAAAGGTGTAAATTTAACATGAAAAGCGTAATTAGAAAGAGTGTTCATTAAACCCCATACAAATATGAAAATAGGCAGCACACTCAAATTGGTGGGAATTCAAAAGATTGCGGCAAACCAATTAGTTATGATGATTTCAAATGAATCGAAGAATAACAAACATGGTACTTGTCTACTTATACAAGAAATATAGATAATTTGTAAAATGACACCCAATTTAATTATACTCCACCCTCTTAGTAAATAAAATACCGCATAAGGACCTCTAATAAATGTCTGAACGATCAAAGCGAGCAGCGTTCCGCGTGTGTAAATAAAAACTGTAGAAATGTGATTAATAGTCCCGTTTTCCTTAAATAAATAATATTTGAATAAATTAAGTAGGGAGAGGCACGTCCGCTCTGTGCGACTTCGCGCGACCAAATGACAAATGGACGTCTTTTGAACGTACAGCGGAAATTATCTGCCCAACGGAGCGTCTCTGAGCGCGCCTGTACTAATTACTAGACTGTTTGATTTGATCTTATTTGTGTGTAGAATTTTTAACTTTAATGCTGTGTTATAAAGTTTAAAGTTGAATGTGGGAATTTGCTTATTATTGTCACAAAATGTACTTAGAAAGTAAAATTATACGCGGTCGAACGTCAAGGTGTGACCATCCGATACTAATTGCGAGGGTTGGGAGCCATCGCCTTTGCCCGGGATATTTGTGTGCCGTTAAGAGGCATCTTTATAGTGTTCGAAATCATGGCATGAAAACGTTTTAAAAATAGCACGGCGTAATTAATTTTTTGTGAGTTCGGGAAGAAGCTACACTATACATCACTAGATGTTTTGCTTTTTCATTGAAATTTATATCTTCAATGGGTGTTAAATATAACAACTTTGGTGTGCAGTTTACAAAGATGAAATGAAATAATGCTGGCGGTTCTTGCATATTTAGGACGGTATTATTGAGATAAGGGAAGCGTAAACTTAACCAGCTTATTATTATTTGTTATTGTATTACACGAGTACGTTTAAAAAACAAACGGCATGCAAATACTAACGAGGAAGGAAACTATTCCCATATTTATTTCAGATTAAATCCGGTACGCAATTTTATTTACGCCATATAATTAAAAAGGAATTAATAATTTTATTAAAAGTTAAAGAAGTCACACTTAGGAACAACAGTACAACCACGCACAAAACCCGTTCAAAATAAAATTAACCAATAAGGTCTTATTGGAAATCGACTAATTAATCGAATGAGATAAATTTAATAGTCGATTAAACACAGTAGCTATGTGAATTGATCGCACCATAAAGTGAACAAGGAAAGGCACTTTTTCAGTCGACTAATTACGTCTGAGCTACTTGAACAGTTGAACTCGAGTCATTTTTCAGAATGGAAGAAGAAAAAAACGAGAGTGGAGTGACAAATCACGTAATTGCGGACGCAAGGAGAGATATATGGCGTGGTTTGTTCTAAATGCGCCTGCGCCGGGTTCGGGTGACAGTGCGTCTATATATTATGGGGGCGCCCGAGGCAATTAGACGGCGGGCAGCGCACCTGTTCTGAACGGCCATTTTAAAATATTTTTTCAACTAAATTCATGGAATACTGAAAAGTGCCAACATTTCAGTTTACGTCCCGAAGAGATTTTTAACCGTTTTTCATTTCATTTCATCCGAAACAACTAGTCTTATCTTAAACGAGAAAATAAATGTTATTATTCAGGCTGCAAAAACAAACGAAATAATGCATTCTACTCATGTTTGTTCCATAAAAGCCGAACAAAGGAATCATATATCGCTCGCTTATGTGAATCCATTTAAATATTTTCCAGCCGCGGTACTTTCAGTAGCGGTAAGTGCATGTAGCAGCCGGCAAAGATGACAAACATGATAGTCGCAACAAAAATCTCGGAAACGAAATCAATCGAAATTAATTGATTGCCGCATATCCATACTTCTTCGTGTTACATAGAAGTACATCACGAGCAGTGCTTTCAGGAGTAAGTGCACAAACAGACGCCATGCATTTAGACCTTTCAAAGACTACGTTTAGAACGCCATACTCTTTAAGCCGAGGCCTCAAGTGCGCGCCAGCGACGCGGCAAACGTCACACGAACGTAGAAAGCGGAAAAGCGAGGAGCAACTCTCCAATCCGCTGCATCTCTCCTCCAAAGGTGGACTCAAATGCCAGCCTTTGAGGTCTTTGCAAACTTTAATTGCATCACACTCTTATAGGCACAGCAATAAGGTTCAAATTCGTCATCAAAAGCAATTAGTCTCGTAATTCTCGTAAATAACTTGAGAGGTGAGAGACATAAATCTTTTGGTTTCAGCCCCTCGTGTCGTGTTTTATTTAGGGATAGCTGAAAATGCTTAGCTTTTTATGCTGCGGTATTGCGGCATCGACAGCGGTTTTTATGGGTTTATTGGTGCCTATAATTCTTTGATGCCGTTTCTTGTGATTGAATTGAGTTGTAAAGACCTTTGGGGTACGTCAATTGAAGCCCCTCGATATGGCGGTATAATAAAACGAATGTGACCTAGTCTAGTAATTTAAACGGTTAATTAAAAGTTTTGAAATGAATTTCCGTTTTAATTTCTTGTGGAATTTTCAACACAGTGTGTTTGAGTGTGTTTGTGGGCAAAGGAAACAATCGGAAACCGAAAATTTCATAGAATAAAACAAAAAAGATCTAAAGCGATAATATCAAGATTTAAAAAGGTAAAACAAAACAGTTGTCCGCAGCATCCACAGCCAAAAGTGCGTCGAGGCGCAAAAACGAATAAGATATTATCTTTACAATATGGCGACGACGACGAGTCGAAAGCTTTTTGCCGAGAAAAAAATCTCGATCAATATTCGAGGGGAAGGGGGGGTCTTTCGCATAATTGGTTGGCTGGATATATTTATGCTGCTGATATCGGAATCGGGTCTGCTACGATAAAGACAGGTTGCTATATACAGGCTGCGAGTAACAAAATTTGGGAGCCTTTACAATTTTTATGGAGAGCCAAACAAGGGTCATGTAATTTACGTTTTGGCTCCACGTTGGTCGAACTCGATGCATTTAGTTGGTTCTAGAACGTGCAGTTGTCCTTATTGGGAGATAGAATTTAGGGAGGAGTTCTATCTTTGGGAAGATAATCCATTGTTAAGATGAGATAGAAGCCTGGCTCCAGGAAGGTAACTCATGACACATGACATATTCAACAGCTTTATTTGACTAATGAATATCCGACAATACCGTGTTTCAAATACGCGTCCATCAGAAAATTATGACTGAGAAAGCCTAAGCCTGTATACACGTTATTATCACAAGTTTGATTAACTAGTAGTATATTAATTAGCACAAAGGATCTGGAAATTGATGGTAATTGAACACGCGTCATGTGCCTGACAGCGCCTCCAGCAAGACGCTCTTTACTTAGGTAGCCTGGAGCTGTTCATTGGAAATATGTCAGTAGGTACTGAGCCAGAAGGTTCCAGTGTCAAGAAGATAAGCGACAATCTCCGTACTTAGTCGTCGCGATGTATGTTTTAGACGGTGTTTTCGTGTACATGGTTATAAATTGTAAGCTATGAGTAAATATCCAACAAATTCATCAAAACTAATTGGCACGAAATGAGTTTGGAGAACAGAATACAGATCATGAATGTAACAAAGTGGAAGAGAAATTCTAACTTTTGATTGAAGTAACAAATAGAAGAAAAACATTTCATTCGCAACCACTAAAGACTGTTGTATCTACGAAAAAAAAACAGAGTAAATACAAAGGTATGTACACAGAACACGTGTTTTAGATGTGAAAGGTTTTTTTTTTAATTTAAATAATTTACCAATCTATGCTAATATTATAAAGCTGAAGAGTTTGTTTGTTTGTTTGTTTGTTTGTTTGCTTGAACGCGCTAATCTCAGAAACTACTGGTCCGAATTGAAAAAAATATTTTAGTGTTTGATAGCCCATTTATCGAGGAAGGCTATAGGCTACATAACATCACGCTACGACCAATAGGAGCGGAGCATTTATGAAAAAAGATTGCAAAAACGGGGAAAATCCAAACGCAGACGAAGTTGCGCGGGTCAGCTAGTCAAAATATAAGCTGGTAGTCATGAATGAACAGGGAAATTATTTGCATATTCATGAAAAGTTAAAATGTATCCAAAATTAAATACAGTTATCGGGAATTGATATAAATTTACGGATTTAAAATGTGAATGTGATATTGTTCGTGGAAATGTAATTATGGCTGTCAACACAATTATTTTTAAATGGAATATTGCAGGTAAATTTAACGTTCGATAAACAGTATATTTGAATAGTGCTACAAAGTAAATCATACACTATTGAAAATATCTATCAAATAAAATAGTACGAATATACTAGACGATCTTCGAAAGAGCGTTTAGGGGTAAAAATCGCTTGACATCGTGAGGTGATCGGTGCTCTACGTACGCAGTAATAGTACCCATAACATTTAGACAAATATAGGCTGACTGTACCGAATGTTGAGAGAATGTTTACGTCTTAGGATTTATGAACGAGGCTAAATAATAACAGCCGCTCGGATCGATCTTTAGGTTAAGCCGTGCTTGTCTAGGTTGGTCTGTGGATGGGTGACCACCCATTACATACCGAGTTTCCTCCGTGCCTTGGAAAGCGCGTTAAGCCGTTGGCCCCGGCTGTCATTTGTAGGTCTTTGATAGTCGTTACAGGTAGTCAGTGGCTCAAAAAGTCTGACAACCAGTCTTACCAAGGGATATCGTATTACCTAGTACTAACTGGGTTGGGGAAGTCAGATAGGCAGTCAAAACATGGTATAAAACTACAATACTACATAAACAGCACGTATAATTAAGTACTTAACACGTTCTAGGTTTTCACATAATCTAATCCATTAGATAATATAATCTATCTAGGTATAACAAGGCAGTGTTATTTTTAGGATTTGATTTGAGTAGCTTTCAGATTTCAGTCACGTACCTCAACCAAATAAGTACAACTCAAACCAACTGACCAATTAAAAATCAACCACGAACAAAAGACATCTGATCTACTAAATAGACAGACATTGATGTGTGAAACAAAAAAAAAATTACATATTTCATTAAGAAAATGAATGCGATAATGTTGAACAAAAAACTTTAGTTGTTCTGTAATATGGTCTAGTTTCCCTTGTAGCTTAGGTTACTCTAACTTGGTTCTTGTTATCCCGCTAAGCCATTTCATAAACTTACATTTTCTAGAAACTTCGGCTTTACGGAATCCATTGTAAACTTTAATTCAATCAGGAATAAGAATCAGAATGATTAAATACGACGTCACAAAATGAGAAGAGCTCTATTAAATCAATCATAATTATTATATTAATTCCCTTTTAAAACAAACAAAACCAATTCGATTCTCAATTGTTCGTCTGTGACGTCACTAGCGTATGCGTCCGTGTTACTCAAGAAATTTTTCAAGTTACCCGAATAATTAGGAGAACAAAGAGAAGCGCTTTGCCCAGCCCTACATTAAAGTGCCGCTTATAGCAAACAAATTAAATGCAATATTCAGTGTTAAATGCGAAGACGAGCCGAAGTGTGTGTTTCTACTTATAATCTTAGTTCAAAGACAAAGAAGTCGGCAGGCACAAGATTTTTGTGTACCAACTTTAAACGTGAATAAACCTTCATCGTTCGCGCGACCAAGTATTGCTACCACGTACACACGGCGGCACATGAAGCTGTACATTTCCAGTATAACTTGGCCTCGCTTTGTACAGATTTCCTGTACAATGAGAGATCCGCATAAAATGCTTTTGTAAAGCTTGATTGGCCGGCTACAACTTAAATAAATATTGTCTACGTGTATTTATTTTATACTATCTCATTCATGCACTCAAGGGTTGTAGCTTTTATCGGAATTGCAACTCCACTTTGGAAGTACTGGTAATTATTTCGTATGGAGCAAAAGGTTAATAAATATTAAAGAAATTAAGTTGTGGATAATACAGGCTGTTTACATCTAGGAAACTGCAGAATCTACGAAGTAATTTTATCTTTGAAGTTATCTACATATTTCTTTAATAAACCGTAAACTTACACTTTTGCTTACTCAATCGACTATGTACCTCTACCTACCCACCTTTCACTTCGTTTACTAGTTTGAAGTTCGGTTTCACAAAATTCCTGACTTCCCTACCTGTGGACACTGATTATGGCGCTCAATAATAACGCCACAATTACCGCAGCGCGGAGTGCAATTTTGAGCTTGCAACACGCAAGTTCTGGGAAACCAATCATGTTGACATCCTTGTCATGTGATAGATCACGGGCATCTTATTTGGAAGGCTTTTTTCCTATAATACCTTTGTCCTGGCTGGCGAAGAAGAAATCACACGGTGGGAGAAAAAAGTATTTTGATGACTTACCTTGGCTTCAACTGTAAAAAACGACATGTAAATTAAAAAATATGGCTGAGTACTGACTTATTTAAAAATTTAGAATGTTCCTTCAAATTTATCAGTTTATAAATTAAAACAACTCGGTTGAACAACTCGTCAGCCGTCAGAACGAGTGATGATAAAACCAATAAATAAAATTCAACTTTATAAAACATTCGCAATGGAAATGTTGATAAGTCGATACTGAGCAAAGCGACGCGGTATCGGGACTACATTAAATTCGCATTAGCTTTCAACTACCGGTTTGTTTAAGACTTATTTTATGCGTTTGACACACTTGAGTTCTGGTTTGAGTCACTGCTGTATTGTAACTTACGTGCTAGCACGTCAACATCTGTACGGGGCTTGTACCGCGTCAATTTGACGTTTAACGAAGATAAAATCATTTTTGTGTGTCAACTTTGGAAAATTACATTATCTGACCGTCAGTGGATTTAACGATGTTTTAAATGGACTTTAAAATATTTTGACGCTGTGTCCACTAAATAAATGCATTATAGCTAACGATTTTCATAATGCTCCGCCATACATAGACATAACGTTTAATTTCATTAAAATATGTTGATTAATCCCAAAATCGTAATGTTATTCACGCCTATAGGTCTCGTCCGTCGGATTTTAGTGAAGTTTAAGTACTTAATTTTAATAAACGAACGATTAAAGTTTAGCATTTGAGACTAATGGCAACTTTACACTGGTTTCGTACATTGATTGATAATAATTAAATTCAAAATCGTTTTTATGTCTGCACCTCATTTCAATAATTATAATTTTATTTGTTTATACCCTACAATACAGTTATGCTGATTTCGAACACAAAAAAATAGATTTCTTATTTGTTTAAAAAAAATAGTGTTGTGCTTGTGCCTATAATATAATAATAAAACTTAGAAACATTATGATAATTATGGCAGAACTAACCGATATAATTTGCATATATTTTTGAAGAAAGCTTCACCCGATATCGAAACGGTAATAAGTGTAGAATCAAACATTCCGAAGCACGTATCTTATCAGTAATATTGCTTGTAATCATAGTCCAGCATATTCTAACGTCTTGATCAGTATGCTAATGAAGCGGCTACCTACGCGTGAAATAACACCTCTCGATTTGTTATGTACCGAATATAAAATCGATACTATATTATTCGATACTATCGATTTCACGTCGGACGCTGAATTCTTTTTAGAAAAAAATAACTAATGGATTATTTTTATCTTCGATTTAGTTTTTTTTATCGTGCCTACCTTAGTTTGTTTGTGAATGAATTAGGTTGTTTTTGTTATTCTTAAGTCAAGTTGACAGCCCAAGTGATACAAAAATCATAAAATTAAATCTTCGATGAAAAAAAACTCTTCAAAAATGATTCTTTGAATGCACACGTCATCAGAAGAGACAGTATTGTCGACAAAGCAGTTTACGCTGCGTTTGCACCAGAGATGCGCGAGGTTGTGCAGCAGGGAATGTATGTGAAACTAACCAATCACATAGCTAGTGTAGTTAAAGCTCTGAAAAAGAAGCGATATTAATGGTTATTTTCACCACGAATCCTCGCACAAGTCTGGTGGAAATGCAGCCTTAGAATACCGAAATAGAAACTTCATATTACCTGTAGGACCCTCTTGGGTAGCCCAGTCTTTTGGCTGAGCTGCTTGAGGTCCTTGGCATCAGGGTTGTGGTTGATCGCGAAGTAGGACTTCATGGTGCGCAGCTGGTGGTGCTTGAAGCTGGTGCGCATGCGCTTGGTGCGCGACGACGAGCCCAGCCCGGCTCCGCCGCGGAATCCCATCTCCAGATAGTCAGGGTTCATATCTGATTGGGCAACGACAGTTACACTGCTAAATGCTGAATTTTTGTACTAACATTATTTTTTGAGACAGAAAAAACATGGACGGTGCAGGGGAAGTTCTCTTTGGTGGTAAACCATATATTTTCAAATCATTGAGTTGGGACTAGAAAATAACTTGTTTGCCGACTGTTATTAAAACCGTTACTGTAATATTCAAACAGAACCGTTTCAACGAACAAGGATAATGCTAGTACACTAAAATTGTTAGCATTAGCAGTAATTACAACAATTATTGTACAACAAAATATGAACAACACTAAAGTCGCAATCGCATCGCAAAATTCGCAGAACCAAAAACGCATCTACTTAAGTATCGCGAAAAAACCCGATCGGCAACTATCAATTTACCAAATTATCGTAATTTGTTTTATATCTGCACATTGCATGATAATGCCAATATTTACATGTTTATATTTAATTATGTTAATTGTTATTGTCTGTATTACGGTCGTAAACGGCTATAAAGATAAAAATGTATGTAAAAATATATAAAATGTTTACATTTCATAGGCGTATTTTACGAGAGTTTACACGTTGAGGACGGGATCCTCGCTTTAATTAACAATCTCAATGACAACTTTGAGATGTCCTGGATTCTTGCATATGTTTTTGCTACACAAACAGGAAAATTATCGGAATATTTCGGGTAAATCTCTCAAAATATGGAACCATGGTTGAAATTTTGGCCAAAACAATTTTGTACCTCGTAGTTAAAAGGTTATGGGAAATCTCATTAATATGCTATCTATGGACACAATATGATTGACACTCATTTAGTGGGAAGGGCAGTTCTCAGTGCTTAACTGTTACCTATAATACGTGTCTAATAGTCGACGGCAGGAAAAATAGAACAAAACGTTCCGTTGAAAATATTCCAAGTTACACAGGCGGCGAATATCAAACAGTGGAAAGAATCGCCAATCAGTAGCGTATCGTGCGCTAGTCCACCAGGCTATATCGTAAAACAAGGACGCTCCCATTTTCAAGAAAAGAGAAAAAATACCTCTGCCATTGCAGTTTGTGAAAAAGCTTTCGTTACGTGCAATACGGCATGATATCAATCAGATTGAGCTTTCATACAGCTTTATGATTGAAAAGCTAGCATTCCTTTTCAATTTCAACACCTAAGTTAGCAGGTCCAATCCGAGCCCACATTGAAATCGAAAACCTCCATTCCCTGCGTATGTGAAAATTCGAATCGACAACTTCAAAGTTCGATATTTAAATTCGCGCGGTCCTTCAAGTCCGAAACGGGTCCGCTCGAGATCCCCACGCATGGCAGGCCTACGGTAATAAATCGATCGTAACACGCACGCCGCATTGTTTTCCGTTACAATACGAACCGTGACGTCTCCGTGACGGAGCCGGCACGGTGCCGCGACTTCGTTTTAACGACCGATAAATGCTGCTAATAAATAAACCGAAACTTACTGCGATGTTTACAGAAATGCTTTGAGACTTGCGGTTAAGGGTATCGGACAGCGAGAAACCAGTATACGGTACAAGCCAGACTATCGAGAATTTGGTAGTGCAATTCGAATAAGTGGTTGTGGCGGCATTTCGACGAATGATAATGAAAATCGTAGTGATTGATACTGAATATTTAAGCGGGCTCTAACAACACGTTGTCAGCTTTCGAATAATCTTATCCGCGCGAGTAACAGTTGAATACGTTTGCCAACGTGTTTCAGCATCGTAGATTGAGACAATTTGTTTTTCGTGAAGTTTGATACCGAAGTGACAAGTGACAATTAGTCAAGAATTTCTGTTAACACTGCGAGAACCGACTGAATAACACACGTTGCACGTACACCATAATGCATAAAGTCCGTTATTGAGCATTGATTAAAGATGCCGCGAATACTTGCTATCATTCGGTATTCGGCATTACTCGATTTTTTTTGTTATTTGTCGAATACCGAATAAGTGTCTATTATTCGACATTAGACGAATTGTTGTCTAAATAAAAATAAAATTTTAATGAACAGAAAAACTATAGACTTATAAATAATTAAACTACTTATTATTAATCTTTAAAAACAAAGCAGACTTAGTACTATTCTCATTGATATAAAAAGTTAGCCAAAAATCAGTCATATTGAATAATTAGTTGACTTTTTAACTATTAAACTCTGGTTTAGACAAAACGACGTATTCCTCGTTATATATATAACCTACAAGAAAAGAGTTGCCAACATTTAAAAATGTAAAATTAGTAAAATATGAGACTGGTTTCTTTAACTTCATTGTTTTCTTTTCTCTTAATCTTAGATTTTTTAGGTTACAGTAAAGGTTGAAGTACAAGTTTAATATTATTATTTGAGAATAAATAAACAATTTTTCATATTGCTTTTTTTATGTCCAGTAATGATAATAATTATTCGAAATTCACTATAACAACTATTCGCGGCATCTCTAGTATTGAGTGCATTGACCGGGAATCGGTCAATCTAACAATAAGACACCTATTCTTATTTTTAGTTTCTGAATTATCTGTCTGAAAGATATCCTGTTATGATCCTGAACTAAATTAATCTAAAATAAAGCAATATTTTTCTATATTTATATTATATGCTTAAAAATCTGCCCAGTGTTAAACTTACCTAATATTTTAATTTAACAACCATTTGACAGTAATCACTTGCAAATAATCCGTTGCGAAAACATGGCTACCAACCGTCATTCTACATTTAAAAATCAAATAAAGTTCGAACTTTAGCACCTATTCCACATTCAAAATCGTCAATTTATTTATTTGTTTTTTATTTACTGCAAGTGTGCGTTCCGAAGTCTGAACAATTAGCGTGTAAGTAATTATGCGGGGGCCCGTTGGCGCGATATAATGGCCGCGACCGATACGTAAAACGAACCGCGTTTTCGAACGCACCGCGGAGAATGTTCGATTTCTTAAAATGCAAACTGTTACGGCCTGAGTCAAAATATAATCTGTTTCGATGTCCGTATAAGGTTATTTTTTACTGATCCCTGTAAGGTTTCCTGTCGTGTTATTAAAATATGAGAAGTCAATAAGTTTTTTTCCCCTAGAGCTAAAGGGAAGAGAACACTAAACCGAGTAAAGACTACAACTACCAATGAATGGAAATACCGACATGTTCTTCAGCATTATTTTAGAACGAAATTATTCTTCCCAATACACAAACTGAAATCATGACTAAATTTAAATTTCTGCCTAGCCTGTAGCTCGTATGAAGCGCGAACGTAAAAACACACAATTCACACTGATCGTGCGATGCGCGGCGTTGACGCCCGTCCTGTGTTTGTTCGACATGATTTACTCGGCAACCACCGATAACTGCTACCAATCACCCGAGACCTCTCATAAACTATGTCAACACCCCCCTTTACCATAAATATGGGTTAATAAGGGAAGCAGGGAAGGTCACAGTATGCTGGTTGGTACAACGCAGCCTTAGGCGTTCGTGCTCCAACTTGATGATACGGTCTCCGCAAACAGAAAGTGAGACATGCGATTTTTTTTACGTCTTCAGATGTTAGGGAAACGGCATTATAGTTTAAAAACAAAAATCTATACGTGAAATTTTATGACTTATGAATGAGATTGGAACTTAAGTAAAGAGCAGGGTTCTTTCGAAGTGAATCAGACGTGATATAATGCAATTAGGTACCGACAATCCTTAATAATAGTATGTAGGCGTTCTAAGATTAACAATATTTTCTCATCTCGATTTGCACCTTCTTTATACTTTGAGTATTTCTAGAGTTAACAAACAGTATTCAATACAAAAGTGTCGGCATCTCTCAAAGCTCAGTGCTGGCGTGTTAAACTTGAACATGAAAAGTAACGTGTCGGGTTAACAATTGTGCATAATAATGACGGGTTCTTAAACCGGCAACCACCAACACAATAATAACAACTAAAGCAGTTCTTAAAACCCAAAATATTGTCAGTAATTGCATCTAAAACGACTCTCTTTGAAACCCAGAATAATTAAATATACTACAAATAAAAAAATCACCGGCTCTGCAATAACTGTAGCAGAAATATAAAAAAATCACGCACGAATTAAAACAATAACGATCTCGACACATAAATCTGACCAATCACAAAACGAATCTAGTGATGTACCATCTGACACGTCAGCTATCGATAAACATCGACACAAAACGTCGCGTCTTAAAAGAAGACGTTATTAATAGATTGAGACACAAAATTGTGAAGATAACGCGTGGGCCGAAAAAAACCTAAAAAAACACCGGGTGGGTTATAAAAAGAATTGTGATATCATAAATCGTACGTACCATTCATGTTTTTAAGGCCGAAAGGAAAAAAAGGAGATTTCCTTAACGATAACACTTCGTCCGGTGGCCACATTTTTTTTTGTAATAGCAAAAACGAAGTGGTTGACCGCGGTAATAATGGTAATAGGTATGTTTCTTTATGACAGAATCACATTGTTTTTATTAATTCGACTCTGTAGTTATGAAATTGAATAATAAGTTGTGAATTATAATAGTCATTATTACCTTTTTGTTATTTACAGTCCTAGTTACAGTAGCTGTGGCCTTAAGCTACAAAATAGTGTATTTTAATATTTAAATCGGAACTGCTTGGGAAGATGACTTCGCAGAGTTAGGTAACCTTTGGATCTAATTTGCATTTTTCTGCATCTAATTTGCATTTTATTTCCTGAGTCTGGAACTGGTTTGTGAGTTCTACTTAGAGTAAGACTTTGCTTTTGGCAATAATTGCAGACATTGAATAATAATTGTATAAGAGGTGTATACTGCTCATTATCACTGTCATTATAAGTTCTTGTAAGACCGGACAAATTATTATTGTAATAAAAGAAATCAAGAAACCGTTTTCTCAAAAGTGACAACAATTATTGAAATAGGTTTATTAAAATATTTACTTATAGATCAAACCCTAATAAAAATAAACAGATGAAGCCGAAAAACAAAAAAAAAAAACAACACGTAAATATCAGCACGGGCACATTACGTACATTAATGACATTGCTTTTGACAGGTAAACGATTCGATAATTCTACTCACAAGTATAACTTAAGAAGGAATATTATAACCTTACATAACTGACCTTAAAGCTGGCCCTACATCGAGAAAGCCTATACGGAGATAAGAATCTTGTTCACTTAAAGACTTTTTTCGAGACGTCGACACGATTAAAAATGTAAAATTATAAAATTCGTCGGCATTATGTGTCGTATCGCATAACATGACGACGGGGGGTGCTACCGGGGACACTATATCATGCAACAGAGCAAGTCTCATATTATTAGTACTTAAAACGTTGGAGTTATATAGAAACGATAGATATCAAACGTACATTGATACCACGACGAAATATTAAAATGTTTATGAGTTAGTGAGGAGCGCGTTTTAAAACATATTCGGTTTGGATATAGTGTTATTAAGTGTTTTACGTAATTTTATATCAATTTATTATGTTCGTAACTACCTTGCGAAACTGAAATTAACCTAGTGTATAATTATTTGCATATAATACTTTATACGAGTATTTTATAGTATTAGAAGAGGCGAGTTAGTTATGAAAGCTTAAATGAGGACGTTAAACATTGTCAAAATTAAAATGGCAAACTCAAAAAAGGACATATTAATTTGTTAAAAGACATAAAAGAATGTCTAATTTGTGAATCATTAATAATTTTATGACTTAATTTTATCGTGAAGTTTTATACATCGCACTAATAAAATTTCATCGACAAAAAATCATCGCTTCACTATATAACATGGCACCCTACGGGCTAAACAAAAATTTTATGAGCACATTGCTTTTAATGTATCCACGAATGTATTTTTATATGTTGGCATAAATTAAAGAAATAAAATTGTTTTAATAAAATGAAAATAGAAAAAATTTAAGTGACTGACCGCAATGTGGCAAAACAAAAAAAAAATCCGCGTTCCGTTTTTTTTTTTGTATAAAAAAATAAAATAAAGCAGACATTATGAATGAGACTTTAACAAACATACTGACCGTACTTTTAATGAGTTTTTTTTATTTTTATAACAAAAATGTTTGGTCATTTAATTATGCACGATTTAGCGGCAGTTTTGTGAGTTATATTAAAATTATGTAGATGTTTGTGTATTTTCGAGCCTAACCTATTTTTAGATTTAATTTTTTTTCACAGTTCACGCTCGTTTTCTTCTCTAGGTGACTGACTGATGGTAATTAGTGAATGAGTTGGTGGCACGTGTAACCTGAAGGTAGTTTATTTGTAATTTACACCTTGCGGCTGAAATTATTCACGGATGCACACTAAACGCTTAACGGTAATAAGTTGATGATGATGTCACAAACAAAGTTCCCACAGCCAAACCATTCATCAAAATCATCGATTTCCACAATATAAGCCACTCAACAAAAAGCCCTAATAACTTCCATTCTCCGTAAATAAAAAATAAAAATAAAAAACAAAAAAAAAACTGTCCACCAACATCTTAGTTTTATACCGAAAATTTCTTAATTCGTCCCTAAGTCCCGGCAATAAATTACCGGTTCAATAATGCTGGTCTTGCCACCGATACAGATGTCCGGGGACAGATAGCGGCGAGAACTAAATGTACATGGATATCACATTAGGCCAGTGACATTACATCATGATGAAAGGTGGTTTTAACCTCTCTATAGATATTCACGGTTGGTTTGGAGGTAGCTCCGAACATTTGTACTAATGTAGGATAAGTTTGTTTTTGTTTATTGTATATATTTTTTTAAATAATTATAATGTCCTTTTCCTAAATTTAAAAACTTGACTGCGTCGTTTGGCTAGTGGTCCTGGGTTCGATTCCCAGGTCGGGCAGTGTTATTGCGTTTTTCCATCAAAATTTCTCAGTAGGAGCCGCGGAATCTGGAATCGTGCCCGGTTGATGGCAATAGGCTCGCCCCCTATTACATGGGACTCAAACATAACTCGTGAAATATGGATTGTGGATCAGCTACACCTCTGCCTAACCCTTCGAAAATTACAGGCGTGATGTTATGTTAAGTTTATAAAAAAAAATTATGGTACCTATACAAAGTAGGTAAGTAAACCGTTGTCTTTAATCCAGGTATTGATTTTTAGACTTCGATGTCTAATAACCATACATAATTTATTGGTGTGCTGAAACGTTGAGTAACGGCTCGATAACCGTTGCCTATAAATGTCGCAATAATTCAACTGATGGAATAAATGAATATTGCCAAGAAGAGAACCATGTCTAACATGAACAATTATTAGTACCTTCCTACCCATTAAAATCTTGAAGATGAAAAGTAAAGTAAGAACAAAGGCACATTAAGTGTTAAATCATAAATGAAATATATTTATATTTTACCATAATCGATTACAGCATACAAATAAATACGAAAATATTCTTATAACCGATTATAATCGGTTAAAACCAAATTATAATATATTATTATATTTGCATTCTGAATCACATTTAACATGCCTTTTGCATCCAGGCAAGAAATTGAAATAGGCGAAAGGCTTTAAACACAATATTAGCGTGAAGATTCTGAATAAACTTCGTACGTTCCGAATGTAAATAAAAATTGTAATAAAATATAATAATGTTTCAACATTTTGCCTCTGAACAATAAAATTGGATTCATGCTGATCTGGAATTGAAAGAAAAACATAGTTTTATGGGAGTTTTGTAGGACATAAGCCTTGCAACCTGTCCACCCCATGCGAAACATGATATTATTTAAACTAAATCCATTATAGTTACGCACGACTGAAAACTATAAAAATACAATAGCCGTTTTGAAAGTTTTATTTGCGTACCATAATATAATAATAAAGGTTTAAAATTTATACAAAAAGTGTTAAGGGTAAGTGCAAAGGATTTCGTTCAAAGGTTACAATAATAAATCCTAATTGAGTGAAATGCCAATGCGCGGCCGCGAATTCGGACTACGGAGGCTGCCAACTATAATGACAGTTTTGAAATACCAGAATATACCACCTGCCTATTATATACTCTGTTAAGCGCATTCATTGTTTATTCAAATGTGCAATAAAATATGATTGTGTCCTTTCGCAGCATATACTTTATATCAGATATTGTAACACTTAGGTCTTGCAAAAATATACATTCTATTTGTTTTAATGTCACAATAAAATTTGATAAAGTGCATTTCAATCGGATTGCGTCATAACGACTTTCTCTATAAATTGAATGACTTATTTGTCGGATATGTCAGGATTTATTCCGTTAGGCTCTTACATCATGTGGGCAGACAATGGGTTTCGTGCAATGAACATACACTGGGTGCGACACACTGTTTCTATTAAACTTACAAATTACTTAAAATTACAACTTTATACAATAACGCGGGGCACAATGAATCGGGTACAGTTCCAGTACGTCTCAAATCCACTGCGATCAGACGCTCAATGTCGTCCTCGCCTCGAGCTATGAACATCAGGGCTCTGTAGAAGCACACTGTGTTGTGGGTAGACTTGTCAGTAGGTCTCGTGATGTCACCACTGGCACACTAGCGATTCATTTTATGTCCGTACCAATGTCCAGATCCGACATATTTATTATTTTTATTATATAAAGTTGCGGTTTTCAAGTTGAGCTTCACTGCATAGTATAAAACAAAGTCGCTTCCTGCTGTCTGTCTGTCCCTATGTAAGCTTAGATCTTTAAAACTACGAAACGGATTTTGATGCGGTTTTTTTAATATTTAGTAGATGATTCAAGAGGAAGGTTTATATGTATATATTGCACCTGTGCGAAGCCAGTGCGGGTCGTTTTTACTATAAGAGGTCTAGTATTCTGTAACAAAGTTTAATTAGGTAAAGTTCTAAAACGAAATAGCAAAAATACGACCCTAACTTCCGAATCTCTTGTTTGAAGTTTGTATACATGTGTTACTGCTACTGTATAGGTGTTTACTTCGTTTTGAATTTTTATTAAAGGCCATAGTAAACCAAAACAATGGCTTCATTTGTATCGACATGAAATGATCATTCGACTAGGCAGTCAGCCATCAAAGGTCACATAATGTTGCCAACATCTCGTACAGAAGACATAACAATCGGCAAGCAACTTTTCCTTTTCTAAAATTGAAACCAGCCAAACAAAAGATCCCAAACTGTCTTTTGTCACGATAAAAAAAAATATAAAGTCACCTCCAAAAGCCGTTTTGTTTCGAAAAAATAAAAAATGTAAAAAGTATTTGAACCAACTACCGGCGGTGCTGGAACGCGCCCACCCTATCAACGATCGTGGACGCTACTCGAAATGTCCGATACTTAAAAAAATAAAATAAGAAATGTCACATATTTTGGCGGGAAATAAATCACGGAAGGGACGCTATACAAAATTTATGGCGGTATAACACGGTGCACTCGGTAGAAAAGCTAAGACAAAAGACGAAAAAAGGTGTACATCTTTGATTTGAATGCGTGGGTTCCGCGGTCTTATAAAAACGATTCTACAAACCTATTAGAGACAGATTAAATCTACTTTTTGCTCTATTCACTGCTATAATCCTAAATGGTGTATTTTTTATTAAATTTCCCACGACAATATGTCTATGAATTCATAATAATATTTTTCTAAAATATTCATATCACACCTTAAAAGTTTTATTTTCATAAACAATCAGATTTTTCCACTTCAATTTCTTCTCTTTTTCCTCTCAAATTTTAACGCACTTCTGAGAATAAAGCCCATCAATCATCAATTTTATGCCAAATAATTATAGCAAAATAACATCTTAATATAAGTACGGTATAATAATGCCCACGTGTATCAAATAATGTTTTTCAACACACGAAAAGAGAATCTTATTGCACCTCTAGACAAGGTTGTTGTTTTTTGTCACTAAAAGTTTCAACGTAACCTCACTTGTAACCTTTTTGGTGGCAAGGAACTCTAAAAAGGTGACACCGCATGAAAGCCAGCAGATGGGTCCTTATTACGTCGCTCCCGTTACTGGAGTAGGAAACGTATTTTTTTTCACCGGTCGCCCGTTAACGCTTTATTTATTATCACTACTCTCGGATATTTAGGGAAGGTAACCGTAATTATATGACATATTTATCTACGAAGTCCGTTTTTGGTAGGTTGTTAAATAAATTGCTTTATATTTATCTGTCTTGTGAGGTGCCGTCTGGCTCTCTGGCTATGCTGAAACAGCTGAAAGACCAGAATTTTAGACATGTTTTTAGGTATTAAATACTAGGTGTAAACAGACCCTTCACATAGCCGTCAACGAAGCATTCTGTACATAAAACTAAGTAACTCTACGCAAAAATATTGCTGGGAATCGACTTTTTTTTGGGGTGAAAAACCACGTTCTACGGTAGGACTCGATGGAAAGCACTCAAAGCATTGTGGTGATGGATGCATTGAATAGTACAGGGGTCGTGGAGGTGAGTAAAGTAAAAATCTTACATTAAAAACATGTATTTAAAAAAAACTTGTGAAAATGTTGTAACTTAGACCCCCAATATCTCCGTAACTAGAAGGTACCCAGGTATGACCTAGAACAAAAAAATGATCGCTTTCGGCTATGTTAAGGGTCTATTTACATCCTTTATACCTAGTTATGGTTTCACAAAACGTGTATTATGTAGGAAACCATATCTATGATATGTGATTGCTTTTCCTTAAAAAATTACTTTTTCGAGTGGAAAGACAAAAGGAAAAAATACGAGGATGAACGAAATAAAAATTATATCATTTAATCTTCTTAGAACGTCCTCATGTGATCTCAGAATTGTTTTTAAGAGGTAAAGACCTATATTACGTAGGGCTTACTGTACTCATAACATAAGTCCCTGCCGACGGATTCCCAAACGCGTTGGCTGCGCAGTCTGAATGCGCAGTGGGCCCTTCTAACTTTCTTAGAGCCTATTCAAATGATAGATCAATAAATCTGGTGTCAAATACCATGGTTAACGTGTGAGTGGTTGACCAACCTATCAGGATCATTTTAGTTATTGAACAGTAGATTGAGCTACCAAAATATGATTTTACCAATGACTAAAACAATCTTGTTTTTCGATTTAAATTCCTATAAAAATACAGGGCATTATTATGTAGCAGCTAAGTACTAAGAAGCACAATTTCAATGTTTAACATTTAAAGAAGCTTACGCTGTGTTATTCTTATTTGTTTGCTCCTTATAACGACGTAAGTACAGACACAAGGTTATTTAAGGGGTGCCGTGTCTCAGGGTTGTGACGAAACATTTTTATACCTAAGTAGGTACTATATACAGGGTAGACACTTTAATTTTTTTGTATTTCAGTTTAGCAAATTCTTTCTTAGGACCTGATTTCCTGCGAAATGTATGGGAATAAAAATATTTCAGTACTCCAACCTGGGTTGACCAGTATTAGAGTCAGGATTAATTGGCAATAATATTTTTTTGGTGTAAAATTGCCATTTTCTTCCTTATAATCTTTTTTTCTAAATTTCTGAATGGGAATCAATATTTCACGAAAAATAATGGATAGTCTCCTTATACCACTTTCGTGTAGCTGCAACGGTTAAGGTAGTGCCCCACTGAACATGTCCACCCTGTATAATTGTGATAAATGTAAGTACTCGTTTTGCACAAAATTTTTGTTTAGCCCTAGCCTTTTCTCAACTATGTTGGGGGGTTCCAATCTAACCTGATGCAGCTATTTTCATGGAGAGACTGCCTATCTGACTTCCAAAACCCATTTATTGGGTAATACGACCCAATACTCTTGGTTTGACTATTTGTAAAATTTTGAGCTTCTACCCGTAATGATTCATATCGATAGGAGATATTAATTGCGCTAGTAGCTATAGTCTGTTGCTATAAAATTGGTTGTACTCTTGTTCTTTCGATTCAAAACATCGTTCGAATCAACGTTACGTATTCGTTTCGAGTTAGAGCTTATTCCTCTTGGTTTTGAACCCTGTGTCCAGTTCATGTTAATGGTTATGAGAATAAAAGGCATTTCAATACAATGGTAAATACGAACTGCTTTGTTTGATTATTTTTGAGCAGAGAACCAGGATGGATCATCGTGTGGTTCTCTTTATTCCTATCAATTATGTTTTCAAAAAGAATGATTTTATTTAATGAATCTATTCTGTTTTGCAGCTTACATATCCGGCTATTGCTAGCGGGGAAATTAAGTTTAGTTACGTTCTTTTTATGGCTCTTCTTTCGGATATTTCTTTCCTAGAATCAAATAATCCGTAAGCTTCAATTGCTGTATTACAATTTTGCAATTACTAAACTGAAGATAAAATCAATAGTGCAGCAAACAAACGATTTTAATAACCAGAGAAATTGTATCTGTTATCTTTCTTTCTTTTGTTTTATCTAATAATTATCATTCTCGATTCCCAAATCCAAGCGATATGGAATCCGAGTATTAGAAATTTCCTACACAAGCTCCTCGCGTTTCTTAAGTGTGCTCGACGTTATACTATAGATCTTTGTTGCCATATGTAGCGTGGGTGTGTCGTCTATAGTCGCCTCCTTCGGTGTCAATACGAAGACGCCGACGATGGTTATAATACGCGATGAATTTATTACTTACAATGTCATCGAATCCAATAAATAAAATCCAAATATAGCTGTTAAGTATATAGGGTGTAAATAGACCCTTAAAGAAGCTGAAAGGCACTTGTTTTCCCCGATATTGCGATATTTTTTTTGTTTAGTTACAGAGTTTTTGCGGATCGAAGTCCCAACATTTTCACAAGTTTTTTTTTAATACTAGTTTTTAAGGTTACAACTTTACTTTATATACCTCCATCACTCGTTTACTATTCAAAGCATCCATAACCACAATATTTTGAGTGCATTACACTGACTTTTACCGTAAAATGTTATTTCTCACCCCAAAAAAAAAGTAGTTTTGTGTAGGGGTTACTTAGTTTGATGTACAGAATGCTTGGTTGACGGCTTCGTGAAGGGTCCGTTTACACCTTGTATAGTTAAAAACAAAGCGCAGAATCGTGAACGATGGAAGGAGACACAACAAGCTAATAATTAGTTAAAATCGATTTTATTTCTAGGTACCTATGTATACACACTACATATCTTATATATACTACCTACTTCATTTATTGATGGTTGTCAATGTCAATCAATCATCATTGAATAAATCAAAGAGCACTAAATGATGTCAACTAATGATTAATGTCTAGATTTTACACTAGAGATATATAAATAGTCTTGGTACGAATGTAATACAAATCATCTACAAAAACTTTAGAAGGAAGGTGGTCATTGACCTAATTTGCGTTTCTTTCAATAACGTACTGAATTTGACCTAACAATACCTAAGTACAGTATGACCACTTAAAGTATGCAGTTCAAGTGGCGTTGCTTGTCAAGAAAAAAGTCATCGATATATCAAACTTGGTATATTTATTTTAGTACTTATTGTGTTTTTTCGAATGCACAGATAAGTTAGCTGAAGTTACTATAGGTATTAGGTACAAGCATAATTAATCAAATTGTCATAACCACAATTTTTTTTTTTCACACTTGACGGACCGGCAACCCCTCATTTACTTTTAAATCTTACTTTGCTTTTATATTTATATTTATTAATTTACTGGAAACATTTATCCTATTAAATACAAAATAACGTATGTTAATCAAATAGGTTTTGTTAACTAATTCTATTGAAGAGCTCACTTAAACCTTGTTTGTGTTCTAAGTTTAAATAACTACCATTATTATGTATTTTAATTTTATTTTATTTTAATTTAGTTTTTTTTTGCTTTTTTTTTCTTGATAATGTTATTTTTTTTTAAATTCTCATATTGATTTCTATGTTAATTTATTCGGACTGTATGGATCAAGTTATCTGAAATAAATGAATGTTATTTTATTTATTTTGTACATAACAATTGACCAAGTTTCAAAGCTGCAAACTTGGAGCATATTAAATGTGAAAGTATACTTAAATTGCAGGAGTTGTTCATTAGTTTGAACCTACAAGTTCAAGCTCTTCTTAAGATAAATAAAGTTTTAAGTACTCACATCATTACTCAAACTCCTGTAATACAAAAACTGTGAGCCAAAAGTTGCCCAAACGTTTGCGACAATGTTGGTCTACTGCACCAACCCGCCAACATTCCAAGTCCAACATCCTATGCCGTCACGTCTTAGTACGTGCCTATTCCATGCCCCTATTCTGGTCCGGCTGGGTGCCTTGCGAGCTACGATCGGATAAGACTCGCCCTCGCCGAGAAGCTGCGGCGATCAAAAGATAGTGTTTTAGAATTGTTTATAGTAAACGTCTCATGGTTTTGGAATAACGATGAAATTTTAATTGGTTTATTGTCAGAGCGTCGAACTATGAATGGTGGAATATGGTCATTGATTGTTTTTTGTTTCATGCGCTGTTTTGCATTTGTAGTCCATTGAACTTTGTTTTTCTTTTCGTAGAATCCTTCTTATTTATATTAATGAAAAACTTCGTTTTGTAAGCGATTTTTCTAAGAAAACGGGATGTCTTTATAAACAAGCCCTGTTTTCTTTCAACACTGTTTTTAAAAGGCTAGCCGGTTTATTTTAATTTCAGCGAATCCACCTAGCCGATAGGTGCATTAGCTGAAAAAATATAAGATGCGCTAGGACTTAGCGCATCTTATTTTTTTTACAAAGCGTTTGTTTTCTTCTTTATTTTATAGTTTTCATTTTCTTTTTGTCAGGTAGCTACGCAGATAACAAGAAAGTTGTTTTCCTATCTAATACGGTTTTTTATTAAATAATTGAATATGGAACATCCGGACAAAAAAAATAAGAATATTATGTTTATGATTATGCACGCTCATTTAAAATTCCATTAGTAAGGGCAAAATAACACCAATCAGAATTTAGAATGATATGTAAGAGCAATCTATGTATACGAGTACTACCTATATACCTAGGGTTCATTAATTTATAACAAGAAGCAATTGAAAACATCGTTAACGTACTCTCGGCACAAGTAACGTAGCTTGCTTAAATCGCTATTTATTAATAAAAACAGCAATTAATATATAATTATTTATTAATCTGTTCCAAAAATATCTGTAACGTTCCTCCGGCATCCGATTCAAAGAGGAAAATTATGAAATTCGATCTGCACGTGAATATTGAAATTGAAATGAAAATGGATTTTCAATACACTTTCTCGAAAACTGGCTCTTATCGCACTACTATTAGGTTCAACATGCAATGTATTTCGCACGCGTGGATTTTCTTCATTAATCACAACATGTGCAGAAACATAAATTTTCACAAATAACGATACTCAGTAAGTCCAAATTGGTTCAATGCCTATAGTCGGCAGTATTTTTTTTTAAATCTCTGCAAAGAGATATGCAACTTTACGCTGTAAATATTTTTGAATATTTAAATTGTGTATACTGTAAATAAAAAAATCTTAATTTTTTACATAAAAAAATCCCAATCTTAATCAAAAATACTGATTGCACAGCAAAACAGTTACTACTAAACTATGCCAAAGCATTCTCGTTCGTAATTTTGAGCAACCGCCACATACGTGGTGCGGTGTTGTACGGCAAGGCAGGCTCACGTACCTTAGCGTGGGACCCCGCCTTTCACCACCTTACGCAAACCTACGTTCCCATATAATTGATACCGTCGCCCAACAACTTAAGAACTGGTCGCAAAAAAATCCACCGTGTCTGGAAAACGGCCGGACGCAGCAAAAAGAAGCTTTGCTAAAGTCGGACACTATAACTATTTAAAATATCCAATACAGTGTCATATAATTTATTGGTGACTCTGTACGGCAGCATTGTAAGCGGTAATCGCTTAATCTTGAGTGGACAGGTGCCGACGAGCTCCTATTAGGCAAATTGTGTACCTTATACGTAGAGAGAAAATTAAAAAACGTATATTAAAAGTCGAGATCGTGCGGGTTTTTTTCGAGACAACTTTTTTTCCGAGCTTCGGTACTCCGGTTGGGCGATCCTCAACATCGGTATTTTGCACATGTTCAATGTTATTTTAAAAGGCAATGAATTATGCTAGCTGCCAATTATTTTCTTATATGTAGGTCATCAGCCAATTACAATCGTTCTAGAGCATCGTACTTAGTCCTTGTTTTTGAAACAGTGTTTATTGTTTTAAGTATAGGTTGAATATGTATTTTGGAGTGTTATTTTGTGTTATACATTCGTCTGGTTAGTATTGTAAATAATACATTGAATTATGTTATTAATGATGGTGGCTTCATTTGATGTGTCTCCTCTGTTGTAATGTCTTAAGGGGTGAATATATGAACCACTTTGTGTGCCAATGCCTGATAACATTGTCCCTTAATGGTATTATTAAGCTTATTATTTTGGTCAAGTATTGGTCGTAGAAAGTATGAATGAGTCATTTGCCAAGTGTGAAAAGTCAATAACTCTTATAAATGCCCTGAAAGTGCTTAAATATTTAGTAGGTTGGACTTATGTTCGGAGTAAGCAACTTTAAAATAAAACGCAATAACTTTTGAAACATTTTGTTACGATACTTTGTATGGGAAGTCCCATTTTTTTTGGTTATGAGCCATGGTCCTTAGAAATTGTCCGAATCACGGCATAAGAGGTATTGCGCTTATTCTGTTACACCCTGTATAAAAAATAAAAGGGGATGGGGCAATTATCGCTAGAACGTCACCATACGCTGATATTTTATAGGCCCTCAACTAAGCAATTGTAACAATATGACACCACGACATTACCATAATAATAAGCGACAAATTCATAACAAAA
This sequence comes from Noctua fimbriata, assembly GCA_905163415.1. Classification (NCBI taxonomy): domain Eukaryota; kingdom Metazoa; phylum Arthropoda; class Insecta; order Lepidoptera; family Noctuidae; genus Noctua; species Noctua fimbriata. The sequence continues at coordinate 10,516,735 of LR990921.1, forward strand.
AATTACCAGCCCACCCCCATCCGACATAAGATTAATGTGTGTACATAGACCGGGAATCGAACCTCGTATTTCGGTGTTTCGTTCCGTGGGGTGACACCCTTCGACAGATATATTTCAGTAAAAAATATGTGATTACCCTCCCAAGTTACCAGTGAAAGTTAAACTTTTCTAATAAGCATATCATTAGAGGCTGAGTTAAGGAACCGTGATGCCTAAAGTATGGCTGCCGTAGAGAAAATACCTTTCAATTTATTTATATTTAAATTCAAAGGAAAAGTTAATTCCGATGTAATTTCTTCATCAGTTAACCTTTCATCATCAGTTTTTCCTTAACTGACAGTAAATTTCACGATTTTTTTAACAGTTACAGTGAAACTACACGAAAAACGTAGGACTTAAAAAACTGACATGGTCACTAATATTATCATTAACATTGATAACGGAATATTTACCATGTTTACTCAAAACAAAAATAAATAGACAAAACAAATAGTAAACATGGTAAATATCCCGTTTTCAATGTTAATGATGACATTACAAACGGTCCTAAAACAGTTAAGTTAGCTATAAGTAATTGTAAAACAGTCAATGAAAATAAACCCTTAACGGGATCCTCGCGAGGGTTTAACTACTTCAACAAAAAGGTGCATTCATACAATTTTTCATTAACGTGCCGATCATAACTTCAACAAAAAGAAATTATATACATAATATGATGTACACCGAATTTCCCACATACTTCATACGCGAACAATGCACCAAAAACTTTGCTTTCCTTGCATGACAATGGTTGCTGTAACCAGGTTATTTAGCTGCATGTTACACATTCGAGGTTAATATAGTAAGATCACGCGAACTTGCCTGTTATTTTCCGACAATAGCTGAGAAAAAATCACTCATAAAATCGCCACTCACTGGCTGCTGAGTTAGTTGCTCTATTTTTTCCAGATTTACGCAAAAAGTATGAAGTGTGCCTAAGTATCTAATACTATTTGTATGTCTGTATTTATTATGACGGCATGACGTTTCCCCATCCCCAAAAAGTATTTCGGGTCCATTACAAGTTCACAAGTAAATTCCTGATTCCTACGAGGAATCACCACTAGGCCGTTCAACGTAGACAGTACTAGTACAAATCCTAGAGGATCGCTCGGTTCATTGAAATTGCGAGAGTATGATGAACTTAAAGCACGCGAACTGCGCGAACGCACGTGAGAAACTGGTTCCAACGCTATTTTAGATCATTAGGCGAGATTTTAAGAACAGCAACAAACAAAATTGGCATACATTTCATCGCGCAGGGATTCGTTTGTTTTTCGAATCCATATTTGTATTTGGAATTTACGGTTCTAAGAGGTTTGGTTTTTTCTTTACAGCCATTTCACTGTTAGTTGAACTTTTACAGAGATCTTTTTTTCTCGTTGGCACAAGTTGAGGTAAACATGTTGTGAAAAGGTTGTAGATACTTGATTCTGAAAATGATTTTTTAACTTTCTTATGGTTTTTATTCATCTTGTCGGATTTTATCCTAGAGCTCTAACGTTAGTTTTTACCATCTACTTCTTGGATATCATTATTTCTTGTTCAATAATCTTATTATTCTAAATCAACATCACGTTTCCGACTATAAAAGCAAATTCCCGCAGCTTGATTTTCAGATTTTATATTTATCAGATAAGTGCAGAAGAAAAATAAGTTAAAAATATATTCTACTTTCACGGATTAAAGAAAAGCTGAAAAGAAACATCTTATTTTCTTATCGTAGACGCTGTATTTTATATTTTTTTGCTTGTAGAACCCGCTTCAGAAAATAATTCTAAGCTAACTACTTAATGTAATAAACTTAATTTCAAGATTACTCTGCGTATTCATAAAATTATCTTAATTTCTCAATAAAACACTTTACCGCTTAGAGTTTTGCTTACCCCGCTTATCAAATAAACCGTGACGATAATATTGCTAGACGGTAGCCGTTCAAGCGCATAAATAGGTAATTTTTATGGGCTATAATTAATAACTATGCAAGTACGTAATGAAAGCAAAAACGCGTACGGTTCCTGTGTGAAGGTAATAATATTTTGCCGCCACTATAACGACTCTATTGTTTCCATTAAAGGTAGGAGCAGAATTTCATGCGGCAAGTTTTGTGTCGCGGTACTTTTTTTTAAACCCTATCCTGCCCTATAGGTGCTTTGTGCTCAGGAAGTTTTAAAGCAAAAGCTTGTGGTGTTGCTGCACCGTGCACTGCGATAAGATGGGATGGGATATTGCTTGTTGAAGGCCAGGTGACGCAATGGTATAAGGGAACTATCAAGTTGTAGTAAAAGTAGACCTCTTTTATTTCCTAAAATCGGTAAAATTACAGAACTAATCTCATTTGCTCAAAACTTGGACTTTGATGAAAGTTGAATTAGATTGTTTTAGAAAAAACTCTGGTTTTGTTTAATCCCAATCACTACCGAAAATTTAAGATTATACGAGTAGATTATCTCCTTAGTCCGTCGGCGTGCACGCAACGTACTAATTTCAAATTTGAGAAAGAGTTCCCGTCGCTCGGCCGAACTGGCCAGATAAAGACTGGTTTCTGTATCTCGACAAAAAATAATTTAAAAAAACAAACACACGGGAAGTCGGTCCAATAATCTGGCGATGGTAAGTGCGGTTTTGACTTTAATGTGTTAATAAAATTGTTAACGTTTTGTCGGCGAAACGAGGGCCGATGTTCGATGTGAAGCCGACAAGATGGCAACATGCGATGACGATTTAAAATTATTAAAATGTTTGTAAGTTCGCTGTATGAATTCGCATTGCTCATTCTTGCGAGACTTACCCAGATTGGCCGCCATGATTTCTTGATCTTTAGGCTTCTTCTTGCGGGGGCGCCCTTTCTGCCGGGGTGGGGGCGCTGTGGACCCGTTGAAGAACGGGCCTTTAGGAACATCATTGTCTACCCGAGAGAACTCAGGGGAGGGGTATGGGGGGTAGTGCGGACCCGGGGCAGGGCCCGCGTACGGCACGGGGCACATCTGTGGTGGCCCTGGCACAGCCATGTGTGGCCCGTACTCCGGCATGGTTTCATAGTGCAGCCTGTGAAAGGAAAGTTTTCTTAGCACCCGATGCAAAGGGGAATACTAAGCTAAAAGTTTAAGAGATTCGTTACACAGCTTCGTTGCAGAATTTAGCCATTTGAAACTTTCAATACTCAAACAGCCAAATTCCTTCAGACAGTGAGTCATGTCCCAATCTCATGTTGATATCCTTTGTCATTTTCAGTTGCGTTCCCGTCTAAATGGGCTCTTTGTGCACTAACAGATTGGAAACCAGGTAATGAATGAGTTTGAATGTAGTTTGTTAGTATGTATGCATTTAAACCTCGTCTGTACTTAACAGTGTAAAAGTAACTCTATGACCTAAAAACTAAAGGCTAGTTAGTACCTAACTGAAAATAAAAATCTTTCTTTTTTATATAAAAGAAATCCCAATGCTAATCAAAAATACTGATTGTACAGCAAAATTGTTACCACAAAATATTTCTATTTTAGCAACAATTAGAGTTCGTGATGCATCGCTATTCATTGAAAAGCGGAGCTTTTTTATGAACCCGTGTCTAATAATAACTAGCGCACAATAAACTTTGTAATTATTTTCATTTAAACAAAGCTTCTGTTTTTTAACACATATGGCAATTTAAGTGAAACGAGTCGACGTAGCCCCGTTGCGCGGGTCTCCTATTTCTGTCTCCAGGGCTTAAAGTAACCTATACGAAGTGGATGACGGGGTGCCACAAGTCGCTCCCTCTTGCATGCTATATTGTCCTTGCCGCAATGCCTTTTTTACGATGAAAACTTGTTGCACTAATATTTTGTAATATATTGTCTCTGGCAAATTTGATGTGCAAGCAGTAATTTTTGATGTAAAAAATCTTTAATTGATGTAAATAAATTGACAGGTGATAAGTTTTTTGATGTGCATTTAAAAATAAGTCAAAACTAAATACCAAACTAACCTGCAGTAAACGGCCGAGTCTCTGATACCAAAAGTATCGCCTTTATTTAGGGGTGTGCTGCACAGAGCACATGAAAAGCAATGTACGTGGAACACCAGGTCCCGGGCACGCATGACCAGCTCCGACGCTGAGATCGGAGTATTGCAGCGAGCGCAGCGCTTAGAACCATACAACCTGAGGAAGAGAAGAGAATTTGAGTATTTGGAAAGCACGCATTATTTGGACCGTGACACGGAGTATTTAGAGCGCACAGTTGTTTGCGCTTTATGATATAAATTGTGGGAAATATAGATGGCACCTTGACGCAATATCAGCGCTTCGATCCTGATAACCTAGGGACGATTCCCAGAATTGGATAGCGCTGGATTGTGCTCTATTGTTGAAATTGACGAAAATATCTGAATTCACAAAGGATAAAATTCCAACGCTTTGATCCGTGCAACCAAAGGAAGTATTGTGACTTTTTGGACAGTGCTTTATTGTGCTGAATTGTTGAAATGTCTTTTTTATACCAGGCCAGCATATCTGATGGAATGCATCTTTAATTTTGATTGCAGTCACTATTTTGATGACGAATTGCAGTATGATAAACTTTGTGCCAAACATTGCTCACTTATATCAAAATATGCTTTAACTATGTACATGCTTTTTTTTATTTTCTCTTATACAACATTTTTAGTATAAGCGAAACCTGAATATAGTTTTTTCAGAATAAGTAACTAAATCGATTCCAATAATTTTTAAACCATGTTATATTTTGTCACAAAAATATTTAAAAAAGGCTACAAGTTGGACACCGAGTAACTCTAAGTACCAATCGCAATCATTTAGGCACCTACTGCCAAATCATTATTATCAATGACCCCAAGACGACGATGGAGGCGAGCACGCAGGCGGGCCGCACGGTTACCACGTTTTTGTGCGAACAACCAGATAACAGAACAAGCTTATAACTTTGTGATTTTTCATGATACAGTTTTGAAATTTTGTACATGGAATCTTTACATAAAAATACTAGACACGTGTTTCAGGTTTAGCATATACTAAAACTAATGTCGTATACTGAATTTTTACATGGAAAAAGTAGGTCTTGTAAAAGTGCACATCATACTAAAGCAAAGAGACAATTCAGAAAATTCCTTAATGCTACAATAACGATAACAAAATAAATATTATTATTTTTAACATAATTATATTTACAAGGGAAAAACTAGCCCTTGTAAAAAGTTCTGTGCATATCTAAAGCAGGAGTCTAAGAATTCAGAGAATTCTTTAATATTGTAACATAATTTCTGTTGCACATAATTATTATTTTATGTTGCAGCTGTAGCCGCCAGGTAAGCTGTCTTGAAACAAGAGGCTTTCCACAGAAGCCGATTAAATAGTCTTATAACACGTTTCCTGAGCACCCATCTTACCTTTTACTAATAGCACGTAACTTAAGTCTTAATACAAGTATATTTTCTTTGCTACCACATTTTCAAAGCAAGGTTACAAGATTTTAATCCCGTTATTGTTGAAGAAAACATCAACTAGCTATGCGAAAAAAAACTTTTAATTAAATATCAAGCCCTCAAAGAATTATCCGACTTTATAGATAAAGCCGCAAAAAAACTACACGGTATTATGATCTCGTACAAACACGAGTTAAAGCAAATTCTTATCAAATCAGAAACCAACAATTAATTGGTGTTATCAGTGTGTTAATTAAAAATAAAAGTTTTATAGCTTTTTGCCACGAACGCTCATTGTCTGCTAGGCCCCAGGGTCGGCCTTACACGCCGTTAACATAAATTCGCAAGTTATGCTAAATTTTATTAAAAATAATTGAAAAGCCTTTGTTTTTGTTGTCATAAATAATAGGTTTTCCTGCTGTAATATACATGTTCCTTCATAATTATAATAAATTATAATTAAGAAACTTAGATTGTGCTAAAAACTCTCAAAACAGTATCTAAACTTCATTCTTATTTACAATTTCGTTTTAAATACTACTAACCATAAGTAAAAAAAGATGGTAGGGATTCTCCATCAATTTCAACTTGTACAAAGATAGTCGATAAAATTGGCAGTAAAATCGGCTACACAGTTTAATAATGAATAATTAATATCAAAGGATATATCACTCCCATATAAAGAACTAAATAAACATATAGCATTATTCTTTAACAAGAGTCAATGACCTCATCATCTGTCACTCACAGAGTAACGCCACAAGCTACAAGATCGTTTGTTTCAGGCCAAATTATACCATGTACACACCCACGCATTTTCGTGCTTGCGTATATGTGCGTATTACATATTTGGAAGGTACTAAACTAATCAAACTATAAATTTACATTTCAGTACGTAAGTCGGACAAAAACTGAGTCATCGATTTAAGAAGAAAAAGTATATAGGTATCTCCAAGAAGATAGGCACAAAAGAGAGGCCTATATTCAGCAGTGGATGAAGATATGACGGAGAAGAGATATGTGGTTAGGTAGGTCCATATTAGTAAAGTAAAGTATGATCCATCTTAGAGTTTACATCGCGGCAGACATTACATTACATTTTAATTTGATCGAGTGATGCTTGAGGTAAGTGATAGCTTTTACTGGTCTTGATCGACGTCACCTTCGAACTTTCGTACTGAAAAAAGTTGCATAATTTTATATGCCACCTCATTGTACACCTTACTTGCTTTCACGGTTTTTGAAAACGGCTTTGAAGAGAGTGTAGGCAGATACTTAATAATATCTAATATTAGTGTTAAAACGTGGCTAAATAATAACGCTCGTGAATAAATAATAACAGCCGCTCGGGTCGATCTAAGGTTAAGCCGCGCTTGCCTAGGTTGGTCCGTGGATGGGGGACCGCCCATTACATACCGAGTTTCCTCCGTGCCTCGGAAAGCAAGTTAAGCCGTTGCTCCCGGCTGTCATTTGTAGATCTTTGACAGTAGTTACAGGTCAGTGGCCCGATAGTCTGACAACCAGTCTTACCAAGGGGTATCGTATAACCTAGTACTAACTGGGTTGTGGAGGTCAGATAGACAGTCGCTCCATGTAAAATACTGGTTTTCAGCTGCATCCGGTTAGACTGGAAGCCAACCCCAACATAGTTGGGAAAAGGCTAGGCAGATGATGAAGTGTTAAACGTAACTCCTTGATATTCCATTTGTACATTATATTCTTTAACTACCAAAGTTCCTATATTAAACCTAGGTAATTAACGTTTTATTAGTTAATTAACATTTAAATTGATGATTTCCTAAAACATATTAAATGCCTAGCTTTTGAGCATTATTTGCGGTTTATTCATAAATACAGGTTTCATACCAAACATAGATTTTCAGGAGTTACGGAAAATTCGGCGCTCGACAATTACACATGAGCGAAGCTTGTGCCATAATTGGTAAACCACAGACTAATATTTACCGTTTGTCAAACAACTCCATCGAGCAAAAATGTGTGTGGTTTAATAGTACGTATTACATATAATTATGTAATTTATCCTGTTTAGTAATTTACACTTTTACAAATTTTGAAAATATAAATATAAATTTCATAGCAGCTGATCATTTCTAAACTAACACAATTTCGTTTGAAGAACTTTAAAAAAATCCTTATCTCCACACGGTGTCCAAAAATAAATGTCATTCTGTGCTGACCGGGCGAGGCCTTTGGTTTTAAAATGATAATTAAATGCATCCGCCGGTCTCAAGATCGAGATAGTGTGTTCTCCTCCGGAGTGAGACATCCCCGTGTGGTCCCTTCCGTATCTAGATCGAACTCTTAGCTGCTTTAAATAAGACGTTAAGGAAATGCCGCCTGAACGTTAGAAATTTTTTAGATACTTTACTGACTATCTCCAGAAATCTCTGTTAATGACCTTTTTAATTACTTCGAGTTCATGCTTTGGAACTTTGGGAGTCAATAGTGCACAAACGCGTCTCACTGTTAGATTCTCACTTCCTACAAATTACTTTGATGTCATTTAAGTTTCAAAAAACGGCATGAAATAATGCTAGTTTTATTCAGGTCAATTAAGTAGAACTGTAATGTTATCCAGTCTATTGAAAATAGAGTTAAAACCAATAAACCTAATTAGAAAAACGTCTACTTCAAATAAAACTAAATCAATACAGATGAAATTGGAAATGGAAAGCACTGAGGGATCTTTTTGAACCGAAAAATATGTTCCAGTTTACCAAATGCCGCCCATCCGAGCTACATACTCTCCTAGAAATTTCCTTGTTAGAATGCTCCTTGTATAAGTTAAAACTTGTCCCAGAAAAACATATCAACCATCTCCAGACGCTCGTTTTCAGCCATATTAGCAGAGACAGAGCCGTTAGGGATGCCTCCTGACATCGCCTTCGTTTTGGACACGTTCATTAGTTATTAAGTAAACTTATTGGGAAGTATAAAAAAACTTTGTTTTGTTGTTGTAGAAATCCAATTAGAGAAATGTTTATTCATAATATTAAGTACAGTACTCGTAAAATGTTAAGGCGAGGAATTACATGAGCATTTTAGAATCAATTTAGTTAATGAAATTCTAGTTAGTCTGAAATGCCAATCTTTAACATCGTTATTATAATTTACAGTAAGTAGTTAATTTTTAATTAAATTTAGTCGTTTCTGTAAATAGTTTTGAAATTAGTATATTCAATTCGTTATAGAAATCTGTGAAATAACTAAAAAAACACTGTTCTAAGTTTACGTATTACCAGCAAACTCAAAGGATGAAGCTCAATTTTAATTCTTAGTTTACTACATTCTTTTGTGCAAATACCTTGAACTCACGTCTAAGCAGTATGTGGGTATGCAGTGATAGCGGGTAGGAATGTAACTGTTCCTCCATTATAATTATGGTGGAACATTCCTGCTATGTAAAAAGTAATAAAGAAAGGACGTTAACTTCATAAGTGAATGAGAAAACCGTACATTATTTAGTTTGTTTTACTTATTTTCATTGAAGGCATAAACGTTTGGGTTTGTTCTGGGGAAATAGAATAAAGTTCTTATAACAGAGGTCTAACATCCGTATCTTTAACCTAAGGCACGCGCGTGCCGTCCACGCCAAGCCACAATTTCAACTACCATTTTGGCACATATTATTAGTTGTGTCTTTTGGCGTACGGGGCACGCGCTTGCTTGTCACGTATCTGTGACTATGGCGGTCAAACAAGTCAAAGTGATTACTTGAGTAAAAGTTATAACTTAAGATACGATTTTGATTCTGTATTTTAGTAATTGCTTGATGTTAGAACTGTCAAAAGTTATAATTCTTAGCTTTACTTTTATTGGCGTTTCTTTCTTCGTTCAAATTCTTGTGTATTGCATAAAAATGGTTGCCTAAGTGATTAATTAAAGTCAAGTAATTACTTTAACTTGGCTTTAGATTAGGGTTCTTATTTACACTGACCTCATTCGTCATGGTATTTAAAAAGGTCAGTAGCGGCGTAGTCCGTAATATTCGCACCTAGCGTGCGACCAAGGATACCACAAGACATATGAAGAAGCAAAACAGAATGAAATGGAATGGTATCAAGCATTGTATCTTTTCTGCCAGCCCCCTGAGGAAAAAGGCATGGATATATGTAAGCAGAAATTTAAAAGTAAGTAAGACGATTTTGAATCGAAAAAACAATTATCCTATAGTGTAATTGTTGGTTACAAGCTTAATTAGTATCATCCATACTATAATGTGAATAAATTCTTAACTTCATGAAAATATTAAATGTGAAACGAGTATTTTCACCCGACTACGGCGAAGCCAAAAGGAAGGGTTATGATTTTAGCAGTCTATATGCATGTAGCGCCGTAGCTCGTAAACTATTCATCCGATTTTGATGCATAAGGTGTCAATCGATTCGTTAATTTAATTAGAGCGTGATTTTTCAGTCGGGTTTTTTAGTTGGAGTATACCACACAAATTCTTTTAAATCGACGTAGTTACATTACGAAAAATCTTACACCAGTAAGTGTAACCTACATTTAATGAATTATGTCAGGAAGTCAGAAACTCAGACTGCTAGCTGTGACTGTGAATTTGCTGTTAGTTGACTCGGCCAATTCTACACAAGTCTAGCTCGAAGCCCTCTAGACCAACGGGGGTTGGGGGAGGAAGAGTGGAGAGATTGAGAGTTTGATAGTTTTTAAGGTTCCGTACCTCAAAAGCAAAAACCGAACCCTTATAGGATCACTTTGTTGGCCGTCTGTCTGCCTGTCTGTCAAGACCGTTTATCTCAGGAACGCGTGGAGCTATCGCGTTGAAATTAAAACCATAAATTCAGGTTAATAGTCCCTTGAACTTGTGAAAAGATCAAACTAAGTTAACGTTAAAAAAAGATACGGTGGTTTATGCCGCAAAAAAACGTTTATTTCGATACTCTCAAGACAATCTGTTGCCCTAGAACAATGAAAGTTGGCAAGTAATATCGTCTTATACTACAAGTATAGGGAAAAATGACTGAATCATAAAAAAACACAGTCATTATTCACTTTGATTAAAAAACAACTTTGATTAGTTTACCTAACTAATTTAGGTGTGACCGGTTAGTGTAACCACAATTTCACTTATAAAACACAATAACATAAGTAATTATAGGTTTTGCAAACTGAATTTCGGGAAAAGTTCGGAAAAAACTGCGAGACTTGATTCCTGAACTATTTATAATATGTAACTACAAATTTGTACGGAACCCTCGGTGGGTGAATCCGACGTGCACTTGTGTGCGCGTCGGATTCACCCACCGTGTCACGTGTCACCGGCGTTTAAAAACGAAATTAATGAAAAATCTTTCATTGCATTGTCATTTTCGTGGCATGTAAATTTTGTGTCAAAAGCGTATGCACCGCAATATCATCATCATCATTCATCATCATCATTTCAGCCGAAAGACGTCCACTGCTGGACATAGGCCTCCCCAAGGGGGGTTTTGCCATAATCGCCACGCTTGGCAGGCGGGTTGGCGATCGCAGTATGTTTGTTATAAAAATCACAGAGAACGCTGCTGCCCATTCTCTGGTAAGTCCCTTAGTCGCCTCTTACGACACCCACGGGAAGATATGGGATGGTGCTATTCTTTACGTCCGGACACCATACAGAACCGCAATATCAAATGAGTCAAATTGTATAAATTCTATTTCGAATTATTCAAAATAATTCAGTTTAAGTAAATACCCATTTTGGTACTTCAAATAGATTGTTATTAAGTTTTAATTTGTACATCCATACATATTATTATTAGTCATAATTATTCAAATTACTAGCTTATGCCAGCCGCTTCGCCCACGTGGAGTTCAGTAATTGTCCCACGGGATCCCTACCGTAAATTCAATCCAAATTTCATCCAGATACGTTCGGCCGTTCTGGTGTGATTGAGTAACAAACATTCATCCATCCGTCCAAACTTTCGCATTTATAATAGTAGTAAGATTTATAAATATTATGTCTACACTAGCTTTTGCCTGCGGGTTCGGTCGCTTTAAGAAAACATCATCATTATTTAAAGAAGTAGAAGAAGATCAGTAGTTCCGAAGATTACCCCCTACATACAAACTTACAAACAAATTTCACCTCTTCATAATATTATAGTATAGATCTAGTATCATAATAATTATCAATATCATCATAATTATCAATTTGACCAACGTAGCTCGGAGCGTAAATCGATATTGCCTACGGCGCCCTCCTTCCTAAGTTAATCAAATTAGGCAGACTGCCTCCATACTGGTCCGTGGCACAGAGCTGTGCTTCCTGTCAGCCAAAGGTCCCCTTTATTAACTTACTCAAGCAGAAGTACACATAAGTATACAAAATACAAAATAGTTTGTTGTCACAATTGGCATAATTTGTACATTTCAACGTGTTTGGAGCCTCCTGTTAAGCAAAACAGTGCCTGTATTAGAAGACTCCGCGCTTCCATATCATTGCCGTCTATACTAACTATGAGTTAAAAAAAAAAGATGTGTACTGTGACATTATTATTAAAAGATGTGGGTATATAATTATGTTGAGGTGTATATAGTGTATGGTGTGGTGTGTATAGTGTATGGTGTGGTGAGTATGTACAAAGTATCAGCTAAACATTACTTTCTTCATAGCTCTAAGAAGAACATTATCCTGCCCAGTGCCTAACGCGGCAAGCGAGAACTAGCACCATACCTTATTCAGCATTGAAATGAAGTTATCGAAGGTTCGTGGGTGTTAGTCACGAGCGATCCTATCTTGACCACACAGGTCCCCGGACCACGGACCTCGAATCCCGGCCTGCGAAACCATTGTTTTACGTACCGAACATTTTTAAATAATAAAATTAAAGCAATGAAAGTAGCCAAGATCAATTTATTGGTAGAAAATAAGTAATTTTGTAAATATTTTTCATTTTCATGAACGGAAAATGGAGCTCGGTCTTAAATACTTCGCAAGTTCGCGAAAATTCTTGACGGTTTTCTTATAACTTCTGAAATTGTTATATGGTAAGATAAAATATGGTAAATAGATTTTTTCTATTTGTCTGTGGAGGCTTGTTATTAGCAATTTAGGTACATATTTTGTTATTATAATGTTATTAGTCTGTAAGCTTTCCTAAAGTTTAAAAAATAAAATAAATAATTGTCATGATAAAAATAGCTCTTGCAGTAAAAATACTTCAAAAAAGAGCGAGAAGAAAAATAAGTCAATAACTAAAATATATTTCCAGTTTTCATTAAACATTACAATTATTATTATGCAAGAGAATTCGAAAACATCTTTTTTCCAAGTCTCAATTACGAATAATAAAACTCACAAAATATCACTTAAAAGAGACAGCAATCCTCACAAACCACTATTAAAAGAAATTTACAACTGTAGACGCATGTTCACAACTCGATTGATTAAAAAAATCTAAGAACACATGTCACTTATAAATCGTTCACTTGATTGTGAGTTATACACGATCATAAGTTTCAGAGTCACTGAGCGATTCAGTAACATAGGAATGGTAAAAAAAAACTGTGTACCGAAACTGTGGTACCGAAAATTTATCGCCGGTACAAGAATAACGATATTTTTTACGATTCACGAAAAATCTCAACCACGTGGTACGCACGGCGGCCAATCAAGCTATGCAAAACCAAATTAAGCTGATCTCTCATCGCACGGGAAGCTCATACAAAGCGAAGTCAGGTTATACTGGTTATGTATAGCTTGATGTGTACATACTAAGCAGTTATTAATGAATATTATTTCTTATGATAACCAATCACTTCTATAATTTGAGCAAAATTCTAAACTGCTCCAGTATCACTCGAAATTAAGTATAAATATCGCATACTAATTAGTACACTACTTATTGCACTACTTCTTGGTATGCACCAGTCTACTTATCTGGTAATTTATTAATTTCAAATCAAAGAAACATTATTTTTTCATTTCCTTGTTATAGTTAACCAAATGACTAATTCGGTACTAAAATAGAAGTATTGATACTAATATGGTATCGGTATTTCTATCACGTTACTACCACATTCGTATCGATATCATATCCTCCGCAACTTGGTAGAAAGATTAATAGTTACGTAGCGTGTGACTACAGATTTGCGGCCATACACAAACACTACAGATTTATTTGTTATACAAATAAATCTGTAGTGTTTGTGCATGGCAATCTATTTAAGTCGCGAGTTAATAGGCTTCTTTTGGGTTAGCTTGTTCCATCGTCAACCTCATCTCTGTCCTCAGGACTAAATTGAGGTCAAGAGTAAGCCCGTTTAGTATAAAAAATAAAAAACAAATCCAATTGAATGACATTTTCATGAAATAGTCATTAAATGGGATTGAATGAACTTAGAGGGTTGTATTAATGATTATAATTCTGGAAATACATACGTTTTACGGTCGCGAATCATATTTTGTTTCATATATAGCCTGAGACTGAGATACAAATTTCAAAAAACCTAAGAACATTTGAATTTCGCTATAACTAAAACAGACTATATAACTACGACAACAAACAAGTACAGACAGATGCGCGCGTTCGCCATGAAACCACTAATTGGAATATCGAAATATCAATCACTTAATACTTCCATCAAATCGATCACGTTCCATTGTGGACGTTAGCCTGATTTAAATGACAGAATACGCAAGTACCTACACCGACACCAAACCAGCGAATATTAAATATTCTCTGTGTGTAACATTTTTACAAATGTAAATCTGATATGTCGTTTTAAAGTTTGAAAGCACTAAAGCACCCTAACAGGCAGCCAGGCTTTGAGTTTTTATCTTTTGTAATACTCAGGGGGATCTTTCTTCCCATAAAATGGCATACAGGTTGAGCCGACTACGCAATGGACTAACGGGCAAAAGTTTCAACCAACATCTTTTAAGGCTCTCGTTATGTAGCCAAAGCAGTGACCTTCAAACAGACGTGCCTTTCTTTGAAGATTACAAACCCGGGGTCGAGCAAGACATTCCAGCAGGATTTGTACTAAGACTAACAGGCTTAAAAGAAAATCAGACAGTATCTTAGATGGGAAGATCACATCAAAAAGGTGGCACGGAATACCTAGATGACGAAAGCCAAAGATCGATGCTTGTGGGGAACACTTTGGGAGGCCTATGCTGAAAAGCAAGACAATCAAAGAAACCGGTGTCGAATTAAATATTATTTCTAAACGTTAATGTAGTAATAAGTAAAAATAAGATGAAATGTAACTTGTAATATTGCTAATAAAGGCTATTTTATTTTGATTTTGAATACCGTAGGAAGTACTAACTGTACTTCCTACAATAAAGCTAACGATGCTAAATGCAATGTTACCCGTGCATGCTATCGGCCAGTCACCACATAACCAAAGGTTCCAACAAATACCAATAGGCTTTACACGAAGGGTAAGTGGGAAGTATGCTTTATGGCACTAAATTTCTCCAGATATGTTAAAGGAGTGAAGATACGTGTCTGTGATCTTTGAAGGTTATATGTAAAATAGCTACAGGGCACGGAGAAATGGCTGCTGCTAGAAGCGACATCGGCAACGCTTTTCATACGATACGACACAAGCGTGTCATCGTTTACTCACGGCTGACTCTAAACGGACGGCTTTGCAACACGAATTTTATTAGAAAGCCCGTCAAAAGATGAAAAATTTTTATATTTCTTTGTACTGTGAATCTAGTTTAGTTCGAGAGCATCGTCAAACGTTTTTTATTTCGTTGCGAATTTCAACAGGATCGACTTATAAGAGTTTACGACTTACGGCATTTCATACAAACTTTCAAGTCCTTTTTTTTCGAAATGGCTGAACCGATTTTAATTAAACGTTATACGCATAAGCAGGTTACATAGGTCTAAAAAGTTATCAGAGAACATTTTCGAAAACTAGTGTTACAGCTAAATTAGACCGATTTTAGATTTTGCATAGAAACAGAAAATTTCCAATTATATTTTTTTTAAAAGACATTTCGAAAAGGTCTCTGTCTACTTTTTAGACTTATGTATCCTGCTTATGCGTATGAAGTTTCATTAAAGTCGGTTCAGTCATTTCGAAAAAAACGACCTGAAAGTTTTCTAGTACTTCAAGTCAATCCAATATCCGTCGTCATTATTACTGATAGAATGACCCTTGGTCTAGTCATATGTCCGTGTTTTATATTATGTTGTTTTATCTAGTCTCGTGTACTAGATAACAGTGAAAATGACTAAAGGCAAGTAATTCATAGTAACACAGTGCAGGGCCGTCACCGTAACGGTTATCGTTGCATCGCGCACCGCCGTGAATTGTTAGCCTTGTTCGCTTATAAATTAGCTAAATTAAACAAATTACTTAGTGTTTGTGTAAGCTTACAGTGTATTCGCCTTGTTAGGTTAAGGTGGGTGTTAATTAAGATATGATTCGCTACCGTAACAAATATGGCTTCACAGTTTTATAGTCATTAAACTCATCAATACAACCCTCTAAGATGATATAATCCAATTGAAAGTCTTTTTCAAGGAATAGTCATTAAATGGGATTTAATTAACTTAGAGGGTTGTACTGATGATTTTAAAGATTATAATTCTGTAACTACGTACGTGTTACGGTCACGGATCATATTTTGTTTCACATGTAGCCTGAAACTGACCTGCAAATTGCAAAAAAAACTAAGAAAATTGGAATTTCGCGGACCCTGGCGCGGAAACTTTATTTTTTTATGGAACGAGAGAGGGAATTGAATTAATTTTATTGAATATTAACAAATAGTTGTGTCAGACATAGCATAACATCACGCCTGTAATCCCCAAAGGGTTAGGCAGAGGTGTACCTTATAGTACACACGGTGACACATCAAGCTATACATTTCCAGTATAACATGGATTCGCTTTGTATAGATTTCCCGTACAATGAAAGATCCGCATAAACTGGTTTTGTATAGCTTGATTGGTCGTCGTGCGTACACCCACATTTATCATTAACCGGGAACAAATCCAGACACCGCGGCTTACTACTGAGAAATTCCTAATGGAAAACCAAATAACATTTTCCCCGACCCGGGAATCGAACCCAGGAACCTCATGCTCAGCAATCGCAAATGCGACCACTAAAGCAACGAGGCGGTTGTGTCACTCTATGTAAAATTACTATCTTTAAAAATTAAAAAGTATCCTGTTCTATTACTAAAATTGCAAGGTTCGACAAAATAAAAGTAAATCCGAAAGTATGAAATAAACATTTCACTCAACTAGTCCCCTAGTCACATCACAATCACATAAAGTATTCACAAAGTTAAAAGCAAAAGGGCAGTATGATTTATTTTACAGAAGCCAAAGAACATCGCAAATGTCCAAGAAACGTCTGATTTTAATCTTCCTTTAAACAACTTATCACAGCTGTGGTGAATTCATAATTATATTATCAGAGCCGCTGCGATAATACTACATAGAAGAGAAGATGATAAAATAAGATTATATTTGACTAGCTCCCATCCGCGGCTTTGTAAATCCATTTTTATTTCCAATATCTTTATAAAATATAGCCTATAGCATAGACCTCCTCCACATCGCCACATTGACCGGTCCCGTGCGATTCGCATCCAGCGGATCCCCTAGTCCCCCGAGGTCATCGGTCCACCTAGTGGGAGGCCTTCCAACGCAACGTCTTTCAGTTCGCGGTCGCCACTTCAGAACTTTTCGGCCCCATCGGCCATCCGTTCTGCAAGCAATGTGCCCTGCCCACTGCCACGAGTATAAGTACGTCTCTAGTTTAACATACACATCCCTCGCTACACATGCTTGCTCATCTCCGGTGGAATCGCAGCAGGAAATGGGAAATGAAATTCACTTTGAGTGCTTAGTGCAGATGATAGATGTTACCTGTCTTTGATTTTGCAGTACTAGGAAAGACTGATTACTTTACGATGTTTCCCTTCACCGCTTTGAGATCAGTTTCAGCATTTTAGATTACAGAATTCATCTTTAAAATGAAATAAAAAGTACCTATACTAATGTTGTAGCCATAACTGAGCCTGTGAAAAATTAAATTGCTAAATGTAACTGCTGGCTCAATAATATTTCCCGAAAAAACAGGCTTATAGCTACACAAGATACCACGTAACTTCAACTATACATTCTTGTTGGTAGACACCGCAGGGTCTATTTACACACAACCAACCGATGCCGACAAATTGCGCATGTAACCCCGGACACCGGACTCTGAGAAATTGGTCAGTACTATACTGAATTATCTTAGAATGTATGGTATCCGCAGCTAGGAAGCACGGTGATCAATAAAGCTATACAAAACCAGAAATCGGATCTCTCATTGTATTGGAAATCTATACAAAGCGAGGCCATGTTATACTGAATATGTATAACTTGCTGTGTCGACTTGTGCACGCAATTTGTCCGTATCAGTTTTAATATTTAAATTACAATTTGATTTATAACAAAACTTCTAACAGTATAACTTCGAAACTTCTCAATGATAGATTTATATTAAAAGCGTTATAAAGAAGCTGAAGCCTATCTGTCCTTTATCTGAACTATATCTACTAAAGCTAATCAGATTTAGACGTGGAACAATCAGTGTGTCATATCACGTTCTCATTATATTATTATCACAAACACAAAAACGCCTTGGTAACTCAATTACACGAATGCGATCAATTATCGCCACCCACATCTCCAGCCGCTGTAATTTAATCTTTCACCTATAGACAAAACATACAACATTATCTCTCCCAAATACGCCGCCTCCGCCGTCTGTCTTTTCCCAAAATACGTTGGTATTGGCTTCCAGTCTAATCAGAAACAGCTGAATACGAGAAGTTGCCTAAGCAGACATAAATTAAGATGTAAAAAAATTGCAACAACCAAACAATCACGATCTCTACTTTGTATGTGACTCTAGACATGAGAAAGGTCAAGCCGTATCTAAGAAACTAGAACCAATTACTATTAAATTAGACTATAACTGTTTCATTGAAATCTATTCGAACTTTAATCACGAGATGATGTAAGATCCCATGCACAAACAAAGAAAAGATGAGAAATATGCGTTATTTCTAACATAAAAATAAATACATAGTGTTTGCACGAACCATTTTTATGAAAAAGGGACTAAATAAACAACCACTATTTAAATCTCGATGAAAATTAACATCATAATACTGGAATAAAATCTAAACACTCCATAGATTCAAAAGTAATGATTTTTCCTTAACATCATGAAATTGGCATAAATCAAATTCGGCATAACTCCCGTTACAAAAAGCACTTCCATTTTTTATTGCTTATCGTGTATCAATTTTCATTTGTATTGTGCATGTTCATGCTGAAACAAAAGCTTACGACCCAGAATTACTTGTCCACAACCTTAAAAACTCACAAAATACTTGCACAAAAAGAATATGGGCCCAACACAATACCTCCCGTTTCGGTCGCCGCGTTAGCCTAACAAGCATCGCATTAAATATTTGGTATCCGAAACCCTTTATCGGCACTTGGCCGGCTCTCGGCACGCTAGAAACGAGCCGATTCTTCACGCCTTGAACAACAATGGACCGCGGCAAGCTTTATTTGTGAATAATATGCTACGCCAAACGAATATGACACGGCAATTCGCTTGACGATAATGTGGATAGAAAAAGGAATGCGAGAAATGGATCGGACTCAAATCCAGTTGCCGCGAGCACTGCCCGCTACCAATTGTTTTTCATGCTAACCTATTTACTTACCGGGTTTGTTCCTGATCAACATTTGGGTTAAAGTTTTCAAATTCAGGCGAGTCAACGTCAGCAAGTTGTCTAGGCTCAGGAACTATTCCTGTGTAGTTCGAATTATTTTCTTCTGGATCGGTCCCCGACATCTCCGTCACCTCGTTCTCATGGAAGTCCGACATCGTGACAGACTGTGACCATTCACTGTTTAAAATTAATTGTCCATCATCCCGTAAATTTTGAGCAGGCGCTTGACGCAAAGTCCGCACCACTATCTCAAAAAACTTCGCAAGTTGTAATAAATTCTGACCATTCACTGAATTAAAATTAATTGTCCATAATCCCGTAAATTTTGAGCAGGCGCTTGACGCAAAGTCCGCACCACTATCTCAAAAAACTTCGCAAGTTGTAATAAATTCTGACCATTCACTGAATTAAAATTAATTGTCCATAATCCAGCAAAACAATCAGGGAGCGCTCAGAACAGCACCCGCACGTCTATCTCAACCAAAATTGTAAAGGGTTGTGACAATTTAGTAGATAAAATCTATCTGTTGCACTACCCGTGGAAAATCAGAGCGCGCTTAATGCAGCGAACCGCCCCACAGCAGTGTTCGAACAAGACTGAACCGATGGCTGGGGATCGTTCCTATCTAGGACACACAGGTAAATTAATTTTTACATCAATATTCTGCTATTCATGCACGAAAGAGTATTACTATTTCCTGGATATGGCATTCTGAAAGGGCTCCAATTTAATTGTAAACATACAAGTTTAAATAATGATTCTCTTCTTCAATAATAATCTCATATTAAGTGCAATAGCGCTAGTCATAGTCTGTTCCGACTTTCGGTATCTCGGTTCACTCGTAGATCGGGGTGTTAAGCACAGAATTAACACTGGATGGCGGCAGGCCACGGGAACTATATGCGACTTCCGCATTCGCCTTCAACTCAAGGGGAAGTTTTATAAAACCATGGTTAGATAAAAGGCAATTACTGTGTTAGAAGGGGGTTGTGTGGTGTAAGGTGAATGGATAAAATAAGGAATGAGTACATAAGAGGACATCTGAAAGTGGTGCCGGTGACTGAAATGTTGCTTAGTAATCGGTTATTGTGATATGGACATGTGATATGGAAGAATAAGGAAAATGTAGTGAGAAGAATGTTGAGTATGAATGTAGATATAAGACTAGAAGAAGACCAAAGCAGCGATGGATGGACTGTGTGGGGTGAGATAACGAGTAATAGAGAAGTATGGAAGAAGAAGACATGCTGCGCCGACCCCAAATGAATTGGAATAAGGGCAGAAGAATGATGAACCTTATATTAAGTGTTCATCCGACATAGAATAAGATTAAATGGAGTATTGTTTCTATAGTGGATATTTATGGAATGCTTTTTTGATGAGGTAATAATAAAAGAAAAGAATGGATGAGTTTTCTTTGTTATAAACTTGATATTACTTGGTAGCTACCATGAATTCATGATACTGGTTATGGTGTTAATTTCATTGTCAGTTAATAATAACTTGCGAACGGTGTTTCTAGAAGTTTCTACCTACATCTTTGATTTTAATATTTCCTTCTTGTTTCATTTTGCTGCATGCTAATAGCGTTAAAGGCAAATTAAGCTGGACGCTTGGACATGGATTCGCACTCCATTCGCTAGTGCATTATGTCCCAATTTCTAGGAAGCATGGTACGTGACAGGAATAAACTAATAGATGAAAAGCCAATTGGCTTTTCATCTATTAGTTTCTTTTTTGGGTAGGAAAGAATGACCATTTTGCAGATGGGACACTAGTCTTAAGTTAGAGGTTTTTTTTTTATTTAGAAGTATTTTGCTTTAATTGCATTATTTCGCTTATGCTAAAGCGAATTAATGATAGTAGTCTATAAATTGGTGTTAATTTACATTGGTATTGGTAATTTTAATGATAAATCTGATGTCTATTCCAAAGTTAAAAGAAATTCAAATAACTTCATACGGAATACTTATCACAAATGTACTTATTTTTTAACAAATGACCTTCACAATTGCATGATGTTACAGAAATGCCATATCTACCTGTGTTGTTTCATTACTACATGCAGCTCCCCCTTCCCACCTCTACAAGTACGTGAGAGGTCAAAGATTAAAATGTGTAGTTGTGACACATTCCTTATCGCTGGTTCCAGAAAAATATTATATTTCTTTGCTAGTCGTAACTGAGTCGTAGTGAGTAACTGAGTATGCAAGGATCCTTTTTTGTAAGGCTTCTAAATCCCAACAAACGAGATGAATAGATAGATTGAAAATTCTTTATTATGTGTACCGTAGAAATTTTAATTTACATAAAAGCAGATATCTCACAAAGGGAGACACAAAAGAGGGTCTTATCGCTGTAAGCATATCAAGACAACTTTTGGATGGATTAGAGACGAGCTAGAAATTTAGAATTAAATTAAATAAATTTAGAATTTTCATCGTTTTCATATGTTTACTAAGAATGTCGTATTCGCTTGCGCCAAAGAAAAATAAATAAAATGAACATCATACCACATCACATAAAATATCTGATCTACGGTAAAGTGAAACTTAAACAGGAAAACCATTGATAAAAAGGGACAAAAAATGTAATTGCTTGCGTGGCGAAGTTATCAAAACTGTTCCAAGCATAAAGGTTTGGATTTTAGACTGAGCCAAGTAACTCGTTAAAGTTTTGATTTGAGTTTAGCAATTAGAAACAATTCGAAGCATATTAGAAAACTGTCACCGTCATTTTGTTTTCCGTATTTTTTAATCGAAAATTCGAAATTCAATTTTACTTTAAAGTTTGTTTCTATAAGGCTTCGTTGTTGTATTGTTGGCGTCGTTGTTGTGTTTCGTTGTACAGTGGCCTTATTTTTTAATTGCTTTATCAACTGTAGTAAAAAATCTATCACGCTTAGATTGTATACCTATATAATAGAGATGTGATAAAAAACGGTATAAAATTGATAGTTTCCTTAAAGTCCTTGGCGGTCTGCCGAAACCCATACGTTACGCGTCAGTGGACTCATCTGGAGCGTAAGCAGAAATACGATGTTTTGGCATGAACTCTAAATTAATGTGGTATCTTCGTGGCTGACTAAATTACACACAACAACACGCCTGTAATCCCTGAAGGGTCAGGCAGAGGAGCTAGGACGTTAAACCAGCAGTCGCGCTTGCAACTAATTGACCAACGGCAGTCTGTCAGAACTGTGCGATTTTTTTAGGCTATGAGCAGACTGGGGGGAGTCACTTGTAAAGCTTAAATTAAAGCAAAGAGCTCAATCACAACTACAGGATGCATTCACGGAATTTAATTTAAACTGATATTGGATCACTACATTGCATTGCAAAATTATTTATAAAAAATAAAAATTAAACTTTTTATTTCTAAGACTTATGTTTATTTTTGCTTAAAAGGTACTTCCTATCATTTGATTGTTATTATCAAATGATAGGAAGTACTTTTTAAGCAAAAAAATGTTTGTATTAGGTACTTCCGACACCAGTAAGTACGCACGGCAGCTAATCAAGCTATGCAAAACCAAATTAAGCTGATCTCTCATCGTACAGGAAGATCATACAAAGTGAAGTCAGGTTATACTGGTTATGTAAAGCTTGATGTGCCGCCGTGTGTACATAAGTAAGCAATTTAACAATAAAATTTATAGATCCCTGACAATTCCTTATGTTATATTGGATACACAATTATGAAGTTGTAGACATTTTGGTGCAAGTACATATTTGAGTGGCACCGAACAGTGTTTTGTTTTGTTTATTAGAGACTTTGTTTTGTTTATTCAAACAGATTCGTGTTTTGTTAACGTCAAATTATAACTTACTTTTATTTTTGTAGTATCGAAATGTGACTTTGTTTGCACCTCAGATGGGAATACTATAATTTGGTATCTTAGAGCTGATCTGATGATGGTGCCAGGTGGATAGTGGAGCTCTTCAGTGGCTTCTATTAAACACATTGAGTCCGAGGCGGATAGTTCGAGTTTGTTTGACTGGTTTTAGTGTTGTGAAGCTCGAAATATCCCACCCGAGCCAAGTTGAGAAACATGCCGAGGACATGGTATGAAGATATTTTTTAGAGCGTGATAAAAAATCGTATTAATTTTTTGACTAACTATATTTTTTTTTTGTAAACTTAGTACACAGTTAATGTTTAGTATAATTATTATTTATTCAGATATTAGATTGCGCGCTTTCCGAAGAATAATTTAAAAACAAATTTATTTTTCCATTCATCCTTTTTAAACAGTTTCTAATGTGGATAAATCAAATATTGAATTATGATTTTAATATTTGCAATTTTATTTAATTTTTTTTTTGTTTTTTTTTGTAATATTCTATACAAATTAGTGCTACCTTCTGCTGTCGATACGTTATGTGTACCCTTGGTGTAGTAAACTGGCTCCAGTGAAGCTGAGCAGCGTCGGTTCGCCGATTGAGTAGTTGTTGCAGCTTGAGCAGCTTCTTCGGGCGTTGTATCGTATAATTGTGTACATCTCAACTTCTGATAAGCCACTGATAACGTAAACGAGTTTTTATAGGGGTGATTCGTAATGCTAGTCCGAAGAGTCAATTTTATTCATCTATTTAAATAGCATAAATATAAGAGAACTTCCTGAATATTTGTTATTATATTGGAACCAATTAAAAGCTTATATAGCAAGCTTTTATACTGTTTATAGCCAAAGGACTATTTTCTCGGAAAACGGTTTATAAAAAATCAAAATAAAAAAAGCGTGAGCTGATACAGTTGCTCGCGAGTGTAATTCAATTCAGCGGAAAGTAAACTTGAGTATTGAATAAGTTATTTTTCAACATCCATATTTATTTTCATCATTTCATACGAAGCACTCGTTCGGAAATAATTTTATTTACTGATGCATGAAATACATATTCGTGGAAATGGTAATTGCATAAATTGGAAACCAGCATTGGTTTAGTGATCGCAAGCGTTACTACTGTGCTTGAGGTCCTGGGTTTGATTCCCAACTCTTAAAGGGTTTTTCTGCCAGGAACTTCCAGTAGTAGCAGTTGAATTTGTGCCCAGTTGATGGTAATAAGGTAGGATGGATGGATGAAGGAGGAGGATGAGGCACACCTCTGCCTAACCCTTCGGAGAATACATACTAGAGTGATTTTATGTTTTGACCATTCACATCTAGAGAACTATAGCTATAACTTTTGTTCTATTATGCAACTGTTAGTACTAATGAAGGTAGTTCATCATTACGAATGCGACCTTTGCTTCAACTAGGGTAAGTTCAGTCTTCAACACCTGTCACCTTATGAATTACTTAAAAATGCCAGCGGACGTCCATGATAGCACGCAATTTAAGTGTCGAGGACATAAAATATGATATGTGATCAATATTTTGCTACAGTCGTTAAAGACAATCACGGTAGTTTCAAAGGGGTGAGCAGGGATCAAAGTTTTGAGAAAAGGAAAAAAATATTATTGTAGTGAGCCTTAAACATTTTTGCAGTTAAGAGGGGTGTTACAAAAAAAAGCAAAATTGCAAGGTTTCAACGTTGAAATTATATGTTTTTCGTTCGTTGCTTGACATAACAATTATTTGTTAAAAATAGGTCGTTATCTCTAACCTACCGCCTACCTACCACCTACCTACCACCTACCTACCACCTACCTACCACCTACCTACCACCTACCTACCACCTACCTACCACCTACCTACCACCTACCTACCACCTACCTACCACCTACCTACCACCTACCTACCACCTACCTACCACCTACCTACCACCTACCTACCACCTACCTACCACCTACTTACCACCTCCCTGCCACCTCCCTGCCATCTCCCTGCCACCTCCCTGCCACCTACCTGCCACCTACCTGCCACCTACCTGCCACCTACCTGCCACCTACCTGCCACCTACCTGCCCCCTACCTGCCACCTACCTCCCACCTACCTCCCACCTACCTGCAACCTACCTGCCACCTACCTACAACTTACCTACCACCTACCAACCACCTACAAAATTTCATCAACACCCGGCCCGCTCCCGACCCGCTCTGTTTGTGGTGGCGGGCGATGGGCGCATAACCCGACTCGCACCCATCCCACGCACGCTCTCTGTGTTCTGTCGTCCATGTAAGTTAATGAAATTACACCCGCCGTAATCAAAATTATTTTTTTAAGTTCTTCATTAAGGTAATTCAATAAACTAAAAATGCAACGAGAATATTCAATGAAGATAATTATTATAATCAATTAATAAAAAATGTACAAAACGCCATCTAGGTGCAGGTACAACATTACCTACAGCGCCACAAATGAACTAGATATGTGAGCGTGACGTCATCCAAATGCAACAATCTGTGACGTACGGTACAACAGTCGGGTCCACGTCCACCAGATGGCACACCGGTCTGGTCGGAGAATCCTCCCTTCGAGGATGAAGAATTTTAGAAATATTATATCTATAAAATATGTACAAGTAATCGTAGTTGTAAGTAGGAATAGTTGTAGTTTACAGAATAGTTTATTTGTGTACAATGTCGCGATCCAAAACAAACCGTAACAACCATTTGACTCCCAACCTCAAGCACTGATGCGCCACTTGAACTTCTACACACACTAAATAAATACACAAACACTCGTCCCAAATACCGCGGCGACAAATGTGCTACAAAACTGTCGCTTCAAGATTGATAGGGCGTCGCCGATAGATGGCGGTGTCGTTAATTAGCCCCGCGCGTCGGTCGCGCCGCTGCCGTCGCGGTGTCGCGCGTCAATCGCCCGCGACGAGGCGACGTGACCCTACCGCTGGAACTCGATGATCGCTTGAATTGAAAATATTTGAACGGCTCATTGAACTAGTTGGAATGACGCGTAGGGTTCGAACCCTGGGTAGGTATACGATTGGTGGGAAACTACCTGCGTCTGGAGAAATGTGGTGAACTTGTGCCACCAATTAATCTAATTTTTTTTTGATGCAATATACGTATTTTGCGTTTTCCTTTAAAATTCTGAGGTAATTGGTATATGTGTGATTTACTACTAGATTTTCGAAGAAAAACCCTCAAAATCATAAATGCGATAACAACGAACTGAAATAAAACGTAAATAGCCCTTGTCACTTACAAAACTTATAGTTTTGTTCATACAAATTCATCAAACCGGCCTTTTTAGTTAATCAACATGGTAAAACATTTGGTTCACACAAAACATAAATAAAATAAAAAAATCTTTATGACAGTTGTGTTCGAGATAGTAGCATCACTAACTAGTTCACATAGTAAGGGCGTCCGCCGACGGATTTATTTTTAAGCTCATAACATAACTTTAGACGCGTATAGCTAAATTAGAAGGGATTGATGGCACACAGATTTACCTGAGTCTAGCAGACATCCTTTGCTACTAGAAATGTTATATCGAATGAGAATTAACCGAAGATTTGTAATTTCACTTGTACAAACAATATAATCAAATGTTGGAGGAAAATTAATTATTATTATTT
The DNA here is from genome assembly GCA_905163415.1 of Noctua fimbriata. Lineage (NCBI taxonomy): Eukaryota > Metazoa > Arthropoda > Insecta > Lepidoptera > Noctuidae > Noctua > Noctua fimbriata. The sequence goes on from LR990921.1 coordinate 10,543,430, forward strand.
ATTTATTTTTTAACCTGGCGTATAGAAGTGAAACAGTGTAAGTATAGAAAATACTATAATTTGGTATGTTGGAGCTGATCTGATGATGGAGCCAGGAGGTGTGGAACTTAAAATATATAATTTTTAGTGTGTAATACAGGCGTGTCGTCTTCTTTTTTAATTCCTGTTTAAGCTTCGGTTTGTTTGCGAAGTTTCAAGAAACTGTGAAGACGATTGTAAAACTTTATGGTAAGTAGAATTACAACTCCAGATATTTTTAAATAAAAAATACAAGTGTTGTTCTACCCAGTCGCTAACATAGCAGTTGGCACTTCGTAACTTTGACAAAACTCCGTTCAAACACAGAACTTTACATTCCAAACTCATCTTTGTTCAACCTTAGAATAATATCTTCACCAAAGCACGAAGTATGGGTCAAAATAGTCGCACTTTCGCAACACAAGGTCCCATGTCATTGCATACGAATTATATCTAATAAGCCTCGTATTACTGTGTCCGTGCAAATGTCAAAAGTTATCGCGACACGTACCAAGATGCTTGTCTGTCACCCACTATTCATTTAAAAGACACATCATACGAGCACAAACGATCATTATGACTGTGTAAAAATGTGATGCACAAAAATAAAATATGACATTTCGCTGTTAGTTTATTTTTGTTGAGCTTTAAAAGAAAGTCGTCAGCGAATCCTTTTACATAGTATCATTTTTGTTTTATTTGTCTCTCTCCGGTGTTGAAATTGTAATAGTACAAAGATAATGACATCTAAAGAAAATTATTTTTCCAAGTTCCTAACAAGTTGTAACAAAGTCTGGACTTTTTCTTTTGTAGGATTTACATTTGTGGACATTATTTTCAAGACATTTTCTTACAAGTTTTCTAAGGATACTTTACAAGTACTACTTGATGGTAACTCAGTTTAAATCTTGTGCACGAATTAATCTTATAGATTCAAATTAATAAAATTCATTTGTAATCTTAGTACAATTTGTTATCACAGATAGTAAGTTGCACGGCAACCGTGGGGTAGATTCAATAACTAACCAAAATTAGAACAATATATTTACACAAATTATTCCCTAATGCCACGTTGGTCGGTAGAAAACGTAAAATTAACATAAAACACAAAATATTTTGAATAATATTATAATTAATTGTATTCGAACACATCGATCAGAGTAACTGGATTATGTTTCCTGTTTCCCAAAGTGTTCCGTAATGTGGAACCTACGTAATATGGAGTAACATGTTTCTGTAATATTAACACTTTTTTCCTTCTTTAGATAACGGGATACGACGGAGGAGAGCCTGGTGGCTGTGACATACGCTCAAGCAATACGTACACGGCCACGTGAACCCAAGAGCATTATATTAACTATCGCAATTTGTAGAGTTGAAACATCTAAAAAAACAGCGATGCTAACGAATATCTTTACTAAGCACCTATCAGCAATTATGAAAGAACTACGACAAACATTTGCGAGCCCACAAAAATAAAATACATCGTATCCAGTAAATTGTTACTTGAAGCACGCGCGAACCATTAATCGCCACTTCAAACCGTACCGAACCACAACCAAAACCAGTCTGTCTAAAAAATACTCGCGCACTATACAATTAAACTATCATCACCACAGCGTACACTGCATTGCAATTTAACAGCACACCCGTTTACACACTTGGACAGTTTGCTTAATAGCCGTTTGTAATGTGTACTGTTTTTTTGCACGCACGTGGCAGCTTTTTCCGCGTGATGTCAGCAAATGATTCGGAAAATCTATTTTATGGTGCATTTCAAATAGTAACTGTTATTGCAGCTGAATTCACTTTTTGCTGCATATGAATTGTATGAGCTTTTGAGAATTCTTATTCAATCAGGAATTGAAAGGAATTGGCCATTGTGGTCTAATAAATAGCCGGTACTGCCGCGCGATGATCTTTAAGTGGCTCTGAATGGTGTCAACGAACTTAGTGTCGTTACCTTGCACTTTGCTCGCAAAAAAGAGTGCAAATTATATGCACTAGTAACGGTCTGTTAGAGCATAACTATTTCAGAAAACCTTTTCTCGGTTATATCAAGTTAAAAGCTAAAAAAGGTGTATTTTTTGTAGTCGCAGTCGGTTCACCGCTGGAATTATTCCGAGTTGAGATAAAAAGTGTAATATGTATAATGTCACACCTCTAGTATTTTCACACGGAATGATCGAGCGTCTTGAAACAATCTCGAGACGGCCGCGCGACTATCGCTTGTCTAAAATTTATCTCGAGACGTCAAGTTACTTGTGAGTTGGGACGATTAGAGATCCAAATATGGCGGACATTAGCTGAAACCACTCTGACGTGACTAGAATATTGCTTGACACTCGGTTTACATTGATTTATCATGTTAATAATAGACGAAAAGGTTTGTTCCAATTTTAGATTAGTATTTAATTACCGTAAACTTTACCTTACACGAAATAATATTTTACTTTCCTCATTCAGATGACATAACACAAATGTATCCAATACTCAATGAATAACGAGTGATCTTGGCAGAAATATCTACACGGTACACAATTTAATTATTCACAATCAACACTAATAAAACACGACTTGAAGTCTATGATTTTATGACGTTTACATAGCCTACCCTTTGAGCTGTTGTGTTAAGCAATTTTGGTGTTAAATAAAGTATAATCTATCCACAGTAATAGACAAACAAAGCCACCAAACCAAGACATTCAGTATGTGAAGTCCAGTCAATCATGAATACACATAAAAATCAAACCATAGGCCATAGACCGATCATCAAGACCATCACTTTAGTTTACAAATGTTTCCAGCCGTTTCTTCGACGATTGTCACAGTAGAGAAGTCCTGGACTAGCACAATATAGTGTGTTCGAGGTACATCGAGCAGTTTGGAGACAAAATGGCTTCCTTGTTATTTCATATTTATTTATTTATAATGTGCTTACGTTCTTACTGTGCAGAATAAACAGTTTTTCTTTTTTCGAAGCCAACAGCTACTAAACTTATATAAAAGTGACAGAAAGCTCTTCAACACCGCGGCGGAATGACAAAAAGCTCATCTAAACTATTTGATAATAACATAAAATTTTATAAACATCTCGATGGCCGTCACCGAAATGTTTTCAATTAACATGAGTATAAAATACACTCGAATTTAATTTGTTTACTTCGGGCTACCAATAAAAGTTATAAACAAGAAACTTTAAGTGTGGCTTTAGTGGAGTTAGCCAATCTTGTTATCGTAGAAACGGTTTAGAGTTACTTAAACTGTGATAATAGTCGTTGCATTGAACTTAGTTTTATGATTGATTTTGGAATTTGATGAAAGCTGCTGGTAGGGATCATAAATTCAAAGTTCAAAGCACTTGATTGTAAAAGGAGCAACAGATATTAGTCGGTTCTTGAGTTTAGCATCATCATCTTCCTACCTTGGCTCATTTTATTTGGGGTCGGCACAACATTATATTAAGTAAGCTTGCAAGCTAAGGGCGAATTCCACCTCAAATACTGCATGCAATCAAAATATTTGACTTGTCTTGAAGAGCTGACAGTATCATCTGTCATAGCTATGGAATATTGGTATCGGACAGCTCTTGAAAGCGGTTTAAGTGAGCCTATTGCGTTCAGTACCTTTAGTGAAATATGCCCTAACCTTGCAAGTGCCACAAGACTTAAAGCCAAGCACGACTTACTAAAACTTTGTCTATTTAGATTACCTGTTACAATGACACTGTTTATTGGCTTCAATATTTACTAAGAACTTTAAAACAACACATTCACACATATTTCGGTAGCACACTTACCCGTTAAGATAAAATAGACAATAAAAAACTTTCTTCAATCCATTAAAACATCCGAATGTCAATCAACATTCGAAAAACAAATTTTAGTAATATCGACTAAGATATCGTTATAAAACGTATCGATACAATTCGATGTTCGATTCGAATTTGTCATTTCGATTTTACAGTGTCTATTAAAATTATCTAAATAACGCTTTTTTATTCGTCGTTTGGTTGCCTACCGTTTTGAGTTTATTGCACGATAAAAGTTCCGTGGGAATTTTATTAAGTATATGCCTAATAACGATTTTAGAACCTAACTAATGGAACGAGATTTTTATTTGATTTCGACAAAAAATTATAATAAATCAAACGGTGACATGTCGGAGTGGATTGTCCGAGTTTTAGAGTTTTAATGGCATTATTTTTATAGTAACGTTATTTGATAGATATATTATGTTGTAAGTCAATAAAATCAATGTTTTATTTGTTTATTTAAGTAACTGTATCGTGGATGCGTCGTCATGCTCCGTTTCTTTCGAGCAGGATTTTAAGCAGTTTTAACAAGCTATGTTGAATCTCGTGATAATTAGATTATATAAACACTCATTACAATTAATTACATGATATGTTTTTTATATTTTTACGAAAGAAAACCAAGATGATAATTTTTCACCAACTTGCCTCACTGTAATTACTTAGCTACCTGCATAAAATACACATTCATAAAAACTTTACAGGGTCGGACTCGGCTAACGGTCTGTAAGCATCGGACTACATTTGTAGTTCCTGCCCGCTGCGGTCGCGGCTTTCGGCGGCCGCGGCGTTTCTAAAAGGGGTAGATTTGACGCGAGGTTCACACACCCCTACTACGGAAACGAGAATCGACTAAAATTCAAAACTATCGTATTACAGAAATCGTAACAAATCGGCATAGTGCCGGGCGCAGCGGGCGGTGTGTAGTGTTTGTTTGCAAATAAACACCCGGCCGATCCCCGGGGCGAGTGGGGCCAGTGGACAATGGTTGGGCAAACCCGGTTGCACAATACCAACCAGCGGGTTGCCGGCTACGTGTCGCGCACGCCGTGGTTTCTCATGTGAAATAGGAAATAAATATTTTTTTCGACTGTGATATCCGAGGGACGAAAGGTGAGTTTGTGTAGTAATTATCGTGCTTGAGATATGATTATTACGAAATATAAAAAGTAAAATTACAACATGTGAGCAAAGGTATACTGTATATTTCTGGGATGTATTTTTGAAACTGTTTCCTTATATTTTAAACATAATATTTTATGTTTCTATTATTCCATATTCCATTGACGTAAAAATGGACCGAATGCACCTACTTAAAGACATTGGGTATACCTATTTATGAGGATTTTCCTCTTTCTACAAAGACAAAACTTAAGTTTATGGTATCCCTGGGTCTTGAATAAATATTATTAAAATAAATTTAACTCAAAGCATATATAAGATTTTAAACTATCATGGTCACTAACATTATTACTTAGACAGGAAACGGGATATTTACCATGTTTACTATTTTTGACGAGTTCCCGATATTTCGGCGCTGTTGCAAGCACCATGATCACGGATAAACTGAAGTTATTGCGGGTGGGTGGGTGTCATGGTAAATATCCCGTTTCCTGTCAAAGCATATAATTCAATGTAACCATTAACAAAAAATAATAATAACCAGAAATTAAATTTGTACTTAGATTAAACCTGAAATCAAAATACTATTTGTTTATATTATGTAGTAGCGTCTCTTAAATACCAAAATTACTACTTACCTACATGAATAACCATAACATAACCATAAGTCCTCTCATCAGACTAATACTACCGAAATGTACACTAGGTATATTTGGTTTATTTATTATTTCTGCTGCTACTAACTTGATCAAAAAAGGGTTTATTAGGAAATACCTGACATAATGAAGAAACATTTGATTTAACAAATAAAAACAAGTGTAACAAATACGGAACATTAGATAAATGAAACCGAAAAAGAAATTATGAACAGAACAAAACAAAAACAATACGTAAGTGTACTAAAAATCAACAATAATTAAAAACAAAACTACACTCATTGACTGAAACAACAACTTGACATCGAATGCATTCGCCCACTCGAAATAATCGGAATAAAACACTCATGTTTGTTTACACAACAGTCAGGGACCTACCCTTTATAACAAAAAAATAGAATGAAAAACATTTACAAGTGTATGACAACTCTATTCAAGCGATTATAACAATTCGACTAAACAAAAGTTGTGCACAATAGTGTTGGGACACGGACCATGGTACGGTACACTGAATAGTCGATTGTTGAGCTTAGTCGATATTAGTGTGTCGCGATGCGCGAAATCGCATTATTTTGCTAGTTTCGCGTGTTCATTGTCGGGATCATTGTGGTGTGCTTGTGGGGAATTTATAATTTTTATTTGAATAAAAAACGTGTTGGGGTGCCGTTGGATATAAACGGGCTTGTTATGTTGTTCTGTTTGTTATTTACAAGCTAAGTAAGAATGAAGTTTTCTCAAATGTTCCAGCGTCGCAGAACAAACATTCTGAGGTCGCTTTTAAGAAACACTTTCGAGTGGTGAAAAAACGGGGGGGATGATATAGAAAAAAATAAAACCGTGAAATATTAATAATTAACCATTCTCAGAGAACCAGAGTTCAAGTTTCCTGAAGTAGGTCAATAATTAACATCCCGAATTAAAAATAAATAGCTGTAGGTGAATTATTTATAGCGAAATAAGCAAGATTCGAATATGTATAGCTACAGCTTGTAGCCAGAAATAGTCAAACAAGTCTTACAAAAAAATTAGCTACAGTGAATAATAATTTACCAAAACATGCACACGGAATAATTCTACATCCAACGGTCTCACCGCAGTATAATATAGTCGTCACCATTACAAAGGAAGGCACACAATATAATTGTCATCATTCATTTGTCAACATCCCTTACAATGCGGGGATGCAACCGACCTTATTACAACGCCATAGAACTGACTTATGGCAGTCATAGAAAAAACCAGCTTCCGCTTGTGGCATCTGCCACAACAATACGTTTATAGGTCAAATGCTTTCGTAAACAGGGATTGTTCGGGCTCTATCGTGTAGTTTTCGGTTTCTGGGTTTCTATAGACACGTTTCTTATTCAGTTTCTTGCATAGCTTTTGCATCATGACGTAATCCAAATGTGGGTCATTTGTAAAACACCTCTATTCACAATATCAACATAGACAAACTTGCTTGTTGTCTGTTTACACGATAAAGACGTTATAATATATTATCTACTGACAATTTAGACAATTTGTTAGCACTGACTTAAGTTAATACTAATTAGGACAACATGTTTGATAAGCTGATTCCCGGACTTAAAGTCAATATATTGATTATTAGTGGTATATTTTCAATAATATTTATATTGTCCCGTACAAATGACTAATCCGAATTCGATTGCCTCAGGAGTTCGGACAAATGAACAAGTCTAAAAGAACGTGGTCGCCAGTCTTCGGACAATCTTGTTCTGTTTCATGGTTAGATTTCATTAAAACTACTTGTAGCGTAATAAATGCATCGGTAATGCATCGAGTAGAGTCTTTCGAGCACCCAAAACCGGGCTAACGTCCAAGTGTAATTGCGCCATTAATCTTAATTAAGGGTGGAACATAATATGCACACAGTTTAATTCCGAATTTCGTTCCGAGTTTCGTATTTAAATCCGGAACTTTACAACCGCTGCAATGAGTATTTTAACAGAATGTATTAATTTTATAATAAGTATTCGTTCATGTAATATTTTTCGCGCCGTAATTTAAGCCGGTGTAAATTATTTAACTATGACAATCTGATTGTTATTAAAATGGCCTCGACGAGCGATGATACTTAAATATGGGATAAGTTTAAAGGAATTGGGTTTTTCTTGCAGCCACCATGTTTTGGAAGCTATTATAACGACTTTGAAATAGTATTTTTGAAAAGCTCACCGTAATACGTACAGTCCCATTTCATATTTGTCAATATAATGAAAGAACATAATTAAAGTTTTCGTTCTTCATAAAAGCATACACAAATTGAACCGAATGTTTAAAACTTGCGTTAACTGTAAAGTTACTGACTGTTCTATTTTACTTGGTCCTTAATACGTATCATCTTCTGTCCAGAATGTCGCAGAGTCTCAACACATTACCGTACAAAAGAGACAAATAGTAGACAAGAATATTGCAGAGCATCAAGGTTCAAGTTTGATACTCTCACCCTTGTAACTGCTAAAAGAACTTATAAACAAGACAAAAGCAGTAAATAAATGAATCACTCATCTAGAGAGCAGTACCGCAGCACCCAACACAGCATAGACACGTACTTAGTGAAGAAGTAAGCAGTTTGATGCGAATGGCGCATAGTGATAACTGCTTGATAAACGTGATGATAAAGTAGCATTGTTTTACGTGTAACGGCCTCCGAGTTTATCACGGAGAGGTGACTAACGCGGCTGTTACTGATGTTTGGCCGATAAAGACGCAGAGCTAGGGCGAATTGATGTGCCAGTGGGTGTATCTTAAGTGAATGTATGTATGTGTAGTACGTGGGAACTGAATGTGGTGGTAAAGAGGGGGCTTCAAGGCTGGTGGCAGAATTGGAGTTGGTTGGTTAATGGTGGTACTGAAGATAAAATGGAAAAAGGAGATGGAAACGAAATGTCTTTGTTAATCGTTTCAACATTGAGAGAGCTACATGGGCTGTTCAAATTGATGGCATTTAGCCGCTTTTCGAAGACAATTGCTAATGTTTGCATTTACACCCTGCAACTCAATTAGGAACACAATACATCAGCAAACAACACAATTTTTTACAACTGCACCATCATCAACTGCCTAGCCTTTTCCCAACTATGTTACGGTCGACTTCAAGTCTAACTGAAAACCAGTATTTTACATGGAGCGACTGCCTATCTGGCCTTCACAACCCAGTTAGTAGTAGGTAATGCTTACACCTTCGTAAGACTGACAGTGACTTTCGGGCCACTGAATACCTGTAACGACTGTCAAATACCTACTATTGACAGCCGGGACCAACAGCTTAACGTGCTTTCCGAGGCACGGAGGAAACTCGGAAAGCGGTACGTAAGGGGACCCATCCACGGACCAACCTAGGCAAGCGCGGCTTAACCTGAACGTCGATTATTATTTACCACTCAAAATATACGTCCTGTTCCGTGACTACCCATTATTTTGTCACCAGAGCATCATAATTGAATGCAGCCGGGGTCGCCAGTCAGCTCATAGAATTTTGGAAAGATAATTGTCAATTTTCTGTCAATCGACACCAACCGCGGTCGGATGCAGTGACGTAAATAATTCAGTGTCCACCAATTAAAAGGGTGCATCGCCAAACTATAAAATTCCGTAAAGTTTTAATGAGTGACCGTTTTTTGTTTTACATACACGAAAAAATAGGCGTAAACGTTCGTTGGTAGTGTTTTGTTTGGGATTTACAGATTATTGTATTTTCTTTATGGTTTTATTCGATATGTTGTTTTAAAAAGATAACTTTTACGCAAGCTATTTTATGAAAGCCTTTCACTATGAGCGTTTGTAAAATGTTACGTCATACTCGTAATGTCTTGGTACATTTGACGGCACGGTTGGCGCATTGGCTGATGTGCTGCGTGTCGCGGGTTCGATTCAATCATGGAAGAAATAATTGTATGGCTTACGGGTAGTTGTTCCGGGTCTGGCTGTTCGTTTATGTGAGTTTAAATGTTTGTAAACGCACCCACGATACAGGAGAAATGCCTAATGTGAAGCTGCGGGCAGCCAGGATGTGCTTTGAAATCAAAACTTCAGAACGGGTGTCCTTCTCTTCTTCTTCTTTTCTGGCTCCTGAAATACAGGTACTCTAACCTAGCTCTGAAGCCAGGGTCTCACATTTTTCTGTACCCTGTTTTTATGGCAATAAAGAAATTTATTATTATTTATTTATTACTTATTCGGTTATAGCAGAAAAGTTCAAACAAATTAGTTCACTTACAATGACGTCATGTAAAATATTACTGTTTAATCAAAGTGTTTTATCAAAAAAAGCGTTTTACGATTAAGGAAAACGCGAAGAGTTCCGTTCTATTTTATTCTTTTTCCTATCATTGTCCTATATAAAACCGTGTCGTTAGTAACAATACAAGAACAATTTTAAAAGGAATTTAAATAAATTTATACGAGCTTAGGTACAGGACAATGTATAATTAGAAATGAAGTCTTGAAATTCTTTGTGAAACGGTACATCGTATTTTCCCACATCACAGGGAAACTACTAAATAATAGCAAATACCTACAGTCTTAATTCAACCTTTAATAAATTCTATATTTCAGCATCTACTTCAGAATCATCATCATCATTCCAGCCGAAAGACGTCGACTGCTGGACATAGGCCTCCCCCAAAGGGAGGGTTTTGCCATAATCGCCACGCTTGGCAGGCGGGTTGGCAATCGCAGAACGGTTGTTACAAAAAGCACAGAGAACGCTGCTGCCCATTCTCTGGTAAGTCCCTTAGTCGCCTCTTACAAATAACAAAGCCTCGGAATCGTAACCATTGCATTAAAGAAATTCATCATAACAGCGATATATCATCTGCCTAGCCTTTTCCCAACTATGTTGGGGTCGGCTTCCAGTCTTACCGGATGCAGCTGAATACCAGTATTTTTACATGGAACAACTGTCTATCTGACCTCCACAACCCAGCTAGTCCTGGGTAATACGATACCCCTTGGTAAGACTGGTTGTCAGATTTTTTGGGCCACTGACTACCTGTAACGTCTGTCAAAGATCTACAAATGACAGCCGGGACCAACGGCTTAACGTGCTTTCTGAGGCACAGAGAAAACTCAGAATGTAATGGGTGGTCACCCATCCACAGACCAACCTAGGCAAGCACGGCTTAACCTAAAGAACGTTCCGAGCTGCTCATAACAGCGATATAAGCATAAGCATAATCAGCCTATAATGTTCCCACTGTTGGGACACAGGCCTCCTCTATATGAGAGGGAATGGGTTATAATCCACCACGGGGGCCCCAGTGCGGGTTAGTAGATGTCACATGTCTTCCAATTTTTTCTAGGACATGCCAGTTTCCTCACGATGTTTTCCTTCACCGTTTTGAGAACAGTGGTAATGAAATAAATTACACAAAGTAATGCGCCTGCCTGGGTTCGAACCTACGACTTACTGCAGCATATAGTAGTAACTTAACTTACTGCAGTATATATGCATATATCATTTATAACAGCGATATATTTGACAGAAATTTTCGACGTTGCCATCTTTCAGAACGCACCCTCTTAGACCAAACCACGTTAGCCATTTCTAGCAGAACAGATCTTTGTAACTCTCACGCACAAGAAATGTGAGCCACACAAAGTCTGCGCACTTTGACCGATAGCTTATCGCGAGAGGTTGCCCCTACATAGCTGTTTGGTAAATACATACATACATAGTACATACGTTCTGGTCCATCGATCTATTTACTACAACCACTACCATTGCTATTTTTGTATGGCGCCCGGAATGGTATGCTGAGGAGGAACGACGTGAGAACCGTCACTGCAACAGCTTGACCAAAAAATAAAAAAACGGTTGAGGAGTAGTAAAATTGAAATAATCATACCTATCATCATCCGCCACATAAACTACACCCAATGCTGGGCAAAAAGCGGTCTTCTGCATGTGCTCACCTAAACTCATACAATTATAACAGAAAAGGAAAATATTAAGATCCTATTAAACAATCATTAATAAGCTAAAAAAACCTCTAGTAGATGATTTCGCACACAAAAATGCGCACGATTAAAATTATTTGAACATTACTCGGATGACTAGTCATAATAAGAGATGATCATTAATTAATTTGTTGATAAGGCCTTGGTTTGAGGCAGCAATGATGTTCTAAGATTTAAATACCTCGTAACACATTATTAGACTGATTTTCTTCTCTAGTGTAACGTTTCTCATAATTCGAACCGATACAGTTAGTAAAAATAGCTCACAATATATCAAAAGTATTTGCAAAAGCCAGAAAAAAAAATCAGTCCGTCAATTTCAGTCCACAGTTGAACATAGGACTCCCAAGCTTCGCTACAACAGCCTGTCATTTACATTCCGCATTCGATTCATCTACCCTCAGGGCATCTAGGGGTGTTCCACGCTACGCTTGACGATACGAGCTCTCCACGTCAGAAAGGGAAACTTAGCTCATGCATAAATCCAATAGTGCAGACAATTTGACCCTCCGTAGCATGCACAGTTTTAAGCTTTCACGGTTTATAACTACTAAAGTTACACTTTTACTTACGGGATATCTTCAGTCATCCCGCGATCGTGGCGCTTGCAACAGGCAGCGTCGATATATCGGGAGCTGAGAATAATGGATAATCACTGAAGATATCCCGTAAGTGACAGTGTAAGCCTACGTGGCATGTTCTAATTTTAACCAAATTCACGTTATAACAGAAAGATGCTGCAACCTCCTGACATTGTCTCGTTACTTAGACATTCCAATCAGATAGGAATTATTAGTTAGTATGTCATATAGTACACATTCACAGAACGAAGTGCCGGGGGGTCACACAAGTGGATGAAAAAGATTAAGATTGTACGCCGAGATAAGCGAATATTTACGGACATAGAATTTAAACTGCCCAAATTAACATTTATGTATGACAAATATGTCATATCTTCCAGTGGGTGTCGTTTAGGAACTGCGATTGAGGAGATAGGAACATCCACCTGTTCACAAGTTATCTTTTATTACTAGGGATCTGTTGACTTGTTTTGGCAATGCCCTAACAAAACTATTCTGCACCGTTTGTTTTACTACAATTTAGCTTATAATATATCGACGACAAATCTGGGACGACGTTTCTGTTAGTCTCTTACACCGAAAATATTACTGAAAGCCGTTGAGTTGCTAACCTTCATGAACAAAACATTTCAAACATTACCCGCTTAATTGGGAACCACATTCTCTCTTCAGAACATTTCTGAGGAAAACCGGCAAAATTTACTGTGTTTATTTATAACTATACATATCAAGTCTTATGATTTAATACCAGTTTCTTTAAACAGTAGGTACAAACTTCTCATTCATTTTACACTCGGACGTGTAGTGAGATTTCTGTCATCAATGATATTGGCCCTTATCAAAGTCGTATGTCCAAAGACTCGAAACTTAATCACGCGCAGTTATAGTATTGATTTTACGAATGTTTATATAAATATTTATATTACCTAGAAAGACATTTCTGCCTACTCACACGTCTACAACTCATGCGCAGGGTGATAAGCAGCTGATATATATTCTATATTTGGCAGAGGAATCTCGTCCATTAAGAAAATAGAACTATATGATAACCGATCTTAAAATAGGTAACCTATCATGTTATCGTCGTTGAACTTCTGCTGATCGCCAAAATACTCGGCCCTGTGGTCTGATGCAGTCTGACCCTTCATACATACTTAAGTAGTGCGCAAAACATTATCGGCTAAACTTTACACGAATTATTGATGCGAGGGCGAGTGTTAAGCTGTAGCCACAGCGCACGCTATGCTTGAACAAGGAAATGCAACTTTATGTTGGTTTATGAATATTTAATCTTACTACAATTGTAACTAAGGCTATGGTTTCACAAGGAAAACATATCCAGGCACAGAAGAACACAAAGCAAGATGAGAACAATCCGGTAAAAGTTGCATAATGCTCAGCCCCCGTTCAGTCAACTTTGATGTAACTTTGTTCAATTAACTGTAACTTGTCAACAACAAATTTCGATATAAACAGATAATATTAACTAAAAGCACTGTATGAAATACAGCAATCACAGCATGATGCTCGGATAGCCACCGATCGCATCAACGTCGGCGAACACATTTGTATTAGATTGCAGTCGCGCTCTATCGAGTTCCAGCACCAGCAGTGTGCACATAGCCTATTCGACCGATAAGTGTTCGAGGCCCGCTGACCCGGACGCGAACGATAACTTCGTCTGCGCGGCGCGTGAAAACACTGTTTATGTTTACTGCTACTCTCGTGCCCGATTCCGGATGCTGTGATGGGTGGCACGCGAGCGTATGGATCATCTTAACACCTTTCGTCTTAGATGCCTTGGTGTATTTACTTGCTCCGTTGTTGTAAGTCATTGAGGTCCAGAGTCTATGCATGTCTAGCTGGGAGAGCTGTGATATCGGTAGACTCTTGACTTTCGCCCCTCGATTGATTACACCGTTATAAAAACCTCTAAGTTTTCCTTCTAAAACTAGAATTGTTCTGTTATGTTACTATTACTCCTAACGAATGTCTAGTTTTACCTATAAAAAATCGATACTGTATCTAGATTTTCTTATTCGTCTTAGATTTATTATTGTGCCTAATCTATTTGAACTTTGCTCGGTTCATTTAGGTCTAGGGTTGCACGTGTAGCTGTGAGAGCAGAGCCGTACTTTTGATTTTTTGTTGTTAGTAATATATTACTGGTGTACTGATGTAGAGTTTTAAGGTAAACGCACATTTATCAGAGGAAAGAAGCGAAGAAGCCGAAAAAATCGAATTTTATAATTATTTGTATGAAATCCTATATAACCTCGCACACATATCCGCGCCGAATCCGACTAATAGATAACGCTATACGTATGATAGAACGTTTCGTCCGGCGCGGTCGACTCCTTCGGCGTGGACAAGTGTGCGCTCACCTTTAAACTACCTAATTTTACTGCTACCGATACACATTACCGTTTTCATTGTCATCTCATCATCATCCTACCTTTATTCAATGCCGGTACTTTGATATTCGAATTGTGATAGACACTTACTCATTGCAAGCCATACAACAATCACTAGTTTCACATAAAATAAAGCTTTCTATAAAATAAATTAACATCTCTTTTATTTCTACAACAGAATATTGCAGTTATAAATAACCACAAATAAAATGCACAGTACTTATGCAGATTACAAATGCGGGTGGAATTTATTGGGGTCTGATTGCAGGTCCCATGAAGTGTGTCACCTTTGGACCCTTGGGGAACTGACCTGATGACCAATAATCGCGGTAGTAACTACTTTTAAGTTTTTTAAACGTTTTAGCAAGTTTTCTCTTCTTTGGAGTTGTAAAGTTCTTACTGGTTATCGATATGTACGATGTATATTAAGTAACTTTCGTTAATTCATGGAGAATTATAGTTTAATTACATTCTAATAGATCATGGGACTTGTATGCTTGAATTTTAATCTGGTTTACCTGTCCTAGCCTTCTCCTAAACGGTATCATCATCGAAAATTATCCGGGTAACAGCCTTTTGCCACCTTAAGTTAAGACTAAACTTGCTTAGTTTTCCTACCACCTAATAAAAGATGACTGATTTGTTAAAACACAGAATCAAGCTGGTGTCAGAAACCCAAGTTCCCAAGTGAAAGTTTTCAAAACAATATATCGTATGTATTGTTACCTACCAGTGGCGAAGCAGTCAGTATTCTATAGACAAATAATATAATCACATTAAAGATATGTAAGCATACTCCGGCATCCCTCTTACAAAAATTGACCCTTCTCTACTGTTACCTACTGCTACAATAGCCGATCCACTTGTATTATTTCTTTTAGCATTCTGTTCCCTGTGAGAATCCAACTGGAAAGATAACTAATTGTTGTTTTTGACCGAAACATCAGCATGTAACAGTGTTATGAAACTTCAATGTATATCATATCCCCTTAACATATCACTTGCCGAAAACAAAGCACTTCATATTCCGTTATGTTAAGATATCCGAACATGCAGTTCTGAGGTTGTTGACTACTGAGAGCTTAGCGAACCCTAAGCTATGTTTTGAACAAAAATGTTTACCCTTCACTTCAGAGATATTCATCTGCTCAAAAAAGGCATAATATACTTGCTTTGTGGAGCATATAAACTAAAGTTCCGATAGAGGTTTAGACCTCGAGAAAACAGGTAGGTACAGTTGAGGTGTTTTTAACAGAATGATAAAATGAGCCAGTCAAGTCGTAATCGCAAGTTCCAACTCTAAAACAAACATTATTATAAATAAGAAATTACTTTATAATTACTGATCTGAAATGCCGCGTTCAGATAAGTATTACATGCGAATATAATGACTCAAAAAGGCCGATTATCGCTTCACTTACGAGTTTATTACTGAGAGCATTATAGTGTCGAGTATTACTTAGCAAATATCGCTGTTTTAAAACATTCGTTTTGCAACGGATAGACAGGTTCGTACTCATGACTTCTACTTTTTAAAGATGGTGGTGAATGAATAATATTGTCGGGCGTTATTGTAATCTTTTTTTTTGCAACAATACTTTTTTGGCTGGATGAACTTTGATTCTCCTACTAATTTACTTTTACTTTTTGTTCTTCTGAAGGTATTTTACTGTAAATACAATTTTAGTTACCGCGACTCGAGGAATTCAATTTAGCTTTCTTAACGATTAGATCTACACCATCACACGGAAGAAACTCGAAGATTAAACATATGATACAAAAACATAAGTACTTACTCAAATAGACACGTCCCTAAAAGTGCTTTCAAAATCCTAAAACTGTTTCTAAACGTGTAATATTAGTAAAGCAATATAGCATCACTTCTGCTTTCAGTGCACCGCTGTCTAACACTGGACCGTCGCAAGCGCCGCTGTGTGAACTGAAACACAATGCTGCCCCGCTCCCATACGATAGCAATCGTGAATAAACCCAGTGGAGCGATTCTTGATGCCGCGCTTTAGAGATGGATTAAGTTTAGCGTTAGCTAGATATAAGGCTAAAACTTCGCGCCATATAATTTACGCGTTAGTGCTAAAAGTTCGACTTTGTGCCCCAACCGCTCGCAAGTCAGACAGATTTGCATATAAGAAAGACTATAAAGGTGTCAAGTGCGCAAATACTCGTAAAATGGATTCTGGATTTGATTCCGGTTGATGGCAAAGGGCTCGCTCCTATTACATGAGGCTTTCAAACATGTAGGCGACATTGGGTGTTCCATTGAAGATTACAAGCGCGTTGTTTATCTTGCGATATGATTTTTAAAAATGTATACAATATTATTTTTAGTATACGCGAAACCTGAATATAGTTTGTTCAGAATAAGTAACTGAATCGATTCCAATAATTTTTAAACCATGTTATGTTATATTTTTTCCCAAAAATATTAAAAGAAGTTAAAAGTTGGATACCGAGCGACTTTGAGTACCTATCGCAATAATTTAGGTACCTACTGCCAAATTATTATTATCAATGAGGTCAAGACCACGCTGGAGGCGCGCGCTGCGTGGTGACCGCGTTTTTGTGCGGACAACTAGATAACAGAACAAGCTTATAACTTTGTGATTTTTCATGATACGGTTTTGAAATTTTGTACATAGATTCTTTACATAAAAATACTAGACACGTGTATCAGGTTTCGCATATACTAAAACTAATGTTGTACAAGAGGATTAAACTACTTGACCTACATATTATGTATTACAAACGTAGCCCTGATTGCTTTTTTCACAAAAGATTTTGGTTATCTTGCTGAAATTTTTTAAAATGTGTAACCTAACCTAACATTCATAAAAGCCTTATAAAAGGTGTGTTCTCACGAGTTTCCGACATGACACAGCAGAGGAGGAGGAAAACCATGAAAATGACTGGAATGCGTCGGTTGAAGTTGAGGAGATAATTACAATCACAAAGCCAGAGTCTTCTCACTAGACCATTACTTATAATAATCCGTTTCCCCTATTACCTTCAAGTTGGAAACCCACAAAAGAAGCTATTATAATAGGCATACACATACCACACAGTCAACGTATTACCGAATACCATAAATAAGTAGGATGCACAAACTTACAGACATAACTCTTGGACCTGGATGTCTAAAATCACTTCTTTATCAGACCGTATCTTCATAAACTTGACAAATATATTTGCACCTAAAATAGTGAGCAAAGGACTTTGTAGACTTAAGAATAGAGTTGAAAATGGGGCAGCAAATAGTTGTTGGGATGTATTAAAAGAATTAAAATGATTTTCCCGCCGGAAGCTCGCGTGACGTCACGGTGTGCGCACGCGCTGGCCGGCGGATTAGCGCGATCAAACTCCTTTGGAACACGCGAACAGTAATTGATTTTTTTCCCGCTGGCCAAGGGTGGGAACGCTATAGATACCTGGAAGTAAGGGCATAATTACACCCTTCAACGTGGTCGTTGAAAAGTCTAATGAAATACTGACCGCTCTATGATTAGGATTATAAATGACGTAACACTGGTTGCACATAACACCTATTCTTTCATTCTTACGTGACGGCAAATGTATATTACAACACTTGAAAAAAGTAAGGATAAAAAAACTGAACATGTATTTTAATAATTTATGAAACACTAGCTTTAGCCCGCGGCTTCGCTCGCGTTAATTTAGAATTTGACAATCAATTCGGGTTGTACTTTGCTTTTAATAATATAACTCAATGTTAATTCACACGAAAGACACGTGGCGCAAGCTATTATCATAAGAACGTTTAATGTTGTTTTCCTCGGGACCAGTACTTTTTTCGGGATGAAAGGTACCCTATGTCCGTTTCTGTACACCTGACAACGTATATGCAAAATTTCAGGATGAACGGTTTAGTGGTTTAGGCGTGAAGAGTTAACAAACAAACTTACTCTTTTGCATTTATAATATTAGTATGGATCCTTATGCGCATTAGTGCGGTATGTTATCGCCCCAAATCGATAAGCTGTTGCTCCGACAAAACATTCATAGAGGAAAAAAGTAAATACAGGAAACCAGTAACAAAAATCACTATTACATTAAATTCTTCTGCATCATAACTGAATCACAAAATTATGTTAAAAAAAATCGTTTACAAACGTCTACTAGGATCTCTGCTTACGACAAAAACGTTGGACTCGTCATCACGTTCCTACAAAGTGTTCATATCTCGAGCATACAATGTTTGGACATTGTTTATATTTGTTTTCGATAACGTAATGGCTGGTAAAATTTAATTTAACATTACTTATCTTCCGTGGATTTTGTAGACGTAAGACGTCGGTAGAATCAACCGAATATTATGAGTAACAACTAACAGTGTCTTTATACTGTAGCAGTAAGGGTGGTTTTCGTAGTGCAAATGCTTTCATTGATTTGCGGTTAGCTGTACTTACTTATCTTTGCTAATGAGTGGTTAGGGCTACAAATCTTATGGCACAACATAATAAATGCTGTATTTGTATACTGTTTTAACCATGTTTTTCTAGAAGAGGATTTCTAACATCCAATATCGTCGGGAATATTGCAAATCTGCAAATCTACCATACGTAAAGTGCGCGTATCTTTACTACGAGTAGGTTTACAGGGGAAGTCTACAAGTTTTTTTTTTTTTTGTCTTCGGTTTTTGAACTAATGTTTACATGAATAGTAACAATTCATGTGTTCTATGTATTGTTAACAGTAGAAATCTATTAAATTCATTAATTTAGTCGCTACGACAATGCGTAATTGAAATTGGCTATATTTTTCAGGTACGCGGAATTATCCAATGCTAGTTCCGCGGATTTGCACTATCCCAGACGATATGTTAAAAGCTACCACTATGTTTCTATGACCTAGAGTTTTCAACATATTTCCCGATGTCATCGGCCATTGTTAACTAAGTACTCGTACAAAGCCAAATCTTCCTTGACTAATAAGCAGCTAATTCGGTATGTTTCTTTTACCATTTCAAACACAGCATGGTAAACAAATAAAACGTACTTCTTGGCATTACAGCAATAACTTGTATAAACCAATCACACAAATACAAACTGTATCACGACAACACTAAGTCGACTTTCCCCTATGCGACAACAAACTCCAGCTCATATAATATAAACGTGATGAAGCCACTGTATTTTCCCATGGATAGCCGAAAAACCATAAAAATATATCTAAATTTCATAAACACGGAGATTCTGGTGATAAAACACCATGGGAGCCGGTTATTATCCATAAAAGGCAAAGATTATTATTGACCGTTATCTTTTTGATAAAGATATTCCGATTCAATGTTTGTTACTTGATACAAAGTAGGTATAACTTGAAATCAAGTCTTTCATGTTTATTTTGCTGTAAGAGTAAAGAAGAACTGGAACTCTTTTGAAGATAATCCGCTACGAACTGCAGTCGGAGTGCAAACCCCATAAGCCAGAGAACCAATGATCGCCGTGAAGGACTTTGTTTTAAATTTTAACACTCCTTTGTCACTTGCAATTGTTGACAAATACAATGCAGTAGGTAAGCTAGTACATGCTCAAAAACTAAAAAAAATCACTTCAGTCATGACTAAACAATCATAAAAGGCAGCAGGAAGCATCAGCTATAAGCTAAATTCCCTCAATAATACAAATAATTGCAGTTGCCCATTAAAAACAACAATACAGGCATATCCACGTCAACAGGTTACCTGCAGCATCATCACAGCATAATGCTATTCATCATATCAGAATAATTAGGTATTCAGTAGGATTGCATAATGCTCGTACGTGTATCTCATATACACAGTAACGTAGTACTGAGTAATATCGTGGGCGGAAGCTCTCCACACTGCACGCACTGGGCGAACGGCCTTTTTAATTAACATAATCATGGATTTCATTAACCTCTGATTAAAAAGAATCAAAGTCAAAATCATCTTTGGTCTAGTGGCCGCAAGCAAAAAAAAATGCTCAGGGCGTCCGGCCCGAAGACTCTCACAGATATTTCGGTATGATGATGCCATCTAGCCGACTGCATTCGATAGCTTACTGGGGTAGTTGTAGAGAGCTTCGTTAAACATAGTAGTCGACTAACATAGAAGTATTTGAAGAAGAAGAAGACATGCTGCGCCGACCCCAAATGAATTGGGCTAGGGGCAGGAGAACGATGAACGAAGATAGTACTCGTAGGTATCGATCACAGTGTACCTAACTAGATGAATTGATTCAGAAACATATATCCTTCTATTAGGCTACCAACGTATCTCTCTCAACGATTTCCATCTCCTTTGCCACTAGCGTGAAGAAATCACGTTACGTCGAAAAACTATCAGTTTACAAGATATAAGATGAGATATGTAAATCAGTGATCTAATCGCTACCAGTGACAGTATCAGTTACAATATATTATTAGCCATCGGTATAATTATGTTGTATATTTGTATGTCAAAGTGAAACGCTTCAGATTAATTCAACGGTTCTTCTTCAGAACTAAATCTATCTACATACTATTGGAAGTTTGCATGGCCACTTATACAAAGAACTGAAGACAACAAACAAATAATGGAAACGATTATAATAATATTATTGTCCAAAAACATTAGAGTTACGAAAGAAGTAATAATAGAAGTTTGCTATGAACTATAATATGTACGTTAGTTTATACGTAGTAAACAGAAGAGCCTGTAGCCAATAGATTATGGGGTCTATCAAGATATAGGTCGAGAGACAGTATTCGACTAAGATTTTTCTACGTTTACAGCTAAGTTGCGCCACAGCTCCACTTTATCAGTCTGAATAACAGGTTCAAGTTGAGTGTCGGGTAAATACTGAAGGATTTACCACTAAATTATTACGAAGGTGTTATAAGCTTGCAAATAGAGCGCGGGAACGAAATTTCAAGATTTCGCTGCGTCAGATAGAAGCTTGAATGAAATTCTAGAAAATGTACAGACGCCAGCACACCAAGCTACCCGAAACTCTCAAATTTTAACAATCAACCTTGAACTTAATGGTTTAGTGATAAAGTTGAAAAACTATCAAAGAAATACAGATTTTAGTAGCTTGATGTGGTGGCGTCTGTACACGCAATTTAGACCATTTAAATATTATTCAAAGCATATTTACTTGATTTTTAGAGAGTGTTGCATCTGGCATATTTTCTAAACGCATTCTACGCGTTTTTTTTTTTGCCCTATTTGGCAAAAAGGCCTCCCTTCTTTCTTTCCAATACCCTCTACTCTGGGATAGACCAACCCTGACTGAATAAAAATGTATTGTACTATTCACTACTTTAATACTGTTATGATGGTGACAAACAAACTGACATGCAACATATCACCGAAAGAGAATAAGAAGAAAAATATTAAAAAACTGGTTTGAAATAAGCTACGAAAAGCATTGTGTACATCCCGTTTGGTAATTTTCCCGATTCGCCAACTAAAACGAACGAAAAAGTGCCCTTTCGTAACTATTTTAATCTTCTCTGTCAATAATGTTGAAAATCGTAAAACAAATGCTTTGAAAGACTATACGAAACGATTGCCACTTCAGTAGGCCCTATGGTGTTCACGAGCTGATTTTCTCCATCTTACTAGACTAATTATAAATGCGAAAGTTTGGATGGACGAATGTTTGTTACTCAAACACGCCAATACGGCTGAACGGATCTGGATGAAATTT
Organism: Noctua fimbriata; assembly: GCA_905163415.1. Classification (NCBI taxonomy): domain Eukaryota; kingdom Metazoa; phylum Arthropoda; class Insecta; order Lepidoptera; family Noctuidae; genus Noctua; species Noctua fimbriata. Next base: position 10,565,708 of record LR990921.1, read on the forward strand.
GGCACAGAGATTATAGTCTGGAGTAGCACATAGGCTCTATTTTTTAGTTTTTCACAAACATACTTATTTAAACCACGCGAATGAAGTCGCGGGCAGCAGCTACTAATTTAATAAATCAGTTCAGTGTTATATTATCTACTAAAGTTCATAAGAATGGCTGTTAAAAAATGCAACAGCGGCAAAGAGGCAGAAAATCATGAGCGTTAAGACGAACGCAACGTCTTAACAATGGACGCAAAATTCCCACATTCATCCGAGATTATATTAAACATTATACGTTTTATTATAAAAATTGTACGCAATCCAGTTTAGTTAGTAACTGTACTAGTTTTTTTAACGGTACATAGTCGGGCCATATGTGGGCGCCTCCGATGTTTGAGCGATCAAGGCCAACCGGTGGGCATTTTAGTAAAAAATAATTTATTTCATTGACTTTCATATTATGTGATGTGTTCTGGTTTGAGACGTACCTACCTCATATTTGTTTTGAGTGTTGTTGTTGAAATAACGTTTTTACGTTTGTTTAGTACTTTATTTTAGTTAAAATCAAATGAAGAGTGTTTTTTTGTCCAATCTTAATTAACTATGTATTTTTTCAATTTGAAGGCTTAATTCGGATTTGACAGATACAAAACCAAAAAAAAAAAAAAGAAATACTGTTTCAATAAATTTTTCTAAGACTAAGCTCCTCTTTAAACCACAAAGTGGCTGCCACTTCATGACTCCCTAATAATGGTTAAATAGCTGTCTTCAAGTCTCTTGACTTAACAATATTTACAGTACTAACTTAAGCATGGCTTACACAATTTAATCCTCCCTGAGTTAATTAACAATTATACTTGAGTTGTAGTAGATATTTAACGCAATAAAATATATTTGTAATCAAAATCAGACTAGGTGGGTACCTATCAGTAGCGAAGGGTAAATTAATGTAAAAGGTAAGCCGGAGTAGATATCTTTAATGTGATTTTATTATTTTTCTATAGAATACTGACTGTGCCAGTTTTCATAGGGAAGCCGGTAGGAATCGAGTTGTATGGAACCTTCGCCACTGGTACCTTAGCCTGTTAATTTAGTACACAATCTCTTGACGTAAATAATAAAGATTGAACGATACATGTTTTTATTGGTTAACACTGTAGTTATAACCTGGCTGGATGATGTATGGATGCATGTCTAGAAGTCCAGCGGCTACATGTAAAGCGGGTAAAACATCAGGCATTAAACCCACAACCCTTCTATTTAACTTCGCAGCCAGTTTGAAATTCGAACAGGCGACTTCAAAAGCGGGCAAGCACTCGGTCGCAATAAAATCACTCTAATATATGCATACGCGTCGCGTTGAAGACTTTTATTAGCAATTTAACAAGTGTCGTGGACGAACCACGATTTGATTTATGTACACATAACGCACGTTTTACGTTTATTGTTTCTTGTATATCAAGTTTGGGCGCCGATATGTTATTTGAGATTCCGAGGGTGATCGGCATTTGTGGTGGTTTTAAACCGCCTTTGAACGACTTTCGTGGCCAAAAGATGGGGAGGCAGACTAGTAGCCATAATTTTGGTACTAATCTGTGTCATGATTCAGATGTCGCACGGATTTTAATAGGTACCATGCAGGTAGCTATGTATACTTCTTGCTTATAAAGATTATAAGATTATATCGACCAGTGTATCGCAATATCTAAACACTAGTGAACTTCAGGCACAGCTTTTAGTGGAAAACATTCTAGCTGCGTGTGCTTTCAAAGCTATCATTTGGCAGCATCAATACATCAAAGCGTCTTTGAGTGCATATGCGAGTGATATCCCAAGTCCAAGTCTTAACACCCGGACAACCAAAAAATTCATATCAACGAAATCAATATCACAGATTTTTGACAACACGAATACTCTTTTAGCCGCGGTCGGTCTACGCGTCAAACTTAATCAAAACTGTCATTACGGAATGAAAACATATCATCGAGCTTGTCGGTTCATATTGAAGGCGACGAGCGGTTGATGTCAATACCGATTATACTTTATATCGATGCACGCAATCGAATCTGTCATCGAGCATTTAATCGATTTGAAATCAATAAGGTTATGGTTTTGGCACCTCAGTCCGTTCTCGTGTTTTGAATTTGGAATTCTTGTGGCCAGCGTCATGGGCAATCTTTAGCTTGCTGAGGAATAATAACATCGGGACCATTTTAGAATCGTGAAATGCATTCCTTGATTTTAAAGTTAAGTCTAGTATGGTTTATACTAGACTTAACTACATACAGTGGCTGAGGCTTGTTCTATGTATTAGCAGTGTAGTGATGTGTGTACCTTTCAAATAAATTCCGACACAACGACAGCCAGTAGCCCCAAATCCCTGAACAAACAAAAACAGAAGCCTATTGGTGAACATTACAACATAAAAATTTATGTTCTTCCTCAATAGTATATTTATGTAAATGTTCGCTATCAGATAGAATAACTTTATTATATCGTAATATGTCATAATCTAGTCGCCGTTGAAAGTATCAAAGTATCAGTTACAAGGCGGGACGTCATAATAATTCTCATTCTTTATGACGTCAACGGTGACGTCAGCTGGTACGTTGTCGTGAATTATCGACTACAATTTAAACAGTAAAAAGTGAATATATTAGGGATATAAAAAAGAAACTTAGCTAATACCGGGAGTGGGGGCGTTGGTGCAAGGGATAAGAACGATGAACGCGATAAATTCAAAAAACGAATTTGAATCTCCTCTTGTTCATGCTTACCTACAGCTTTTGAAATTGAGAAAATTGCTTCTTTTTTTTACATAAAGAAATTTCATTATTTTCAGCCAGAACTGGCCTTACGGGAAGGCAGGCTGGAAGTCTGGTGGACCTGACGAGAGTGACCGAGAGTTAGATTCGGGGGGCTTACACCAGGTATGTCTTCTCTCATGATTTAAATAATTCTTACATAAATTATATTTTGGAAACCATTCAGGGCCTCATGCTTCAATATAGATTTATTATGCACAAAATAGATACAGTACATCAAGTTACCTCGTGAAATATACCACTAAGACCCGTGAGAAGCGAAGCGGTTTCCCATACTGATTTGGAAACAAATATTATTATCGTCTCACTCAACTGTGAAATACTGTGATACTAAGCCAAGGGCTAACTTAAAGAATAATTTTCTTAAAGTATGCAAAAGGTAAAATCAAGCTCAAATGCACCTATTTCATAAGAGGTAAAACACAATTTCGAAAAATAGCATATAGAAAGTATGCTATAGCTTTCATTTAACAGTAACTTATGAATTTTAAACTTTATTGCATGTACAATAAAGGTCAATGATTTCAAAGGCGACCGCTCGACTGGTTTGTACGTAAATTCTATGAAAACACTTCAATAGGTAGCGTCATTACAGACTGTTGCTGTGTTCAAAAATACCAAGATGGTTACTATGACGTCTTAAAGCAGAAGTAATTCCAGAGTGGGAATGAGACAGAGCTATACAGATCGTCTAGCGTCATCTCTTGCCCACGACGTCATGATAGGCCACCTGTAATGTTCTCCTACTACCCAACAAAACTAAACACTGAAATAACTTAAAAACTAACAACCTATAATACCAACTCTATTCACGCTACAAGCGATCACACCCTCCAACCCGCCACCCGCCATCACTTGCCCCACACCGACTTCCCGCCGAGATAGATGGTACGTGTTCTAAGTAAACGGCCAGATAACGAGAGGTGACTTGTGGAGCCCAGCCCGCTGCCCGTAGGACGTAGGATGTAAAACGTACATCTGATAGAACTCGTAGGTGATGTACGCGTGACGGACCGGTGACGCTACCGACCGGTGACTCACTGGGTGACGGCGAACGGTAAGGTATTTCGAAAATGTGGAAAGTAAGAATGGGTGTTTTGGAAGGGATCAGATGACCTTTATCTTTAATAAGAAAGTACTATTTTTGACTTTTTCGGCCACTGACTACCTGTAACGACTGTTAAAGATCTACAAATGACAGCCGGGACCAAGGGCTTAACGTGCTTTCCGAGGCACGGAGGAAACTCGGTATGTAATGGGTGGTCACCCATCCACAGACCCTAGGCAAGCACGCTTGTGCTAATCCATGATAAGGAATATTGACACCACTGACAGCGTTTGAATGCGGTTTAGATTTGCTGATCGCGATCAGCATCATTGGTGAATTCCGTCTTTAGACCGAGATCTATAAGCGCTATTCCTGCCACTGTCGCACATATTTCAATCTACACATGCAGGACAGAGATGGGAATATATCTTAGCCAAATTACTTGCTAAGTAATATTTACAGGCAAGGGAGATAAATATTATGGGTTAAAGTATGAAACTGCCGATATTTATGAACGATTTCATGAAAAGCGATAGGCATGTCCATACTAACATTTTTTTTATTTTTCTTGGATACGTCCGAACCGATTATGTATGTTGTAATTGCAAACTGTAGGGTGAAAAAAGCTACGCTGCTCTGCGTATCTTAAATTACCATAACACAGTCTATGACAAAAATATACATACTTGAAGTAGTGAAACCGACGCGACGGCAAATTGAAACATGTGTTTTGACACACTACCCAATGAGATAATATAAAAGGTACGTAATTTAGCAATTAATCCAATAAAAATGGAATTAGCACAAAAAACCCCAAAGTTATAAACAGAACAAAATGTGAGAAAAAAACGGCAATTATTATTATTACAAACAGAATTTGGCACATAGATAAACCATGACCAAGGTCAAGATATCGCTATTTATCCCAGGAGTAGGTACATTTCTTAGGAATAAATTTTCGACATTCTTGCCCATTCTTCTCCATAGAGATCTACGCTTTAGAATGGGCACCTACACCTTTACAGACATAATACGTTGTAACTGGGACTGTATTCATTATTTTGTTTTTGACGATTAAAATGTGCCTGTAATGGTCTATCTATGCACATATTACATACTATAAAATTATAACAGGCCGATGTCTGTACATTGAAGAATTGAAAAAAAAAATATGGGGACTCTTTATTAGAGGAACAGAAACCAAAACAAAAGTTTTTAGAATTTTTGTCTGTCTGTCTGTCTGTCTCGCTTTCTGTATGTTTGTTTGTACGCGCAACACGCAAAAACTACGGCATGGACTTGAACGAAGCAAAGGCGGGTCGCTAGTATGAAATAAATGCTTCGAGATTGATCGAAAAACGAACACAAGCTACCAGACATTAAAAAGGCAAGTTCTGCTTGAGAGAGTTAAACACACCTTTATGTTTCGCGCTGAGCCCACACTAGTCGCTTTGAATGGTGTTTGCATGACTAGTGTGCTCAAATTTATGAGCCCCCATAGTTCATTGGAAACCGATGAATGGCATGCCTTTAGGCTTTTAAGCTATTGCGTTTTATATGGGACATCTGTCCTACTAAATGGCTTTTGACGGGGAATTGTTCGTCCTAGTCATTGGCAGATAAGGTGTAAAATAACTTGGAATTCTTTTTAACGTTTGCTCTTGTTCAAGATTTCAAACCAATAGTGGTTTGTGTTTAAGACGATGCGATCAAATCAATCCTGCCGAATTAATCTTTACCTGTTCGCTACAGGTATATCAATAATTAATATACTAACAGATAGCCTCAGTATTTGGCATAACATGTTTAGTATCTCAGCAGCATTTATCTCTCTATACAACCGTTCGAAATCCAGGTTTACAATACACATAAACTCAGTAAGAAAGAACTTTATTGCTATGCGAAGCCTTTCTTGCCTTACAAAGAATAATACATACTAAATAAAGGATGCCCCTCACCACCCCATACAAAAATAACGTCTCACAGATGCAGTTACATAGCTACACAAATCACGAGGAGCCTAGCATGGGGCGTCCATACAAATATACCAAATAGGGCTTGAAGAAGCCTCACTGAACCGTACAAGTCAAAAAGGAGTTATGGGCAGATTGTTCGAGTGAAGGAAAGCAGAAGGAAATGGCTGAATTCATTACAGAGCAACCATTTCCCTGATACTTGGCTCTCTGCCTACCCAAGTTCAAGGGCACCTACTTAAATTAATGTTAAAATTAATATATTTAAAAAAACTAAGCGGCTTCTGATTATGTAAACTGCCGCAAATTATACTTAATATTCGGCAGCAACATTTAAAACTCTTTCTTAATCCGCTGATAGTCATCTAAACCTTTAGAGCAGAAAATTATCTTAAAACTTCAATTAGAATTTAATTTCTTCATAAGTATATTAATATTAACAAAATGATAATGTAACTTGTGCTAATATACACCGTTCTAGAATTACAATGGCGTTGTATAAATAGGTTAACTAGCTTAGATAGTAAGTCAGTGTAAACTATTTTAAATATCACCTATCGTACGCATAGTTCAATTAATAATAAATTCTGTCAGAGAAATAATTAAAATACATAACGCATTTTGACACCTACCGGAATCGATTCGGGTAACTTATGCTGTAGATTATAAATATTGCGATAAAGGTCGGGCTCCAGTAAGACGAGCAGAAGCGGAGGCGGAGGACCACGTGGGTCGCTTATGTACTTTTATATTTTTAGTAGTAAAAGTAATTACTACTTTTATATTTCCTGCTTTTTTTTTTTCTAAATGGCGTCTCGCAGGTCAGCCTAAGAGGTTGTCGCTGCTTAACCGGACTATCCTGTGGGTGCCTTGAGTGTAAGGCCTCCAGCCATTCCAGCATTTCCTGTGATGTGATCTACGTTTTCCTTGAACTGTTATTTATAGATGTAGTATTTATGCTTTGTAGGTGTAACATTTATTAATGGAGGAGAGTGAAGGACACTCGCGATTTTCCACTATATTCGAAGTCATAGTAAATTACGGTAAAGGTCATGATGGGAGTCGTCTTAAAACGAGGTCATTAATTATTCCTCCGAGAATGAAAGTATTCAACAGAGCCCACAGAATAAGCAAGTTGAAGTTGCAGTAGATCGACCGCAATAGCCGTAGAATGTAAATGATCATTACGCCTGCACCAATGACGAATTTTCCAAAATTTCGCATTTTTAGTGGAGAAAGCAGTGGGCTGATATATACTGATATCTATAAAATATGTACTAGCTGTCCCGACAGACGTTGTCTTATCCCAGCGCTACCTAGCGAGTGCAACGAAAGCACCACTTACAACTCAGTTTATTTTATAATCATACATTATTCTCCTAAGAGCCAACTTGGATCTACATACATAGTTATATCGCTCACACAGAGACCCTGCCTCCTTCAGATACAAAGGCATTATTTACCACTAAATAAAACGACTTGAAACGTAATCATAGCCGCATAAATCTACGGAAAAATAGTTATAATTAAAACTATTAATTATAGCAATTTTGCAAAAAAAACTGAAGCATTTTCGCTTATAATAACGATTTCAAAATCGCTGATCCTGTCAGAGTGTCATGATTTCTACAATTAATATTTCTTAGGTTCCCTGAGCAGAACAGCGTGAATACCGAATGATTTTCCGCGAACTACTACTAGGTACTTAAACACGTAAGCGTTTGAATTGTTAACGGAGAGGCTGAATATTCTACGTCCTAACACACGTTAGTTTGATTAAGCGATGCAGGATCATGTTTCAAAGTAAATACCATTGAATTCAGAGCTATACAATTCTGATTTCCCTGTGGATATTGAAGCTAACTTGGGAGTTGGGATGGTTGATTTTGGATGTTGACTTCGGCTGTACCTTAATCCTAAAGTTAATATCGGTCTATGTAGTAACACGTTACCTAACCGATATCGGATATAACGTCGACTTAAATCATGGACAATATTTGCCCAACTATATAGTTGAGCAAATATTGTCCATAATTGACCAATTAATATAAATTCAATTCAAAGGAACCAATGGTAAACGGTTCATCGTCACGGAGTCATCATCTGCCTAAACCTTTCTTAACTATGTTGGGGTCGGCTTCTAGTCTAACCGGGTGCGGTGAGTACCAGTATTTTGCAAGGAGCGACCGTCTATCTGACCAACTGGTCAATTCTTCTTTTTAGCGTGTCGATGGCAAATCTTCTTTACCAAAAATTCAGCTAGTTCTGGTTGTGGAAACACCCCAGTCACTGGGTAACGGGATCAATAGAAAGAAAAATTCCCGAACTTTCTGTAATTTATTTCAGTACAAAAGTTAGAATCCTCCAGATTGTTACCAAAATCCCATTTATAAAATTTAAAACCGCTCGCGATGCGAACACTTATAATTCGCAATGTTGATATAATTATGGTGGCCATAATTATCGTTTCGTATGAGATACATTGCTGTCTCAATAACAAGCAGAGGGAGCAGTGTGCTTGTCGCACTGGCAATGCACACTAAATTAACGCTCGTAAATTTTACACAAGTGACAGTTACATGTGTTGTTTTCATAAATGTTTCTTTTGATCATAACTTTAGTACTTTGGTACGGTTTATTTGAGATTTTATGTGAACGAAATTGCCCTCGAAGATTTTAAATGTCTTTAAGAGTAGTGTAATTTTATAACGTAAAACTGCTGATGCTTGAAATAGTGTTTGTGCATGACGTGAGAAAATTAATGATTGCATTCGTAGCTTTGTAACTCTTTCTCTTTATCGTGTGGTTAGTGCCTAAACTGGTTTCAGAATTTTTATGCCGCTCATGGGCCTCTGCCTTGGCTTTACATGCCGTCGAAAAATATCTCTCAGGCATGCTGGTTTCCTCACGATGTATTCCTTCACCGAAGCAAGTGATAAAAATGCAATACGCACATGAAACTGAAAAATCAGAGGTGCGTTTCTTTGGTTTGAATTTGAGACCTATGACTTGGCAGTCCGACGCTCACACCACCAGGCTAAGGCTGCAGGTCAGGCTGCTTCTGTTTACTGCTTGCTTTTGTAGTAGTAGTAACTGTTTATAGTTGATGAAGACCCAGCGTTCTTCTATGAGACTCGCGCCCGGGGCCCTAGACAAACTTACTGTGCTTGACCAGTGATGACTTGCGATTATTAAAGTCGGGTTATCGACCGGCTAAAGTGACGTTATCTAAAGGATAGTCACCTCACTAAAAAAATGCTACTAACCTGAAATAATCATTCTTGCAGAATATATTGCTATCCCTAGCGTAGCACCGTTGTTCCGAATCGAGGGGCATCTTACACTCGCAGCATTTTAGGCACGGGGTATGCCAGCGGCGTTCTAGAGCCAAAAGGTAGTAACGGTCGGTGATGCGGCCGCCGCAGCCGGCACAGGCGTCTTCCGGGGGAGGTTGGGGCGTTTCGTCCGGGGGTTCTCGTTTACGACACGAGGTGCAGTCGCGCGGCGAACCGGGCGACGCCGCGGGTGCGACAGGGGATAAGTCGCCGCCCCCCTCGTACGCCGATGTCAGGTATCTCTCGCTTTGTTGCTGAAACAAGGATTCTTATGAAAAGGAGTCCGGACATTTCAAGCTAGCCCGTGAGGGCGAATTTACGATAGAGGGGTTGGCCAAGACGACTTAATATAAACTATCTGAAGAAATTAGGAGCATAACTAAATATATCAGTTTTATGAATAAATGAAAACCATTTCTTATAAGTGAAAGATATTATGATATCATTAAGACGTGTTTATTATTTATGTATTTATTACTACAGATACAATAAAATATTTAAATATTTTTAACAACAAGAAACCACCAAACTTGAATAGTTAAATTTTAATTTATTTATTGCCGGGCCCTGAAGGGGTCAATGATTGCTCTTAGATTTAAACCTTAACACCTTATAAATACCTACATTGTGCAAATATTTATGCTAGTAGTCAAGACGATATTTTTTTTTTAAATTGGCCTAGCTTATTATACTCAATTTACTTAACTAAGCACAGAAGAATTTATTGAAAGGCAATGCTAAAAATTATCAAAACGATATCGATGTCTTCGAGGTTACCAGAGACGATTTATTGTTTTTATCTCACGACAATAGCCCCAGTGATTGGTGACTGACATCCGTAGAAAGTAGACAGTCACCAGAAAAGAAACTTAGTACTTAGTGTTCAATCGTTTTTTCCCGAAGTAAAAATCCAAAATAATGATGTTAATGAAAGTCTGTCCGTTTCAGGCCTGCAGCCACGTCTGAACCGTACTTAACCCTACTTTGTGTCTCAAGACGGGATTATGTTTTATTTTTCTTGCAAAAAACAGCTCATTAGCTTTTCCCTCCTACACATAATTTTAAAGGCTCTAAAAATGTAGTAGGCTTAATTAAGTTTCGTAAGATTGTTACGAGTTTACGACTTACGGCATTTCATACAAACTAAGTCCTTTTTTTACTGAACTGACTGTTCTGATTTTTATGAAACTTCATACGAATAAGCAGGATACATAAGTCTAAAAAGTTATCAAAGAACATTTTCGAAACGTCTTTTAAAAAAAAAGATAAGTGGAAATTTCTGTTTCTATGGAAAATCTAAAATCGGTCTAATTTAGCTGTAATACTATTTTTTGAAAATGTTCTTTGATAACTTTTTACTTTTTTTTTGTATCCTGCTTATGCCTATGAAGTTTAAATCAGTTCAGTCATTTCGAAAAAAAGGACTTGTAAGTTTGTATGAAATGTCGTAAGTCACAAACACTCTTAATAAACCTTTTATATGAAGGAAACGGGATGTATTGTCATGATAACACTGAAAATAGATTTCCGTTCTTTTTTAATCTTCACCCACCTATAATTATCTGTGATCATGAAAACGATATTTATTCCGATACGACGACCACGTGAAATCGACGTTTTTGTAAGTCTCTGGTACGAAATAGGCCTCGTCATAATTTTTTTTGTATAAAGCCTGGCCTGCATCAGTTCCACCATTTTTTTTTTAAATAGTAATCTGGTAAAACCTGGTTGCCTACCATGACGTCTTAAAGCGGGAGTAATTCCAATGTGGGAAAGAGATGGCGCTAGACGACTCGTATAGCTCTCTTTCCCACACTGGCATTACTCCGGTTTTATGACGTCATAGTAACCCCCTGACGGCTTATACGGCAACGTGACTCTTTAGTAGATTTTGTTTTATCCAATACTTATTTGTATATTTACCAGCCGCTGATTAACAGGTCTATTGCATAGCCGCTATTTTGAAAATAAAATAAAATGGCGGACGTTGGGCAGGCCAAGTAATTCAAACTCCTTGTTACTTATTTGCACCCATAAAGTTTGATAATTCGCCATGATTATCGTCATATCAGCCGAAAGGCGTTCACTGCTGGTCAATGATTGTAGGCCTCCTGAAGCGTCGCCACTGACCGCTATGTTTCTTGGATCCAGATGACGATTAAAATTAAGTTTATCATAGCCTATTAAACCTATTGACCGACACGGACGTCCATGGACGTCAAATCAGAAAGTGCTCAAGACGGCTCGGACGGCATGGAGCGTCGAAAATAACACTTTTTTAAAGCGCTAACGACTTGACGTCCATAGACGTCCGTGGAGGTCAATAAATTATGAACAAATCTGCATTAAATGAATTTGATGAGTTGATGACTGAACTTCATCTTGGACTCTAAACATCTACATTGGTTTAAAAGTAAGAAAAGGCTAAAATAACAAAACGTCCATCATACCGTTACATACAATTATTTGTACGTACATAGGTTCGTTTATAATTAGTTATCTGTATACATCGCCTACAAGCTAAGACTTAGAAATTCAAGGTCCGTGATAAATCTAGGTTCAAATATTAATATTAATCAGACTTACAGATATCTGAATAAATATTTCATCATAGCATCTGTTAATAACAATGATTTATAATAGGTATCTACCTATTCTGCAGACAAGCCTACTCCACTCCTTAAGACAAGAGTACTTAACGATAGAGTTTAGTACTGTTAACATAACACCACGCCTGTAATCGCCGAAGGGTTAGGCAGAGGTGTACCTAATAGTTCACCCCCTTTTAGCCAGTTATTTTAAGTCCTATGTAATATGAGGCGAGCCTATTGCCATCAACCGGCACAAATCCAGACAGTATCCGTGGTTGCTACTACACCGCCACCACCGCGGCCCTGGAACACAAGGGCAAAGAAGGAACATAGATGGGTTTTAGTCAGTACAAGTCTGACACTCCCTTCCACTTCGCTCAGAGTGGGTCATTTTATGATTTCCCATTAGAAAAAAAAAGATGTTTAAAACAGAGGCACTTAATTATCACAAGCGTTTGGTATAAACGTAACGTAAATACGCCATTTTAAATCGGTAATACAATCATCCTTTAGCATTTTAATTAAATTGTTTGCAATAAACACAGTCAGTATCAGCCATAGATATTAATAAAGTCATAAAATTATGAAATTGTTATATGTGAAACGAGTATTTTTAATTTTAAAATCGACGTATATACTTTACGTTTAACCCGCTAGCGGGCCTCTGAACTAAACATCCGTACATGGGGGTAGTTTAACTGAATAGTACGACATTTAGAATGTTGGATACGTTTGAAATAGATATTTAACTGAATTACTGTGTGTTGGCTCATAATGACTGAACTACATACGACCCATTATTCACTAGTCGTTGACGAGATATCCTACCGAGTGCAATGCCATCGTTTAGTCTTATGGTGACTGTAAACTGTTACCGAGTCATGGCGGTCGGAGACTGTAGAGCCAAGAGGAAAACCGCCGAGGCTAGACGAGCGCTCCCATAAAGGGTGTAAATAGACCCTTAACGAAGCCGAAAGGCACTTGTTCTCCCCGTCTTTGAGATCATTTTTTTTTCTAGACCATGTCTGGGAACCTTTTAGTTACGGAGATATTGGGGGTCAAAGTTCCAACTTTTTCACAACTTTTTTTAAAATTGTTTTTTAATTTTTACTTTAAACACCTCCACGGCCCCCGTACTATTCAATCCAGCATAATGCTTATTCATCAGCACAATGCTTTGAGTGGGTTCCGTAGAGTCCTACCGAAAAACGTGTAATGCACCCCAAAAAAAAAATCGCTTCCCAGCAATCATTTTTGCGTAAAGTTACAACTCTCGCCAATACACTCAGAGGCAGGGCGAGAGCGAGAGAGTACAGCCAAGCGAGGAACAGCGGCGCTTGACGAGCACTCCTATATACATTCTCGCACTCGTCCTTGTTTCGGTTGTCTCAGCAAGAGTGTACTGCCACCTTTAGAGCTTTATTGCAATCTCACTAGACGGTAAAAATAATCAAGAAGTCATCGCAACAGTTTCCAAACCACTAATTCATGTAAATGGCGAATTATGAACACAACTGTTGCTATAATTGTTTCCATATATTAAACACGCAGTTATACTTGAGCATCTTTCTGAAGTTTTATCTAGCTACATTATGTACTGCTTTTTCTCTGTTAATGTTTTAGATCCGAGATTGAGCACTAAAAATAAAACATTGAATAAATTAGTGTTTAGTCTACGGGTTGTATTGTTGTGTACGGAAACGTTGCGACAAATCGAAGTGAAAGATTGGATAGTATAATCAGCCTATAATGTTCCCACTGCTGGGACACAGGCCTCATCTCTATGAGAGGGAATGGGCTATCCACCACGCGGGCCCAGTGCGGGTTGGTAGATGTCACATGTCTTCGAATTTTTGGTTCTACGACATGCCGGTTTCCTCACGATGTTTTCCTTCACCGTTTTGAGAGCAGTGGTGATGAAATAAATTACACAAAGTAATGCGTCTGCCTGGGTTCGAACCCTTACTGTTCGTAAGTCGGGGCCGCAACCACTGAGCCACCCCGCCACCACTGGGCCACCAAAGATTAGATAACTGTTACTTATTCATAATGAATTATCTGTGTTCCCTCCTAATTTAACCCGTCTGCCTTTAAAGAAAGAGTGAACAGGCATCTTCTAGGCACGCTCGTCCCATCATAGACCTCATCTATCGCTTTCCATCAGGCGTGATCGAGGTCAAGAGCAGGCCCATTTTGTGATAAAACAAATAGAAATAAAAAAGTAATTAGCGGCTGAAATGGCGCAAAACTTAAATTATTTCTCACGCAGGTAGAAATGTATTATTGACTTCAGAAACAAAAATAAAACTAATATGAGCTTCGAAGTACAAAAGAAACTGTTTTTAAAATTGGACCTATCTGTAAAAAGAAATTCATAAAAAAACGCGTCGAATTGGGAACCTCCTCCTTGTTTTTCGTTGGTTAAAAATTCAAGTATTAATTTATGCACGCCTAATAGGCCATCCAAACATCACCCACCGATTTGTAGCAGGTTTTCATTTCCAACCTGTACATACAGATATACCGAGAACAACCCGTATTAAGCTTGTATTGTTGAAGTTACGTTGGAGCCCTTGAACTGAAGGTTATTACCCTAGAAATCTGATCCTTGCCTCCACTTTTCCTCCCTAAATGGGTTACACCCTCGCCTCGAAGAAACGTAATGAACCGGGCTATAAATGTCGTAACATAAACTTTTATTTTAGAACTTAGTGAAGTTCACGTTAGAAGCGTAGTTTGTAATGTCGATTAAAAGTTCTTATTTGATGTAGTTTCGCTAGTGTGTAAGGGCGTCTATCAACGTAGCAGTTCTAACTTGATTGCCAATTTCAAACCAGTGTTGTGTGTTCAAAGCGAATAATGAATTCGTCTATAATGTTATAGCCTCAATAAAGTTGAGAGAACCAAGCGCGCTTGTTTGAGAAAGTATAGAGCAAGAAAAGAGGCTTACGACTCATGCCTCCAATATTAGACGTTCAACAGAGTATCGAACTATTCGAATTCTCAGTTCTACAAATAGTCAAGTCTACGGGTCAGGGGGTAGATGAAAGCCTATCAGCTACAGTGTTTTGTCTAACAGTACACCTACATTTCGAAGGTTACAATTACAAACACAATAATTAGCTTTGTAATAGCAAAACATTTGAAGTACGGTTAGCTATTCTGCCTGTAATTCAATCCAAGGACCAAACTTGCCAGGCCAGCCCCCGTCTCAATAAATCAGGATTGTCGCTAATATTTACAAACAAATTGTCATCGACCAGAAAATAGTGTTGCATTAAAATAGATGGTGTTGCCTTTATGATATTTCCATAGGATTTTAGGGTAGTTTAATAAAACCACTATTAAATTAGTATTTCAAAATTATACTGTAATACTCATGAGAAGGTGAAGATTTTATCTTGATCGTAAGCGTCCACAAGACGCCTACGGCAATCTCATCTGCACCATGTTCATGCTACCTCTTCCCGACGTCTACGCCTGCTAATCGTATTCTGTTTACACGGTTCTCACAAATATTAAACACAGTATACGGGGTGGAAGGGACACCGACGCGAAAACGCTTAGTTTTTATAATAACCTGCCGGCTCTATTTAAATTGACATCGACACGCTGAGAAGAAAATCATTATAAAACCCGAGTCCTCGTCCATAAAAACCAAAACCATGATTCGATGCAGTTTGTTTCTATTGGCACTGTAGCCGAAACAAGGTTCACTGCCTCGATAGGATGCTGCTAAAGCCATATTTTATCACCCACTAATCAGCAACAGGCTACAATGTCTAATTCTTTTGGCACTTGAATAACATTAAAAGGCACACGGTAAATATTTTTGAAATTGTCAGCGTGCATTGTTTTGAAAATAATTATTATTAGCTGCTGTTGCCCGCGACCTCCGACCGCGTGAAATTATAAAAAAATGACTTCCTATTCGAATCGGATTTTGTTAACATTTTCTCAAGGTTTTTTTTTGCAAAAATGTTATTAATTTGTCAAGATATTACTAAAGGTAAACAATAATAATCCTTTTCTAAACTAAAAGCAGCCTAAGTTACTCCTTATAATATCAACTATCTGCCTGTAAAAATCCCGTCAAAATCGGACCACCCGTTCCGGAGATTAGCCGGAACAAACAGACAGACCGACAGAAAGACAAAAATTTAAAAAAAAATATTTTTGTTATAGTACCGTAAATATTTTCATATGCATTCAGTAAAAAGCTGTTATTTTGAAATTACAAACAGGCACTTCAATTTTACTTACTTATTTGTATAAGATGTATAAGATAAGCCTATATTATTCTACTGCAGGGCAAAGGCCACCCTTCCGTCCTTCCACTTTTCGCAATCTAGTGCGATTGTAGGCCAATCCTTTGAGAAGGAGTCCAGCTCATCGCGCCATCTCCTTCTGGGCCTGCCGCGTTGTCGTATATTTCATTTTTTTTTTATTGTTCCATAACACACACATTTGTTTTTACAGGTAAGATCCAAGCTAACAAAGTACGCCTTGCTTCCAACTTAATAGTACCCAACCATCATTATAACAAAGACAGTTGGATACATAAGTGGGTAGAAAGGGTAGACACCAAACTGCTTCCAGTACAGGTATCGGCTAAATTTGTTCTGCATCTTTTCCAGCATCTGGGAATACTTCACTTCATAAGGATTCCAGATAATAGCACTAGTTTGCAAGTTGCTTCGCACCAACGCATTATAAAGTATTTCACTGCTGCCAAATTAGTGATTTGATATCCAATGAGCATTTATTTTTGCCCATTGCACCTCCGATGCGGCAGACGTGACCAGCCCAGTTCTATTTCAACCTGGCAGCTGTAAAGCCAGCATCAGCACTTTGAGTTTCGAAAAAAGAAAATGAAAAAAAAATGCCGGTGTCGGCTCCAAGCTCATACAGCAGAAGAACCTGGCAATACCAACGCGGACCTAGAGGGAATAGACCAAGAAGAGCCAAAGTTTCACAATGTTATGCCGAGAAATGACGAAAAAACATACTTATGAATGATTTTTGCACGTCTAGACGAGTGTAATCTACGGGGCAGAGAGTTCAGTGAGGTGAGGTCATTGCTTGTCTTATCACCAAGATTTAGAGCTAGGCCGGTTATTGTCTGCCGGCGTTATGTAACGTAAATATTGATTATGTACTGCGTAGATCGTATTTATATTATTTACTAGCTGTTGCCGGCGACCTTCGTTCGCGTGAAACAATTTCAAGGGTTTTATTTTTTTGCACGGAACCCTAATTATTTTTTTAAAATAAAAGAAGCCTAAGTTATGTTCATCAGCTATCTGCCCGTAAAAGTCTCGTCAAAATCCGTCCAGTCATTTCGGAGATTAGCCGGGACAAACAGACAGACAAAAATTGAAAAAAAAATAGTTTTAAGTACCGTATATATTTTCATAAGCATTCAGTAAAAAGCAGTTATTTTGATATTACAAACAGATATTTCAATTTGATTTATTTGTAAAGATTTTATAAGAAGATGATTGTGGGGTTTGCTTTTTAATCCACACATTTTTTATTTTTACGATAACCATGTTAGGAATACTGACCACCCGGTCAGTTAGGATTTTCATTCTGCAAACTTTCCCATTGAAAAAGTTCGACATAGGATTAAAAGTAATACTAACAAGCAACGCACAGATAAATAAAAGATAATAAAAATTTTGTCGCACAACTAAACTTTACAAAAATCCGGTGCAACACAGCTGAAACCGGTTTATTGCAAAACTAGTAACAAATAAATAATAATAAAAAAGTCAGCCGACCACCTCCTTAGGCACCGAAGTCGGTTAAAAATAAATAATTATTTATAGTTTAAATATAATTTATGCCAACAGTTTATTTAGCAAGAAGATTAGTTAAATAAATATATGTTTAGAATAGCTCCTGTTAACAAAAAATGATGAAATGTTCGTCGAACCGTGATATTATTTACCTATTATTAACTAGTCTTGTTTATTTACTGAATATAATTATTATAAATTATAATGTACTATCAGATTTTGTTTTTTCTTTACTTGCATAGAGATAAGCGACGAATAATGTATCGTTGTTGAATATTTCACCTATCCATTTATTATTTTAATTCTCAGCTCTCTGCCATCCTTATAGGAATCATTATTTTACCGGCCAACGTATTTAAAAGTCGTCTGTTAAACCAAGTATCTAAGTAGGCATAATACAAATTAAATTACTAAGTCATTGATAATTCCATTAGTGTATACAACATTATTTTTAGTATATGCGAAACCTGAATATAGTTTGTTTCAATAATTTTTAAACCATGTTATGTTATATTTTTTCCCAAAAATATTTAAAAAAGTTAAAAGTTGGACACTGAGCGACTTTAAGTACCTAGCGCAATAATTTAGGTACCTACTGCCAAATTATTATTATCAATGAGCTCAAGACGACGCTGGAGGCGCGCGCTGCGTGGTGACCACGATTTTGTGCGGACAACTAGATAACAGAACAAGCTTATAACTTTGTGATTTTTCATGATACAGTTTTGATATTTTGTACATAGATTCTTTACATAAAAATATTAAACAGGTGTCAGGTTTCGCATATACTAAAACTAATGTTGTATATGGTGATGAAACATTAACGTTATTTATTTAATTATAAATCCACAGCAGAGGATAATTATGTGTTTCCATGTTTAGCTTGTATTTGGTAATATGAAACTCTTTAATCATTTTCCTCTTTCGATTTTACTACGTCGAGGTCCTTTTATCAGTATGTTGTGGATGATTTATTTTGTATTAAAACTCTTTATGGAAGTCTTGTGTAATCCGAAACAAGAGAGTATCTAAGAACTTAGTAAACCCTATTTTTCTTGCTTACGTCTTGAAGATTCTTCGTGATTCAAATCGGTTCAAACTGTACGGGAACAGCTAAAGCCGTAGTAAACTATTAAACCAGTTAAGCTGACATTGGGACTGACTGTCCAGAACGTGCCAGACGATGATCCCCCCGTAGCATGACCACCGTAGACAAGGATTTCTTTGACGGAAGAATAGACACAATCTGTCATTTAGTCGATTCTTCTGTCAAAGAAATCCTTGTCTACGGTGGTCATGCCACGGGCAGGCCTTGTCTCAACTAGTTTAGGGTTGGCTTCCAGTCTAACCAGATACAGCTGAATGCCAGTATTTTACATAGACTGTCCGACTGACTTCCAGAACCCTGGGTAATTTAATACGATGCCATTCATAATGTACAAACGTTTTAGTTGTATTACAAACTAGCTGTTGCCGCGACTTCATCTGCTTATATTTTATATTTCATCATCTTTGAATATAGTGTATTTTATATTTAATTGACATACAATTCTTTGAATTTAATTTATATTGATTTTGAATTAATATTAAGTTAAATTATTATAACTAATATTAAGACTAATAATGTTGGAACCTATCTAGTATATAGTGTTTGTTTTTCCTGGCTTTATGATGATTATTTAAATTTTGTGTTTAGTACATTTATTGTTAAAACCACTGTTCGACACAAATAATAATTTGTTGAACATTAAAATGTATTTGAATTTATTGAATTTTGAGTATAAGTAACTAATTTAATTATTTCTTAAATTGTAATTGAATCAAATATGGCAAAACATGTTGAACCAGCAATCTTAAACTCGTTTCCTTCCATACAAATAAATGTATCTGTGTCTTTATAAATAAATAAATATTTCATACAAATATTCGGGATGACAAGTAGCCTTTTTTGTTTTTATATCGGCTCAGCAGTTTTGTTGTATAAATTGTTTGTTTGGTTATAGCGTTTAGGTTAATGCGCATTTAAAAAAAAGAACTAGTGCTATAGGTGGTGTAGTAGGCTGTTGACCTCTGAATTTGTCTTTTGTTTTCGGGCTACCTTGAACTTCCAATACCTTTGTGCTCATCACCCATTAGAGAAGTTTCCAAGCCACGTGAATGTTCTTCTGCCTTTTAAATACACTCGTAACAAGTTTTAATAGATTTTTGAAACTACAAAAATAACATGAAGTTCATAATCTCTGTCGATTATTTTCAGTCTTTTGAAGCCAAGTAGTGTTTTAAACAAGTACCAAATAATACAATCTTAGGCATGACCTATCGGTAAATGAAAATGAAAAAAATATTTGGAGAAATATTATTTATAGAGCGTCAGTACATTACAATCCATATCAACTAATATTATTAATGCGAAATTAAGTCTGTTTATGTGTTACCTTTTCACTACTAAACGGCTGATCCGATCGTAATGAAATTTGCAAATCAAAATTTGAAATGGCAAATTTTTTTTTTTAATTTTATCGCGAACGAAGTCGGGGGCCACAGCTACTTTTGTATAAATAAGGAAGTCAAAAAACTCGTTGGTAACTTAGATGTACTTGCACTTCTACACTTTCTCTGGGAATAAAATTAACTCCTCAATTGAATAATTTTGGGATAACATGGCTGTTCCATATTTCATTTGTTTTAATCATATGATCACTTAATAGAGCTCATTCACGGAGACGCAGCGCGTCGCACGGCGGGCTCTGCGGCTCATTGTGCGGTTCGCAAGAAATTCAAACATTACTCTGGCGATATATGAGAGCGTTTACGGAGGAGCGATTTTGCTTGAAATGCAGTGTTACTTGCGGTGCAGCCCACAGATGACATCACCGACGCACGCAGCGTTGCAGCCATGTTCATGGAGAAACGGCACCGCGAGACGCCACACTTTACGGGCCGCGACGCGCCTCGTCTGCATAAATGAGCCATTAGTTGTTGCAGTATGATCCCAACTCTATTCTGTAAATGTCTTGCAAGACTGCGCCAGCACCGTGTGAACAGCCGCGGTTACACAGCGGCGTGTTCTCAAGACTATGTCCATGTTGTTAACTGATCTGTCCATCGGGCACGTCCACTTCAACGGTCTTATCCAGTCTTGTAGTCTTGGCCTTTTTCATTTCTTCGATCTTGCCTATCATTTCGGTCTTGTCTTCCGTCTTGTTGCAACAACTGTACGGTAATGGAAAACTCCTGAATTGTATTCATAGTGGCACGGGCATTATCCGTGTATCACTAGAAATAAAGCTTATGATGCATTAAAGTATTTTTTAAGAGGAATTAATTAATTTAAACTTTGTAAACTAAAGACACTTTAAGTTCAACCTGTTTTAGATATCAGATGTTTCTAAGTAACACACGATGTCACTACAAAAATACCCACTCATCTACCACAACCAAATCTATTGCGATATCTACAGACATATAATGTACATACATACATACAAACTATGTATGTACACCTATATATTTACATGTCTAATACGCACAAGAAGATTAGCAATACTAAATTGACAATATCGCATTATTGCAGTCAAGAACTAGATACTTCACCCTTGACTGGCTTGACCCTACTGATCTATAAACTAGGTACAATAGACCACTTAGACGTGCTGTTTACGTCTTTGAGATAGACATCTATATCATTGGTATATTTAGGATGTTGATCGGTTAGAGACTGCGTAGGGTGCAGTTTGCTCTGCTTTCATACAGTGAGAAAAATTTTAGTGGCTTGGTTAGATGTGCGCTACGGATAATACCACAAGAGGCAGTAATAATAATAAAATAATAAGCTAACCATAATGAGCCCTAACCACCGGTAGCTTGGACCCTGCTCCCGACACCGGCGGACCACTATTTTTTATATTTTAAATGATTTTTATATTTTGTAATGTTATTTATAAGTTTTTTTTGAGAATAATTTTAAAATATGTAAAATGAATAAATGAATGAAATAATAATAACATTTAAAATAATAACAGAGAGGGATATGGTTTGCCAAGCAGTGGCAAAGGGTGTAAAAGTAGACATTTATTTACAAAAGTATAATTATTCAAATATCAACTACAGCTACAGCAAACAACCGAGGCTATCTTTTATAAATAAAATTACTTCTAATCAGCTTGACTGATTTCGATGTTTTTTTTGTACTTATGGGTAGATGGTTATTAACTATAGTTGAGCCCGGTAAGTGGCGCTGTAGCCTATAGCACTTCTCTTTGGTCAGGCGCAACTGTGCAAACCAACCAGCGCCGGCGCAGGCCATTTAGACGTAAAACTTTTTGATTTGACTTTTCAATTCTTACTAGTATAACAGTTTTTAAGTATCTTTAAAGATATTTAAAAAAAAGTACTTTTTATTTCTTCATTCAAATTACCGCTACATAGGGACAAAGTGAAGATTTCTAAGAAGCTTGCCGGGATACTAAAAACTCGTGTTTTTCCGTCATCTATTTGAAACTTTCTTCTTTGTAAACACTGTTTTAAGCTTTCACGGTTTACGACTAAACTTGTGCTGTCACTTACGGGATATCACGGAAGATATCCCGTAAGTGACAGCACAAGTTTCTTCTTTGTATATTAATATTCTTATTTATAAAGGAGGTTGTAAACGTTAATAATGTTTGTATACATCTTTGTCGAGGCTGCTAAAGACTTTAAATATTATGTACTGGTAGGATAGTGACCAACATTGTAGCTAATTTAAATTAACCATTCTCCATAATATAGCTGTTCATAGATACTAACCTAACACATCTCAATGAAACAATTTGGTATACCTACTCTTTGATTTTATTATTCAATATTACATTTTTAATGTTTTAATTTTTTGCAATAGCTATCAGAAAAGATTGTGATAATGACTGGCCATATTTTATTGACAAAAAAGTGACTTTTAAAGGTAATAACAATAAGAAATTATTAAAATATTTTTAAGGAGCTAGTATTACAGTAATTAGATGGAAATAATTGACTTATTTCTGTACTAAACATGACTACATCCAAGATACTAAACTATAACATTTATTTTAAACTTTTATATTATTTTATTGACAACCGTATTTAAACCTAGGTGTTTAATGTTTTTAAACTAGGTTTAATTAAAGTAGGCACATCATCTTCAGGTAAAGATCGGTTTATGAGGCGTTATTGCGCAATATTCAATAAGCCTGCGTATGCGCACATTTCAGATTATATCGATATATAATTCTAATTATATCCTTACTCTGTTATGTCATTACAGAATAATGTAGAAAATATCTTAATTTAAAAAAAAAGCGTTGCTTTCGTACAAACGGGGACAATATGAAATGTAGCGAAAATATCTATCGGTATATGACTTTCTGGGCAAAAAATGGTCTCTGTAAGGAGGACCGTAATTGTTTGTTCCGTTTCTATATGATATAGCTGTTGTCTTGAAAAACTTTAGTAACTAATAAAATTAGATTGTGTTGGCAAATGGACATATAATGGACATTCATTTGTACATTTGTAATCTTAAAATACTGAATAATCAAATTAATAAATAGTCCAGCATCCTATAAGTACTCGAAGACTTAAATTCAAGTAATCAACATAATATTCTTCTTCCATTATGTGCGTGGATATCTACACGTACTGTGCAATGTATACAAGGAAGACATGCGCGCGCGCATATGCTCTTATCCCTCCGTTTAAAGACCAAGGGATCATAATACTGCCATTGTTTATTCAGAAATAAATAATATTAATACAAATAACACACTTCACATAGTTTATTTATAATATAAAATAAAGAGTATACTTGGAATAAGCGGACGATTGCTTCAACGGATGCGTGTAGGCCAATGCGACAGAAATAATAACCTATTTCAGAATTATTTATACAGTACGTATTTATTGTTGGTAATACAACATTCCTAATAGACATATTGTAGCGTAACTATTGTACTAAATATGGATACACCTATATATTATTTATATTATAGGTTTTGCAGTGGTTATTATATATATAAAATGAGTCTTCGCCGTAAGATCCGTAGTTAACCTATATTATAATGTATATATTATAATGTATATATTATAATATATATACCTAGGTTTACACCTGTTGTGCCTAAGTATGTTATGTTCATTGAGTTTTTTATATTCTTAAAACATTTGGGATGAATGATATTTTTTCTCTTAATGTAGATATTAAGTACTCACATATGTAGGACATTCCGGATTTTTAGAGGAATGTAACTTCTATTACTATTAGGTATATATACGAGATTAACTAATTAGTAGGTAGTGACATTAGCACCAAACATAATTAAATGTTTGTGGTTGCTTCACACTTCAGTCGCTGCTTTTAGGCTCTCAATGAGTGTGAATGTTTTGTAATCATCCATGTTTGCAAAACATTCAGTCTATTTGAGAAATGGAAGAGGTAATTATAATTAAAGTTTTAAAAACTTGTATAGTGTGTATAATATTTGTAAAGTCAGTCATATAACTAAACAAAGTCAAGTAAATGAACTAAAAGTGAACTAAATAAAGTTTAAAAAGAAAAAACTTTGAAGAAATAAATAAACTTGAAAAAAATTAGTGCCGTACCCAGTGCATCGTTCCCCTCTCCTCGTATACTCCCATCTGGGGTTCAATTTTTTCGTTTGCTATTTTCGAATGTATGGGCCTATGCCCCACAACACTGCCAGCACTCACTCGCGAGACATTCGTGCGATCATTGTCGCTGCCGATGCGCAACTAACTCAAGCACTTTGCCCCTCCAGGGAAGGTGGGCCGATCACCGCCCAAAGCAACGCCCCTCCCCACCAAGATTAACTTTTTCCAAATCTGTTTACGAATTTTTTCTGCCGTTTAAAGCATTTCGGCGCAATAAATGCTTGCAATTTTTTCATTCAGTCATTTGTACCGAAAAAATATATAGCTACGTTGATATAATAAAATTATCATATTGTTTGGATAGTTTTAAGGCCGATGATTTCACACTTTATTTTTTAAATTCATTAGATATTTTTATCGTAAGTGTTGGGAAGTGAATGAGAATCGTAAAGTAGGTAGCTAAAATAATTATTTTAGTGTTGTACATTAAAATTTTATGTTTGAAATCAGTCCGTGACTTTTAATTGCCAAAAAGTTGATAGTAATCAAGTCCCAAAAATAATAATTTGTTAAAAATACTATAAAATTATTTAGTTAATGTTAGCATAGAACTCAGTGGAAATTAGGTATAATTATGTAGCATTTGACTTGTGTAAATTGTTCCAACAATCACTATATTTTCAGAATTCATAAATAGTATTTTACTTTTAAGTGAAACAATGAGACAGACCTCAAAGTTTCACTTTTTTTAGTACAAATAAAAAACCTAATTCCAAATTGTTGCACAATGATTTTTTATTGAAATAATACTAAGGAAAATACCTACGTATTTTAAATTTTACCAAGTCAAACTAAATAATAATTATTGTTAACTAAGTTTAAAATTGTATTAGAGATTGTCCATAGTTATTTCAAAAACCAACGATGTAATACAGCAGAGGCGTTTTATTAATTCCGATTGCACACATTAAGCCCTGAAATAAAACAAACAAAAATTTTATTAAATCATCTTTTACTTACTCAGTAGTAAGTATGCTTTTAAAAGTTACTGAATTTGACGCCGGACAACAACAGTAACCAAGACGTAGTCCCTGACCAGCCAAAGCAGCGCCATCTATGATTATGAGTTAACAATTAAACAGTCTTTCGTGAGCTATGAGAGCCATTCTTGCGGTTAACGAGACTGCCTGACTACTCAATGAATATATAAAACAGGAGAACGAAGAAAGTGTAGAAATTATTGGGAAATATGAGGAAACCTAGACATTAGGTATAACAAAAAGAAATTTCTAAACTATTCACAGAAATTCTAAATTACTGGCGAGACTGACCAAATGTATGACCGTGGACGAAGAATTTATTATAGCTATGTAAGGATTGTTGCAAGTGGCGATCTGTACTTTATGCCTACGCCCGTGGGAAAAAGGCGTGAGCGAACTTACCTAGAAACTACATTCGGTTGTGTCCTAATAAGACACTAAAGTAAAAACGATCATAATGTGCAAGGAATAGATTCCAGTTGGTCTCATCATAACTGTTAACACCTACTTTGGATTTGTTTTTTTCTTAAAGTAAGATTAACTAATTTGGAATCCAGTTACAATAATACTGACATCAATTTAGTTTAAAAAACGCAAGTAATGTTAACTGACTAGTTAGTCCAGCAAGTACTAAGTACTACTGAATTAAGGTCCTAGATTAGATTGCGAGGGAATCTTTCAGTAGACTCGCTCCTAACACGGTACTTAAACATAGCTGTGTGTGTAGGTACAACAGGCAACTCTGCCTAATCCTTTAAAGATTACAGGCGAGATGGTATGATTATGATAATGAAAAATATTAAAGTAGTTATTGGAGGTTAGTAATGAATGGGCAGCCATACACGGACCAACCTTACCGATCGACCCGAGACACTGTTATTATTATTAGCCACGAGCTGCTCCTTATAGGGATAATTAACATAATGGCTGATTGAGCCATCGCTATTCTGTATTAGCTATAAATAATCGTTTAGCATAAAGTAAAGTACGTAATTTTAAGTTTTTGAAAACATATTACAGGGCAAGCAACAAAAGTAACTTCTTTGCACATTAAAACCATATCAAAAACAAGATAGCTCGATGTAATAATACTGAATGAGTTGATTTATAAACACATTTACACCTTTATACATTCACTATTCGTATTTCCTAGAATTATCATTTGCGAAAATACGTGGAAAACGACGGGATTGCCTCATGGCCTGGGGCGCAGTGTGGGCGCAGACTGTAGCGAATACTACAGTACCCCCAGCTCTAGCGAAACTTACAAGCGTTAATTGAACTACTCGAATGTTAGTTGGCGAACAATTGTATACTACGTTATTTAGTACTAAATCGTCCTCTGTGCTCTCATTGTCCTCAATTTAAGTGATAAGATCGCCCCATGTGTACCTCTCTGTGTCTATGTGAAATGTTTTCTTTTATGTAAATGTAGCTCTTATTTGGTCATAATAAACTTAAAAGTATATTCTATTCTATCTATATTATTATAAAGAAGTAAAATTGTAAGTTTTTATGAAAGGGGTTATCTTCGGAACTACTGATCTGATTTCGAAATTTCTTTCACTAACGGGAAGCTACATTATCCCCGAGTGTCATACCTTACATTTAAAAAATCCCGTTGGTTAATTTCCGTAAGCCACGATCAAAAGCGTTTTGTACATTCTCTTACTGCTTTAACAATATCTATGACCTAATTACTTAATGACTGACAAGAACACATACCATTGATTGGTACTTTTTCTGAGGATGATGTAATTTTTTTTTTTTAGTCTCCTCCCTTTCCTTCCATGATGTAATTACAAAAGATAAAAGAATCGAGGACCAAAATCTTGTTCTTGTTTCTCATGACCATCGTTGGAAGCAAGATAATAACAGTAGTTAATTTTTGTGCAATGGTTTAACTGATCGATGAATTAACTACTTACATCACGCCTGTCGGTTATCCCTGAGGAGTTGGATGAATATTGTCAAAACCGAAATTTCACCGAAGGAGTTGGATGGATGGTGTCAAAACCGAAATTTCACCGGAAGAGTTGGATGGATGGTGTCAAAACCGAAATTTCACCGGAGGAGTTGGATGGATGGTGTCAAAACCGAAATTTCACCGGTTATTTTTAATTGACACAAATTCCTTCTTTAAAATTCCTGACGACCACTCGACATGACCACATAACATGTTGCTCAATCCGGGGGCGAACACAAACCCTCAGGTATCAGGTATTATCACTCAGCAGTAGCCAGGAAACCTAGTGAGCTTCAGTTTAAAAATGTGCAAAACCCTGGATACTGACGATCTCGCGAAGATCTGTGTTACCAAAACCCACTGAGATGGATTTTATCTGCCCGAAATCTCTAAGCCTTACTTAGAGATCTATTGTATCACTAAAAATACACCGGCAGCGAGTACTCCGAACCTGACCTTTCTGAAGAACATCACTGACAAGGTCAGGGCGTCCCCTCGCGGCGTTTCTACTCACATCTGCCTTGTAAATTCTTTTCGTTAGTCGCCTTTCACTCATCCTCTCGCAATGACTAAACCATCTAAGCTCTTCTCAATTTTTGTCGCTACATTATAACAAGTATGACTTCGGGCTTCTGATATAATAGTGTAATTAAGCAACATTGAATTAATTAAGTTTTACCGTCCCATGTGCTCATTTTAGGTCTGGTGGTGCTGTACGGGTAGTAGGCCTGTTCCGTCCCTGTTACATTTTCAACGAATGGTTGGAGCCAATTGTAAGTATAAAGCGAACATTGGAGATCGTATTTATAGCGATCATCGCACGGCAGTTTATCTGTCTTGTGGTGGAGCCAACCGAACCACTCCGAAGTTACCTGAAAGAAACACATATATGTACATTAACATCACGCCTGTAATCTCCTAAGGGTTTGGTAGGGGCCTACATTTCGCACGTTTTGGTTAAGTCCCATGTAATCAGAGGCGAGCCTATTGCCATCAACCAGGCGCATATCCAGACTCCTATAAAAATACTTTGTCCGACCAAGGAATTGAACCCAGGACGTCATGCGGTGCAGTAGTTATCTGAAATATTTAACATTATTTATTTATTTTAATGACACTTTCATAAAATGGTCTTGCTGACTAAAATGACATAACACTATTTCCATAGAGGTCTTCCATAGGCCTGTGAATCGGTAGTTGTTCATGCATTCATGTCGGCGCGCGGCGGAGCACCAAGGATAAGTGTGCTTGCATAAAGATACTACTCTGTCAAAAAAGTACCGGGTAACAATCAATAATACACAAAATGTTAGCTATTCATCCAAACTTATTTTATCGCTTTCAAAGTATGCTCCTTCAGAAACGATACACTTACGCCAACTAATAATCCAATCATCAAAACATTTTTAAACGCTTTTTTCGGAATTGAGTTCAGCCCTCGCT
This sequence comes from Noctua fimbriata, assembly GCA_905163415.1. Lineage (NCBI taxonomy): Eukaryota > Metazoa > Arthropoda > Insecta > Lepidoptera > Noctuidae > Noctua > Noctua fimbriata. Next base: position 10,594,339 of record LR990921.1, read on the forward strand.
GTGAATTTTCCTTTATGTCTTCTACCGAATTAAAACGGGAGCCATGAGGTGGTAATTTGAGTTTAGGAAAAAGAAAGAAGTCTGCTGGAGCATATCTGGTGAATAAGGCGGTTGCTCGATGGTATTTGTTGAGTTTTTGGTAAAAAATTCGTTCACTATGATGGCCTTGTGCAAAGGCGCATTAACGTGGTGCCAAATCCATGAATTTTCTTTCCATAAATCTGGCCTTTTTCGTCGAATTTGCTGTATTAAATGCCTCATAATGCTCAAATAATATTCTTTATTTACTGTTTGACCTTCCGGCAAGAATTCCGAGTGCACAACACCGGGATAGTCAAAGAAAATGGTCGAGATGACTTCGACTTTTGATCGACTTTGGCGTGGTTTTTTCGGTTTCGGTTCAGTTGGAAGGCGCCACTCCGAAGCTTGTTGACTAGTTTGCATGTCAAACTCGTAAACCCACGTCTCGTCACCAGTAACAATGCGTTTCATGAATGTTGGGTCGGAATTGACTCGTTCTAGCATGTCCTCAGCGACTCTTATGAGATTGAGTTTTTGGAGAAAATTCAGGTGTTTTAGGATTAGCCGAGCGGCAGCCAAGTGATTATTTAAAATGGTACCTACGGAGCGACTCGTGAGACACAGAAAGTTTAGCGGCTATCTCTCTCAAACTTGAATGAAGATTTTCAGTCACTATTGCCTTCACGTTTGCAATGTTAACTTCAGTTGAAGACGTTGATAGCTTACCAGAGCGAGGCAAATCTCACATCTCGACCGCTTTTGAACACTTTGTACCACTCATCAACATGTTTTTTAAAGTCGATTCACCGTAAGCCTTCTGTAACATTTCATTCAGGCATTCCGAACAAGAGATACCCTTGGCAATGCAAAATTTAAGACAAACTCTTTGTTCGATGTTTTTGTCCATTATGTAATTCACATTTCACAATAGATATGATCTAACTAAAATCAGCACTGTATTTACTTTAATCTAAATAACAGATGCAATTCAAACTCCACGCCAAAATGGAAAACAGTTGTGCCAATCTAACAACAACAAAAAAATGTATTTAGAACCATAAACAAAACATTCTTTTCCGAAACTTTGTTGACAATAATTATAATTATCCCATACTTTCTGAATGCGCTCATTACTTAGCACCCCTAAGCAACCATGACCATAGCGCACTTGTGTCAATCAGAAGCTGAATGAAGCCTTCTAATTCCTACGTCATCCCTCCTCTCCTTCATCCTGCTTGATTTCTTTAGACTCAAGCTGGTGATGGATATACATATACCTTAGAAAGTTGACTGCTGTTCACCATACCATACCTACCTACCAACCATAAAGCACGGAATAGAGACGGCAGTGTTCATAATATTCGTGGTGTCAAAAATCTTTAAAGCCGCTAATTTTATGTTAATAGCTTACGAGTAAATGATGATGCGCTTGGTTTGTTTATAAATGTTGACGATGCCGCCTTTAGTAGCAGCCGCACAAGGCGTGCTCTATGCCTCAAACCCGTCATCATCATACTCACGATTCTTAAGGGAGAAATATTTAAATCACAATCTAAGCAGGTACTGTTCACGCTGTTAAGGAGGCACTTCAAGATCGAGACACTAGAGGTGATAAAAAATGAGGGGAGTCTATCTACGGCCGAAGGCCTCCAAGGTATGAGCAGCTTTAGCTTTTATGAAATAAGAAATAAGCCACGACTCTGAGAATTCTAAGACTCATTCTAATATGCTCCAAATACAAACTGTCTTGCCTAAGAAATCGTACTGTGACTGCTAGGGACAGCCGTTGTATGTTCCATGTTGGAACACATCAATAATATCAGACGTTTCACTATCCGATTATGTAATTATATATGCCCTTTATGGGCATCTTTCACTCAAAGAGAAATGTGAAAAAGATGTTGGATGTCTTTCACTCGCCAAACGAATGATCGAAAAACGAAATGATAAGAGCAGGTGAACGTTCAGTCGTCCATACCTGTGTATTTTTTTCGGTGTCACATGATAATGGAATGAAAGAAACGAAAATCAACAGACTCCCGATCCCGAATGAACCGTTCACTCAAGTGAAGTGTTGGATATCTGCTTTGCGACTGGGTTCGTCCCGCTGTGTCCCGAGTGTCGTTCTCGCACTATGTTTGTTGTTTAGAGACCAGTCCCTATTGGTTAAATCGCGTAATTGTACCAATGTATTTCCGGACAAAATACTTTTCCTGCACAAAAAAAACAGTTTTCAATGCAGTGACTCTATTCAACATTAAGAAGTTTTTAATTTGTGGTATGCTCACCGTGAACATTTTTATGTCGCTATCAGTTCTTAATTTAGCGCCATCTATGCTTGCGCGATGACCACGTCACGACGACCCACAGAACAAAATCTACTCCAACTTGCATAACAAGCAAAAATATTTTATAGGTAATATTAATATGCGAACATAGATGTCGCTTTCCCAAAATCTTAACCCTAACCTAAGTAAGCCTAAGTAATAACTAAATGTTGGATTTTCAACGCTCGTGTTTTTCTGCCCTCAATCATTCATTCATTGATTGCTAATATTGCTATTAGCCCATTCCATGCGGGGAATGCCGATCGCCAGTCATCGCCGTCACACAATTTGTTTTCAACTTTTCGCTTTTTCGTATGTATCAACAATACAATACAATAATTATATTGAATATTATTATATTAACAACAATAATTATTATTACCTTTATTTATATTTACACAAATTATTTACATTTTTAAATATTCCTTAAAAAACAATATAAAAAACATTTAAAAATATAAAAAAATTGTAGCCCACCGGTATCGGGAACAGGGGCAGGTCAGGGCTCCAGAGAGAGGAACCTCCTAACAATACGAGCCGTGTCCAGAAGTACCGCTTTCTGAATCAAGCCCTTGATCCAGCTGCCTAACGAGAGCCTCCTCAGGTATTGGTCGAGGCTCTTGGCAATTAAGCCATGGGCTGATACGACTATCGGGCACAATGATCGCTGAGTCCACATCCCACATGTCGACAACCTCGCGAGCCAAGTGATACTTGATTTTCTTATCTTTCTCGGCTTTCACGAGGTTCTCATCATGAGGGACCGTTATGTCAACAATCATTGCGCGCCGCTCTGATCGATCCACCACCACTATATCAAGCTTATTGGCTACAATAGTCCTGTCAGTGATGATGGATTGATCCCAGTACAATGTGATACTGCCATTTTCGAGAACTGGGTCGGGCACATACTTATAGTACGGCACTTCCGATTCCACAAGGTTGTATTTTAGAGCAAGTTGCTGATGAATAATCCTGGCTACAAGGTTGTGTCTATGCAAGTACTCTCCGTTAGCCAGACGAGAACACCCATGCCCGACGTATGTCAACCGTACCGTCCTTCACAATAAATCTCCGGTAGTTATTCGTCATCATAACTTCATCCATAATTGCACCGACAAAACTTTCGGTTTCTCCGAAGAGGTCCCCGGAACGTAGCCAGGCTACGGACGCTGATAGGTCTACATCGGGCCCATGCAGGGCCCGGAAAAAGCGTCCATCAACGGTGCATCAACTTTATACAACTCTAGCACCCTCATGAGCCATGTATGTGGCACCGAGTCATAGGCCTTCTTATAGTCTATCCAACATGTCGACAGATCCCTTCGGTAACGGCGAACCTGTTGACTAATGGCCATATCAATGAGGAGTAGCTCCTTAGTACCGCGAGACCCGTTCCTACATCCATTTTGAGAAGCGGACTTAACAGAATTGTCATCAATGTGTTTGTCAATTTTAACTTTCAAAATGGATGTAAGAACTTTATAAACCGTTGGAAGACAGGCAATCGGTCTATAATTTTTGGGCTCCGCAGTATACCTGTAGTCAGGAACTCTGGCAGCGACCTTGACTCTAAGGCTGACTGGAACAGGATTGCCAGGCGAGCCTGCGAGACCTTGTAAACCATTTTATCCAGAAGTTGTGCAGCCCATCCGGCCCTGGAGATTTCCAGTTAGGTAGCGGACGGACTGCACGAACTACGTCTTGGGGGCTGATAGTAATTGCCCCCATTTCTGGTACTAGATCGCACGCTCGCTCGACCTCCCGAGTCCATTCACCCTCGGTATGGCTAACAGACACCGACCAGATGCTGCGCCAGAACGAACACATGGGCATCATCCGGCAGGCGCGTGTCAGCCACACCTTGGTCCGGTCGCTCCCAAGCCCTATAAACCCACCTTTTATCTCTTTGGAATGTGCGATTCTGAGTGTATCAGTCCACCCGCCGCTTATACCTACGAATACGGTTTGCCCATGCATACACTTTCTGCTTCAGGAAGTCGATGCGCTCTGTGATACGGGACATGTAGTCTCGAGGACTGATATCAGTCCCCGAGAACGCCCGCCTCACAAAACGTATCACTCTAGGACGAGTATTCCCTGAAGCAGATCAGTTTGCCGATGAGTGCTCTGGCCCCACCAATACGTCGTTCAATCCTGTACCGCCATGGCGGTACGGCTGGTTTAGGTCGTGTAGCTCTGTCATCAGAAAATTTTATATGAGCTACACGACATGCCGCTACAGCCGCACAATACAGGATTGAGTGAGCATCGGTGAGGTCTTCGCAGTTATCAAAATAGTTTGACAACTGCGAATCCAGAACAGCCACCATCGCCCTATTTTTGTTATGCATGGGCAAACGAGGTATGCGTGGTCTAAGGTCGGGTTGTATGAACCGATATTCTCGAATCGCACCCACCAAAGCACTCCTCATTTCCTCATTGCACTGGGTACTTACATTAGTGACCATGTCATTACTCACGTCGTTATCCCGATTTGATATTATGGTAGACTGTGGTGGAACCACAGCCTGCAGCGGCGTGGCAATGACATGGCTACTCTTCATTTCAGTCCGCAAGCGATCAAATACGGTGTCATCCAACATACGATTACGCTGGATGACTCGCACCTGATCCGATAGTCGTTGTGCCGACACGTTGACAGCTTACCTCCTATATTTGGAACACTTCTTTGTTAAAATTGTACTTTGTGGGAAAAAATAAATCTTATTATTATTATTTTGATAACTACGAGGACCTCACTGATGCTCACTCAAAGGATTGAGTGAGCAGCCGCACAATACTCCTGTGTGGTAGCGGCATGTCGTGTAGCTCATATAAAATTTTCTGATGACAGAGCTACACGACCTAAACCAGCCGTACCGCCATGGCAGTACAGGATTGAACGACCTATTGGTGGGGCCAGAGCACTCATCGGCAAACTGATCTGCTTCAGGGAATACTCGTCCTAGAGTGATACGTTTTGTGAGGCGGGCATTCTCGGGGACTGATATCAGTCCTCGAGACTACATGTCCCGTATCACAGAGCGCATCGACTTCCTGAAGCAGAAAGTGTATGCATGGGCAAACCGTATTCGTAGGTATAAGCGGCGGGTGGACCGATACACTCAGAATCGCACATTCCAAAGAGATGAAAGGTGGGTTTATAGGGCTTGGGAGCGACCGGACCAAGGTGTGGCTGACACGCGCCTGCCGGATGATGATGCCATGTGTTCGTTCTGGCGCAGCATCTGGTCGGTGTCTGTTAGCCATACCGAGGGTGAATGGACTCGGGAGGTCAAGCGGGCGTGCGATCTAGTTCCGGAAATGGGGGCAATCACTATCAGCCCCCAAGACGTAGTTCGTGCAGTCCGTCCGTTACCTAACTGGAAATCTCCAGGGCCGGATGGGCTGCACAACTTCTGGATAAAATGGTTTACAAGGTCGCACGCTCGCCTGGCAATCCTGTTCCAGTCAGCCTTAGAGTCAGGGTCGCTGCCAGAGTTCCTGACAACAGGTATAACCCACCTGCTCCATAAATCGGGTACTGTGGAGCCCAAAAATTATAGACCGATTACCTGTCTTCCAACGGTCATAGACCAGTTAGTCGTTCATTCATTTTGAGAGTTAAAATTAACAAACACATTAATGACAATTCTGTCATGTCCGCTTCTCAAAATGGATGTAGTAACGGGTCTCGCGGTACTAAGGAGCTACTCATCATTGATATGGCCATTAGTCAACAGGTTCGCCGTTCCCGAAGGGATCTGTCGACATGTTGGATAGACTATAAGAAGGCCTATGTGACTCGGTGCCACATACATGGCTCATGAGGGTGCTAGAGTTGTATAAAGTTGATGCAACTCTGCGCACCTTCCTGATGTCATGTATGGGGCAATGGAGGACAGTCCTTCGCTATCCAGGATGTCGGCAAATCCAGAGGAATAGCGAGCCGATAAGGATAGAGCGAGGTATATTTCAGGGCGATAGTTTGAGTCCACTTTGGTTCTGCTTAGCCTTGAATCCTCTTAGCACGCTGCTGGAGGATTCAGTCTAGTCAGTCAGTCTAGGTTATCGGTTGAGGAGAGGTGGATAAGTTTTATCTCACCTCCTTTACATGGATGACCTGAAACTCTTTGCCCCCAACGATTTGCAACTGATGGAGCTACTGAAGGTAACTGAAACTTTCAGTAGCGCCATCAGGATGGAATTTGGTGTGGACAAATGTGCAGTCATGCATGTAAAGCGAGGTGAGATTGTGGAATCTGTGGGAACCCAGCTCTCGGATTCCATAAATCTTAGATCCCTCTCAGCAACCGAAACCTATAAGTATTTGGGTATGTCGGAAGCGCTGGGCATCAATATTGCTGACATGAAGCAATCGTTGAAGGAGGCTTCTTTGGCCGCCTGAAAAAAGTATTTAATAGTCTTTTATCAGGCGGCAATAAGGTACGTGCCTTCAACGGTTGGGTCATGCCGGTTCTGATGTACTCTTTCGGCATACTCAAATGGACTCAAACAGAACTCGACGCTCTGGATAGGAGGGTCCGTACATTGTTGACGGCGAAATAATTATAATTATTATTTCCTTTATTTATTTTCTTACACACTAATTACATTTTTAAATATTTCTTTAAAAAAATATCTATAAAAAACATTTAGAAATATAAAAAATAGCAGCCCCCCGGTATTGGGAACAGCGTCCAAGCTGTCAGTGGTCAGAGCTCCAAAGAAAGGAACCTCCTAACAATACGAGCCGTGAGCCAGAAGTACCGCTCTCTGAATCAAGCCCTTCACTTACACTGACAACTGTCAGAATAAGCTTACGAGACTACACCCGTAGTTTAAGTCGTGGAATGAACTTAAGTCGGACTTGACACGCCTACTTTCCACCCCATTGGACATATTGACAGGTACAGTTTGTTTATAATTTGACATAAACGCCCACTTTTCAAGGAATCATCTGTCAAATTCAACGAACAGTAGTACAAGAATCTTTTGACGCTCGAATGAAGCTGACAGGGGGGCGCTGTTGGTAAACCTTTAATTGTTTTGTAAAAAATATTGAGAAAAGGAAGAGATGGCTGCGTTAGTACCGATTTTTGCCCCGCGCCAGAAGATATTAAAACCGTGAAACCCACGTTGTGGGTGACATTTGTACCTACTGAAATTCAAGTGAATCGACGTGTGTAAAATTGTTTTCTTGTTGTAGCCAAAGCAAGATGAATTTTGAGGAGTATGTCGATTATGTATACGATACGCCATATAATTATTTATCGCGACGATATTTACGCGATGCCGATAACCCGTTAGAATATTACAACAATGAACAGTTCTATAGACGATTTCGATTTCAGAAGGAAACCGTACAAAATGTTTTGTTACCCTTGGTATTTGAAAGTGCTAGCAGTAGCTCTAATCGTGGACTACCAATTCCATCAACATTTCAGCTAGTTATAGCGATGAGATTTTACGCTACTGGAAACTTTCAAGTAAGAACGTACTACTAGGATCAGTATATGCCTATTTTTTTTATTTTTTTCGAGAGTAATTTTACTTTATCTGCTGATGCAGTTTCTGTTATTATTTTGTAATATTATACATTCCTATATTTTTTTTTCTTTTCATTTTAGATTGTTTGCGGTGATTTACATAAAATAAGCCAGTCGCAAGTATCAAAAATTGTGGCAAATGTTTCAAATATATTGGCAAGGAAAATGAGGCAATTTATAAAATTCCCTGCCCTCGACGACCAGGCAGCAGTGAAAAACAATTTTTATCGCGTAGCTGGTTTCCCTGATGTGCTAGGATGCATAGATTGCACGCACGTGCCAATAAAAAACCCGAACCGCACAAATGGCGAAGCTTTTCGCAACCGAAAAGGATGGTTTTCCATAAATGTGCAGATAGTTTGTGGACCACGTATGGAAGTTTATGACATTGTTGCCCGTTGGCCTGGCTCAGTCCACGATTCTCGAATCTTTAGTAACAGCAGGTGTTGTTTGCAGTTTGAGGATGGCCACATGTCAGGCATACTGATCGGGGACAGCGGCTATGCCCAAACCTCTTATATGTTCACGCCTGTGCTTAATCCACAGACTCCGGCTGAGTTACAATACAATAGGGCTCACATAAAAACAAGAAACGTAATTGAGCGATTCAATGGAGTCTGGAAAAGGCGATTTGCATGTCTCAGTAGGAAATTGCAAAACAAATTACCAAACACCTTGAATATCATTAGTGCCTGTGCTTATACTCCACAATATTTGTATCATGGTAAATGAAGACATGCGGACGCCAGAACCCGGAGCTGGACACACGTATACTAATAATATACCTGTCCCTACCACTAATGAAACTGAGCGTGGCAGTATAATAAGGGCTGCGTTTATTTCTAGATATTTTGGTCCGTAACATGATTCTCCTGCCGTTATCCCAATATACTTAGGCTCGGCGCAGCATGTCTTCCTTTTTCAGAGTACATCTATCGTTTCTTTGGTCTTCCCCTACTCTTATAATATTCGTAATCAAATCTTTCTTCACGACATTTTCCTCATTCAGCCGCATCACGTGCTCATACCACTAGAACCACAGACTTACCAGTCTTACCACATAACTTTTCAGACGTCTTCCTCTTTATATTAAATTGTTATTCTAATCATTCACGTTACACTACACGTCCCCCATTCATCTTAGTATTTTCATGTCAACTAAAATTGCCTTTCATTTTGTTTTGTAGCCGAACATTCTGTCCGTACAAGCAGGTCTTATTATTTATCTGCCTAGCCGTGGCGCATTGGTTTTCTTTGACATCATTCTGTTCACACTATGGAAAACTTTAAAAATCACGTTATTTACGAATACGAGTTCCACCGTGGGTACCAGCGCTGCAGAAATTGTTCGAACGATTAATAATGTTTATAGGGACTCAATCTTAACGGATTGATCGAAGAAAGCAAATGTTTAACAAAATTGGAAAGCCATGGGAAACCTTTGCCCAGCAGTGGGACTTAGTACGCTGACATAAAATAAAATAGTGAAGATATTGTAAAATAAAACACGGATCGTTTTTGGTTCCAACGTTTTCGTTCTGGAAATTTGGACCTACAGCCCGTGGACGGCCAGAGACCCTTGTTGATAATGACTATTTTCCGTCGCGTGTAATTTTAAAGTTAGCTATTATGTAGTCGGGATTAGTAATCAATGATTATTACTATTGCGAGCACTTGCAAATATCCGTGGTAAATATATATTAAGCACGGTTTCTTTCTCAAATCGGTAGGTATTTGAAAATGTTCATCATCGTGGGATTGTATGAATTAGTAATCAAGATCGCGTAAATAAGTCTGACAAATAGTCGTAATATGGAGTCTCGTACACATAAAAGATGAATACAAGCTTAATGCACTTTATATTTCTAAAGCATGAGAAAACTAATACACCATTTTGAATCTCAGAGATTAATTTGGTGCGAATGGTGTTTATGAGCGTGCTTACCCATGCCCGTGTTGTTTTGTTTAAACCTACGATATCACCAAGTCGCTCTCATCTTCTATCTATACATATAAAATTCAAAGCCCTGACTGACTGATATTTCAAAGCACAGCCCAAACCATTGATGCTAGAGACATGAAGTTTGGAGAGAGTATTCTTTGAAATTCTACCCGTAAAAGGGTGAAATAGGGTGTTGAATTTTCTGATTTTTTTCTCGAGGTCGATTGATTTGAAAATTGGTGTACACACTTTTCAATTAAAATTATGAGACATGTGTATCACAGTTTTTCCAAAATCATCCCCCAACAGAGTCAAATAGGGCTTCGAAACTCACGTAGACGGGCGCATAGCGCGCAGTGTTGCGCAGGCTGTGCGGGGCGCGGGAGTATTTAGTTACCTATTAGTAAGTAAGTAGAATATTTCTGAGGTAGACGTGTCTGTAAATATATGTGAAATCCCGATATTGGCGTTGGCTCGTGATACGTGACATTGATATTAAATATTAAGTAAAAGTATTATGTCTATAAATAGATTCCTAATGAATCATTTCGGGGCTTTTGTTTTTAAATATAATAATCGCGGACGAAGGTCGCGGGCAACAGCTAGTATGTTTATAATTGTGTGAAGTTCATATTTATATTTTTGCTGTCTCGTTGGTCCACTAGTCATAAGCGCAACTGCACGGTGTGAGGTTATGGGTTCGATTCCCAGGCCATGCAGTGTTGTTGGGTTTTACTAACCTAGAGACTGGATCCAGTCTTACGTGAATGAAAATGAAAAATTTCCCATGTTTTTCTATGTAAATAAATGTGTAATTTAGATTTTTTTGTTACTTGTTGTACGTGATACTACTTATAAATAAAATAAAAACCAGTTGGCTTGTTTAATGTATAATAATAATTTAATTTTTTTTTTCGGCCTCCTCCCTTGTTACCTCGCTGAATTGGAGTAGCTGGGCGGCATTTAAACGTTCGAGCCTTGCCTTTTGGTAGGCTTCTTCTGCTGTCTTCACCAGCCACTTCTGCTCCTCCATTTTCAGCAGATGTAACTGCTCCTCTCGTTCCTCATTCCGCTTTAATTTTTTTACTTTCAGCAGATGCAACTCCTCCTCTCGTTCTTCATTCCTCTTTAAATATTCCGCCCGTACTTCGAACTCCTTTGTTATAACTTGGGCGCGAATATCTTTTCCTACAAAATTTAACAAGTTCAGAAAATAAGTGTTAATTTGTTAACTACAAGTACCTTCAAAAATCGCTAATGAGAATATAAAAAAATAAATGCTTCGAATGAATACAAATAGATTGATGTTATTTCAAATTCTGTATTGGTGCCACTGTTAAGCCACACACAGTTAAATTGACTTTCTGATGTACTGTTCTGGAGTGGCGACCGCGAACCGGAAGACGCTGCGTTGGAAGGCCTTCCACTAGGTGGACCGATGACCTGGTGAAGGTTGCAGGGATCCGCTGGATGGAGTCGCACGGGACCGGTCAATGTGGCGACACTTGTGGGAGGCCTATGTCCAGCAGTGGACATCTTTCGGCTGAAATGATGATGTACTGTAATGGGTAGAGATCAACTGAGAATCATTTGATCAACCCTACCAAAAAACTGCGAGTTTGCTGCTGCCAAGTTAGTCGGGTTATTATCAGGTGGCCCCTGAGCCGCCGGTGCCGGTACCTCGTCTACCGGACGAAATTCCAGAACTGAAAGAAGAAAGTAAATATGTTAATATTTGTTAATACAAATAATGGAATCAATAAAATTACTAGACTATAGGTGTACCGTCAGCAGGAGTTTCATTTGGCATAGTGTCACAGTCGATTGCGATTAATTCTAAATCGGTGGAGGTCGTCAGCGCATCTTCCACTCCTTCGACACATGAGGACGCGGGGCCAGGATAGGGGCCACCCCCAGTCCTCAACCTTTCTTTTTTTTCTTGATTAAGGGTGGTTTTTTTCTTGGCCTCAATATTGGACCAGCATCTTTTTAGCTGAGATTCCGTTCTCTATAAAAAGAAAAGATTGCCGTTCATTACGATCATCAAAAATATACCAGGTATTAAAACAGCCTCGATGTTATTTGGTACTTACGCGCGAGTTAAATATGGAGTTATACTCTTGGGTTAGGCGAGCCCAAACATATGTTTTCGCCGATGGGCTGCCCGACAAAGTCGTATTTTGATGTAGTTTGTGCTTGCGGACAAGTTTCTGTACGCACAACTTTTCACTATCCGAAAAGAATATTCTTGAAGACATTTTTTTAAAAGAAATTATAGAAAATGCACCACGAAAAAATAAATATTTATTTTTACGCAAATCAGTTTTAACGTTTTAATTTCTTTGACAAATGATGTCAGCCAAGAGTATTCGGTTGAACATCAATTTATGACATCTCTAGCATTGTGACGTATTTTAATATAACATTTTTAGCATACAAAGCAGCTTACAACCTTCATGCAACATACTTATTTTGAGTTTAAAATAGACAGCATGTTTTCGAGGTAAATTAAGGTGAGTACTCATATGCGCATGTCCACGTATTGTAACATTGGTTGATAAATTGAGGAATGATATAATACTGCAAGGTTGCGGTTGAAAAGAAGATGTGGAGACAAAAAATTAAAAGAATATGTTGGCTTGGTCATGTTGAGAGACTAACAAAACCCGAAAGAGAACACCCTAGAAGGACAAACTTTATTGGTATTGTTCCTCAAAAAGGTCAAGGCGTGCGAGTATGACCAGACGTATGAACGTGGACTAAGCAAAAGGAATAAGCCGGTGGTGTTCTTTAGTGACTGTCCTTACTGTGTGGCATTTATTCTTCGTTGATATGTTGGATTACGATTATTGATTATTGACGAGTTATATTAAAAAAAACACTGAGCGAATTAGGAGAAGTAACGACCAGCACGACCCCTCAGTCCACGCACCTCATTCCATGTTGCACAATTTGCCCGCGCTCGTGTTTCTGATCGATGAAATATTACACAAGTTCGCTCGTTTCTTAGCAAAATCAAGTTTTAACAAAGTGTCAAGCGGCTCGATGTCTTGTTGCAAATGCAAGTCTAGCTAGTCTGTCCTTACCTTATGAAGTGGGTGTTGCTGATGCCGTGGTGGGCGTTCTTCACCTGTTGCCATGGCAACAAATGACGACTTAAGTTCAAAAATGGACTAAAGTCGGCTTCTGGAATACGGGTGAAACTTACCTAAAGTTCATCATCGTCATCCTAGTCTTGTCATTTTTCATCCATTCCCACCTATCAACCGTCACGCTATTATGTACACCTTTTTCTTTTGTATCATTCCTCAGAAATTTTATCCATCCCTTCGGTCTTCCTCTCCTCGCCGTGCATCCGTACTGTTGATCATTATGTAACCTTAAACTCGTCAAGTCATCTGTCTAACCTTTTTTCTAACAGTCTAACCGGTTGCAACTGAATACCAGGATTTTACACTGCCTATCTGACCTCCGCAACAGAGTTAGTACTGGGTATTACATTACCCCTGACTTTCGAGCCACTGAATACCTGTAATGTAACGATTGTCAAAGATCTACAAATGACACTCGGGACCTTAATTACCCTATTTGTATTTAATTAATCTTACCTGACTTGCGTCATAATCCCATCTGGCATTCATATTATGCTCAACCCAGCGGTTCCGACCTACCATGTAATTGTTATTCATATAGTATTTGTTACCACTGCAATCACACCCCATATACACGCCATCCTGTTGAAGTAATAATGAAAATTGATAAAGCGAATAGTCCGACGCAGTTGAGTCTTCGCGTCGTTCGATCGAAGCAAGGCGAATGACAGTCTTTTTCGCTTATATTTCATGAACATACATAAAGTTATATCTGACCGGTTCAAGCGGATTCCAGCAATAAATGTAGTTACTCTCGTAACGCGACAGGGAAAGGGTTAAGGGGGGATTTCAGTCTAGTAGTCTAATGGTGAAAATGGGTAGGTTACTGCTTCAAGCAAAGAGTAATAGGTGAAAGCCAAGACCGATCTTTGATAATAATCACTAGCTTAGGTTCGCAACGAAGGCAACGAAGGCGCGTTTTATAAATACCGCTAAGACATTTACACACCTTTCACAATTTCGGAAATGGAGACTAGGTAAGCTGTATCAATATTTATGCAGAAATTGCCGTTGAAGTGGCAGAGTTCTGCCCCCGTAGCATGACCGCCGTAGACAAGGATTTCTTTGACGGAAGAATCGACAAAATGACAGATTGTGTCGACACAATGACAGATTTCTTTGCACTGTTTGTCATTTTGTCGATTCTTCCGTCAAAGAAATCCTTGTCTTCGGTGGTCATGCTACGGGGGCTGGAGAAAGGTCAACTCAAGGTACGCATGCACTGATAGGTCCCTTGCCTAGCGCCTAGAGTCGACTAAATTAATATCTTTACTTGCTAAGATACACGGATGCCACACTAGGAGGTGACTTACGAAGGCGCGCGGCCGGATGCGAAAATTCTTGAACGTCCGTTTCATTCGCTAGTCGCAGGGAGACTTGCTACGCTCTAGGCGACATGCTGGGCTTTAGGCGACTTGTTAGGCTCTAGGGGCTTCGAAAGGCGCCTGAGTGTCAGTGCGTACTTAGCAGAAATCATCAACACGACAAAGAAGACGTCGCAGTGCTTGATGAGTGCACCACCTTTGGGGAACAGGTGTCATAAATTTACATTCTACGACTCACTTTCAAAGTATCGTATCTCCACGTTTTGTAGCCAGCTTTAAAAAGTCCTCCACTTGCTCGAATCATTCTCAACAATCGCCTCCATTTGTCGAGAGGAAGATACTTCGCCATTTTGCTAAAAATTGTGTTGTAATTACTATTGCTATAAATATTTTTTAAGTCGTATTTCTTTTGACGATTGTGACTTGTGTCATATTGTTTTATCAAGGGGTATTATATATGATGCTCTGTGATCAAGGATCACGTCACCATGTCAAATAAATTCAAAATGATGACAGTTATCTATCACAAAAAAACGGTTAAAATTAACAACGTATGTTGGTTGAACCTTTTTGCTCTTAGATAGACAACAATATTGGGAAATAATAAAGTTTTCGAAAAACAAATTAACTTCCAACGATCTGTAGTTGACTGTAATACTAAGCTGTGTTAAAATGAATTACCGAAAAAATAATACAAAATTAACCGACAAAAAATGTTGTCGGTTAATTTTGTTAATTTGTTTGCTAACAAACAAACATGAGCTTATTCATATTAAAATTAAACGAAAAATTGTCATCATCTTCCTACCCTTGTCCCATTCTATTTGGGGTCGGCGCATCACCTTTTCTTAAAATTCTACGAAAAATAATAAACTAAATTAAAAAAAAAGCAAACTTCCGAAAACATATATTCTGCTCAAATAATAGTTTTCTTAAGCTCTATAACTCAGGATGCAAGAGCGAGCGAAGCGAGGGAGTTAGGGCACCCCGACTCCTGACAGGTTAGATTCGAAGGGGACGGCGGGGTCTTGAGAGCGAGCGAAACGAGTGAACTAATACCCCGCCATTTTTTTTTCATTTCGTGTTAGGTTTTTTAAACCTGCAGACAGACACAGGAACCTCCCATAACGTCGACTACGCCTTATTACAACATTTTGATATTTATCTTGACATTGATTTAATTCCTGTTTTATTTATTTTATAAGTCTAAATTTATATAGGTGAGTTACAATGGAAATAACTAACTGTAGTTTTCGGTAAAAACGCAATTTTAGCTGGTGGAAAAATATTACGTCAGCAAATGCTGTAGGTCCTGATTTTCGGAATTTTCACTATTTTATTCGGTCCTTTCTTTATTCGTATTCGCATATAAGTTGTCGGAAAATTAGTAAATAAAGTACTAAATTTCATATTTTGAGTATGCTCATTTTTTTCTATTATGGGGATTTTATTCGTTTTCAGGGGGTTACGTTTAACAAATAATAATATTATATTAATAAATAAGGTATAAATAAGGTTACAAGGTGCGACCTCGGTGCCTTAGAGTCAAGGTCGCTGCCAGAGTTCCTAACAACAGGTATAACCCACCTGCTCCATAAATCGGGTAGTACTGTGGAGCCCAAAAATTACAGACCGATTACCTGTCTTCCGACGGTCTATAAAGTTCTTACATCCATTTTGAGAGCTAAAATTAACAAACACGTTGATGAATTCTATCATGTCCGCTTCTCAAAATGGATGTAGGAACGGGTCCCGCGGTACTAAGGAGCTACTCCACATTGATATGGCCATTAGTCAACAGGTTCGCCGTTCCCAAAGGGATCTGTTGACATGTTGGATAGATTATAAGAAGGCCTATGACTCGGTGCCACATACATGGCTCATGAATGTGCTAGAGTTCTATAAAGTTGATGTAACTCTGCGCACCTTCCTGATGGCATGTATGGGGCAATGGAGGATAGTCCTTCGCTATCCAGGATGTCGGCAAATCCAGAGGAATAGCGAGCCGATAAGGATAGAGCGAGGTATATTTCAGGGCGATAGTTTGAGTCCACTTTGGTTCTGCTTAGCCTTGAATCCTCTTAGCACGCTGCTGGAGGATTTAGGTCTAGGTTATCGGTTGAGGAGAGGTGGTCAAGTTATATCTCACCTCCTTTACATGGATGACCTGAAACTCTTTGCCCCCAACGATTTGCAACTGATGGAGCTACTGAAGGTAACTGAAACTTTCAGTAGCACCATCAGGATGGAATTTGGTGTGGACAAATGTGCGGTCATGCATGTAAAGCGAGGGGAGATTATGGAATCTGTGGGAACCCAGCTCTCGGATTCCATAAATCTTAGATCCCTCTCAGCAACCGAAACCTATAAGTATTTGGGTATGTCGGAAGCGCTGGGCATCAATGTTGCTGACATGAAGCAATCGTTGAAGGAGCGCTTCTTTGGCCGCCTGAAAAAAGTATTTAATAGTCTTATCAGGCGGCAATAAGGTACGTGCCTTCAACGGTTGGGTCATGCCGGTTTTGATGTACTCTTTCGGCATACTCAAATGGACTCAAACAGAACTAGACGCTTTGGATAGGAGGGTCCGTACATTGTTGACGGCATATCGAATGCATGACCCGGCGGCGTTCTTCTGTTATGAGACTGTATATCCCGCGGAGGTGTGGGTGTCGAGGCTTTTTAAACGCTAAGACTCTCCACAATCGCGAGATATGCAGTCTCAGGGAATATTTCCTTGAAACCGACGTGGGAATTCATCGAGATGTGGTCGCGGTGGACAAGAGCCTCACCCCGCTCTCCTTGGCTAAAGAGAACTGGCGCAAACCTGTAGTGCTTGACACTACTGAGGTATGGCAGAATAAGGAGCTTCACGGACGCTTTTCCCGGGCCCTGCATGGGTCCTATGTAGACCTATCAGCGTCCGTAGCCTGGCTACGTTCCGTGGACCTCTTCGGAGAAACGAAAGGTTTTGTCTGTGCAATTATGGATGAAGTTATGATGACGAATAACTATCGGAAATTATTGTGAAGGACGGTACGGTTGATATATGTCGGGCATGCCACCGTCCAGGCGAATCAGTCCCTCACATTATCTCCGGGTGTTCTCGTCTGGGTAACGGAGAGTACTTGCATAAACACAACTTTGTAGCCAGGATTATCCATCAGCAACTTGCTCTAAAATACAACCTTGTGGAATCGGAAGTGTCGTACTATAAGAATGTGCCCGACCCAGTTCTCGAAAATTACAGTATCACATTGTACTCTGATCAATCCATTATCACTGACAGGACTATTGTAGCCAATAAGCCTGATATAGTGGTGGTGGATCGATCAGAGCGGCGCGAAATGATTGTTGACATAACGGTCGAGCATGATGAGAACCTCGTGAAAGCCGGTTAAGATAAGCAAATCAAGTATCTTGATTTGGCTCGCGGGGTTGTCGACATGTGGGATGTGGACTCAGCGATCATTGTGCCGATAGTTGTGTCAGCCCATGGCTTAATTGCCAAGAGCCTCGACCAATACCTGAGGAGGCTCTTGTTAGCCAGCTGGATCAAGGGCTTGATTCAGAAAGCGGTACTCCTAGCCACGGCTCATATTGTTAGGAGGTACCTCTCTCTGGAGCCTTGACCGCCGGTAGCTTGGACCCTGTTCCCGATACAGGTGAGCTACAATTTTTAATATTTTTAAATGTTTTTTATATTGTTTTTTAAGGAATATTTAAAAAAGTAAATAATTTGTAAAAATATAAATAAAGGAAATTACAATAATATAAAATGGTAAACTGACTGACTGGGTGATATATCAACACAGCCCAAACCGCTGGTCCTAAAGTCATGAAACTTGGAGGGTGTGTTCTTTGTGAAGGGTAAGTATCCACTAAGAAAGGATTTTTGGGAATTCCACCCCTTTTTTTTTTTTTAGGATCGGAAATCATCAAATGAACCTCCCCCCCCCCCCGCTCTGGGCGGAGCGGAAGGGAGTGTCAGACTTGTACTGACTAAACCCATCCATGTTCCTTCTTTGCCCTTTGTGTTCCAGGGCCGCGGTATCTCTTTCGAACAGTCCCGCAGCCCTGGCAGGCATCGGCCCGTGCGGACCCCTACGTGGTTGATGACATCTCTTTGAGGCGCGCGTGGAACACTAACGCGCCGTCGACACGGCCTGTCGTCATAAGACAGCCGGACGGCGAGCTAGCCCATAACTCGCCGTCCACAGGCCCGCGCCTACGGTGGCCGCCCAGGGCGTCTCCCGCGGCGGCTGGGACGTGAGGCTCTTTCCCTCTCACGTTCCGCCACCTCCTTCACTAGCATGACTGCTTCGCAGAAGGAGGTGACGGCTTCCCATTCCCTCTCGCCCCGGACCATGGCTTGAACCAGGGCCGGGCGCGAGAGGTCGCCAATCGCCTCTACGAGGACACGGCGCTGCTCCGCCCAAGCGGGGCAGGCCTCCACAGTGTGCTGCACCGTGTCCTCCGGACGATCCTCACAATGGAAACACCCGGGCGTTTCCTCCCGCCCGATTCGGTGCAGGAACCTCCCGAAACAACCGTGTCCGGTGAGGACCTGCGTCAGGCGGAAGGTGAGGGCGCCGTGGCGCCTCTCTAGCCACTCCTCAAAGAGGGGACTTATCGTCACTATGGTGGCGTGCCCTACACGGGGTTGCGACAGTCGCTCTCTCCATGTCACCATGAGATCGCGCCGGAGGTCTGTCCGCTGAGCGGCGATTTGCCGCGGCAGCGGAGTTTCCCCCCGACGTAGTGCCTCCGCGTGCCATTCGTGAAGGCGCGTGAGGACTATCGCCTCCAGATCCCATGGCGGCAATCCGGCAAGGAGGCTCGCCACCTCACCGGAGATCGTGCGGTACCCCCGGACTAGCCTTAGGGCTATCCCCTTTTGGGGCGCGTTCAGGTAGCGGGCGGCTTGCCGCCTCAGAGAACGCGCCCACACCGGGGCCCCGTAAAGGGCCATGGACCGCACGACCCCCGCGTAGAGCCTCCGGCAGGAGGCGTTTGGACCCCCAGGTTGGGCAGGAGCCGCTTGAAGGCAGCCCCGGTCCGTTCCAGTTTGGGGGCCAAACGTCAGAAATGAAATATTTCAATTGAATTCCACCCCTAAAGGGGTAAAATAGGGAATGGAAGTTTATATGAAAGTACGTCAGTTTTGAAGTTAGGATCTTGAAATTTTGCGTTTAGACTGACGATTGAAAATTAGTTTATGAGTGTCTCAGCGATTTTGATAACCCCCGAAGGGTTAAAAAGGGGGTTGAAGGTGGAATCTTGCAAGTTAATTTTGGACAACCTGAAATTTTGAAAATCTAAATTGAGCTGAAATTTTGCACACAACGGTTCTGGTGACAGTACATTTTTATGACAGACATTCCTTAATCCTGCAGCCAGGATCGTCTCCTTAAGAGAGAACTCTTCAACGGTTAGTAGCACGGATACGAAACAACGCGCAACACGCACGCGCACTTACGCGTTCAAGTTTGATAGATAAAGATGACTTTTATCACGACCTCATCCTGCAGCCAGGATCGTCTTCTCACGAAGGAACTCCTCAACGGTTACTAGCGTTTTTAAAAAGGTATTTTTAAGTTAAAATCACTAATATTTCGGCTTATGGTTGGAAACTAACACAATGTAAATCGTTGTATTTTTTTAATTTCAACCCACAAGGGGGTGAAAAGGGAGTTGAAGTTGTTCGTTCGCTAAATTTTGTATTCAAGCAAAAATAATATAAGTACACGTGTACCGTTTGTAACTTTTTATAGAATGAAGCGATTAAGATGAAACAAAAAAAAATTAATCCCGGTAGTACGTTTCCTTCGGATATTTTTCGACATCCACGCGGGCGAAGCCGCGGGCAAAACCTAGTTATAAATAAAACACGAAGAAAGCAACATAATAATTTATTATTAATCACTTGATTCACGTACAGACTCACAGCCTAATCCAGAAGAACGAACAATAAACGACAGATCTCTTGCAAACAATGGCGCGTACTTTACTTGTAGCCATTACCATGAATAGCGTAAAATAATAATCAAAATTAATCACCCCCGGTTTTTTGAAACGTTTAATCTTAACAGGTTAACGGGATATATAAATTTAAATATAGACCTTTTTTAGAAAATCCCAGGTGTGCTAAATTGTAGCAGGCAGGTGATAGCAGTGATATCATCAAGACTCAATTAAATGTTCCCTTGTATAAGATTAGAAAACTGTTGGAACCATAGACAATTTGTCTAAGGTTTCAACAGAATAAACTTTCGGAAACCACCTTAACAAGTAAAATACGCGCGTTTAGGTGACTTACACATTACAACACTTCATAAATAATATTTTGTATCCTTTAAACAATTTAAATAAAGCCATATTAAAGGGAAGACATTCTCCAGTACGAAGTCAACTTAACTATTGCAAGTCGATAGCCAGGATGAAACAGATAAAATATTATACCAGAACCAAAACTATGTAAATACTCAACCACTGTTAATTTAAGTGCTGTCTAAGAAATAATCTAAAAAGTACGGAACAATTCTATTCTGAATGAATATATTTGTTAGTTCTGAGCAACAATACATTATGTTTACATTATTCACCATTTTATCCCAGCTACCAACCACCAATTTACAAAATGTCCGAGACAATTTTTCGAAATAAGATTTCAGGGCCTTATGCAACAAAAATTTGGTTTCCACGTATTCACATACTGATAATGCACTTCGATTTTGGCGCTGCTATCTTATTTCATGAAGTCTCTCTATTATAAAGTAAACGCCTAATAAATTAAGGAATAAAAATAATTTGTACCAAATAAATCTCAGTACTCCGAATGGCACACAAATAACCCAATTATACAAAATAATAATAAAAACACTTTTATATACTAGTTAATTAAGTACAATCTGGAATTGTATAATAATAATTTAAGAAAATCACATTTATACCAGTGTAGAAAGAAGAAAAAATACAACTATTACTGAAATAACGTAATATTGTTACGTTTATAGTTTACTCTAATTAAAAATATAATAATATAATTTCTAATAACAAAAAAAAGAGTGAATAGAAAGTATAGCACATCTTAATATGGCGATCTCCTATACATGTATCATGCAAATGTCTTCTTATCTAATAATCATCTGATTTACATAACATTACGTCACGCCTACCCATAGTATACCTACATTTCATATTTCAACTCGTAGTAGGTGTGCCAATACTAATCATCTGATTAATTTCTATTAATATATTTCTTGCGTTGATTCGTGTGATTGGTTGGTCTAAAATAACGTCACGTTGGTTCAAAAATAATCAACATTGTGTGCTTTTCAAAAAATTGTTTCGAAGAAAATATTAAATTGTACTGGCCATATTTTGGAGCGCTAATCAAATTCCGAACACAGAACTACATACATATACAATCAATATTACGAACAACATATAGAAGCATTAATAACGTATCTAACATATACACACAATATTAAGTACTAAATTACTTTTGTACCGTAATGTAAACAACTTTTATTAATAATAACTTGTGAAACGAATGCACTAAGTGTTTGCAAAGAAAGTGTAATACTGTTTAGGGTAACACTTTTTTACTTATTCTTAAATAAATTATATTTCCTTACCGCGCTGTTTTGTCATTGAAACACTGATGTTATACACATTTAAGCTAATATAAAATTAGTGTTAATACGTTGGAGTTAAGACTATTTTACTTTAATTTAAATAACAATATTTTAGTTTGTACATTCATCGATGTTTAGTCATTGTGTTCAAGTGTGTAATTCGCGTGACTTATTCTATGCTTGAATGGATATACTCCCTAGTCAAGAAGATTACAATCAATTCTGCCCATTTTTGCCGATTCTAGAGTTAGAGTAATCTCCAAGTGCTCTAGGTTTTTTTTCTATCTCTCCCTCTTTCCTCACCACTCTCATTCTCGCTCTCCCTCGCTCTCTCGCGTCCACGACCTCTCCCTAAAGTTCTATCATAGACGAGGCTATCAGTCTATGTAAGTCTCGCTAGCGATTAGCTGGCTGTATATTTATAGGCTTCGATGTAGTTTAGATACGAAACCTGCTGGTATTATTGTAGTTTCTATATCTACATATAAAATACAATCATTTTAATTATCATCATTATTTTTATATTAAACTTTACGACAATAAATTTCCATGATTTCTTTCCAAGACATTTGAAAAACTGTAATTCTACAATACGATTTGGATTGCATTTGATGATTTGATTGTATAACTTCGTTTCAGTGAATGAGGTGACGTGGCGTGTCAATAAATTTAATTAAACTGCAGACACAAAGTTGAACAGTTCAATTAATATCAATTGTGGGGTCGGCTTTATTCTACTGATGGCATGAAACTTCGTTGTCAATGAGTAGCAATAAAATCTAATTGAAGTGCACTTGTAGTTCTAGATCGCGCAAAAGATTTCCCCGGCTTGAAATAAAGCAATTTGTTCAAACATAATATATTCTTTAAAATAGCTCTACGTGACCATATAACGAAGAGGATTACTTTAAGAATCTGTAGGAAACTGTAGTGAAAGCAGACAATATAATAAATAGGATATTGAAACTGCAACAAATATCTAAGTTAGTGTATTTTTATACTTCTTTTCTCTATTATTCTATAGCTCTGTATGCTAAGCATATATATTTTGAATAATTAATAACATTGTACGTATTTCATGCAAAACATTTACATCTATATAATAAGTCAGTATATTTCCGTAAAGCTACGAATAATTCAATGTTACCATGACAAAACAACGCTCTATATACACAAATATGCCTTCTAACTCTAGCGTACGTGACTTAAACCTATATATTGGTAAATATAATATATTTCAGTATCTCCACTAATACTTGCTATGAGATATACAATTTTTCTCATAACTATTAACATTACAAACGTCAATAATCACTAATGGGTACTGCGTAAATACCTTTAAACTGACTATGCAGTTTTTGAGAGTATTCTCATAAATGATAAATATATTAAAATCAACAGAATAACAAAGTGACTCCCGATTCCTCCTTCTGATCACAGATTAGGAGATATCTGAATAGGTAAAGTTTATTTGCTTAAACTTGAAGGCAGTAAGTAACATGTGGATAATACCCCTCCCTAATTTAACAGTTTTATTACGGAACTTAAACATCATACCGGGGTTTTAGACGGAGGTAATATCCACGTTTCTTACTTCCTTAAAGTTTGAGCAAATAAGTTTACATATTCCATCATCATTCTCATCATCATTCTCTTGCCCTTATCCCAATTCATTTGGGGTCGGCGCAGCATGTCTTCTTCTTCCATACTTCTCTATTACTCGTCATCTCATCCGACACCTCCTTTCTTGCCATATCATTCTTTATACAGTCCATCCATCATCCATATATCTGTGCTAATTAGCAATCGACACGCTAAGAAGAAGCGCAGTTTTTCTAATTGGTTACCCAAAAGAACCAATTAAAAAATTTGACGTTATGAGATTGACAATAATTTCAATTAATTATTATAATACGGTTTAAGAAATCGGAAGTGAACAATGCAAAAGTCATTGGTCGATTTTTTCGCGGTTTACCTTTCAAGTGCCTATCCGAGAACTTTTAAAATATATTATTGTAATTAAACAGATCAATCTAACCAGACTTTCAACCAATCCAACTATAGACCGACCGCTTTAAAGAGTCCTGGCGAAGGTATCAATTTAAATGGTATATTCTGAAAGTTGATCACGTATTGGTTCAATTAATATCGTACTACCTACGTAGATTATCGTTATTTTAAAACAAATAACCTGTCGGATATTGTTAGTACCTTGTAGACGCTTAATGTGCCTTTGATGGGGCAAGGTGGAGGACTCATTGAAGCGGTCGGTCAGCCTTTCAAATATTTTATTTATCAGATTGAACTTGTGAACGCGTACTTTGGCAGAGTTCACGATATAACCTAAAAGTCAACGCAAATACAGCAGTTTTAAGAAAACTTCAATTATTGTCACTATATCTAATGTGTATGTAACGGTTTTATAATATCTAATGTAACGGTATTTCAAAACGGATACTATATTCTCTAGTTATTGCTGGGTAAACATTGTTCCACTGCATTATACCAACAGTAGTTCATTATCAGTCTAAGTTTGGCATCTATTTATTTGTTTCATTTCATTCCGATGGGGACAACAAATTGAATGAAAGTAAAAAGCACTGAAAGTCGTACGCTCAACATGGCTAGAAGTCCACTGCTGGGTAGGATAGTCTGAAAACCACGCTAGGTGTGGAAACGTATCCATACCCCCGCCGAAGAAAGCGAAGTCAAGTACTCATGCGTAGCTTAGCCGTAGACTATTATAGAAAAGCGCCCAGTTTGTTGAATGGTCAAAACAAATGGGCATCATAACATCACGCCTATAATCCCTAAAGGGTAAGGCAGAGGTGTATCTAATAGTCCACCCACATTTCGCAAGTTAAGTAAGTCTCATGTAATAGGGGGCGAGCCTATTGCCATCAACCGGGCACAAATCCAGACTCCGTGGCTGCTACTGACAAATTCCGGATAACAAAAGCCAATAACACTTTGCCCGACCCGGGAATCGAACCCAGGACCTCATGCTCAGCAGTCGCGCTTGCTTTTTGACCAGTCGACCAACGAGGCAATCTTATATCATGAAATCAGAAGGAATTATATAGTTGATGTAGGTTTTAACCTTTATAAAACTTACGCAACGTGCGCTCTACCCGCTATAGATATATGTATGTAAATCTTGGACTTGCGAAAGTTAGAGTAAGTGTAAGATCTTTGATTATATTTCTTAGCTTACTAACTTAATACATTGCCATATTTAGATCATGCGAATACTTTCAAAGAATACGCATTATTTCTTCGAAGACAAATATTACTGTCACCTACTCTTGTCTTTCCCGGTTTCGCCTTACGCGTATAGACACAACATCGACATTAACACTTCATATAAAAATATCAGCTTTATAATTTGGCTAGTATGAGTTATCACAGGGCGTGCGCCGTACGTGGCGATATAAGAGAGTACGGAAAATCTAGATTAACTGACGTTTGTATCGTTTGATATTTGTGTCCCCAGCGAAATTACACAAACAGATATAAAAATTTGTAAGAAGGAAGACTGTTAAACCAGTCATTTTGAAAGCAAGAAACGAAATGTTGTGCATCGAAAGTATGTGATATTTACGATCAAAAATCAGATTCCACAGGTATAACAAGAATAATTTTCTGTGAAAAGATAAGGAAACCAAGATAAATAACAAACGTAACTAAATATTTATATTCTCATCTATTTTACAATGAGATTAAATCAACTCGCTTCCGACGGTGGAAATTTTGAGATGCCCTAAGAGACATTGATCGCGCTACAGGAATTCCAACGTTCGGTTCAGAGTCTAGTGTTGAAAATCCAACAATCGCTCATTATCTCTTTCAACATTTAAATTTGTCACCGTCGTACTCTTGCAATTAAGAAATCATTTAAAGTATAACAGCTCAAAACTCCATAAGAACTCTGGTCCTAATACTATTTACCGGATGAAATTTAATATACCTACTATTATGTGGAAAAAAACTATTATTACTTTGTAATAAATACTTCTAGAAATTGTATAATATGTCTATTGTCTATGGATAACATTGTTATTATTATATTAAGTATATTTTGGCACTATGATTATGGAAGATTAAATGGAAGTTGAATACTGGTTTTGTTATTACTAATCTAGGCACGGGTTTTTTTTCATCCCTACCATGCGCCTCTAGGTTCAGTTTCATCCATATTTTTATAATTTTTATTTCAGTTTAATAATCGAAAAATAGAGGCCTGGTCTTATTGCACCTGTACTGCCGCCGCGCCGACGAAAATCGTCTCTTTTTCAGCGTAATAGTCGTAGCAATATTGTAGGTCTCGTGTCGTGCAATTCGTAAAAAAAAACGTTGCTCCCACACATTTTCTACTGCATCGTAGGTACGTTTACAAACATTTAAACTTCCGCCGTCAAAAAATACATATAGTCTATTACTGACCGTTGATACCTGCCGGAGAGAACTATTTCAAACAAACAACACGATTTTAGATGATAGTTCTACTCGCTTCTCGAAATCGCCGGCTGCGGAACGGGGTGCCTTATACTCGTTGTAACTGTACTCCGTGTTTATTAATAAATCGGTAAATTCCGAGGCGCTTATTCTTTAGTTCTTTTTTGTTTCATACCAATAGAATGAATTTTTGCATTTAGAATTCTATTCGGTGCTCCATAAACCTGACACTTGTATCTATAGACAAGTTAAAAGTAATTACTTGAATTTAAATAATTATTTTTGCAACCATTTTTATGTCATAGACAAGAATATGTTCTAACTTTTGACAGTTCCAGCTTCAAGCTATTACTAAAGTACAGAATAAAAATTGTATCTTAAGTTATTACTTGACTTGTTTATAGACAAGGGTGTAAGTATCGTGCAAAGTGAAAGTAAGAACCCTGACGTCAATTTATTGCTATTGTAGTGACTCTGAAGCCTCTATTCAGAACTATCGACTATTGCAGTTAAACCTCGATGATATTGCATGTCCTAGTTTCGGTCACTATAAGGCTAGAAGATCACCACACCCAGAGCCAAAGGTACGTATTCAGAATCAATCAGTGTAGTTATGATGGATATAACGCTTGGTACTTAACAGAATCTCTATGAACATCAAAACGAGTTGACGCACTTCAAGGGCGACAAAGCTTCCTTTGATTTTGTGTTTGTGTACAAAAACCTACTCTCGATCTGATCGGTACGAAGAAACAAACAAAAAAAACTCAGAACTTATGTACGCTATATGTAAGGGTTAGGCAGAGGTGTACCTAATATGACACTCACATTTCGCCAGTTATATTTAAGTCCTATGTAATAGGGGGCAAGCCTTTTTCCATCGACCGTGCATAAATTTAGACTCTGTGGCTGCTACTAAGAAATTTCTGATGGAAAAACCCAATAATACTTCACCCGATCTGGGTATCGAGCCCAGGATCTCATGCTCAGCAGTCGCGCTTGCGACCACTCCACCAATAAGTACCTTTGGCTAAACTTGTCATACACGCAGTTTGAATTGCTTGCAAGCCCAAAAATGTGAACACATAAACCTGTTTCAATTTCAGATGGTTTGTCGAAGTTTGGCAAACATTTGGAGACGTGTGTATATTTTTGATGTGGCGATGCCTACCTGCCTTCTAGTCACCGAAGCCTCAACTTTAATGCAAAATCTATTAAAGTCCAAGATAAACCTTATATTTTTCATGAATGAGTATATCAGTAATTAATGTATAACGATAAATAGTCTTTAGTTAACATTTTAAGTACTTAAACATCTTGGCAACTACATTGGAAGATTTTGGTCTAATTTATCGTAATTAACAACAATTTGAACCATCAGTGCTGTAAGAGTACAGTTTCGTTGCATTGTTTGTAACAGTAAGTCTATTTAGAATAATCAATTGATTAATAGAAATATACAGTACTAGTATCGGTGAACGGTTCTTTAAATTGCGTTTCTATACAAACGTCTTTTTATACTAATAACATATCTAGCAGTACAGGAAAATTATTTAAAAATCTAGTTATAAAATTAAGGTTCGCTCAGAAATTCATAATTAGGTACTATTTTATCTATTATTCATAACCAAGTATTTTAGCGACATTTTATCATAATCGTATCTAATCAATTTCAAATAAGAACCTTATATGTTCTCTGGCACTAGTTTGCACGATTAATGTTTTCAGTATATATCAAAACAACTAAATGAGATTTCATTCCAGAAATATCATACATATTTAATAAGTACCCATGTGGTAGTTTCCAAAACTTAATCAATAAATACAAAATAAAATGTTCTAAATACAATGTTATAAGAAAATTACTAAAAAAAATCAATCCATAAAGTTGCAATTTCGATAAAAATCGATGTTGACTAGGATTTAAGTCAAATCGACGACAATAATAGTCGATTTTTGGAAATAAACAATATTATAGTGCAGTGGTTCCAGACCTAGAATTGCCTGGAAGACATATATTTTAATTTGCCAGAATTGTATAGTTTAATTTGTAATCGATATTAAATATTCTTATGCATAAATAACATTGGTTCATAGAATTGGTTTCTCTCGTTCACATATTTTGTAGA
Source organism: Noctua fimbriata (assembly GCA_905163415.1). Lineage (NCBI taxonomy): Eukaryota > Metazoa > Arthropoda > Insecta > Lepidoptera > Noctuidae > Noctua > Noctua fimbriata. The sequence goes on from LR990921.1 coordinate 10,622,882, forward strand.
TAAATGTTTCTAAGCTAATTTTAAATCTTTTGAATACTATTACAACCTGCATTTACAATGGCTATTGCACAATACTACTAAATTCAATCTTTGAATATAAATGTTTAATCTACTTGGTGTCTATCTATATTTTAATATCACTGTGTTAATCACTTCAGATATCGACTCAATGCTCATCAAAGATTTTGATACTAAAGATGCAAACCAAAATTAATTTCGAATGATTATTCCGCAAATTCGCTTACGTTAGTTCTACGTCTATATCTGAATTTACAATAGATTTAGACTAGTAGAAAACCAAATGATATGAGGAACATTAGATTGTCACGACCGTGAAAAGATTTGTATATTAGAATGTATGTCTATGGTATAGATGTACCTCTACGTTTGAGTAGATCCGTAAGTACCTGCCGGTGGTCTGTAGTCTGCGGGTAGGGCCATTACTTGTTTCTTCGTAAACGCATACTTCTTTATACCTATGTTCTTGTAAGTATTTTCTCGGCGACAGCCCTCACTGAAATATATATAAAATAGACATTTAGACAATTTATTTTCATTTGTTTTATCAAATTTAAGTGATAAAAGTCACATTCGTTTATAAGTGAAGGTTAGGATTTGAAACAAATCACAACAGGTCATCAGCCCCCGTAGCATGACCACCGTAGACAAGGATTTCTTTGACGGAAGAATCGACAAAATGACAGACAGTGCATAGAAATCTGTCATTGTGTCGACACAATCTGTCATTTTGTCGATTCTTACGTCAAAGAAATCCTTGTCTACGGTGGTCATGCTACGGAGGCAGGTAGAATTGCATTGAAGTTGTTAGATTATGATCCGCTGGATGCGGGGCGCACGGGACCGGTCAATGTGGCGACCCTTAGGGAAGGCCTATGTTCAGCAGTGGACGTCTTTCGGCTGAAATGATGATGATGATAATATTAGATTATACGGTAATGCTTCTAGTCTAGGCAGAAGGTACAGAAAGCCACACACGCTGGTTGCGAGTACCATTCACCCGATCTTTTTCAAGCCTGTAATCCCCGAAGTGTTAGGTAGAGGTGGACCTAATAGTATACCCAGATTTCGCCAGTTATCCTGAAGTCCCATGTAATAAGGGGCGAGCCTATTGTCATCAACCGGACATAAATCCTTCCTGATGGAAAAACCCAATAACATTTTGCCCGACCTGGGAGTCGAACTCAGGAACTCTGCTTTGCAGTCGCGTTTGCGACCAAGCACTCGACGAAGTTCTTTTTGTAGAACATCACCAATAAGGCCAATGTATGTCCTTAAAGTTGTTTAACCTTTGTTAGTATAACTTTACATGCCAGTATCACAAATAAGTCGCGCTTGGACGCCTCCTTCACCACGTATTGGGCGAACACCTAATCTAGACCAAAGCAGAACGCGAATGCCTCCTTACTTGGCCTTTATCAGTCATACAAGCTAGAAAAACGTCTCAATCTTCAAGTTATCACAGTGGTGGTTTGCAGGCATGTTTGCAACGAGAAGATAGTTTAACGCGTTCGTCACATGTACACAACGTTTTCGCCAAGCTTATGTTGCGAGAGCGATTGACGTGAGTGTACAGGAATGAGCGATGCTTAGAGTACAAAATTTAAAAAAACAATACAACAACAACGCACCCGAGAGAGCACGTTCACATATCGTACGTTGTTGTCGGATGCGTTGCTGTTGTATTTTCTCGAGGAGCATTATCGTCTCGCTGGAAATACGGTGTTCTTTCTTTTTCGTGTGGTTAGTGGCTAACCTGCCGTCGAGAAATATTTCTCAGGCATGCTGGTTTGGTTTCCTCACGACGTTGTCCTTCACCGAAACAAGTAATGATTATACAATACGCATATGGATCCGAACCGAGAACTCGAGACCTATGACTTGGCAGTCCAACGGTAACACCACTAGGCTATCACTGCATTTTTAGAAATACGGTAGGAAAACGTCAGTGTGATAACGCTGTAATATCTTACCTTCTCATAATACTGAGTGCTTTCTTCATCTCATGTTCAGCTAGATGGTACTCGGTCGCCAGTATATTACATTGTTCTAACGTGACCGACATTCCCGTCCTGTCCTTGGCGCTTTTACATGAAGTGAACCTAACACCTGAAATGTAAGACTGAGAGTTAAGACAAGATTTTTAATTTATTTATTTTTAAATACAGCGTGTACTAGAAAGGTTTGGTAAAATTTCAGGGTCTGATTCTCACCATCAAACTAAACAACTTTCTCCATGGGATCACTATCGAAATCGCGAAAAAGTATCTGCTTTCCCATTTTTATTTTGCGATTACGGTGATGCTCCCATGCTCACGCTGTATACCTCAATTACGTTTCAACAAGGAGAAAAACATGACTCAGCATTTATTTTGTTACACGAAGTCATCCTAGTGAAAACAGTAACTGGAGTAGTGTCGCCATCTACGGAAGAGTATTCATAGACTTCTACAAGGTGCACAATTAGGGCAAGACCTCTCGTGTGGTCTCTTGGGCCATGAAACTGAACAACTTTTGTTCTACGAGTTCTTGAAATTCGCAAAAATAAGTACTTTCTATTGAAATTCACGCGATTAAATGACAACATGTATGGTGTATAAGAGAAATTCATTTTCATGGTGTGAGTCAGACGAGAGGTCTTGAGTTTATTCTGTTACACCCTGTATAAAAACCGGTAGTGTCGCTGCGGTCTGCCGTTTGCTTTCACCTTCAGGATTGTACACACGACGACGCGTTATCAGCGACTATAAACGTGAGAAAGCAGCAACAGTGCACCCCTTGCTTGAGAAAGAAGCAATACAATTGCAGCGCACTTTCGTTGCGTTATAAGCGTGTGTGACAGATACCCAAAGCTGAAAGCTGACAAAGCTCACAGAATAACCAAGCTGAAGTGGCAATGGGTCAGCCTTACGGTAAATGTATCCATGGCGTGCAATTGGAGAGGCCTATTTCCAGCAATGGACTGCTATAGGCTGATGATGATGATGATGATGATGAACAGCTCGTGAAAAAACGTGTTCTCTGGACTTAGGCCCACTTACACCAGATCTCAGTCAATCCTTTGAACGCTAAGCATTCATCTTCACGATTGCCAGAAACTTTACAATGATTTTAAAAACGTTTAGCGCTAATCTCATTATGTCATTTATTGTGCAAGCGGGCTTTAAAGTTTAAAAGATCTTACCATTCATAAGTCTGGTTGCTAGTGAGGCTAAATGTAGTACTTCAACGTTTTTCGGAACTTTTTTATGCACGCATATCCTGAGGTTCTCCATCACTTCCTCAAGAGGCTTAGTTCTTGATGATGCTGGAATAGAAACAAGATATTATGCTCTAACAAGCTTCTTCTCTCGTTTCGGAAAGAGCAATAATTAAGTCCTAATCCTTAAATAATTATGGTAAACATATATCACGCCTTGTAATCCCCGAATGATTAGGCAGAGGTGTACCTAACAAGTGCACCCACATTTCGCAAGTTATGTTTAAGTCCCATGTAACAGGGGGCGAGCCTATTGCCATCATCCGGGCACAAATCCTGACTCTGTGGCTGCTACTGAGAAATTCCTGATGGAAAATCCCAATGATACTTTGGCGACCCGGGAATCGAACCCAAGAACTCGAGTTTTGTCGCTGGTCCACGAGCGAGTACACGAGTGCGGCGCGGGATTGTTGATTCATTAACTGCCCAGACTTGGCAGTTAATGAGTCAACAATTCCATCAACAACAGCATCAGGGGCTGGCTTGTATTTATGTTTTTGCGGTTGCACAACGACATGCTTTGCTTTCGCTTTGCTTGGTTGTATAGATGCAGGCCTACCTTACTGCTTCCCTCAGAAGTGGTAAGGTGACGAGGTCTTGAAGGTGAGCGCAACAGTCGTGTAGATCCTCAAGGCAAGTCTGGTGGGTTCACCTTCACGTGGTTGCCGCCATGTTATTGGTCTAATTCCGTAAGAAATAGACGCAACAGAAAGGACCAGGCGCTTTTCAACCTAACCATGACCCTCTGTGACCGAGTGGTTGCGGGCTCGGCCGTCACTAAACCCAGCTGGCGACGAGTAGGTAATCTGGACACCTGCGCTAGGACCTGCGCAGTTGAGCGCCGTAAGCGGGGGATAAAGGAGTCCTGGGGGGTTGAGCCGAGCGGCGCTGGTGGTAATACGTCCGTGAGGTAACACGCCCTCTTTGGTCTGGATTTCAAGCGAAACGGTGGCCCTACCCAATAGCCAGGGGTAGGGAAATAGGAGGGGTTTCCATCGGCGTCGGGTCGACGCTGAAGTACCTGGGACTCGTTCTCGACAGCCGGTGGAACTTCGTGGAGCATTTCCGACGTTTGGCCCCCAAACTGGAACGGACCGGGGCTGCCTTCAAGCGGCTCCTGCCCAACCTGGGGGGTCCAAACGCCTCCTGCCGGAGGCTCTACGCGGGGGTCGTGCGGTCCATGGCCCTTTACGGGGTCCCGGTGTGGGCGCGTTCTCTGAGGCGGCAAGCCGCCCGCTACCTGAACGCGCCCCAAAAGGGGATAGCCCTAAGGCTAGTCCGGGGGTACCGCACGATCTCCGGTGAGGCGGCGAGCCTCCTTGCCGGATTGCCGCCATGGGATCTGGAGGCGATAGTCCTCGCGCGCCTTCACGAATGGCGCGCGGAGGCACTACGTCGGGGGGAAACTCCGCTGCCGCGGCAAATCGCCGCTCAGCGGACAGACCTCCGGCGCGATCTCATGGTGACATGGAGAGAGCGACTGTCGCAACCCCGTGCAGGGCACGCCACCATAGTGGCGATAAGTCCCCTCTTTGAGGAGTGGCTAGAGAGGCGCCACGGCGCCCTCACCTTCCGCCTGACGCAGGTCCTCACCGGACACGGTTGTTTCGGGAGGTTCCTGCACCGAATCGGGCGGGAGGAAACGCCCGGGTGTGTCCATTGTGAGGATCGTCCGGAGGACACGGTGCAGCACACTGTGGAGGCCTGCCCTGCTTGGGCGGAGCAGCGCCGTGTCCTCGTAGAGGCGATTGGCGGCGGCGACCTCTCGCGCCCGGCCCTGGTTCAAGCCATGGTCCGGAGCGAAAGGGAATGGGAAGCCGTCACCTCCTTCTGCGAAGCAGTCGTGCTAGTGAAGGAGGTAGCGGAACGTGAGAGGGAAAGAGCCTCATGTCCCAGCCGCCGCGGGAGACGCCCTGGGCGTCGGGGGTCACGTGGTGGCCCCCGGCCACCGTAGGCGCGGGCCTGTGGACGGCGAGTTTTGGGCTAGCATGCCGTCCGGCCGTCTTATGACGACAGGCCGTGTCGACGGCGCGTTCGTGTTCCACGCGCGCCTCAAAGATGTCAGCAACCACGTTGGGGTCCGCACGGGCCGATGCCTGCCAGGGCTGCGGGACTGTTCGAAAGAGATACCGCGGCCCTGGAACACAAAGGGCAAAGAAGGAACATGGATGGGTTTTAGTCAGTACAAGTCTGACACTCCCTTCCGCTCCGCCCAGAGCGGGGGGGGGGGGGGTCATTTGATGATTTCCCATCCTAAAAATAAAAAAAGGGGTAGGAAAATGGCCATAGTGTCCAGTTAGAGGGCCACGGCGAGGGGCGGGAGGTCCGCGTAGGGCGTCCTTGGACGGCCGATGCGGTGGGTGAAGGTCATGCTGACGGTGTAAGTGAGGGTTGATCAGTTCAGAAGGGACGGGCGTTAAATCCCCTATGCCAACCCGATCAAGCACCCGATGTCGCACTGTAAGCCAGCCTCACGCCCCTATATCTCGATGGTACCTAATGTTCGAGCTAGTTTGTAGCAAGACGTTCCCAGGTGCGGGCTCCACGGAGGGTGGGAAGCCGGAGAGATGAAGTTCTACATACACAAACATGGACAACTCAAGCCCGTCTGATACCACACACACACACACACACACACCTAACACGCACACAACAACCACACATACACATACACCCCCCACACACACACATACACGCCCCACACAAACTCACAGGCACACTGCACACACACACACCGGAGTGGAGGCGAAAGCCAAGAATACTCCCAAGGGCGGTGCTTGCAGCAACTCTCTAGCCCCCGGACGCTCTGCTGCCAAAGCAGCGAGCTCCAGTGCGGGTACCGGTGCGGCAGTGGTGAGAACCGCTGCCAAGACCAAAACATGTCCCGTAACAAACGAAGGATACCGGCGCTGCTCGGGACCAGCACCGCTCCTTCCTCTCTTTCAGGCGCAGAGACGACGGTTCACTCCGGAAGCCGGGCTCCCCTAATACATCCTCCTCCGCCAATCGTCACACAAGCCTTCCCCCCCCAGCTGGCCGTCACTGGTCAACCGGTGGAGACATGCACTACAGGTGACGCGTTCGCGCTCGCCTGGCAGGTGCAGAGGAGCAGGCACATACGCAGGAAGGAGGAACACACTCCGGCAATACTAAGCCACCGCGCTGACTCGTCAGCCCCTGCTGCTCCAGCTTCTTCAGCTCCGAAGACGAAGAGGAAGAACAGGCCGTCCAAGAAGCAGCGGCTTCAGATACAGTGGAAGCGTAAGTCTCCACAAAACAAACAGGCTAATGCCGAGGGTCGGGTAATACCTTCTAGCGGTAATGTCAACTTCTCCGCAGGTATGCGGTTGCAGGCAGAGGCCGGCACCAGCCGACCAGGGCTAAGCCAAACAGCAGCTAACGGCGCGAAGGGACGAGCCTCCACAAAAATACAGCGACCCGTTCGGAGGGATCAGGCCGCGGTCAAGCGGGCTTTCAACGAGACTTCATCACCTCGAGGAGAGCGGAAGCGGCCGTGTCTTGATAAACCCAAACGGGACGCTAACTGAAGCTACGCCCAAGCTGCTAGCTCCGACCTCGACGTCGCAGTCACCTGCGGACGTACGGGGCTAATCAGCAGGAAGGCGTCGAAACAGGTTCTCGCGGCAATCCCGAGGAGGATAGTCGCCGAGGCCTCTTCACCCATACAGGGCTCACCTGCACCGACCTTCAGAGCGAAGCCGGTGTTCAATGGCGGGGCCCTCAAACTGTGGTGCGGCAGCGACCACACCGCGTGGCTAGGGACTCTGGTCTCCGAGCTGGCTCCAACCATTGGCACATCGCTAGTGATCAGGAGGCAGACGGAGATCCAGCGTCGGATAAGGTGTGGAATACTCATTCCCGACGAGCAGGGAATCTTCGCGGAGCCGTCCAACATTGGGCGTGCTCTGTGCTAACAGAACCCCTAGATAGACGTCAGGGGATGGGTATTGCTGGGCGCCAATAAACAGGCCGACGCGAGGTATGTGGTGGTCTGGCTCCCTGAGGGCCAAATTCCGACCCTGATGAAAGCCGAACGCCGTCTCTCATTTGGTGTAGGGACGGTGTACGTAAAATTCCAGGGTCCGAACGGCAGATTTGTCGACATCCCTCAGGGATATCCGGCCGCTAAAACCAGCGCCGTGACACGGGAGGAGGAGGCAACTCCCCCCACAACAAACGCCGCAGCGGCACCCACGGTTGAGCCTGCAGTAGCAGCGCCGGCCACCCCTGTCATCGCCAGCGTGGGCGCCGACCCCTCGGGTGGGGAGCTCGACGACTACCCTGTCCTCAGCCCCGGACCTTGAGGGGGTCGGTTTCGACGCGGGCGACCTATTTGCCGGGCTGCGGCTTGAAGGTGACGAGGAAGGAACGTCCAGCGATGGTGTCCCCTTCGTCGACCTGTAAAGTCCTGCAGGCCAACCTCCACCACAGCCAAACCGTGACGGCTCAGCTGTGGAAGTGGCTGGAGGTCCAACATACGGCCATTGCCCTGATCCAAGAGCCGTGGATTAGGGGTGGCCGAATACAAGGTCTCTCCAATCTTGGGGGTAAGCTCCTAGTTAGTACAGATCACGACAAGCCAAGATCGTGCATTTTTACCACAAGTAACATAAAAACAAAGCCACTAACAGATTTCTGTTGCAGGGATATCTCTGCAGCTAGGCTACTGATACAGCGCGGGGACACGGATGCAGCTGTGGTCTTCGTCTCCGATTACATGCCCGAGGCAGAGGAGCCGCCCCCGCATGACTTCGCCCGCCTCGTGACATTCTGCGAGAGCACAGGGCTGGAGGTTGTCATAGGCGCCGACGCAAATGCTCATCCATCATCCTTTGTGAGGCATGGACACGCAAAACGCAAGGAGTAAGGCTCTTGTAGATTACTTATTTACAACTAACTTAACCCTACTGAATACAGGTTCTGAACCAACCTTCGTAAACAGACGTAGCCAAACAATCATCGACCTCACTCTGGCAACGGAGGGAGCAACGTCCATCATCACCGGCTGGCAGGTCTCTCAGGAGGCCTCCTGCTCGGACCACAGGTGGATCCGCTTCGACATACAGGTCTGTGTGACTCCAATACTGCCACGGCGCAACCCGCGTAACACCGACCGTGGTTCCTATACACGCACCCTTGAAACCAAGCTTGCGCTAACAAACCGGATGACCTACGAGGACACGCCGCAGATCGACGAGCGTGTAAGTCATCTCACGAAATCAATGCTAGACAGCTACCAATCATCCTGCCCGGAATCCACTCCGCCCACAACACCAGGGAAGCCACCATGGTGGGGAGCGGATCTGGAACGCAAGCGCGGGAAGGTAATGGCAGCACTAGAGCCATGAATACCTGTGCTAATAAGGATTGGGACGTATATTATGCGGCCAAATCCAGCTACAAAAAATGCATCAGATTCAACCGGATTTCAACCGGATGGCGGAAATACTGTGGCAACATCGAATCCTGCCAACAAGCAAACAGGGTAAGGAAAATACTGGCACAGCTGAGCCCGTCTGGGCCCGCAGTTCTCCGGAAACCCGACAACACACTTACCACCTCACCAGAAGAGGTGATGCGCGTCCTTATAGAAACTCACTTCCCAGGCTGCGCTTTCGCACAGAATATCGACTGGACAGAGGTAACTCAAACACCTTCAGAAAACGACTGGCGCTACGCACACAAAGTGATAACAAAGGAGAAACTCCAGTGGGGGATCAGGTGCTTCCATCCCCTTAAGGCAGCCGGTCCGGACGGAGTCTTTCCCGCCTTACTGCAGTGGGGAGGGGCCTCTGTCGCCAATAGACTGGTACCCATTATGAGAGCGTGCCTGGCCTTTAGATACGTTCCAAAGGGATGGAGGGAAGTGAAAGTTATATTCATTCCCAAGCCAGGTAAGAGTGACTATACCAATGCCAAATCCCACCGACCGATCAGCCTAACCTCCTTTCTTAAAACCATGGAGAGAATCTGCGAGAGAGAGCTGAGGGATGGCGTTTTAAAAACGATCCCACTCCATGCTAACCAGCATGCATACAGCTCGGGTAAGTCCACTGAATCCGCTCTTCATCTAGTGGTCGGCCGGATAGAGGAAGCGATACATCAGAAGGGAACCTGCCTGGGCACTTTCATAGACATCGAAGGAGCCTTCGATAAAACAAACTTCTCCAGCATTAGCACCGCCCTCTCTCGACACGGAGTAGAACAGGTACTGACTGACTGGATTACTAATATGTTAAGTAAACGAGTGGTTCGTCTTGCAGAGGAACAGCAGATGGCCATGATAGTCAGAGGCTATCCCCCCTCCTCTGGAACCTGGTGATTAGTGATCTTATCACTAAACTCAACGCGAACCAATTCTATACAATAGGGTACGCCGACGACCTCGCCATCCTCATTTCGGGGAAAGTGACGGGGACAATCTGCAATCTCACTCAACAGGCGCTACGCATTGTTGAACGGTGGTGCAGAGAATTTGACCTCTCAGTGAACCCCACGAAAACAGAACTAGTCATGTTTACCCAAAAACGAACACTAGGCCCTCATCGCCTCTAGCTCGCCGTCCGGCCGTCTTATGACGACACGCCGTGTCGATGGCGCGTTCGTGTTCCACGCGCGCCTCAAAGAGATGTCAGCAACCACGTAGGGGTCCGCACGGGCCGATGCCTGCCAGGGCTGCGGGACTGTTCGAAAGAGATACCGCGGCCCTGGAACACAAAGGGCAAAGAAGGAACATGGATGGGTTTTAGTCAGTACAAGTCTGACACTCCCTTCCGCTCCGCCCAGAGCGGGGGGGGTCATTTGATGATTTCCCATCCTAAAAAAAAAAAAAAAAAGGCCCTCATCGCCTACCAAAACTTTTCGATACAGAACTCCAGTTAGCCGACGAGGTCAAATACCTGGGAGTCATCTTGGACAGTAAGTTAAACTGGAGTAGTCACCTAGACAACAAAATAAACAGGGCCTGCATCACCTTTTGGCAATGCAGAAGGATGATAGGTAAGAAGTGGGGCCAATCCCCTAAAATTATACTTTGGTTATACTGCGCGGTGATCCGACCCATGATTACCTACGGGGCAGTGGTCTGGTGGCCCCGCAGCCTCCATCAAACTGCAACGCATGCAAAGGCTTGCCTGCATGGCGACCATAGGTTGCATTAGGACTACTCCGACCGCAGCCCTCGAAGCCATGTTAGGATTCCCACCGCTCCATCTGTTCATACAGCAGGAAGCGACGATGACGGCAGTACGCCTTAAAACACTTCAACTCTGGGGTAAGAAGGTACAACAGCACACCGCGGTACTGGAGGGATTCTATAATGAGTTCTCCCTGGCAAAAGCAACAAACGATCGGATACCCAAACAGTTCGTATTTGATAAAAAAATACAAAATCCAACTCTATGAAGACCACCGCTGCGAGGGATTGAGCCCGGCAGAACTTCGGATCTTCACGGATGGGTTTAAAACAGGTACTGGCACTGGAGCTGGAGTCTTCTCGGAGGATCTCACCATCCATATAGCCACACAGCTGGGGGCCCACAACACGGTATTTCAGACAGAATGCATGGGCATTTCCCTGGCGGCATCAGCCATCTCAGCCAGTTGTGGACCACTCTATTCGCATACTCTCAGACAGCATGGCTGTACTGCTAGCACTAAACAACCATATAGTCAACTCTGGGTTAATACACGAGTGTCGTCAACGCCTAAACCAGGTTGGTAATCTCAATAATATAATCATACAATGGATCAAAGGACACAGCGAGTTCGTCCGCTGCATCATTGCCTCGGGAATGATGCAGCGGACGAACTCGCTAGAAGGGGATCGAACATGGCAGCAGTGGGACCCGAACCCATCGTGCCACTCCCTTTCGGGTATCTACGCACACTGGTAAGAAAACGAACCAGTGAACAACACCACAAGCTGTGGCTGGACCATGGCGAGTGCAGGCAGGCCAAGGAAGCACTTCCTTCTATCGATGGCCGCCTCACCAAACGGGCGCTTCAGCTGACCAAATTTCAGCTGCGCACACTAACACCGCCATCACTGGACACGGCTCTTTTAATAAACACCTCTTTGTCATAGGAGTCACAGATAGCCCCCTGTGCCGAGCCTGCATGGAGGAAGACGAAACAGCAGCCCACGTGCTTCTGCATTGCCCAGTGGTTGCAACATACAGGGCAAAGTACTTCGGTAACCCAGGTACTCTCCGCGAGATTGTCAGCAACATCAAGGCGCTGCTGGCCTTTCTCGGGGAGTTAGGGTGGATCAAATGAATTTCCCACCCGCACGCAAAATACGCGCTTTGACGTGGAGTTGCGGACACCAGCCCGTTATACAATACAATACAATAACTGCCCAGTCACTTGCTGGTATGGGTATGGACGAAACGGGAGCCACTTAGTGACTATCGCTAAACAAGTTTTTGTTTATAGTTCTTGTCACTGCGACAAATAAATGGGGAGAATGTTGTCGCTGACATTTAAACTGCCAGCCGACCCCCGACTCCATTAGTTTGTAATCAACTTTTAGTATGTATCTTTTTACTGACACAGGACCTACATCTATTGTACGTTTCTTGAGCGAGAAAGAGTCAACAGCTAGTCTCTTCGGAGGTGAGACATGCTACTCTTCTCCTCTCTCTCAAATTACCGCTTTTCGAAACTATGTTACAATGACACTAACCTCTGCTAGCAGCCATATGGTCCGTAGGGAATATCTTGCTATACTTGTGATAGTACTTGTTAAGCCGGTCCAAGTTGTCGCTGTTGGAGTGGTACTGCGGCGTCGTTTCGCCTAACGCTTCGGCAAGCGTCGCCTTTTCGTTGACGCCGATGTTGAAGAATACTGCCGTTATTGTGAACGATAAATGCTGGAAACAATGAAAATATTACGCGATTAGTTTCAGTAACATACCATACTATAATAATATAATTCTGATCGAATTTCGGCCACGGCGTTCAATCTCAAAGGATACTAATTAAGCCCGCAGAAGATTAAGTGCGTAAATATTGAAATCTGTATAAACACTGCAATTACTTCACTTCATTATGCATTGCTCAAATCTTGCAACTGAATTTCAAACCAGTGTTCTCGAACCGATTGAGCTGAATTTTTCCACACACCTTTGGGTCTAGTGACAATGCATTTTTATGACATACGTAATCTGATTCTGCAGCCAGGACCATGAGAGACCTCTTTAGAAGAGAACTCCTCAACGGTTAATAGCACGGACACGAAACTTAGTATACGTGTTCAATGTTGATGGATAAACCCAATTATCTTCTTTTCATTTTAACAAAAGGACGTTTATTAAATACATATATTTATATTAGCTGATCCCGATTGGAGGCGATGCCTTTACGATGCTTATAAGTGTGCGCAGTTTAAAGTTCCATAGAAATAATAGTGAATGGCTCGAGTTGAGGAGTTGCTGATCCAGTGCAGTGCTTATAAGTGTGTGTATGTGTGTATGTGTTGATATTTAGACTGCATCTACTAAGTTTTCAAACGGTCAAAATTGTAAAAAACAAACAAACTTACTTCTTTTGACGTAAACTTGGTGTAAAGAGAATCAGAAATAGGAATGTAGACGGTGAGCGCTCCGCGAGTTCCCGAGACGTGTGGCACTGCTGTATTGCTGCAAATCAAATCAAATCAATCAAATCATTTATTTCTTTGCAAACATGGGTAATAGGTACATAGTTGTTCTTTTACCATGAGGTTCTCCACATTTTGCCGTCACATGGGCATGCAAAAGGTTTGTTTTCAATTATAAATTTAAAATAAGGGGCATGTCATTGGAATTGTATACAATAAAAAAAAAACAAACAAATAAACTTCCTATATTATTTTGTATTCAGCCGATTCCGGCATGTAGGAGGTTTTGATGACATGAATTGTTTACTGTGTTTTGCAGCTTTACATTGTATTCACAATTTTGGAATAATGGTTGTAGACAATACAATGGATCTTTTTGGGGCTGACTTTACATAAACTCTCGCATTTTTCTCGGTAGGTAGTAACTACAGAACTCCACCTGTAGTTTATTATACATACTCCTTTTGCTTTGTTTAAATAGACGGATGACACTTTTATTCTTAAGTCAAGTAAATGTATGTATTCCTAAACTAAATCTGAGGTCATACATGGTCATTTTTTAATTCCAGGAGTAATAATAATAATAATAATAATAATCATTTATTTCAGATTCCTCATGAGATTACATCCATATTTGTTAGTAAAAAAAAAAAAATGCGAGCTTACAAAACTAATGTTAGTAATAAAATAACATAACAAAAACAAACAAACACGGGATCGGTCCGGGTGGACTACCCGATGATGGTGCCAAATCACTAAATGACTGCGTGCATCCGTATCCAGCGAGCCAGCATCGGAGAATCCCACCGGTCCGCTAGCGCGCGCAGGATGGTGTTGGGGCTGTCGCGCGTGCGGCGCATGATAGATGCGCACCGCTTGCGCATGATGGCCGCAAAGCCGTCCGTGCCAGCCGCCGCGAACATCGCGGAGGCGCTGCAGTAGCGCGGCAGCCCCGCCAGCACCCGGAACGCATTATTGTATTGGACGCGCAGATCGCTGTATGCCCGCTGTGTATAGTTAACCCACAGGCTGCAGGTGTAAAAGGACTGACAGTACGCTTTAAAAAGCGCAACTTTGACAGTCCCCGTACACCGTGAAAACCTGCGGGCCAACATGTTACATCGGACAGACAGCGCTCTGCGCTCCCTTTCGATATCCACACTATCCTTAAGGTCCTCGGTGACCCAGTGGCCCAAATACTTAAACCTCACGACTTTACTTAGAACCGTACCACTTAGAGTGAAATTCGGAACGAATGAGTATCGCCTGTTGTCCGGCCTGAAAATCATTACTTCACTCTTTTTCGCGTTGTATTTGAGCCCATGAGCCACCGCATAGGACTCACATATGTCGAGGAGCTTTCGTAAGGCACCAATCGACGGGCTCAGCAGCACCATATCATCTGCGTAGCTGATGTTATTCACGCACACTCCATCTATATGACATCCTATCCCGGTGCTGCTGAGCTCATCGATCAGCCGGTTGACGTACAGGCTGAAAAGCATAGGAGAGGTCAGCCCCCCCTGCCTCACCCCGCATTCCAGCCTATACTCCCCCGATAGAGAGCCTGCCCATCTTACAAAATTCTTTTGATTCTTGTACCAGTGCATAAATAACAGCACAATCTCCCCAGGTAGACAAGTTTCATCCCTCAAATTACCCCATAGAATATCATACGATACAAGATCGAATGCTTTCGATAAATCGAGGTAGCATGCATAGACTGGGGTCTTTCTACTCGTGTAATACCGTACAGTCTGCTTGAGGCACAGGTTAGCACTCTCGGTGGAAAGCCCGGGTCTGAAACCGAACTGCGCGTCGTTTAGCGAGACGTGTTTTTCCAGGTGCTGTCCAAGCAGACTGTCCAGCACTTTGGCGACCACTGTGGCTAGAGAGATTGGTCTATAGTTGTTTACATCTGACGTATCACCAGTTTTATTTTTGATAATTGGTACAACTATAGTACGCATTAGATTATCGGGCAAATGGGAGTGGCCCAGACACAGGGTAAAAAACATAGCAAGCACTCTGGGTAGATGAACACCTGCGTGCTGCAGGTGCTCGATGCTAAGGCTGTCGTGACCCGGGGATTTACCCCTCACCATGCCCTTGATCACTGCACGCACTTCCTTCGTAGTGAAATTGACACTCCGCTCACCACAATCCTCAGCAACGAGCACCTGCCGCGCGGGCCCCAGAGGCGAGTCCACCCTGAAGTGGTGGGAGAACATAGTGGCGATCTCACTAGGCTCGTGCACTCCCGCCACGCTGACGGGCAGACCCGGCTTATGATTCATTTTATTGGTGTTTTTCCAGAACTGACCGAATTTCTTTTTTGAGTGAAGTTCAGCAATAATATCCAGTTTTATTTGTTGTTGATTATTCTGACACCATTTTAATTTTGACTTAAAAGCGCGCCTAGTTTCACACATATCATTATAAAGACGGCCAGCCCCGGGCCTACCCCCATACAACCAAGCCTGAAAACATAGCCGAGCCCTCTCATGAGCGCCGCGGACGTGC
This sequence comes from Noctua fimbriata, assembly GCA_905163415.1. Classification (NCBI taxonomy): domain Eukaryota; kingdom Metazoa; phylum Arthropoda; class Insecta; order Lepidoptera; family Noctuidae; genus Noctua; species Noctua fimbriata. Next base: position 10,638,304 of record LR990921.1, read on the forward strand.
TTATTCCACCCGGTAATGTATTTACCTCTACGCTTTTCGATAGCATTATAACTACATATAGCGGCCTCCGACAGTGTACAAATAATCTCGTCATACATGTTATCTAACAGAATTTTGTGATCTTTGTTACAACACATATTATCTGAGCAGCTTCTTAATTCTGAAGGAAAATCAATTTCACGAAGTCTTGAGTGACATGCATTTTTAAATTTCGATATTTGAGTCGAGTCACGTTCACCCCAGACTATTCTATTTATAGAAATAGTAGGTATCGCAATCTTAGGCTTAAGTAAATTAAAATTACATTGTATAGCTACAGGGTAATGATCAGACCAATATGTATTATATAACACAGAGGCCGCGGACACGCAGTGCCGCGCGGCACTTGTCACAAGACAGTGGTCGAGCCAGCGCTGACAGCCGTGCGCGTCACTGACAAACGTATGACTGCCCAACGGCATGAGTTCTAAGTCTACACACGACCATGACTGTTCCGCACAAAAAGTTAAAAGTTCAGAGGCAAATGACTCACCGGGGTGCGCATTGTAGTCCCCTAACATAAACACTGACTCCACATTGTGACTGTCAATTATGGCTGTCATTTCACTGAGACACTCTGTGAATTCCAAGTAAGTAATGGTAAGAAGACGACCTTTGCCATAAAGAATACAATCTACCACAGAGGTCATCCTGTGGAGATATGCCTGTACTGGAGGACGGGAACGACTGATATCAAAATAGTCCTATGCAGTTCTTCGTCCATCGACAAGTCGTAGCGTGTATGAGTAAAATTTGAGTTCAACGACACCCTGAATATCTTGGGCAGTTATGAGCACGAATATGTATTCAGTGAGCAAAATTCTAAAGCAATTTTCTCATTAAATATTGATTGAAACTTCATGATCGATCTATTTTGATAGTAAGGGTTCTATTCAGCATAGAAAAACAATCAAAACAGTCGGCAAAAATCTCTTTTACATGTTTCTACGTATACAGTACATATTAGTGAGTGTTCGTGACTGTGCATCATCACAAACTTACCTATGTCCAACTTTAGTAAGCGTAAACACGACGGTCTGCAGATCTTCGACAGCAACCACCATGTCCCCCCACATAGCCTTCTCCGTAGAGTACAGACTTAGCAAGCCTTCGAACCCGCACAGGGGTCCCAGGCCAGAACTGAGTAACTTAGCCACTACGTCACCCGGCATTGAACATAGCCAGCATAGTAACCCGGCTGTTACTGTTGACAACTGTAAAAAATAATAAACTTTAGAAAGGCGAGTTACACCATTCTTTTGCGTGTGGAAGTCCACATGCATTCCCCGCGCCTTGTTGGCCGAAGGGGTCTGTCAGACACCTACTGACTTAAACCACACGGTGGTTTCCTGAACCTCATCTACCTTTGACAAGGGTGGTTGGGTGCTCGCGGAATCACGCTCCCCTGGCAAAGAATTGGCATAACGGGCCCACCCTCTGTGGCCGAACACAGCCGCAGTTATGATTTGTCGGGAGGTCGTTATGCGCCTTCCGGCGCCCAGTGCGACTGCTGATTATAGGCATGGATGTTGTGACCTCCCGCTTCCTTTCCGGCGCCTCTTTTCAAGACTATCTCTTTTTCGCAAAAAGACGCGAGTGCATTGCTCAGGCTGTATAGGCACTCTACCAGAGAGTGAGAGTGTAGTGACAACCGGGCATCCGGCACCCGACCTATACGGCACAGGCACTTTCCGAGACACTCATGCCTGGACAGCACCTGTGGCAGCCGGAAAATGAGAGAGCCATGTCGTCTTTCCAGTCACTCCTTCCTCACGGGTCTTACCGCCGCAACAGCGGCGTGCCTAACGACGAACTTCACCTAGACGTAGCTTTGTTTATCAACTTAAAGACACAAGCTAGTTTGAAACAAGTTGACTCTGGGCTTTCAAATTAAAACGTAACCTTTAACAAGACACGTACGTCGTACGTGTTAAAGTAGCAGCTTTTAAGGTTATCGCGTATCAGATGTATAGGTAAATATACCCCCATGACGGAACTTTCGTTCTGTATGGTGTCCAGACGTAAAGAATAGCACCATCCCATATCTTCTCGTGGGTGTCATAAGAGGCGACTAAGGGACTTACCAGAGAATGGGCAGCAGCGTTCTCTGTGATTTTATAACAACCATACTGCGATCGCCAACCCGCCTGCCAAGCGTGGCGATTATGGCAAAAACCCCCCAATAGAGAGCGCAACAAAAAAATGGCCCCTAGTACCCGGCAGCTCGTCTACCCTCGACTATGGTAGCGGTCGAGGTTACGGCGTGGCAGTGAATCTCCGGAAAGGATCAGGCTGCCTATACCGACGACTTGACCTGGCAACATACAACACGCGTACACTCCGGACCGACGAGAAGATAACGGAACTCGAAGAGGAACTGAGCAGGCTGCGATGGAGTATTGTGGGATTATCTGAAGTCCGAAGAGAGGGTGAGGACACGATAATCCTGAAATCCGGCAACCTGCTCTATTTCCGAGAGGGTGACCGGCAGTCCCAGGGTGGTGTGGGTTTATCGTCCACAAGCCCCTCGTGAATAACGTGGTGAAGATCGAGAGTGTGTCGACCAGGGTGGCGTACCTTATACTCAGAATAGCCTCAAGATATTTGCTGAAGGTCATACAGGTCTACGCCCCGACCTCGGCACACCCCGACGACGAAGTGGAGACCATGTATGAGGATGTGATTTCTAAAGCCCTGCATGGTTTCAACTCACTTTACCGTTGTCATGGCGGACTTCAATGCGAAACTGGGCAAACGAGATGGGGATGAGCTGCACGTGGGGCAATTTGGGTTTACGTCGGAACCACCGGGGTCACCAACTGGCTAGTTTTATAGAGAAGGAGGGCCTCTATATGATGAACTCTTTCTTCAAAAAGCGCGAGCACAGGAAGTGGACCTGGCAGAGTCCCGATGGTGCAACTAAAAATGAGATTGACTTCATCATGTCAACCAAGAAGCAAATGTTCAATGATGTCTTTGTGATCAATTCGGTGAAAACCGGGAGCGATCACCACATGGCTTACCATGCGGTGATCGCTCCCGGTTGGCACATTGAACATCAATATAAAGCTTGAAAGGTCTCGACTGATGAAGTCTACGCTCCGTCCAGCACAGATCCAGATCCAAAACCCCGAGAGCTTTCAGCTTGAACTCCAGAATCGTTTCGAGTGCCTAGGAAGCTCAGTAGACGAATACAACGATGGATTCGTGGAAACTGTCCATACGACTGGGTCTAAGTTTTTTAAGACACGTCGTGCACACAACAAAAAACTCTCTGATCATACTCTCGAGCTCATGAAGGAGAGGCGTGAGATGATCCTGCAGTCTTCAGACGAGGCGTGAAAGTACCGGCAGCTCAATAGACGGATCGCTAAATCCTTGAAGAGCGACCTCCGCTGCTTTAATACCGAGCGTATTAAAGACGCTATTGAGCGGAATAAAGGCTCCAAGGTATTTTCAAGAGATCTGGCTATTGGGCAGAGCCAGCTCACGAAACTGAAGACCGACGATGGCAGGATCGTATCCGCCAAACCGGAGCTGCTGAGGGAGATCGAGAGTTTTTATGGGCAGTTGTACACTTCAACTAGAAATCCCGTTGCAACTCTAGCTAACGACCCAAGAGCTAGACTGACCCGACACTATACCGAAGACATTCCGGATGTCAGCCTGTACGAGATTAGGATGGCTCTTAAACAGCTTAAAAACAACAAGGCACCGGGTGATGACGGAATTACGGCCGAACTCCTGAAGGCACGTAGAAAACCGGTACTTAAGACCCTTCAGAAGCTGTTTGATTCCGTCATACTCGAGGGGAAAACGCCGCAGGCACGGTGCAGGGGTGTGGTGGTACTCTTCTTCAAAAAGGGCGACAATGCCCGGCTGAAGAACTATAGGCCCATCTCACTTCTAAGCCATGTCTACAAGTTGTTCTCAAGAGTCAGCACGAATCGTCTCGCGCGCAGGTTTGACGATTTTCAGCCTCCCGAACAAGCCGGATTCCGAAAAGGCTTTAGCACCGTAGACCACATACATACGCTGCGGCAGGTTATACAGAAGACCGAAGAGTATAACCTGCCTCTCTGCTTGGCGTTTGTGGACTACGAGAAAGCCTTCGATTCGATCGAGACTTGGGCTGTATTGCAGTCTCTCCAACGGTGCCAAATCGACTATCGGTACATCGAGGTGTTGAAGTCTTTGTACAAAAACGCCACCATGTCAGTCCGACTTCAGGACCAGACCTCGGAACCTATCCTTCTGCAGCGAGGTGTGAGACAGGGAGACGTCATATCTCCGAAACTGTTCACCGCTGCACTGGAGGATATCTTCAAGGTTCTGGACTGGAGAGGGCTAGGCATCAACGTCAATGGTGAGTACATCTCTCACCTTCGATTGCCGACGATATAGTGGTCATGGCTGAGACCATGGAGGACCTCAGTACAATGCTCGATGACCTTAGTAGAGCTTCCGAAAGAGCGGGTCTTAAAATGAACATGGACAAACCAAAGTCATGTTGAATGCCCATGTAACACCCACTCTTATCAAGATCGGAGACTCTACACTCGAAGTTGTAGACGATTATGTCTACCTTGGACAAACGATCCAGTTAGGTAGGTCTAACTTCGAGAAAGAGGTCAATCGTCGAATCCGACTCGGCTGGGCAGCGTTCGGGAAGTTGCGTGGTATCTTCTCGTCCAACTTACCGCAGTATCTCAAGACGAAGGTCTATGACCAGTGTGTTTTGCCAGTGATTACATACGGGACCGAAACGTGGTCGCTCACAATGGGCCTTATCAGAAGGCTTAAAGTCACCCAAAGGGCAGGGCTATGCTCGTAGTTTCCTTGCGTGATCAAATCAGAAATGAGGACATCCGCAAGAGAACCAAGGTAACCGACGTAGCCCGAAGAATAGCCAAACTGAAGTGGCAGTGGGCAGGGCACTCGCGCGCAGAACAGATGGCCGATGGGGCCGAAAAGTTCTGGAGTGGCGACCGCGAACCGGAAGACGCTGCGTTGGAAGGCCTCCCACTAGGTGGACCGATGACCTGGTGAAGGTTGCAGGGATCCGCTGGATGCGAGTCGCACGGGACCGGTCAATGTGGCGACACTTGGGGGAGGCCTATGTCCAGCAGTGGACGTCTTTCGGCTGAAATGATGATGATGATGATGATGACGGAACTTTATAGTGAGGAATAGTTATTTCCTTCCTGTGTAATATTTACGTTGACATTTGCCCACAAAATTTTCTTTGATTTGCTATTCAGCTTGAGGGTTTAAATGGTGCTGATTGGCTATATCATTACGAACAACTAATCTGAATTCAAACAAAATATTCCATTATTTCCTATTGGAACAATTAGGCTACAGATGATGATGACGATGATTCCATTGTTACTAATATACATACCGCTTGAGAGAAGCAAGTATCCCTTCTTGTCTGTAAGGCAGCGTGCTCACGAGCCCAGTGCGGCGACTCGCATCGAAGTCTCAACGCTGCATGCGACACACGCATCCATCTCGCTGCGTCGTCTGCACTCGACCTGACGCCGTCCATCAGACGTTTTATGGTATCCAAGTTTTCGTCTGATGAATCTGGAAGATGAATACCAATTTGTTGTAATAATAGTAATTTAGTTAATATAGTATTTGTAATAGTTGTCTATGTGCCGTCAAGGTTAAACATGTCCTAAAAATGATGTTGCTATTAAGAAAATTAAATAATTACTCCTACTATTCTATTTTAACAGGATGATAGTTTCAAACTAAAGTTTAACTAAAGACCAAGATTTTGATTTATAATAGAAAAGGCCGACTATTGTCCGTATGGTTTACAAGATAGCACAATCATCCTGAAATGTTCCTACAGCAACACATGTCTTCGAATTTTACGTTCTAGAGGACATGCCGGTTTCCTTACGATGTTTGCCTTCGCCGTTTCGTGAGCAGTGGGGATGAAATAAATAAAATTACACAAAGAAAAATGCCTGCTTGGTCGCGAACCAAGAAAGAACAGCTTGAAAGTTGGCGCCGAGACCACAGGGCCTTTTCCATGACTCGTCATGGTCATCTGCCTAGGCCTTTTCCAATTATGTTGGGGTCGGCTTTCAGTCTGACTGGATGCAGCTGAGTACCAGTATTTTACAGAGTGACCACCTGTATTACCTCGTCAAACCAATTTCTGGGTAACACGATGCCCCTTGGTAAGACTGATAGTCAGACTTTCAGACTTCTGACTACTAGTTACTACTTTCAAAGATGTACAAATGGCGGCAGGGAATAAGCTTAACGTGCTTCAGAAGCACGGATGACACTCTGGTTTACAACGTGCTTTAAGAAATAATGTGTACACTTACCATTCCTCGCTACAATCTTATTCAGTTGTTCAACTAGAGATGTGAGTGAGTCTTCAACAACAATTCCAACGTTTCTTAGGAAAGCCAGGTTGCTCTCTCTCGTCGCTTGGTCCAGCTGCCCAACAGCGGGTAATGTGCCCGACTCCCGTCGCGACTCTAATGCCTACAACCAAGGATTTATTTGGTAAGTTTCCTTTTCTTGTGCTTGATAAACGAAAAGTTGCTAAAAACTATGAAAAAGTTTAAAGGAAGACTATAGTCGTCGATATCTGTGTCACACGATTTTGAATGGATTTATAATTGAACCGTAACACTTGATACTAAAAGTATAATAAGTATAGCTGAGTTTTGCCTAAAGTTACAATTTTGTAAGCAATTCTGCAAAGATTTAAATGTCTAAAGCACACATGCTCGGTTCAGTCGGCACAACCAGTCCGGTTAGGCTGTGCAGATTCACGCCAAATCAGGCCGACCCTAACATGTATTTGTGACACCTCTAATGCGCTCACTCTCTGAGCTCGGTTATTATAATTTCAAAACATGCAGCCAATGAAGAGATCTGAGTTGCTGGTTTGGACTTTCTGACAGTTCAACCCTAAAGGGTTTCTCAGGTTGAAATCTATAGAGCGAACTTAGACTCAGGTCAAGATTAAGTCGCGATTCATCTGATAATGTACCTTATTTGAATAACGTTAATGTGCATATTCCTACAAGCGACTGTCATTAAGAATATCATAGAATAAGAACGCGACTGAGCTAAGTCGAAGTTCGCTCTATAGATTTAAACTTAAGAGTCCAGCTCAAATCTCTGGAGTCGCATTATAAAGTATAGAGCCATATTTTTTATAGTGCGAGAGAGAGAGGCGTAGCCCCCTGTCATGATATTATTCGCTCTTTTGCAACGCAACCATGATGGCATTGATACTTCATAATACGGCCTCTGATTACTAAATCTATTATATAATATCACCTATCTCATATTACCCATCTGTTGTCTTATGAATGACAGAAACGCCAACAGTGATTCTAGTTTTATGAGATTTTACATCGTATCAAAATGAAGTAAATGTGGGCGTGGATGGCTTAATCCGAAACTGTGAGGAATAGTCGTACTCAAAGGAGTTTCTAGCCCGATTTTGATGAAAACTAAAACTGCATCATAAAATTTTTGAAAAGTCAATATTCCAAACCATGAATCGAACCCGTTGATTTTGGAAAAAAAATACACTATTATTACACCATTCCATAGCATCGTTATAACGGATCAAATTCTAGGAAGCAATGACATACATATAGCTTCGCTATTTTTGCTTGTTTTATCGTAATCGCGTAATGCCTAGCCCAATTTCATACAAAATATAAATATATTATATATATATTTATATATTTCATATTCCATAATCATTGAAATAAAGTTGATTCTGACTTCACAAAATAACGCGAATATTTTCATAAATAAGCTAAGAGAAGTGTAGCGCGCCTGCACATAAGCGCCGTAGCCTCGCAACTTTCAAAGGCTGCCAACTCCAAATATGATAATCTTTCCAAAGCATACTAATCAGTCTTATAAAATCCCAAGTCTGGGACACAGTCGTCCTCTTTGTGTGAGGCAATGGGTCATAAACAAGCAAATTGCATTCAGTGTAATTGATGAGACACGTGCGGCGTACATAAACATGCACAGCAGAGAGAAGTAAACTGAAACTATTTATTTAAAATATACCAGTGAGTAGCATGCACATAGCCGTAATTAGAAAGCTTAAAATAAAGAATAAAATAATATGGTTCGCTTAAACGAATACTACAATTACACATCAATATTTTGAAACGAATACTACAATTACAAATCAATATTTTGAAACGAATACTACAATTACACATCAATATTTTGAAACGAATACTACAATTATACATCAATAATAAGATTAGCTAGAACAGTGAGCTTTTGACAAATCTAGACATAGTCCCGCTAGTTCATGTCGTCCATTAATAAGTAGCTGATGCCCGTGGCTTCGTCTACGCCGAATTCAGTAATTATCCGTTATTATACCGGGATAAAAAGTATCTTATATGTTAATCCAGGTATAAAGTATCTGTGTGCCAAATTTCACCACTACATTTTTGCCAGTTGTTGCCCGTGACCTTCATCCGCGTGAAATTATTCTAAAAATACTATTTTCCCCATTTTTGCATTATTGATGCTCCGCTCCTATTGGCCGTAGCTTTGATGTTATATAGCCTATAGCCCGATAAATGGGCTATCCAACACTAAAAGAATTTTTCAATTCAAACCAGTAGTTCCTGAGGTTAGACCGTTCAACCAAACCAACTCTTCAGCTTTATAATAGTAATATAGATGCGCCAGTACTATCGCGTAAACAGTTTAAATATAGCTTGTGACTATGTTAACTGATTTCTATCACAAAACGGAGGCAATACAATACAGATTTTGTCGCATTTATCATCGTTCACTCAGCCAGAACTCGCACTATCTATTATGCCGTCGCCACATTTCATTGCCAGTCTCAGGCAGCTTCGACATAGTCTCGCTAGTTCATTGCGTCCACTTAATTTACATTTTTGCCAGTTGTTGCCCGTGACCTTCATCCGCGTGAAATTATTCTAAAAATACTATTTTCCCCATTTTTGCATTATTGATGCTCCGCTCCTATTGGCCGTAGCTTTGATGTTATATAGCCTATAGCCCGATAAATGGGCTATCCAACACTAAAAGAATTTTTCAATTCAAACCAGTAGTTCCTGAGGTTAGACCGTTCAACCAAACAAACTCTTCAGCTTTATAATAGTAATATAGATGCGCCAGTACTATCGCGTAAATAGTTTAAATATAGCTTGTGACTATGCTAACAGATTTCTATCACAAAACGGAGGCAATACAATACAGATTTTGTCGCATTTATCATCGTTCACTCAGCCAGAACTCGCACTATCTATTATGCCGTCGCCACATTTCATTGCCAGTCTCAGGCAGCTTCGACATAGTCTCGCTAGTTCATTGCGTCCACTTAATTTACATTTTTGCCAGTTGTTGCCCGTGACCTTCATCCGCGTGAAATTATTCTAAAAATACTATTTTCCCCATTTTTGCATTATTGATGCTCCGCTCCTATTGGCCGTAGCTTTGATGTTATATAGCCTATAGCCCGATAAATGGGCTATCCAACACTAAAAGAATTTTTCAATTCGAACCAGTAGTTCCTGAGGTTAGAGCGTTCAACCAAACAAACTCTTCAGCTTTATAATAGTAATATAGATGCGCCAGTACTATCGCGTAAACAGTTTAAATATAGCTTGTGACTATGTTAACTGATTTCTATCACAAAACGGAGGCAATACAATACAGATTTTGTCGCATTTATCATCGTTCACTCAGCCAGAACTCGCACTATCTATTATGCCGTCGCCACATTTCATTGCCAGTCTCAGGCAGCTTCGACATAGTCTCGCTAGTTCATTGCGTCCACTTAATTTACATTTTTGCCAGTTGTTGCCCGTGACCTTCATCCGCGTGAAATTATTCTAAAAATACTATTTTCCCCATTTTTGCATTATTGATGCTCCGCTCCTATTGGCCGTAGCTTTGATGTTATATAGCCTATAGCCCGATAAATGGGCTATCCAACACTAAAAGAATTTTTCAATTCGAACCAGTAGTTCCTGAGGTTAGACCGTTCAACCAAACAAACTCTTCAGCTTTATAATAGTAATATAGATGCGCCAGTACTATCGCGTAAACAGTTTAAATATAGCTTGTGACTATGTTAACTGATTTCTATCACAAAACGGAGGCAGTACAATACAGATTTTGTCGCATTTATCATCGTTCACTCAGCCAGAACTCGCACTATCTATTATGCCGTCGCCACATTTCATTGCCAGTCTCAGGCAGCTTCGACATAGTCTCGCTAGTTCATTGCGTCCACTTAATTTACATTTTTACCAGTTGTTGCCCGTGACCTTCATCCGCGTGAAATTATTCTAAAAATACTATTTTCCACATTTTTGCATTATTGATGCTCCGCTCCTATTGGCCGTAGCTTTGATGTTATATAGCCTATAGCCCGATAAATGGGCTATCCAACACTAAAAGAATTTTTCAATTCGAACCAGTAGTTCCTGAGGTTAGACCGTTCAACCAAACAAACTCTTCAGCTTTATAATAGTAATATAGATGCGCCAGTACTATCGCGTAAACAGTTTAAATATAGCTTGTGACTATGCTAACTGATTTCTATCACAAAACGGAGGCAGTACAATACAGATTTTGTCGCATTTATCATCGTTCACTCAGCCAGAACTCGCACTATCTATTATGCCGTCTCCACATTTCATTGCCAGTCTCAGGCAGCTTCGACATAGTCTCGCTAGTTCATTGCGTCCACTTAATTTACATTTTTACCAGTTGTTGCCCGTGACCTTCATCCGCGTGAAATTATTCTAAAAATACTATTTTCCCCATTTTTGCATTATTGATGCTCCGCTCCTATTGGCCGTAGCTTTGATGTTATATAGCCTATAGCCCGATAAATGGGCTATCCAACACTAAAAGAATTTTTCAATTCGAACCAGTAGTTCCTGAGGTTAGACCGTTCAACCAAACAAACTCTTCAGCTTTATAATAGTAATATAGATGCGCCAGTACTATCGCGTAAACAGTTTAAATATAGCTTGTGACTATGCTAACTGATTTCTACCACAAAACGCTGCCCAGTAAAATACAGATATTGTTGCATTTGTCATCATTCAGCCTTCACTCAGCCAGGACTATTTCTATCTGTTATGTCGTCTCCACATTTCTATGCTAATCTTAGCAAGCTTTGACATAGTCCCATTAGTTCAGGGAGGCCATTTAAATCTAACTTGATGCGCTAGTACTTTCGCATAACCTGACTAAGCTAACAATAACTAATTCTCATGCACGAGGCGTGCATGAGAATTAGTAGCAAAGGCTTGATCATAATTATAACTTCTTTCATAGATCTACATCTATGAAATAAAATTTTATCTTTAGCAATGGTCATCGTTAGGTCACGTGAAAACTGAGTAAACTATAAGATATATAATAAAGAACTAGTAAGCAGAATCTTACATGAATACACATTTGCTCAACTTACAAAGTTTTATACCTACTTTGTGGATAGGATCTTCTTTCAAAAATCTAAATCTGCTGTAGTTGCTACTACTACTAGACCAATAAAACATATTGACGCCCTACTCATGCTGCATAGCAACAAGCCTATATTCCCTGACGGGTTAAGCAGACTTGTAAAGTACAATGCGATCCGCCAGTAACAAGTAAGTCCAAGCTTATTATTTACCGGGCACAAATCTATCCTCCGGGCTCAGTGGGGTCAGTGCTCAGCAGCCGGTCGATGAGGCAGTCTGGCTACTTTATAATATTTTCCTTATACACGACTACTTCGCTTTTATGTTTAAATTTTAATACAGCTCGCACGGGGCACTACGGTGCGCTAAACATAATCTAAGCGCCTATCATCGTTCGGGCGGGATTCCGCTAGAATATTAATAAATAGCTTTAATTTCACAGATATAGTAGAAACGCAATATTGTTTTATTGTTTTGCATCTCCAAGGCATATGTCACTGTCGCAATGTCACGACACAAGCTAACATCGATTTAGCAAGGATTTTTAAGTAATCTAATACATAAAAATGATGTAATTTATAAAATTTTATGTTATTTGGCTATTTAAAATCACGCTACGTCTCTCAGGAGCCGAGCCGAAACCGCGAGGCACAACTAGTTACTTTACTTTACTTTTAGTGTATTAAACTTGTACTGACACTTACGGGATATCTTCCGTGATTGTTCATTGTTTGTTTTGTGTTGTTTGTGTTTGTTTGTGTTGTTCAATGAACAATCACGGAAATTATCCCGTAAGTGACAGTACAAGTTTAGTCGTAAACCGTGAAAGCTTAAAACAGTGTTTTAGTGTATTGGTTCTAAATCAGTAAATCGTCTGACAGGCCTTGAAATACCAAAACTAGCACGTTGTGTGTGAAAGTGAAACCCTAAAAAATAATAAAAATTCAATGCTATGACAGACATGCTGTGTGTTAAGCTCGCTACACAATACTGACACAATACACTTACAGGGTGGTCCAAAAAAAGCTGGCTATTTTGCTTATTTCTGTTACTCTTGATGCTAATGAGATTAGAAATGTGAAAAAACCGTGTAAAAATAAAGATATCTTTTTTTACAGCGGTTCCCACATAATTTTCAAGAAAATTATTGTAATACGGAAACCATGAAGATCGGGTATTTTCGGATACCCATGAAGAATCTATTTTTTTATTACGTCACTATTTGGACCACCCAGTATAGTAAGCAAAAATTCGCAAAACAACTATGTAAATAAAGTAAATAAATTTATATCTATTCAGGCCACATTTACGATACATAGGACTAAATATACATTAGCAGTGCAAAAATCGACCAGAAACAAAAATCGACAAAAACACAACATGCATTTTGGAGTGCGATCGGTAGAGAAACATAAATCTATTTTAGCAAAACCTATCGCAAAGGCTGCGTCTTTTCGCTATTCTAGCATTCCATAATCATCATCATCATCTGCCTAGCTTTTTCCTAACTATATTGGGGTCAGATTCCCGTCTAATTGGATGCAGCTAAACCAGTATTTTACATGGAGCGACTGCCTATCTGACCTTCACAACCTAGTTAGCACTGGGTAATACTATACCCCTTGGTAACATTGTTTGTCAGACTTTCGGGCTACTGACTACCTGTAAAGACTGACAAAGATATACTAATGACAGCTGGGAGCAATGTCTTACTTAACGTGCTTTTCGAGGCACGGATGAAACATAGCACAGCATAATCCTATTCTATCATAATACACGTACCTTTAACAAATATAAAAGACAACTCTGAGATTAGTACAGCAAAGACATCTGTACAAATGTTGCACTTATCGAAAGTGCATCAATCATTCGAATTGATAAGTTATTAAAATGTCATAAGGATCTCAAGACGGTACGCTTACATAGTGAACTGCACTATCTGTACCTAGCTAAAACTTTCATGTCGACCCAAACATACACAGCGCACAGCACAAAAACAAAATACAATTGCAATAACAAAAACAATCTAAATACATTTACGATCACTAGGACTACACGAAAATAATAAAAAGTAACATTAACCAACCCACCTTTCTCTTATCGTTCCTCAATCCATCTACCAAACATCGGTACGAAACTTGCTCCAACGACGCTGAACTCTTGAAGTCATGCCTCAAACTTCCATGTCTCTTGCTGTAGTCAAACGAAAGGCTCTGTCCATCCATTTTAGACTTTGACAACCTCACGGACCGGAACGAATGATTCAACCCTCCGCGATCTCTATCTTCTATCTCATTCTTGAAATAATCGTTGTGGAATTGTAGTTCTGTTTCTAGAACCTTCTTTCTTGGGTAGTTCGAAATGTTGGGGACGCTTGAAGAGAGCGTAGGCGTGTCTCCGGTTGGTGAAGTCTCTTTTGAACTAGAACTTGAAGAGGCGTCGAAAGTATCGCAGTCGGAGTTTGTGTCGAACATACTAAGTTGTTCTGTTAGCCGCATTATTGTGGACATCGTCTGAAAACAGTATTTGTATGCATTCGTTTAGTCTACTTAATAAAAGCTTACAATTTCGCATTTTCGCATCATAGAAGTTTGTTTTAAAGTTCAGCCCTGAACAGGTCTAAAGTTTTTTGACGATTAGAAATGCATTAAGGCACACACACGGCTTGTAGGGCCAACATTTCGTAAGGGTCATTGTTAGACCATTTGGAAAGATAAGACAGAAAACCACAGGATCACATCATAGATCTGACCAGAAGTGTTTCCATTTGGCTATTCTTCGGGCTACGTCGTTAACCTTGGTTCTCTTGCAGATGTCCTCATTTCTGATTTGATCACGCAAGGAAACTCCGAGCATAGCCCTCTCCATTGCCCTTTGGGTGACTTTAAAGGTCTGTCCCCACACATCAGTGCCGTGTCAGGGACGGGGCAGGAACGTGGCCGTGTCAAGACCGAGCATCCGTGTCCCGTCAGGAGCTGTCTGTTCACACAAGTCAATGCCGTGACAGTGCCCTCGCTTTTTAATTTTCGTCCGATCTCATCCCATACTCGGTTTTTGTACTTGCAATCCATATATCTCGGGTTAGACAAGTCGTACAATACGCTATATACGCGATCAGTCTTTATTAATAACTCATCATTCATGTTTGCCAACAAAAAAGTCAACAAATTGTAAGGAAAAAATATCAAACCGTGTACGCCACGGAATGGAATCGGAACACTTGCACACGTCGCCTGACACTGAAGCTTCGTTGCCGGCACGGGCACGGACATGTGTGATCCAGTTCATAGACAATGTATGCAATGATATTTTTTTTACTCCTGCCGAAACACGTCCCTGCCCCGTCCCTGGCACGGCACTGATGTGTGGGGATAAGCCTTCTGATAAGGCCCATTGTGAGCGACCACGTTTCGGTCCCGTATGTAATCACTGGCAACACACACTGGTCATAGACTTACGTCTTGAGACACTAAGTTGTACGAGAAGATAACACGCAACTTCCCAAACGCTGCCAGGCCAAGTCGGATTCGACGATTGACCTCTTTCTCGAAGTACGACCTACCTAACTAGAACGTTTGTCCCAGGTAGACATAATCGTCTACAACTTCGAGTGTAGAGTCTCCGATCTTGTTAGGAGTGGGTGTTACATGGGCATTCAACATGACTTTGGTTTTGTCCATATTCATTTTAAGACCCACTCTTTCAGAAGCTCTACTGAGGTCATCGAGCATTGTACTGAGGTCCTCCATGGTCTCATCCATGACCACTATATCGTCGGCAAATCTAAGGTGAGAGTTGTACTCGCCATTGACGATTTTGCCTAGCCCTCTCCCGTCCAGAACCTTTAAGACATCCTATAGTGCAGCGGTGAACAGTTTCGGAGATATGACGTCTCCCTGTCTCACACGTCGCTGCAGAAGGATAGGTTCCGAGGTCTGGTCCTGAAGTCGGACTGACTTGGTGGCGTTTTTGTACAAACACTTCAACACCTCGATGTACCGATAGTCGATTTGGCACCGTTGGAGAGACGTTGAAGTCTCGATCGAATGGAAGGCTCTCTCGTAGTCCACAAACACTAAGGAGAGAGGCAGGTTATTATACGCTTCGGTCTTCTGCCTTAACCTGCCGCAACTTATGTATGTGGTCTACAGGCTAAAGCTTTTTCGGAATCCGGCTTGTTCGGGAGGCTGAAAATCATCAAACCTGCGCGCGAGACGATTCGTGCTGACTCTTGATAACAACTTGTAGACATGGCTTAGGAGTGAGATGGGCATTGTCGCCCTTTTTGAAGAAGAGTACCACCACACCCCTGCACCATGCCTGCGGCGTTTTCCCATCGAGTATGACGGAACCAAACAGCTTCTGAAGAGCCTTAAGTACCGGTTTTCCACCCGCCTTCAGGAGTTCGGCCATAATTCCGTCATCACCCGGTGCCTTGTTGTTTTTAAGCTCTTTCAAAGTCACCCTAATCTCGTACAGGCTGACATCCGGAATGTCTTCGGTATAGTGTCGGGTTAGCTCTTGGGTTGTTAGCTAGCTGACTGACACAGACCAAGGTAAATTGTACGTGGAATTTCTTATAAGATCGCCGCTTAAATACTCGTAAAAGCAATTCTCTTCGCTTACCTGTTGATCAGTCTCTTCGTTGCAGTTATTCTTTGGCCAGCCGATGAATGACAGTGACTCTTCAACCACAGCCGGTTCCCACTGTGCGAGTATACTCTTCACTTTACTTTTAATTCCTGAAATATACATAAATTATAGTTTCAATACTGATGTTCTACTTAATAAAGTCTTAATTTCATCAAAAGGGAGTATGCAAGAAATACAAAACTTTTTTTATTTCTTAGAAATGCCTTGTATTGGCCCATAAAAAACATTGTGGTACACTTGTTTAATTTTCTAATACAACACTTTATTTTACAATTAAATAATTAATATGGAGCATGTTTTTGGTGAAACGGAACGCAAACTC
Organism: Noctua fimbriata; assembly: GCA_905163415.1. Taxonomy (NCBI): domain Eukaryota; kingdom Metazoa; phylum Arthropoda; class Insecta; order Lepidoptera; family Noctuidae; genus Noctua; species Noctua fimbriata. The sequence continues at coordinate 10,654,795 of LR990921.1, forward strand.
AAAACGCGTCGTCCCTCGATGGCGCCGGTAGTGACGTCAAAGTCTATGTGTCAAAGAAACACTGTTATTTGGAAAGTACTTAAAATTTCACTAAGATTTTATTATAATATTCGATGTGGCGATGGCAGCGCTTGACATTCATGCATACATACATAAACTGCCGCCTTTTTCCCATGGGAGTAGACAGAAACGCCTAATTCACGTTCATACATATGGTCATACACGCACGCCATTTGCGAGTACTACGCACCTAACCTTGAAGAACCTCAAGGCGACGTTTGAGGGAGACCAAATTCCTCCGACGTCTTTCGGCTGAAATCATGACGAAACATGACTTATTTTCATGGTATACACTGACCTTCAACAACAGCAGTGACCTCTCCATACTGCCTAGCCTGGACCAGCATGACAATCTTCTCCATATCCTCGGAGACGTCCTCTCGAAGCCTCCTCACCGCCACCAAGTTATCGTACTCCGTTTGTATCTTGTTTGTGATTGAGCTAAATTCCGCTTTAGTGCTGTTTATGTCTTTTACTTGCTGAACCAACCTGGAATGAGTAAATTGGTAATTATAGAATAGTAAAATAAGAAATATGTTCATATTATTAATCAAAGATACTTTCCGTGTCCGTCTGTGACTGTTTTTTTTTTCAAAACTTTGTTTAGTGTAAGGGACAGCCCTCCGCAGAGTGATATCATAATAAAGATGACCGGTACAAGAAATTATTTCGGGAACGTTATGGGAATCCAATAAATTTGATATGTTTTATTTCCTCTGCAGCTAGGCAGGAAGTGAACAGCTGATTTCACCCGTCGTTCGTTGCCTTATTATTTACATAAATATAGAGTGTTGCGTACAGAGACTGTAATTTTACATTGAAATATAAAATAGTAACTAAAAAAAGATAGAAAATATGAAAATTTTCTGTATCAGTGGCGAAGGTTTCATAGAACTCGATTCCTACCGGCTTCCCTTTGAAAAATGGCACAGTCAGTATTCTATAGACAAATAATATAAGCACATTAAAGAAATGTACTCCAGATTACCTCTTATAAAAATTTACCCTTCGCTACTGATAGGTATACATAAGTAGAAACCTACATACATACATAAAGATGGTGCGTCAACCAATAGAGCTACATTAAGTTGTTGCGCAACACAAACCATTGTAACGTAAATGGTGCAAACAATAGTCTATTATTTTTTACAGCTGGACATAAAACGAGAATATAAATGTCTCTTGTTATGATATAACCCGGACGTAAGATCTGTTTTATTGTTTACTAGCTAGCCCGCTGCTTCGCTAGCGTTATGGTCTGCAATTATCCCACGTAACAATCGGGGATAATGTAGCTTCGCATTACTGAAAGATTTTTCAGAATCGGATCCGTAGTTTTGCAGATTGTCCCCTATTTCCAAAATTACATACTTTACCTCTGTATAATATTAGCGTAGATTGTAACTTGCGACCTAAAAATCATACCTCTTTACAGATATTACCTATTTCAAAATCACTTGTAAGCTGACCGCAGGGTTCTGCTAGTTTCTGTGTAACTCTATGAAATGAATACGGCAGCAGGCAAAAATACCACCATCTACGGAATTTAACCTCAACAGAGAACATAATTCTATCTACAAGTGATCAAAATTCAAACATGCGATCGTTTGGATGTATAAGGCGATTTCACTAAATGAACTTTTGGTATATTGTTTCTTTTACTCTTTTGTCAAACCTGCCTGATCAAGCCTGTCTATCAATCTTATCTGATTTAGCCCCCATTGCGGACCCCTAGCCATACCCCTGGTAGTATGGTAGGCCCTTGACCAATACTGGCCGTGCCCGTGGTGGTACGGTGCGCACAGTGGGTCTGTAACGCGCAGCGAACGCCCCAGCAGTCACAATATCGTGGAAGCCGGTCTTGTTCAGCGTAACATTGTGTACCCACATGCGTTGCAGGACTTGCGTGTGAAGGTTTATTGAAGAAGTCTATCAAGCCTACCTGATCAAGCCTCCAGTGCGCTCGGCCTTGTGCGTGTGTGCGGCGAACGCCCCAGCAGTCACAATATCGTGGAAGCCGGTCTTGTTCAGCGTAACATTGTGTACCCACATGCGTTGCAGGACTTGCGGGTGAAGGTTTATTGAAGAAGTCTATCAAGCCTACCTGATCAAGCCTCCAGTGCGCTCGGCCTTGTGCGTGTGTGCGGCGAACGCCCCAGCAGTCACAATATCGTGGAAGCCGGTCTTGTTCAGCGTATCATTGTGTACCCACATGCGTTGCAGGTGTAGGTTTATTGGAGCAAATTCAAGACTTGCGTCATCTGTAATGTGCAGAAATAGTGATGGCAATTACATAAAGATCTTGCTTAGCAGTTTCGCCAGGGAGCATGACGTTACCGAGTAACAGGATTCGGGGATTCAAGTTGTGGAAATCAGGAAAGTAGTCGATTCATGTGATATACGGGTATTCAATATCCTCCTGTCAGAGTAGTAGCAGTTTGTGAAGGGTTGTCCCTTACACCCTGCAGTTAGGAAAAAGCTAGGCAGACGATCACAAAGAAAAATCTTACCTTTCCTACTGCTAGCTTTAAAGTGCTGGTTGTCGATATTGATCATACATCGACGCGAGTGACAGTAGTGTTTCAGCAAGGACACGTGGGTGCTGACCAGCTCTAGCTGCCTGGACTGCCATTGGCCACAAATCTCGCCCACGGACAGAAGTTCCTCCAATAACTCTTTTTCTCGCTGTATATAGATGTCTCTGGAAAATGTGAGAAATATTCAATGATGATTATTCATGAATTCTTTGCTCGTAGGATTGGATAAAATATATTCCATCCTAAGCGTATAAGATTACGTGTGGGATGAACTGAAGAGAATATCTGAGTGTATTGGTGAGAATTATAACGTCACTCATACCGAGATCAGTAAGCGTTATGGTGCGATTACCGGTGTGCGGCACAGTGCCGCACAAATGTTTCTTTCGGTGGACTGGCTCAAGTGAATATGAACAAAAAGTGCGCGTGTTCACCGAAATGTTCGCGCACATTTTTGGTAGACCACCATTACGGAGCAAGTAGTTTGGATAAGGGTTGTTCCCGTAACAGTCACAGAAATGTCAAAATATAAGTGCCAGATAGACCGGTTTCTGACTAGTGCAAGTTTTTAATTGTGTAATTAACTAAGATTTCAGAGATAAACATATCCAAAAGATTCCTTTTCAGAGTGCGTACGTCACGATAAATTTTCGAACACAAAACTATTACTTACAACAGTTGCACGGGCATAGTGAAGCACAGTTTGGGTTCCGCCATAATTTCATGAACAGTGATATCACCGCCGAGTCCCGAATGGAACCTATACGTCACTTGATGACTGTTCACGAAATTCTGCTTCAAAAGGCTCCCATACGAGGGAAACTTCAGCTTCAACCCGAGTCGTGGTGGTAAAGACTGGGAACGACGGTGGCATAGGACCTTTTGTGGAATGTCTATACTGTTTCTGTCGTTCGTGTGGCTTGGGCTGGTGCCGATGTACGAAGGTTCTAGACTCCAACCGTTTATAGTGACGAAGCCAACTGTCTTCTGGTCCTGAGTTATGAGTGCTACGCGCATCCTTTGTGCTTCCTGTAAGTTAGAAATTAAAAGTTCGTCAATAAATTAAGAAATATATCTGGCAACAGGAATTACAGATTTGTTTTCTGGCTTTCGTTTTTAATAGGAACCGCGAAGGATGACTTTAAAAGGCCCCCTTAAAAATATGACGCCTGACCTGACCTCACGCTTTTTTTTTCACGCTGTAGTTCTACATCATCATTCTCCTGGCCTTACTTCTTTTTTTGGGATCGGCGCTGCATGTCTTCTTCTTCCATAATTCTCTATTACTCGTCATCTCAATAGTCACATCCTTTCTAGCCATATCATTCTTCACACAGTCCATCTATCGTTTCTTTGATCTTCCTCTTCTCTTATAGCCCATATTCATACTCAAAACTTTCCTCTGGAGTTCTACATGACACTGCCAATGTCAATTTATTTGGAGTTGGCGCGGTACTTATTTCTTCTTTACATCTTTTAATAGTCATAAACTTATGGAGGTCGTATGACGCTACGTTACACCGGAAGCTCTACCTCTACAAGATCAAGATCTGTGCAGTACACAAGAACAGAGCAGAATGAGCTCCTTCTTAGAACATGCGACATGTTGTCGAACGGTGGAATGACACCTGTACAGGACTACGGAAGACCCGTCCGGTAGACCGTAGTTAAGTTCGTTCCTTCTTTCCCATATACATACATAGACTAACGGCTTTCTCCCATGGGAGTAGGCAGAAACAACTGAACGCCATCTGCTACGAGCTTCACACACTCCTTTTGCTTCATACATCTGGTTATACACGCACGCTGGTTGCAAGAATTTACAATGCACCCGGTCTTTCTGAAGAACATCACCGAAGCTACCACCCAGCCCAAAAACATGCAACATCAAAATATCTTACAGCGACACGAAGAAGAAGTATTAGTTTTCCTTTCAAATCACCTGTATGGTGCTGAGCAGCATGGACGTGTATCCCATGGGCACAGTGGTCTCCGAGACCCGCTCCTTGACGTCATAGACCACGATGCGCACCAACGCGGACCCCGTTAGGCCGTCACTGGCGCGGAACAGTATGGTCTTCGAGAAGCACGGGTTACTGCATGTCTGAGGAACAATGTCATTTTATTATACTATCATTCATCCTTTTAAATCAACTTGTACAAATCAATTTTCATTTATTTATGGCTCTGTCTTGCATAATGTCATAGCACCATACTGAGCGATGGCGGTCTTGCGTGGATGTGATGCATGTTAATCCCAAATTGTTTTTTTTTTTTTAGGTTTGCTTCCTATACAGTTTGACTGGAAGCCGACATAGTTGGGAGAAGGCAGATGACCCGCTTTATTTTTCAAATTGCATCACGTCCAGCGCAATACATGTATTATCTTAAAAATCCGACTCGCGCACCGAGGGTTCCGTATAAACTTGTAGATATTTTGTTATTAAACTACTTATTTCGGTTTCCAGATTTTTTCCTTTACATGTGCTGTGCTATGCTTCATGACAAAGGAGAATGAACAAAAAAGGCCCAAACATCCACCACTAATGAGACCTCTTTTGATTTAATAGTTTATTGAATAGAGATTAACTTTCAGTATGAGACAAAAAAAAATATACTGTCAGTAAAAAGTTGTGAGTATATGAAAAAAATTTTTTTTTTTTTTTGCCATGCAACTTTGGCTATCGTTTACTGGAGTTTTTCGGAGTCTTTACTTACGACTTAGGCTATATCAATTCGGACTTTCTGTTTTTTTCTAAGTGATTGTTCTTTTTGTGACAATGCAAGTGGAAAGAAGAAACTGTGTTTGCAATCTGTCATCAATGCGCGCCGCTCTGATCGATCCACCACCTCTATATCAGGATTATTGGCTACAATAGTCCTGTCAGTGATGATGGATTGATCCCAGTACAAGCAGATTCTGCCATTTTCGAGAACTGGGTCGGGCACATACCTATGTTACGGCACTTCCGATTCCACAAGGTTGTATTTAAGAGCAAGTTGCTGATGGATAATCCTGGTTACAAGGCTGTGTCTATGCAAATACTCTCCGTTAGCCAGACGAGAACACCCAGAGATAATGTGACGGATTGATTCTCCTGGACGGTGGCATGCCCGACATATTATGTCAACCGTACCGTCCCTCACAATAAATCGTCGGAGATATTCGTCATTATAACTTCATTCATAATTGCACATACAAAACTTTCGGTTTCTCCGAAGAGGTCCCCGGAACGTAGCCAGGTTACGGACGCTGATAGGTCTACATCGGGCCCATGCAGGGCCCGGAAAAAGCGTCAGTGAAGCTCCTTACTCTGCCATACCTCCATGCGGTCGTTAGTGTGAAGCACTACAGGTTTGCGCCAGTTCTCTTTAGCCAAGGAGAGCGGGGTGAGGCCCTTATCCACCGCGACTACATCTCGATGCATCCCCACGTCGGTTTCAAGGAAATATTCCCTAAGACTGCATATCTCGCGATTGTGGAGAGTCTTAGCGTTTAAAAAGCCTCGACCCCCACACTTCCGCGGGATATACAGTCTCATAACAGAAGAACTCGGGTGATGCATTCGATATGCCGTCAACAATGTACGGACCCTCCTATCCAGGGCGTCTAGTTCTATTTGAGTCCATTTGAGTATGCCGAAAGAGTACATCAAAACCGGCATGACCCGACCGTTGAAGGCACGTACCTTATTGCCGCCTGATAAAAGACTATTAAATACTTTTTTCAGGCGGCCAAAGAAGCGCTCCTTCAACAGTCAGCAACATTGATGCCCAGCGCTTCCGACATACCCAAATACTTATAGGTTTCGGTTGCTGAGAGGGATCTGAGATTTATGGAATCCTCGCTTTACGTGCATGACCGCACATTTGTCCACACCAAATTCCATCCTGATGGCGCTACTGAAAGTTTCAGTTACCTTCAGTAGCTCCATCAGTTGCAAATCGTTGGGGGCAAAGAGTTTCAGGGCATCCATGTAAAGGAGGTGAGATATAACTTGACCACCTCTTCTTAAGCGATAGCTGAATCCTCCAGCAGCGTGCTAAGAGAATTCAAAGCTAAGCAGAACCAAAGTGGCCTCAAATTATCGCCCTATATATGTCATATATGTAGAAATATACCTCGCTCTATCCTTATCTGCTCGCTATTCCTCTCGATTTGCCGACATCCTGGATAGTGAAGGCTTGTCCTCCATGCATCAACTTTATACAAGTCTAGCACCTTCATGAGCCATGTATGTTGCACCGAGCCTTCTCGAAGTCTATCCAACATGTCGACAGATCCCTTCGGGAACGGTGAACCTGTTGACTAATATCAATGAGGAGCACCTCCTTAGTACCTTGGGACCCGTTCATACATCCATTTTGAGAAGCGGACAGGTCATAATTGTCATCAATGTGTTTGTTAATTGTAGCTCTCAAAATGGATGTAAGAACTTTATACACTGTCGGAAGACAGGTAATCGGTCTATATATTTGTGCTCCGCAGTACTACCCGATTTATGAAGCAGGTGGATTATACCTGTTGTCAGGAACTCGGGCAGCGACCCCGACTCTAAGGCTGACTGGAACTGGAGAGTCGCCAGGTGAGCGTGCGACCTTGTGAACCATTTAATCCAGAAATTGTGCAGCCCATCCGGCCCTGGAAATTTCCAGGTAGGCAACGGACAGACTGCAAGAACTACATCTTGGGGCAGATAGTGATTGAACTGATTCAATCATTCATTGTTATGAAGAAGGAATTATCAGTTATTTCAACAGTTTCTGGATAACCACCCGGTAACCACTGAGCACATTATATATATTCAAAATGTGCGATGGACAGAATGATATAAACGATATTTTTGGCATAAAAAGGTCTAAACACATGACTTTCATTCAGTCATAACTTTTTACTGACTGTATATTTTTATTTGCGGTCTAGTTATAATGTCTCATTATTTCGCTGACTATTTTATTACATAGGTCCCGTTAGTGGTGAACATTTGGACCAAGCTCCATACACTTTTGTTCATTCTCCTTTCTTGATTCTAGGTCTAGAGGAAATACCCCATAGGTTTTGATACTCTTGTGAAATCGCATATGGATAATTATATTCTGCCTGTATAGCTCCTTATCGTTCTCACACACGAGAACAATAACGGGTTAATAAGTAAGTAAATAACGCAGCTAGGTCTCTTAGAGACGTTTACTTGTACTTAGGAAAAGGCAAGGCGTGAAAACACAGCAAAACTGTGCGTGCTTTAGGACAATGCGTTAAGATAGCCCGCGAAATTCAAATTTTCTTACGTTTTTTAAAATTTGTTAGTTAGTGTTAGGCTGTATGTTGAACAAAATATGATTAGCAACTATAACACGTATGTGTTTAAATAATTATAATCATCATTACAACCCTCTAAGTCTATTGAATCCAATTACTATATACCTTTATTTTTAGATCCATATTGTAAATATTTTTGTTGAATTTCACTAATCAATTTCATTTCAATCCCATTGAATGACTATTACGAGAAAAAAATTAAATGGCGGCTTGCCCTGGTGCTTACACCTTAATGCCATTGCTCGTGTGTCGTGGTTACGACGCAGGAGCACGCTTTATTTTAATATTACTCTTTTGAAACTTAGACGCGGGCGGGCGCCACGTTTTATCGCTTATATTTTCCCTGAGCTTCAGTGCAATCTTTCTCGCTCTACGTCTGCAAGCTTTCTTTAATCGTGTAATCACTTTTTTTATATTCAGTAAGACATTGGAAAGCGCGGTGATGGCAGGTGGAGTAAAGCTGTGACCGAGTGGCGTCTAAGGAGTGTGAAAAGAAATGCTGGTCGTCTGCCAGCGAGACGGGCATACGACATTGTACAAACCTGGATTAGGCTGGCACAGAAACTTGGAGATTAACACGCTGGGTGAATTCTGGTTGCGGATGATGATGATAACGACATTGCAGTAACTTACCTCAACAATTTCTGTAGCTCCGTATCTAACGCTGACGCCCTTATCGTATTTGACGTAGATTACAATGAGAGGCGATGGAGGCCTGCCGTGGGTATCACACAGGAGATTGTCGCAGGACAGCGCTAACTCGCATAGCGGTACTTCGTTCATATCTGCGAAACAAAAAACCATAAATATATTTAGTAAATTCATCAATACATCTACGTATGTATAAATGCGAAGGAAATTCTAAATGTCCGTCGTTAAAGTTTTTACGCTTGACTGAACACATTTGGTGTAAGGATTAAATATGACCTGGGTTACGACGTAGGTTTTATACCGATAGTAAGCATCCCTGAGACAATTTCCGGCACTTTCTTCATAGAAAAAAACATTCATGAAGAACTATACATCGTCCCTGACATACAACCCTGCTTGCAGTTTCTTGCTGAATGCTTATATTTTCAACAGTGTCTTTAGAACAATGACGTATAATAAAACCTAATAATCTTATTGGACACAGGAATCCCTTGGAAATAGAAGTTCCGAAAAGAAATCACATTACGTCATCAAAACTTACCAGTCACAATTCCTTTCTGCAGTCTATAAGTAGCTATATCTAAATTGGGCCTGATTTTGTTCAGTCTTTCCCTTAGCGCGTCCGCTTGCGCCTGTATGTTGTCGTATGGGGCCAACTCAATGGCTTTCAACCACAGCGTTCGTTCCGATTCGTGAAACGTCGCCATTTTGTAACACACGCCGTTCTCCCAAGCTAGAATTAACAAAGAATAATCATATTAATCACTACTAGTACTAGAAGTCTAGGTTTTCGTTCAAACACAGCTTTCTAAAGCGATGTTCAAAATAAACAGCCCGTTTAATGTTGTAACAGTCTACGAATACTGTGATCTATGCATTTGCCTGTGCCGAAATAGCAGCTGTTATTTGCTGAATGATATCGTGAACGTTGCGTTATCCTTGGCTGGCGAAACAGTCACATAAAAGACGTTAAAATCTGTCTCTCTTTCTCTTTTCTCAGTTGACATCATTTATGTCATCAGAAAACATGTTTCTGTTTTGCCAGAGGTACTGCATACTTGAGGCACGATGCGATTAAGCCATACTACAGCAGCGCCGGCATTCTATAAAAGACTGCTGGAGCTAATTGCATAATTCATGTTTTATAATCAATAAACGATCTCTTTAATATATCCATTAATAAGAAGTTACAACTTACTAATTTGAAAAGGCCAGTGTCCATTCTCATCTTGAGGTTGTACTTTTATCTGATGATGTCCTAGTACTATGACTCCCATAGGCTCGTACCATGGCTCTGGACCTTTCAAGTAGAACAGCAGGTTACCTCGTAGGCGGAACCACCGGACAGAGCAACCTGGAAAAGAGTATTGATACATCGTTAACATCGTCAGTCAAGAATTCTGCAGTCAGCCGCTAATCAGGGTCATGTGGTATAGCTTGTGTTGCCTTCTGACAGTATGCTTAGCTTTTTTATTGGCATTAAAAGCTTTGTTTATTTATTTTGACGTGAATTCTTATGAAAGTCTATTCGCAGTGAACTGGTGGTCCAACGAAGTAACTTATAGTACTCGAACTCGAATACTAGTTTTCTTCGGTAATTCAATACAAACTCTAAATAAGTCAGATAACACGCTTTAAGCCTTATGTATAGCTGGACTATTAGTGAAGTGTGTAGCGATCCAGTTTAAAAATAATAAGTACCTAATTAATTGTACTATTACACAAAATTCTAACACATAAACGATTGTCCCGTTTTAAACAGGATAAACCATTATTTCATACACTTTAATTAAAATTGTAGCGTTTTCCTTTGTGCAGGAAGCTTCAACAAAACGGATAAAAACAGAAAGTCATTTTATCCTCATTTATGGCGCGTAATCATTAGTTGTTATCCTCTAACGCGATATAAGTAGGGTCCACACAATCGTGTGTCATTTGCTACACGCAAAAATAAAAGAAAGCACGAATGCGTTATCACGATAACAGCAATTGCAATAGTATTCTACTATCGTTGTAATTTAAACCTTATCACTTAGTCATAAAAGTTACAATTTAACACGCGCTCGTGATTTGCAGCGGCTGGAGTACTGTACCGCAAAAGCAAGCAGGCTTGACGGCAGCCGATATGAAATGTCATGATAACAAAATTTAGGACATTCAAAAATACTGGGTAGTTAAATGGCGACAGATTGGACTGTAGGCTAACGATGAAGAATAGTGATAAAATGATTTTTCACACAGTGTTCCTTTGTTGTCACTTTACAGGAGATAGTCTGGCAATTTATATTTCATATACCTTTGTGTACTAACTACGCTCGCCCCCAGCATCAGACCAGTTATAAATACTCTGATATTTTTAGATTGACCTGGTTAGAGCCACAAGAATCAAGCTAACCCATTCATAGTAAAGAACTATTCGACAATAAATGGTATTGTATGCCAATGCCAATTCATATACAAATACATTATTTATTTAATATAATAAAATTAAATACCTTCTCACGAGTTATGTATCGTAATTACATCAAACACTTCTGTTATTTAGGACAATAATGTGTATGGTACATACATTTATAAAGGAAAATTACACACTATGTTCTGAACACAGGTTCGGGTTGGAAGTTTTGATTTTACAGTATTTATTGAACAACAGCCGATCCAAAGAAGTTTCTACAAAATTTCGACAAAAATAACAAGTGTTTTAATGAAAAATGTAACTCTCTGCATTATGTGTTATCCATACTTATAGTAAAATCATTGATTCTGGATAGCATGTCCTACAATTATATTCTATTAGGCCGCCCGACTTTGCCGAATCATGTCGATCTGAACATGTGCAACACCCTTTATATTGATAATTTTGATAAAAGGTTTAACTATTTAAACAAGTTGTAAAACACCTGTCTGCTGTGGTCAAGGACGCCGGCTCTAGTTGGTCTAGTGCCGAAATAAATATTTATGACCTCATTTTATATTTATTAAGACCGCGTCAACTGTGTGCTTGTTATTGGCTTGCAAAATGGCTGAGTAACTTATTTAAGACTTATTTCGTTCTAAATTATTAATGACTAGTTAGCTGCCCACGCTACACCTAGTGGATACAGCCTTAAATGACACGTGCCGCATATTTACTAGTTGTCTTAAACCGACCCTGATACGAACGCTGTATCCACTGTGTGGCATCGCGCCTGCCCAAGTTCGCAGGACTATAGCCAGCCGTATCGAAAAGACAAAGCTACAAGCTGACTCACGCCACCTAATGCACAGCTACGTCTCAGTGACCCACAGGCCGAAAAGTCGTAAAAGTTTTCTCGGGTGCGTTGGCCCAGTTAGCCCAGTCAATTTCAACGCCTCCACAGCAAGATGCAATCTCTGGCGGGAGCGGTTTAAACCCCCTGACAACTTCTTAGATCCATCAGAAAACCTTCCACCTGGACACGAGATGCCGTGGCCGACTTGGAAATCTCTAAACAGACTTCGAGACTTCCAAGTCGGCCGGAGCAAAGTCAATCTGCAGGTGGGGGTTCATGGACGGCTCAGACCTCAAGTGCGTATTCGGCGTCTCCCCACAAACATTGGCCCACCTTCCATCTTGCCCTGCATGCCCTATCACCTGCGCTCTTGTTGATTTATTTACAGCATCAGTGAGCGGGGTTTGTGTGGCTGAGTTTTGGGCTGAACATATTTAAAATTTTTGTTATTGAAACGCTAAGAAGAAGAATGACTAGCTTCTTCATGCAGCTTCGCCCGCATGGAAGTCAGAGATTATTCAGCAGTAACAAACCACTGTAATAAAACAGGATATCCAATTCCTAATCCAAAATTACGGTCTATCTGTGTGCCAAATTTCATTGAAATTCTTTTTACTGTCAACGAGAAAAGGTAACAGACAGACAAGGTTGAAGAAGACCATACTGAGTTATTTTCTTATTCTTTAGTAGCGAAAGCGTATTGATTTGTTAATATCATATTAAACATTCGTTCGGTTCCAAACTACCTAACTTTACACATTAAAAACAATAAATTAACCTAAACTAACAAAAACTAAATCAAGGACTTGATTCAGAAAGCAGTACTTCTGGACATGGCGCATATCGTTAGGAGGTTCCTCTCTCAAGAGCCCTGACCACTGGTAGCATGGACCCTGTTCCTGCCGGTGGGTGACTATTTTTTATATTTTCATGTATTTTTTCTTTTATATCACTTTGTACTGGAATATTTAAAAATGTAAATAATCTTTTAGAGAAATGAATAAAAGACTAAAATAAAGCATTATAAAATTCATCCCTGTCTTTTCATGTTTATTCATTGTTATTACTTCTTCTTATTCTTAATTAACCTGTTTGTTACTTGATCAGACAGCTTGATCCTTAACAAACATTTACTTGGTTGATAATAAAATTATGGATGCCGCTAATTTATTTATTAATCCTATTCCATTCTTAAATAAACCACCATAATCACACTTACGTTACTTAGCAAAATTGTATTTAAAATATAATATGAGTCAGTTGAGTATATTCTTGTTGTATAATACCACACTTGAAGATAAGAAAACCTAACTTAAAATTGGGTATGCCAGTATGTTTGACATAGCATTTCTTTAAAATAGGCATTGTAATTGATTATAAGTTTTCTGCAAGCTTTCATATTGTACATACAATTTCTATTAGAAAGATCCAGGAGTAAAAAAAGCTTCTTATGGCTTTACCCCACCAAGAGGTGTCTTGCACATGTCATGCATGTGACGGGTGTGTTACAATACTCAAACTTTAGTTTTTCATATAGAGCTTTATGATCTTTCTAATAAACAGGATTAATTATTATCATCTAAAGTTTTTGTGAAACCTTTTTCTAGCTGATTGGACACTTTTTCCAAAATCTGTGAATGCAGATCAAGATTTCTCAAAAAGTAATGAACAGACTACTAAAACTCCAATTTAAAAAGTCACCCCTGTTACACAAATAAAACATTGCTGGGCTACATGGGCATACCCACGGTGGGGCAAGGTGGGGCACTTACCCCACCCTGCTCTCTGACCCGAAGCTAAGAATTTTTAGGCAAAATTAATATAATGACTAAATTAAATATTCATTTGGGTAATTAAACATTTTTCACATTAAAATGAAAACTTGGTTAAGGTCAACAATGACAGAAAACCGTCTTGTCGGCCTCTGTATGCTGAGTGGGTTCTGGAAGCACAATTTATATTTGAAAACGAAATTTTAGCTAGATTTAGCCAGAATCCTCGCAGGTTATTATTGAAATAAGATGTAGTGCAGTCAATAAAACGTATCAGTCAGTAAATATAAAGTATTTTTAATTTCCTACTACTTAGTTTATTTACTTCTGCCCCACCCCTTAAAAAATACTGGGTACGCCTATGCTGGGCTATATAAGACAAGGCTTTCTTGACCTTGGTTTAAGTCTTGGTCTAAAAGTAGCATTGAAGAATAATGATGATGAATGAAAGGATTAATATGTACACAGAAAAATATCATAGAAATCCATAACAATAAAGTCTGGACAAGACTTTTGCCCAAATTAGGTTAAAAATAAATCCATAGCAGCTTTTTAATTTAAAACCCAGTATGGCATCTAAATAGTTTTAACCTGGTGCAGCTCTATGGGCAATATAGTATATTATTATGGAATAAGCCTAAGCAAAAGGAACACAACACAATAGCATTGCAATTATGCCACAACAGACACAATGCATGACATGTGTATGTGTATGGTGACAAAGTGATTATAGACCTTAGCTCAAGTAAAGAGAGGCCTATTACCAGCAGGTGAAGTCAGGCTAATATTACTACAAGTATGGATGATGATGATGATAAAGAGATAACTGTTAGTTCCTAACAATAGAATTTTTAACAAGGCAAGACAATCTTTCTAATATTGTAAATAGAACTCATTGATATGAACAAAAAATGGAAAATTAAGTTATAAGCAAAGTAGATATTTTATTGCAATTGAAGAAGGGTAACAGTTGTTTATTCCTCTATCAATGGCTATAAACAGCTTGTTAAAATAACCAGTTTGTGTACCTTTTTTATTTTAAAATACGTATATGTAGCAAACTTCATAACATGTTGAAAGTGTTTTGCACGTATTCATAGCAATAGATATAATTTGCAGATAAAAATGTAACAGAACTCACCTTCAGCTCTCCTGAAGAAGCCATCCTGCCTCTCTTTGAGTACCAAAACACCCTCTCGATCAAAATTTTGCGACGTCTGAGATGCTAACGCAGCCAATTCTTGTTTATTGTATCTCATATTTATGAATTTAATACAAAAATATCATCCTAAATGTATAGATAGAGAGTATTTTACAAAATCACTAAGAATGCAAGGTGGTACAGTGGACACAGGTTTTAAATTCCATTACACCGAAGTGAAGGCCGTAAAGGCAAAACATTAGGAATTTATACTACAGGTAAATTTACGGCATTTTATTATTATTTTTTTTGTAATTTTGATCTTTTTTTAGAGTTTCTGAAATTTTTGTCCCTGATTTGACTTTATAATGTTCCCAGTAGATACAGACAACATAACTGAAAATAATGTACTACATTACGTTTTATTTCATTCAAAGGTTACCTTATGATGATCAAAAAAAAAATTT
Source organism: Noctua fimbriata (assembly GCA_905163415.1). NCBI lineage: Eukaryota > Metazoa > Arthropoda > Insecta > Lepidoptera > Noctuidae > Noctua > Noctua fimbriata. The sequence continues at coordinate 10,669,994 of LR990921.1, forward strand.
TTTTTATTGCAACCATAATTTAACTTTGTACCAATATTCATACAGTTCAAATAGGACTTAGTATTTTTTATAAATTCAAAGATACAAAATAAATACAAGTTTCTCTTAGTCGTGGATGTTAACATCAACAGGAAATAAGGAAAAATCATGAAATCCATTCCTCTATGAATCTACTGGACTTGACAAATTCCATAGCAACCTTAACAAGCACTTTAACCAACTGTGCAGGTGAGAAAACACAGAACTAAAATAAATTCACCAAGTTTGACATACTGATGCAAATTTTCTTGACAAACAACGCCACCTTGAACTGCACACTCCAATTGAGTTTTTTAGTTATTTAGATCTATGTCGCACTGTATTAGTTTAAGAGCTCTTATTTGACTCGAGCATCGATCTAGTATCTAGGATAACACCAATGGCCAGTGATTTCGCTCTATTTTAATTTTGACATTATCCCACGGAAACGTCCTATTGGGATAACAAGTATCACGTGATACTTTTGAACATCATTTTAAATTTTTGTAATGTGCAATAATCAAATTGTCTACTTACTATCAGAAAATTATGTGCGAAACTGAGCGGTAATGAGTGAGTGTGTGCGGAAACCTGAAGTGGATACGACGTTTTAATATTTGGAAATCACTGTGTCACTATGTTCGTAGTTTGTAAATGCTAATCTCCGAAACTACCCAAACAATTTCAATGAAATTTTGTGAATGTGAATGATTGGTACCAGCGTGAAGGATTGTTTTGTACCCGATAATTAGCGCTTTGGTCGCATTTCAATCTCAATGTTTTGTCATGTTTTGCATTGCTCCCGAAACAGGGGCATGTTGCTAGTATACAAGCCCGCCACACTATTCCCAAATAAATGTAATTCCTGAAAGCCAAAATCAATAGTGGTGATTATTTTAGCACCTGCGTGGCTCGCAAGCCCGCTCCGTAAGGGGCGTCACAGCACGGCTGTCACGTGCCGTACGTAGGCGGTGTTCGTAAAAAAAAAATGTTTTCTTTGGGAAATGTATTTGTTTTCATGAGTACAATCACGTGTTTCAGTATCGGTCACTAATTATCGGTCATTAATGATGCTTTTATTACTTAGACAGGAAACGGGATATTTACCATGTCGACAAAAACAGTAAACATGGTAAATATCCCGTTTCCTGTCTGAGTAATAATGTTAGTTACCATGATAGTTTAAAATCTTATAATATTGTTTTTATCATTATTTGTTTTTATTTCAATTTTACTTCTAACTTTTTGAGAAAAAAAAAAAAATATCTGAAAATCCTAATAAATAACTGACAACCAAACTAAACATTTATTTTATCATTAATTCATTCCCATTGTTCCAGCCATAAGCCAAATCACTTACTTGTTAGCTTCTGCACTATCGCGTATAGTCGTTTACTGTCGTTTTAGTTACCAACGTACCATGATGTTTTTCTATCGTTACGACGGTAAAATTATTTTGACATTGTCCTTAAATAATAACATATTAGTACATACTTAGTACTTAAATGTGATACGACATACCACGGTTTTGCTGATTTAAAGTGGCATATCGATTTTACGATAGGAAACTGCAGAATGAACCATTTTAGAGGTGCCAGGTGCTCTCTAAAATGACTCATTGCGACACAAAACGATACTCAAATTTCGGTGATTGGCGGATGAACTAATTTTTTAATAACGTGTATGGTCATATGGCCAATGTACTTTGGAAGAAAGTAAAGCCTAGCTATGCCATCTCTACAGCTTATTCCTGTATGATCCCAGCATACGTATGCCAAAACTTACTTCAAATCGCAAACGATGTCCCACAAAGCTGTCTTCACAGATCTAATTTTTAAATGTTTCTTTGTTGGAAATCCGTAGACTTGGATGTAATCACAATATTACTATTATATAAATTAATTTTGCTCTATATTATGCGTTAATTGCAAGTTAATCAGTTTGTAAGCAGAGCAGCAAGCTTTAGAAATCGGTTGCTGTCAAGTGAATGGGATTTTTATGTGTCACGTGACTTTTCCGGTTTCCGTCATAGACAAATTGTCTTTTGTACTTCCACGCCCGGCGGCAGCTTGTGTCTTCGGAAAAAATATTTATTTTCTATTAAAAATATATTTTATAATTTACCGATAATTACTTCAAGATGGACACAAGGAAGCTGACGGAAATTCTGCGTGGAACCATTGATGTAAATCAGAGGCAGGCGGCTGAAGAACAGCTAGCGCAGGTGAGTTATGAATTCGCATCCATCAACCGCATGCTCGAGAATTTTATAACGCGACCAAATTACATAGCTGTGATAAGGTTAAGAGGCGCTATTGTGTGAAAGACTTCTTGATTTAGCCGCCTAATGACATGCCGCGCTGGTATGATCGGGAGCACCATGTTTTATCTGAACTCTTGGATTATTTGGTTTTATTTGTCGAAAATTCTTGGCATGTGTCAGTCTAGGTGTATCTTTATTTGGACAATGTATTTGGACGCTGTCTAACTAAATGCGATAGTTATTATACGGCAAGAAGTTCTAACCAAACTTGACCAGCTCATGTAAAGTCATTAGATACTATAAATAGATCCCTTACAAATGAAGTTTTTAACAATTTTTGCGCGTTTTGCCCGTTCTTTTCAGATTCTAAAACCAACAAGCTTGTCTTATTATGGTTATTGATAAAAGAAGGTAGAAAGAAAGGTTTAATTACATGTAATGATAAAATGATTCAAGAACATTCCAAGACTAGAGTAGTTTTCCCGCTTTATTTCCTATTATAATACTCGTTAGGCATGCAGAACTGCTTGCCTTACTGGTAAATAGTAAATTACACAACAATAATACAAGGTTTAAACAAAAGCATAAAGCTTAATTACAGAAAATGAATCTTTCTCTGAGGAAAAACATAAAGGGCAAACTTAAAGGAATGTTTTAAATTAATACTCAAATAAAGGTCTGCTTACCAACATATTCATTTATCTTACTTAACTTTATCTCCATGAAAAAAAGATTTTAGTTTATGGATAACATATACCTATACTTGTATGTAATCAGTATAGTCCACAACAGTATAGCAATGAGGTGACCATTGTATGCACATCATGTCCAGTTGTTATATGAAATAGCATACAATAAAGCATATTTTGTATTGAATAGAATCTAACAATGTAAGGCAAAGTTTGATGTGCATCTAGGAATCATTCTGGTATTTTTTGTTATTGAAGATAGGATATCTTGAACAACACAAGGTCCTGTCTGTAATTACAGTTTGAGTTCAATTCACTGCCTCTGCTTTCTACATTTGTTGAAGTACCAAGTGATAAAAACTATTAAATTATATTTACTAGGTACATACCAAATTAAAATTCTAGTAAATAGCTGATATATACAATTATAAGAATATGGTACATTATTTAGATGCATGAAACAATTTAACATTTCAGATTCACAAAATCATTGGTTTTGCTCCAATATTGCTTCAAGTGGTTATGCAAAATGATGTTCCCCTGCCAGTGCGACAAGCAGGTGCTGTGTACCTCAAGAACTTTGTTACTTCCGGATGGCAGGAAAAGGATGCGGAGGAGGGTGAGCCCCTTCCCTTCAGCATTCATGAGCAAGACCGAGCTATGATCAGGGATATCATTGTAGATGCTGTTGTACAGGCACCTGATATAATAAGAGTTCAGTTGTGTGTCTGTTTAAAAACCATTATCAAACATGACTTTCCAACACGCTGGACACAAATCGTGGACAAGATCCACATATACCTCCAAAACCCTGAGCCTAACAGCTGGATGGGTGCTCTTCTGTGTCTCTACCAGTTGATAAAGAACTATGAATACCACATTTCCGAGAAGAGAGTGCCGTTAATAGAAGCAATGAATCTGCTACTTCCAATGATGTACAATTTGATTGTGAATCTCCAAGCTGACCCATCCGTGGAATCTGTTCTTATTCAAAAGCAAATATTGAAGTGTTTTTATGGCCTTATCAAGGTAATAATCCAAATTATTATGGGCATATGTCATTATAGTTATTTTTTTCAGCAAGATAATACATAATAATCTTTATTTCAGTACATTTTGCCACTGGACCTGATAACGAAGGACATTTTCACAAAGTGGATGGAGGTGTTGCGCAGGGTGATGGAAGCACCTGTCCCAGAAACCACGCTGCAAGTGGACGAAGACGAACGTATGGAGCTGCCATGGTGGAAATGCAAGAAGTGGGCAGTCCACACTTTGTACAGACTGTTTGAACGGTAAGTTTGTTATTCATCTGTTTTATGTTCTGCTGAAGTTTAAAATGTGTCATGTGGTACTTTAATTATTCTTGTTATTTTTCCATTTTACGTTTTTATTTAACATGAGTTTCAATATTTCTCTTTGAATAACTTGATAAAATTATAATTGAAATATCTAGTACAAAAGGGAGGGTTCAATTAATCAAATTTAATCATTTAATTAGGTGATCGATTTGTAAATGGCACTACGATTTCCCATCAGTAAACTGTCCACAGTTGCATTACTGACTTGTTTGTTTACATTTCTTTATTATTCGTTTGAATTACAGTATAGCACATTGCTCTTCAACTGATAACGGGGGCAACAAATTGCAGTGCTAATAGGGATGTGCATATTTTAGGGTCTGCAATCGTTAGGCTCACGGACGCGCGCGTGTTGACAACTACATTCGATTACGACTAATCTTCCCAGTTAGAGAGGAAATGGATTCATCTTCATTGACTGTGATAGTTTTTTTAGTTGGGTATAATCTATTTGGGAGAACACCGAAGCCGGCTGGGCATTATAATGATGTGGTAATTTCCAAATGCTTTTCTGGAATAAAGCACTCAATTCAATAAGTGTGAACTGTAAGGTACATAGGTGGAGCTGTTGTCAAGCTTGCCTAACCCTTATGAACCATCAAATAACTGCATACAGTGATTGCATAGTATGATATTAATTTTCTTAAGGGCCTATAGTATATACGGCGTTTTTTGCAATAAGCGTTTCCACCGCTCTTAAGTACAGGGTGGATTAACTCTAAAACTACTGTCAATAATATGCTACACCCACGAAATAAGTTAAATAGAAGTAAGGATAAAAATCAATAAAAGTGAATGACAAAAATATTTTATAGGTAATACATAACATTGCATTTTTTATGTCTCCAATCGATCTGAATGTAGTACACTAAGCAACACCAACAAGTAGAACCCTCTATTATACTATTTAAATGATAACAATCCAAGAACTGTAGATTTGCTTGACGTGTTTATTTTACCATTTCACTTACCTATTAACTTTGTCGCAGCATTTCACATCTTCCACCATCGGAAACAATTGTTCTGTCTTATTTTGCCAAATTGGTAAAATCATGCCTTCTTTATTTTGAAATCGCAGTTAAGCCCAACTGTGGTACCTTTTGATACTGGTACTAAACCAAATTGAAGTTTCCATTTTCGGGCTCAAGTTGGCCGCTGTAGATCCAATCTGTTTTATCAACCCATCTCAAACACAATGCCAGGGAGGAGCTAGGGCTCCAGAGGTGTGGCTTAACGTGCATTGGGATGCAGGTTATGCCACACCTCACCTGCCCGTTGTGCGCAACTAATTGCTCTCTCCAGGACTTCAATGAGGCAAACAACAGAATTGTTCAGTTTGCTTCATACTGGTCGGACAAAATCTCTGTCATTGATTTGAGAGGAACTATAAATTCATCCAAAATGTACTCGGCATAACTGGATTTCACTGTTGGATTAAAATTCTAAATTGATGTTAATCAGCTTCAAACATACAAGTGATACTTTTCAGTCAGCGTTCATAATTATCATGATAATTATCGGTCTTATCAGATAATTATGCTGATTCATAACTTGATCTCTTTTTTTTGACTTACAAATCATAATTACGTTACTAAAAAATGTAAAAAAAGACGAGTGATGTTTATTATTTAGTTTTAACACAGAAAACTAAAAATTCTGTTTGTTGGCGGCAAATTGCTTTCGGAAACACGTGAAGTTGACTAATTTTAGTTTTTGTGATTTTTATTATTATCATATTTGTACATTTTAGCAAAATAAACGAATAAAACATATTCTTCTCCCTTTAATCCATCAAATGGTTGTCTTGATCTTGTTTAGAGATGAGATCGCTCACTGTGTTGCCAGTCTATGTAATTTTTAACCTTTATCGCTGTATCAAAGTCCTCGTCATTGCAGTATTTTTTTGTCCTGGACTTGGGAATCTTCTAGTTGAGATCTTGGATGTCAAAATTCAAACTTTTTCTCAAGTGTTTTTAAATACAAGGTTTTAATTTTATAATTTTACTTAAGATCTCCATGATCCCTGTACTATTAAACAACACAACAGCACAACATGGGAGGTCAGAGTTCCAACTGTTTAACATGATTCATTTTATAAATACTATCACATTAAATTCCTCCATGACTATTCAATGCATCCATCTGCACAATGTTTTGAGTGCGTTACATTGAGTCCTACCATAAACCATGATTTTTCACCCAAAAGAAAAAAATATTTCCCAGCAATAATGTTTGCATAGAGTTACTTAGTTTGATGTAGAGAATGCTAGGTTGATGTTTCGTGAAGGGTCCGTTTACACCTAGTATCATGTATTTATATAATAATGAATTGTCTCTAGTATTATATCTATGTTTTGTCAACAGGTATGGCAGTCCAGTGAATGCCCGGGAGGAATATGTGCAGTTTGCTGAATGGTATCTGACTACCTTCACTGGTGGTATCTTGGAGGTCCTCCTGAGCATACTGGACCAATACAGGAACAAGGTGTACATATCGCCTAGAGTTCTTCAGCAGACCATCAGCTACATTGATCAATGGTAAGATGTTCTATTTTGTACTAGCCCTGTTTATCCGTAACTCAACTCCTACCGATGTTTGGTATTCGGTCATCTTAGGGTTTATTTATAACTGTTTTTTTAAATAGATATGTAAAAATGTTATCATTACTTAATTTTAAGCGTTTATAAATAAATCCCCATGTCACACTACTAACTTTCCTATGATTTTCCATTAAGTTTATTTACAAAAAGCTATATACTTTCATCTCTTCCACAGTGTGAGTCACGCTCATTCGTGGAAGCTCCTGAAGCCTCACATGTTCGCCATAATTCAAGATGTGCTATTTCCTCTCATGTCGTACTCCGAAAATGACGAAGAACTGTGGGAAACTGACCCTCACGAATATATACGAATTAAATTCGGTATGTACAAATCTTAATATCTAAAACTTTGATAAAAACTCACCATAACACATTTACCAGGATCGATTTTGCTTGCTTACAGTCTGCCAACTCCAACTGGAATACTATCGTAATGTTGCTTTAGATATAGTCAGATTTATATTTTGTAAAATATATGTATAACCTTTATTTGAAAACCGTTGTTGTCGTTGTTGTTTCAGTAGAGGCAAAAAGGGCTAACCCTTGGACCTTACAATTACTTACTTCAATTCCGCCAATAGGGCATTTGAGTACAACAAAAAAAATACACATGTATTCAATCTGTGAAAATAGAAAGAAATTAACTACAAGTTAATCTTCCTTTCCATGTCACGCGATACGGTCTTGTACTGAATAGCGCGAAGTTAGTTTGGTTTACTATCTAATGACGTCAAATTATAGTAGGGCTGTCCCTGCCTAGCATTGAATTTTAAAACTCAAAAGTTGCACCATTTTTTAAGCCATTTGAACACTAGTTAGTGTTGCAAATTATTTTCTTAGTTTCGAGATATCTAATAAAAATGAAAGCTATGAAATGCGCTTTAGGTTTCGAAACCTAATAACATAGCATCAAACAATAAACCAAAATAATCAAATCGTAATTATTTAATCAACTTGCCATTGCAGTGAATGATACTTTCTTTTACTACTGTTTATTGTACCAAGGTAGTCTGTGACATAAGAATATCAGTTCAGAAACAGCTCCCCAATTTAGATGATTATAAAAATGATGATGTAGGAACCTTAAAAAGTACAAGCCATTGCAAGACCGTAATCCGCAATCTAGATTAGTTTTGTAACTGTATTGGGAGGGTTAATTGGGCTTATAACTAAATGAGTAGCTTTTTCATTAATTTATTCAAGATTAAGAGTCTAGTGCCTGGTCTTTGAGGTTCTCATAAACTCAAATAGTTATTGAATCGATATAATTAGTTATTTATTCTATTTAAGAGATTTCCTTGATTGAAATTTCAGAAACTGCAATGTTTTAACCATTAGCACTTTCGAATAGATAAACTATGGGTAAAGGACCCCAGAAACCGGCGATATGGCTATTTACGATTAAAGATCCAACTTAAACAGCTACAGTTATCATGGATTATGAATTTGTAATTATATTTTTTAGACATATTTGAGGACTTCGTGTCGCCCGTCACAGCTGCGCAGACGCTCCTTGTGTCATGCTGCAAAAAGCGCAAGGACATGTTAGGACGCACCATGCACCTGTGCATGCAAGTACTGACGAGCCAGAATGGCGAGTACGGCCCGAGGCAGCGTGATGGAGCCTTGCACATGGTCGGCACGCTCAACGAGCTTCTTATCAAGAAGAAATTCTACAAGGAAGAGATTGACTCTCTCCTCAGTCAATACGTATTCCCCGAGTTCCAAAGTCCTCTCGGATACATGCGGGCTAGGGCTTGCTGGGTTCTCCACTGTTTTGCCAGCGTACGCTTCAAGAACGACCAGCTACTGCTGGAAGCTGTCCGCCTAACCGTCACTGCGCTACTCAACGACACTGAACTACCCGTCAAAGTCGAAGCTGCTATAGCCATTCAAATGCTATTATCCTCACAAGAAAAAGTACACAAATACTTGGAGCCACAAGTGAAGGCTGTGACGACGGAACTGCTGAAAGTTATCCGTGAGACTGAGAATGATAATATAGCGAATGTGCTGCAAAAGATAGTACCTTTGTACACTGAGCAACTAATGCACATGGCGTTTGAGATCACTGACCATCTGGCAACAACTTTCAGTAAAGTAATTGAGACAGATTCGGGTACAGACGAGAAAGCAATCACAGCCATGGGTCTTCTCAACACCATGGAAACAGTATTGAACGTGATGGAAGATAACCCGGAGATTATGGCTCAGTTAGAGAAGACAGTGCTGCGCGTCGTCGGACACATACTGCATCACAACATCATTGGTAAGGATTGTATTTATTCAATTGACTGCAGTATAAATTTATCAATGCAACCGCCGACAAGCACATAATTGCTTCCGTGGTCCAATACAAACGTTTCTAGATTGAACACGAGATTTAAAATTCATGATTTGGTCTTCATCACTGAATTGTAACTCAAATATCAATCATTGCCCGTTATAGTAGGTTTATGCAGACTTCGGAAGTATGTTTTTGACAACAGAATGCATTACTGGACTGAATTCAAAAGAGATCATATAAAATTCTGAATTCATTCACAAATTTACCTTTACCATTGGAATTTGCGTTTACATCGTATTGGAATATGGAGAATACGTAAACTTGTAGCTAAAGCTTGTATACGGGGTGTAATAGGCACCGAAACGAAAACTGTTACCACATATTCTATTTAGTGACTGTTAATTAGTGACCGATACTTAATTAAACACGTGATTATGCTCATTTTTTATACCTATTAATTCACTTTTATCCCAATAATACAACAGCCGTATGATATTCGTGCGCGCGCGCCTGTGACCTATCAGCTGTTGACCGCGTGACGCCGTTTTGTTTCATTACTATCGTACCGTGCAACAGTGGTTAGGCAGAGCACCTGCGTAGCTCGTAAGCCCGCTCTGTAAGCGGCGCGCCGAGAATTTCATACGGCTGTTGTGTTATTGGGATAAGTTCTGAATTCAAACACCTGAGCACTTGTTTGGCGCTACTGTCAATGCTTTAGAATCCTATGAGTATTAAATGTCTGTACTGTGATGTGATTCCCACAGATGTGTATGTAATACATAAACTATTTGACTACAGTAGACACCTAGACACTTCGTAGAATGCCTTTTTTCCCGAAGGCAAGCCGGCAGGAATCGGCTTTTTAGGTGCCTTCGGGCCTGTATAGCAAAATCTGGCTGTTATTGCTTTCAGTGTTGGCGGCAACTGTACCGCAGCCATACATTGTAGTAAAAACATCGTCAGTTTAGAAGTATCTTAACATGCTTTGTGTTGCGGAAATTATGTCACTAGTAAAATGTTTTACGTGAAACATGTAAAACTGTAAAAGTTTGTAAAAATGTTTTATAGTGCGGGAAACAAAATTACGTAACTGTTTTTTTAACGTTCAAATGAATATGGGACTTATCATCCATCATCCAAATAACACTTATTAATTTCCACAGAATACTACGAGGAGGCGATGACACTGCTTTGTAACTTGACCGCCAAAACCATATCTGAAGACATGTGGAAGGTTCTAGAGATGCTGTACCAAGTGTTTGAGAAGGAAGGCTTTGATTACTTCACGGACATGATGCCTGTGCTTCACAACTACATCACAGTAGACACCAACGCGTTCCTGTCCAATGAGAACCATATCCTTGCTATGTTCAACATGGCTAAAGCTGTAAGTCCATTTATCATTTATTTTCAGTGTTACTTTCAGCCATTAGTCGAAAATTCCCAGTTGAGTCATATCTATGGAATAAGGGCGTTGCAACTTCATGCAGATTTGTCCGGCATGCGTGACGTAATGTTTCGTTACTTTTGGACATTAAACCTCAAGTGATCCGCTTCAACGATTATATTTATTGTCGTTTCAAGTATATTCTTAAACACTTCACATCTTCCTGCCCTTGTCCCATGTTATTTGGGGTCGGCGCAACACGTTCTTACCTTCCATTCTCCCCTATCAATCGTCACGCTATCATTTACTCCTTTTTAGGGTTCTGTATCCCAAGAGTAACCAACGGGAGCCTATTACTAATTCTCCACTGTCCGTCTGTCTGTCAGCGGGCTGTATCTCACGGTACGTAATAGTTAGACAGTTGAAATTTTCATAGAATGTGTATTTTTGTTGCCGCTATAACAACAAATAATAAATTAAAAATTAAGGGGAGCTCCCTACTACGATGGTACGGAACTCTTCATGCGCGAGTCCGACTCGCATATGGCCGGTTTTTCCTTCACACCATTCCTGACACAATCCATTCATCTTTTCTTTGGTTTTTCTCCCTCTCTCTCCATTCATCAACATGTATATTCATCACACTTTTAGTCTCATGTGTTCCAACCCTCCTTATCACATGTCCATACCAAAACAGACTCCCTGTCCACTTTCCTGTAACAGGCGCCACTTTCAAACTTCCTCTTATATGCTCATTTCTTACTTTGTCCATTGTACGGGACAAGAGTCTAGCCTGGGCGGGGCCGTGACAAATCCGCTTGTGTGAGTGAATCCGCATTACAGTTAATATAGAAGTCCGGAATAGACATTTTGTCTTAACGAAACCCATCTATTCGAGTTTACACGACTTTAAAGTAGTCTTGCGATTTTTTACATAAACGTGCGCGCTGCTGATAGCACAAGCAATTATAATTTTGTTTTATGTGACTGATAACATTTGATCCGCCTGTTATGTTGTACTAACACCCCGCCCCGGCTTCGCGCGGGTAGCAGTAAATATGTATAGCTGGATTACTTCTGGTGAATGCATAACTGAGCCCAGCCATCACCCCTCTAACCACCACCGTAATTATTTTTTTCGCGCTTAAGTTTTTATTTTGCGATCATTCCTGAGATATTAATTTAGTCTATACGTATACTTAGTGTAAATGACTATTTTGGTGTTAATTAAATACTTGAGATGACTAACATATTTATTCTGAAAAGGATTAATACTAGTTCGGTAAAAACATCGTCGCAAGTGAAGCATTATATTAGACCATGAAACAACATTTACTACTATGACGTATAACTAGAACGTTTATAACGGGTTTAGAACGGTCATCATACGCGGTTAAGCCTTATATTCTTTGTATCGTCACCGTCGCGTGTCATGCACGAAGCGTTAACAATTGTGGGCTAGAATATTTTGCCCGTGCCGATACGCTACGTGCATGGAACGCGACGGTGTTCGTCGGTGACGAAACGGCATACTCATCAATATAAAGAAGTATGTTTTTGCTTATTACATTCATCTTTGTCCTCGGGACTAGGAGGTCAAGAGTAAGCCTATAAAGTACACAAAAAAAAACCTTCATAGCACGGTCATGGTATAGTACGGTGTAGTGGGCAGAATCCTTTAAAGTTAGACATGCTGACGCCTTTCAAAGGTATTTTTTTTTTTATATATAGCTGCCTTGGTTCCCCGGACATTACTTTCCGCATACACACAAAATCCCAAGAATCGCCCTCTCTCTTTGTAATATCACTACAGATAACACTTCGTATAATAGAACTAATTACACATGTATAATTGCATATCATTAAATAAACGGGACCTAGGCCCCCACTAAATTTAATTCTATACTTGAAAGTTTGCTCAGCCATGGAGTGATGTAGGCTCACAGAAACGGTAACTTAAATATGGTGTAAATGGCTCGAAAAACAGAAATGTGATATTTTAAGTAACTTCATTATTTTCTAATTGTACAAAAATTATGCAAAGGGTAATTTTAGGCTTTGGCTATCATCTCTGCTAGCCTCCTAACTATACCCATAAAACGGCGTGAAATACACGTGTTGTCGAAAATGTCACACATTTGCAAAATGCAATGTTTTGTGTTAATGAACTCGGTGTCTAATATTATTGGAACGCGGCCAAGCCGAGGGTAAACGCTATTATCGCGATGTATGCTCTCTGGTGTTATCAATAAAGTGCATAATTAGATACACAAGTATCTAAAGTCTATCCAATTCTGATAGCGCAAATTATACTCTTCTAAGTGAAGTTAAAGTACAAGATCGCTTAATTATCTGGGGTTAGATTTATGCGGAACAGACTCGCATTTCTTAGCGCTGTTTCATTGCGATTCAAATATTATCTTCCTAGACGACGGGTAAACTCTACAACACCGGTTTTATCGAAACAAGGAATGGATATCAATTTACAATGTTATTCATCCACATTTGTATACTGGCGTAAGCGCGATAGAATCCTTAGTCATGTCTTATTCAGAAGATACCTATTTTAGCATTATGCCTCATCACTATTGTGTCTGCCTAGCTATAAGTTTTTCGAAAATAATAAAATAAAATAGGTTGCTATTGCTCAAGTTTTAAAAACAGGCCTTTCTGAGAAAATTGCTGAACATAGAAATGGTACATTTACAAGTTAACTTTTTTGAATAATACATTAGATTTGATGCATTCAGCACGCGAAATGTGCCCGGCTCTAAATATTTAACTGTATTGATATTGCGTCAAGCCTTGACCTTTGGTAAATGGCTGTTACTGTTGCCGTTTCAATATACGGAAATGTACTGTCACGCTAGTCTTAGAATAAATGATGGAAGGCAGTTTAACTAGCAACCTGTCTGTAAACATCACTGAAAGCTAGAACTTATCAAATCTAACAGCAGTAATTTGATGCCCCTAACAAGCTTCTCATCGCTACTTCTTTCATAGGTACTAATAAATCTTTAATGAGATACAAGATGAGTAGTGGGAACAGGCTTTCAAAAAGTTTCAAGACTTTCAAGTCATCTCGATTTGTTCACAATCTCCTTTGAATTTCAAAGCTATTTTCTCATGAACAAACATTTCGTTTTTATAAATTTGGAATGTATTCGTAAACAGCTGTGCGCATATCCATAACATTGATAAACACAAAACTCACGTAAGAATAGACTACCTACTGTTTTTCTGTTTCTATGGATATGAGACGTAATGTTATCGATATTTACTATGGTTTCGTTACATAAAAATATCGTAATATTTTTAGTATCCTCACTGGAGTAGAGATGACTGTACAATTTTTGCTTTGGGCATTGCTGTGCGTAAATCCTTGGTACCATAGCACCTTTGGTACCGCTAAGAAAACAATCGTGATCAAAAGTAGTTAAGGAGTAAGACTAATTAAAGAAACATTAGCTTATTGTAAAGGTCATGAATTCATTATGCGAACTGAAATTGAAATTGATCGTTTTCTCGAGACATTTTTGTGTATGACTCAATTACTTGAAAGAAATTATTATATCTTTAACTTGACATTTTTTTCTTGGTAAAGCCCTGGGCTTTCGCTGGTACATCGAAACAAACGAACTGTTATACAGGCATGTGTGACAAAGGCTACGACTAAACTCCTATAAAGCCGAACGTTTACTTAAAAAAAAAAGACGTCTGGTCTGATCAGAGCTAAGTGCTTAATAGTAGAAGCATCGACATAGTAGGTAGTAATACCGAACTGACCTGTTTCACCACTATCATACAAGTTCCGGTTAGCTTATCTGGCAGATAATTTCAAGTAAACTGTCACGTTTTTAGGGCTCCGCATTTAGGGTTCCGTAGCTAAATGGCTAAAACGGTACCCTGTTAGATTCCCCTTGTCCGTCTGTCTGTCTGCCCGTCCGTATGTCACAGCCATTTTACACCGAGACGGTTGTTAGAACAGAGTTGAAACTTGACGGTTGAAATTTGGAGTGTTCTATAAATCGCTACACAAAAGTGATGTGAATTATTAAAATGAATGAAGATATCATTTATTATTTGCGTTTATACATTAATAAGTCACAAACAATGTTGGCCACCAGGTTCTGAACTCTGACGCTGAAGACGAATCGGAGATCTACGCTGCAAAACTTCTGGAAGTGATGGTTCTGCAGTGTTCGGGCAAGATCGACAACTGCCTGCCTTCCTTCGTAGAATTGGTGCTGAATAGGCTTACAAGGAAGGTGAAGACTTCCGAACTGAGGACCATGTTGTTGCAGGTAAGAAGCTCTCGACACTTGGCGGGGGCATCCTTTCACATATTACGTTTTGTGAACTAGTTACACATAAGTATAGTTTAATTAGTACTAAACAGATGTTTTCGCTCATCGTGCATATAATTGTCAACACGCAGCAAACAAGACTACAACCCATAATATTGCCAGCCACATGATTCAAACAATATAGCACCATGTTGCAAAGCATTAATATTTACCTCATAACAAACTAGACGGTTTATACGACCATACTTCACTGTTTGAATCGCGACCTCACCGCGCGACCCTTTTTCTATTTCCGTTAATTTACAGAATAAATTCAAAGCTATTTCGCTGGCTCTGTTAATAAAATGTGTGTTTTATTCTGTAGGTTCTAATAGCTATCCTGTATTGCAATCCGCACCTGCTGTTCACGATCTTGGACAAGCTGCAGGAGTCGGTGCCCAACGCGTCCATCACACAACACTTCATCAAACAGTGGATACACGACACCGATTGTTTTATGGGGTAAGAGACGTTCCTCTCATAGAGTAAGAACTGCCAGTGATATCTGACATCTCTTACACAGACATAGAGGAGAAGATTGGGGTCAGTTCATCCATGTCACTGACTTGTACATCTTGTTTTGAAATTGTATGGCAAATTGAGCATAATTTCTTTTTTTGTCGATCAAATGTCAAAGAGATCTTATAATGGTATCCCAATTGCCAACTTGGCAAAATTTTAACATTATTACAAACACCAGCTGAGTTACAATGAATGCCTCAATGAATTAAAAATGTGATACTTCTCTCTTCCAGACTGCACGATAGGAAACTGTGCGTCCTCGGTATTTGCACGCTGTTAGAGATGGGCCCACAAAGGCCGAACCTGGAAGAGATCGTGCCAAAGCTGCTGCCTTCCTGCCTGGTGCTGTTCGATGGACTGAAGCGAGCCTACGAGGCCAGGGCCGAGGCCGATGAAGAAACGTCCTCTGATGAAGACGAAGACGATGAAGATGAAGGTACGTCTCTTGTTTCTATTTTTCGCAAGTGGTGGTGGAATTATGAGCCAGTCATAAAGTTAATCGAACTTGCTGTTAAAATATCACTGTCGGTATTCTACTTGTACTGTAGTTTCGTTAGAACCATAATGTTTTCCTTTTTCTCCATCATTGTAATTACTAAAAGTAAGCCATAAAAACTTTCAGAAGTTCTATCAAGCGATGAAGATGATTTAGAAGAAATGAACAATGAATACCTCGAAAATTTAGCGCGGATGGCTGTCAAGAATAGCGCACAACAAGGCGTCAATCTCTCAGCCAAAATCGAGGATTACGAAGAGAGTGACGATGTGAGTCCGCTAGTTAGTATACCTTGCTTTTAGCTCAGTATGTGTTTTGGCGTCAAGATATCTTGGGCGTTGCATCAGGCGGAAATACGAGGATTGTAAGTAACATTTTTTTAATATCAGACAACAAAGTGCTGCTGGTGAGATGATGGTGACCAATGACCAAGGGTGGAAATGTGAGTATCCTGTGTTTCAGTACTTATTTTCCCTAATTCAAATTCATTTATAATTTAATTAGTGCAAGTTTAAGACTAAGTGCGGTTTTCGGCTACAACGGATCACACATACTTTTTATTTACAATGAAATCAAATCAATTAAATTTTTTAAGATTCCTCTTTCAATTATTTTTAAGTTTTTATAGATCCAGTAAACATTCATAACATTTGTTGTTACGAGTTATTCAAAAAGTAGTATAACAAGTAAAAATATATCCATACAATTTGGTTGAATTGTTTTAAATAGCACCGAAGCACAAAATTATCTTGTTATTCTTAAAAGCGCGCTATTTTCTGTGTATAGGAAAAAATCAAAGTTGGGTGCTGCACCGGCACAGAAGATTGCTGCTATCCTATCTATTACATTGGATTGATATGACTGAGACCATACGGGAGGCCATACTGTAGTAGTATGTCTATGTATGCACCTGTTAAACTTTTTTTCATGTATTGTGTGTAAACTTGCAGTAATTAAATTTTGTTGTGTCTCTAACATGCTTACTGCATACTAACCACTAGTAATTTATGTAACACTAACTATTGGTGAGGGGTTGTAGTCTTTGGATTTGAATGTGTCATACCAATGCCGTTTTAAAGGCCATCACTACACTTGGTTTTGGAATATAACTAGGTGATAGCCAACTCCTAAATGGCGAGGTACTAATAACAGAAGTGAATCAGTCCCCATTTACATGATCAGAAGCAATAATTGAGTATCTCGTAACAGAAACGTACAGAAACCCCGAGATTGGCAGTGCCCAGGCAGAATCTACAATGGGGCGGTTATGTAAGAGATATATAAAATACTCGTCTTTGTTATTTAGACGATGTAATGATTGTTTAAAGTATTTAGTATTCATACCATTTTAGTATAATGCCTGTTATGCCAAGGTATTTCCATGTAATAATGTAATTTTAAACTTTGATCGAGTATTAACATTGCAAAGAATACATGTAAAAGTAAATGTTGGACGTTATAAAGGCCCTCCATAGTAGATCATTTAAAAAAGAATTGATAAATTTTAATACATTACTTCCAAGTATCAATCATGGCTAAAAAGTTGATTCCAATAAACATGTAGCTTAGTAATAGGTTAATATTAGAAGTTTTGACGTTCTGTTGCCAGGATGACGACGATTATGACGCAGAAGATACAGCGATAGAATGCTACACCACTCCTCTCGATGAGAAAGATTGCATCATTGACGAGTACATCAAATTCAAGGGCACATTACATGGTATGTAACAACTGGCTTTTCTTTTTCCCTTCTTTTGTAATCGTTTCATTGACTTGTCGAAAGAACAATAAAGTTTAACATTGTTCACAATGGTCTTTCAAAGCAACATTTGATACGCGATTTGCTAATTCCAAATGAATGTTGCTCGATCGCGGTTGCTCTAAAAACCAATTCTCAAAGTATTGTAATCAGTAGCAACACGTAATACTCTTGTCTATTGATCAATGTGTAATGTATCGATGTCTCACAGCTCTGGCGACGAGCGAGCCGGCGCTGTACCATGCATTGACGAACGGGCTAAACGAGGCGCAACAGAAACAGTTGAACGCCGTCTTCGTGCTTGCCGACCAGCGCAAGGCGCAACAAGACAGCAAGCGCATCGAACAGAGTGGAGGTATGTAGTACTGTGCTCCGTTTACAACTTAAAATGTAACACTCGTAAAAGACGACGAATCTTACTTCTAATTTTCGTTCCAGGCTACATGTTCACCGTACCAGCGCAAGTGCCAACCAAATTCAAGTTCGGATCGTAAATCTAATGTTTGGCAATTCTCGTTAACATTTATCACACTTGAATATATCCTCCGATATGATGCTTAGTTATATTAAATTCAAATATATCGGCTCTAAATTGTTCTTTATACCTTTTTGCATAGCAGTTAAGCATTACAAAACGGCTTGTCACTGAAATTCCGTTGTTTAAGATAAAGAAAATAGTAGGTAATATAATGATCGGCGATAAATGAATCGCGTATTGAAATTGAATTACTTAATTATTGGCTTTAGAAACACACATTTTTACATAATGACGCGCAATGACAGCCCTCCGGGCTCCATGTGTTGCTCCTTTTAATGTAACATGACAGTGCCCATAGAGGTTACATCTCTAAAGGAACGTGTGTAGGTTAGCCACGGCTTAAATTCCCAGTGAGGCTTTAGGCTAATGTAAAAAGGTTTCCTACGCATTTATGGCATTTGTAGCCAGTGGCCAGATCAATAATGGAGCATATATTGCAAGTGTGCCTGTCTTTGAATACATATTCACTGAATGAGACAGATTTTAACAAATGTTCTGAATACTTACAGAGTGATTTGTAAGTGAAATAGGATTACAGTCAATTCGGAAGGCCTGATAGTTAAAATAGATTATCACATTGTAAATATTCAAGACATTTGAATACTGATATTGTACTTCATACATGAATGATTGCATGAATGATTTATATTTAGTTAATTATTTTGTTTTATTTAGTTAATTATAGCAGATTAAATCAAGGGTAGGATATCAGTTGTTTCCGCTTCCATGACTCATTTCTGTCGCCTCGTTTTATTACATGAAATGGCAATTATTGTATCTAATTAATAAGATGTGTTATAGTACACTTTTTTACAAAGTCTGGTTTCGATAAGTGGCGTAAGACACATGAGCGAGTAGCCTGTGGAGGCGAGTGCGATGTACTACAGCAAGATTGTGTTTAAACCTGAAATGTTAAGGGATGATTGAATGTTGAGTGTAACTATTTTTTCTATCGTCATGTTATTGACTAATGTTGGGTAACAGATGCGAAATAGCGCGAAATCTAATTAAATTATGAAGTAACAATATCAGTGTTTCCTTATAAGGTGGAAGTATTGATGGATCAATCTGAAATGTGGGCGTGTCAGGCGACCCACACATTGTTGTTTACACTGCAGTTATTATTATTATGTTGAAATCGCGAACTGGATATATCTGCTATATTCAAAAACCATAACCTGAGTTATGCTGGCTCCGTCGCAGAATGTGCACTTCGTAAAATGTGCACATTTACTGACGATAGTTTTAAAATAAAAATCGCTCGGTTTACATAAATTTTATACTTTTAATCAGACACAAGACAATATCAATCACTGCGTATTCAGAAAACAAAAGTCATGTTGCAAATGATTGATTCCTTTTTGATTATTAATTATCAATAAAAAATATCATAATAAATGTTTATTACGGTTTACTCTTTATTATTATTTTCTTGTTACCATTGGTTTTCGAAGTAATTTTGTAACCGCATTAATTCTGGAATTTCTGAAATAATAATTAAAAATGAATCAAACATTTTCTTAACATGATTTTTGTTTACTGAATATGGAGTGTTTGATATTGTCTTATGTCTGATTAAAAGTACAAAAGTTATGAAAAACTAACGATTTTTATTTTAAAACCATCGTCATTAAAATGTTCACATTTTGTGAAATGCCCATTTTGACAAGAACCCTATAAGAGAAGTGCACCAATTGCGAAGTGCACGTTTTTATTCTAGTGCACATTCTACGACAGAGCCTTTATGTTACATTTGAACACAAAATCTGTGAATAGTTAATTGGGTTCCGTATTTTAATGGTCGTTTAATGTCATGTTAATGTAGCGAAATATATTGAAATTCAGTTGTATACGGTATATGTTTCGGTCTGTGTGATAGTTGGAAATGATTCAATACACACAATACATAAACTTACGCTTGTTTATTTGTGGCCCGATTAAGTATGTATATGCCATTCTAAATGTTATATGTGATTTTAATATCAGTTATGATCTGAGAACTTTTAGTTCGAACAACAGTAATTTGCTTTGTTTTAAGAATTTCGTTTCATTTTATGAAACAGTTTAATTGTTTTATTTTTATTTTCATTTCTACAATAATATTGTCTTGAGTTGCAAATCTCCATGTTTTATTGCTTTAATCAAACCTCTTAAGAAATTATTAATAATAACTGATTAATGTGATTATACTCATTTGATTAAAAAAATTATAACCGCGTTTATTACTTTGACCGAAACATACGTAATGCTGCCTAAAAATAATATAGACGTTGTTTTTCCTGTATAAGAATTGATAGTGACAGTTGAAAGTATAATTAGTAGGTACATATCATTACATCTTGCTTGCTTGTCATTTAATTAGGGCAAACCCTTACCTCATGTGAAACTTCCTTAGAATGTACAGCTAGAGTGTACGGAACCCTCACAGGTTACATTAGCATTTACCTGAAATCTTTTGATTGTAAAACGGAATTTTACAGTTTAATAAATAGGCAACGTCAATCTTATACAACATTATTTTTATTATATGCAAAACCTGAATATAGTTTGTTCAAAATAAGTAACAGAATCGATTCCAATAATTTTTAAACCATGTTATATTTTTTCCCATAAATATTTAAAAAAGTTAAAAGTTGGATGCCGAGCAACTTTGAGAACCTATCGCAATAATTTAGGTACCTACTGCCAAATTATTATCATCAATGAGCTCAAGACGAAGCTAGAGGCGCGCGCTGCGTTGTGACCGCGTTTTTGTGCGGACAACTGGGTAACAGAACAAGCTTATAACTTTGTGATTTTTCATGATACAGTTTTGAAATTTTGTACATGGATTCTTTACATAAAAATACTAGACATGTGTATCAGGTTTTTTCGCATATACTAAAACTAATGTTGTATAATACATAGACTGTCCAAAGTAATGTTCGGCCGTGATTAAGTAAATTAATGACTATTTGAGCCGTAAATGGATGTTAATATATTATTTGTTGTGAACAAACAATGGTTACCGGTATTTGGGATGATTAACAACACTTTGCGACACTTATTAAGAATCGGTGACTAAAATTATAAAACACGTGAGAGAAAGGGTCTTATTCATGTATTTAAAAATTCTCAAAATCTGAATACTTGTTGTTTCCTTGTACTTTTATCCAATGACAATGCTTTTACAGATAATTAACAAATAGACGAATATGATATTAGGTAATGTTGTCTTAAATAGTAGTAGTATTGTATTTAGCTACCATGGTGACTTATTCCTTGGAACCACATTATCTTTGAATCGTTGTTATTTATCCCACATTAAGGTCCTTGTTAATTTTTTTCAAGATTTATTGTAAAAAAGTGTTTGTAATGATAATAAAAGATGTCATTTAAAAAGGTACTGTTTTAGAGTATAATTAGGTGCTCAACCTCCAGACAAATCAAAATGTAAGTTATTAATTCATAAAATTGCCTGTGGAGAGAATGCCGCAACAATTGTTTAATTTAATTTTGGTTATTATGGATGCTATAAGTTATATAAAATCCAGTTTATTTTTTTTAAAGTGGAAGTAGAACACTCGTTCATTAGAACTAAATTGTAAAGCTTTGACTACAATCAGTCTAATGATTCAACGTTTTATTACTGTCGCCATTGTTTGTTTTTTTTGCACTTATTATAAAATACAGATTATTATAATATTTTATGCATATAGAATATGCATTATCTAAACAGGCAGATATCGTTCAATCATAATAATTGTATTAAGTTTTAAAAATTTATTATGTAGTTGGCAAAATATTTGTTATTTCTGTTTGCAATTAGCTGTAAAGGTAAAAAGATGTGTTTGTTTACATAAATAAATTAATACTGGAAGTCGTAAAATTTTTTGAAGGCGTGGAATTTTTCAACCTCACCTTAAGAGAAAGTACTCTATTATAAATTCAATGTAATCGCCTGGACCTTCGAGTAAAAGTGTATTTTACTCTTTATCTTATCCCATTGATTTTATAAGTTGTGATTTCATGGTTTTCCTTTCATTTAATTTATTATGTTTGTTAAAGAGATTTGATTCTTATGATTGATTCCTTAAAAGTACAGGGTGTTTTTTTTTCGGATTCTAGTCGCTTCGATTCCGGAATGTGGCAAGCGAATTTTCGAAAATCTTTGAATCCAGATTTGTTTCGTTTTAATAATAAAGGAATTTTTCCTTTGAATAATCCTCCAGCATTTAGAGTACTTTCCCTCCTGGTGAGGTTTAAAAATTCCACCCTATATATGTTTTTTAAAAGGATGCCGTGATTTTTATTGCATCGACAAGGTAAATACATTGTTCTATGTGAGAAGGCTTAACGTCTCGCCCTCCATGGTATTGGCACCTTTGAAAAAAAATCATGTTGTGTTTTGTTGACCTGGATCGTTATGACAAACATCATTTATATTCTTCAGGCTAATTGTACTCGGAAATGTTGTTATACATGCATATAATCGTCAACATAATAATAATATGTTGTTAACATTATTATACCAATTATTCAATTAGGCTTTAGAAAAAGGAAACAGAATTGATTCTGATTGCCCATTTGCAAGAGTAGTTTGGTATCGGGAAGAACACGCTAAAACTCCATAGTTGCTCTCATTTAAAACGTTTTCAATATTTTGTATACTCCAATTACAAAATTATGTGTGAAGACGTTGTATCAAGAATAAAATTAATATCATACATACTGTTACCACAGATTAATACGGATCTTTCACTCTACATACTTGTAGTCTACTGGCCGCCGGGCCACAGGCAGCCTTTATAGTCAGTGCGTTGCTGACAGACGCGTCACGCGTGGCGCGCATGCACGCATGCATGCTAGCTACTTTTTATTTCGAAATACAACATCAATCTTCGTAGGTAATTGGTGTTGACATGACTTCTGGCAGTTCATGTGCAGTAGATGGGTTTATGATCACAGGTTTAAAAAAAATGTTTCCGGGTTGCCTTCGATATTTTTGCAGGTTCTTTTTATTTATAACACATAACTTAAAAATAAAGTCATTAGTGTACCAGATCAGCTCTTGGTTTTTAGTTATTTGGGTTTGTGTATACTTGTGCTTGCTGGGTATTACAAGATGAGTGTAAATCTGAAACTAAGGCAGAGGAATTCTTTGCCTAGCACTGAGATAATACAGGCTAGATAAATTAGATAACATATTTAAGTGGATGTGTAGGTATTGAAAGTTTTGTATGGAGTGATTGATCTGTATTAATATGTGCTGTTACTAAGTATTTTTTTTTGCAATTACAGATAAAATAAATATTTTTATATATACTTGGTTCTGACCTATTTACAAATATTGTGACCGGAGACACCTGTTTTTTTTATATTTTACACAATGAATTACTGTGCGAGTTAATGTAACTACAGAATATAGAATCAAAGTCATAAAAAATGTAAATTATTATAAATTTGATTAAAATTACAACCAGTTTGATTTAGTCCAGACCTTATATTCCTATGAAGCAGGGCGGAATGTTTCCAAGCAATTTATCTTGAATATAACCCTCTAATTTATAATATACTTGTTTACAAAGTGTATTTTTAACATAAGTATTCAATTTTCATTTATGTAGTTGTAAAATATCAATGCAATTATGAATGCTTTCAGAAACAATGATATATGTATATCACAATGCTTTTAAACTGAGGTCAATTGAAATATTTATCACCAAACATTCTGGCGGAGTAGTGTTGGTGTGCATGTTCACAGTTTGTTTTGTTACCTATTGAATTTGTTATTTATTTGGAAATGAGGAGTATGTAGTAAGTAGTATATGAGATGGGAACTTTTTCACTTCTTTGTTGTTCTGGGTATAATTGCGATAAGACTGTCTCGACGATACTAACTTGTGGTTTACGTAACTGATTGAACATTGGAGAAGTGAATCAGTGACTGATTGCCGAGAGGAACACGTAGGCGACCTCACCTTCGTCTGTATCAGGCCTCGAAGTCGTCTAACATAATAATATAGTGGTGTGGTCTAATTATGTGATTGGTTAGAGATTAGCATGTAAGGCACTGGAAGACTACAGATATGGGCCAAGCTCGTATATTTTTTATGAATTAGCCTTAACTTTGAGTCGAAATTCTGCAGATCTAAAACAATTTTAATTTATTTATTTGTTTTTTTTTTGTTTCTATCCCTACATACATGAAAGATGGGTTTTTGAATATGCCTGATAAAATGTTCGATCTCATAAGCAACATAATTATACTCAAATCTTTTCCCAAGTAATAAAGTAAAAAACATTAATGAGCACAATGAAGTGTTTGATGAATTTAGTTTTCATTAAAATGTGTCTATTGTATGTGTGATAATGTAATTTTCGCCATAGTGTAACGAGAAGTACTGTTATGGAGATGCACACATACTTCACGTATGTAAATTTATTTGAAATGGTCGGTTAGAGCACCAATCGGCGAAACATTACAAGAATATTATATTAAGCGATACTAAACCGCATGATGTCTATAAAACTTGGTTAATTTTATTAATAACTGTCATCACTAAATTGTCTGTGTGATTTGTATTATTATTATTCTATATCGCAGCTTAGATGTATACACGATTATAAATAATCTGTATTTTCTATAAATCGTCTTTTATTTCATAAACCTTCTTCCCGCCAAACGTATCCTTGATCCCTGAAGGGGTAGGTCGAGGCGTACCTCATAGTAACCAACCAACATATCATCACGCCTGTAATCAACGAGGGTTTTGGTAGAGGAGTACCTAATACTGTATCGTTTATCTAGTGGGTGTGCATTTGGATTGATTTTATTTCGTGCCAAAATCTGATAGTACATTTAATCAAAAATAGTCAAAACTCATAGCCCAAAGTAAAAAAAATGAAACGCTCAAGGGTCTTCAGTTATTACCCAAAGTGTGGATCACTCCATTCAGAATATTTTTGTGTTAATTAATAAAATTTATAAAAAAACGGTTATGAGTTAAATCTCAACAAAAACTTGCTCTACTGACTAAAACCGGTCAAGTGTGTGTCGGGCCACTCACAATGTAGGGTTCCGTAGTTGCCCACCAAAATATGCGGATTTGCCTCCGAACGATGAATTTTATCGTCATAATAAAAAACAAAAAAAAATGTACTTGGATAACATATTTTCCTAAACATAATGTATGGAGCATAGGTTTTTCAACTTCAAATGTAAGTTTTTTTTTTTCATTACGATAAAAATCATTGTTCAGAGACAAATTGCATATTTTGATGGGCCACTACGGAACCCTACATTGTGTGAGGCCCGACAAGCACTTGGCCGGTTTTTATTTTTATAAGAAAATGTGTGTTTTAGGGTAGCGATTTTGTCCGGCCGTCTTATGGCGGCAGGCCGTGTCGACGGCGCGTTCGTGTTCCAAGCGCGCCTCAAAGAGATGTCAGCAACCACGTAGGGGTCCGCATAAGCCGATGCCTGCCAGGGCTGCGGGACTGTTCGAAAGAGATACCGCGGCCCTGGAACACAAAGGGCAAAGAAGGAACATGGATGGATTTAGGCAGTACAAGTCTGACACTCCCTTCCACTCCGCCCAGAGCGGGGTGGGGGTCATTTGATGATATCCCATCCTAAAAAAAAAATAAGGGTAGCGATTTTAACTTTTAAGGTAGGTACTTATATTTTTTCTTCTACCCCACATATTTTGTTGCGTCGCATGTTTCATTTAGTTTTATACAAGACTAGCTGACCCGCGCAACTTCATTTGCGTTTGGATTTTCCCCGTTTTTGTAATCTTTTTCATAAATGCTCCGCTCCTATTGGTCGTAGCGTGATGTTATGTAGCCTATAGCCTTCCTCGATAAATGGGCTATCAAACACTAAAAGATTTTTTCAATTCGGACCAGCAGTTCCTGAGATTAGCGCGTTCAAGCAAACAAACAAACAAACTCTTCAGCTTTATAATATTAGTAAGTATAGATTTAGTGCATATACGTGAGCTTACGCGATAGTGACAGTATCAGTGGTTTTCCTATTTTATGCAAGAACAATGTAAGTACCGAACGTATATATTTATACTCCTAAAACTATGTATACCTATTATTTTTAGGTCAATCTGTTACATAAATCATACAGAAATAATAGTTTATAATACTGTAATCCATTAATCTACTATATGTGTGGGTTTTTTACCCTTAATTTTTTTTCGTTGTGTATACTCAACGTTACAAATAAAAAAATCTAGACGACAAATTGTCTTCTCTGGTACTATGTTTTGTAGGCTAAGAACAGTTCAATATTAATTTAGGTTTTTATTGCTGAATTGTTGCCACTCCTGGGCAAAGGCCTCCCCCCATTCCTTCCACTTTTCTCGATGTTGCGCTTCATCTCGCAAATTAACGAGAAAGCCACCCAAGGCGTCCCGCCATCTTCTCCTCGGTCTGCCGCGACCTCCGTCTAACTGTCTCAGTCCCATTTTAGTTTAGCAGCTTTTTGAGCTAGTCAGTAATACTTCTGGATGTTAGTCAAAGAACCAGTCTCTGCAACATATTGACGTATGGGGAGAATACACGTTTACCACGTAGTCAGAACATCATTCTGAGCCTCGCCAGATACAAACTTTACATCGGTATTTTTTTTAATCATTTTTCTTTACATTTTGACCGTGTAGACATAGCACTTTTGTAGGAAACAGCTGTTTTTTTTTAAATAACCGATAAAATATTTCTGTGTTGCCCGGCTCAGAATGATGTACTGAATACGTGGTTAACGTTTTCGCGTCGGTGTCCCTTCCACCCCGTATGTAAATGATTTTATGTTAAACTTTAGTCGTAAAGTTGTATAAACATTAATCGTAGTTTGTGTAAATCAATACGGTAGTAGGTAGTTACCTATAAGTAGTCATAAGCATGCCGAGCCGACGATACTGCCATTGTCTTCACTGCTAAGACTTGGGATAATGTTCGTAGGTTGGCCGAGCGTGGACTTGCGAAGATAGCAGCCTGGCTAAACCATAGTCTCCTCACACTAAATGCCTTCAAATCCAAATACATCTGCTTTACTAAGTATAATAACTCGCAACCATCTCAAGATTTCCAAATAAAAATCCATAACTGTCCCAACCCCCCAACCCCCGACAGCTCTTGCTTAAAAATTGACAGGTTACAGCATACCAAATATCTAGGTGTTATGACTGACCAGCGCTTGTCCTGGCACATGCACACAGAACTTATGAAAAGAGTTAGGAAATTGATTTGGACTTTTAAAACATTGCGACATGCGGCTTCAAAGCAACTTCTGAAGAAAGTATACATTTTACTGGCCCAATCTATCCTCATGTACTGTCTGTCTGGCTGGGGAGGGACTACAAAACTAAATTTTTTGGAACTTGAGAGGGCGCAGAGAACCTTACTTATGCTCATGTTCTTTAAACCCTATAGGTACTCCACCCACAGCCTATACCTATTATCTGACCTTCTGTCTGTTAGATAGCTTTATTTGCTTCAACTTACACTAAAAAACACACATCCCTTTCGTATGACCCCTCTAAGCCAAAAAGTAGAAGAAGCTACTTAGCCCCAACGGTCAAGGTTAGATCTGCTTTCGCTAAAAGGCAATACTCAAGGCTTCTCTATACAACCTGCTGAATAAAGAATTACGAATATATTCCATGAAGCTCCGGGACTGTAAAAAAGTTGTAACCGACTGGCTTAAAACTAAAACCTACGACTATGTTGAGTCTATTATATCTACTTTTCAATAACCAAATTACATTAACCAAGTTACATTTGGGTTGTTGTGTGCAAGGTTAGTGAACGAAGACTTATTTAGCTTCCTTCGATTCCAAGACATTGTCGTAGGGCAAACCGACAAACGACAACCTACATCTGTCTGGACCTACGCTTCGTCTAGGTGTTAAAGCGTGACTAATAAACAAACAGACAGGATATTAATTGGAAATAGTAAACTAAGCATTGCTCATTATCTCAACACCACACAACCTCACTTTCACACTCACACCCACACTCACCTACACACTCACTCATTATACACATACCACACGAACATGCGCGATCTGGCCTTTTTCTGCATTACGCTCATTTATCTGCAGAGCTGTTTGTATAATTGTCTACATTTCAATTACCTATTTAATGACAAGTGGAAGTGCGGAGTCTCCTAATACAAGCAATCCCTTGCTTAAAAGGTGATCTCCAATAACATGTATCGAAATGCCTATTGAAGTTGAACGTTTTTTTTAAAAAAAAATATTTAAGTTCACTCAGTTCAGCAAATTTAAAAACATTGCAATACTCATAACTTTTTAACAAAAGATATTTGTGTTATGATATTTATTTTACAATATGGAGCATACATTTTAGAATAAAAAATAGATGTATAGAAAAAGTCAACCTAAACCTTATAACAAAGATCTCTCGAGACAATATGGTGTCTGTACTGAGTTATCCATACTGTCATAGATACCTAGAATTAGCTTTAAATGCCTTGATGGTTTTAAAAAATATCGCGACAATTTGTTAACAAATTTTTGAGACATAAATTTAGTCAGTAGAGCAAGTTTTTGTTGAGATTTAGCTCATAGCCGTTTTTGCAAAATGTCTGAATTGAGTGATCCACACTTTGGGCAATAACTGAAGACCCTTGAGAGCATGGGGGCCGCAGCACCCCTGCTGCGGCGCCCATTTCTTCCCCGACAAGGGGGTGCAACCCCTTGTCGGGAAAGAAAATATATAAATAGAAAAGATTTAGATTTTTAATTAAATTATTTTGCGTTCATGCAGTAACCTAGAACGCCTTAGTAAAACTAAAGCGTTTTAGGGTGTACTTTGTTCATCACGTTGTCAATAGTGTTCACCTCTACTCTTCCTCTGAACACTGTCAGGGCCGTAGGCAGGGCGAGGATGCGAAATCTCGGGCAACTATAGAGAAATAAATCTGTCCAAGGCAGGAAGCAAAAATTTTCGAGTTCTGTTTGTATAAACAAAAATAACCTAATTTAACATAAGTAAACCTACAACATTCCACCTACAAGTTTTCTATTAATTAATGATGAAAATAGGTACCTTTCGTTCTATTATTTTATTTCTTCGTAAGTGTATTGAGAAACGTCGATTGATACACGTGGGAATTGGTCACTGCAGTCCTCGGCTCGTGATCGCGACGATAGGCCGTCGCAAAATGGAACGTGTAGTGGACTGTATACATACATGTATATTAAAAGAAAGGAATTAAATTACAACAAACAAGAAATTATTAGTCGCTAAGAAAACGCGTAAGCGCAGCTGTGCGGGGAGTCGTGCAACAGCTGACTCGTCTGGTACGTTTTACAATCGGTTTTACATGCATGTTTTTTTAAACTTACAACTAAATGACGCAGAAATAATAAGTATCATATGCGGACGACACTGTCATAATTTTCCACGTTAAAACCTGGGAACAAGTGTACCGCCTTGCAGAGGTCGAATTAGTAATTGTTTCTGAGGCTCTTGACGCAAATCTCGCGACTCTGAATATACAAAAAACTAAGTTCAATACCTCCACGTTATCTTATACTTAAATACCATTCATGCTGCAGTGACCAGATAACACCGCTTACGCGTAGGTACCTGCCTAGTTATAGATCACACTGCCTCAATCAAATACCTGGGCATCACACTAGACGAAAACCTCTCATTTAAATCACATATACACCTGCGCTCTGGTCGCGTTTGGAAGATATGTGGTGAAAAAACTACGTGACTGTACACGCATTGAAATTCTACGTACTTTTATCTTGATCTGTGTCAGTCAGTACTTCAATGCGGGATTTCTGGTTGGGGTGCAGCTGGGAAAAGCAGTGTTATAGAATAAAAAGAGCCATTATAAAAGTAGCTTTAAGAAAACCTTTTCACTACCCAACAGATCTAATTCATAAGGAGTCCGCCGTCTAAAGAGTGCGGAAATGATTAATCTTAAAAGCAACATTATGTTTTTGTTAGTCCTTTTCGAGCACGATATCGTCACTTTTTGATTTACTAGACGATGTTATTAGAAGTTTTAACTCAATACGCCGTAATTTTGAGTTCGGTCACTTTCGTTCTTACTGTGAGTTATGATCCGACACAAAAAACTTTTACCGACCGAAAAAATTAAGACTTAAGCCATTTAAGACTTGCTAAATCATCAGAAAGATTTTTCTTAGCACCGTTTAGTACCCACATAATTATAGTAAATGATTTTATTGTCATTGGGAAGAATCAACTAAATATCTGCCT
This sequence comes from Noctua fimbriata, assembly GCA_905163415.1. NCBI lineage: Eukaryota > Metazoa > Arthropoda > Insecta > Lepidoptera > Noctuidae > Noctua > Noctua fimbriata. The sequence continues at coordinate 10,700,517 of LR990921.1, forward strand.
CTTGCTGCTGCTTCTCGAAACTACAAAGTATAAATAATGGGTGTAAAGCCGAAAAACGCTTGTTCTCCCCGTCACGTCATTGTGATACTTTTTTTTTACCATACCTGGAAACCTTCTAGTTACGGAGATATTGGGGGTCAAAGTTCCAACTTCTTCACAAGTTTTTTTTTAAATACAAGTTTTTAATGATATAATTTTACTTTAAATACATCCAAGACCCCGTACTATTCAATGCATATCAGCACAATGGTTTGGGTGCGTAACATAGAATCCTACCGTAAAACGAGATAATTTTTGCGTATAGTTATTTAGTTTGATGTACAGATGCTTGGTTGACAGCTTCGTGAAGGATCCATTTGAACTTTGTATTCAAACATACACCGGGTACAGACTCAATTCCGATAGAAATGTCACAATAAGGTCCAACTGCTGTCATGCAAATCTACATCGATGTACTTTGACAATGGCATAGGCGTTAGAAATTTCTACAGGATAAAAAAATAGGATTCTTTTTTGTAATCGTATTACAAAAAAATTCAATGGTATTTAAAAATATAGCCAGTTAATTTTTGTTCTAGTAGAGGTCCCATTTAATAAGTATCTGTGCCGGGTCCTACTGCACTTGCGCAGTTCCTCAGCTAGGAAGATCAATATTCTCTTGGAAACAGCTCCCGGTGAACCGGTTTTCGTCTTCATCATTCCGGTTTTGTCAAAGCCCCTGAAAGAAGAAGGTAAGTGGGCTATTTAACCCTTCGCTGTACAATACAGGGGTCAGTATTAGTGAACACGTGTTAGTTTGTGTCTTTTATGCGTAGCCCCTTATTGCTACGCAAAACGGGCTACGCAGTTAGGTCCGGTCTTGGGGTCATGTGAATAAGTAGGTGACTGGAGCATCTTTTTCTCACGTTCGTGTATGTCCCAGACATGCCGCAAATACAGGGGGAGGGTTTATCATTTAATTATGCTTACACCCGAATACTTTGTGGGTTCATCTTGGCTCGATCGATTCTTAGTGCGCACATGTCTGGTTTTTTATTTAGATGTGAATATAATTTAGTTTTTTCAGTTCAGTTAGTCTACTTAATAGAAACTAAAACTCAATAAAGTATTGTTATATATAATACTTGTTCATTGTAGTTCTGTTAGAAAATTCATATTATTATGAAAATAGAACGAAGACTGTCTTACTGACTATCAAGATTAAAAGCATTGTTCAGCATCAATATTTTCTTCGTCTTATTCAACAGCAAGCTCTAGTGTCGCAAGAGTAGGCACGTGGTGATGATGGTATGTCCCCTTCGCTATCCCTACCACAAAACCGTCAATGACGTCCCCCTCTTAATACTGGTCAGGTCACATGCACACACACAGTATTAATGCAAACTCAATCCTCTTTTATTATACCTTTGTGTAAAAATCAAAGCAAGAATGGGCAGGGTTAGTGTGCGATACGATTCGTCATGAGAAAGATCTCGCGCTCTTCAACGTTCGGCACGATTATAAGAGCTTAAAATATTATGTGACTGTTTGCTCATTCGCTCCGTGTATCGTTCCAGGTATGAGCCGTAAGGATTCACCCCCTACGGTGGTGGTGACGCCATATCAAGTCATCGAGCTGTCAAACCAGCGCAATATCGAGATGAGGGAGTACAGGCGCGGCTACTTCAGCATGGTGGTGGCTGTAGTGCTGGCCAAGGCTCGCCGTGAGTGCGACTCCACGGATGACATCACAAATGCTGTCGCCAACTGCCACATCAGCCAGCAACCCGGTCCAGTCGCCGGCCCCTCTCACCAAAACAACCCGTTCCAGTCTCCTCAATAAATCAAATCAATCCCAAGTGTCAGTGTTCTAAATGTGCCCCTCGAGTTTACGTGTTTATCGTGATACTCTTCCTGTGCTGTAGCCATTCTATCATCTAACTATGTCTCATCCATAAAATAATCTACCGAATTAAAAATGTATGGAACAAATTCATTCGATATTTTTGTTTTTATAATCAAATCATTAAATTCAAATGTAATTCAGTGTTGCTTTCAGTCTCAAAACAATGGAACTAAAGGAATGCTACTAATGGCAATTTGGCAGGGTGTTACTATCTCGTTAGTAATTATGATGACGGTTAAGAACGGATCGGGCCGTATAAAGGCTAATAAAAATAATGAAGTAAATTGTGATGCCAAATATTTGATTTTAAAAAGAGTATTTACCTATAATTGTGAAAAAGATGAAGAAATTACAACTGATTTTGGATCTATTTTGGATATACTTTTGGAAACATAAAATATTTTTGTTTTGTAATAAATCTGGATAGACTTTAATGGTGATTATCTTTGTGATTGTAACCTGAGATGTTTTCGTGATGTCCTGCTCTCTATGTCGTGTGAAATAAAATAACTGGAAAAAACAATGGGTTGAGTTTCTTATTTCTTACATGATCGTCCTTTGTACCGGCCGAGCAGCCACGGAGGGTTTTGATGAAAGCAATAGGTAGTTAGGTAGGTACCTAATACCTACCGATTATATGTTCATCTTATGATGAAGGACAGGTTTGTTGTGCCAAGAATTGGAAAGTTATATGATCATTAAATAACACACACAATCATAACACACAATATTATTCCCTTTATTCATTTCTATACATAAGATTTACATTTTTAAATATTATATGAATATTTAAAAATGTAAATCTTATGTATAATATTAATAAAAAACATTTGAAAATTTTAAAAATAGTACCCCACCGGTATCGGGAACAGGGTCCAGAGAGAGGAACCTCCTAACAATAACGCGCCGTGTCCAGGAGTACCGCCGATTATCTAGCTGCCTAACGAGAGCTTCCTCTGGTATTGATCAAGGCTCTTGGCTGTAACGACTATCGGCACAATGATCGCTGAGCTCACATCCCACATGTCGACAACCTCGTGAGCCAAGTCAAGATACTTGATTTGCTTATTTTCTCGGCTTTCACGAGGTTCTTGTCATGCGGGGCCGTTATGTCAATAATCATTGCGCGCCGCTCTGATCGATTCACCATCACTATAACAGGCTTATTGGCTACAATAGTCCACACATTATTATTATTACATTTATTTACACTGCTGGGTCACCCGAGTCTTTTATGGAGAGGCCTGCCTCTCTATGTGAAGAAGTAATTCGTCGTCCACCTCGCAGCGCAGTGCGGCTTGGTGGATGTCACATTAACATCATTTATTAATTACCAGCCAGGAGCTCGTGATTAAATAATAACAGCCGCTCGAATCAATTTTCAGGATAAGCCGCGCTTGCCTAGGTTGGCCTGCTGCTGAGTGACCACCCCTTATACACCGAGTTTCCTCCGTGCCTCGGAAGCCCGTCAAGCCGTTGGTCCTGGCTGTAATTTGTAGATCATTGACAGTGTTTACAGTCAGTGGGCCGAGATTTTGACACCAAGGAGTATCGGTATCCAGTACTAACTGGGTTGTGGAGGTCAGATAGGCAGTAGCTCTATTAAAAAATAACTACTGGTATTCAGCTGTATCCGGTTAGACTGGAAGCCGACCCCACCATAGTTGGGAAAAAAAGGCTAAGCAGATGATGAACTAATTACCGTCCATTTCTCGTTGGTAAATAAATGTAACTTAAACACTTTGAATGCGAAATTTGAGCCCACAGCTTTTGTTTTATATATTGCGAGCGTATAGCATAGCGAATGTTTCAAAAAATGCAACTATTTGAAGTGAAAGGTATATAGATCTTTATGTCATTTTAAACTCAGACATATTGATGTTTCTTTTAGGACGCTGCGCTTTTTTGTAATTGCATGTGTCGTGATAATTTTATGAAATATCTTAAACAAGCTGGCTAAAGGGAATATGTGGCCTAGTCTTCCTGTTAACTTTCAAGCAGTTCATGATCATAAAATTATAGCCATCTTGTTTGAGCGTTTCACGGTGAAGTCGACGTAGAACTGGTCGTTGCGTGTTGTTGTAGTTGAAATAGTAAGTTATAGTGGCCGAGCGAGGTGTATGTTTCTTAACTAAAAGTGCTACTAATGTTACTCTCAAGCAAAGAGGACAATCGCCTGGTCACGACAATCTCAGTAAAGAATAAGTTTACGTTAGTAAACATTTGTGAATTAGGTTAATGAATCAGGTTCAGTAAGGTTTTTATGAAATATTACACTTCTATCCTGATGGCGATACTAAACGCTTCAGTTACTTTTAGTAGTTCCATCAGTCGCGATTTGTTGGGGACAAAGACTTTCAGATCATCCATGTAAAGAACCGGAAACCTAGACCTGCATCCTCCAGCAGTGTGCTTAGAAGATTCAAGGCTAGGCAGAGGTCCAAAGTAGATTCAGACTGTCGCCCTGGAATGTTATTTATTTAATCTTCTTGAACAATAGTGGCACATAGGTGGATTTCATGCCACAAGGCATTCTCTACCAGTCAACCTTTGGGTTAAACAGGACAACATTGTGGTAGGCTACAAAATAATATTTAAAAAAATAACTTCTTGTTTTCGGATATTCCTCGTTCAACTTTAACCCATACCCCCTCATCATTCCCTGGATCTGATGATATCCTGGATAGCGAGGGACCGTCCTCCATTGCCTCATACACGACTTAAAGAAGGCGTGCAGAGTTGCATCTTCTTGAAATATTATTATTTTGATTTGGCACAAATTGATAAAAAATTGACTTCAAATATTACGATATGTCTTTTAAATCACTTTGACTTAACCTGACGATTTCTTTTCAAAGTCATAAAGTGTACACCAATGTGACATAAAGAATGATAAGGATTTAGACCGCAGAGCTTTGGCGATGATAGGCAGTATTATGCTCGCTGACATATCGATGCACCAATATGGCGAGAACATGCCCAATCTGGTCAAAATAATACTTACACAAAATCTTATGAAATCTCTCAAAAAATAGGTATTTGAAGAAACTATTGCCGTCGCGCTGCGTCAAGCCTGCACCCGTAGAGTGCGATAGGACAGCTGCAGCTCAGACTGAATATATATTTTTTTTTACGAGATCGATGTTTTGTTTTCCTCTTTTTTCTCCTCTAAAACTGAGCCGATTCAATTATTTTTGACATTTAAAATTTAAGAAAGAATGTGTCTAGGTTTCTATCAATTTCTTTTATGTTAAAAACTTTTTGAATTTGTCTTGTAGTCCTCTACTCACGGCCGCAAAAATGGAGCATTTTTGGAAACATCTAGTATAGGATTCAGAATGCGTTTAGGGTTGCCGTGGTTCTGCAGCGGATCTGGTATGATGTTAGCCGAACCGCGTACGGATGGCTTTCAAGTTATCATGTGCAAGAATGCAAACTCCTTGCTGCACCGCCTACGAAACAGTAGCAATAGTAGTATATCTTATTGCCAATGCTGTCCGTTTCGTCTAGTCTTCTCAAAACCAGTGGATAAGGAGTTAAGGACAGCCATCCGTATCGGTTAGGTATATGTAGGTACAACTAACAATACTAACATTTATTTTAAGTAGACAATTTGCTACTAAAACACCTTTCTTATTTTATGCTTTGCTGCTTTTTCATGAAATAGTCATTCAATGGGATTAAATGAGATATGAGAGTGGTATTGATGATTTTAAATTATAATTCGGTAATTACATACGTGTTACTGGCGCGATTTATATTTGTATCAACATACAAACTGACTGACCTGCAAATTTCAAAAAACGTAAGAATATCCTGGCGCTGTGTTAGTCAAGGCAAAATCATGATTTTAAAATGCTATGTAAATTCTTAGATGCTTTGATTTGTGAACATTTTCGACCTTGGTTGTCAGACCTACGTTGCCCTTCCATACGTACGTATTAACACTGTAACATAATAACATGCATCATAATCATCGTCCTCCTGCCCTTGTCCCATGTTACTTGGGATCGCCGCAACGTTTTCGTCTCCCATATTGTAAAACCAAACATTTTTAAAACGGTTACCGTGGAGTTTTTTTTTCCACTTTATCTCCATAGAAACGACCAACTCGAACCGTGCACCTATCTTTTGATGTTTTCTAATTATGTGGATTTTTTCTTGGTAAATCGAAATTCGATTGTTTCATTCGATTATCGTATGAAACAATTAAAAAAAGCTGGATTCGTATGTTTGGGTTCTGTGGTGTGGCTACGCTTTGACGTTGTGATACCCAATCAAACCCCATGATATGTACCTATGGCGAGAATAACATCTGTCGAATCTGCTGGCTTGGTCCTCGCCATCAATAAGAACGCAAGGAAATGACGTGTCAATATGCGCTGATTAGATCAAACCGGTCACCAAAACAGTCTTCCTCGAAAGCTGTACTAAAAAATCATACCTAAATGATAAATACAAATTAAAATGAATATTCTTATTAGAAAATTGCATTTGTAGTTTTACAAAACTCTTATTGGTATCCGTATTAAATGAATATAAAAGTGTGCAAAAATGTAAGCAAGTATGTAAGCAACCATGCTTATGAACATACTAGCAAGCCAACACGTCGACGAGTTTGAAAACAAGCATACAAACAGCCATGTTAATATTATGCTTCTCTGTTTCATTCGAAGAGATTAGACATATACACTTGTAGTCACACATACAATGTTGCCACTAATGCACTCAGTTCCAAGTAAAAAAAAGTTTGTTCAATTGTTTAATTGCATGTTCAAAACAAAAAAAAACAAAAAGAATAGTTGTGGCAGACCGACACCATTCTATAGATTTATTGCGTTCAGTTCATTCACATCCCTTTGTTTTTCTAATTTGCGTTCTAGTGTTTTTGTTTAGTGTACCCCGCGATTAGTAACAGTTAGATGAAATTACAAGAAAATTAGTTAATTTTCATTAGTAGATTCCTTACGTGTAACCGAATTTTCTGCTCACAGTAATAGACATGCTAGCACTTCTCGTGCTCATAAAATGGGTGTAAATTTAGATTTGATAAAAAAAAACTGCCAGCTGTTCTGGCACATCTAACACTTTTGCCAAGTTTTATAACAAACAGGGCCATATCAACTAATTGTAGAGAATTATTTGCTAGAAGCATTTTAATCGATGCTAATTGAGAAATCACAAACATTATTGCTTGTTATAATTAATCCTAGGTTTAATTATAAAAATTGTGATATAGACCGACCGCTTTAATGAGTCCTCGCGAAGGTATCAATTTAAATGGAATATTCTGAAGGTTGATTACGTATTGGTTCAATTAGTATCGTTATACCTACGTGAATTATGTAATGGGTCCCGCCTGCTACTTTTTTATTTTCAGCTTTATAATTTAATAATTTGAAAGATTTCAAAGACGATTTAACTTTTGATTTTTTACTTTTAATAAGATTTAGCATTTCGAATAACCAACTTTAAAACGTTGTACATCCTAAATGGTCATTCGAAATTAAAAATGAAATGAGAAACCTTAGTAGATGATTTTCAAATACATTTTCAATGATTTTCCACTTATAGTTCGTGGACTTTATTTTTTCTTTTTTACAATATGGCGCCTGGTCCCCATATTGAACTTTCATTGCTGTCATTTCGTAAGTGACACTCGCAAAATTAAGACAAATCGATTGACGTAAGAATCTTCAAAATCCATCCAAGCGTTTAGTCTTTACAGCGCCGTAAAGGAAAAAACATGTACATACATAGATAGGCTGATAAACACATTACCCTCCTTTGCGTCGCTCAGTCGGGTAAAAAGCAACCAATCTTACATACCCGTGCATAAAGCTAATTTTGACAAACTCCTTAGACCTCGTCCACGTTCATACATCGGGTCATACACGCACGCCGACCTTGACCTTTCTGAAGAACCTCACCAAGGTCAGTGTATATCCTTCTGGGGATTTCTAATAGATATGTGTTTTGCGTAGCATATCGTTACAGCTCTTTCGGGTTCGAAATCGAAGTTGTACAGGTCTGAAGTTGTCAGTTTTAGCAAAACTTAAATAAGATTTTTTTATTAAATTATGTCGGCCCAGGACTGAGCTACTAATTTGGTGCTTTCGGTAGCTTCCACCAGTTCCTGTAGTGAACAAACAACAGGACACGCAGGGCACGATATTAAGTGCCCCATCGGTTTTAGAACAGCACCACATTTACATTCCAGGGTCATTAATGATTAATATGTCATTGTAACTTCGATCAGTAATATTTCGCTGAGCATCATTAGGAATACGTCGACGTCACACACTTCCCATTGTGTTACGGGTTCCTTCCATACTTAGCCTGGAAATTAGCAGTATAACTTTCCTAGGATGTTTTTCTAGATATCGTTTACAGGCCCCTATGCTCAGCAGTAACGCTTGTAACCACTAAAACAATGAGGCCGTCAAAAGTTACTACAGTAAATATGAATCAATATTAAAATATTAACATGATTGTCCATAAGTAGTGTTTCGCGCAAATAAGTGATACATTTAATAAAAACCGGAGGTATAATGTATATAAAACATTAGTTTTGGTATATGCGTAAACCTGAAACACGTGTCTAGTATTTTTATGTAAAGAATCTATGTACAAAATTTCAAAACTGTATCATGAAAAATCACAAAGTTATAAGCTTGTTTTGTTACCTAGTTGTCCGCACAAAATCGTGGTCACCACGCAGCGCGCGCCTCCAGCGTCTTCTTGAGCTCATTAATAATAATAATTTGGCAGTAGATACCTAAATTATTGCGATAGATACTTAAAGTCGCTTGGTGTCCAACTTTTAACTTTTTAAATATTTTTGGGAAAAAATATAACATGGTTTAAAATTATTGGAATCGATTCAGTTACTTATTCTGAACAAACTATATTCAGGTTTCGCATTTACTAAAAATAATGTTGTGTTTATATTTATAATTGTTCGGATTGGTCAACAGGATGGGCCTTAGGGCGGCTAAATCGAATATACATGTCTTTCATCAATTCCACAGACATATCCATCCCTAAAACTAAAAAGAAGCAAAGAATGTTCTACATATTTCAGCGTAATTTAATTTCAACTTTACTAAAATCAGAAATCAGCAAGTTAAGAGCTTCTGAAACTTCGACTTTTTCGAACGCATGAAATGATAAACGTGTTCATCCCTCATTGTATAGACAATAAATTGAAGCGTTTGTTTTTTGGGGGAGGGAAACAACAACATAGGTTTCGCGAAGGTCAGAACTGGCGACCTAACTGCACTTGCGCAGTTGAGGACTCCGTCAATCAATAATTACTTCGAGCTCTTTGCTTCAATAAAGTGAACAAGTAGTGACCGTGTCTCGGTGTACAAGCTCTAATCGTCACGCGAGAATACCTGTTGAATTTGAACTAACAAAGAATTAGCGGTAAGTAGCTATGTGTTTACATCTAAGTGACCTTTTACTTAACCTTATCTAGTTCTTGGGACAAATACCTTGAGATCTTTATCAGTGACGCCATTTTACGTCACATGAAACGATTAATTTTTCATTATTAATAAAGGTCATCTGTTCCCAGAAAATGGACACTCTCAACGTGAACAATCGCAAGCAGAAGCTCGACAACATCATTAACAAGATCACTGAGGGTCAGCTCTCGAAGATAAGGGAGGCTACGAACCTCGTGCTCGACAACGCTTGCATCCACAACCAGGACAGCAAGTTCACCATTAACCCACATCAGAAGCTGGACACTGGTCAGTTACATTCTTTATTTTAATGTTTAAGCAGTCGATGATAATTCCCCTTTTTGTGTTATGATTTAAGTTTATTTCGCCAGTTTTCCTTCATTAGTCTCTCTTGTAAAAACGTTTTTGCTGATTAAAACAGGACCTATCTCAGTAGCCACGTGTCGAAGCTATTTATGCATTATTTACCACCCGCACAGTAACTAAGCAGGGCTACGACGTTTCACGTATACCACCCCTATCAAGCATTGCCAGCATTGTCTGATTGGATTTTTTTATTGAAATATTTTAATGTGAGTGATTTAAAGATATTCAACAGTTTTAAAAATCCGATCCGTGCTTTGTTCTCTGGCTCATTTTTAGAATAAGTAATTCTTTTATTTCTAGCTTAGTAAGTATTAGTTTTAATTATGACATAATATATAAAAATACATAACCAAAAAGGATATTTATAGAATATTTGCTAACATTTAATCAAAATTGATTTCAGAAATGGACAAAGCTAAGTCAATAAAGATGAGCGAGAAGGAGGTGGGTCCTTCCACGCCCGACGGGGCGGGGCCCAGCTCAGATCAGCCAGCTCCCATGGACCACGGGGCCAACATGTAGGTGCCCACAACAAGTTCATCAAACCAGTGCTGGCATCGGATTATTTTGTCAAGTTAGTATAAGAAAAGTACTGCACGATAGATTCATATTCATATTCATTTATTCATCAAATATAAGCTAACAGTTTACACCAAATCGCTTATATCTATTCTAATACTACAAAATTACATCAATCATTTTAATTAAAACTTCTTAAAATATACATAAACAACCGGAGTAACATAAAATTTGTAAACAAAAAACAACCTTATACAGACAACAACAATTACAATTAACAACTATTTCTTCATATTTAAATAAATATGCACATGTTTAGCGATTGTCCATTGAGAAATAGATAACAGTAAAATGTTGGGATTACACGGCTTTTCACGGAACATGTTAAAATTCCCTCAAACCGGTACGGACCAATTGAGGACACTGCTCCGGACACGACACACTGACAAATAATGTACTGAATATAATGGTATAATGTATTCGTCAATTACTAGTGTTTGCAGCCGATTCGTCTGGCCTTAAGTTACATTTGATAGGTTTAAAGATATTTATTTTTCAAAAAAGACTTAAAATCACTTACATGAGAAGAGAAAACCTAATGCTAATATTAATAATAACTTCGTCACTGTATTAAACAAAACATGTGATCCTAACAATTTACTTTCAATTAACTATTTAATGTATGTTTGTATGTTTATAATAAGCACTGGCGAACATCGATTTGTTAGGGTTTGCTAAACTGTGCGCTCGTATAGTTTCCTCTTTTCTAGTATAACGCATCGCGCGTTGCACTGCACGGCTAAGGCATTTCATGAATACATATATTTGTACATGAATCTTTATACGCCTGGCCAAACTTGGAATTAACTACTTAAACAAATAATTTATAAACCCGTTTTTACAAGAGAGACTAATGAAGGAAAACTGGCGTTTCACAAATGCACACCGAATTCATTGAATTCAAGCGCAAATAAATAGTAGTTATGCGATAGAAATATAATTGACACAGAGATGCTGACAGTTTTCGAAAACAATAGTTTAAAACGGAAATACAGCAGTGCCTTACCCTTCCGGGATTACAGGCGTGATGTTATGTTTACGTTCTAATATTACACGATAATTTATCTTCGTCCTCGTTAAGTCTTTTAAAATGCAAACTTCTACTGCAGAGTTTTTATCGTTGTTATGTAGATTATGATTACTTAGTTTTTTGAAACTATACAGCAAAAAGCTAATAGTTAAGTAGTTTGGCTGTATGATTTTTCGGGCCGGGAACCTTCGCGAGCGCACACAGCACAAGCCACCAGGTTTCTTCTCAAACATACAAACATTCAGTTTAAACAGACTTCTAAAAAGGAAGAGCTTCCCATTTCAGCTGTATTTTTAATTTTTATTGATAGATATTAGATATGTTACAGCTAAAAGCCGAAGTGCGGCTACACCTACTTCTAGCCAACTAAACCTAGGTGCGGCCGGTACAAGCTGTGTATCCTTTTTATTGCTAAGACACACCGACCAAATGGATTAGGTTAGGTTAGGTTAGAACTGTGATCAAGCGCGCGCGACCTAAGCGAGCGCAGCGAGCGGTACCGCGACAGCGGCCGGCGAGCGTACATCCAAAATGGTTGCATGTTCTAACCGAAGATAAGTGGGATACATCTAAGTTTAACCAGCCGCGACTAGGTCTAGCCTGATAAAACTAGGTGTAGACGCACTGCGGCTATTAGCCGTAACAAATATACTATTATGCATATTGTAAGAGATTCTTTTCAATTTTCAGGTTGGTGGTCCAGGGAGTTCCCGTCTCAAACGGATCTCAAGGCTCTCAATACTTTTTATGTTTTAATAATTCTACTCGAATTTTGTGAAATCTTGGAGACTGTAAATACAGTTTAGTAGTTGCTGTTATATTCTAGGTGTTCAATGTCCAATGTAACTTATTGAGCTTATTATTAACTGCATTTATTTGCGTAGTCGTTGTTCACTAGAAGGGAAGTCCTTCATACGCTAAATTGTGATTTTGACTGTACGTTAGACGAAAAACGACATATTATCGGTACCTTTATAACGTGGCTAATTATTATCTGTGACATTCTGTGAATGTCTTATCGTAAGTACTCATAAGAATTATACTTTAGTGTTTTGTGAGTTTCTTGATCCTAATATTTAATATAGACACTTGCAGTAACTGAGAATCTAGTTTAAAAGTTTAACGAATTGCCAGTAGACCAGCATTTTTATAAACCCCTTTGCATACAAATTGAGTAAAGAGAAAAATATTGATTATAAATTAATTATAACTCAAAACAGCTTGAAAGTCAAAATAACAACATAATTATAAAAATAAACTGTCTTAAATGGACCATGAAAAGTTTTCACACTAGTATGCAAGAATATTGTTGTACTATGTGATATGATAAAATTATTAATACTTGAGTTAAAATAATAACTGTAAGTAACCTTCTGTTACCAAAATAATACCAGAATAACACGAATTAGTCAAATATCATTTTTTACTAAATCACTTAAACCACTGCCAAGCTAAAATTGAATGTTAGTTGACAGTAGGTTTATGTGTGGTGTATCAAGCTTTATTCGTACCACAGCGACGAGAAAAATGATTATATAAATACAAATTTTTAACGTTTTATATTCCGACTTATAAAAGTTTTAGAATTGATTCTAAAACTACAATTCGGAGTGTAGCACCAATGTTAAGACAAGTGTGAGTCGATAATTAAGGATAAGAATACAAGAATAGTCACACATTATTATCTGTACTAATATTATAAAGAGTAAAGATTTTTTTGTTTGTTTGTACTGAATTAGCTCCGAAACTACTGGACCGATTTTAACCATTTTTTGACTAAAAGAAAGCTAAATTATCAGGAAGTAACATGGACTATAATTTATTTTCAAAAAAATTAGAGATCGAAACTTACGCGCTAGTAATATACATAATTAATAACTTGTAATCATTTTCTCCGTCCTGCCCTTGTCTGATTTTACTCGACGTTAGCGCCAAATGTTTTATGAGCCGAAGATATAACCCCACCACAAACGAGACAAAGCGGACAACGTCGATTTGTAAAACTGGTTGGTCATACTTGGCAATAATATAATTTTGCTATAAGGCCTCACAGATACATGGCAGGATCAGTTTTTCTATGTCATCCCTTCTGATAGCATTTGTAACGTATCATAAGCTAATGCAACAAACACAATTCTTCCCCATGTAATATTGATCACAGATGTACTTTTTAATGTTTTAACAAGTAACATTTTTGTTTGTTATTAATATCTTCGCTAGGATAAGCTAAGAAACAATTCATCAAAATAATTATTCTCATAATTGCTGTATGTGTATTGGCACTATTGTGTTAGACTAAGTGGATACCTAATGTTAGAATTTTAAGGTCTGTTTCACAATCTCTGAAAAAGTACTTACTCTAAACTACGTTCGTTTGGTGTGAACGATGCCTTAATCTTCGTCTTTCGCCTACAAGTCTTGTATACTAACTAACTTGTAAATTTAGATGTACACGATAAACCAAAAACAGTCTTTGAATACATGTTTTATACCTTGATGTAAACGAGGGGTTAACTATATAAGCAGATCTTGCACCGTACTATATAAAAAATACCTCCGAGATAAATTAACTACAACTCATCCGGGGGTGGTGGAACAGTCCGCATAAATATATACTATGATATTGGAAATATAAATATAAGACTGTAATATGCACGACTATTTTTAATATACCAGAAGATGCGTATGATTGTATAGAAAGATGGTAAAATAAATAAGACTGATGTTTTCAAATTGTAACATCGGACCGGTAAAAGTGTTAGAAATCTTACAATAACATAATCAATGATACTCTTATGCGCGTTTTCCTATATTCAAAACAACTTTTAAATATTTGTAACAGCACCATTTATGATGGATGTATGTTTAACGAGTTACTTCAAATTATCATTGAATTTAAATTAGCATTTCTATGTTCCTTATTTCATGGTTATTTAAAACTAGTCGTGTTTCTGGTAGGAACGAGAAGTATTTGGAAAAACCCTTTTGAAGGATGCTTGCAACTTTAATTCGCTCACGTACCTATACTTAAAGTATTAAGTAAACTAAGCAGTATTTATCTAAATGTGTGTATATATGTCGTGCGTTTTAACTTTTATTTAAATGAATAGGCCAGCGTCCTCGCGCGGTAACGGAATTTGTAAAATTTTGTTAGGTAGTTCTCTCGTACCTGTCCATTTACTATTTATATAAGGTCGTCTATAATTATGTATTTAATAAATAATGGCATATTTTGTGTCGAGTGATTTTTTTTTAAACATACCTGTTTTTTATTTATTATTCCTACAACTTCCCAATTTTAGGTTCTTGTGTCATGTAGTATGGGGCTTTAGTCGGTGGAAGATTGACACTATCCTCCGTTTCCCCAAGACGGAGAATCCCTGAGAATTTTACAGAAACACTTTGGCAACTATCTTACTAGCTGGGCTCTTTTTGAAAGGGTTGGCCTACAATCGCATCGAGTAAAATGGTAGGAGGGAATGAACTCATAATGATAATTTAAGAGCTTTTCTCATAAAGCTTATATCGTCAAAATAGAAGATCGTCTCGGTTAGGTCCTTGAGTAAGTATGATCATGACTATGTTTTAGCACAAAGGTAACACAGAAGTACTTACATAGTAAAAAACACCCACGAACTACGTGAATGGCAGAAAATCAGAAAAATGACACAGTAAGTATGAGATCAATTTGCCCCCTCCATTAATGGAGAAGACCATGTCCGGTCTGTTGGGCATTTCAAAATAAAATTATCAAGTTGTCTTAATTAGCGACGTATCGCATTTGACTAAAAGAGAGATGAATATAAATGTTGATGGACTGAGAGGGAGAGGAAGACCAAGGACACGGCGGATAGATTGTGTGAGGAATGATATGAAAGAAAAAGGAGTAAAAACTAGCGTGACGAATGACAAGGGAGAATGAAAGAAAAATACGTGCTGCGCCGACCCCAAGTAACATGGGACAACGGCAGGAAGATGGCGATGACTTGATAATGATCAAGTTGTCTTAGTTAACCAACTTTAATAACCAAAGTGACACAGACACACTTCTTCTTCTTATCGTAACGATCCTTCCATATTACACGGTTTGAGCCCAGTGGTGGCCACGTATATTGCAGCGGCAGAGGTGCTATTCAGCTCGTCAAGAGTGCAGGAAAACGGACACTCCAGCAGGTAGGGTATAGTTTGATCCGGAGCGCCGCACTCGCAGTCGGTGTTGGAGGGACCAATAATACCCCATTTTGCCAGATTATGTTTGCAGCGGCCTACTTGGGTACGCAAACTATTCAGGGCTTTCCAAATAGGCCACTGCAGTTCACTGACGGGAGCCGGGTGTTCTTGGGGCTTTAAGAAGTCGTCGGGTGGTGGACTCTTCTCTTGCCATAACTTGCTTCGTACTTTAGGTGCCCTGTCTTGGATTAGGTAGCCACTGCAATAAGTTATATGTAGTTTCAAGAAAATTATTCATATTTCGTGCTATCTTTTGGCTTGGTCGATGTACAGTCGAATAAAGCCATTTGGTATAGGGTTAGTTAGAAATCACGAGATAGCTGACTAACTCGCGATTTCTTTTAAACAATGTTGTAAGTGTGCAGAGTAGTGTGTACATAGACAAATGTTTTAAATAACTCAGTCAAGTGACTTTAAAAACTTATTACGCCTAAACTATTATGATATAAGTAGCTTGTTCGACTGTACCGTTGAAGCTAGTTTGGAAATTGACTTTTTTTTAAAGGAGCTTTTGACAGTCATTGTCTGATAGATAAATAAAGACGATTAATTAAGCTATATCAGGTACATAATTAATAAATATTCTCGTAAAATTAATAAAAAACTAAAGTCATTTGACTAAAAATTTATAGACCCTTCGTTGCGTATCTCGGTGTGTCGACGCTGATTGGCGGCAATCTCTGGCAGAATCTAAATTCACAGGTAAAATAGGTCAAACTACTAAAAAAAAAAGTTGGACTTGCGCAGGAATACTAACGACCAGCAATCAATACATTGAGATCGAGAGCCGCCCCGCACACAGTTCTTTGTGGCACTGGTCCGATAGCTCAGAACTAGACCCTGTTCCTCATATCACGTCCTGTGAAGTTATTAAGGAGTTCTAAACCAACAATGTAAGTACCATATTAGTTTTTATATAGCTAGTACGTATTTAATAACGTTTTATTATATCAGTGATCAGAATTCAGCAGGGACTTACGAAACCTTTTGGGGTCATTTGACTCAGGTATTTTTTTATCCATAAGGAAGTGAAAAGTGTGTTTAAATCAGGGCAGTCACCGATTGTAGCGTAATATAATAGAGAAAATGTTGAAAAAACTTGAGGTCCCATTCTTTGTCTTACCCTAGATAGTGCATCCATTAGGTGTAGCAAAACAAAATGGAGGCCTGTACCCAACAGTGAGTGATTCCGAGTTGGAATGATGATGCTGATATCATGGTGTGACTTATTTTCACAAAATAATGCATGATTCGGAATTAAATACCGATGTTTACAAAAAATAAATTGCTCTTATTAGGCACAGTCGGACTGCTAGTTCAAGAATAGCTCTCTTATCAGTAGTAGTTGTCCTGGCAGCAATGAGCCTCTCTGTCATTTCTGGTAATTACTAGTTGAGGCTCGTATGAGATTCTACACACACTTTGTAGGTGCATTACACCTACTATCCTCGAAGAGACTGCCAAAGGCATAGTACATTTGCCAGTTATGTTTAAGTCCCTTATAATAGAGGGCGAGTCTATTGCCATCAACCAGGCACAAACCAGACTCATATGAGGTTCTGTACAAGTACATTTGATCTAACTTTTTCTATCTTGTTACAGTTATGTCCGAACCTGCCGGAAGAATTGAAGCAAAAATGCCAGCCTCCACACCATCGAAACCCTGGAACGTGCCGTTTCAGACAGACTCGTACCTGCCGGCTGAGGTGATGAATATCGGAGAGATGCAAATACATGACCGCGCGAGGGGTAGGTTCATCTTTCGGTGCAGTTGCGTGGACTGCAAGTTTTTCTTCAGAAGGGGGGATGGGATGAGGGGGGATGGGATGAGGGGTGATGGGATGAGGGGGGATGGGATGAGGGGGGATGGGATGAGGTGCGTTAACCTGCACCCTATTGAGGTTCTACCCCGTACACCGCCCCCACCGCCGCACAGCTACATGGTGCTGGTGAACAACATTCGGGCTGCTGCCGCCGATCGCGAAGAAAAGCGCGACGAGAGGCGCCGAGCCCAACGCGAGATGGCCATGGCGGCCGCCGCAGCCGCCACCGCAGCCGCCGCTGCCGCCGCCGGCTTCTCACCGAAAAAGGGGAAGCCGGTGAAAGATCAGTCGAAGAAGAATAATCTTCACCAGATCATGAAGCGCCGCCGTCAGTAAATTGTGTGACGGAATCGGAAAATGTGACATACTCCTTCTAATAATTGTGTTTTCAATGGGGTTTCTCATATTGTCTCTGCCATAGATACATTTCCGAATTTGATTTTCGCTTGTTAAGTATGTCACATAATTATGGTAGTGGTAGAAGCTATATGTGTAGTAACTATGAACGTAGATGAAAGCTTTTCATGTAATAGTTGTTGTTCGTGTTGTTATCTGTTGTATTCCCCCTGAACTTGTTATTTTTATCCACTTAATCTTCTTATAATTGAACATTTGAGAGAGGCGATGGTATGGCTGATTTACAATAGATATTAGATTGTCAGTTTCGATGAAGAGCTTTAAAATACTTTTTTGGTCCAAATTTAAAAATTGTTACTTTTAGAAACTAGCAAGAGGGCGTATCTAGAATTAAATAGCTGGTCAGTAAATTCACTTCAGATATAAGTCTCCATGACACATACTATAGGTACGCTCTTCAGTTAGTAACAGAGCTTATTTTATGTAAAAAAATACATAAGTTACAATCTACAAAATCAAATTTTGAAGCCAAATTGTCAAGTAAATAAAAAGGAATTAAGTATGATATTTGTAAAGGAAGGAAGGAACCGATTAGTTTGAATACATTTTCTATATCGTTTTTCTATACCTATGTACCTAAAACTATTGATATTTTTAATTCTAAATATTTTAAACTCTAAATGTGTTAATAAAATCTTGAAAAATACAATCTTGTTTGTTTGAATATCCTGTTTTTATGTTTTTTGTGGCAAATACTAAACTTCTATAATACACACAATTATACACACACATACAGCTGCCTTGTAAAAGACTAAGACGAAGCTATGCCTGATCCACACACTTCAGACCGAGAAAGTAGCTGCGCTCCTTGGCCACAGAAGTAGGTTTGGTTTTAGAACTTCCTTTGACTCGTGATCATTATCCTGCCTTTATCCCAATTCATTTGGGTTGGTGCAGCATATCTTTTTCCTATTACTTGTCATCCCAGCAGCACCTTTACTTACTTACTGGTACTTCCTTTGATTACTCATTTAAAAAGAATTCTAACCACGGAAGAAGCGCTTATGGGAAATAGAAGTTTTTAAGCTTTGAATTTCAATTCTGTATAATTATTCTACCGCTGAAAATCACCATCTGTCTATACAGGGTGTAAACAGACTCTTCACGAAGCCGTCAACCAAGCATTCTGTACGTCAAACTAAGTAACTTTACGCAAAAATTATTGCTGGGAAACGACATTTTTTGGGGGTGAAATATTACGTTTTACGGTAGGACTCGATGGAACGCACTCAAAGCGTTGTGGAAAGTACCCAGGTATGGTCTACAACAAAAAAAAATAGCAAAGACGGGGAGAACAAGTGCCTTTCGGCTTCGTTAAGGGTCTATGTATACTCGTACATACAGTCAGTAGCTAAATATGATACACAAAACAACTTTTAAAGTGATTTACTCCTACTGTTGAACATAGTATTTTGGAAACCACACTGCTACGAAATAGGCCTTATCTCAACGTAGAAACCATTATTTCACGAGAAAAGTGATATTGAATTTTGCTTTACATATTAGTGCTCGTGACTCGTGATCTACATGCTACAAACGCTTTTGTTGAGCAAACCCCTCAAACGAACGACGACGAAAAACTCCTGGCCTTGTTGCTAGGCAGGAATTATTGATCGTACGTTTATTACATTCTATTTATAATAATTGGCCTGTCAATCCCTATGAATCCCGCGTTTGATCAAAGCTCTCTTAGAAGTCACCCCAATGAGGTACGAAAGTGTATGGCTTGATTAAAAAAAAATCATATCGTCATAGAGCGAGTATTTTTAGAACCTCATGTGAAAAACATTGATTTTATCTCGTTACGTTGGCTTCCTGTTCTCCACCCTAATTTAAATCCAGTACAGCCAACATTACAAAACGTCAGACACTAACCATAAACTGATTTTAAACGTCTGTTTTTGCATCATACTGATCTTTAACTGTCTGGCAATAAGGTTGTTGTCGAAGGTAAAATGACTGAAGGGTCGGTAAAAAGGGTACGCTCTCCCGCCCTAGACTATAAAATTTTGCAGATGGGCCGACCTTTTGCTTTGATCTTTTATTTAAAGAAAAAGTTTAATTAAAATTTCATAATTTTCACATTATTGAAGGTTCAGTGAAACGCGTTTAACTCTTTTACAAAAAAATAGCGCAGATTTCATGATTTAGTGAAATCCTTCTAATCCGACTTAATATTATAAATGCGAAAGTTTGTGAGGATGGATGGATGGATGTTTGTGACTCTTTCACGCAAAAACTACTAAACGGATTTGGATGAAATTTAGCACACACATAGTTTATAACCTGGATACTTTTTATCTAACACTATTTCATAAAAAAAGTTAATGTAGATAGTTATTACATGATATGGGCCATTAGGATAAATGTGAACCTATGCGATACAGAGAATGTTCTTAGGAACTATCCCGATACGAGGCCAATGATTCTGCCATACACGTAGGCCAAGTCACGCACAAGAGCTAGTTAAAATAAACATTGTAACTGGTGTGTGTGTGTGTGTGTGCAGCTATTCAATAATCAAATTGGAGCATCTGTGCTTTTACGGTTTTATTTGGGAAACATCAAAAGCGCCTTTTATTTGTGCGAAACTAATTACGGTAATGAAGTGCTGCGACTCCAGAAGGCATGACATATTTGGTAATTGCAATGCAGCCGGGTATCACTTGTTCCTTTCTATTACAAAAGGGATCTTAGTAACTCGGTCATTTAAAATTAAGTAATTGTGCAGGTGCACACAGAACAGGCCAACGGTATAAACAGTTATTTAAGTAATACTATTTAGTAAGTGAGGAAAGTGAGTTTTGTACGTAGTTTTGCACATAAGGTCAAATTAAATCTGGTTGCGATACTCCACAGGAGGAGAATGCTGAGGTTATGGGTCATATATGTGAGGAGAAGCATAGGTCTAGTGAACGGTTGTCGCGGTGGTCAAGCACGACAGCTGTGTATGAAGTCCTGGGTTTATCCACCAGGAATTTCTCAGTAGCAGCCACGGAGTCAGTTTTAGTGGCCGGTAGATGGCAATAGGCTCGCTCCCTATGATGTGGGACTTAAAACATAACTGGCGATCTCATGACCAGTGCGGGTTGATCGATATCTTATTATCTTTGTTTCTAACGTATGGGTGTCTACACTATATTCCTTGATCGATTTGAGAGCAGTGGTGATGAACAACTCAATTTAACATAAATAGTTCGACTTGATTAGCCTACTAAGTACTACATGAGACCGTGGCAACAGGCTGACCCCTGATGGTCAATAATTACCGCCGTTTGTCTGGAATTCTTCAAAGATACATTCTATCAGCGACTTCAAGTCAAATGTAATGGATTCATACAAACTACCAAAAAACTCGTAGAGAAACTAATGTCAAACCTGTCCTAGTAATTTTAACTAGTGCATTGTAGAAACAGCAAAGGCTTTGGACGCGGTTGTCACTTATCGAAACATTCTGGTGTATTGAATCCTAAAGCTGAAATATCTTGTGTTGTTATAACACCAGCATCCATACCCTTCAAGCGTTGCTTCATGTCACTTTTCGTAGTAGTACCTATCTTTGGAGAAAACCACCATCTGCAACAAAATAAAGGATTTTAAAAATTTTGAGATTATTAATATAACAGTTCCTCCATTTTTACATATGCAAACAAAAAACATTCTTTTCAACCACATTCTGTCCATCCATCATCTCAATGAATGAACTGTTGCCAGCATATCATCATCATCATCATCATCATTTCAGCCGAAAGACGTCCACTGCTGAACATAGGCCTCCCCCAAGTGTTGCCACATTGACCGGTCCCGTGCGACTCGCATCCAGCGATCCCTGCTTGTCAGCATATCAAGCTACCCGAAACTGTCAAATTTTCCCAATCAACCTTGAACCGATATTAGCGATAAAGTTGAAAATCTATTAAAGAAATTTGACAGATTGCAGTAGCTTGATGTGCTGGCGTCTGTTATGTAGGTACACACGGCGGCACATGAAGCTGTACATCTCCAGTATAACTTGGCCTCGCTTTGTATAGATTTCCTGGACCATGAGCCATCCGCATAAACTGGTTTTGTAAATTGGCCGTCGTGCGTACGTATCAAATGTAGCATTTTATAATTTAATATTTATTCAGGTTCATAGTTGAGTTTCGCATTTCAAAACTTAAGTCTAAGAATGTAAAAGGAACGAACGTGATAAAGGTTATAAAAAGTCAACCATATTTGTAGGAATAAGGTGCTGCAAGCTATGTCAAGCCTGTTGAAAGTTTTTTGTACAAATACGATCTGTGAATGTTTCAATTTTTTAACAAAAAAAGCTTTTATGATCTTTGAGAAGATCACTTGTCTTGGGACAGCCTGGCTGATGGGGTCTTACAGGTCTCCAGACTTTAGAATGAGCTATCACAATTGATAACTTACATTTACAAAATGTGTGTCTGTGCTGATGACCATTGAGGAGTTCTCTCATCTGCAGCCAATCCTGGGTGTAGAATCAGGTCATGCAAATACATTGTATTCGGATCTGAACCAACATTGAAAAGTTCAATTTCTTTTCAAGAGGAAGTTGTTCTTATTCAGCTTGCAAGATCCGACCTGATCAAACTAACAACCATTGCAAATTAATAAACATTTGGAAAGCGGGTTTCACTTGTCAACGGCCTAAGTTCGTTTCATATTTACACTAAGACTGTCTTGTTCACTATAATATAAAATAAAATCTATCCTCAGAACTTCTTTCATTCATACGCAGGCCCTGAAAATCATTATCATTAACACTGAAAACGGAATATTTACCACGCTTACAATTTTTTTTTTTAATTAATTGAACAAGAAAGAGGGTAGACCGATTTTTCTGCTCATAAACACCCACCTGCAATAATTTCAGTTTATCCGTGATCAGGGTGCTTACAACAGCGCCGAAATATCGGGAACTCAAAACAAATAGTAAAAATGGTAAAAATCATGTTTTCAGTGTTAATGATAATGTTTAGTGACCATGTCAGTTTAAAAGCTAAAACCTGAAAATGCTACGGCTGACTGGATCTCGAGATATAAGCACACTACCAGATAGACAGACACAAAGAAAATGTTGAGTTTTATAACACAGGTATGTTAAAATTTTTCTAGCGGCCATAGTGGCTTAATCATTTGAAGATTAATATTATCAGTCAGAATGTAGTACATTGTCGAATAATAAAATAGTACATTTTGATATAAGTGGGGAAACTTTGTTATTGCATTCGAGACGGTATTCACACCCAAGCCGCAGGCGAAGTTGTTATGGAGCCGAGAACAGACAGTAACAAATGCCCACGTTTATCAAAAGACGTTTTTCAATACACTTTCGAAGAAATAAAATAAAAGAACGAAATGTATTTTTGTCATGAATACTAATAGGAAACTATGATTCAATTTGCGTTTTTTTCCACGCTTTGCTTTCGCCAGGTTGAAGAAGAAGTAAATATATGAAGCCGGTAAACAGCCTAATATGAAAAATAGAAAATTTTTGAATTTAGAAATCAAATGAATTTTAATTTGTTGATAAAAGTAAAATTATTTATATATTTAAAAAAAAAAATATTAAATAATTTTGATTATTTATGATATTGTATTTGTAAAGACAATTTAAATATTCAAATAATAAATAAATATTTACACCGTAAAGCCGTTTATCTCTTTGCCGAAATTAAAAAAAAAACAATCACCGACTATAGGAATTGAACCAATTAAGAATTGAACCACGTAAATTTTGGATGAAATGAGGCGTGTCTATTGCTTTAAACTGGGCATGAATCCAGTCCGCTGCTTATGAAAAATCTTTGATGGAAGACCCCAGGAACACTTTTCTCATACTTGGAATCTAACCTAGAAGGGTCGGATTTTCAGTTTTTATTACCAGGTTCAGTAATCAATAGTCAGTCAAAGCCCTAATATTTATGTAAAAATAACACGCAACAGTGAAGGTAGAATAGCATAGGTCGTGTGCCGTATCTGTTTCATTTTAGTCTATGGCATTTTGATGTCTAATAATGACGAACTAGATGTCGCGGTCGTCGAATATTTACTTTTAAAATACCGCAATTTGATTACAGATTATGAAATACATTTTTAACAGATTTTTTATTGGAAAACTGTGCTATCTAACATGGTTTCATGTTTTTCACATTGGCAACTAGACATAAGAGAAAGTTGCTTTGCGCTTGTGCTTATGCCAGCGGTTATTAACTTTATTGAAATAGAAATAGGGTTTATTTTAAATTGCTTTAAAAACGAATATTCGCAATGAAAGTGTTGCCAGTGTAGTGGTTGTAAAGGGACGCGGTTCAGAGACGTTGAATAAATCGATAGGCCAATTTGGAGGCATCGTTGACGAGGACAGACACTCTTTTATTGTTGCCACTGATTGCTGAAATTTTGTTGGAAAAACGAGACGATGGCAGGAGTTCTGGGCAAAATTATTGAGGAATTCGGTGAGCGGAGAGCCAAAAGAACTACAGGTTAGTGGATTTTTTATTCTTTTCTCTTTTTATCAGTGGTTTCGATTTTTATTACAATTTCCAAGCCTCTGCACTTGGTTGAGCTATTGAATTCTTTTTTTCTATTTATTTTTATTTCGTACAAGTGATTTTCCTGTGATAGTTCCAATAAGCAATGTTTTTCTTTATTTTATAAATGATTGTCTGATGCTGCTCGCGTAAAAAGCGTTCGATAAGCAAGTCACGACCCGAGTATTGATATCTTCCATTACGAATTTCTTTACCGTGTGAAGCCGGAGCTAATTTTTTCTTTTCTATTTACACAGTGCTGACTGTTTATAGAGAAAAAAAATCATAAATTTTCATAAGCTCTTATATTTATAAAGAATGTTAAAGTTTGATGGTCATACAAAATGTTAAAAAAAAGAGTTAAAACAATATAATATTATTGTTAATTTTCTTGCTCAAGATTGTTTCTTCTTATGGCTATTTTAGTTACACAGTGCCAATTATAGCCGTTCCAGTTAGACGATAAATCAAATCAATTAATTCCCGCATCTTCCCAGACAATCTTAGAAATCTTTCAATTTTCTTAGATTACCTTGCACACTGTGAAATTTTGCTTCAATTGCGGTCATCTATATTTTATCCCTTCATCTTATAGATCCAGCCAAGAACTAAAACTTCTGGAAAGGAACCATGTTTTTTTTATGTTTAGTTTAGAAGTTATTTTAAAACTCGAGAAAACTTCATAGAAACCATAGGAATGCATTATTTCGTCTCAGATATATGATTTTGCAAATTTTATAGATGAGGTCCTAAAAATTACTGTTATATCTACTAGTTGAGTAGACAAAAAAATAAAAATTGTCGTAAATAGAAGAAAAAATCAAGTTTTTTTGTAAAATTAAAATTATTTTTTAATTGGTTAGTCTCATTGTATCCGCATTTTTTTACATGAATAGTTTCATATTATAATATGCTATATTATAAAAAAAACCAGGTGTGGATAGTGCGGGACTTCAGAGTTATTTAATTTTTATTTTTGAGGTTAGGGCTGTCACCTACTTTACTATAACTATTCTTGAAAAACTTTGACTGCCAATTTACTATCTTTCTTGATAATAAAATGAAATATTATCGTTTTATTTGGTGTAAAATTATGTATTTTAAGTTAGACTCCTGTCACGTAAGAGTTGAAAAGTAGAATAGTAAAAATCTATTAATGGGTAGTTGGCATACTTTTTTAAAAATTAACGTTGCACATTATCATCGATGTTTTAATCATGTTTTGTGTAATTTCTTCGATGAAGGACATCATGGGATATTGGGAACGGGTCCGCCCACGTCAAGCGCATTGCTTAAACCCAATGTCTTTACATGATGTCTGGAGAAGCGGGGGTGAGGCGTCATGGAGCCGTTAAAGACCCATGGCGCTGCATTGCCTCCGCAGGCCCTGACCCATTCTGCGGGGGGATGTCCTTCCGGGCCTCGACCGGGGGACTTAATGATAGGGGGGCATGAGGGCGCCAACCCTCATGTTGGTCAGCGATTGGCAGACTATCATTGTACCGAGAATGAAAATAATAGAGCAGCAATGCGTGCCACATGTACGACGAATATACCATTGAAGTTGACTCGTCTTGAGGTCTTAAAAATATTTGAATCAAATGCTCGGTCGCAAGGCCCGAAAATAAACCGGAACACAACTGTGCTTGACCTATTTCACCGAGCTTTAGCATCTTCAGATCCATGTCTGTCCATGATGTCACTCAGTAGTCGCCAAAAAAATAACAAGCGATTGGTTCTACCTGAAAAAGTTCTTTGGCTTTTAAAATCATCAACTGAAAATGTTCTGGATCACGAGGACTTACTTGAAGAAACCAAAGATGATCAAAATGTTATTTTACCATCTGAAGAAGTTTTAATATCTTCGGATGTCGAAGAGTAAAAAAATGAAACGGCTCGCCGGCTCGAACATTATCAATTTTATTTAATAAAACATCTTTCTATTTGAATAAAAATAAAAAATAGGCATATGCAATTTGACAACAGTATTTCCATAGAATTTCTACGGAAACTTTAGAAATGTAATATTTCCGAAGTCCCACTGTTAACTTATTTGCTTTTTATTTTGTGTTGTTAATAACTATATTATGCATGCTCAAAATTAAAATCAGATACGGAATCGATAGGAATACGGAGAAAATCGCAATTTAGTGAAAATCGAAAAAAAAACGATTTCTCTTTGTACGTCGTAGATGCAATGCCTTAATTTTGTATGAAGTTAGATATTGTATTGTTACTGTAATAAAACAATGATTTATGTAAATCATATTATAATTTTGAAATGTACAATTAAAAACAGTTTTTTGCTGACGTCAGCATAACTTTAAATAACTTCTAAACTAAACATAAAAAAACATGGTTCCTTTCCAGAAGTTTTAGTTCTTCGTTGGATCTATAAGATGAAGGGATAAAATATAGATGACCGCAATTGAAGCAAAATTTCACAGTGTGCCTTGAGATTTATTTTTCAGTTTGTTTTCGTTTCATCTATATTAAATACACTTATTATTTACTTTGTATTTTATACATAACAATATTTTAACTGTTTTTTTTTAAATCATGAAAGTTTTCCAAAGTAATTTTAAATCTGGAAAAAAGTCATGTTGTAGTGTTTTTCTTGTAAACCATGGATTTATTGGATTGTCTTGTCTTGTCAGTCATTCATATATTCGATGTTTTCTTACCCCCTCAATAATTTTCTAAATAATACATAATGTTTTTAATTAGTTTCACTGTTGTTCTCACTGGAACTCCTTAAGTCTAAAATTTAGTTATTAATTTGTTCGTTACTAACATACAATCATGTTGCTTTCCAGTGCATTTGGAGGACAGTGCCTTGCTGGAGCCGAACGTGCCGAATACCTCGAAGCAAGTGTCTATAGTATCCGTATCCGGGACGTATGACCCTCCGACGCATTCTGTTGTAATTGCCGCGATATGCAAAGATATACCAATATCAGAATTCGAATTCGGAACGAACTTGCCTAAGCCGTCTGAAGAGAAGAACGGAATGGATACTAAAGGGCCTAGGCGTAGTGAACGACTAAACGCCCCTAGAGATAATCAGGATCCACAGGAACCAAGAGACCCCAAGGTTCCACAGGATCCGAAGGAACCAAGAGATCCTGAGGATCCAAAGGATCCAAAAGACAACAAGGATAAAAAGGACTTCAAGAGGGAGAAAAAAGATAAAAAAACGAGCAAAGAATCTGAAAAGGAGGAGGAAGAAGCAAAAACAGTAACTGAGCAGACAGAGTCTCAACCAGATGCCCCAAAAGTAATAGAAAGTCCCGAAATTAAACCGACCAAAGAAGTGAAATGCCATATGGAGCTTAGAGAGCGCAAAGAAAATAAAGAGAAGAAACAACAGGAGCAAAAAGAAGACAAAAAAAAGGGAAAAGATATTAAATCACCCGAAAAACTAAGCGAACAAAGTGAGGACAAAGAACCGAAGGAGTTCCAAGAACAGAAGGTTCAGAAAGATAAAATGGAGCTGAGGGAAAGACATGAGATGAAAATTCCGAAGGGAACAAAAGTAACAGAACCATTTGTGGCTATAAAACTTACTGAACAAAAGGTGTTCCAGGAACAGAAGGGTCAGAAAGATAAAATGGAGCTGAGGGAAAGACATGAGATGAAAATTCCGAAGGGAACAAAAGTAACAGAACCATTTGTGGCTATAAAACTTACTGAACAAAAGGTGTTCCAGGAACAGAAGTGTCAGAAAGATAAAATGGAGCTGAGGGAAACACATGATGCGCCAAAAGTAATAGAAAGTCTCGAAATTAAACCGACCAAAGAAGTAAAATGCCTTATGGAGCTTAGAGAGCGCAAAGAAAATAAAGAGAAGAAACAACAGGAGCAAAAAGAAGACAAAAAAAAGGGAAAAGATATTAAATCACCCGAAAAACTAAGCGAACAAAGTGAGGATAAAGAACCGAAGGAGTTCCAAGAACAGAAGGTTCAGAAAGATAAAATGGAGCTGAGGGAAAGACATGAGATGAAAATTCCGAAGGGAACAAAAGTAACAGAACCATTTGTGGCTATAAAACTTACTGAACAAAAGGTGTTCCAGGAACAGAAGGGTCAGAAAGATAAAATGGAGCTGAGGGAAAGACATGAGATGAAAATTCCGAAGGGAACAAAAGTAACAGAACCATTTGTGGCTATAAAACTTACTGAACAAAAGGTGTTCCAGGAACAGAAGGGTCAGAAAGATAAAATGGAGCTGAGGGAAAGACATGAGATGAAAATTCCGAAGGGAACAAAAGTAACAGAACCATTTGTGGCTATAAAACTTACTGAACAAAAGGTGTTCCAGGAACAGAAGGGTCAGAAAGATAAAATGGAGCTGAGGGAAACACATGATGCGCCAAAAGTAATAGAAAGTCTCGAAATTAAACCGACCAAAGAAGTAAAATGCCTTATGGAGCTTAGAGAGCGCAAAGAAAATAAAGAGAAGAAACAACAGGAGCAAAAAGAAGACAAAAAAAAGGGAAAAGATATTAAATCACCCGAAAAACTAAGCGAACAAAGTGAGGACAAAGAACCGAAGGAGTTCCAAGAACAGAAGGTTCAGAAAGATAAAATGGAGCTGAGGGAAAGACAGGAGATGAAAATTCCGAAGGGAACAAAAGTAATAGAACCATTTGTGGCTATAAAACTTACTGAATATAAGGTGTGCCAGGAACAGAAGGGTCAGAAATATAAAATGGAGCTGAGTCAAAGACATGATGCGCCAAAAGTAATAGAAAGTTCCGAAATTACACCGACCAAAGAAGTAAAATGCCATATGGAGCTTATAGAGTGCAAAGAAAATGAAGAGAAGAAACAACAGGAGCAAAAAGAAGACAAAAAAAAGGGAAAAGATATTAAATCACCCGAAAAACTAAGCGAACAAAGTGAGGACAAAGAACCGAAGGAGTTCCAAGAACAGAAGGTTCAGAAAGATAAAATGGAGCTGAGGGAAAGACATGAGATGAAAATTCCGAAGGGAACAAAAGTAACAGAACCATTTGTGGCTATAAAACTTACTGAACAAAAGGTGTTCCAGGAACAGAAGGGTCAGAAAGATAAAATGGAGCTGAGGGAAACACATGATGCGCCAAAAGTAATAGAAAGTCTCGAAATTAAACCGACCAAAGAAGTAAAATGCCTTATGGAGCTTAGAGAGCGCAAAGAAAATAAAGAGAAGAAACAACAGGAGCAAAAAGAAGACAAAAAAAAGGTAAAAGTTATTAAATCACCCGAAAAACTAAGCGAACAAAGTGAGGACAAAGAACCGAAGGAGTTCCAAGAACAGAAGGTTCAGAAAGATAAAATGGAGCTGAGGGAAAGACATGAGATGAAAATTCCGAAGGGAACAAAAGTAACAGAACCATTTGTGGCTATAAAACTTACTGAACAAAAGGTGTTCCAGGAACAGAAGGGTCAGAAAGATAAAATGGAGCTGAGGGAAAGACATGAGATGAAAATTTCGAAGGGAACAAAAGTAACAGAACCATTTGTGGCTATAAAACTTACTGAACAAAAGGTGTTCCAGGAACAGAAGGGTCAGAAAGATAAAATGGAGCTGAGGGAAACACATGATGCGCCAAAAGTAATAGAAAGTCTCGAAATTAAACCGACCAAAGAAGTAAAATGCCTTATGGAGCTTAGAGAGCGCAAAGAAAATAAAGAGAAGAAACAACAGGAGCAAAAAGAAGACAAAAAAAAGGGAAAAGATATTAAATCACCCGAAAAACTAAGCGAACAAAGTGAGGACAAAGAACCGAAGGAGTTCCAAGAACAGAAGGTTCAGAAAGATAAAATGGAGCTGAGGGAAAGACATGAGATGAAAATTCCGAAGGGAACAAAAGTAACAGAACCATTTGTGGCTATAAAACTTACTGAAAAAAAGGTGTTCCAGGAACAGAAGGGTCAGAAAGATAAAATGGAGCTGAGGGAAACACATGATGCGCCAAAAGTAATAGAAAGTCTCGAAATTAAACCGACCAAAGAAGTAAAATGCCTTATGGAGCTTAGAGAGCGCAAAGAAAATAAAGAGAAGAAACAACAGGAGCAAAAAGAAGACAAAAAAAAGGGAAAAGATATTAAATCACCCGAAAAACTAAGCGAACAAAGTGAGGACAAAGAACCGAAGGAGTTCCAAGAACAGAAGGTTCAGAAAGATAAAATGGAGCTGATGGAAAGACATGAGATGAAAATTCCGAAGGGAACAAAAGTAACAGAACCATTTGTGGCTATAAAACTTACTGAACAAAAGGTGTCCCAGGAACAGAAGGGTCAGAAAGATAAAATGGAGCTGAGGGAAAGACATGAGATGAAAATTCCGAAGGGAACAAAAGTAACAGAACCATTTGTGGCTATAAAACTTACTGAACAAAAGGTGTTCCAGGAACAGAAGGGTCAGAAAGATAAAATGGAGCTGAGGGAAAGACATGAGATGAAAATTCCGAAGGGAACAAAAGTAACAGAACCATTTGTGGCTATAAAACTTACTGAACAAAAGGTGTTCCAGGAACAGAAGGGTCAGAAAGATAAAATGGAGCTGAGGGAAACACATGATGCGCCAAAAGTAATAGAAAGTCTCGAAATTAAACCGACCAAAGAAGTAAAATGCCTTATGGAGCTTAGAGAGCGCAAAGAAAATAAAGAGAAGAAACAACAGGAGCAAAAAGAAGACAAAAAAAAGGGAAAAGATATTAAATCACCCGAAAAACTAAGCGAACAAAGTGAGGACAAAGAACCGAAGGAGTTCCAAGAACAGAAGGTTCAGAAAGATAAAATGGAGCTGAGGGAAAGACAGGAGATGAAAATTCCGAAGGGAACAAAAGTAATAGAACCATTTGTGGCTATAAAACTTACTGAATATAAGGTGTGCCAGGAACAGAAGGGTCAGAAATATAAAATGGAGCTGAGAGAAAGACATGAGATGAAAATACCAAAGGGAACAAAAGTAATAGAACCATTAGTGGCCCTAAAACCGACGGATTTTAAAAAACTGGATCAAAAAGAGGGAAAACAGAGGAGGATGTCACTTGGAGTTCGGGAACAGAAAGAATATAACAGGAAACAGAGGACAATGTCGCTTGACGTGTGGGAACTGAAAGAACCTAACAGGAAACAGAGGAGGATGTCGATTGAAGTGAGGGAAACAAAAGAATTTAACAGAAAACAGAAGAGGATGTCGATTGACGTGAAAGAACGGAAAGAATTTAAGAAAAAAGAAACCGAGATACCAGACAAACCCTCAGTGGTTAAAGAAACCCGCGAACTCCGAGATAGGAAGGAGCGAAACAAGCAAAATCAAGAATCTAGTGACACCGAGCCACAGCAGAAGAAAATTAAAAAGACCAAGTATTAGATTTTGTGTTAGTCGACAGTGTCATTTATCATATCTTATTGTAGTATGTGTGAGTTAGCTCCTTATTGTATTTCCCAGATACCGGTAAATGTATGGGTAAATTGTACCAGATATCGATTTACTACCCATTACCGATTTCCGGCAATCTGAGCATTTGAAAAGGGGAAGAAGAACCCTTTGTGTCATATTTTATTGTGTCTGCATGTTGTGTAATGGTGTGTTTACATTTCATTAGGGTTAATGATTATTCAAAATTTATGTATCTGTTTTTATTTATTCTTACTCAGTACCTGATTAGTAAGAAAACGTTAACTGTCTACATTCCTGAAATATTATTTGATATTTATTATTTTAGTCAAAAGTATTATAAATTGTTTGCATATCAAGTCCCAGAGACGTTAGTTATTATTTTATATCAATCCTAGTTACTTTAAGTTTAGTCACTAACTATTTCTATAGGGTAGAATAAAAAATAAATGATTTATAATTTTAGATAAGTTTTGAGACAAAAATGTTTTCGGTCTTTTTTATAAGATACTCTTACACTTTATACTTCTAATAAAATAAATGTGTGGAAAAAAAAATGGTTTTATTAAGAATGAATAACCTGACCCTGGAGTTCTGAATAACATACCATAAGTTTGTACCTCTCTAATACAAAGATCAGAGGGTCAGACAAGTGGAAATCTCTTTCCATCACCATGACAGGACTATTGTAGCCAATAAGGCTTATATGGTGGTGTTGGATCCTAAGTAAGTAAATCAAGTATCTTTACTTGGCTCACAAGGTTGTCGACATGTGGGATGTGATCTCAGCGACGATTGTGCCGATAGTCGTTTCAGCCATGGCTTAATGGCCAAGAGCCTCGACCAATACCTGAGGAGGATCCCGTTAGGCTTCCGGATACTGGCACTGGCTTGATTCAGGATGTGTGGCATTCCTGGACAAGGCTCGTATTGTTAGGAGGTTCCTCTCTTTGGAGCCCTAGTAGTTTCGACTCTGTTCCCTTTGGATTACTATTTTACCGGTATGACTGGAAGCCTATAACGACGTAGTTGCCTAGGCAGATGAAGACTTTGTGTAGGTCAACAGGCATTTACAATTGCTTTGACTGAAAATCAAGATCAGGTTTTGGTATCTTTTCACTGAATTAACGGAGCCTAGTGCCATTACCGCTGAGCTAAACCATGGCATGGGTGATAGATAGCATTCATACGAAAAAAGTGTACATGTAAAAAAAAGATTAATTGACTGTAGCTTTAAAAATCTTGTTTCTTAAACCACGAAAAGTTTAATACACTTTATAAAACTTTTGAAGAGATTCTCTTTTCACTGAGGGATTCAGATACAGACCTAGGATTTCTAGTCTGGAGGTATATCTAGGCTAGCAGTATCAGCAGGTGGGTGTGTCCTGCTCTGGGTAAACAAAAGCGGTTATGCACTTGCGCACAAAGTATGTGCATCAATCAATAAGGAGTTTTGAGACGTGCTTCGGGTGTTGTTGCGAGCTGCACGGTAATTGAGTCTCAAGGAAACCCTCGCTTCTGTGAAGTCAGTTTTAATTGACTACCTGTTGAATCTGCAGTGGTAGGTGACACCGCGTTTTGTAAGTACAAGTATGTGTATTCATTATTTTGATACGCCGCCGTCGGAGACTTTGGTTGTATATCATGGATGAGTGACCGGTTGTATGGTTTCAGTATGATGCTATTATTGTGATTTTTTCTTAAGTTGGCTTTCTTGTGTTGGCTTGTTTGTGTTTGTATGATAAGACGCATTTATTAAGGCTTAAAGTCAAGTTGATGAATGATTAAGATAAAGAGTTTGAATATTTATACAAGGTGTAAATTCTTCACATAGCCGTCAACTTCAGCCAACCTCAGTCGTCAGTGTCAGTCTTCACCAAGTATTCTGTACATCAAACTAAATAACTTTACGCAAAAAATATTGCTAGGAATCGTTTTTTTTTTTCTGGGGTGAAAAATCACGTTTTATGGTAGGACTCGATGGAACACACTCAAAGCATTGTGCTGATGGATGGATTGAATAGTACGGGGGTCGTGGAGGTGTGTAAAGTAAAAATATTACATTAAAAACATGTATTTAAAAAAAATTCTTGTGAAAAAGTTGGAATTTTGACCCCCAATATCTCCGTAACTATGAATAACTTTAATTAACATCAACCATGTGTCTTATTCCAGAAATGTCAGCAGACGATGCTATTCCACATCAGGTCAATGTGACCAGATGCATCCGCACCACAGAATACGCTATGAAGTACAATAAAGATGCTCTCAAGGATCCTAGCTTCAGCTACCGGAGTGACATCACCACCACGTCGCTTTACTGCGCCTGTAAGGATTGTATTAAATTCTGTTGCTACGGGAAGCCCATCAAATGCATTGACCCGTATCTTATGGACATGAGGTACACTCACTGGATCTATAACGGTCTTGTCGCCGCTAGCAAGACGGCTAGTACTCAAGTTGATCCTAGTACAGCTAGACCTGATGATCCTAGTAGTTGCGGTGAAGAGCCAAAACAAAAACGACGTAAGTGCTAAGGGCTGGCTTGGTAATTAGAAAGGTATCCTGGTTTGTGTTTTTGCTATGACTTCCATTGTTTTCCAAGCAAATGTCAGTTAAAACAAACAAGAGACAACCAAAATATCTTGATGAATTTGTATTAATTGAATTTATTCGGTTGTTATTCTTGTTTTAATTTTAAAGTATTAACTAGTTTTAAATCGGTATGAGTTAAAGGCCTAGGAACATCAAGTAATACTGCTTTAGATATTTTTTTTTATGCCTGGCTAATATTTTGACCATGGTATAATTCCTAAATATATAGTTTAAGAATTAAATGATAATAAAATGACTGTAATTGGAAAGCATAGTTATACTCACTATGACTATAGATTAATTCACTAACAGAGATTAGTGTAAGATAATAATGGTGACTGATGATGATGCGGTGATGACAGTGGTGTGTAAAATTTAAGATGAAGTGACATGATCTGTAGTGATGGGCACCGGTGCTATTTCCTGGCTTAATCTGTGAGTGTAATGAGGTATTGAATCTATGAGACCAGGTCACATGGCCTTTCTTATGAACTTATTTTTAAAACTACAACATAACTTTTTTTTGACAATTTGCCAGGACATCTTGAGGGTAATTTTAATCTGGGTACTTACATTATTACATCAATAATTTCCTTACTTAATAATCTAATATTAGTGTTTATGAATTTTTGACTTAATGTATACAATTCGAAGCTTTTAAATGCTTCAGTAACTTTTGATCTCCATTTAAATCATTGTATGACTTATCTAGATGTGATATTTTGTATATTCTATTACGATATTATGTAATAAGGTCATTCTTGTAATCTTATTGTAATAAAGGTTTTTCAATTATTATTTTTGTTTACTTATCATGTTAACTAACATAAATTAACCAAAAAGACCATTTGTTCCAGCAGTGTTTTGTTTAAACTATGTAAAAATGCTTAAGAAACAAACATGTATTAATATTGCATGGTTTAAATGAGAGTAAAACTCAAAGCTGGTTGAATATGGCAAAGGACTGACAAACACCTGGAAATATAAAGTCAGTCAATTTTAATATGCTTTGGAAGAAAACTGGGATTATTTGCATTTTAATGGATTCTGATTATTATAAGTGATACATTATATTGATTATTATTGGATTATTATATTATGTAATACATCCGGTAAGACTGGAAGCCGACCCCAACATAGTTGGAAAAAGGCCAGGCAGATGATGATGACACTAGATTATTGTAATTATCTACACAATGCAATATATCTGTAATTGAGACTGAGAGGGAATGCAAACTGTAGAATGTACCAATTATGTGCCAGTTGTAAAATTCAGCTTTTATTTCAATTAAACTATGTACAGGCACTTTTGAATTGTCAAGATTACTGTTGTTATGCTACTGTTTGGAAAACATCTTTTGATTGTTTTATTGTTTTGTCAATATAACAAGATTTACTCACCATAACTAGATATGCTTGTCTAGGTGATACTTGAGAGTAATTTATACCTTACAATCTTAAAAGATCATTTTAGTATTCTAAATTAGAAAAGGGTTTGTGGAAAAGTACAAATTCTATTTTTAGACCGTATATGTGGCTTTTTTGTGTTTTTTGTTTTGAAACTGATTATTTACTTAAAACATTAATTTGAAAGTAGTTTTCATGAATTATTAGTTTGAATTGTTATGTTAGGTAAGGTTCTTATCAAGTTAAAATTGGAAAACTTTCTCTAGGTCTATAAAGCTAAATTCCTCACCACTTTATTGCAGCTTTAGGAAAAAAGCTGCAATAAAAAGGTTTGTGGTGTGAAACAAGTGTGTAAAATTTACATTTTCTGCCAAATACAGTGAGGAGGATGAAAAAACAAACGCCTGTATACACGTAATAAATAAAGTTTATTCGAAAGGAAGAGCCAGATTTACATTTTTGATTCAAAAAACAAAATACACGTACAACATTTATTGAGATTGAGATTCACAGAGATATAAGTTTGTTTTTTGATTAGGTAAAAGAAAACCACATTGACACATACATTGACATTGAAACACTGAGATAAAAGTTAACATTTTTGATACAAAAAATTAAACACACACATTTACTGGAATTTAAGCTCACAGGGAAACAATATTACACTATTAATACAAAAAAACATACACCCGTATTGGAATTGTAACAGAGTTACATTTTTGATACAAAAAAACACATGCCTTAGGATTGAAATACACAGAAATATAGTTTGACATTTATGATATAAAAAAACACACACCCACTTTTATTGGAACTTATAGATACTCAAAATAAATCATAAACTTATACAACTGAAAAGATAGACAGACTTTCATCTGAATTAAAACTAATTGCTTAATAAGAATGAAATATAAAACAAGGAGCACACCTTAAGTATAAAATTAGAAGAATAATGTAACAACACAACCACAAAACAATAGTATACTGAAAAGACATGTTAACTTTGTTCTGGTGTGGTAAGGTATGGTATTAAATTATTTGCAAGGATCAACCAGTTCAACCAAAAATTCAATAATTTTCGAAGTCATTACAGCTCCGATAATCAAATCCACACCAAATAGGACTAAACCTATTCCTGACAAAATAAGTAGAATTTCAAAATCCTGTTGATTATCATTAAAATATTCAAAAATACTATCAAGAAGAAACACCATTTTCAGGTATAGATACAGATTTCTGTTTAAAATGG
This sequence comes from Noctua fimbriata, assembly GCA_905163415.1. Taxonomy (NCBI): domain Eukaryota; kingdom Metazoa; phylum Arthropoda; class Insecta; order Lepidoptera; family Noctuidae; genus Noctua; species Noctua fimbriata. Next base: position 10,737,502 of record LR990921.1, read on the forward strand.
AAAAGGATGTGTAAATTACAATTTTTTGTTGTTATCTCAATTTAATAACTGTGAAAGTATAGAAATAGAAATTCAGCTAAAATAGAAAGTAAAGGTAATATCAAAATGTAGTAGATGTGAAGAGCCCACAGCAGTATTTCCACAAAAAATATAAGTAGCACTGTTAGAAGGAACACCAAAACACTTTGAGGACACGTAGTCACGAATTCAGAGCACTGGTGCAGAAGATCGGTCTCTTCTGATATTCAGAAGAGTGATGCAGGAGATGCTGCCATGAACCGGGATGCTGGACTGGATACTTGTTGATGCCTTGTAGCTCTTGACCTCGGTGAACCCGATGGCTGCCACAGGTAGGTCCGGCCGGGTTAAGTGAAGCCGATTATTCAAGCAGCCAAGTCACAAAGCATGACCAGTCGAAGTCATCAAAGGTGAAAATATCAATTAAAAAGTTCAGAAAACACCACTTCGCTTTCAATTTTATGAGATTTCAACAGTTTTTCGTTCACTTCAGTTTCTGCGATTCGCTCGAGATGAGAGACCAAACAAAAGTGAGATATCGAACGCACGTATTGGTTACTAGTTATATTTATGTAAAGATAGTAATGATTTTGCATCGTTTCTATTAAGAGACTGACGAATCACGATCGGCCACGTCGACAGGGCGGCACTCGATTGAAACCGGTTCTTGACAGTGATTGGTCGTTTCCAAATGACGAGGCTACGGAACATTCTAGAAGCTACTTCCGGAACTTAACTACACAACTACCGGTTCGTCCCGGCTTCGCACCATATTTAAAAAAAAAAATTATATAGCCTATGTTACTCAGGGATAATGTAGCATTCTAATGGTAAAAGAATTTTTGATATCGGTCTAGTAGTTTTTGAGTTTATTTTTTACAAACATAAAAATATTTCCTCTTTATAATATTTGTGTAGATAGTGTACAAGCGTAGATAAATTGTGATAACAACACGGCGACGTGCGAAGATTGTAGTGTAACACCAAAGTGACGTCAGCCTGTTGAATGAAAGCAGGAAGGACGCCATAAATTCTCTTCCGAATAAGGTCACGTCCTACTAATTTTGTAAAAGACGTCATGAATGTTCCCACAACTTTAATATTCATCTCGTAAATAGATAAATCGGTAAGCAAATTATTATAAATCATGGTCATCATTCAGATTATTGAATATAAAATGTAAAAAGTTCTTTGATACAAAGCAAACATTAAATTTTTAAAGTCATCGATTATGCCCTGGAAATTAGTCATTTGCTTTTCTTAGCATTCATTCTAAATAAAAACACCAAAATCGAGATCGAAATGAAAGCCAAAAGTCTTGGTGTCCAACATTCACAAAAAAAGGTGACCCGTATGTGCCGTCAAGGGCGGCGCCCCAAACAAAGAAAAGTACGGGTCGAGGGGCAGTTCCCTATTTCGCCACCCTCCAAAATAACTTGGCATTCCAATTTTGGGATACAGAACCCAGTATATTGGCACACGTAGCAACTCGGAACCGGGACGACACTAATATTTTTCAGACCCTCTGTAGCAAGATGAAAATCACTCAAATTATAGCTGCTCGTAACTTTGTTTTATATCTGCTTCTAAAATGGAATTAGTTATTTGTAACTAAAAATTGATTTCTTCATTTAATATCTTTGGGATAATTTACTAAATAAATAGTTTACTAGTTTTTTCCTGGTGTGATTAAATAAATGTATGTTGTAAAATCTATTTTATTATAATGCATATTATTTTAATATTAAATAGTCCTTTATAACATATATTTTTTATGATTTAGTGAATCCATCCCTCTCTCATCCCCATTTCTACCATTAGCGTGCAGGGTAAGGAGTTAAAGGGACACTGTTGCGATCAATTAGATATTATTTAACGAATGCATAATGAATAGAGACAAAACTATGACTTAGTAGTAATTACAAGTTCATAAAGTAGATCTGCAGGTGGTATTATGACACACACAAATATAACACAGGCCTCTTCTGTCTAACAGGGAATGAGCAGCATTCCACGATTTAAGGTTTTTAGGTTCTAAAACTTGCCGATTTCTTCACGATATTCACTTTTTTCTCACTCACTTCTTACACAAATTCTTCACCGATTTGTGAGTAGTGGTTATGAAATAAATTACACGAAATAATGTATTGACAATTCGCAAGTCTTAGCCGTTTCCACCGGCCTGCTAAATAAATGTTAAAACACATTTATATAAATTAAACTATCAGGGCCTATGTTCGATTTTTAATTTCTAAAAATGCCAGACTTTATTCGCTTAAGTTCTTCTGTCATTTTTATGTGAAAAGGATGGTGAATGGTGCGATTTCACACACACACACAGTGACAGTCGCAAGTAGACCAAAGGGGAAGTAGGAAAATAACGCGTAGAAACTAAGCGGAGTACGAGATGAAAAGATATTGTAATATAATGCGTAATATTATCCACGTGTATCACAATAAAATTTAAGTAGGCCGTTGCCACAGCAACGCCCTCTGGGACGACGATACAGTAACATGGGATTGAAAAGGACCGAGCAGCACCCACCTTGAATTAACGTGACAAGACGGACCTTACGTATGATATAAATAAATATATAACATAACATAACGCCTGTAATCCCCCAAGGCTCAGTACACCTGCATTTCACCAGCCATGTCTAACTTCCATGTAATAGGGGGCGACCCCATTGCCATCAACCGGGCCCAAATTCAGACTTTATGGCTGTTATGGAGAATGGTAAGTTTGTTGAGAAACTCCTGATGGAAAACCCAATTAAACTTTGACCGACCAGGGAATCAAAACCAGGAGTTCATGTTCAGTAGTAGCACTTGCGACAACGATACCAACGAGGTAGTCAGCGCCAGATAAGTACTGTTAGGCATTTCGTGCACTTGAAACATTTAGTATGACCCAGACCATATTTAGTTTCCGTTGCGAATATAATCTATTAGATACTGCCGTAATCGTTTATTGGTTATTGTTCGTATAAACGTTCAATAACTTTAATGCAAAAAAGAACATTCCACATCTCCACATTTATGGCAAAATATCATTCCACACCTTAGATGCCAGAAATTTCCTTTGAAATCTGCTGTCCTTAAGACTGTCAGTAAATATTGTGCACATAGACTGGACACGCATTCTCGTCTAGATACTTACTAACCATCCAACTAAGCTTGTCGTACAAAAATCTCGGTTTCTTAAACATTACGACACAAACAGGGCAACTTTTACTTGAATAAGTGTTAGTTAAATGAGGGAGTGACTGTCTAAGGGGCTCCGACTGTTGCCCAATTCCCATGCACTTTAATTTTTGTAATTTATTTAATCCCTCTGTAAAACCCACAAACTTTAAAGAAAAATATCGTGAGAAAACTGTTTTAGAAACTAAATATTTGAAGGTAATGTGACATCATCAACACTCACTGGGCCCGTGTAGGGGAGTACAGCCCATTCCCTCTCCTTGAGGGTTTATGTGACATTGCAAATTAAAAAAACCCTTGAAATAGGTCTTTAGAGGTCAGTAAAATCCTAAAGATATTAATATTTACTTAGCTTGAAAAAAAGCTCCCACGTTACAGAGCTTTTTACCGAATGTCACGACTATTTTTTTTAAATTTCGAATTTGGTAGATTTTATCGATATGCAACACTGTGGTGTGAGCGTCGTCATTCGATCAATATCGCCTGGTTGTGTCTCGGTGCTCGGGAATATTTATTTCAACTCGGTCATCTAATCCTCAATTGTTTAGTGAGCTCAGTAAGTGACATCTTGAATTATTAATCATAGACATATAATAAGAATCCGGTCACTTTTTGTGCAGAAGGTTTCCATTGTTTGTAGAGTAGATATGGAAGATAGAGAGTAGCCATGGTACGCGTGCTGCAAAATTTTTCACATTTTTTCACATTTTACAGTCATGTTTTACATAATTTCAGGAAGATTTTTGCATATGATTTCGTCTTTAACAATGTTTTTTTTTTCATTATTCCAGAACGTATTGTGCTGCGTGTGAAGTTTTCTAATCGTAGTAATAATGCCGCCCGCTAAGTACATGTCGATTAAGCAGTTGACGGAAGAGTTCAACAAACGAGACTGGAGAGACAACGTTCGCTATGAAATCACCACCATGAATGATGATGACCAAACCCCTGTCTTGATAATGGCCATAGAGACGGAGGAAGAGGAAGACCTGCCACCGGAAAATGGCCAGAAGACCGTCAAAGGTGGCTAAGCTTGGCTGGCTCGCAACGGCAAGCGTTCAACGATTCCGTGGTTCATTATTTTTTATATTCTTTATCTTTATTCTGAGTCATGAAGAATGGGATAACAATAACATCTATAAAAGGACGTTTTTACTCTGTCCGCCATTTTGAGGGCACATCTTTTACTTTTCTTGTTGCATATCAAATCAGGGTCTATCCAAGTTACAAAATTAGGGTTGAAGTAGTTATTATAGATTATTTGTGATAAGTTAGTAATTAACAAAATTAATTATTATTAAAAAAAATAGTCTTTTGTACGCATTTTGCTTTTGGTTTCGACCAGAGAATTTAAGATGTAAATTTTTTGTAATCCTAACTTATTCTATGTTTACACTTTTGAATTTTATAAGAAATTTATTTTACAAGGATGTCTTTTGAAATGATTATGCACAACTTTTTTTACATCTTTACAGTAGTTTGTAGAATGGATATTAAAAAACAAAATTCATATAGTGTTTTATTTGATCTTGCTCTAATTTCAAACAAAACCCCTCATAAAATCCTCATGCAGAGCATGTTGGCACATTAAGGAATTTTTCGCCAGTGAAACAGAACACGACCAGAAGATCTGAACCGCTAAAGAGCTGTCAATATCATGATATTTACGAGTATATTGGACCTGGAGGACATTGAAGACCGTTTAGATGATCTTATCGCATTCACTTGCATTTTTCAACACTTTGTACACTGTTTACCTTCAATGTTTAAAGAAACTATGAAGAATAGAAGATAGGATTCCAGAAGCTTCTTTCGTGCATAACCAGGGAAACTTACTTTGTATGTGGCATTATGTGTTTTAGTATAAAAAGAGGTAAGATACAGCTACAATTGCCAATTTAAAATAATGACTGATGTTGAGCAATGAGGCAAGGATAATAGTATCAGTAGTAAGTTTTGAACTATTAATGTTACTTTAAATATGTTTCGGTGAATATCGATAAGTTATTTTATGCCTATACCTAACTCATTCATCATCTGCCTAGCCTTTTCCCAACTATATTGGGGTCGGCTTCCAGTCCAACCGGATGCAGCTGAATACCAGTATTTTACATGGAGCGACTGCCTATCTGACCTCCACAACCCAGTTAGTACTAGGTAATACGATACCCCTTGGTAAGACTGTTGCCTATACCTAACTAATATGACATATTTGTACGTGTTGTTTATATTCTTGTAGTAACTAGTTTATAGTCAAGTACGAGTCCTGTTATCCTTTTCACAATCTTAAATAACTATACCAATGGGTAATAATCCTACCCAACTTATTATTAATTTTAAAGTAGCCACAACGATACCAATTTTTTATTTCGTGACCATTTGAATAAAGAACTTGGTAATGAAAATAAAAATTATGTCGTGATGACTGACCTATTTTTTCTTTCGTATTGGCAATAACATTTAAAAAAAATACCAAGTACGACCATGACTATGCAACTGTGGCTTAGCAAACAAAGAGAAATAATTGAGAAAATTCAATACAGGACGTAATATTTCGTCACCTGCCTATATAAATTAGTACATGGCGGTAGAATTTTTGTAAGTTGGCACACAGCATCCTGATCCCAAATTGAACCACACTTTGTCTCTGGGTCAACCAAAGGTTGACTGGAGGAATATGGATATGGCATTGTCTGTTTTGTGTGATTAAAGAAATAAATAAACATTGGTCCAAAAATTACATTTTAAAAAAGGTTAATGAAAAATTGATTAAAATGAATTACCAACGACGCAATTTTTTTATTAAACCTGTCCTAAGCAAAGGCCTCCCCCCATTCCTTCCACTTCTCACGATGGTGTGCTTCTTTTATTTTTTTTCTTCTTCAACAACGCAATGAATTTTTTTTTAGGTCATATTTTGATGAAATTTCTCGTTAAGTTAAAAAAGAGAAAAAACCAGGGTTAGCGCAATTGGCCCTAAGAGATTGGCCATGGTTAAAAGGCCATGTATTCTATTTAAATGTCATTCGCATAGGGTTACTGTATCGTCAACTTTGTAAGAGGTTGGTCAATAGCCCACAAAAGTATCTTAATTTATCCCGAATTTCCAGAGGCATATCTTTTCACCATTACAAGTCATCTCTAGTGTACGGTAACAGATAGACTGACAAAAGATTGTTTCAAATTATGTTCTTTTGTTTTCATACAGTATTATTGGAGATTATATTAGTGGGTCAGTTCCAACTTTCCAGTTTGAGATATAAACAAAAACAAGTACCAAAACAAAATGTTATCAAAGCCTTTGATTTATGCGAGTTTAGTAGATTTTGAAAAGGGTTCCGCACTGGCTTTATCTTGTTTGGTTGGTAACATAGGTGGATGCTGTGCTAGGGCGAATCTGTAGCTCCGGATCGATACCGTCTTTTTTCGAGAGCAGCGGCCGGGCGACGACGTCCGGTTAAACTCTCCAAAACGACGGCCAAGTCGACTAACTTGTGCCCTTGGGGTTACGACAATGTGAGTAACTTTAACGTTCATTATTCAGAATCAAAGAAATTATCTATTAATTAGGTTTCCGGACTTACGACATACCTTCGTGATTTTCAGTTCAAGAGCAACATAATTATGATTAGAAAGTTTTTGTGTTCCCAATTTATTTATTGAAAATAATAATTGTAATTTTTATATCCGTAATTTTCTCGTGAAAAAAAAAACTCTATTCTAATTTGTGAGGTCAAGCGTGTACTTGACCCCTACACAAGATGGCGCCCGCCAATCGGCCGATTGATTCGGAACAAACATGAGCACTTGTTTCACCAATAAAAATATCAAACAAAATGAATATGTGAAGTGATTATTAAAAAACAAACATATTTTGTTTGAAAATATTTGTATTGAAACGTGATTTAACAAAAATAGGAAAAGAAGTAGACAGCCCCTTCTTCATTCGAGATGAACAATGAAACAATAGCTCGATTCCCCAGCGAAGACTTACCAGATTATGCTGAAATAATCCTGATAAACCTTATAAACATTATATCTTTATTTGTATTTTTTTTATTAACGTGGATAACGCATCAATTACAGGATGAACCGAACGAAGACGATGGTGAACGTTTTCGAGGCCGGGGGTAGAAAACGCAAATCTATGCAAAAAGAATTGGCGGAGGAGAGGACCATGCTACGCGTGGTGGTCGCCGGGTCGAGGCCCAGTGCTGGAAACGACGACCCCGAGTACATCGTGGCCATCTCCGATAACGCAAGGATGCCCGGTGTGCAGCGAGCTAAAACCAACGACGGCTAGGCTTCGGTACCTCTCAATGCCATTCGTTAGTTCATTTATTTGCTGTCTTCTGTCTCCCTATCTTCATCGTCTTTTTCGACACTTCTTTTTTTAATTAGTGCCATTGAATGAAGAACAGGCATTCTTACATTTCTAGTGGCACGTTCTGTACGTTTCTTAAGTTTTCGAATTTAGGATGTAAGTAGTATGTGAATGGAATTACATTCTAGATGTGATTAGGAATAAAAATATTAAAAAAAATCTGTATTTTATTTCATGATTATTCACTTCTCAATCCCAACACACACACACACACACACTGCACAATTTGAGTGTCAGGTAGATGCACACTGACAAAGTGCAAAACGTGAGAACGTTTTACACTACTTGAGTATCTATCTACCTTCCTACCTACCTACATCTATCTGCCTACCGGCATTGTTCTAGTTTCTTTTAACATTGTAGGCAGTCCAAGCTCTTTTCAATGTTTACATGAAACTAAAAAGAATGGAAGGTTGGACAGCCGTTTATCCGCTGTTAAATCACTGTCTAAATGTAATACTTCAGTCCATTCACAGTAATTTTGCCTTTGGCTGGACTGTAAGTAGTTTATTTTTGACTATGAAAAGTGCCTGTCACGGGTCTATCTGAGTTAATTGGTTTTAGTTTAAATATTCCTGGCACAAGTAACAAATCTTACTGACACTCACTAAAGACTGGAAATATGTTTTTGTATTCAAATATTGTATGAAAATGAAGCGAGATTTTCATACAGCAAACAAGTCCCATTTAAATATGATCTAACTAAACCTAGAGCTTCTAAACTAAACTAAAACAAGCCCTACTAATATGATCCATATCACAACATCTCAATCTTGCTAGAAGCTTATTAATAAATGGCTCAGCACTTGTCTGATAACGATATTGATCTATGAAAGGAATATATTTATAGAAATTTGTGTAGGAGTAGCAGTGTCCGCAGTCGACAGAGTCCTTTGTCTTACCGGGGTGTCTAGGTTCATTATGTACCTACATATTAGTTAATCATTACTCTTCCACCTTTCAGCACGTTGAAGTTGGGAGTATTTTCCCATGACCTACTCTGTGGAACAAGGAAATAATTTGCACTTGCGCACTAATAGTTAGTGCATAGCCATCAATCAATAAATTATAGTCTAACGTCTTAAATCGGGCGGAGCTGTGCTCTGGGTTCAGAAGGAAATCGTGACATTAGTAAAAGTAGTGTATCAAGAAGCAACCTGTTGATTGTGTTTTAAGCTTAAGCCGGCGCCACGTAAGTACAGCTTTTTATCGTCACTTAACCGGCCGATGACATCCATTGATACTTATACAACAATGTTAGCCGATACAATCTTCATTGAGCTAGAATTGGGGCCCAAGTACCTGCTTCAGCGTTCAGTCAGTGGTTAGGTTGACACTTTGGCCCAATATTGATACATACTCGTATGGTATCCATCTGTCAATGTTATGGAAAACACCAAGATATCTTTGTTTACATGATAAGATGTAGGGCCTGAACAAAGACGGCCTTTGTATGATGTAGGTACTTTGGATTTAGAGGAGGATAATAGATACGAATTACATAGAAATTACTAGTTTATTTTATACCACTTCTGTGATACTAGTTACTGCGGATCAATAATTGAACCATCGTTGGAAGTTAATATTATTTCACAGATGTTTTGAATTTTTTAGTTTTAAATACCTACCTAATTAGGAAGAATTTTTATGTATAGGAAGTTTTTTGTGTTCATTAGAATAGGGTTTGAGAAGCAAGACTTTTACAACTAAGTTTCGAATATAGTTCAAAATCCACATACATAAATTCATCCCTTTATTTAGATTTGAACAATATTTTGTATATTATAGGTAGTTTAATGTATAATGTGTACTGGAGTTATTACACTGTAGGTAAATATCTCTACATAATATCTCTTGTATTAATTCTTATTGATACATATGATGAACATTGTTGTAGGGATCACCATCATCATCATCATCATTTCAGCCGAAAGGCGTCCACTGCTGGACATAGGCCTCCCCAAGTGTCGACACATTGACCGGTCCCGTGCGACTCAGATTCAGCTGATACATTTTTACATTATTGTAGGGATAATCTAAAGTATTTCTTGTTGTTTGACTTACATTAAGTTTAAACAGCTTGTTCTAGCCCGATAACCAGTCTTACCAATGGGTATTGTATTACCTAGTACTAACTGAGTTGTGGAGTACACATAGGCAGTCGTTCCATGTAGAATACTGGTATTCAGCTGTAAGACTGAACTGGGTAAGACTGGAAGCCGACCCCAACATATGTAGTTGGGAAAAGACTAGGCAGATGATGGTGAGTGTGTTACAAGGAGTGTCAAGTGGTCTGAACGACATGTTGAGAACTAATTCTCAAATTAGCTGTGAAAAATTGAAAATCATTCTTTTCAAGCAAGCTAGATCTATATTTTCTTTTGTCCCTAGAGTTAATGACTTAATCACATCTTGGTAAGAATTGTTTTAAAGTGTTTTGATTTCTTAATTGGATAATCAATCAATTTGCAATTTTCCTAAACCAAGTTATTTCATGCAGAGAGTATATATTTATTGTTAATAGCTATCTGTTTCCCATTTCAGAGCAAAGACCTGCCTGAAGGAGAGACCACCCAGGTCCAGCCTGTCATATCCAGTGCTCTGGCCAATCTTTAAGGTAACTTGTAGATCTATTTGATATGATTTTTCTACTAACACGAGACAAAATAAATATGTAAAATAAAAAATAAAAACAAGTCTGTATGTGTGTGTGTGTCTCGAGACTAAAGAATAACAGCAGCATGGGCAGATCTTCTAGGTTAAGCATTAGCAATGATGGCTGAGGTCGAACCGAGACCCCGGCCGCTGTTAAGGAAAGTACTTTCAAGCCGGGTAGTCAGAAGCCTGAAAGTCTGTTATTTCATGCAGAGAGTATATATTTATTGTTAATAGCTATCTGTTTCCCATTTCAGAGCAAAGACCTGCCTGAAGGAGAGACCACCCAGGTCCAGCCTGTCATATCCAGTGCTCTGGCCAATCTTTAAGGTAACTTGTAGATCTATTTGATATGATTTTTCTACTAACACGAGACAAAATAAATATGTAAAATAAAAAATAAAAACAAGTCTGTATGTTTGTGTGTCTCGAGACTAAAGAATAACAGCAGCATGGGCAGATCTTCTAGGTTAAGCATTAGCAATGATGGCTGAGGTCGAACCGAGACCCCGGCCGCTGTTAAGGAAAGTACTTTCAAGCCGGGTGGTAGTCAGAAGCCTGAAAGTCTGACAACCAGTCTTACTAAGTGGTACCGTGTTACCAAGACACTGGTTTGTGGAGGTCAGATAGATCATACTCCTGGTAACTTAGGACATTTGTTTTTTATTGCGAAAACCGTCATCTATCCCGCAATGAAGGAACTTTTCATTGCAGTGTTTACCACTGAAATTATTGTTAATTTTGTTAGTTTTATTTAATTAGTCCAGTTTAACAAAAAAAAAATATGATTTAACAACCAAGTACAAATTATTTTTAAAATATTTTATTAAACTTTTGTAGTATAGTGATCTTTTATGATGATAGAATCTTTAGTGATAACAAACGGTAGCAAGACTGAGTCTAAACGTCACAAGAAATTTCCAACCAGTACATATCCATGCTCGTTTCTTCGTGTATTTTTTGGTGTTTTTGTGTTATTATAGTACGTGGAATTGAGCTTTCGTTCCTCCGTATATTTCAGAAATACCGAAATTCCAGCATAGATTATACTGTTTGGTTGTGACAACTTACATTAACTACTTGTAATGCAAGTAAAGAAACTGACCCCATTTTTCTTCGGGCTCGAGAATATTATATTAAAACAGAAAGGAGATGTCTGATGAGATGACGAGTAATAGGTAGAGAAGAATGGAAGAAGAAGACATCCTACGCCAACCCCTATGAAGTTGGAATAAGGGCAGGAGAAAGATGAAATGGTGCGAAACGAGAGAGGCAAACCGGTGTAGTAATTAATGTTCAATAAATTCATTCAATAATATCATTTTTATTATTCATGCCCATTACCCAATCTACATTTATATAAAACTTATACTGTCACTTACTGCACATCTTCCGTGATTATTAATTATTTTGAGGTCCCGATATTTCGACGCTCTGTTGCAGGCGTCATGATCGTGCGACTGGAGAATGCGGGTGGATGGAAAATAAATTGCTAGGTGCAGACAAATCGGTCTACCCTCTTTCTTTGATCTCTTTTTGCTTGCAACAGCGTCTAAATATAGAGAGTTGAAAATAATTAATAATCACGGAAGATAACCGTAAGTGACACTCTCATTTTAAGTTTTTAAACTACCATGGTCACTAAGAACAACATACATACACAACACACCACAAAACAACACATCACACACACACTCACACATCGGGAAGTCAAAACAATCAGTAAAAATGGTAAACATCCCGCTTCTAGTGTTAATGATTTAGTCTAATTTTGGTTTTAAACCGTGAAAGCTTTAATCAACACATCTATATTTCGTTTATTAGATACCAGCACTGTGTTTACATCGAAGTTTAAAACTTGTGTGTCTAAAACATCCATAAAAATATGACTACGTCAAAACACAGTAAACGAAATACGTAGGTAAGCTATAAATATCGATACGACACACGCACCTACCTATAATTACACTGGTCTACAAAATTTTGTAACATGAAAGTTGATTACTAATTTGGAATAACCTACCTACCCTCATTAAAACACTATATTTATTTTGATTTGATTACGTCTAGTTTTTGTGTTACAGCTACTATCAGTAAAATTGAATATTTTTCACTTTGACTTACATTTTATAATTTGTAGTATTTTTTATTCAAAGACCGTGGTTGCATTTTTAGTGATTCATAAATAGTGTCAAGAAAGTGTAAAAATGATCTTTACAAGTTTTGTTACATTTGTGGAGGCATTACTATTGAAATCCAGCGAAGAAATTTGACACTAGTAGTTAGGTCAGAGGTCTAAAAAGTTATCAGAGAACATTTTCGAAAAATAGTGTTACAGCTAAATTAGACCGATTTTAGACTTTTCAAAGAAACTAAAATTTCCAATTATCTTATTTATTAAAAGACATTTCGAAAAGTTCTCTGTCAACTTTTTAGACTAATGTATCCTGCTTATGCGTATTAAGTTTCATTAAAATCGGTTCCGTCATATCGAAAAAAAAGGACTAGAAAGTTTGTGTGAAATGCCGTAAGTCGTAATGGTTCTTAACATAACTTTGATGAAATTGGAAAAACAAAATTGAATTTGACTTAGAATCGAAGACAGTTTTAGATGGAACATAATTCTAGCCCCTAGGCCAGCCGTTCCATACTCTTTATTGTCCTTAGTAAAAGTACCTTAGTTTATTATTTTTTTAATTTCTTTTTTAATTCTCTTAAAGAAAAAAGAGAAAAAAATAAGTAATTTTTTTACCCTTTTTTGTTTCGCTTAATACTTAATATTATAATTATTTTTTAAATCAGTATTTTTTGTCTATATAAAGTAACAAGAAAACAATACAAATATTTTTAAACAAACTGAATATCTAAAAATTTTAATGTAATAAATTAAGTGAACAACAATTTGAATTTTTGATACATTTTACCCGCATTTTTGCGCTTTGTATTATTTAAAAAGTGAGATTATCTAATTATTTTCTCTAAAATCGGCTTGTTATAATATTGTCAATCGAAAACGAGGAAAACTGACCTACCGTAATACAGTTTATAAGTACTGTTATGTAGTACGGGGGTCAGCGTGATTCGGTTTCGTAACAACCAGTATTTATTTTTATGTACTGAGTTACTAATTGGGCATAGATAATCTTTTAGCTTCATAGAAAATAAGTACTAGGTGTGAATTTTTTTTTAGGTTGTTATTCTTTTGGTAAAATAAAGATTATGATTAATTTATTACCACTCCCTCGTTGGTCTAGTAGTCGCAATCGCGACTGCTGAGCATGAGGTCCTTCCTGAGTTCGATTCCCGGGTCGGGCAAATTGTCATTTGGTTTTTCCATCAGGAATTTCTCAGTAGCAGCCACATAGTCTGTATTTGTGCCCGGTTGATGGCAATAGGCTCGCCCCCTAAATCATAGGACTTAAACATGACGCGAAATGTGGGTGTACTATTAGGTACACCTTTGCCTAACCCTTCGGGGATTATAGGCGTGATGTTATGTTATGTAATTTATTATTTAACAAATGACAACACTTCACTTTTTTTAGGTTTGGACATTTTTTGTTTCTCAATTAAAAGAATTTCCTTTTAGCCATCGACTTGTGAAATTAACGTAAATTAATTTTTCTTATGATTTTTGACCATTTTGTTGTGGTATCCCACACAAACTGTTATGTATTGATTTTACATTGAAGGTAACTAAAAGTTATTAAGAGCGAGCCAACTCTCTACAACTACTCAAACACAACAGCGCGGCCTTCTAAAAACTATGTATGGATTATTTATCGTACACAACAACTAACATTTAATACTTTCTGTAATAAATTTTTAATTGCTTGTTTAGTTTGTCGCATCCAGTCACGTAATTTATTTCATTTTTATGTTATTTATTTCATCACTACTGTTCGCGAAACGGTGAAGGAAACTGGGATGTCCTAGAACCATCATATACAGTCATGTTACGCCTACAAACCCACACAGATAGCAGTGTCATTGCCTGAAAAAAACGATTTAGTCCGTCAGTTAGATGATAATATAAAAAAAAATATTGAACACGAATTTTTTCTTTTGTCATGTAAAAAATCACCACGATACAGCGCGTTGAAATCTCGCAGGACGTCACAATCTATTACTTTTTACTAGCCAGTGACGTCACAAGCCCCCTCTCTTGATCGCTGTATGGTCGTCATTTTTTGATTATGTGACAAAAGAAAAATACGTGTTTTGGTGATCTAACTGACATCATTTTATTTTACGATGTTGTCATATAGCCTATTACGATCCATCGCCTCTTTCAGAAAGGAGGCTGAGTTCCAGCGTTTTAGGCTGGCATTATGCTTCTAAATCTGTATCATTTTAACACTCCATTCCTTTTAAATTTCAGAAATGAGCAAACGTGAAGAATCTGGCGGCAAAATGCGGACCAAGGAACATTCCACGAAGCACGAGAACATGAAGGACCCACGGTTAGCCTTCGACTACAGCAAACACATCGTGACCACGCGCCTGTACTGCGTGTGTCGGGATTGCCAGAAGTACTGCAACTATAGGAAACCTGTCCAATGCATAGACCCATTCCTGATGGATATGAGGCACACCTACTGGATCTACCATGGCCTAGTGACGGCCAGCAGAACTGAACGAGCTATCTGCTTAACAACTCCTGAGAAAACCAAAGACAAGCCGGAAGGAAACGAAGAAATGATTCATCATCATCATTTCAGCCCAATGACGTCCACTGCTGGACTTATGCCTCCCCCAAGTGTCACCACATTGACCCGTCCCAGGCGTCTCGTATCCAGAGGATCCCCGCAACCTTCACCAGGTCATCGATCCACCTAATGGGCGGGCTTCCAACACACAGTCTTCCGGTTCGCGGTCGCCACTCCAGAACTTTCGGCCCCATCGGCCATCCGTTCTGCGAGCAATGTGCCCTGCCCACTGCTACTTAAGTTTGGCAATTCTTCGGGCTACGTCGGTAACCTTGGTTCTCTTGCGGATGTCTTCATTTCTGATTCGATCACGCAAGGAAACTCCGAGCATAGCCCTCTCCATTGCCCTTTGGGTGACTTTAAGTCTTCTGATGAGGCCCATTGTGAGCGACCACGTTTCGGTCCCGTATGTAATCACTGGCATTACACACGGGTCATAGGCTTACGTCTAAAGACGAAGAAAACGCTACAATAATCTAGATTTAATAAATGTTTCATGTGAAGGTACGACCAAACTGTCTGGCATCCAAATATGTGTTTAATTGAATTGCATTTATGGTAGTTGCAATGACAGGCCGCACCCATTCCGGCAGGTTACGATGGACTGGACACACGGCAGTTTAGCCGTACCTTAATCTGAAGGTGACCATCACCGCAGCGACAAAGCAGGCAGCAATGACCGACCGCTGCTAAACGTCTGGCTTCTACGTAACGCCATGAAACCAGCCACAGGCTGCAACGTCATCCTACGGAAGCGGTTTCATGGATTTGTTATTGTTCTTTTATAAATGTTAGTTGGGTATACTTGCCAAAAAAATCTTTACAACTATGCACTTTTGTAAGAAGCCTACGGGTGATATTCTACACACAAAGTCGTCTTTTTACCTGTTTAATCAATGGCCACTTACTAAGACTGAAAAGTCGATTTTATGCCGACTTCGAAAAGGAGGTATTTTGCCCTCGTTTTTCTTTATGTATACTGTCTAAAGTTACCACATATCTCCGCCTACATAGGTTAACATGTTTATTTTAAGAAGGAGGTACCGACTTTTGGTCCCCCTTTAAGTTTTATATAGAGAATTGAGTTCCTCAATTTATTATTGTCAAAATCTATTGCAGCTACTCAGAACGAGCTAATATTAGTCAACTGAACATTATATGTATATCTTGAATGAATAAGATTCACTTCACAAAGATTCCTCATAAAATAAATGCTTTTAGAGCCGACTTAATTAAGATTATGGGTGACTCTTTTGAAAATCTTGAGAAATTTGAAATTAATTTTCATCAGCTCTAAATGAAATACAACATAAACATAAATATGTAAGATGATTGCTGCCAGTCTGTAAGATCTCTGCAATTGAATAAGCGAATAACTAAGCGTACTTTTAAAAATGTTTACTTTTATTTGAATAAACGTATTGCATTTTTTTTTGTACTGTATGCCACAAGGCATTGTTACTAGTCATCCACAATTACCTCTCACTAATTGCTTATTGTATTATTGTATTATTATTGTTATACATTTATTGACTTTTGTCAACAGTAAGTTTTATTAGTACATAATACTATGTAAGTCCTAAAGTATATATTTATAACACACGGCTGCGTCGCCAGTTGCTTCCTGGCTTGACCTTGGCTGCCACGAGTCTAGATTTAAATCCCATAATCAAATCTATGAAATCTAATACCTAAATAAAAGAGATAGTTTTCAGAGGCAGTTCTTGGTAAGCCCTTATCCTGTTTGTGGAATTATTTCAGAGGGTTTTGCCAGAACATTATTTAGGTCTCAAACTGACCTTCCATAGCAGGATATGTAAGGTCAGTTTTAGAATTACAGTTAGTTGATGTCCTTAGGAAAATTTTGAATATGAATGTGGATGGCTATATGTGGTGGTAGAGGTTGTCCAATTAAACGTTGGATGGATTTTATGAATTATGATATCGCTACTAAGGAGGTGACTGCTGAGATGAAGAGCGATAGAGAAGTATGGAAAAATAAGACATGCTACGCCGACCCCAATTACATTGGTAATATAATATAATATAAGGGCTGGATAATGATGATGATGAATTAGTTCCAATAAAGATTAGGAATTAGGATGTAACCTCTTTTCAAAGAAACAAAGAACACATATTTATTTTAAAAATAACTTAAATCTAAACAAAAAAATAAATAATATAGTGTGTCTCACGGCTCTGCCAAATAGGCCTAGTCCAGTAAACTGGCGAGCAGCTAACCAACTCTGGTTTTCAGCTGAACCTGAGATGGAATGATGATGTGACGGAAGTAAAACAGTTTTGTACTTATGTGTATGAATAGGAACTTTAATAGAATAAATTTGTGTCCAATAATGACAAATAAAACTTCAAATGAATATAAAGGGCTGATTCCTCACTTAGGGATATTCTACTTAACGCTTTTAAATTTTTGGTGCGTGGAATAAATCTTAAGTCTAAGGTATCCGATGTTGGATATCTTAATCAGGAATATTTTCTATGTTTTTGCCAGTTTTAATATATAAACATGATTACATGACAGACTTCAGATTTATTCCACGCACCAACGTGGAATAAATCTGAAGTCTGTAAAATAAACACCTGATACTATTAAGTACCTTTCTCAATATTTTGAAAATATTTAAAACCCATTCTAATGGAAATGAATTTTCCGAATTCAAGACAAGAAAACAAACAATAAGAGCTATTCTTTCTTGTAAGCAAAATTGCAAAATATAAAGAGAAGTATTTGTATATTATTTATTCATAAGTTTTGCAAAAGAACCACCCAATGGTTTATTTGTTTTAAGATGCTGATGTTATGTTCCTGCAAGAGGTTTTATGTATAAATGTCTAGTCACAGTTAAATATTTTTGTGTGTTTTTGAAACGTTATTGTAACTTTTTAATCGTTGATGTTTTTATCTTATTGGTAGGTTAACTTTACTGGTATTTGATGTCCTTTTATGTGGTGATAAATGTTATATACGTATGCACATATTTATTTGTTTTGTTTAGCCTTTACCATTTCCTAATATACAGGGTGAATTTTCTAAGTGGGTGTGGATGGCCAAATCCGAAACTATGAGGAATAGCGAAAAATGCTCAAAGGAGTCTCGAGCCCGATTTTGATAAAACTAAAACTTCATCATAAGATTTTTGATAATTCAATATTCCTAGCCAGGAATCGATACCATTGATTTAAAAATAAAAAACACACACACTGTATTATTACACTATTCGATAGTGTCGCTAATAAGGATCAAATTCTGCAAATGCAGTCCTTGGCCATGCAATGTGACAGAAATAAAACAGGTTTAATAAAACAGTACTTTCTAAAACCAACACGAAGGTTCAAATACTTGTGAGTAGTTAAATATTATAATATAACATCACGCCTGTAATCCTCGAAGGGTTAGGTAGCTGTACGATATATGACGATGTTGGAACCAGAGTGATCTAGGGCACAACAGTATGTAGATGCACCTCAGTACTTAGATCAGTGTGACATGGTCTTCACTTTAGAGACCGCACCAATTCTATAGTGACATGTTGTGATCCCTCAAGGAAGAAAGCCTTGAAGAGCACTTAGATAAGTGTAGCATGGAAGAATTATGATTTTTCTATGCCATTGTGTCATAACCTCAGTATTGGTAAAAATGACACTTGGATCACACTGGTTCCAACATCGTCATATAGACTTTTACCAGCCTTGTTTTAGTCCCATGTAATGGGGGTCGATTGGCCAAGCCTATCTAGTGTCATCGACGGGGCACAAATCCAGGCTCCGTAGCTGGTACCAAGAAATTCCTGATAGAAGTACCCAATAACACTTTAACCGATCTTGGTGTCGAATTCAAGAGCTCATGCTCGGTAGTAGTGCTTGCAACCACAGGACCAACGATACGCTCCATTAATTAATATACAGTGTGTTTGGCTACCGGTTACCGATACTTTAAGGGCATATAATGTACTCATTTCTATCGACAATACACGTTTATAACTCTTTAACCCACTCCAAGCGAATGGCAGCCATTATGTTTTTTTAATTGGTATGTTCAATGAAATGCTAATATCTTTTAATCTAAGAGACCTAGAGACGTGCCAATTCTATTATTGCAAAGATAAACGCCCAGGCTATCAAATTATTATTTTTTTTTCTGAAAGATAAGCAAAAAGAGCCTAAAAAAATAAGAAATAATTTTTTTACATTAAAATAACTTATTATTTTTACTTTTTCTACTCTAGTGCAAAATTAGACCCTGAATGTACGTATGTTTTTATGTTAAATGAGTAGTTTTTGAGTCAACCTACAAAATGAAATCAAAATATTGACTCAACACCAATTGTTTTAAGAGCGCCTTTTGAACATAGCCTTGTCCCAGCGCATAGACTCAAAGTACATTTGTTTATTTCAGCTACTACAGTGAAATCACTTATCACATATCAGTTAGACCTAACATATCAAGATCATGTAGCTAATGATTAAGGTTGCTTATAAAATATATATTTCTAAAGTTTATTACTAAATCTCCATGCAATGGGTGGAGCATGGACGTCAGTGCCATGGTCGGCTCAGGAAGAGGTGGCGACACGACAAGGACGTGTACTGGGATGGGTGATTCTAATTGGCATTAGCCCCGCAGTAGATCATGGCTAACAAAGAAAAATACCTCTCTTGGACTGAAGTAAGAGGCAGAGAACTTTGGAAATAATACTTTCATCTGTCTAGCCTTTTCCCAACTATGTAACGGTTTCCAGTCTAACCGGATGCAGCTGAATACTAGTATTTTACATGGAGCGACTGACTATCTGACCTCCACAACCCAGACCCAGTTAGTACTAGGTATTACGATACCCATTGGTTCTTACCAATGGTATCGTCAGCCTTTTTTGGGCCACTGACTACCTGTAACGACTATCAAACATCTACAAATGGCATCCTGGACCAAGGGGCACGGAGGAAACTGTGTATGTTATGGGTGGTCACCCATCAACAGACCAACCTAGGCAAGCACAGATTAATTTAAAGATCGATACGAGCTGCTGTTATTATTTAGCCACAAACTCTTCATTGGAAAGATTACCTAACATAAATCAATTAAAATTCAAGAAGGTTGACACTCCTTGGGTACTTATTTGTCAGGTAATTAATGGTAATGTGAAAATTTTACTCAGTTCATTTGTGATAAAAAGCCTGTGATCATAAAAAAATGGATTAAAAGTTTCGGCTATCATCTTGCCTGCCTATGATTCAGAGCAACTCGTTTTCTTGTTCCAAACAAAGACATTTTAAAAGCTTGGCCGCATAGTGCCTCTCTGAAATCCATTAAAATAACAAGGAAGGCCTAAATCATTATCGTAATATTTGAGCTTTGCCTGGATAACATTTACCTAACTACAAATAACATTATAAATATTTTTTATCAGACCTTCCTTTCATATTAATTATAACGATGACAGTCCTACACTGAAATATACTTATCGAGTTGGTTTTCCCCTGAATGGTACCAAATTAAACATACGTATGGCTTCTTTGTTCTTTAATAATATTTCAGCCCCACCCTTCAAACATGACCCCACCCTTCAGTCATATCTACGTATACAAGTACTCGGTAAGCGGAAATACGCCCTATAAATACAGAGCGTTTCCCCTCTGGGTTACCAGCTTCCTCTAACAAAATCAGTTTCGTTCAGGAACTTCATACCAGTTTAAATAGGATACGTATGATATTTCACCCCCTGCTTGAGCCAGTAGGGTAAAAATAAAACAGTAATAGCATAAAAAATAATATCAAGATATTATTTGCTACGATTCACTTTATTTTCGTTGCAATGGCCTGGCGTGGGGTATGCCCTGCGTACCTTGAAATCATACATAACCCTTGCAGTGGCAAGTTTGGATGGAGTCGATTCTTATATATTTAATGAATATGTTGAGCAGACCTCTCCTTTGTTAAATAAGGCTAATACTGTCGTATAGACGTGTACTAAACTTATGTTCTTCGCCGCGCTCCCTACCATAGAGACAGGGACCACTTTGAGCGGAATCTACGTACACCCTTTAAATCAACACGCAATGGTGCTTTGGTAGTAGGAATATGTACTCGTGTCTTGGCAGAAAACCAGGACTTTTAGTGAACGCGAAGTATGGTGTACAAAGGGAAAAGTTATAGTACCTACCATGACTTTAGGAAAAAGTTTTAGCTGAATCCCGTAGGTAAGGATTTGAGAAATGTAAACTTCTTAATTATGTTATGTGAGTGCGTGTAATTATGTGAACTTGAATGCGTTTTGTACGTAGATTACCTAATGACTCCGTTTTAAGACAATTTAATCTGTTTTAATCGAATCGTTTATTTTAAACACCCGTTCATGACACATTTTGTAACTGAAGGTCATGAAAAATATTCCAATCAGTAAAAAAATAATATTAGGATTTAAAAAATGTAGAATTTTTTTTAAACTAACAATTTTTTGCTTCATTTTATCACTTTTGATATTTCACCATAGATTGATAGTTTCCGAGCGAATAATTTATAGCCTATGGCTCAATTAAAAAGTTATAGCAAGGGTCGGTTCACACGGTGAACACAAGTTCGTGTGACTTTCTGCGATTCACAGAGGTGGGCGATTTTCGATACGACGATTTCGATTTTTTTTCGGGATTTTACTACAAGTTACTTGTAAAATAGTACTATTTCCAATTAAGGCTTATTAAGCAGCGAATTAAGGTACGTAACATTATTTTATTGCTGATGTTTACTCATAATCATTTTAAGTGTAGACTTTAGACTGATATACTATCTTATGATAGTGAATAGGAAGTCATAGCTAGGAAATCATCTTTCATTTTAAGAAGTATTTGCGACTAATATTCTCTAAAGCTTGTATCATATCTGCGAATAAATCTGCATAGCAACAAGGTTTCCATTGTGGACGCGGGAAAATTGCACTTGCGCAATGGGGTCTTGCTTAAATCAATAAGTTTCATTCTATCAGGCACTCGGCCCTGACGGAGCTTTCCGTGTCCAGTCATCCAATCGGTCATAAAAATTTCAATAAATTGAGATTTATTACTTAAATAACTAGTTCGTGGGTTTTATCGGTCAGGTAAGTCCCGTATAACATATAAACAAACGGGCCACTCGATCTAAAGATTCTATGAACATCACTAGCGCTATCAGTGATTATCGATCGGTCCCACTTCTCAAAAAAGTGGTTGTAAACTCAGTGATTTATCTTAATTATTACATTACTTGTGATGCCTGTGGTTTAATTAAATAATCTTGTCGCAATTTTCATATTTTTAGTCATTTTTTTAATCTTTTAAGGCGGCGCGCGGTCTGCTATCGATTGATTTGATACTACTGCGTAGTAAGATGTCGTATCCGTTTAGGCCCGATAAAAGGAAGGCTGAAGGCAAGTGATAGATCATAAGTGTCACCGAATATAGAGACGTTTAACATTATTATGCTGTAATAAGCGCCCACCATTAGTATAAGCTATATTAGTGTTCTAACATATTTATTTTTTAAATTATTTTTGGTTTGTACTTAAGTGTGTTTTTTGTAAGACATTTTTGTAGAATGCGAGTTCGTTATGAAACATGTACATTTTCAGAATTTTCTCCATTTACAGTATTATGTAGTGTTCATGTTCGAACCGTGAAACAGTCAGACACTCATCTCACTAATAAAAGTTTAATAAATGCTCAGAGTTAAATCTGGGTCGACTTTGTTAAGCTAACATTCAACTTGTTTCAATTTCAGAGATGAGTTCCAACAACGCATCAAACGACCAGCGCAACTCTCAGCAGTGGAGAAATGAGCTCGCGATGGAAACACCGGAGCAGATGCCGCTGAACCCACAGGCGTTCTTCAAGGAGTTCCAGCAGAAATACATGCAGGCGCAGCAAGGCCAGTCGGGTTCGCACGCCCAGCAGGGCGGGCCGATAATAGCAGGTTACCACGGCCAGAACGGCCGGCACATCCAGTCTGGCCAGCACGGTCAGCCAGGCCAGGGCCTGATGGGGCCACACGGGCAGCCAGGCCTGCGAGGCCAACCAGGTCAATCAGGCCAACCAGGCCAATCAGGCCAACCAGGCCAACCAGGCCAAGCAGGCCAACCGAGCCAGCCGAGCCAGCCGGGTCAGCCGGGCCATCAGGTGCTGGCGGGCGCTACCGTTTGCTGCGACCAAGCAAATTGTGGTCAGACCAAAATTGAACAAATATATCCCGAACAATATATGCACGAGCCAGGTAATAATGCATCCTTATTTAAACAAATCGTTATGTGTGGTCTTAATTGATCAGTGGATTACAAATGTTTGTGTAGATTACATATATGTTTCAGCAGCACCGTTCACGCTGGTGCCACCGTCGGACGGCCCACAGGCAGGAGGGAAAGATGCCTCGGCTAGTGACTTCGGTATGCACTGCCCCTGCGGCCTCAACAGGGGCCAACTGGTGACCATCTGCTGCACTGGCCGCGATTGCGATGAGTCTACAAAGATCGACGACATTCAGATGGGCCCCCCGGAGGAAAAACGGGCCAAGACTAGCTACGACCAATACAAATATTAAAATTTGCATTGTGTAAATGGGCCGCACACCTACGCCCGCCACAGCTTTACTCTTGTTTGGAAGGTATAACAACTATGTTTCTCTGTGCCAAAGCGCATCAAATTCTGTCCGAGGGTTTTAGGTTTAACTTATTGAGCATTATTGAAACAACAACCGTAAAGATCTGAGTAGGTACTGGTTGTCTGTTTATGCGGCGTCTTGTGACGAATTCTCCTACAATGTTTTGCATGGTCGGCCTCCCTTTGTCGTGTCACTGGCCCATAACTTTTATTATGACTCACGTTATTATAGTCAATAATAATATTAAATAACGGTACCTAGTGAGTAAAAATGTTTTAAATAGTGTAGTTACACCGTACACAATTTTTATGCAATGACCTCGGCATATTTTTTAATGCGTCTTAATTCAAAATGCTTCTTTTTGTTAGGCGTTTCGTGTTATTGTTAATATAAAGCTGGCGCAGCTGGCTGTATTTTACCCACAGTCACAAACTTAGAATTGTGTTTGTAATAGTGATGAGGTGTGTAATTTTAAATCACTTTCTCTTGGTGTTGTCAACGTGTAAACCCCACCCCTGTCTAAAATTCACAAAACCTAATGTTATTTTTCAAAATCAAGTTCTTGTTAATGGATTGGCTATATTGCACACTGTTTTTCTACACTTTAAAATTTAAAATTGTTACTAAAAAACTAGCTACGGTTTGAAAAGAAAACTTGAAATTTAGATGAAACCTTTTATTGAGGATTTCACAATCTTTAGAGGTCGGCGCAAATTTTTATAAAAAAATATGTATCAAATTCAGGGTTCACTTGTTAGAAACAATTGAAAATGCTTTCAAGCAGGTTTTATTTTTCAATGTCCTATTATATTATTACTCTGACTTTAAACGTAGTTTGGTCGTCGTATCCATTCCTTTGATGTAACTGGATGTTAAACTTATAAAACGGTGTTTAACTGGATGTTGTGTCGTGTCGATGTTTTCTGGCCGTATATGAAGAGCCATACTAGTGTAAGATGATTGTATTCATTTGGATTGTTGTGAAACTTGATGAAGTGGTAGATAATAATCATAAAACCTTAAGATAGGTAAAATATGACACAATCAGGATGTTATCAGTCCACCACTAGCCAGTAATGGAGCACAAATGGCTTTATATCATTTTAATCTTTTTCACAATTTAGGTACATTTAAAACGAAACTTGTAAGCTATTTTGAATTGTATTTTCAAGTGTTTAGTTTATATTATTATTCGTTTATCGTCATATCAAAAATGAACAAATTTATTTTTACTCTTCTATAAAGGTATTTTTCTTAAAACTTTTACTGAATGTTGTTATGACTAGTATTAATTACACTAAGTACACTTTTTAGTAAATAAAGAATTTAAAACTCAAGTTGCCTTGTTTATTTGTACCCTAACTGAAGGACTACTCTAAAATCTAAAAAACTCCGTAGATTTTCGCCCACTCAAGCAAATACATACAATTTTTTTTTGATTTAACATACTTACTCACAAAATTTAAACTATGTCATTGAGTTTTAATCAATAACGTATTTCATATATTCCTATGACTATGTAAAAATCAAGGTTTGTATCAAAAGTAAGGTAGTATGACCAGGACCTGCACGCATCTAAACTAGTAACATCATTTTTAAGTAAAAAAAATGAAAAGTAAACCAAACAAATAAAGCAAAATTACAAAATGTTGTTCTTTGTCCTAAAGCCTAATGTTATAGAAACTAGAACATCTATTAAAATATTCACATCTGTGTTGTGTAAGTACAAGGGCTGGCATCGATCGATAAAGTTCCACCCTTGGTCTGGGGTTGGCAAATCTTGGGTTTCAAGACCAAACATTTGTCTGAATGTTTCATCTGTACAGCATCCAAAACATTGCATAAAAAGTATTAATTTGCTCCTCCCTCTCTATAACTACACATGAGCATGAAAGAGAAGCACATAATTGCTTTGTTTTGATGAATGACGCATATACATCACTCCGTTCACATACAAATCGTTGCTCAAAGTAGTCAGCAAACCTGAAGCAGCAGCAGCACTAGTTCTGACTACTTTGAGCAACGAAACTTTGGCATATCTTCGATATACATCGGCATGTACATATATCGAAGATAGGCCAACGTTTGATCAAAATAAAGGCGTTTTGTGCTGAACTTGCTATTATAGCGATCCTGGAACGTGACTTTCAAAGTTGCTGTTAAGAAAAAAACATATTTTGTGTTGAGCGATATAAAATTATCAGATAAGAGGATATTTTTTACTTTCTAGTTACATGATAAACAAAAGCTCTATTGCGTTTTCAGTGAAAAAGCCAAAGTCGTTGTTCAACACAAACACGTGTATAACAGTTAGCTCACCCTAATAGTGAATTAAACTCGTTTTTTTGAAAGGTGAATGAGTCAGTACAAAGCTCCAAAAACACGCTCTTTTCAAAAGATCCGTCGCCAATTTTCACATAATAAATCCCTGCGCATCACATTTCAAACTAGAAAAGATCAAATGAAAGGGGTCAATTGTAAGTCTGGACCAGACGGCTGCTGTATAACGGTCACTCAATGTTAAATACGTGCTGAACAAAGAACTCTTTATTTAAATACTTTCATTCTTTTATACAAAAACTCATAGGGTCGAACAGTCTCTTGTTCGCCAATTTTTGCAATCTGCCTGGGCCAGTTCGGCAGATGTATTCATGTCTGGCATTTTAAATGAGAATACAAGAGGTAAACTTATTATTGCGCAACTCAGATGAAATTTAATGAAAGTTTACTTGTATTATTAAGGTTTCAAACGGTTACAACGTTTAGTAATGAGCAATGCCATGCTCTCGGTACAACATGATGTTTTACACTGGTTGCTGGAATGATTTGCCAGATAAGATCCTAACGCCAGTGGCCGCAGCAGACTTAATGATGCACAGCAGACATCATCACTATAATAGGCGTAGTAGAGAAATGCAGGGAAATCAATCATTCTCCTGGCCTTACACCAATTTATTATACATATTTCTTTATTAGGTGCCATCTCAGGAGTCCCCTCCTTTCTAGCCACTTCATCCTCCACTCAGTCCATCCATCGTTTCTTTGGTTATCCTCTACTCTTATAGCCCTCCACATTCATGCTCAAAACTTTTCTTGCGACATTTTCTTCATTTCTGATATGTATATCTATCTGACTAGCTCTTAGTAGGCTTTCAACTTAATATGACAAAGTATAACACTTCAACCTAAACGTAACATTTTCGATTATTTCAAAATTTCCTTATTCGCGCGCAAGCAAAATGACCACTAACCAAGTTTATGAAAAAAGAAAATTGGTACCCTTTGTAAACGCACACTACTGCATTAATTTACAGAGTATGTGTGTAGTCGTTCTGTTTTACAAATAACACACACACACACACAAGCACTCCAATAAGAGATAACTTCCGGCGATCTCGAAGCTTCTCGAAGCTTCTAGAAAACCGGAAGTCGGTCGGAAAAGTTCAACTTACAATTTTTTGATCTGACAACTTTTGAAATATTTTGCTGCTTTTGACATATCTTGTATGTGAACTGCTATAGTTGCCATATAATAAAACGGAAATTTCGTGAAGCTCGAATATTCTTCGAAAACTCCGGCAACTAGGTAAAGAAAATAATGTATAGGCAATGGATAAAAAATCTTCCATAATGTTCTTTGCTACGAACAGGCAAAATGACAAGTAATCAAGTCAGTGAAAAAAAAAATTGTGCAAAACACACTGCGACATACAGTGAGATGTGAGCATGTGTGGAGTCCTAGTTATTCAGACACACACACTCATCAAATCAGTTGATTGGTCGTCCCGCAACCAATCACAACATTCCAAAGAAGCTTCTAGAACCCGAAGTTGATCTTTTCATTCGGGTGACCAATAAGAATTTTAAGCATCTCTAGGTTTAAAGTTGGCGCCACTGAAAGCTTAGTAGTGTGCATGATGTAAGGACCTTTGTGTGTGTAATATAAGGCAGAAGGGGTGCTCCATGAATCGATAGGGATCCTCGACCTTTCCACCCTCGGCAGCGGACCTGAGTAGTCGTCTCCGACTACATTTTGCGATAATATAAAAAATTGTGCAAATAAATTCAGTGTTCTGCGCAGGTGAGTGCAACGGTTTACGGTTTTTCCAAAGATTAATGAATTTCAGTTCAGTTTTCCAGTTCGTTACGACGTAGACGCGATTTCCCCTTTTTATGTAGTGAAGTGTTAAAATATTTAATTGATCGTAAAAATTGAGACAAACCGGGTGTTTTTTTTTCAAGTTTCATCGTATTTCGATTGTTAGATGTTTTTCATGGTCATTTCATGAGTAAACTAACAAACATTTTGAAAAGTGCTTGATCGTACCGTAAACGCTCTTTAATCTTACAAACTACGCCAGTCGTATCCACCGTAGGGTGTTTCATATTAAATATGCAAGAACTAGCTTTTCTCTCGTGTTGTTAAATCGCGTAAACCTTTCGGAAAATTTTGGTATAGACGTAAAATTGCGTCGGTCACGCCACGCCATAGTCCGACGCCATTTGTCTGATCCAAGTTACATGCCAACGTATATTATTAAGACAAATCCCCTCGTTTTCCAAATATTCGATTCATTTTCCGGGTTTTCTCTCATGTTGTTATATCGCGAAAATATTAACCCTCCGGATTTTCTTTCGGGGTAGGCACAAAATGGCGTCGTCCACACGAGTTCAATGATTCTTATTGTTATGTTATGGTGTTTCAGGCATGAACGAGCAACCCAAGCCGCCTGTAAAGGCCATCCACATCTATAATTTGGGGACCCTGCAAAAGCTTGAAGCGGATATGATGAACGACCCGGAGCTGGGGTGCCACGGCCGCGTGGTGTCGGCCTTCAGCGGCTACGGGCGCCGGTACAACAGCCCGCAGCCCGACGCCGCCGCCCCGGGCGACGTGCCGCCCGACGCCGCGGGCGACGTTTCGCTAAACCCGCTGAGTTTCGGTGTTAATAACATCATGTCAATCTAAATCTTCACAGTACTTCATTACTTCGAAGTCCTGACGTGTGGTACGCTATATTTCATGTAATCCCTACGTATTTATTCCTTAATATTAGTAGTAGTAAATAGGTGTTCAGTGTTCTATTTATTCATGGATAATCGTTAGGTATAGGAACGCACTAAATACAAACTGCTAAGTTGTAATGCGTCATAATTAAAAATGCAAGAAGCATTTTTAAAAATCAACATTTTTAATATTTATTAACAGTCATGCGATAGATTTAAGGTTTAATTTAATGTGTACTAGGATAGTCTTACATTATATTATCGTGGAATGGCATCTACATAATAGAATTCAATTTTTTATAGGCACTAAGATAACATTATGTATTTCATGTATAATGGTAATATTCCAATATATCAATTAATCAGCAAAGGTATATTGCTGCGATTAATATTGGAAGATCAAATAGTTATAAGGTTTCAGTAATTTGTGAGTTTTTGAGATTATAGATGTAAGTTTTTCGATATGTGTCTATTCACTTTCTTTATCGTGGCGTTTAATGTAGTTTTTGTCTGTATGCTAATAAAAATTCAAAAAACCCAGCTTGTGTTTTTATTGAAAATATTTTAGTTGATTTTACATCTTTAGTTTTGACAATATTGTCAGGCATCTACTGAATGTAATGTTGAAGAAATAAATGAATATATGAAATATCATAAACATATTTCGTCAACATTACAACTGACTGATGACAATATTGTACAATTTTCTTTCCCTACACAACTTCACACTGATCCTTGGAGGACCGTAACGCACATGACATGAGCTCTCAAATCAAAGTCAAGAAACTATAAAACCAGAAATAATGGGGTAACATTGCCGCTTTAAGCTAAAAGGGTACATCGGCTGATTTAACCCAAAGAAATATAAGCCTTTTTAAACAAAAAAGGTGATTCTAATACGGCTCATTTTTCTCCATTAAGTTTTTTTCAGATGCGCCCCTTTGTCTTACGACCTATATCTACCGCAATACTTATTCACAGTGAATCTTGGAAAGTATTTTAGAATAAAAATTATCATCAGAAATAAAAAATATTTGTAATATTGAGTAAGTATATGTTTTTTGCTAATGCTGGTTTCACACAAGGGGAGAACAGTGAGGCAGAACAGTGGGCAGCACAGTACTACTACTGTTTGAACGCACAGTTACTGTCAAGACAGTGTTGTTCTGTTCTGTGCATAATGGAGTTCACCAGTAAGCAGAATGATATCGGAAACTATGTTTGAATATCACCTGCTAGGTGATACTGAGCACTATATTTTAGTGCATTTCATAACTTTACAGGTACAACCAGGTAGCACTGCTGCTTTTAGGAGGCGCCGTGCATGCTGGTCATGCGGCCATTTCAAGGCAGGATCCCGCTTTATATAGCCCTCAGAACCCCATAAACAAAACTACACGAAAAGAGTAAAAAGAAACCGCTACTAAAGTATAGCGCCATGAAAGAAAACTCCATACTTTACCGACTTTTGCTTACACGTATGACGTACAAACAACTTAGAGAGGCTTGCCCCTAATTTATATTGAATACGACCAATAAAAGAACTAGTTTCGCGCCTGATTTGAAAAGCCGCCAATGCGAATATTTCGATTTGTCCGTATTTGACGAAATGCGTATAGTGACTCGACTACGTTTGGTCAACTTTGTGTGTGTCAATTCTTACTTTATTTAAAGTATTATTAGCATTCTTGAATAATTATTTTTGAATACATTCAACAAGCTTAAATATTGTTACATTTAACGAAATGATAAATATTTTAAAACTTGTTTGACAGCTTGAATGTTAAGAAGTAATACTAAATGTTATTTCCCAAAACGGATTTCACAAGTCAAGAACTTTTTATGGGTTATGTTTGTATTATTATCTACATAAAGGGTGTAAATAGATCCTTAACATAGCCGAAAAGCACTTGTTCTCCCCGTATTTTGCGATATTTTTTTTGTTCTAGACCATACCTTGTAGTTACGGAAATGTTGGGGGTCAAAGTTTAAATTTTATCACAAGTTTTTTTTTTAAAATACATGTTGTTAATGTAAGATTTTTACTTTACACACCTCGACCCCCGTACTATTCAATCTATCCATCAGCACAATGCTTTGAGTGCTTTCCATCGAGTCCTACCCATCGACCCCAAAAAAAAATCGATTCCCAGCAATAATTTTTGCGTAAAGTTACTTAGTAATAATAAATCGCGCCCCTACATCGAGCAAAAGAGAGAACTTTCTGATGTATAGTTGTTCTCGTCTGTCTCAGCTGAAATGCTATATGTGTGAAGAGACTGAACGGAAAGAAAGATGTTTTATTGATGGGCGGTCTTTAAGTTAGTATTAATAGGGCATCTCCTCTGCTAGTGAAACTAACTAGTTTTAGTGATCCACGAAAAAAGAGGTTTAAGTGATTGAAGAAAAGAGTAAATATGAGGAAGTTTGAAAATGGCGCCAGTGACTGAAAAGTTAAAACGGAAATTTCGTGAAGCTCGAATATTCTTCGAAAACTCCGGCAACTAGGTAAAGAAAATAATGTATAGGCAATGGATAAAAAATCTTCCATAATGTTCTTTGCCACGAACAGGCAAAATGACAAGTAATCAAGTCAGCGAAAAAAAAAAAATTGTGCAAAACACACTGCGACATACAGTGAGATGTGAGCATGTGTGGAGTCCTAGTTATTCAGACACACACACTCATCAAATCAGTTGATTGGTCGTCCGCAACCAATCACAACATTCCAAAGAAGCTTCTAGAACCCGAAGTTGATCTTTTCATTCGGGTGACCAATAAGAATTTTAAGCATCTCTAGGTTTAAAGTTGGCGCCACTGAAAGCTTAGTAGTGTGCATGATGTAAGGACCTTTGTGTGTGTAATATAAGGCAGAAGGGGTGCTCCATGAATCGATAGGGATCCTCGACCTTTCCACCCTCGGCAGCGGACCTGAGTAGTCGTCTCCAACTACATTTTGCGATAATTTAAAAATTCAGTGCAAATAAATTCAGTGTTCTGAGCAGGTGAGTGCAACGGTTTACGGTTTTTCCAAAGATTAATGAATTTCAGTTCAGTTTTCCAGTTCGTTACGACGTAGACGCGATTTCCCCTTTTTATGTAGTGAAGTGTTAAAATATTTAATTGATCGTAAAAATTGAGACAAACCGGGTGTTTTTTTTTCAAGTTTCATCGTATTTCGATTGTTAGATGTTTTTCATGGTCATTTCATGAGTAAACTAACAAACATTTTGAAAAGTGCTTGATTGTACCGTAAACGCTCTTTAATCTTACAAACTACGCCAGTCGTATCCACCGTAAGGTGTTTCATATTAAATATGCAAGAACTAGCTTTTCTCTCGTGTTGTTAAATCGCGTAAACCTTTCGGAAAATTTTGGTATAGACGTAAAATTGCGTCGGTCACGCCACGCCATAGTCCGACGCCATTTGTCTGATCCAAGTTACATGCCAACGTATATTATTAAGACAAATCCCCTCGTTTTCCAAGTATTCGATTCATTTTCCGGGTTTTCTCTCATGTTGTTATATCAAGAAAATATTAACCCTCCGGATTTTCTTTCGGGGTAGGCACAAAATGGCGTCGTCCACACGAGTTCAACGATTCTTATTGTTATGTTATGGTGTTTCAGGCATGAACGAGCAACCCAAGCCGCCTGTAAAGGCCATCCACATCTATAATTTGGGGACCCTGCAAAAGCTTGAAGCTGATATGATGAACGACCCGGAGCTGGGGTGCCACGGCCGCGTGGTGTCGGCCTTCAGCGGCTACGGGCGCCGGTACAACAGCCCGCAGCCCGACGCCGCCGCCCCGGGCGACGTGCCGCCCGACGCCGCGGGCGACGTTTCGCTAAACCCGCTGAGTTTCGGTGTTAATAACATCATGTCAATCTAAATCTTCACAGTACTTCATTACTTCGAAGTCCTGACGTGTGGTACGCTATATTTCATGTAATCCCTACGTATTTATTCCTTAATATTAGTAGTAGTAAATAGGTGTTCAGTGTTCTATTTATTCATGGATAATCGTTAGGTATAGGAACGCACTAAATACAAACTGCTAAGTTGTAATGCGTCATAATTAAAAATGCAAGAAGCATTTTTAAAAATCAACATTTTTAATATTTATTAACAGTCATGCGATAGATTTAAGGTTTAATTTAATGTGTACTAGGATAGTCTTACATTATATTATCGTGGAATGGCATCTACATAATAGAATTCAATTTTTTATAGGCACTAAGATAACATTATGTATTTCATGTATAATGGTAATATTCCAATATATCAATTAATCAGCAAAGGTATATTGCTGCGATTAATATTGGAAGATCAAATAGTTATAAGGTTTCAGTAATTTGTGAGTTTTTGAGATTATAGATGTAAGTTTTTCGATATGTGTCTATTCACTTTCTTTATCGTGGCGTTTAATGTAGTTTTTGTCTGTATGCTAATAAAAATTCAAAAAACCCAGCTTGTGTTTTTATTGAAAATATTTTAGTTGATTTTACATCTTTAGTTTTGACAATATTGTCAGGCATCTACTGAATGTAATGTTGAAGAAATAAATGAATATATGAAATATCATAAACATATTTCGTCAACATTACAACTGACTGATGACAATATTGTACAATTTTCTTTCCCTACACAACTTCACACTGATCCTTGGAGGACCGTAACGCACATGACATGAGCTCTCAAATCAAAGTCAAGAAACTATAAAACCAGAAATAATGGGGTAACATTGCCGCTTTAAGCTAAAAGGGTACATCGGCTGATTTAACACAAAGAAATATAAGCCTTTTTAAACAAAAAAGGTGATTCTAATACGGCTCATTTTTCTCCATTAAGTTTTTTTCAGATGCGCCCCTTTGTCTTACGACCTATATCTACCGCAATACTTATTCACAGTGAATCTTGGAAAGTATTTTAGAATAAAAATTATCATCAGAAATAAAAAATATTTGTAATATTGAGTAAGTATATGTTTTTTGCTAATGCTGGTTTCACACAAGGGGAGAACAGTGAGGCAGAACAGTGGGCAGCACAGTACTACTACTGTTTGAACGCACAGTTACTGTCAAGACAGTGTTGTTCTGTTCTGTGCATAATGGAGTTCACCAGTAAGCAGAATGATATCGGAAACTATGTTTGAATATCACCTGCTAGGTGATACTGAGCACTATATTTTAGTGCATTTCATAACTTTACAGGTACAACCAGGTAGCACTGCTGCTTTTAGGAGGCGCCGTGCATGCTGGTCATGCGGCCATTTCAAGGCAGGATCCCGCTTTATATAGCCCTCAGAACCCCATAAACAAAACTACACGAAAAGAGTAAAAAGAAACCGCTACTAAAGTATAGCGCCATGAAAGAAAACTCCATACTTTACCGACTTTTGCTTACACGTATGACGTACAAACAACTTAGAGAGGCTTGCCCCTAATTTATATTGAATACGACCAATAAAAGAACTAGTTTCGCGCCTGATTTGAAAAGCCGCCAATGCGAATATTTCGATTTGTCCGTATTTGACGAAATGCGTATAGTGACTCGACTACGTTTGGTCAACTTTGTGTGTGTCAATTCTTACGTTATTTAAAGTATTATTAGCATTCTTGAATAATTATTTTTGAATACATTCAACAAGCTTAAATATTGTTACATTTAACGAAATGATAAATATTTTAAAACTTGTTTGACAGCTTGAATGTTAAGAAGTAATACTAAATGTTATTTCCCAAAAAGGATTTCACAAGTCAAGAATTTTTTATGGGTTATGTTTGTATTTAATCTATACAAGCAAGGTATAAAAGGTGTAAATAGATCCTTAACATAGCCGAAAGGCACTTGTTCGCCCCGTATTTGCGATATTTTTTTTGTTCTAGACCATACCTTCTTTTTACGGAAATATACTATAACTTTACACACCTCGACCCCCGTACTATTCAATCTATCCATCAGCACAATGCTTTGAGTGCTTTCCATCGAGTCCTACCTTAAGACGCGATTTTTCACCCTAAAAAAAAATCGATTCCCAGCAATAATTTTTGCGTAAAGTTACTTAGTTTGATGTACAGAATGCTTGGTTGACGGCTATGTAAAGGGTCTGTTTACACCCTGTATATTTCAAATATTCTATTCCTGTTCATTTTGATTTTTGTAAGGAAAATCTACTAAATCGCGCCCCTACATCGAGCAAAAGAGAGAACTTTCTGATATATAGTTGTTCTCGTCTGTCTCAGCTGAAATGCTATATGTGTGAAGAGACCGAACGGAAAGAAAGATGTTTTATTGATGGGCGGGCTTTAAGTTAGTATTAATAGGGCATCTCCTTTGCTAGTGAAACTAATGGAGGCACCACTGTCGCCAGTGTACGCCAGTTCTTAGTTTGTGGGATATGGAAGTATTCAGTGCCGATTGTCGAATGAGTGAAATAATGTCTGTGGATTATTTTTCATTTGAACTTCACAAGTTCTCTATAACATAAAATAAATTCTTTCTCGTTTTAGTGATCCACGAAAAAAGAGGTTTAAGTGATTGAAGAAAAGTGTAAATATGAGGAAGTCTGAAAGTGGCGCCAGTGACTGAAAAGTTAAGGTCTTTGAGTTTTACATATTTCAAACCGTAAGTCTTGTAACACTTTACCAGTTCGTTTAACATATTTAGGCGATATCTAATTCTGTCAATGCTTTACTTACTTCGACCTTAATATTTTGTTGATCTATGTCGAGAAAAAAGTTAGCAAAACCCTCAGCTCCTTTGAATGGAAAGGATTTTTTTACTAATGGAAAAAATATAAGAATCAAGAGTGTCCTCCAATAGTTAGATATGACTTAAGCTTCATAATACATAATGTGTAGTTTAGTTCCAACTTTATACTATTATGTAACGGTAGTTATATATAGAGGAGCTCTTGGCTAAAAGAGTAACAGCCGCTCGGATCAATCTTCAGGTTAAGGTGCGCTTGCCCAGGCTGGTCTGTGGATGGGTGACCACCCATTACATACCGAGTTTCCTCCGTGCCTCGGAAAGCACGTTAAGCCATTGATCCTGGCTGTCATCTGTAGATCTTTGATTGTAGTTACAGTGACCCAAAAAGTCTGACAACCAGTCTTACCAAGGGGTATCATATTACCCAGTACTAACTGGGTTGTGGAGGTCAGATAGGTAGTCGCTTCATGTAAAATACTGGTACTCAGCTGCATCCGGTTAGACTAAAAGCCGACCCCAACATAGTTGGGAAAAAGCTAGGCAGATGATGATGAATGATGAACCAATTTCAACGGAATTGACTTATTAGGCTTTTCGGTAACTTAGGTCAGTCCTTTGAATTTTTTTTCAATCTGTGTTTAAAGTATTTTTTTACGATAAATAAGTTATGTTGCTTTGTAAGACGAATAAGAAACAAACGTTATTTTCGCATCAGCTGAACTTAAGTAAAACGACAGGTTTAGGCTTTTGTGTAGTCAATCAACAAAACTTATAACATTTAATCTTTTAAATAAAAACTGAATTGTCTCAAATAAAGCATTCTCCTGACTTTAAGTAACTAAGTTATTCAGTACTCGACTAAATGTTTCAGTACTCGATTGAAATACAACCCTAGTCTCAACCGAGCGTTCGGGGTGAAATCAATCAATAACTTATATTGAAATATTCTGCTTCAGGGAGCGCTGTCGCCTGTCCACCCGTCTGCACATCAGCAGTTGAGTGCATATCCTGATCGTATACCGTATTCCCAAAATCGCGTACCCAAGTAAGTAGAATCACGATTGAATATTAATTTTCTTGTTTAGCCATAAATTTTTATTTATCCATAAATTCAGTGAAAACTTAGCAGCATAGCTTCCGCCCTTGGGCGATGGAAATAATTAATGATATAAGTAGAGAATAATGATGGATATAAACGTGATTAAATAATTCTATATAAATATTAATTAAAATATTACAACTCTCCTTGTGTCAGTGACTTGACACGCCATTACCGACGGTTCCCTCTTGACCTACATTCAGCATTGGGGTGACGCCCTATGTGTCTGTTTAACATCTTTATTCACCTAACCCTCGTCACCTTTCCGTTGCCAACTGGATACAAGGCCAATCGGTACAACATCGTTTGACCATTTAAATTCATCTACTAAAGATTTGTTACAATGTCTGTTACAGAAATGGAGGCAGGAGTGGAGGAGTTCAGTCAGAACCCCGTCTACATCGCTAATCTGCAGAAAATTCTGGCGGAGTTCATTTACGACTCCAAGTATGATGAAAAGAACGGCGAGGCAGTGGCGACACCGGTGAGCGACCCGCCTCCACAGGGGCAGGGTGAAAAGGGTGAAAAGGATGAAAAGGATGAAAAGGATGAAAAGGGAGAAAAGGGTGAAAACAAAAATGACAACGGGCTGGAAAAACAACAACGTGTAGTGCACCTTGATCCCGACAGGACCCTGACGTCCATCTAAAATGCGATTACTGTCCTCCCACTGATGTCAAGTTTTTCCGCGATCTATATGATAACCATGATTTTAGGATAGTGTTGAATCTTATTATTCAAGTCGGAGTTATTCTTGTTTCTTTACTTCGGTTTATTAAGTTACTGTCTGTGGTATAATATTTTATTAAGAATATTATTTTCACCATACTTATGTTGGAGACCTTTTGAAAATTAGAACTAGATGGGTTAATATCTATTCTGGGCTGAAAATGATCATGTGGCCATTTTTAATTATGGCATTATTTTCTAGCTCCGACTTTGTTCATGCATATTCCTTTACATAATTTAAATTTATAAGTGTCTATTTAACCTAAACAGTATATTATCCACATGTAATCTTTCAATAATAGAGGCACTGTAGACAATTAAAAATATAAAATGTAGTCTGACTTTTATTGTGTTATAAAACCCTGGTACTTTTCTAACACGTAAGTATCTTGGACTATCTTCGATCATGATGAGGCAAATGACTCAGGCTTGCTGGTAAACATTCAAAGTTTATATGGTTAATACACGAGGTAAATATGTATTTAAAATCTTGTTTGTCAGATTAAGGCCTGGTCCTTCTTCTCTTCAAGCACCATGGATCCCGGGGGAGAACCTCAGCCAGGCTTGGTGTTTGGAGCATGAACGATTATTTGACTAAATATTCATTTTAATGAAAACTTGATTGGTTACCTAAGACAGACATTCTCAGTCTCACTTCTCATTAGATATTTTATAAAAAATTTAGTTCTTGATTCTCGAAATTGATCAGAGGGACTCGATAAAATATAATTCTTTAATATGAATATGAAATATATACAATAATATGATATAGTTTTATATAATATTGAATATATTCATTAGCAATAATGCTGATGGAGAAGTTAAGAATGTTTTCTAGGCTTTTCAGGCAAAGCCTGAGGGCATAGGCTTGGGTTGGCTATATCTGTGGATATTATTGAAGGTTATAAAATTGTAAAAGAA
Organism: Noctua fimbriata; assembly: GCA_905163415.1. Taxonomy (NCBI): domain Eukaryota; kingdom Metazoa; phylum Arthropoda; class Insecta; order Lepidoptera; family Noctuidae; genus Noctua; species Noctua fimbriata. Next base: position 10,775,587 of record LR990921.1, read on the forward strand.
ATGGAAAATATTGATCAGACTTGCTTATACAAATAAATTGTAGAGATGACTTCATCTATCTGAATGATTTGAAGTATCCTAGGCCCTTCCTAATTCCCATAAGTTGTTTTATGTTGCTTCCTATCTCATGCAAATAACAGGTTTTTACTGAATGTAAGTACATTATAAGATGAAAAGTAAATGGCAACAATTAAACAGATGTAGCCTCAGTTACTAGAGCATACCAAATGGTATTTGTGTTGGTGTGAATCCAAAGATCTAAATGAACTTCTGTAGGATGTGTAAGGCTAAACAGAAAGAATGGTTTATTAAGAAATCTTTATTTATAGTACTGACTTATGTTTTACAACATTATATTACCTTGCTTTTAAACAAAAAAAAAAGGGCATACCACTAATATATGTCATGTTGCTGATTGTTGCATTTGGCTTTTTAGGCTGTAAACCACTATTTTCTAAATAAAAGCGTTTATAATTTGTGATATAAGTATTAGGTAGGCACAATGCAATGTTTACAATCAATGGTTTTTCCAACGATACCTATTTGATTAAAATGTTTACCATCATCACCTGCCTAGCCTTTTCCCAATTATGTTAGGGTCGGCTTGCAGTCTAACCAGATGCAGCTGAATACCAGTATTTTACATGGAGCGACTGCCTATCTGACCTCCACAACCCAGTTAGTAATAGGTAATACGATACCCCTTAGTAAGATTGATTGTCAGACTTTTTGGGCCACTGACTACCTGTAACGACTGTTAAAGATCTATAAATGACACCCAGAACCAACGGCTTAACGTGCTTTCCGAGGCACGGAGAAAACTCGGTATGTAAAGAGTGGTCACGCCTCCACAGACCAAACTTAGGCAAGCTCGGCTTAACCTAAAGATGGATCCGAGCGGCTGTACATATTTAGCCATAGCTCCTCCTCCTTGATTAAAATGTTGACCAACTAAGATTAAAAAATGTTTACAAAAGTAGATTAGGTTAAAAATTATTGGTGGAATGATTTCTATTCTAACTTTCAAAATACTGAATAGAACAAAACACAGCCTTGTTGGGCTGTCTAAATCTAAATTACAATGTTGCTGGAATGCAAGAAATAACAATGAAACGAGAAAGGATTAGTAGAAAACTAACAGGTCTTTAATAAGGAGACATTTTATAGCAATGTGTTATTGTGATGATATCTCATGATCATTCTCTTGCCCTTGTCCCTATTCTTTTAGGGTCGGCCCAGCATGTATTCTTCTTCCACACTTCTCTATTACTCGTCATCTCATCAGACACCTCCTTTCGCACAATATCATTTTTTACACAGTCCATCCATCGTTTCTTTGGTCTTCCTCTACTCTTATACCCATCCACAGTCATACTCAAAACTTTCCTCACGACATTTTCCTCATTCCTCCTCATCACATGCACCACGACAACCGATTACCACACAAATTGTGATGACATCTAAATTATGTAATAAGTAGATACAATGGCACAATTCTTTTATAACATACTATTATATCCTTTAATGGGTAGCTAAAGTAACCAATGTTGAAGTTTTGGCTTTGAGATTAGGGATACTCTGTCCCCCCATACTTAAGTGCAAATGCTGTATCCATGATAAAATTGTAACACCAAATGATTTGAAAAGAGTAACCATGGAGTTTCTTGCCGGTTCTTCTCCATAGGAAACGACCAACCCGAACCGTTCACCTTTTTTTCGACGTTTTATAAGTGCCCATCTAGGCCTATGTGAAATAAAATATTTTGATTTTGAATCTGATTTTGGATAAAATAATGCTTCTGTGAGTTTTAAGGTACCTAGTTCAGGCTAGAATTGTATGTAGAATGCTTGTTGTATTATGTCTGAATAATCCAATTAACGTTGGTACCCTGAATATTATGGTTTTGTAAATCAACTATTGGTCTAAAATAAAACATATTAGTATCTATTTATCTGTTTTTGTCCTAAGAATCATCATCTGCTTAGCCTTTTTCCAACTATGTTGAAGTCGGCTTCCAGTCTAGCCGGACGCAGCTGAATACCAGTATTTTACATCAAGCGACTGCCTATCTGATCTCCACAACCCAGTTAGCACTAGGTAATACGATACCCCTTGGTAAGACTGGTCGTCAGACTTTTTGGGCCACTGACTACCTGTAACGACTGTCAAAGTTCTACAAATGACAGCCGGGACCAACGGCTTAACGTGCTTTCCGAGGCACGGAGAAAACTCGGTATGTAGTGGGTGGTCGCCCATCCACAGGCCAACCTAGGCAAGCACGGCTTAACATAAAGATCGACCCGGGCGGCTGTTATCGTATGTACTCTATAAAATAAGAATTAGGCTCAAAAACAAAGAACTTTCATTAAAAAAAAATGTTACCTACAAAACACATCAAAAAATAATTACTGATGTACTTGACCGCCAAACATCTCAATTGCGTAAATTATTAGTTATTTTTATTGAGAATTGGCCATTATTACAGAAGTTATTAAGTTAATCCTATTACTCTGTCTTCTAACAGAACCGATATCTAACACATTTTCATTTTTTTTTTGTAAAATAGTATCAAAGCTGTGTATCGCCGACCAACAGCACTTAGTACCGAGTAGGTATCTTAATTTGTGCTCTTAGGTATTACAGAACGTCAATCAAGACTCAAGCATTACTTAAAATAGTTCAATAATAAATAGGCAATAGTTTCAACCAATCAAATGCCTGGGTTCTAGTAAAGTAATGCTTGAGTTTTGAGAAACGTTTTGTAATACGAATGTTAGACCCAAAAAATCTGTCAGTATGGAATTACTCGAAAAAATCAAATAAAGGTTTATTTTGTACACAAAGTAACAGTAGAACACTGACTCCTAGGTCACAGGGTCCCCCTAGTTTAGGAGGCAGGGTTTTTCACTATTTGTACAGCCTTCTACTTAATTTAAATGTACCTATGTTTTAAATGTAATGGTATTGTTTACAAAGGTTTTTGTGACAATAAACTTATTTTTACTTTTTTACTTTTTTTTACTATTTTAGTTATATTTTCTCTTTCCACATTTTGTTTACAAAGTTATGTAACGTAAATTTCAGATTTGGGTAATGTACAGTCTGATTTGGCTCTAAATTAACGTGTTTGAAGGACTGGCGGCAGAAAATGTGAAAGAATATGCCAAGATCGCGTCAAAGTCAAACATTGACGTCATATTCGGCCTCTTATTTCCCCGTGACGTTAAGAACTAAGTCAAACTAGACACTAAGGCTACGTTCACACGCGCGTTGAACCGCAATCAGTGGATTTTAAAATGCTGTAATACGATGACAAGGCTACACATCCAGACTAATACTGTTTAAATAAAATCGAATTTATGGTAAAATATCACAGCAGTGCAAGACCGCCTACAAAACATAAAATCACTTAATTGTTTGGCCAGCTTGGTGAATATGTTTCATTAAACTTAGATCTAGCACGAAGGTTCCTAAGGTATTTCGACCTCTTATTATCAGATGTATTCAGCGATATTTTAAATCGCTAGCAACAATTTGAAAGTTGTACTACCAAACGAGGTACCTATAAATAAATAGCTCCGTACAGAGGGTTTGGAACTGCACTTGCGCACAAGGGACCATAAAACCGGTCGATAATCACAAATAACGCTCCGTGTTGTATGGCGGACATCTTCGCCTAAAACGACGAATTTCGACTAAATCCGGTTTCTTGTATCAAGTTTTAAACTCAGTTTAACATGTTTAGAAGGCAGAGGTGGGCCCGAGTGCCAAGAATGATTCCTGTGGTAAGTTGAACATTTAATTGTCTTACCACCCCCATGCGAACATTGTGAACGGAAGTTTTTATCCCAATGTTAGCGGAAAGATCACAATTAATCTACACTTTTCTTTAGATATATTCCCACATAGTTTCCCCCTTATCCATAAATAGCGTCTGAAGTAAATAGTATTTACATAAGACGATATCATCTTCCTGCCCTTGCCCCATGTTACTTGGGGTCGACGCGACACGTTTTTTTCTTCCATTCTCCTCTGTCAACCGTCACGCTATCATATATTTCTTTTGATGAGACAATGTTAAATTAGATTTTTTGTTAATTCAAGTGTTTCAGTGAACTAGTTAAGATTTTTATTGTGTTAGTAAATGTTCATATTGGGAATTTTAGATTTTTATTTTGTAAATACTATTTCACCATGAATAACCAAAATATTATAGTAGGTCCCTTCCCAGTCGGTCAATTCTCCTTCTCATTTTTTTAATGGTGAAATTATCTATGCTTTTCCGGTGGGTGAGGAAATAATTCTCTAATAAGCTAACATTTTCCTTTTAATATTTTCAGGATGAGGAGCAGAGAGAGCCTGAACCGGGGGATAGAGAGCGTCAGATGGCGTTTCATAGGCTGGTCATGGACCACCTTGTGCCCGTAAGTACTCCAGTGCCGTTCAGGCAAATGTTCATTTAGACTCACGCTTTCATTTACTCCTTTTGATGAGACTTAATTTATAGAAATTACTTTTTTTTTTGTTAATGTCTAGTGTTTCAGTAAATTAGTTAAGAATATTATAGTGGTAGTGAATGTTAATATTGGGAATTTTTATTTTGTAAATATTATTTCTACATGTTAAGTAATCAAAATATTATAGTAAGTCCTTTCCCAGTCTCTCAATTCTCCTTCTCATTTTTTAAATGGTGAAATTACCTATGAGGAAATAAATCTCTAATAAACTAACATTTTCCTTGTAACATTTTCAGGAAGGAGTACTGGCGGTTATGGACCGAGAGTCGGTCAACAGAGCCCGTCAGATGCCGCGTGGGATGCTGTTCGAGGCACAATACCTACTGGCCCTACGCCCTCCAGTGCCGCCCAGGCGGTTGGCCATGGAGAACGGCCCGCGTGCGCCGCCAAGGGCTGTGGTCGACGCCTTGGAAGCGATGGAGAACGGCAACGAACGCAGGGCTTTTCGCTGCCTCCGCGCGAAGGTCCAAAGCGAAGCTGCCGAAGAGGGTATCAATCATTCACTCTAATTTCTCTGTGTATACCATGTAATAGTTTCGCTCGAGAACGAAACTTTAAATGTTTACGTGTTCTGTCTTGTATTCTTCACTTTAAATCATGTAGGTAATCTTAAACTGGTACAGTCTGACTATGATAACATTGATCTGACTCGCAACCGTATCATATCAAACCTAAACAATGTCACACCCGACATCAAATACTTGAACCTACACAAATAATAAACAAAGAAAAGGTACATCAATTGACAAGTACCTAATTATATAATATGTGACAAAGTGTAAAATGATCAAAGTTTTTGTAAGATGATTGTTCCTACTATTTATTTCAACTGTTCATAAAAATATGGTTTTCTAATAATTTTGATTTTCTATTATGTTACCTATTACTAATTTAATTATTTGTAACCACAAAATTCGTAAAATATTTGTATTATTCCATAAACTTATTTTAAATTAATTAATAATGTGGGAGTAATCTTCCAACTTAATTGGATATCAAATCTATTTCGGTAAAAGAATCTTAAGGAACGAAATCAAGCTATGGGGAATGTTTTTTGTGTATTAGGAACTTATTCAATTAGTATCAGTTTTGCTCCCCGTGAAGGAGGTTGTCTGTGTTTTTTTCCTTATCATACATTAATTCCAAGGATAAAATGTAACAGGTACGTGTTTATAACAACTATGTATTTTTGGGTGCGCAAAGCACATGCGCACATATATTCATCCCTCGATGTGAAGTCAAGAACTAACAACTATCGGAGCTATATCATTGGCATGGGCAAAAATTGACGCAAAACATTAAGTAGCTTTGAGACATTTATAATATAAATAAAGATGGCGGCGGCCATTTAAAAAAACACTGGAAATACATAAAAATCTAATTAACCATAACGTATTTCTTTAGGATTTTTGCATTATATTTTATGCATTGTACTGTTACAAAAGGGGCAGCCAAATTGAAAAAAGTCACAATATTGAAGATTTGATATTACCTAATTTTATACTCATTCTATATGTTAAAATTCAATACCTACTCATAAAATTATCATGTGTATTGCTTAATGTATCTATAAAAATGTAACTTTTCCGAATTTTAATATTATAACTGAGTGGTGACCAGATGTTTCATTGCTACCCCAGCGCACCGCAGTCCGCACCATAACTGCACCCTACTTCTACCCCAAGTTTATCTATACTTTTATAATTACAGATAAATACCTAAATATATTACAAAATACGTAGGTACACAAATATACAAATAACGTATTAAAATATAATACTTATTTTGTATTTCGTCATTTTATGAACTGTCAATCACAAACAGTTGACAAAATGACGCATTTCACAAAATCGATTTGGACTAATCGCAATGCGTTTAGGGCAAATAAATAAATAATATAGATTACTTACATAATTTCATAATTGGAAGACCTACAGAACTTATAAAATACAATTTAACGTAGATATATTTTATATACATATCTATTGTATAAACACACCAGCACTTTGCGACCACGGTTGTGATAATGCACGACCCTGGTCGGAAACCGCTGGGGTGCTTCCGATAAAGCAAGTTCAGAACCCCTTGTGCGCAGTCGTGAGAATTTATTTGGGCCATGTATTGATTACTTACAATGTGCCCAAAGCATTACTAAACTTCTGCAGCTTATTGAAGCCAGAAGGACCCTTCTAGGACCCCTAAAAATATTTTAAATATTTGATAAACTTCAGCTGCAGTGTAGTCCAACGCGTAAGCACTCTAGCAGGAGCACTAGGGAGAACCTGGGGAGACTCTTGGCTGCTTTCCTTATAATTGAACTCATAATTCTTTAGGTAACCAGTTTTTCTTCGACGAAAAATTAATAAATGTAGTTTCCAAATGTGTTTCAAAAAAGTAAATACAAATTATGATGTTTGTGCAAGAACACACGTCATTCTTCTTTAGTAGATCACTATGTCCTATGAGGGGGAAAGAGAGGGCAACTCCAGAGAGAGGGAGTGAGAGAGATAATGTTTAGCATACTTGGAACGAGGGGAGGATATAGTATAGCTATATTGATTTACTTGTAGAGCAGCTACACTGACGTTAAAATTTTTTTTTACAGCTTAGAAGTGAGAAACTTGTACGTAACAATGCGCAGTATTTTCGGGTCGCTGTCGGGAGTAATGTCCGTGACCTGAATTTTAGGCATTCACTGGGAATGGTTGTTTCGGTATGTATAGGACCAGACGTGACAAATTGCCAACCATGTGGAAAATCACCGATCATGAGACGCATTAGACATGGTCCCCTTATTTGTCAGAATTAGACCACTCGGGTGGCAAATACAACGGTTTGATGAGTCGAGGGGTTTTACGCTTTAAAACTACTTGTTCCCGAAAGAAGATGCAAATAATTTTATGGTATTTTTTTCTGTGAGAAGGTCATTTGACACTGTTTTACACACAATGTGTGACTATTCAAAAGGTGGACCGAATATTTCACTAATGACACCTAGATATAACAGTTAAGAATATGAACAATCATTTTGTTGAACACTGAACTACGTTGTACTCAATCAAAAATTCGAAAAAGAATAAAGGTATTAATTAAGAGACAAGACGTGATTTCGGCGGTCTCTCCAGTCCTGGAGTCATAGCGCCAGATAGCGCGTTCCTGTCTGTTCCGGTTTTCGGTATCTCGGTTCACTCGTGCAAAGCATTGGCGAAATAGACCGTAGTATTCAGCACAAAATTAACTCTGGATGAATGAAATGGCGGCAGGTCACGGGAACGATCTCTGCGACTCGAGGCCGATTTATAAAACCTGCTGTCTTGTATGGATCAGAATGTTGGACCACAAAAGGAATGAAGCTCAGCTAAGATGAGAATACTAAGGCATGTGTGGTTTTACGCGAAAGGATAAAATAAGAAATGAATAGATAAGAAGAAGTCTGAAAGGAGCGATGGTGACTGAAAAGTTGTGTGGTAATCAGTTGGCTTGGTATGGGCATGTGATGCGGACGAATGAGGAAAAGGTAGTGCGGAAAGTTTTGCGTATGAATGTGGATGGGTATAAGAGTAGGGGAATACCAAAAAACAATGGATGGACTCATGGAATGTCTAAAGGATGATATAGCAAAAAAGGAGGTGTCTGATGAGATGACGAGTAATTGAAAAGTAAGGGACAAGGACAGGAATACAGGATAATGATGACGATGATGATATTAGGAGTCATGTCAGATACCAACAAAATAAATCATCAGACCAAAGGTGTCACAACAAAGGCAAAAAAAAACTGCTGGTGCAGCACTGGGATAACCAGTGCTGCACTGCACCTGACTCTCACTCCTCGCCGTCCTTTCCAGTGAAAACCTCCTCTACGATGCCTCGCGACCATACATTTCGGGCGCACCGGAGTCTACAATAAACACAAAATATCCGACTTGAAGGCGTTTCTGCTGCTTGCCTTCGGTTCACTTCTGCCTGCTTCTCCAGGCAACACGGTGACCCATCTTTTTTAGAACATATCACACAACCGTCGTGTCCGAATCTTGAAAACTGCGGTGAAGTAGAATCCAAGCCGAGCAAGAAATGGTTAGGCGCACAGTCCTTGCTATTGATGTCTATTCACACGGGACTGCGTGGACGTCTATTCTCCATGGCTTCTACTTCAGCTAGCAGCGTATTAAGCACCTCCTCCTTAGGCGCACTTTCTTAGAGAAAAAAGAAAAAAATCCGTGGTTGCTACTGAGAAATTCCTGTTGGATAAACTCAATAACGCTTTGCCCGACCCGGTAACCGAACCCGGGACCTCATGGTCTGCAGTTGCGCAACGAGGCAGGTACAGTAGAACCATCGTCTAATAATGCACTTGTATTGACAATACCGTAAGGCCCATGCATGGCGTGGCAGGCAGGCAAGGTATGGCAACTATGGTAGGTAATGGCTGCATTTAACCAACCCTACAAGGCTTCAACATATGCCCTGAAGAGTTGCTTCAAAAGAACGAACTATTGCCTCAGCATCTGCAATGAGTGGTACGATCTAGTTCAGATCCCAACATTTTGATTAATTGTATTGTCAATCAAATTATTAATTTTAAGTTTTTAGAAGGATACTCAGTGCCATATATAACAAAGCTCAAATTTCATTGTAGGGAAAATTACGTAGGTCACAAAACGAGCTAACGCAATTTACTTTTACAGTAGCAAGAAGCAGATGTATTTTTGGTTCACTCCATGCTATTGATTGTATCGGTACTTGGTATTATTATATTAAGTTATTTCTCGACAGGAGGGTACTACCTTAATTTTTAGACTGGACAAGCAGGTTGGACGTGGACGACGTGGAGGCGCAAGTGCTCACCGAAGTCTATCGGCGTGACGCAGACCTGCAGGCGGAGGCCATGTCGACAGCAGGGGCCCCCCTCCATAGAAGGCTCCATAGTAGCATCCTTCTGCGAGGACATCATCTCGCAGAAGGGGTATCTATCGTCTTCGCAAACCGACAAACATTTTTATTTCAATAAATTACTTTCTGGGCTAGGCTGATGACGATGATGATATTTTTTGCTTTCTATTTTGACCGCAAAGTATTTGTTTACCAAAAAAAATAAATTCTGAGCGAAGAACAACTTTGTTAAATTAATCCACTTAGACTGTCTGTTTAGGCGGATGTTATTGATCTCTCTACCCCAAACTCAAAGAATAGCGGAGGGAACAAGGTCACGTGACTTATTCTACGTTAATTTGATCGAACACTGAACACAAACACGCATTTGGCAAGTGGGCACACAGAGAGGAGGCCTATGCCCCATCAGTGGAAACATTGTAGGCTAATTTAATCAACAGCACATAAAACTAAATATTTCGACTTTTTCAAAACTTGGAATATGTATGATAGGTACTTATTATTTATTTACGACCTCTTCACTAACAATTGTATTTAGGTAAGGATATTATGGACATTATATAGGTACAGATAACAAAGAGAACTAAAATAATAATAAAAAATAATTATTAGTTCTAGATCATACGTTTTGCGACCTCTTTCACAATATTTGCACTGTACCTTACAGGACAGTTAGTAAGAAAGACTTTAGAGACAATGAACCTCTCAAACCAAAGTTCTCTTTGGAAATAAGCGGTCTCGTTTCGTGAGCTAAAATGAAGGGGAAATCAAGCGGGGTGAATGAACCGATCGAAAAATTCGCCCCTTGTAATGTTATGACATGGTTACCGAACAAGAAAAACAGGCCAAGATACAGCGTTATGTTTGACTTAGCAACGAGGCAAGGTAAAATACGTTTAGAGACGGTGTTGTTAGGTACACATTCTACTGGCATGGCAACCGATAGAACACGACAGCGTATTGTGCCGTGATTAAGTTGTTAAAATCACTTTATTAATGCACCAACTCATAATATAATAATACACACACATTGGACGTAATTATAATTTAAAAAGGTGCATTAAAAATAAAAAATACAACATTGAAATATCATTATCATGCATTTTATAAATATGTTATTGGAAATACCATAATTATATTATGAAATAATAAGTCAATTTAATAGATACATTAAAGGAAATTATATAAATATCCTAAATTAAATTATGTGTAACATAACTATACTATTATATTATTCTACTAGCTGTGCCCCGCGACCTTCGTCCGCGTGAAATTAGCAATGTGAAATATACTTTACGACCTATTCTCATACCAACCAAATATACATAAAAAAAATCCATTAAAATCGGTCGAGCCCTTTCGGAGTAGTGCAACCACAAACACCGTGACACGAGATTTTTATATATAAGAATAATAACCCTTGTGCCCGTCTGCTGCTGTGACTGTCTCTCTCATTATCGTCTCATAGCAATTATTTGAGAAAACCTATTTAATATAAAACAATGACTTGCATTTTAGGTGGTGGTATTCAAATAAAAGTCAAGTAATTAAATCATAAACATATATTTTAAGCACATCAAAGCATTTGGCAACGAACGATAGATATTCAGAATATGATTTACAAAATAACACTTACAATATACAACATAAATAAATTTTATATTAAATAGTAAATAAATCATGTTTCAAACTGTGTATATATTAACAATAGTTCCAACAATAATACAACTATGATAATACAAATAATAAATGTACAACTTAATTCTAAGATAGACAACCATAGAATTTACAAAACGTTTAACATGTATACACCAACCTATTTAAGTAATTGACTTTGGAAAATAAACAGATGTAAAAAAAAATACTTATCTAAGTATTAAGAAATGAGAATTAGTAAATTATACAATCATAAGAATCTCAACCTAACAAATTAATCCATAGTATCCTGACAAAGTTAAAAAAAGAATTGAGGTATTCTAAAACACGTGCGGAGATTTTGTTGTTTTTTGGCATCAAATTGATTGATCTACATAATTTCGCGACAAACAGCCCTAAAAGGGTTACACACTACAGAGAGACACTGACAAAAAAATACACACAGGAAACACATCACAAATACATGCAACACAATTTAAAAGCTGGAATCATCGGCATGGTCGGTAGCTTGTTTTAATAAGCCCATTTCGGAATACTTTCCAGGAATTTGCGCTCCTCTTCAAGGTCATCGTCAGAGTCATCATCGTTGGTGGCATTATCGTTAGTGGCTTTATCGTTAGTGGCTTTATCGTTTGTGGCTTTATCGTTAGTGGCTTTATCGTTAGTGGCTTTATCGTTAGTGGCTTTATCGTTAGTGGCATTATCGTTAGTGGCATTATCGTTAGTGGCATTATCGTTAGTGGCATTATCGTTAGTGGCATTATCGTTAGTGGCATTCTTGTTATTCTTAGAATAAGAATATTCAGCGTAATCGGGTCTGGGCGAGCGTTCGCGGAAACGTTTGAGAATTTCATAGGTCTTGCCATTCACAGTGATCAAACGCGGTTTGCGGTTTTGAGCCATTGTGCAAGTCAGTAACCGAAGTCCTCAACTTCACAGACCTGTAATAAATAACAAGGAAAATGTTAAGTACTGAGAAATGTAATTGAAACAATGCAATAATATTTTGTGCATTAATTTAGGGTTTAGTGTTAGTGAATTTAGGATAGGCAATGGGAGGCAGGGGACGCACTTGTCTTACTATTGCATGAGCAACACAGTAACACAAGATACAATTTTATTTAATAATCGTCGAAAGTTAAGCCTCTCTATAGTCATCTAAAAAACCTCTTACGTATTAAATGCAGCGTGATCTTAGATAGAGCAGAAATGTCTTCTCTACCTTTAATTACACCGACTACTGCTATTACAATGAAAAAAATCTGCCTACGCAGTACACGGCTGAACCTAAGCCTCTCCCCCGCTTCTCAACACGCGGGCCTTTGCCCTCCGCATACTACTACGACGCAATATTTTGAACATCAAGCCTACGTTTTCCAAACTACTTAGCTGAACAATATTTATTAGCACAAGTTATGTATGATGGGTTAAAATGATGGTATACAGAGTTTCACTTACCGAAAGCTAGTCTTGTACAGAGAAAGTCACAGAGCAAGTTCCCGACCTGTGTCGACGGAATGGCGCCCAACGTAAGATTATCGATCGCTGCACGATGCAATTTTATTACATGCCCACACTGAACGGAGTCTGAAAACTGAGGATATACTTGAATAAAGTCTTGTTACAAAAATCGACTAAGTTAAATATTTGTTTAGTTAAATTACATAAATACAGGAAAAAAAAAACTACAAAAAAATTAAAGAAGAGCACAAAGGTACTAATTATTTTAATAAAAACTTCTACCAGGAGACCTGTAAAAGAAGTGTGATAATAGACCTACAGACTAAGTGTGTAAAGCTCAAAGTTCGTAAGTTAATTTATTGTCTTTTAATTTTACGAGCAATGAAACAGTTGTGTTTACTCGAGAACTTCCCCTCACCGACGCGTCGTAGGGTGACTACGACCTTGAGTACCTTCTGGCGGTTGTGTACTGTATTTGCTAAGCAATAACTGCTAAATTCGTTTGACGTATCTGCGTGATAGTCACGTTTTTCTGAGTGGACGTGGAGTATACAGGTTAGTAAGAGCCTGATTCTATAAAAAAGAAAATAAAATGGTATTTATATTGGCCCTTCCTAAACGGGTTACAGTAGGCAACTTAGCAAATTTTTACTTACCAATCTGTGGACACAAATCGATTCGTAAAAAGACATCATCAAACCAAAAAAAAAAAAATGGGGTATATGTAAAATATTATTTATAACCACTGCAACTTCTTTTAAACCACTCGAAACAAACATTAGCTTATCCTATTCATTAAACTAGGCTCAGTACATTTTTATTATAAATTTACGAGTTTAAATGAACAAGTACGAATAAATGATGGTAGGTGTTTAAAATAATAAAATTGTAGCGGAGCATTTTTCTGTTTTCCCACATGCATAGCTCAATCTATGGCCACTCGTGTATTCATCCCTTAAAAATCGACTAAATTAGTTTTACTTGGATCATTAAATGTTTTAAAGGATATTTATAAGAGGCTCAGCCGTTGCATAAACCCTCTTTTATTTAAGCTTGAAATACATATAATCAAGGCTTTGATACAATTAATTGGTAGGCTGATATGGCAACACCCACCCTTATTCGATATAATGTCTGGATATATAAGTATGATCAAGGGCGGAGATTTATCACATACGTATTATACATAGAATGCTTGTAATCTGTTATTAAACTAAATCTAATGATTTATATTGAAAATGCCCTACGTAGCTGGGTGCTACGCCGTAGCACTATGCTTTATTTCATAATTAACTCATGCCAAAGCCAGGACAAACGAGGCTTCTCTCTATCAGTTACGTTGCACTTACATCAAACTTGAAACACTCACGATAACAAAATATAAAATGAAACAAAAATTTATTTTGTCATTGTAATGCTTCGCCGTAGCGGGTACTACGGCGTCGCTGCGTTACTAGATTATTTGATATTCTGTGGTGAAAACCATCCATTCGTCACAGGATATTACATAATTCATGTAATCCATTGACTTATCATAAATGTGAGTGAGAGAGAGAAGCATAGCTTAAGCGTAATCAACCTATAAAGTGCCCACAGCTGGGTCAACCCTTTCTTCCCACCCCACCTTTCTTCCCAACCCTTTCTTCTCTCTATGAGAGGGAAAGGGCTGTAATTCACTACCGGGCCACCACTGCTCTACCTTGAAGACAAGACATGGCCCAAAGTATGAAAGATTGAGCAGTATTCTTGCCTTATTTTGTCACCTAATAGGTATAATATTATGTGTATCTTGTTTCAGGCTACTGAGACAAAATGCTAGAGGGTGTATGTCTGTGTTTGTGTTTGTAATTCTGTAGAGACAGACCATTAGGAATCTCAGGGGAAGAAAGAACAAAAACAAAGTCTACATTTTTTAATACATTTATTTACTCATGGGTTCACAAAAGCAGTAGATTTGGCGAAAGAGAACTACAAGTACATTTATTTTAAAATAAACCACAGAATATAATCGACTGTCAAATTTAATAAAACAAAATGATTATAACTTTTTTCCATTATTTTCCGAATCACCGTTGAAATTAATAAAATTATGATTTGAAGGAATAATACAACTCAGACAGATCTTTGCGGGGACATTAGGAACGCGTTATAGGCAGACGACACATAGTATCAGATGCACCCTAGTGGTGCAACGATACGGAACGGGAACATCCTTATTGTGCAGCACGGTGGAATCCCTCCAGAAGCCAGGCCAGGATGTTGAGTATTTCTATGTAATTGTACAAGCCAATGCGGCGCAGGTCCATAGATTCCTGATAGTTGAATACGGCCGTACCCTCCAGCGTAGCCAGGCGGCGTACAGCTGTTCCGACGTCAGACGACATCACGTCAGCGCTCTGCGATTTCTGTGCACACCTGAAAAGAGCCAAAAGCGAAATGTTAATAAAAAATAGCTGAGCCACTTGGACGAGTACCCACTCCGAAGGGACGCCTATGTCTATTACAAGCCTTTTTAAATACTCCTGAGAACATAACATTACGCCTGTAATTCTCGAAGGGTTAGGTAAGAGCGGTGCACCCATTATCATTAAGTGACACTTGGTCGGAATAAAACCGAAATCAATATAATCGGCTGGGACGTGAGGCTCCTTCCCTCTCACGTCCCGCCACCTCCTTCACTAGCATGACTGCTTCGCAGAAGGACGTGACGGCTTCCCATTCCCTCTCGCTCCGGACCATGGCTTGAACCAGGGCCGGGCGCGAGAGATCGCCGCCGCCAATCGCCTCTACGAGGACACGGCGCTGCTCCGCCCAAGCGGGGCAGACCTCCACAGTGTGCTGCACCTTGTCCTCCGGACGATCCTCGCAATGGAAACACCCGGGCGTTTCCTCCCGCCCGATTCAGTGCAGGAACCTCCCGAAACAACTGTGTCCGGTGAGGACCCGCGTCAGGCGGAAGGTGAGGGCGCCGTGGCGCCTCTCTAGCCACTCCTCAAAGAGGGGACTTATCGCCACTATGATGGTGCGCCCTGCACGGGGTTGCGACAGTCGCTCTCTCCATGTCACCATGAGATCGCGTCGGAGGTCTGTCCGCTGAGCGACGATTTGCCGCGGCATCCACATGCCCTACGAACACTCTGAAACCTAAATAAGGAACAGAAACTGACTAGAAAAGAGTTTAACTCACCAAAAAGTCTTGCTTTACAGACTCAGCAATAAATCACCCGCTCGTACGGAGTGTGGTGCCGCAATAGCGCACTCAAATTATCGATCGGTATTGCACCCCGCCTACTTTGTACGTTCAAGATCAGATACACGTCCTAGACCCAACATCTATTCTAAAAATCGACTATCATAGACAAATCCGAAAATAAATAAATAAATCTCTGCTTCAATCCTTCAAAGTAATGAAGGTGATGAATGCATCTTGCAAAACTAAAGAATTTATAATTGCAACCTGAGACAACTATCTTACAATTTATAAGATAAAATATTGTCTGTTTTAAATGGTTTTAGAAGAATTAACAATGCATTGTTTTCAATGATGGGATGTTATGTTATGTCTGTTCGTAGAAAATAAATAACTACTTCAAAAAAAATATTTTTTGGCAGAGTTTTCATTGCGTTAGTCGACTTTTTGATATCTGTGCCCCCATAAAGTATCCGAACGGATGTGATGACATAGCTAAATTATTTTAAAGTACTAATTGGGTCAATATCAACAAAGTTCATTTTTTTTCAATTTTGGTGGCTAATATTTTCTTGAGTTTTCGTGAAAAATAAGGTTCTGGTATAAGAATAGAAAGTCCAATCTTGAAGAATCTTTAAGAGGTCTCAGAATATCTCCATAACTTTTTGAGATATTTTAGTTCAAAGGCTAGTGTGGCCACCAAAATTAATAATTGCCCGCCAAATTCGAAAGTGCCCACCAAAATTGAAAATCAGTGGCACCAAAATTGAAAATTGAATTCAGAAACCTCAATCTCACTAATAAAGCTCAATGTGACTAATCTCACAAATTCTCGGGAAGTATCAATAACTTTTATCGGTTATTAAAACTCTCTTTTGTTAAAAAATAGGTAAGTAGTAGTAAGTACCGGTTTTCCACCCGCCTTTAGGTGATGACGGAATTACGGCCGAACTGGCCGTAATTCCGTCATCACCCGATACTTTGTTGTTTTTAAGCTGTTTCAGAGCCATCCTAATCTCGTACAGGCTGACGTCCGGAGTGTCTTCGGTATAGTGTCGGGTCAGTCTAGCTCTTGGGTCTTTTGCTAGATTTACAACGAGTTCACAGAGCAAGTTCCCGACCTGTGTCGCCGGAATGGCGCCCAACGCAAGATTATCGATCGCTGCACTATGCAATTTTATTACATGCCCACACTGAACGGCGTCTGAAACCTGCGGATATACTTGAACAAAGTCTTGTTACAAAAATAGATTAAGTTAAATATTTGTTTATTTAAATTACATAAAAACAAAAAATAAAAAAAAAACACTACAAAAAAATTAAAAGCACAAAGGTATTAAATATTTTAATAAAAATGTCTTACAGGAGACCTGTAACAGGAGTCTGATAATAGACCTAAAGACTCAGTGTGTAAAGCTCAAAATTAATAAGTTAATTTATTGTCTTTTAATTTTACGAGGAAACAGTTGTGTTTACTCGAGAACTTCCCCTCACCGACGCGTCGTAGGGTGACTACGACCTTGAGTACCTTCAAGGAACCGCCTTGAAGGTACTCAAGGTGTACTGTATTTTCTAAGCAATAACTGCTAAATTCGTTTGACGTATCTGCGTGATAGCCACGTTTCTTTCAGTCGACAAATAACTATATATTTAATAAGGATGACAGTATACAGGTTAGTAAGAGCCTGATTCTATAAAAAAGAAAATAAAAATGGTATTTATATTGGCCATTACTAAACGAGCTACAGTGGGCAATTTAGAAAATGTTTACTTACTAATCTGTGGACACAAATTGAGTACTCCAGAGGCATTATCAAATTTAAAAAAAAAAAACATTTTAATGACTAATTCACCAGAAACTAAAAAAATAAACAAAGCTCTCCGTTCAATTATCAAATAGTTTGAAGGCCCAAAAGCTAAAAACGCATACCAGTTCAGTAAATGATGTGGGAATAGATGCATGGGATTTTTGCAGATATATTTACACCTACCACTGTTTGTCTCTGCATCACCCAAAGGTTGACTGGTAGAAAATGCCTATGGCATTAAGTCCGCCTCTGTACTTTGTGCTTGAAGTGTTAAATAAATAAATAGAAAAAAATTGTGTCCTCAGCCTTATTTAAATTACACGTGCACGAATTTGTTTATGACCTAAGGTATAAAATAAAAACAAGGTGCGGCTAAATTAAGTTCGAATATGTAAAAACGTGAGAATTAAGAGCAGTGCAGCATATAATTTTATTTATAACCATTGCAACTTCTTAAACCAACATTCTCATTTCATTTCTGAAACAAACATTAGCTTATCCTATTCATTAAACTAGGCTCAGTAAATTTTTATTATACATTTACAAATTTAAATGAATAAATACGAATAAATGATGCTAGGTGTTTAAAATAATAAAATTGTAGCGCAGTATTTTTCTGTTTTCCCACATGCATAGCTCAATCTATGGCCACTCGTGTGTTCATCCCTTAAAAATCGACTATTATAGTTTTACTTGGATCATTAAATGTGTTAAAGGATACCTATAAGAGGCTCAGCCGTTGTTTAAACCCTCATTTATTTAAGTAGATATCTGCTTGAAATACACATAATCAATGCTTTGATACAATTCATTTGATGGTTGATATGGCAACACCCACACATTCGATATAACTTCTGGATATATAAGTATTATCAAGGGCGGAGATATATCATATACATATTATACATAGAATGCTTTTAATCTGTTATTAAACTACATTTAATGAATTATATTGAAAATGCCCTGCGTAGCTTGGTGCTACGCCGTAGCACTAGGCGTAGCTGCGTTACTAGATTATTTGAAAACCATCCATTCGTCACAGGATATTACATAATTCATGTAATCCATTGACTTATCATAAATGTGAGTGAGAGAGAGAAGCATAGCTTAAGCGTAATCAACCTATAATGTGCCCACAGCTGGGTCAACCCTTTCTTCCCACCCCGGTCTTCTCTCTATGAGAGGGAAAGGGCTGTAATTCACTACCGGGCCACCACTGCTCTACCTTGAAGACAAGACATGGCCCAAAGTATGAAAGATTGAGCAGTATTCTTGCCTTATTTTGTCACCTAATAGGTATAATATTATGTGTATCTTGTTTCAGGCTACTGAGACAAAATGCTAGAGGGTATGTCTGTGTTTGTGTGTGTAATTCTGTAGAGACAGACCATTAGGCATCTCAGGGGAAGAAAGAACAAAAACAAAGTCTACATTTTTTAATACATTTATTTACTCATGGGTTCACAAAAGCAGTAGATTTGGCGAAAGAGAACTACAAGTACATTTATTTTAAAATAAACGACAGAATATAATCGACTGTCAAATTTAATAAAACAAAATGATTATAACTTTTTTCCATTATTTTCCGAATCACCGTCGAAATTAATAAAATTATGATTTGAAGGAATAATACAACTCAGACAGATCTTTGCGGGGACATTAGGAACGCGTTATAGGCAGACGACACATAGTATCAGATGCACCCTAGTGGTGCAACGATACGGAACGGGAACATCCTTATTGTGCAGCACGGTGGAATCCCTCCAGAAGCCAGGCCAGGACGTTGAGTATATCGATATTATTGTGCAAGCCAATGCGGCGCCGGTCCATAGCTTCCTGATAGTTGTATACGGCCGTACCCTCCAGCGTAGCCAGGCGGCGTACAGCTGTTCCGACGTCAGACGACATCACGTCAGCGCTCTGCGATTTCTGTGCACACCTGAAAAGAGCCAAAAGCGAAATGTTAATAAAAAATAGCTGAGCCACTTGGACGAGTACCCACTCCGAAGGGACGCCTATGTCTATTACAAGCCTTTTTAAATACTCCTGAGAACATAACATTACGCCTGTAATTCTCGAAGGGTTAGGTAAGAGCGGTGCACCCATTATCATTAAGTGACACTTGGTCGGAATAAAACCGAAATCAATATAATCGGCTGGGACGTGAGGCTCCTTCCCTCTCACGTCCCGCCACCTCCTTCACTAGCATGACTGCTTCGCAGAAGGACGTGACGGCTTCCCATTCCCTCTCGCTCCGGACCATGGCTTGAACCAGGGCCGGGCGCGAGAGATCGCCATCGCCAACCGCCTCTACGAGGACACGGCGCTGCTCTGCCCAAGCGGGGCAGACCTCCACAGTGTGCTGCACCGTGTCCTCCGGACGATCCTCGCAATGGAAACACCCGGGCGTTTCCTCCCGCCCGATTCGGTGCAGGAACCTCCCGAAACAACCGTGTCCGGTGAGGACCCGCGTCAGGCGGAAGGTGAGGGCGCCGTGGCGCCTCTCTAGCCACTCCTCAAAGAGGGGACTTATCGCCACTATGGTGGTGTGCCCTGCACGGGGTTGCGACAGTCGCTCTCTCCATGTCACCATGAGATCGCGCCGGAGGTCTGTCCGCTGAGCGACGATTTACCGCGGCATCCACATGCCCTACGAACACTCTGAAACCTAAATAAGGAACAGAAACTGACTATAAAAGAGTTTAACTCACCAAAAAGTCTTGCTTTACAGAATCAGCAATAAATCACCCGCTCGTACGGAGTGTGGTGTCGCAATAGCGCACTCAAATTATCGATCGGTTTTGCACCCCGCCTGCTTTGTACGTTCAAGATCAGATACACGTCCTAGACCCAACATCTATTCTAAAAATCGACTATCATAGACAAATCCGAAAATAAATAAATAAATCTCTGCTTCAATCCTTCAAAGTAATGAAGGTGATGAATGCATCTTGCAAAACTAAAGAATTTATAATTGCAACCTGAGACAACTATCTTACAATTTATAAGATTAAATATTGTCTATTTTAAATGGTTTTAGAAGAATTAACAATGCATTGTTTTCAATGATGGGATGTTATGTTATGACTACTCGTAGAAAATAAATAACTACTTTAAAAAAGTATATTTTTAGCAGACTTTTCATTGCGTTAGTCGACTTTTTGATATCTGTGCCCACATAAAGTATCCGAACGGATGTGATGACATAGAAATTATTTTAAAGTACTAATTGCATTTTTAAATCGGAGTATTTTTTTCAAGAGTAAATGTTTAAGGATAACCGCTTGGAAGCCATGAACAATGAAATGAGTCGTCTGAAGCTTTGGTGATTTTATTTTAGTCGATTTCTCAGTACTCACAATGAGATAAAATTTGTTAAAATTGTTTCATAAATGTAATGAGATGCCTTGATTTAACAGCGTCTAAACTTGTAATGAATTATTCAAACAGGGCCTAATATATTTTAATTATTGCATACTAGTCACCTCTGTTTTCATCACACCATCTATTCATTTCACCATTGTGTGAAAGTCGTGAACCCTGGGCGAACATCTCAGAGGCACTACAGAAAACATTCTGTAGCTGCCATTGCATTGGACTCTTCGGGTGTCCCTTTGCCGCTGGTAGCTGGCCCACGGGCCAGTAAGGCTTAAACAACTTGATTTTAACCTCCTTACACAACACGCAAACCAGCATAAGACGGCAACTTTAGTCATCAATGGCCTTTTGAAATCAAAAACTTTGGAACATTGAAATTTAAAAATAAATCCTAAAAATTATCCCTCAATAATCAAAATTCTCTGTCGTTTTGAGCTAAAGACATAATTCAATATAACCTATTCACATTTAATTAAATCATTGAATCGTCTGAAACCGGTGTCAAAACAATCAAAATGCTTTCTTCTTCATTAAAACTGCCACTAGCAGGTTATAATGTTATTATTTATAACATTAAATACTTGTAGAGGATTGAAGGCATAAAGAACAATAAAATTGTATCTAAGAGATTTTTAGGCGACTTCCCGCACGTGTAGCTCAATCTAACAACAATCATGTTTTCATCACTTATAAATCGATTCAAACAACTACGTTGTGCTAGAATCTCATAATTTAGAAATTAATCTCAGAAAGACAAGAAGATTAAAAAAGAACCCAATTACTTAAATATTGTAATCTCTGAATAAAATGGAACAAAGGTTGGAATAAAATCAATTGTTGATATGGCAACACCCTCCCGTGTCGTTATGTATAGTATGATCGAGGAGTGAAGATATATCATGTACCTATTTAAACATAGAATGCTTGTAATATGTTTCTATAGAAACTAACTAAAATCTGCAATTACTACGCATAAACTGCGTAGCTGAGTGCTACGCCGTAGCATTATGCTTTATTTTATAAAATAAAACCAGGACAAGCGAGGCTTCTCTCTATCAATTATGTTGCAATAATCTAAAACTTGAGACACTCACAACAGCATATTTAAACATAAATCTAAAAAACGATTACTGGATAGATTAGATTACGTTATTATAATGCCTACGTCGTAGTCGTAGTATCTGCTAGCGGCTACGCCACTATGATCTAGTGGCGTAGCCGCTTCGAAAGCCTTAAACGCAAGAAATAAACGTGGCCCAAAGTTTGAGAGATATATATATAGATATATATTTGTCTTATGTGTAATTTAGTTTCAGGCTACATTAGACTAGACTGTGTCTGTGTGTGCTTGTGTGTGCAATCTACCTCTGATTCTCTAAGATGGGCAATAATAAAACACAGGGAAAGAAGTATAGAAAACATTATCTAAATTTTTACATATTTTTATTGATTCATGTGTTCACATACACATAGTATTAAACGCACTCTAGTTGGGGGGGTTCACACGTGGTTGGCGCAGTTCCAGGATGCGGAACTGCCCATTCAGAAAATTGGGACCGCGGAACCCGAAGCGGCGAAGCTGCGGGACGTCGTTAAACACCACCGCGCCCTGCAGCTTTTTAATAAAGCGGGCAGTTCTGTCTAGGTCCGACGACATCACTTCAGTGCTGTGCTATCTCTGTGGACACCTGTAAAGAGTCAAAAGCGAAATGTTTATATAAATTGGTGGTCCACTTGTCTTGCATGAGTTCCGCAGTAGGCATACCAAGATGCCAGGTGTGGTCAAGGGAGTTAGGGGTCACGGGATCGAACACATCCAAAATTACAAGATGTTGTATGCTTCACATTATTTAAGCAAACAATCAATACGGAGGAACACCTATTAAAACCACTAGTCATCTCATGAAGACAATAAGTATCACTAAGTTGGAATAAAATCGAAATAAAATTATACCTGTTTATTGCTCTTTCGACTGCGTAGTTCTACTAGTAGGTTCAAGGGTATTTGTCTTTTCAGTGGTAATACTAATCGGACCATCTTTATAAAATTATCACATTGTATTGGCACAAGATCTACTGGTCGAGTAGAACAAACACTCGGGAACATAGATAAGGAACGAAGAAACTGATTATAAAGAGTTTTACTGACCAAAAAGTCTCGCTATGCGGGCACAGTAGTAAATCACCTGCTCGTACGGGGAGTAGCGATGGAATGACGCCCTCACCTATGTCGATCGGTTTTGCATCCTTCCGGCATAGCAGGGTTTAAGATCAGATACGTTCCGAACCTAAAATCTAATCTAAAAATCGACTACTATAAACACATCTCTTCTTAAATCCGTAATAATAAATTAATAAATTGCATCTTTTAAAATTATATCATTTATAATTGCAAACTGTGCCTTTTACAACTAATAAAATATTGTCTGTTTTAAATAATTTTGGAAGAATTATCAATGTATTGATAAATTCCAAAGGGTTTTTACGTTATATCTACTCGTAGAAAATAAATAACTGCTTCAAAAAAATATTTTTTGCTGAGATTTGATCGCGTTAGTCGATTTTGATATCTGTGCTTTGTAGTACTTTATGGGGATAAAGCAACTTGCAATGAAGAAATAGTCTTATATGTAGATTAAATTGGTTTATTGTTTTATTAATGTTAGGTGCCCTGATTAAATAGCTTCTAAGCCTGTAACACAATTTGTAACAGATTGCCAGTTGTCTTTAATATGACCACTTTAAGTGTTCAGTTTATGGAGGCGTTGCTTGTCAAGATAATTTTCATTGATATGTCAAACTTCGTTCATTTATTTTAATTCTTAATTTTCTTGCCTGAACAGATAAGTTGGTTGAGCTAGACCTTCTGACGATTTTTCATACTAGTCTCTCTAGTCTGTTCTGTTTTATTAATTATTTTAAAAAGATTTGATGGACCCTTTTTGGAGTCGGTTTTAGCCTTTTTACAAGCTTTTATTTAACTTGCACTGTTCGTATACACACGTTCGTGTAAAAAATTTTCGACCACCTTTGGTATACGATTGAGCTGAAATTCTGTACACATCTTTGGTTCTGGTGGCAATACATTTTTATGACAGACATGACTTGATCCTGCTGCTAGGATGCCTATGGCATTTAGTCTGCCTCTGTACTTTATGCTTGAAGTGTTAATTTTTTTTAACACTTATGTCAAACTTGATACATTTATTTCAGTGCTATGTTTTTCCGTTTTGCCCAGATAAGTTGGTTGAAATTTATGTTATGGTTGTAAAAATAGAAGTTACCATAACCAAAATTGACAGCCGGCTATTCCATGACTAAGCTTATGGCTACGCCGTAGCGGCTCTACGGCGTAGCCTTAGTAGCAGCCATGGGTTGGCTGCTACTTGGTGTCGAGGTCACACCGCTAAGGTGCCTCGCTTAGCTAGCTTTGCAATCAGTTTAGAGTCTCCAGGTGGACCAAGGTAGCACAGCTGGAACTGCTTTTTTTAATTAATGAAAACTTCATAAAAATAACAATATAGACTTCTTACATCACTGGCCGCAGGAGCTCTGACCAAGAAGAAACTTTCAGTCACCAGTCTTCTGACCACTTGCGTTACTACTCTCTTTAAGATTGTGTCGTGGCCAAGTATTATGCATGATCCATATTAGAGTCATTGTAAAGCCTTGGCGAGCCTACGAACAGCTACGCCGTAGTGACTACGATGTAGCAGCTGCTCTTAAACATTTTCTGTTCGCCTCCCAATCTTTTTGGGTTGGCGTAGCAGCATCGTTTATATGTTCTACTAGCTGTTGCCCGCGACTTCGTTCGCGTGGAAATTTTGAAGTGTACCTATCTGAGAGAAGAAAAGAATAAAGTAGCCTATGTGCTATTCCAGACTGTAATCTATCTCTTCGCTAAATTTCATCCGAATCTGTTCAGAAGTTCTGGTGTGATTGAGTAACAAACATTCATTCGTCCAAACTTTCGCATTTATAATAGTAAATAAGATGTTATTGGGATTGGCTGGCACTTAGTCCTACAAATGGACCATTGTGCGTGGGCCATGGCAGCCCACCTCATTTCACAAGCAAATACTGTCTCTTAGTCGGTTCAGAATATCTGCGACAGATCTGGGTGACCCAAGGGGTTCTGTTCTAGCAGCTACGTTTATTTCTATCACTGTTATTAGCTTCCGGCCGCGGCTCCCGCTTAAATTCATTTTTATCTTCCCATGGGTGTAAAAACACCCTTAATGAAGTTGAGAGGCACTTGTTATTCACTTCATTGCGATAGTTTTTTTTTGTTTTGGACCATACCTGGTAACCTTCTACTTACTTTTAATATCTCCATATTGAAGGTCAAAGTTGCATTTATTTCACACTTAACACAATGTTTATTTTGCAAATAAAACAACAACAACAAACACTTTTACACGTCTTTTTACTTTTTTTCAACCAGACGAGGCCGGTGTTTCGTACCTGACTACTCTGAGAAGAAACAGCCAAAACAAACTCAGATATCATAGTCTCTTTTAAGATCCCGACATAGTCTTGGTCAACTCACATGAGGACTACGCAGATTAGTGTATACTGGTATTTTGAAGAATTACCACACAGATTTGAGTGGACCTGTCCAGTCAGTGCAAGCATTCGTCATCCATCCTGAAGCTCGACTCATAACACAAGGAGCTCAACGACACGACGAACTGTATCAGATCGATGTGCAATATACACCAAGTGGATTCATGCAGACCATATTTCACAAATTTAAAAATATTAACTCTCCCTTGTGTACACATAAATGAAACTATATTGTTCATAAAATCAAATCCAAACCTATTTGAATTTTGCACTAGGGCCAGACACAAAGACAAGCTGCGCACCGTAGCCAGTAAGACAAAGCTTTTGCACCAAAGCATCTTTTGTACGTATCTTTAATAATCTTTCACCTTTTCTCAGAACTATGAGCGATATAAAAACCTTCAAAAAAAAAAACTGCACGAATTATTGATAAGTAAATTATTACTCTATAAGAGAATTTCTAGATGACAATACATTGAAGATAATCCATTGAATGGATAATTTGTAACTGGACATAAATATTTTACTATTTGACTAATTTAGCCATAATGTATTGCATGACAATTGGGTGTATTGTATATTAATTTTTTAACTACACATTTATTGTTAGTTGTGACATGAATTTTGTGTGCCTCAATGGCGGGACATAGCAGACTTACCTGTATTTAACGCAACATCTTATGAACCTATGATCCACAATGAATTATTTGAATTTGAATTTGAATTTGACTTTTGTGACATTCTATTATTGATTTGGTACGGTTACAGTTAATTTAATTTAGAAATACTTAATTTCATTGACTTAGTATATTTTTATTTTTTCATGACATATTTTTATTAATTTAATTGTGACATGTGTTACATTTTATGAGATTTTGTATATTTTTAATTAATTTAATTTTGAAAATTATAATTTTGCTGAGATTGTATTTTGTCATGACATTTTGTACTATATTTAAATTAATTTAATTTTGACAACTAATATTGTTGACATTGTATTTAGTGAGATTTTGTAGTTATATAATTAATTTAATTTTACCAGAGTGACACTATTTTGTATGCCTTTCGGCGGAACATAGGACAAATAAACATATTTGATTTGATTTGATTTGATTTGATTTGGACCAACATAATTATATTTATATGACATCTGTATATTTTTAAACCCTATGTTCACAAAATGAATAAATGAATTTGAATTTGAATGATCTCGAAAATAAAAAGGCTTGGGATTAAATTAGCTCCGATTAAATTTAGTCAATGAAAGACGATTTTCTTTTTCACTAGTTTATTATTTATCTACTACAACATTTAGATATTGAAAATGAGGACTGTCCTCCACACGAATGAAAGATTCTGTCCAAGATTACAAGCGAGTAGCATGTTGAACGACATTTAGATACTGAAAATGAGGACTGTCCTCCACACGAATGAAAGATTCTGTCCAAGATTACAAGCGAGTAGCATGTTGAACGACATTTAGATACTGAAAATGAGGACTGTCCTCCACACGAATGAAAGATTCTGTCCAAGATTACAAGTGAGTAGCATGTTGAAAGTTAACATTATTTTAATGAAAAAAAAATATCAAAAGAGTTGCTGCTGTCTCAATACAAATAAATCCCTAAAGGAAACTAAACATTAATTATTCAAAACAGTTCGGGCCGCGTTCCATTATAAAGTAATAGATAATAGTAACAGACTTAAAATTAAATAATTACATTATGCTTAAAACATATCAAAATTCTTCTGTTCCTGTTCATTTTTCAAAAATTTATATTTTCTCAACCCATATTTTATGGTTAATTTAGACAACCAAAATCACAAGAATTGAAAAAAAAATATTAACTAAACGGAATTTATGTGAAGTGACGCAGGTAGTAGTGCACGAGTGCCACAAGAAAGTAATAAAACGAATTGAGGCGTAAAACACACAACATCGTATCGCAAAAGAAATCGTGCGCTAGCGTGCGCACGTCGGCGTCGACCCGCACAGGCATCGGCACAGGCTCCTGCTCGTCTTCCGAGTCACCATTATCGGCATATTGGTAAGCCTGCCAGTCTCTGAAGGTGTCGAGGCGGAATAATCTATCCCCAGCCATCTTATAGAGATCTGGAATAAGTAAGAGTTAAGTTAATTAGCATTATTCGCTGCAGGTGTTAGTGGAAGAAAGGAAAACATTATTTGCGTAATCAGCATATAACGTTCCCTCTGTTGGGAGTCAGGCCTCCCCTCTGTAAGTAAGGGTGGGACGAAATAAAGCGCTCGTACCCATTGCATGTGGACATGGTTGTAAGACATCCGACTGATTAACCACCCAGCGATAAAATCCACTGATACTGAACCTATATTGGATAAATATTTCCAATCCTGCGTAAGATGGCGCAGTTAATTTTGATCCGGTGCAAACACAGTGGAATAAACACTGGATTATGCGTCTTTATGAGTGTAACAACGCCATATTAATAACTAATGCAGAGTAATTTATTAAGACAAAAATTAAACTCATCACCGAGATCATCATCATCTGCCCAGCCTTTTCCCAACTATATTGGGGTCGGCTTCCAGTCTAACCGGATGCAGCTGAATACCAGTATTTTACATGGAGCGACTGCCTATCTGACCTCCACAACCCAGTTAGTACTGGGTAATACTATGCCCCTTGGTAAGACTGGATGTCATCACCGAGATCAAAAGAAACCAATTATCCTAAGTTACTTTTACGAAGCTAATAAGATGTTTAAACAGCACGAGACTTACCAATTAATATTATTCGGTAATCACAAGACTCAATATACCTCCAATGCAAATGGTAGTAGATGACGCCGTTTATAATATTTTATGAACTGCGCAGTTTTATTGATCGAGGCGTCTCCCACCCTCCCGTTTCCCACCCCCGACTCTTGCAGTTTTAACCCGTGTTTACACGATTGCATAAAATCTGATAAACTAAACAAAGTTAAGATAAAATATTATTTCCTTATAAATGATCTTTGAACATTTAATGCATAGGATATATACATTAGGAATATTTGAGACCAATGCAATATTTTTAAAATCGACTAAACCAATCAGAGGTAATCTAGAAAGGTTTATACGATGTCGTTTGACGCGCTCAATTTGATTGATCAACCCATCCCCCGACTACTACATTTTTTACCTGTATCAACACAGGCTGATATTAAATTGGCAATAGTAAATAAAGTTATGTTTCAATTAACTAAAACAAAACTTTTAGGAAATCGACTAAAACAAATTCATTTTAGATAGGGCAGTCTTGGGTTTTTTAAAGACTGAGCTGAGCAGCTAAAACATTATTTACTCGTATTTACTGAGGGCGATGTCACCACCCTTGGCGGAGGGCTATGTTCAGCAGCGCCCTGCGTTCCCTTTCAAGAGAAACTACGGCCTCAGCGGGTGACGGGGTCTCATAAGTCACGCGTGCCCATACCTAGCCGGATGAGCTAGACGACAGCGCAAGAGTTCTAGCAACCCGGCCAAAATTGATTGAAGAACAAACAACGCGTGGTTTTAGTCAGTAAGAGTCTGACAGCCCGATCCACCAGCCCCAAGCAGACATCCATGAAGAAAAAGGGGCCATTGCAACTCAAGCAATGAGGTGACCTGTGGTTAGTGTTACTCGTTTCTGAAAAACGACTCAAACTGACTGTGACTGTCGCTGCATCCCCACACACGTTCGAATACCACCTGCAACGTTTTAGTAAGGTTTTGGCAACTATTCTGCAGTGTACAGCCTGTACACAGTAATTATGTAGCACACTTCTCTCATATTCATTCCATAATCGCATTGGTCTGAAAACCAGGAATAATAATTAGGTATGTCGTTGTGTGAGTCAAATGTCCGATTTATTTAAGCTAAATTCTATCTAAGGGTGATTATATAATTTAATTTGAATGATTTATGATATTTAATTTAATTTGAATACTAGTCGTTAGGTAGTCAGAGGCCCAAAAAGTCTGACAACCAGTCTTACCATGGGGTATTGTATTACCCAGTACTAACTGGGTTGTGGAGGTCAGATAGGCAGTCGCTCGATGTAAAATACTGGTATTCAGCTGCATCCGGTTAGACTGGAAGCCGACCCCAATATAGTTGGGAAAAGGCTAGGCAGATGATGATGATGATGATGAATTTAATTTGAATACTGAAGAACCCATCCGTTTTCCCAGAGACGGTGGGACGAGCCGTCTGCTACCACTGCTGAGCGCGCGCACCTACTGGCTGTGGGTGAGTGGGAGTCGGATCTTTGGCTTCACGCACTGCCGTCGTCGAGCATTGGCACATTGTTCGACGACACGACCTTCCGCCTCGCTGTTTCTTTACGCCTTGATGCCGCCTGCTGTTCTCCTCATCGCGTCACTGTGGTGAAGCTGTCAACAACCTCGGTCCCCACGGCAAGTGCGGGCCGTTTTGCACGGCACGCGAACATAAACGACATCATCCGACGAACTCTTGTCACCGTCGGCGTTCCAGCTGTTTTAGAACCCCATGGCTTGACACGCGACGATGGCAAGAGACCGGACGGCATGTCGTTGTTTCCTTTGAAGATGGTTAGGCCTTTATTGTGGGTCGCAACATGCGTCGATACTCTTGCGCCATCACATCTTCCAAGCTCGTCGCGCTGTGTTGGCGCTGCCGCTGCGGCTGCAGAGAACATCAAGCGGCGTAAATATAGAAACGTTTGTGGTAACTATATTTCCGAGCCGTTTGGGGTTGAAACTGTGGGGTCGTGGGGTCCGAGTGCTCATAGCCTGTTTAAGGAAAGTTCGAAACGCCTAGTTGACGCTTCCCATGACCCAAGGCTGGCTTTTACTTTGGCCAAAGGCTAAGCGTTGCCATACAACGTGGCAAAGCCGCCAGTCTCTAGGGCACATTACCAGCTGACAGCGTTGAGGACGAGTTTTTTGATGCCCTTTTATAGTTTCTTGTAAGTTTATTTATTTTAGGTTATTTAATAGTTTTTTAATTAATAATGTATTTAGTTAGTCTACTTAATTAAAGACACCTAAACCTTAGCACATTACGAAGTCACATTTGAATAAAAAATTGTTTTTTTTTTTAATTAGTTTTATAGGTTTCCAAAATTTGTATGCCTATTAGGTTAAACATAGCGATCCTGACATTCGAATTAGATCTTATTATATTGTACCTATGTTTCACAAATAAATAATTTGAATTTGAATGACCTTTAAGAAAAGCTACAGTAACAGCCTCGATTAATTAGTTGTAGGTCTTGGTCTGCTTAGGCATTTAATTTTGTGTGTAACTTATATCATGACCACAAAGAAAATAAACAGTATCAGTAAACAGTCAGGTCCTAGAATAATAAAATTGTGGATATGTGGTCATCTACCAGCGCTCCTCAGTCCCGTGTCGTGGAATGCGGCCCACTCCCTCTGACGGAGCCGAAGCATGTGTCCCAGCAGTAGGGACGTTCCGGGCTTATTGTGCTCTTTAAGAATAGATAAATTGAAAAAGGCTACTATTATTTCATTCACAGGCTACAAGCAGCTACGGCGGCGGCGTAGCAACTCGTCATCATCATAAATATAGTAAAAGAGTTGTCAAAATAAGGTACTGACTACGAGCAGCTACGGCGTAGCAGCTAACAAGCATTCTTTTACATAATAGCGTGTATTTCAGCCTTAGCTATGTTAGCGAATGGCTTGTGGAATTCTTCTGAATTACTTTCAATAAAAATTTATGGTAGAACTATCAGATTTTATAAGCCTGTAACGTGTGATGTAAACGACACTATCATCATCATGATTTTCGTGCTCTTATCCCAATTTATTTGGGGTCGGCGCAACATGTCTTTTTCTTCCATACATCTCTATTACTCGTCATCACAACTGCCATCTCCTTTTTAGCCCTATTATCATCCTTCACAGATTCAACCAATCGTTTCAAAATGTCTTCTACTCTTATAGCCATTCATATTCATACTCAAAACTTTCCTCACGACCTTATATCATACTAGTTAACTACTAAAATGTAGACGACATGATAAAAAAAAACATAGATTAGGAAACATCTCTAACTGTATTCATATAAACACCCAGTAATAGATCAGGGTGTTTATGAAACTGCCGTACTTATGGAATTACATAATTTCCATTACCAATCTGCAGTTAGAAGACAATGAAAGCAGGCGGCTCGATACTTACGAAAAACTCCGTCCAACTGTGGTCCATAAGGTCATTGTCCTGAAGAACAAAAGAACATCTTGAGGAAGTATCCTACCAGTGCCTCAAGGACCAGTCTTGTCATTTTGTTAGTTACTAGATGTCTCGTTTTACCTTTTTTCATACTTTATCAGTTCAAATCAGACATTAAATAACTAACAGACTTCGGATAAACAGGAAAATAAAACACATATCTTGTCCCGCGTGTTTATATATTTACCAATCTCATTGTCACAATCCAAAATACTCATTAACTTTTACTATCATTACATTAAATCCCGCATGAATTATTAAAAATAAGTGTATTTTCAAACTTACAAATAAAAATACACGTTACTCTTATAATACAATTACAATCCAACCCCGCGTGTTTATTACGAGTATTATATGCCAATCTCAATGTCTTAATCCTAAAATACACATAACTTAATTGATATACATAACTAAATTGAATATCTTAATTGAATTTCGATCCCGCTTGTTTAACATTATCCGATTCAAAATTAATCATAATGTCTATTTTTAAATTGTGAAATTCAACATAGACATTATCGTTATAACACAGTTTAAATTCAATCCCACGTATTTATTTCCGTATTTTTTTTTTTGTATTTTTTGTATTTTTTTGTATTTTTTGTTTCTTTTTTGTATTTTTTTCTTCGTTTTTATTTATTTTTTATATCTATCTTTTTTTTTTTTTTTTTTAATCTTTATGGGCTTACTCTTGACCTCGATCTTATTCCTAAAAGTGATTACATGATTATATAATTTTATAACTACAATAGAAGCTCAAACCCGCGTGTTTATATAATGCCATTCTTAACTTTTCACACACGTTATTTGTAATAGACATATAAGAATATAAATTAGTATAAGTTAGGTTAGGTTGTAAAATAAATAGTACAGCAAAAAAAAATAGAAGATACCTAATACTTTGCCTGCCAGAAAGAGTGGTCCTTCGTTCAGGAAAAATACTCCATCTCCTGACTTCAATTCAGGCTACAAAATGAATTTAACAACGAAAAGTACATTCAAAATAAACTTCTATAAAAAATTGATATTGAATGAAAAATAGTAAATGATATGCTTAATTAGAACGTATACTACTTAAAATTAGTTAAATAAATTTAAAAACATTTAATAAAAATAATTTTGAATCGTCAAAAAATTGAAATTATCAAAATTTACCTCGACTGCTTTTTTGTATCTTACACAAAACTATTTTGTATAAAACACAAGACAGTACAAATTATTAAAATAATCCATGGCTCGTCTGTTGACTGCCATGATTGGAAACAACTCCATCTGTTTAGATTATATTAACCATACCTATGTAAACCCACCTTATTTTACCAACTGAAATTGATAAGTTCCTCCCTACCAAGGAGTTGTGTGGGAGCTGATTGTTTACATAGATTAATAAATCTAAACAAATGGAAATTAATGTCATATGTCCACAAACCCTACCCCAGTAAATAGAAACCAAATCTTAAAGAATAAAAATGAATAAATTATTAAAACCGTATTGCATTTCAGATGATCCGATGTTCCATGTCCGGGATTGTAAGGATAGCAGTAACGGATGGTCTTCATAAATAGAACTAAAGAAACGACCTTGTGTTAGGGTTGCTTTCCTGTTGTAAACACCTGGTTGCGGTAGCACAGGCTGGCGTAAGGCTCCTTCAGCAGCTTCCCCGTCTGGGGGTTTATATTCTTCAACGCGCCTTCAGGAGGCCGGTTACGACCAGGGCCAACCTCCAACGCCATCCCTGAAAATTGAAAAAAAAGAAATTATTATGTCGTCTCATCTTGCATGAATGGGGGGAACTCTTCTTTAGTCTTCGGTTACAAATAACAGTTATTGGACATGGAATAAAACTAGACACTTCGGTTTAAGTTAAGTTTACATAGGTAACCTAATGGTAGAAATGAGCTGCAATACGTACCCGTAACAAAACAAACGTAGTCTAATCTATGCATTATAAAATCATAAGTATTTACTCCAATATTGGATGCTGCTTCGAGACTGACTTCAAGTCAAGGCGCAGCATATATCGCAGCAGACCATGTGCTATACAAAAAAGAATCACTAAACAAATCCAAACAATGGGTTTATCCATTTCAACCTTTTCGGCTATAAGTTGCACTTCAAACGACTCTTGACTGCGACTATCAACTATCACTAGCGAGCGGGAGCAAATATGCTGCAGAACAGGGCAGGGCAACCGAGCTTCAACAAGATGGCGGCCGTACGGACGAGCCCCTCCCCCCTCCTCTCCTGCCCCGCCCCGCTTCCCCTACCGCACCCTAGACTTAATACATAAAAAAAAAGAAATCCGTGGCTGAAAACCTGCTTATAAAAATTAACCCTTTTCCTACCATTAACCCTATCGACAACACAAAAGAAACCAACCATTTAGAGACAATGAACTTGAACTTCACATAACACCCGACTCGACGCGAAACCTACTTTAAAAACGATGAAAACACACAATTCTACATACCTCCCGGCATTGCAGGCTGTGGATTGCGTTCTCCTCTCACGGATGTGTCGAGATGTTCTTCGACAGCAAAAGATTAAAAGTTGGCAGCAGCAGTGCCGGCCACGACCGAACGTTGCAGGAGCTACCGGGGAAAGGGACCCTCGAACTGTGGGAGGCCTGCACGTCGCGCTTCTGCGCAAGTGCAGTTTTTAACTAAGTTACTCATGTCTGTGTGCTCGTAGGTGTCTCGTAGCCTCCCGTTATGGACTATTCAGACTCCACCTAATAACTCGGACGTTAGGATTTTTGTCGGACGTTATATAAAAACAGGCTAATTTGTATTTGAACGCATCCATCGAGAGTGTAATAGCTTGAAATCTTTATTCTTTTATCGAAACCGCTACTGAATTCGCACAAAAATATGTTCTGAGAATTTAAAATGATGAGTCATAATCCTGACCTACAGGATTCACATTATTTTCAATTCGTCAAAGGAGATTCCATTGGTCCCGGGTCCTACAATAACGGTTTATCGAAACGTTATAACTGAATTTACGATAGACATTTACATATTTTCATTGTTTCCATCAATTACTTTTCATTGCATTTATTTTTCATCGAATTAGTGTTGCAACGTATACTTCAACTAATAATTTGATTTGGC
Organism: Noctua fimbriata; assembly: GCA_905163415.1. NCBI lineage: Eukaryota > Metazoa > Arthropoda > Insecta > Lepidoptera > Noctuidae > Noctua > Noctua fimbriata. Next base: position 10,810,411 of record LR990921.1, read on the forward strand.
GCTCGCTTCGCTCGCTGTTTTCGCATACGGTCGTTTGATGTTCCAATATATACCGATTAATCTAACAGATCTGGTGGCCAACCAAGACGTCTTAAAGCAGGAGTAACTCCAGTGTGGGAATGAGATGACCTGTATTGCTCTGTCTCTTTCTGGAATTACCTGGACTAGGTTCCCACATTTAGCAATTGCGACCAATTTGGATTTAGTACTAGCCTCACCGATCTGGTTGTGCATGTGACTTCGATAAACTTTAAAAAAAAATCGATGAGTTGTTTATCGAAAAAGACTTTTCAAGGTTTATGGGAGATGTAATGTGGACTATATAACGAAATATAACGATGAACTTGATATATTACTGAAAAGCTAAAGTGTTTTGAATTATTTGTCCTGTCTAAATTCTGGATTTTATTCTATTTTCAAAATACACCTATATTAATACAAACAAGTATTGTAAGAGACAAAAAAACGAAACGAAACGAAATCTTCTAAAGTGTCACGTTTTTTGAAATATCACATTACATTTCCGAGAACCATCAAAGTTACAATATTCGCTATCAGCACAACTTTTACGTTTGTATTATTACGTTGCAGTGAAATCAGATAAAAGTATTTCTCCGTCCTATAAACAACAATTTTCACTGAACTTGGACACATTGAATTTATTTTTGTTTTAATCTACTAGCTCTCTTGATGTTTTTTATTTGTATCTATTAAACTTCATTTTATGTACATAATATGTTTCATTTGATTTTATCTTAAATTTTCAATATTTTTAACCTCATTGGAAGGAGTCAGCCGACTCCACCCGTGGCTGCGAAAATATAAATCCTAACCTACATAGCTCTGGGCAAAGTCGGACTGGATTTCACATAAATTTCTTGTAACGCAGTTTATGCCAATAATAATTTACAAATTCAAATATGTTATTATTATTTACATATCATATAAAACAATCCCCTTTTATTACTAGGCTCGCGTTTGACCTCTTTATTGATTTACTTGGCTCGTGTGTGCAAACCAGTATGGCCTTGAACTTGATTTCATTCGTAGGGGTTGAAGAAATCGATGCGCACCCCAGACAAACATGCCCGCTCGATGCGCGATCACGGTCACTACGCGACGGGTCACAGTAACGTGACGCCCTGGGGCCTGTTGGTGACAGGCTGAAAAACATAAAAATTATAAAATTTTTGTTTCATACATTTGCAGCTTTAATTTTTTTAAATTATATTTGTTCTATGTGCAATACCTGACCTATCCATTCTAAGACTTTGAATAAATAAATAAATATTTTTTTATTCTGTATCGTATTGTTTGGCTACTGTTTTTCATCAACACACATGGCCTTGAACTCGAACCAAGGCCATGCTCTGCGATATCGCGGTCACGACGCGACTTGGCGCCCTGGGGCCTATTTCACAAAACTTATTGTTGATGTCTGGCTACAATAATCTGTAATTGCAAGTTTTTTTCGTAAGTATTACTGCTTTATTAAAACCGCACCTGTTGAGAAAAAGTGTACTTGAATATAAAAACAACAAATTTTACACATAATGTCAAATAAGTACTACAGTACCTACATAGGTACGTACCTAACCTATTCTATCTATTTATGACTAATTTGGCTCCTTTATGCAATTGAACTTGAACTTGACCCACTTTGCGAAGGGTTTAAGAAATCGATGCGCACCCCAGTTAAACATGGGGCGATCGATGCGACGACTCGTCGACCTTGAGCATAAATTATGTACAGGGCAAGGCTGGAACCAGCCTTCTAGCCAAGTTCGATCTCAAGAATAAATTTAAAAAGCTTAAGGAGTTTATTGTTTTATGTCCAATTAATGTTAATAAAATCAGTTTTTGCAAGTACCAAAATATGCAAGAGCGAGCGAAGTGATCTCGAAAAGGTACCTATTAGAATTTTTTTTGCATGAAGCGTGGTTTTATTTTATTTTCAAAATAGCGGCAATTTCAAAATATGTGTAGGTAAGTACACCGTTAAGTGACGTACAAACATATTTGTACAGAACGTAGATCATATAATGTAAAATGGATTGTGCTACATATGTAGGTATCTGGTGTTACCAATAAATAAATAAATAGCAATCATTTATAAAACCTGTATTTATCAATAGCTGGTATCAACACAAACAAGTTTTGTTTCAGACAGAATCTTCTAAAGCGTCACGTGACGATAGTTCCCGAGATATAAGCCAACAAAGGATGGCTTAATGGCCTTTAGGCACCGTGTCTCAGATCGCTCAGATTAGAAGAAAGTAGTATTTCAGAAGGCAACTATGTGAATGCAGAATGAAAAAGCGAGCGAAGCTCGAAAATATTTAGCATCCCGCCTCGTAGTTGTTAGATTTTCTTCTTGTCATTCAAACAGATTATAATATTGAACCGACTTTTATATTGAACCAAATTATGATTAAAAGTTTCACAACTGATAGTCCTTAAGGTAAATTTGAGCTCCTTAGAGGACAAACCTGTACAGTTTTGGAAAATACACACTCCGGGTTACTTGTACAGCTCAACTGTACAGGCAAACCTGTCGCAACCTTTAGGCTCTAAGACCGAGCGAAGCGAGCTCGGAAATTGTTCGCACCCTGCCTCGGGGATGTTAAAATTACTTTTGAACACAGACACAGATAGGTATGGAAGCTACGGAGCTGCAGACTTAAAGAGTATAGTAGAAAATACGAGGCGGCGGACTAGAAAATAAGCACGCGCAAGCCGCCTTTCTTAGTCTAACGCCCTGGGTCATCGGCTTCTTGCCCATATAATCAACAGCTCATAGTCGAATCATGGGTTTCGTTCGCAGAAGTGTTTACCATCCGACATCGTGACGGTCGGCCCTTGGATCCATCCTTGGTACAGGGCATAAAAAGTTACCTATGTTTTTATTCACGTACATTATAATCACCGTTTAGGTACCGTTGCATTGCTGACACAGGCCTTTAATTCACAACACGTCCCTATTGTGGTTTGATGTCTTCAAAATACATAAAACACAAAACCAACTACAAAGCAGTTTATTGGCAAACGTAGGTCCAGTTCAGGTGGTTACCTATTTTCTAAAAAGATCCGCAAGACCTTGACCCTCTTACGTCACTATCGTTGTCCGTTACCCGTTGAGGTAGGACCAATCGATGCGCAGCTAAGCCCAGGCGAGGCACAATTTAACTTCCCCTGAGCCCATTATCGTATGATCATCTTCCTCGGGTCAATGACACGAGATATTTACTGTTAGTCCAAAAGTTCTTCACATCCACCGAGTCATCGGTGGCAAAGAAGAGGTCACATTTATGGGGGCACAAAGGGCAGGATAGGAGGAGAGACATAGTTTTCGACAAAGCTTCTCATAAACATCCTGTTGCCGTTTCATAGATGTTCGGCATTCTAATGACCTCAATTGTTTGTCCTTTGGTTGGTTTTTTTGTTTGGTAATTGGTTGACCTTGACCTCTGCAATAGGGTGGTTTATCATGACCTTAAGCGCACTGTTGTATTGAACATCGAGGGCACGGTAATTACTTATTCATCATACTATGCGATGTATTGAATTAACTCATAAATGACCTGAGATATTAACACTGAACACTGAACTAGTAGCGCGATCTGTCCCGACACATACGAACTGCGCATCATCTGACGTCACGCAAGAATCTTACATCGCTCAAGAACAATGTTTTTCGCAGTAGCCTAGCAATCACAATCACAATGCCCGTGTGATCGGCGAATCAACCTTTATCTAAGGTTGAAGAGAAACTTTCCAACCTGGTGGCCTACAATGGCGTCAGACGACCTGTATAGCTCTGTTTCTTTCACACTAGAATTACTCCTGCACATGGATGTGGATTTTATAATGATGAGTACAACGACCGATATAACTTTGACCTTGAACCCCCGTTGACTGAGCTGCTTGGGGGTAAAGCCTATCAATGCGCGACTCAGTTAGTGAACTTGGGGCAAGTTCGATCGATGTACTGCAACAGCGGGGCACAATAAGAATAAGAATAAGAATAAATTTATTAAACCATTGTTACAAACATTTTCTTAATCTAACTTAGAGGTAGCTCTAAGTTAGATTAAGATGATTATGATATAATTGTAACAAATTGAATTTAACATGGTAATTAGTAAACAGAGGTCCCCAAACTAGGCTGCGCCTGTATCTTAGGGGCCAGAGTTGCGTTAACTTAAAATTAAAACACATATTGTTGATGTGATAGTTATGTTAGTAAGGCTACACACCAAAGCAGTTCCAATGTCGGTGGCTTTGCTGTGTGTCTGTCTATCAGACATTAGAATTACCGAGCCCATCAATATTCACATGCATTTTAGAAACAGTGAAGAAACAGGCCATCCCATTTGATATTATACCCACATAACCTTGACTTTGAATACCCAATCGATGCACGTCTCAGTCAGTGAACAATTGAACAGCGGGTCAGTGGGGCACAAGCACAACTGAGCAATAAACCTGAGCGCGTTGTTGGATTGAGCATGTATTTCACTGCACGCTTAAATACAGGTGTGGTGTGCTCATGGGCTGCAATAAACAAGATTACTTAATACTTATACCTACTTAAAACCATCTGACTGTCTGGGAAACTACTTTTCCTTAGATTTTCGGTTAAATTTCAGCTAGTACCTTCACGGCTGGCTACACCAAATAACATACTCTTCAAAAGTAGGACGGTACCATACCTACCGATGAAATCTTTTTGGTCACCCAACGGTGGGCATTATGTACCTATTAGTTTTGACTTCTATGAGACAAGGTGGTCAATACATTTATACATACGAACCATAAAAAATTACTTGTCTAAACTCCTTACAAAATACATTAGCATCGTGTTTCTGCTACGGCACCATTTTATTATAGTGTAAAATTAAGAAGGCGCGGAGTCTACGCCATGGCAGCTTCGAATCTTCGATGTATAAAGCTGATTGAGTTTGTTAATATCTAGTAAGAAGTAGACACTAGGCAGGTACCTTCTTTAATCAACAATTCAAACTCACTTCAATCACCAACGCCGGAGAGGCACAAGGCGTGGGTGACTCACGAAATTTACCATTCGACTTATGAGCCGGGGTGCTAAAATTTTCGAGCTCGCTTCGCTCTCTTTTGCATCCCTGATAATTACCTACCTACTGATGAAACGCTCTTGTCGTAAGTTATAATACGCCTAATGACTATTGAAAAATACAAAAAGTCCATACAAAATATAGTTTAAAATCGTCCGTCACCATAACAAACTCTGCGATAAAATGTAAACAGTCCTTAATAATTGTGCCACCCGGTAGACGGAAAGGCGGCACTGTGTCTGTGTGTGTGCCCCATCACATGGACTTAGTATAACTGGACTGAGCACTCTACCAGAAAAACGTGACGAGAGAGATAACAGAGCCCTTTGTCTTTTTCTAATAGGGTTACAATTTTTTTTTATAACAAATAAGAAACATCGTTTTGACAGAGAAAATTTGTCCGGTTAACACATCAACGGTTACATAATATAGTGAAATAATAACTTATGAGAAAAAAAAATAAGAATTTCGTTAAAAAAAAATCGTTTCCTTTCCATGCTCTTTTTCCGTTTACTCTGCAGAATTGGTGTTTGGGTATTCAAATGGAGGGAATAAAATTGAAAGTGTGTGACAAACATTTATTAAAATTAAACATGGTTAAACATAATTGTTTTGTGGAGTTTCTGCCGTAAGCCAATCTTACTGCTTAAGTTCCTCAATGCATTAATTAAATGATTCGAGTATAGTATAAAAAAAAAAAAAATTTGTTCCGCATCAAAATTTTGAAAAAAAATATCGATATGGCAAACCTCCGAAGTAGGTACGTAAGTGCGCACAAAATTTGAACAAATCGTATTAAATGGAAAAATTGTTCAACACAGTCCTGAAGAGTTACGTGTCGCTTCTTGAAACCTTATGAAGAATTAACTTCGGCGTTGTTATATCTGTGAAACGAAGCCCTCTTCTTTCACGTCGTTCCTTGCAAGATACCAGGAGCGACCGGAACCTGTAGTTGCAAGGCGCCCGCCAGTGCCGACTGAATGGAGCTTCGCGCTAGAGAAGCACACTCAACCTGCCTTCTTTCCGCGTTCATCAGTTGTACTGATGATAAAACCAATATCCTTACCACTGGAAAAAGTGATGGTACTGCATAAGTATTTAACGCTCGCTGTGATTTTGTAGTATGAAAATCCTCTGGCTTAAAATGAAGGCTGCACACAACAGAACTTTTGGTTATGGTTTGAAATTCGGGAATCGTCATTTTTGTCTTATTTCCTCTTTCTATGGAAAGCTGTAACAAACAAAAATAATGCTATTTCAATAACGCGATACATAGTTACAAATTATATTTCTCATGCGCATAACATTAACAGTTTTAATGAAAAATACACGAAAGCATGAGTCTTTCGTCTGCAAAACGTCTAAGACATGGTCACACTAATCATTGTTAGTAAACAAAATCTATAATATTCCTTAAAATTAATTAAGTTAAAATAAAAAAGAACCGTAGATAAAACTTGTAATTTTCTCAAAATAACTTAGGATGTCAAATTAACATCATTGATAACAGATTTCAGTGCTACCATAATTAATATATAATAGCTTCCAAACAATCATACTAATATTTAATTTGACTTAAAATAAATAAATTAGTATTATGTAAAGACTGTAAACCTATAAAAGAAAATAGTTAAAATTTATCTGAAAGCTAAAAACATATACATGTAATTTATTTTACTTGTAGTGACAGGTGACTGCCGGTGTAATACCTATTTTCTATCATCTTTAATATTTTTATCTGTTGGCAATCGAGTGAAAGGGACAAAGGGCTCCCTTATGGCTATCTCTCTCGCCTCGGTTATGATAGCTTAACAAAAGTAAACCTACAGAGTAACAGTTATGGTTCATTTTTGTGTGTTACTAATTTCGCAGTACTCAGTCCTGTTTGTATACTAAGTCCATGGTGTGCCCACCCTAGGGTGGCACAGACAGACAGGGATTGGCTTAGGTCCGCGGGACGTATGAGAAGCGGGAACCGAGGGGAGGGTGGGTGTCGCTATTGGAAACGAGTGTGGTGTCAGTGATTTATTGATTTGTCTGCCTCCCTCGTCCACAACACCCATTTCATAGGAATATGATTACTATCTATAGGTACCTACATATCTACTTAGATTTAGATTTATCATAATCTACTCGATAAAGTGGTTACCTTAATTGAGTATGCGTTACAGGATAATGTATTCTATAGTAGTTTAAATCTTGCAGAAGATACAATTGTAATGTAGGTAACTCGTTGGTCAGCGAGGCTCAGGGTAGATCTCTAGTCGCCTCAGGGATTTTTCTTAACAGGCGTTGCACAGAGGGGCCTCCGGAGAAGTCTTTTAAGAGAAAACGATGCCTCCTCTCAAGTGCGGATGGTGACCACCGGGGTGGGTTTAGTGCGGTAAAAATCCCACACTTCCCGGTCTTATCCCCAAATACCGGTCGCCTTTTGAAGGTTTCCCCCCAAAAACAAAATAAAAAAAGATAACGCGTTGGTAATCCTAAATAAATAAACTCTATCAGTACTGCCAACTCCCAAATGAGTGATTTAGGAAACTGAATGATTCTCATTAAGGATCGTTGGGTTGCAGTGAGCCCAGTATCAATCTTATTTTCAGGTAGTTTTGTAGACAGGTACCTCAAAATGATCAGGCTACTGTTCCTGGTACCTGTTCTTTGTATTGTGTCAAACTGCACTAATCTTTATCTAATAGGTATATTATCAAAATGATTTCCTGAGCATTCACCATAAACGCCGCCATTATTCACCTACTCTAGTCCTAATTTACTTGGGGCCATATCTTCAGTTCTTCTTCAGCTTTATTCTATCAGCCGTCATTTTAGTATTGCTCTCTTTTGTAGCCATATCAATCTTGCAAACAATTAAGAAACCATAAGTGTGTTGTAACACTTATGGTTTCTTTGCGGTTTGACCTTACTCTTACATACATTTTTGTAGTTTAAACACAAAATTTTCCTTGCCACACTAATAACCAAGACAATAAAATAACATCTGTATTCTCCTCAACCGGAAGGCAGACGTTTTGAGAAATTCTTGTAGTACACCCCAATAACAGTGCCCGGGCTGGAGATCTGTTCCTCAGGCACAGCAGTCCAGTGCTTGTGACCACTACACAAACGAGGGAATCTGCAGTTGTGGCAGTAGACCAATGGTTAAAAGTATAATTATTAACAATACCAACTGTTTTTAATAATCAATTGTAAATTTACAGTTTTATGGAGCAAAATACTCTTTTTTAACCCAATTTCATCCAGCTCGATGATGGGTGAACCCACTTGAGATTCACAGTTTGTATATTTTTCATCGAGTGAGAGTTTGAATATGACTTTTTTTAATATTCAGTTCAAATTTTAGTTTTAGGGATAAATACTTATACTAATCCTCTTTTATCCCAATTTCATCCATTCTATGACGGGCTAAACCATTTGAGATCCACACTTCGAATTGTACCTACTTTACCTTGAGATAGGTTGCTATGCAATAAAATTAACTTGTTATAAAGAAAACATCCTTTAATTCAATATAATGGTACCTTTGTAATGTATCCCTGTTTCATCCAGCTTGATGATGGGTGAAACCATTTGAGATTCACACTTTGTATATGTTTTTCTTGGGATAGGTTGGTATACAATAAAATTAGCTTGTTACAAAAAGAAACATCCTTTATTACCACATAACCAAAATATAACATCTTTATTACCACATAACCATGTAAATATAATCTTGATAATACCTTCACCAAAATATTTAGTCTTTATAATTACTTATGAGACAATAAACAGCATTTGTCTCGTTCTAAAACAATAAGTAAATGCTTCAAGATGAAAAATAAAGCATACATATAAATAAACCTGATTCAAACATGTCCCCGTGGACTGGTAACTATATAAATATATTTTAAAACATCTCCCATTTGCCGTGTATCTGAAATCAGTCTCTTCAATCAACACTAAATACATAAAAAGGCATTAACTTGCAATTCTTATATTTGCACCTTTAATGCAATCAGAATACAAAATTTATCAGGCAAGAACAAAAGAAATAGTGCCTGCAATGTTATTAATTAGGATCACAACTTACTCAATGAACAGAGTTAAGGAGAACCAAGGTATTTATTTAAGAAACAAACTTAATGATATAAGTTTTTGAACTGACATGGTCACTAACACTATTAATAACAAAAAAGGAATATTCACCACATTTACTATTTATTTTGAGTTCCCGACATTTCGGCACCGTTAACATTAACCAACTAGTAAACATGGTAAATATCCCATTTTTATTGTTAACAATAGAACTTAATGATGTATGAATAATAAGCGGTTATCGTAGAGATACAGGCTCAGCCTGGTTTGTGGATCCCTATTTTGTGACTATGTTAAAATATAACTTGTAACCGATATATCATAACACTAAGTTAGATAAAAGAAAATGTTGTAACAGTTGCTAAATACAATTATTCTTTGTTCATAAATCATTAATATTTTCATATCATTAATACTTGTAATTAGTACAACTACTAGTTACAAGTAATTTCAGTATTGTATCAGTATCTTAGAACAACGTAAATTCCCGATTCCAATTTATGTTGGTCCTTCATGAGCAGTTATTGGAGTTTATTAGCTTTAACATCAAGGAACTAAGTCTATTTTTATTTTTGGAGCTTACCATTATAATCATGAATGGTTACTGAGATTTTACATGGAAGTATTGTCCACATGTTACTTACTTTCATGAATTTTAGGCTAATTAACTCTATCTCAATCTACTTTTGTGAGTTTTCTTGGTTTTTTTTTTTGTTTCTCAACATAGCATCTTTTGTCTGTAGATTCATCTGTAAATTGCTACAGCAGCCATTTTCAAATCAAAGAAACAATGAATATCTACGACCCTCCTTGTTCACTGCAATGAATGTTGCACTATGTTCTTAAAAATTATAAAAAGGTAGCTTTCTGGATAACATCATAGATACAACATGAGTCATATATTTAGAAGCTGCCAGCTTTGATTTTAATACATTTAGTCATGTTAAGCTATAAAACAGCTACAAGTATTTCTGTTAGGAAACTTTGTTTTATTAGAGATCATTAAATCACTTTTATGTTAATTGTTGTCATGTACATTCATTCTAAACTAAAATTAAGCCCGTAACCTTTTACTTTTAACACAATAATTTAAATCAGATTGCTATGCTCCTGAAGTAGTCATAACGGTTACGGCGCTCATCTTGGAGCTGGCCAATCTTAGAGGCGGTGTCACAATCACGGCACACACCACAGAATGTGCTGGTAATCACATGGAATGGGCTCCGGTAGTACAAATTAGGATCTTCAAGCTTTTTATTCTTTTTGTGGCAGCGGACATGTAGGAATACCTCCAGTACCATGAGGATGACGCAGAAAAGGCCAGGGAACATCATAAGTGATGGAATCAGCAGCAAGCGGTGGCTAATTTGGTTAGAACCAGCTAAAATATTCGCTTTTAATGACTGAAACTTCTTAGTCTTGCTCATGTAGCCACGAGGGAACTTCATGTATTTGGCCTCAGGTTCCCGAACATCAAGAGGTTCTCTTATATTTACAACAGGTGGCAATTTATTTTCAAGTATAGGTTCCCCAGTCTCGTCGTTTATGTCGTATGTAACAATTTCACCAGTCTCATCGTCGTAGCAGAACCTCCGCACAGGACCTCGGTTTACTGTATTCATTTCTGTAAATAGAACACGCTGAATTTAATATTCAATTTCATTAAAATATTCATGGATTATGAAAAAAGAAACTCAATGTTAAATTAGAATTTACCCTAAGTTAAACTTACTTGGTTATCCTTAACTGTTTATAACACCGATATATAGCGATTTATAGATACAAAATATTATTTTAGATAGTATTTTAGTTGAAATCTAAATTCTAATAACAAGTACACAAATACATATTGACAAGTATGACAGCCAATGAAGCAAAGACTAAAGACGATGGATGTGTCATGGCGGGCACCACAGATAAAAAAACGAAAGTGGTCGTGAAATTACAATTCGAATAATATATGCATCAGAATCTCTTCCCATACGAATTTTGTAAAAGCTTTTTCTAATCATTATTAGGGAATCTGATAACCCTAGAGCCATTGTGAAAATCTTTTAAGTAACGCAAAAACTTATTAATGTTAAGTACTTTTCAGTTCTGGCATTATAGTACTTGTCCTGTGCCAAATTCACAAACAACGCGCCCAAAAGAAGTTCTTCAAGTTCTTCGTGGGTTCATGAGAAGTAATGTCACGTTTATTATTTTCCATTTTAATAATTTCATAATCCCCTGAGTTGTGTGTAAAGTGTTGAAAAAAAGACTTCCTTTATTACTTCACATCATAGTTGCTCCTAGCGGCGAATCTCCGCGTAGAAAAAACAATTTTCGTTTGAGAGGTACGTACCTTAAATGTTTGGTAAAATTTCCTATTTTCTCGTATAGCATTGTAAATAGTTATTAAAAATAACCTCAAACTTCTTAGTTGAGTTTGTTTTGTCGTTTTCCCATAGAATCTGAGATGCTTAATGTGAAATTTGGGTATTGAGTGGTTTAATTTTTGATTGTTGTTATGTTCATGAAACTACTCTTATTCTGTTTCCTATTTCACGTTTGTCATAGAGGCTATTTCTACTGGAACCCTATAATTCCTATAAATATCATGCTAAGGAAAAAAAAAATAACCATGATGATGGTTACCATGTTACTAAACAATCCTAGCAAATAGCCTTTGAGATGCTCCTTACAGCTTTAACCCACCATTGATGAATGCGACATTACACCCACCATGCTACTTTACTATCTCTCACATTACATGTTAACGGAACATACAAGACAAGCACACCAAAACTGGAAGATTTTGTTTCTTTGAATCTATTATCAGAAAGCAGCAAGTATGGTATATTCTTTGTAAATTGCATTTACAAATGCAAAGAAATTGCATTTTAAGAATGCTAGAATAATGTTAAAAATTTATAATTGAATTAAATGAAATGAATAATTTTAAATATTTAATTGCATTTTATTTTTGACTTGGGCTATAATGTTATTTTTACATTCCGCAATACAAGATGCAGTCACTCTGACCCTTAGGTCAAGCCTACGAAGTGAAGTTAATAAACAGGAAGCTACACAAACATTATTCAAAGCAAAAATTAAATCTAGTACATGTGGCGTGGCAACCTAGGATTTGGATGCTACATCCAGATTACTTGCACTGCACATTGTCTTTAAGCCATCTGAAACTGTTTTAAATGAAAATACATAACATAGCTACAATTTTTGATAAAATTGTTGGAAACAGAGCTAGTAGGTATGAGTTAAAGAAAGGGTTTGTCAATAGGGCTGTGTGTAATTTTGAATCTTTCTGAAACTAAGGACAACCTACTCATAAAACAGCGAGTATGTTTATACTCTTCGTGCAAAGGAAATATCAGAATAATTAAAAATAAGTTTCCTTTCTTTTGGATTTGGTTACATTCCGCAATGTAACATCCGCACTCACCCTGGGCTAGGCCAAGTTATGAATAACCAGGAGGATGTACAAAGATTATTGTAAACAAAAACCAAATCAATTACATGTAGAGCACCTGCCTATGAGTTATACACTTCATCAAGAAAATATTTTTTAGTTATAATTGTTATTTAGCCTTGTGGTACTTTTTTAATTAATAATACAAAACATTGTGTTACACTTTTTGATAAAACTATTGGAAATATAGCTATTAAGTATGAGTTAAAGAAAAAGTGATATAATCCTTCCTAATCTAAGAAGAACTTACTCAGAAAGTAGCAAGTATGGTCATACAATATATTCAAAGAAAATGCATTCCGTTCCAAGATCATGGAAATCCCAGAATAATTAAAAATAAGTTGTCTTTTATTTGGTGTTTGACTGTGTTGGGTTACAATGTTATGTTTGCATTCTGCAATGAAACATGAACAGTAACCCTGACCTAGGCAAAGTTCAGACAATAACCAAGAAGCTGTACAAACATTATTTTTTGCAAATACCAAATCTAGTAAATGTATGTATGATTTGGACACTTATAGATTTGTTAATGGTGGCTAATAATAAGGGCGATCTTAAGGTTAAGCCGGGCTTGCCTAAGTTGGTCCGTGGATGGGTAACCACCTATTACATACCGAGTTACCTCCGTGCATCGGAAAATACGTTACGCCATTGGTCCGGCTGTCATTTGTAGATCTTTGACAGTTGTTACCGGAGTCATTAGCCCAAAAGTCTGACAACCAGTCTTACCAAGGGGTATTGTATTACCCAGTACTAACTGGGTTGTGGAGGTCAGATCGTCAGTCGCTCCATGTAAAATACTGGTATTCAGCTGCATCCGGTTAGACTGGAATCCGACCCCAACATAGTTTGAAAAAGGCTAGGCAGATGATGAGATTAGATTTCTTAATGGTACCTAATTGGTTTGCACCATGCATTGTTGTTTAGCGATGTGGTACTGTTTTAACTGATAATACATAATTAAGTTTTTATATTCGGCTTTAGAGAACGCCATGGCACAGTGGAACAAGCCCACAGAGTATGTGACGCCATAAGAAAGTCCTTAGAACAAAAGGAATACTGCTCGTCAGCGTTTTTGGATATCCAGCAGGCATTTGACAAAGTCTGGCACAAAGGCCTACTATGTAAGATCAAGCAGAATATTTCCCACTCATACTTTCCAATACTCAAATCTTACCTCGAGGATCGCATATTTTATGTGAAAGAAGGTGTCGCCACCTCTGAGTTCCGAGATATTGACGCCGGGGTGCCACAAGGATCTGTTCTCGGCCCCATGCTCTACACGCTGTACACTGCTGACCTACCGCTAACGCCAGGGATAACCACAGCTACATTTGCAGACGACACCACTATATTAGCAAGTAATAAGGATCCAAGACTGGCATCAGAGAACTTGCAGAAGGGCCTTAACAAAGTACATGAATGGCTTCAAAAATGGAAAATAAAGGCTAGTTCTGCAAAGTCAGTGCAAGCTAACTCTTATCCGTGGTTGGAAGTAAATAGTTACAGTTATAGGTGGACCATTGCATTGTGAACTAATTTGGTGAAGTGCTCAAATACTGCAGAATTTGTAAATAAAATTTGCATCAAGTTACAATCTACCGCGTCTAACAATAAGTGAGAAGTGACTTAACATAACGCGTAAGTGACGAGCTACGCACGGCGCTTACGACCTTTTTCTCGCGACCGAGTACGTGCACAAAGCATCGGAGCGCCCTACAAGTCAAGGATTTAACGTAGGTAACGTGATAATTTCTCGTTCGTTTATTTACGTTGCTACAAAAAAGTCGGCATAACATAATGGCAGATAATCCTGTTAAGTCGCTAAGTTCTGGAATGTTATGGGGATGTTGTGAACAAACAGCTGACAACGAAAAATACGCTAAATGCGTAAAATGTGTTAAGGCATATCATTATACATGTCTGTCTTTGGCTGACGACTACAATGTACCTGCTAAGTGGCATTGTCCTGAATGTCTAAACTCTGGCCCGAAACTTAGAAAATCCGATAACACGCCCTTACGTAACATCTCAACTACCAGAGGCAATAAGAGGCAAGCCGTAGGATCTCCACCTCAGGCGCCTGTTGAAATTGCGTTAGCACCCGACGATATTCGTCTACTTATTCAGGAAGCAATTAAAAAGGAACAGGCAGAGATGTTAACTAAGTTCATAGAAAAGATGAAACTAACCCTGAATCAACAGTTGCAACCTATAAAAGACCAAATGGAGAATATGGAAAAATCCATGGCTTTCATGAATCAGCAGTATGAAGATCTTTTAAAAGAATATACAGCGTCCAAGGAGAATATGAAAGAGTTGCAAAGAGAGAACTCTGAGATGAAAGTGTGTGTTAATGATTTGACTTCACGCATGAATCTACTGGAACAGCAAACCCGTGCAGACAATGTGGAAATTCAGTGCCTGCCGGAAAAGAAGCAGGAAAATTTAATAGAGATTGTGTCACACTTGTCTAAAGTGGTAGGGAGCAATATTCAAGACCACGACATTAAGCATTGCACAAGAGTCGCTAAACAAAATACCAGCAATTCCCGCCCGCGTGCCGTGGTAGTACAACTTGCTTCCCCCCGTAGTCGTGACCAATTTCTCGCAGCCACCATAAAATTTAATAAATCGAATCCAGGCAACAAACTGAATACAACACACTTGGGATACTCTGGAACTAAATCCCCGATCTATATTACAGAACATCTCTCCACTACCAATAAGGCACTCCATGCGGCCGCTAGAATCAAAGCCAAGGAAATCGGATATCAGTTTGTCTGGGTACGAGGCGGTCGGATATTCATGCGGAAGACACAGGAATCAGAACACATTCTGATAAGGAATAAAGACAGTTTGAATGAGCTGGTTTAATTTGTGTTTTTTCGTCTTCTTTTTTTTTTAATTTCATTCTGGTTTTTGTCAATGTAACAGTAAATATAATTCATTAGCATTCTCGGATTTAAGGATATATTACCAAAACACTAGAGGCTTACGCACTAAATGTCATAATTTTTATCGTCAAGTTTGTTGCGAAAACTACGATGTTATAATATTAACCGAGACTTGGTTAAATGATTCTGTTATGAGCTCAGAGCTATTTGATAGCAGATATGTAGTCTATAGGCGAGATAGGGATAACAGGAAAAAAGATGGAGGAGGTGTTCTGATTGCCGTACTCAAGGGAATAAATTCAAAACGGATGACTCAATGGGAAAGTAATTGTGAAGATTTGTGGGTTATCATAGACATCTCGATTGCAAAGTCTGTTCGTCAACTAGCTGTGTGCGCAGTTTATTTGCCTCCGCCTCTACTTCATTCAACCCTTGAACACTTCTTAGACTCCTGTAATAATATATTTGAACAGTCTGGTTTGAAGTCGTGTATAGTTGGTGACTTTAACTTAAGTAATATTGATTGGAACTTGGCAAGTGAGTTGGATAGTGGTTATATGGCACCAGGTATTGGTCACTTGTTAACTGATTTTAGTCATATAAACAAATTATCTCAACTTAACAATATAACAAATAAGTCAGGACGCATACTTGACCTTGCGTTGACTAACTTAACTTCGGGTACCGTATGTTCTGCTCTAAATCCCCTAAGTATAATTGACCCTTTGCATCCCCCAATTGAAATTAATTTAAAATCATACACAGACACAAGACTTCCGTATAATAGTAACAAGAGATTAAATTTTTACAAGTTAAATTATGATATTATATGCAAGCACTTTAATGAGATCGATTGGGACCTTTTATTTGACGGCGCTCACAATGTGAATGATATGCTCAGTATATTCTACGATAAAATTAAAAATATTATAGAGATGCAAAATCCCCCTTTCACCCGTAAAAATAAGACATACCCTCCTTGGTTCGATAAAAATTTAATAAGAACCTTGAGAGAAAAGGAAAAGATACGCCAGCGATACAAAATATATAAAAACCCCATGGATGAGCTTGAACTGAAGCTGTTGAGTAAACGGTGCTCGGTTATGGCTGGTTCCTGTTACAATAAATATGTTAGCGACCTAGAAACTGTAATAACCAAGGATCCGAAACGATTCTGGGCTTATATCAAGGAAAAGCGAGGTGGTACCAGTTCATATCCCCTAGCAATGACTGACGGCATCACATCGTCTTCGGATGGCAACAATATCTCAGAAATGTTTGCTGCTCACTTTTCTTCCATGTACAGTCAACAGAATGTGACTCATCATTCATGTTCCTCTGAGTACATGCAGGACATGTTAGCTTATAGTTTACCTTTGACAACGCCAACGATTGAGATTGATGCCGTGCTCACTAAATTGAAATCTCTGGATCGCCGAAAAGGCGCTGGACCCGATGGAATCCCTCCTTATTTTGTCTCCATGTGTGCTTCGCCTCTGGCAGCTCCTTTATCACGTATATTCAATCGATCACTTACCTCTGGCATATTCCCAAAGCTTTGGAGGGTAGCAAAGGTTGTACCTATTCATAAATGCAGTGATCGTAATTATGTGGGTAATTATAGACCCATTTCAATTTTGTCGACCTTCGCCAAACTTTTTGAATCCTTGATTTGTCCCTACATCCAGTCTCATTTGAAGCTTTACCTTAGTGATGTCCAGCATGGCTTTGTGAGTTCAAGATCTACGTGCACAAACCTAGTGGCTTTCATGGAGACCCTTACGAGTGCTATTGACTCTGGGAAACAAGTTGACGTGATATATACCGATTTTAGCAGAGCCTTTGATCGCGTCCCTCATAATATACTCCTTCATAAGTTAGCTGCTTACGGCATCACTGGCTCCCTCCTTGATTGGTTTAATTCTTATCTCGACGGTCGTTCTTTCTTTGTTGCCCTCAATGGCTACCAGTCAAGCTCCCACAAGGTTACATCTGGCGTCCCACAAGGATCACATGTTGGCCCAGTTTTATTTAACCTATTTAGTAATGACCTCGCCAACGAGTTGAAATTCTCTGAGTGTTACTTGTATGCTGACGATTTAAAGTTTTGCAGAGTAATCGAATCAGACCTTGATGTTAAGTTGCTACAGAAAGATATTGACATGTTAGTGGAGTGGTGTGATGAAAATGGTATGAGCTTAAATATTAACAAGTGCTACCACGTGAAATTCACTAGAAAAACAAAATTAACACGATCTGATTATTACATTAGTGGTAACTTGGTGCAGGAGGTGGAGCAGATAAGAGACTTGGGAGTTCTGTTCGATAAGCAGTTAACATTTGTACCCCACGTTGAAAATGTAGTTAAAAAAGCCTCAAGAATGCTTGGGTTTGTCATTAGAAATGTTACCTGTTTTCGACGCCATAAAACTAAAATTCTGCTTTATAATAGTCTGGTCCGTAGCTCGTTAGAATATTGCAGCACGGTGTGGAGACCTCACTATGCCACCCACGCACTGAGATTGGAAAGGGTTCAAAAACGATTTCTGTGGCATTTAGCATACTCTTCCGGGATAGCAAAAAAGAAAATATCATATAAAGAGAGACTATTGCATTTCAAAATGATATCCCTACAGAAGAGGAGAGATTTACTGGATTCGTCATTTTTATTTAAAATTTTGCGACATAAAATTGACTGTCCCCAATTATTGAGCAGGATCAAATTCCGTGTGCCCACGAAAAGCCCACGAGCTCCTGTTACCCCCTTGCGTCCTCCTCTTCGCAGAACCGTACTTGGTGCTAATTCGCCTATCCCCCGCCTATGTAAACTATTAAATAGCTGCAGTGATCTCGTAGATGTGCACTCTGACTCACTTGGTAGGTTCAAAAGCATTATTTATAAAAACCTGTAAAATAATTTGTGTTAATTTTTAATTTTTGGTCTCTTGATTTTAATTTTGATTTTGTTTTTTTATTTAAATTTTGATTTGAATTTGAATTTTGATTTTTAATTTTATTTTTTAATTTTTAATTTTAATATTTAATTTTGAATTTGATTTGATTTTGATTTTGATTCTGATTTTAATTTTGATTTCAATTATGATTTTGATTTAAATTTTGTTTTTAATTTTGATTTTGATTTTAATTTTGATTTTGATTTTAATTTTAATTATGATTTTGTTTTTGATTTTGATACGGATTTGATTTTGACTTTAATTTCTATTTTAATTTTGATTTTAATTTTGATGCTGATTGTGATTTTCATTTTATTTGATTTTAATTTAACTTAAATTATGTATTTAAAAACCATAGTTGTGTGCGGTGAGTACCAACGACAAATAAGTAGTGCATGATGTGCTTACCTGTAAGAGGTTGATACACTTGTCTGTGACTCTATTGAATGTATCTCATATGTTTGAAGCAGTGTATTCAATTGTTGGTGAGCCAAATAAATAAAAAAAAAAAAAAAAAAAAAGTGACATTCATCCTTAAAAAAGGAGACTGCCCACCTGTAAAGTTGGGGCAATGTACTCTACCCCACAGTGACCATGTAAGATATCTTGGCTTACACATTGATTGTAGGCTAACCTGGAGGCACCACATCAAATGTAAAAAGCAGAAGCTTCAGCTAAAGTACAACAGCCTATACTGGATGCTAGGAAGGAACTCAAGACTATCTTTGGACAACAAGCTGCTCATATATAAAGTCATCCTAAAGCCCATTTGGACATATGGTCTGCAACTATGGGGCAGCGCAAGCGATTCCAACATAAATATACTCCAGCGCCAACAGAACAAGATCCTAAGAACAATTTCAAAAGTACCATGGTACATAACCAACAATGAAGTACACGAGCACCTTGAAACGAGAACAACCAAAGAGGAAATTAGGAGTTTGGCAGCTAAATACAAAGAGCGGTTAATCCATCATCCTAACGAACTTGCTCGCCAACTCACCATGGACCAGTATGTGAGACGACTAAAACGTCATCATATCCTAGAGCTAGAAGACCGACAGTAGCTCTGGGCAGCAGATGAGTAGATGCTCCCATTGGGAAGCCACTCCGCATGCCAGCATCACAGAACGAATTTGCTCATAGTCTTCAGGGCTGATTGCAAATACAAGCAGAAGAAAAAAAAAAAAAATATTTGCTGATATTATTGGAAATAGAGCTAATAAGTTAAAAGAATTACTGTTTATTTGAATACATATTTAGCTGATCGGAACATCTTCACACATATAATTCAAAAGCTGAGCTCTTATTTTAATATATTAGAGCATATTTTGATTATCGTAGAGCCCTTGCAATTTAACAAGGCTATTATATATTGGGCTGACCAATATCCTAGAAATTATTAAGATTCCATGTATCTTGATTTTTTTTTTACATAATTTACTGATATATTCTAATACAGGACTTACATGTGTGGGGCACATTGGACAGATTAACTTGTTGACCTTACTTATTGCTATGCATCATACATAGTTTGTAGTAATTGCATGGCATTTTGTTTAGTCCGAATTAATTCGTAGTACTTCTGCTTTAATATCCACTGTATGTAACTTACAGACAGTCTTTGCAGTCATCCGCACTTCTCTTTTACTTGACATCTCAGCGGTCACCTCTTTTCTAGCCATATCATTCATCCTTTACACAGTCCGTCCATCGTTTGGTCTTAATATCCATTCACACACTCAAAACTTTCCTCATTCCTCTGCATCACTTGCCCATACAATGTAGAGACAGTCACACAGATGTGATTATTGACAGAGACAACACTTGAACAGAATATTTCCTAAAACTATTTGCTATGTCAGTCTCATGCTACACATACTTTATCTATTTTTAGTTAAAATGCTCTCAATTTCCGGTCAGCTGCTGTTATCTTATTTGCTGGTTGTGGAGGATTCTATTTAAGTTTAGTTGTCCTTATCAAGCTCTTCAGAATTGTTAGCTTACCTATTTGCTGTAATGGTCCCAGTTTGACTCTTAAGGCTGGGATAAAATCGATAAAATAATTATGAAGAATCAAAACCCTTAAATTTAGGGTTTTATTTTCCAAATGCGTGGATATCTCAAGACTTCTCACGGATGCTGGTATTGTAGTAACTAATAACGCTATAAACATCTAGTTCAATAATTTGAAAAAGTAATTTTCCCTTGTTTGAAAGGAATATCATGTTCTTTTTATGTCTAGACATACAGCTGTGACAGTATCAGTGGCGAAGGTTCCATAGAACTCGATTACTACCAGCTTCCCTTTGAAAAATGGCACAGTCAGTATTCTACAGACGAACAATATACATATTAAGGACATGGATTCCGACTTACCTCTTACAAAAATTGACCCTTCGCTACTGGACAGTATATACACTCTGGAAACTGTAGGACCACTGACTATGGCCCTTAAAATAGATTCGTACCTTTGTGTGGCTTTTAGGTGTACTGGTAAAGATGAACTACTATTGCAATTTTTACGAAATATGTGCAATGCTGAATTGTGTTTAATTAATTTAACGGGGAAACTTAAGCTGTTACATTCTGAACAATCAGTGTCTATCTAGCCTGTAATCTACCACTGTTGAGCTAAAGACACAGCCTCCCTTTTCCGCATGCATCTGTCCTCTGCCATTTTTAGTCGAGTGTAATTAGACAAAAAAGTGGAACGAAGTTTATAGTGGTCGGATTTTCATGGGACTTTTTTGTTGAGTTACTAGAAGTGTGGAGCAGAAAGTAAAAAAGAAATGGTTATTCGTTCGGTATTTGTTCAAAACTTTTGTTCCATCTTATGAGTATTTTTTGTCTAATTGCACTCTGCTAATTGTGGGCTAGCACTTGTTACACTTTTAGCACTTACACTCTGTAGGAGTCACTGTCTTCCCTTGGTCCACGATGTCGCCTATGCTTTTGCTTGTGAAATATGATAATGACGCTTCACTTTTGTAACCTTTTCTATTTTCTATTTTGTGTGCCGAAAATAAAGTTTATTCATCAATCACATCTTAAGCAGATGATGATTGATGAATAAACTTTATTTTACCCGACTGTCAAGGACGGGGTTATGTTTTTTGCGCTTATCTTTTATGTTTCTTTGTAAATTTCCTTATTACCTCGTGGCTGGCCAGCTGGCTGGCTGTACCAAATAGCTGGATGGATTTCGACGATTACGGTATCATTAGATTCGTCTCAAAAACCCAACCTTAGATAGGTGTTTTAAAAAGAAAACAAAATGGCGGATTTTTGGCGCTAAACTGAAAGTCGTTAATTTTTTTTTTTTCAATCAAACCTTTATCAAACTGAAGGAAATTAAAAGGAGATTACAAATATATGTAGAGGTACATAATATAATTTGTAGTCGGGTTTTGATACTTTTAATTAAATGTTACTTGTATTATTCCCAAATATGTTGGGTCGGCATCCAGTCTTAACCGGATGCATACCAGTATTTAACATACGACTGCATATACATACATAATATATTAATAAACGTAAATAAATTAATGACGTCATCGTTCACTACACGACTTTTCATGTGTATTATGAAAGAGGTTTCCATGGTCAATTGTGTTATATTAAACAAAGGTGCACAGTATTATTGCACTTTAATTGAATGTATAGTCAAAATTAAAGATGACGAATGCGATAATTAGCTAATTTCAAAAAAAAATCTACGTTTATAAGTTAATGGTTGATGAGATATTTACTTCTAAAGTCGTTACAATTGGTTTGAATAAGATTTGATATTTCTTTTTTGAGATTGGAACTTTTTAGTGAAACTGCACCAGTAACTTTGTTTTTCATTAACATACTATGAAAAACAAATTTAGTTTTGCTTTTCGAGTGCAAATTGACATATGAATGACAGTTAAAATATTGTTATTATATTGTTTGGTGCTACGGAAACTTTTGTGGGCGATGCCGATTCGTGCTTGGTTTTCAAGGGTGTTGGTTATTATTTCAAGCTCATTTTCGTCATCAGCACCCTCGAAAATCATGAAAATCATGCTCATGACGAATACTTTGTATACATCCGTAGCATATTGTTTTTTAACTTTGACTTTATTTATATTTCGAGGGCTCTTCACCGACGCCTAAATTAATCCATTAAATTGTATGTGCATGGAGTGACGTAACGAATATTCGCACTGGCATTCGCATATTTCTTGACATTTGCAGTCGTAAAATTTTGCTAATATTAAAGTCACAAAAAGTAAGTACTAGTCGGTTTTTGTTTACAATATGTCGGATATACCGACTCTGTACTAGACTATGTTTGCCTCCCGTCGAGTCCTGACGGGAGGCAAACAAACACCCATCGGGTTTCTTCGGATCGGTTCAACAATTCTCAATATAATACGACAAATACATATCGCGAATGCGAATATTTTTTACGGATAAAAACGTAGAGCATCATATCACATCAGATTATTTGAGTAGAGGAGGCAGGATGTCAAAGGCCAGCTCGCCGCCCACACGATTTGTTTTTGTAGTGTTTTTTTTTTCGTATTGCACATCCCGACTTTAGCCTTACATGGGAAGCGCCAAGGTAGCTCACAATTTGCGGTTTGTACAAAATTTGAATTTCGCGGGCTACCCTGGCGCTTTAACCTTAAATTTATATTGAAAGCCTTAGTAGTTGCATCCGGTTAGACTGGAAACTGATCCCAACATGGTAGGTAAAAGGCTAGGCAGATGATGATGCTGATTGAAAGCCAAAGCAATTTGTAATTGATCAGTGTTTGCACGATATTATTTTACTTATATTTTTTTCGTCGCTCTTTTCACGCATTGGCTAAGTGATTGACTTCTGTGCTACGTACGAACCGCGTCACCGCGTGCTCGATTCCCGCACTGAACAATAAAAAGAGTTTGAAAGTAGAACAATAGTCCGCAAAAACGGGTGGTGAGTACCACCCAGTTCAAAAAAAAATGTTGGTAGCTTTTACTGAAATAATGGATTGTTTATCAAACAATCCGCAAGTATTTCACAACTGGCCTTAAAAAAATGGTGTTTTCCCCATTTTCTTTATATAGTTAATATCAGACAATAAAGTCACGTTTCCCATGAAGCAAGGATTCTGGAGAGGGTTTGAAGCGAGGTAGGTTTCCACAAAACGTGTTGCGAACACTGGCAGGACCAGTCTCCGCTACGGGGTCAGATCATGAGCACCTCTCCGATTTTTGTGCCTGATATTAGTAAATAGTCCGAAAATTAAAAAAATAAATTCATATCAGTACAGTGGAAGGAATGGGGGAGGCCTTTACCCAGGAGTGCGTCAATCAGTCAATAAGGCTAACAAAAAAAATAATCATATATTTTTCTTTGTATTACAGATAGTACCTGAAGACTAGCCACCGGCGACTTCAGCGAATATGGGAAAAGAGTAAGTGAAACTTTCAGATACTTTTCTATATTGTTCTTTTTTTATTTAGATAATGATAATTTAGCTTTTAAAAGTAACTACGTAGTGATTCCAAGATTTTTGGTCTTTTTGAGATCATGGATGGTTAATTACTTTATACACCGTTTTTTAAGATTTTTGAATTTGATTTGATTTGGATATAAAAACTTTTTAGTATTTGTTATCTGTTCATGTTTATCTTCTGTATGGTTAAATTCTAGACAAATAATTGTTATTTTAAACTAAAATTGTAAATAAAATAGAATTGATAGGTATTAAAAGAAATCAAAAAAATATCATGTCATGATCATGGTACATAATATATTTCGCTGGGTCACGTGATTGGCCCAAGAATACGTCATCAGTTGCTATGCTGTCGATGTGTTGCCACGGTGTGTGATTGAATTACCCGAGCAAAATGCATTTTTTAACTTAACAAAGCAATTATGAACTAATAAATCAATATTTAAATTAATTTAAAACTAAATAGATGAATCACACCAGTTACTGAATAGTTAAGCTAGTTAGTCATTTATTTTATTTTCATTCACTAAATGGGAGTCCCTAAATTAACTGAAAAGGACGAATCAATGGTACCACTTATCGTGACGTAGTCTTGGGCCATCGTGGGAAGAGAATACCAGACGAAGTATATTGTTATACCATGGTCATGATTTACATAAATCGTCAGCTTGCAAAGCATTCGACAATCAATATAAATTTTGATATGAAATTCAATGTTTCCCATAGTGGAGAACCAAGGTAGGCTTTTTGTTGATTACGAGCAACGATCGAAAGAACTGGAAGTCATTGGGAGAGGCCTTTGCCCAACAAGCCAACAGTAACTAGCAGCGCACTAAATATAAAACTAAAGCAAAAGGTTGTCATATTAACTTAGAAGTGTTATTCTGACTGTGAAATGCATAGTTGTGCTTAAAAATATTACCTACATGAAAGTCATGAAACGCATAGTAGCAAAATAATATCAGCGTGTAAATAAATGATTCATAGTCAGGTCGATAAACCCGATCCTTATAAGGTACTGGTAGATCACAGCTCACTATGTTATTCTAATAGCCAGCTTTCGCCAATAAAATCATCATATAAATCAATATCTCATTTGATGGCCGCCGGCTATTTTAGCAAAAGAGATAGACTTCAACTATTGATTCAGAGTTCTGTTTACGGTGAAATTTAGTCGTTACATGGTAACCCACAGTTAAATTTAACTTTAAAATATATGTCCTAAACCTTGCTGATGATTTAATCTAAAATTGCTGAGTTGTTCGATATGTTGATAATGGAAAAGTCTTGGAAGCTAATGAGAGTGTAGATATAATAAGTAAACCCCAGTTTTTTTGTTAACAGAAAGAAACCAGAAGTTGAGAAATCTACGAATGGTGAAAGTGTTGACGACGAAACTAAGAAGAAAAAGAAGAGCAAGAAACACAAGAAACACAAACGTGTTGTGGAGGAAACTGTCGAAAAGACATGTAAAAAAAAGAAAAAAGTTAAAAAAGAAAAACATAGGAGTCCCAAACAAGAAAGTGAGACGTCTTTATCAGACGTAGAGGAACTGATTAAGAGGTCGGGACGGCAGCGACCCGCACCCGTGGAGGTCAAACGACCGCCAGTCGTATTGCCCAAACCCAAAAATGGCGACGCGCCAACCAAGAGTCATACTAAAACTACCTTTGTAAGGACAGTTGAAAAACCAGCCATCCAACCAACAGAAACTTTAGAGATTTTATCTTCTAATTCCGAGACTGAAAACTACCAAGAAGACTGTGCGAGCCCTGAACTGACGCTAATAGAAGAAGATGATTTGAACCTGGAGGACCTAATGAAGCAAAAAGAGCTACTTCAAGCTCGCCTACACGCCTACAACTCCGAAAAAAGTGATGACGAAACGAAAGAAGGAAAATTTAGTGAAGTTATATGTATTAACGACGATACTAATTCTCCGATTCTGAAGAAACGAAAAAAAGATAAGGATCCCGAGCATAGAAGGATCATTAAACATACATCAAGTAAAGATCGCTCGACGGAAAGAGACAAACATAAGCCGAAGAGACAAGAAGAGGACTTGAGGGAGATCATCAACAGGGAAAGCAGAAAAGAAATGGAACGTCGGCTAGAAGACAGGGAGAGTCGAGAAAAAAAGGAAAAAGAGCGGCGAAAGGCGGAAGAAAAGGAGCGAGACAAGAGACGGGAGCGAGATAGGGAGATCAGAGAACGGGATAGGGAACGAGAGAGAGATAAGGAACGCCGATCGATAGAAATGAGGAGAAGAGGCGGGGAAAGAGAGCTCTTGAGAATCACTCGTAGGTCGCGAGAGCGGTCGCCTCAACAGACACGACGCGATCACAGACCCGGGGACCGAGAACGAAGATCCCGCGACCGTCAAATGGACAGGCGGGACAAATTCTCGCGGCCTGATTTCCGGTCTGCCAAGGTAAAGAAAAAATAACGAATACTTTTTAAATCTGGAGGCTAAACGAAGATATTAAATTTAAATCGCAATTTGACGACGAAACAAGACAGTTTTCTGTCTCAATATAAATTTCTTATTTAACGAAAGAAAGTAGAAGACAGTCTTAGTTAAATTACTTTAAGAGTTACTCATACGGAATTCGAATATTAAATATTATTCATAATTCATTTTTTCAGAATCTAATAAACGAGATCCCACAGATAGTACCAAGCTCGAGCGATGAGGAACTCAACATATCCATTAATACTGACGATGATGAGGAATCTGAGGAGCAGATCATTGAAAGGCGGCGGAAACAAAGAGAACAGCTTATGAAGGTATGTAAAGATGTATGCTCTAAGGGAGGCCGCGATTTGAATCCAATTTTCGACCAATCTGAACTTAGTTGCGTCACTGAGTAATTTTAATGATAATTAAGGGGTGACCACACTCGATGCGGAAACGGCTTAAGCCGGTCAGAAAGAGCTTTACGTCCAGCCGAAGCCGATTCTGCGGTAATATGTGAGGACACTCCCTTATTTTGTAAAAATGTTTACCTTACTGGCGCGAATCACATTTATAAAACGTGATACTGAACTGCAGTTTCAAAAAACGTAAGGTTTGAATTTTGCGAACGACCTAAGCCCGCATTCAATATTATAATCTCTTGGCCTTGTGAAGTATAGTTTGTGGTAGTCGCCACTGTTGGGCCGATGCCTGCCAGGGCTGCGGGACTGTTCGAAAGAGATACCGCGGCCCTGGAACACAAAGGGCAAAGAAGGAACATGGATGGGTTTTAGTCAGTACAAGTCTGACACTCCCTTCTGCTCCGTCCAGAGCGGGGGGGTCATTTGATGAAAAGGGTACGCCATGTACCCGACAGCCGCGGTGGCCACATGCCCGAATTTTTTTTCCAACATAAACAGCGTAAAATTATCAGCCAAATAAATCTATGTTTTTTATCAATTTAAAGTTTGCGCCTCTTAAAAAAATCACCAGTTACCTATGTCTAGCAGTAAACGTCTTTCGACTGAATAGTGATGACTATAGTTATGTTTATCGTAGTGTTTTAGGGACCGCCTTTTTTAAATATTTAATAAATAATGGATATATCTATCTATAATTAATTCGTTCTCGAATAGAAAATGCAGTGCCAGAGTAGAAGCCCAATTGTAAGTATTCTGGTAGAGACTACATACAAAGTAAGGTTTTGTAAACTTCGTATTACCGTTGTATAATTAAAGCAATTGTTTTGAAAATTCTCCGGGTAGTACTGTGCCCAGGGAACGTATTTACATTTCCGTGAGCAATGGCAGGGAACGTAGGATTGCCATACAAATCCTATGTTTTCTTTAGTGATTTATTAGGTATAATTGTATCTATCCGCGATCCAGATAGGTATCAATTGTACGTAATAATCAATGTAGACTTACATAAATAATTATACCTGAATAGATAGACTTCGAGTCGTGTAAACAAATGTAATAGAGAATTATCTAAAACTTGCTCACTTTGCACTTTTTAGAAATGGTATGTGATCTGTGTAATATGTTGTGCTATGTAGTCGTATTATTCGCCGTCATTAGTAGTCGTACATGCTGGTTTGTGAGCTTATCGGCGTCGTCGCCTCAGAACCAATTGCTTTAATAGTTGGAAGATTTAAACTATTCACACGCATTTCTGATTGTGTTAAACATGTTGCTTAGCACAATCAGAAATGCGTGTGAATAGTCGTAGTTTTTAACCGACTTCTACAAAAGAAGGAGGTTATGTATTCCACCAGAATATTTTTTCATGTATGTTCACCGATTTATCTGTGATTACAGGTCCGATTTTCGTGATACTTTTTTTATTTGGTAGAGGGAGCGCCCGCTGTTGTACTATAATTAAATTTACTTGGGTAGTCTATGAATTATCTTCTTCATTAAGTTTTTTTTTTCTTGGTCTATAATGATGATATCATAATCATAACTTTTCGTTACAATGTATACAATTTATATACGACAAGAATTTGTGTAGGATATAGCAACGTAAACTAAAAAATAAAGCGTTTTTTTTTCGGTAGTGAAGTGGCAAGTAGGTACTGAACACATTACGCACCAAATATCTAATCGCGCGACTTGCGAGTTTACTTTAATTCACAACTTCAATAATGTCATACGGTATCCCCAAGTGAGTTTAGCAAAACCAAATGCGAGGTATTAATACTGGTGGATAGTCTTGTCCAAAAAATAATAATTAGAAGGATCGTCTCGATAACATTTGACTGTATTGAAAAAAAAATGTAATCGGGCGTTGCTTTCCCTGAATTACCCATGTCAGTAAATGTCCTGCATAATGTTTAGTTTTAATTCCGCAAACAAGATCCAGGCTTGAATAAAATCCCGCAAAAATATGCACATGCAGGAAATACTATGCTCCATGCAACCAAACCAAAACTATGTAGGTACATACCTACTAGACACGTGTTTCGGCCCACCGCATGGCATCTTCAGGAAGTGTTAACTCGAACGCTTCGCTCGCTCTCAAAATGGTGATGGATTCAAACATCATGAAGAAACCGGCATCTAAAATAATAAATTAAAAACATGTGACAAACCGGAACAGTCTGTGTCACAGCAGTGGTCATGTTATAGGCTAAATATGCGAAAATACCCTTGTAGAGCGATAGGTAATAACACAACACACAATTGGCACATCAGAAGAGAGGTACTTCTCTTTTTTTAATCATTGTTCTTTTCGTTTCAAAGCGACAATGCTGCGATAATGCTCCTACTGCAGTCGACGACACATGTATGTCACCACCAATACCAGATGCTAAACTGGACCCTAATGCCAGTCATATAAGTTCCTGTTCTTTTACGCCGGAGATCCGAACATTCAGTACAGAAAATATAATTGAAAACACAGATGAGGAGGTTGTGTGCGATCAGTGCAATCCTAGTTTGCATGTGCTTCCCATTGAGCTAACAAGGAATATTCGAAATGAATCACTGACCGTATGGCTATTATGGATATTTCGTATTTGTAGGAGTTGTATTATTAGTCTCTAGAACGTTTTTGTTTAAAGACGTTGGGTGCACGTATGACCTGTATGTATTAGTCGTACAAATGCAGGTTTGCCTTACCTATGCGTCTCTTTACAAGCAGTTTACATTAAGGTGCTCTTCCAAAGCGAGCGGGAACGCAAACCGTAGCATCAACCACGCCCACACACAATGTCAGAGCTCACATGCTGCTGCGATTTCATTCCGCATTCTGCGTCGCACGTCGTTTTTCTTCCACAGTTTCGCAATAGTCGATAAATTGTGTAAAGAAAAAAAAATTGTCTTGTCGCTCTGATAGTGTTTCGACCGCAGTATCAGGCGAAAATGGAATCGTTTTCATAACGTTATTTAAAAACCTCTCGTGGCGCTGTTGTCTGTTGTTGCGGTTGGGCGTTGCCGCTTGCGGTTTAAGATTGCAGCCGTATTCGGGTGACCACCTTTACCCGTTGTAAAATTTAGAAAAATATGCTTGACACAGTCAGAAGTTCGTCTGAATAGTAGTAGTTTTCTCTGGAATTACTAGACATTATATAACGGGGCAGCATAGTATTTAATTAATTTAAGAAATATCTTCTTTTTTGTGTAATTATGTGCAAATTTCTAAAACGGTTGCACAGTGTAACTGTTTGATTTCCGAAATAAAATAAAATGTTTCATCATATGCCTTGTTTGACACGTTTAAAGGTTCTCTTTTACGTTCGAAAGAACCGAGTAACATAACGAATAGTACATAACCAATAGTATCGTAACTTCCTTTTTAATTTTTTTTTGTGTTTTCTTTATAGCGGCTTGGCGGCGAGAAACCTCCTACTAAAGTCGACGAAACCCAAGTAAAGTCACCCCCAGCAAAATTAGAAGTGAAATTCGAGCCTAAAACCAGCAAATTTGGTTCCGATACTCCAGAGGTCCGAGTAAGCAGTACTAAAGATTCAGTTCTAGGTGCAGATTATAGTGACAACAAAGACAAGAAGAGCGCCAAAGATACTAAGACGAAGTCGGATAAACCTTCAGCTGAAACTAAGTCTGATAAAGCTTCTGCTGATCTAGTAAAGAATATCCAAAATGAATCGAAGACAGACCTCAAACTTGAAAAATCTATCAAGAGCGGGGAATGGGATATGTTTGCTGATCAGGACTTTGGCAGTGTGGACGTGAGTATTCCTTCAATTATTATTGATGTCCGTGTACCTCGTTGGTCTAATGGTCGTAAGCGCGAGGTCTTGGGTTCGATTCCCAGGCTGGGCAAAGTGTTTTTGGGTTTTTCCATCAAGATTTTGAAGCTTTTTTTTTGTATGGAGATTAAGCCCACTAGAATGTGTGGTGTTTAATAATGACATAAAAATATGCCAGGCACAAAAACATTCAAAACCTCTCCTCCTTTTTTAGAAGCCTTGATTGAAAAAATCTTGGCTTCACCTCGTGAATCCGAAATTCTACTAACTATTGTCTTTCTTTGCCATAGACGCCTACTGCCGGAAAACCGAAGAGTAAGAATGCCGTCGACAATCCCTCATTGACTGACAATTGGGATGATGCAGAAGGATATTATAGGTAAGCATTAATAGTTTTATTTACTTAGAGGTGTGATACATAAACACAGAGATGTCTGACAGTCTAAAATGAAAAGTTGGGGCTTTTTAAAAATATCTCCTGTTTAGAGTCTTGCTTGCTTATTTTCACTAAGCTTAGTTGCTCTGTAAGTAAGAGCAGGGTCAAGAAAACTAAAGCCCTGTATGGCAAGGACATTGATTTTATCACAATGACACTAACAAATTGATACAAAATAGATGCGTACAGGCAATCATTTTCTGGAGACGCTGAGCAAAAATCTATGACAACGTACTCCGACCTCCTGGTTTTATATTTGGAATCAAGTAAAGACTGACTCTGCTTTGCATCTAGCCTGCCAGATATTTTATTTAGCAATGACCATAGTCGAGTTTTAAGAATTACTTCATACTGTTACGGAACCAGTACTGTGATTGCTTAGTGACAGAGGATTTTAATGGTTATCACAAAGAACGGTGGTAATGTTTGTCATTTCATACAGTGTTATGTACTAATAAACTTGTACTATATGTAATTCCAACAATACCATTATATTCGAATAGTTTATGAAATTTAAGTCATGTTGGTGAAATGTATACGGTCCAATGATATTATAAATAAAAACAGGTCAATATCGCACTAGGGCACGCAAATTGTTACAGACAAATTCAGACAATTGTCGTAATTTAACCTTTTGACCGCCATAGTCACATATATGTGACACGCAAGCGTGTGCCCTGCCAAACGACACAAATATGTGACAAAATGGTATGTGATATTGTGGCTTGGCGTGGAGGGCACGAGCGTGACTTTATGCTCTGCTGGTCAAAACGTTAAGTACTTGAAGTGTAATGTGTCATATGTATCATAGGTTCCGTATTATCTATCGCAGTCGTAACAACGCAACGATACTTGAACGCCGCTCAGTATGAACGTAGCGTATCTTTATTTTTTAATACCATTGGTACGGTCTACTTTATTATATCCGCATATTGTTTCATCATAATTATGGCATTACGGCCACGATTTGCAGAAAACCTAAAAGGTATCTTACTAAGCTTAGTGAGAAAACAAACATCTTGAAATTGGCATGACCTTTTCTCAACTCAGTTGCTGTCGGCTTCCTATCTAACAGGGTGCAGCTGAATACCAGTATTTTCAATAAAGCGACTGACTGTCTGACTTCCACAAACCAGTCGCTTGGTAACACGATACCTGGTACATTTTGAAATTAAGTATGTTGTAACAAAGTTACTTAGATTCAGAATTCTAATAAACAGTTAGGAAAGTAGAACTTATTTTAAAAACGGAACCCTTATAGATTCGTTCTGTCCATCCGTATGTCACAGCCATTTTACTCCGCGACTGTTGGCACCACACAGTTGATATTTGGACAGAAGGTATTTTCTATAAACCGCTACACAAAAGTAAAATCACGAAATATATTGTTTGGTCCTACGGAACCCTTTAAGTGCGAGTCCGACTCGCACTCAGCCGGTTTTATTTTTTTATTTTGAAAGTTTTTTCAAGTGTTAATATAAAACCTCTTTTCACAGAGTACGTATCGGCGAAATGTTGGACAACCGGTACACAGTGTACGGGTACACGGGACAGGGCGTGTTCTCGAACGTGGTGCGAGCCAGAGACCAAGCTCGCAACAACAGCGACGTAGCCGTCAAGATCATTAGGAACAATGATATCATGTGAGTACATTATACTTACTACTTTTACACTCGAAATCTAATACAGGTTTCTGTGTTTCCATGTGAGTAAGAAAGCGACCACACTGATTGCCAAAAGGTCGGGAAGAATCAGTAAACCTATAGTCTAAAACGAGGTGATGACTTCTATTTCGCTTTTATTACTCTTTCTGACCATCTCAAGCCGATTCTGCGTCATGTCACTCATTGATTCTGGAAATAATAGAGGGAATGCCTGAGAAAATCTTAGTCGGGGGAAAAACTGAGAAAGACACTGCATCAGTTTAGGATTCCTATTTAAACCATGCAATCACACATCTAGACAAGTTTATCACTTGGTTGGTACATGGCTACAGAAAATTCGACCAAGAAACAAACACCAAAGTGTACAGTATTGGCTGCAACTGGTCGTTAGGATGGTCATGCTACGGTTCGGTTATTGCGTTGAAGTGCGCGATGCATATTCCATTGGTTTAGAAAGCTTGTAGTGCAAGGTCTCTTAAGGTTGTGCGAAAACTAAGATACAGCTGCATGCTACAAACAGGCAAATAACTCGATCGGTCTTTCCACAGGCACAAGACAGGTCTTCGCGAGCTGGAGATCCTCAAACGCCTGAACGACGCGGATCCAGAAGACAAGTTCCATTGTCTCCGGCTCTTTCGCCACTTCTTCCACAAGAGACACTTGTGCATGGTCATGGAACCTCTTTCCATGAACCTCAGGGAAGTCCTCAAGAAGTACGGCAAGAATAGTGGGATTCACATCAAAGCTGTCAGAAGTTATACACAGCAGATGCTTTTGGCTCTCAAACTGTTGAAGAAGACTGGGATTTTGCATGCAGGTAAGGGAAACGACAAATATTATTTTCAATCGGTAGTCATTGAACACGTTATGAAAGAGCTTGTTCTGCCACCATGCCTACCAAACACCGGGCGGCAGATTTATTTATTTCTTATTTATTTATTCCTTTATGACTCGTCCAAAACGATGCTATAAGCCACAAAAACCTAAAATATAAAAAACCGGCCAAGTGCGAGTCGTACTCACACGCACACAGAGTTCCGTAGAATTTTGCTTCTCTTACTTTAGAAATTAGAGGCTTCCGATACGTTCTAAAAATATGCTGTACTTATTCTTGGTAGTTTTTAGCACTCTTTTACTAAACTTACAACTATCATCTTTCCAGACATAAAGCCCGACAACATACTCGTAAATGAAAACAAATTGATGCTGAAACTCTGCGATTTTGGCGCGGCGGGTCACGTGAGCGATAACGAAATCACTCCGTACCTCGTGTCAAGGTTCTACCGATCTCCAGAAATCATTCTAGGAGTCCCTTACGACTACGGAATAGACATGTGGTCAACTGCATGCACCATATTCGAGCTGTCCACAGGAAAAATCATGTTCAGTGGGAAATCAAACAATGAAATGTTAAAATATTTCATGGATCTAAAAGGGAAGATACCAAATAAGATTATCAAAAAAGGCTTTTTTAAGGAACAGCATTTTGATGCAAATTGCAACTTTATGTATCATGAACTGGATAAGATTACTGAAAGGGTGAGTTTTTATTAGGTTTAATTTGAGATATTTTACCGTAAATGTTGTAGATACATATTAGTACATTTTAAAAGGGCGCAAACAATATTATTAACCTGTGACTGGACAAAGTTCTTGCTGCTAGGCTAGGCACTCCGTAACTCGGGGTCAGCGAAAAAAGGTCTCTTTTCCAAATTATACAAAATTAAATAACTGTCACTGAGGCCAAAATACTAAATGTTATTATTCTCTCTTACAGGAAAAAGTAGTAATAATATCAAGCATTAAACCGACGCGGGATCTGCAAGCCGAGCTCGCGCCTCCACACCATCGCATTGCCGCTCCCGAAGCGAAGAAGATCACTCAGTTAAAGGATCTACTCGAGCGCATGCTCATGCTAGACCCCGCCAAGAGGGCCTCGGTCAACCATTGTCTCGCACATCCATTCATACAAGACAGAATCTAGCAGTACCCACGACCTCCCCCGGTCAACCGGGGCAGGTCAAACAAACACAAGAGACGCGTATAGAATTCCACGTAAATATTTAGAACGCAGACGAGTTAGTTAAAATATGAGAAAAAGTGTGAGTGAAGCATGCCTGCGTTTTAAATTCCGTGAACGATATGATATTGTATGTAATTGATACGTGAACGATATGACATTTTAATAAGTGTTTTAACGAAATTCTAACCATGTAAACAGACAAATCCTTGACAGTGACATAAAATAGATCTTGCAGGTGAATTTGAAATATGTATTTGGGGGATAAGGGTTACCAAAGTAAGGTGTGTTTTAAGTTCCATGAGCGATATGATAGTTTTATTGATCCAGTTTAATAAGTGTATTATCGAAAATTTTAGATATGTGACGAGACAAATCCCTGAGAATAACATTGAATTGATAGCATGCAAAATTGCAGATGAATTTCAAATTTTTGGAGATAAGGATGACCGAAGTAAGGCGTGTTGTTGTATGCTTTTTAAGTTCCATGAACAATATCATATAGATATTATTAATCAAATTTTCAAATGTATGTGAAGTAGCCGAGTGCAATTTTATTAGCCTAATAGTGGAACGAAGTTTATAGTGGTCGGATTTTCGTGGATTTTTTTTTGTTCCTAGAGGCAAAAAAAGTTGAAGCATTTTTTGTTTTCTGAACACCTTATAATAATTATGACGAAAGGTATGCTTTGTTTATTTTCTGGACGCCTTATAATATTATGAACGACATAAGATGACGTAATAGACCTGTATGTAACCATTCACCACCAAACAGGCGCGGTCCTAGGGGGGAGGTCACATAGGTCATGACCCCCCACCCCCTCTAAATCATACACGCCAAATTGATAAACCTTTTTCGAGGCAGAAATTTAAAATTTTCGAGCTCGCTAATGCATCTGAGTTACTTTTATTCTCATCTCTGTATAAATGAACAAATAGAACCTAATACTCGGAGCGGAGGCCATGGAGGTGGTCATGGCGGGACGTCATGACCACGGCCGGGTTGGGTCTAGGTCGACCGTGATCATGTTTCTGAACTCATTGATTTAAATAAAATAAATAGAGGTCCGGCTCGCTTCGCTCGCTCTTGCGTTCTCTTCATCTTAATATATATAATCTTCTCTCTTCTTCTTCCGTAGTCTCCGACAACTATTAAGAAATCAACCTATTCGAGGCGGACTTCTTTTCAATTCTGCAAAAGTTGACAGAATAATAAAAAAAAAAGTGGTGCTTAAATTTTCCAGCTCGTTTCACTCGCTAATACATCCTGTACTTTCGAATTCTTCACAAGTTGACAGAGTTCCTCCTATACTCATTCCTGTATGAATGAACAAAAAGAACTTAATTAGAAGGGTACAAAAATTTTCGAGCTCGCTCTGACTCTGTTCTGTTCTGTTTTCTGCGTTCTTTTCAGTGTATCTTTATAAACTGACACAATTTCTAAAAGCTAACACTCCCCGGAAATAAGCCTTAGGCGCCCTTGATTGTTTTGTTTACTTAAATCCAGAGATAATTTCGTTTTTCAAAAGTTGATGATAATAGGTTAACACCCCCCCCCCCCCCCCTAATCGGTCCCAAACCAAAATCCTGGCTATGACCCCTTGTAACCCCCCCTCCCCCAAAGACTAAGGCTGGGACCGCGCCTGTCACCAAAGTGGTCTGTCAGTTGGTCCATTGTTTTCGAAAAACTGCGACGATTTCAATATAAACTTAGATCCACTTTATGAGCATTTTTATCGAATTGCACAGGTAAACTGTGTAGAATAGTTCAATAAATGTTATAGGACGAACGCGACATGATATTTAAAACGTGTTCATATTTATTATTATCTGGATAATTGCAATGAAGAATTACAATAAATTGTAGTACTTAATCTGTCAAATAAGAACATTGTACTTGCTGAAAAAGAATTACTTAATCATATTATTTCAATGTGTTTTATAATTCTACCCAAACTTTCACTGGCAATTCTTCACTATATAAACACCATGTATCAATAACTTGCTAATTTAGGTTCTAGGTGGCACCACTGAAGATTGTGGTTTTATTTTGTTATTATTCCTAGACAATACTTTAGAAGAACGGTTAAATTGAAACATTGGTCAATTTTACCCGTACTAAGTAACGCCACCTAGCTATAATGATTATACATCCCAACTATTTGATTTTGTAAATAATTAATTAATTATAATTAATTGTACCCATACTTATACCTACATTATTTTTATCCGTTAAATCTTCTTAAATTTACATACTGCTTAAAAGTTTTATCGTTTCGGGAAATAAAGCGGGGCGGCTGAAGTGGCTCAAGCCAGTATTGTACTCTTGTACAAGTAGTGTATGTACTTACTCCCACTGTTCTATTACTTCACTACAAGTTTGTTAAACTCACATAGCATGTTGAATAAATTATTTAGGAAACAATTTTATTGTTAATTTAATTTCTCCTTTTATCTTTTACAGGATAAATTGTTAACTTTGTACAGTTGAAGTAAATAAATACTTATATTATAACTGTGAAAGTGTGTTTAATTGTTTGCTTATATACTGAATGACTCATGGTTTGAAGTGCTCAACATGGTTTTAGTAGACTATTGTCACTAAGACTAGTACTAGATCCATGGTGGTTCCGCAAGGGAAATTCTAGGCACTGGCGGCATTAAAGCATAAGGGCCGGACTCCACCGAAGCAGAGACGACAAGAGGCCAACCAACACAATTTCGTTTTTTGCTCTTCTCGTCTCTGCTTAGTTTTAATGGAAATGGTTGAGCAGAGAGGAGGGTTTCCCCTCCTCTCTGATGAGATGTCTCGTAATTTTTTAGGCCAGCAGAGACGAAAAGATACGTGAGCGGCGTGCGGTGAGCTTTGAGCGGCTTGCGGTGTGCTCTGAGCGGTGTGTCGCTTTGCACAGCTTCGGTGAATATACTCTAGCTTTGACGCACCTCCTCTCCTTTCCATTTCACATCTCGGTCAGTGGATACGAAACGGGGCACTATGAAAAAGTCGACGTAGCCCCGCTACACGGGGCTTTATTTCTTTCTGCAGGGTTTAAAATAACCTAACCAAACCTAACGTCGGGGTGCCCCAGGGGGGGGGGGGGGGTTCCACAATGTTCCGTTACTACACTCCAACCAAAATTTTTCTAAGTCTTTTTTCCTCAGTGCCCCGTTTCATGTACTCCAACCCACATCTCCGCATTGGTGGCGTCCAGGCCTTATAGTGACACCATTTCTCCGAAACATTTTAATGCAGTCCTAACATTGTATAGTTGGGAAGGTGTAGGTTTCTCTCAACTGAACAGAACCGAGTAGAAGCAGTACAAGCGTTTCGGCAAAACTTGCCTGTCAAAGATAATAATAACAATGTGTTGGTTTCGGTTTATGTCACCTTACAGCTCATTCGTCTGGACTGCATGTAATATTGTGATAGACTGTTGATAGTCAAGGCAACAAAGTCTTGCTTGACTAGTAGTTTATTTATAAGGAAACTGTTTGCATCCAGATCGACTTAAATTCTATGGATTAATGGATTCTACCTACACATTTGACCCCATCAAGGTTTATCTTATTGATATTATTTGTCGATATGAGGGGGTAAGCCGCGCAAATGCCCAAGGCAGCAAAAATTTACTGGCTACTACAAAAAGTCTTAAGAGTTGTGATATTAATGGAGATATATAAATAATTATTCCAATATATTAATCAAATAGCCTATTAAAAACAAACTTCAATCAATCATCTTCATTTATTGTGACAGGTAAATTCCTACTCAACAATAGTTCCCGAATGTTGAAAAGTTTCAGGCTCGCAGGTAGGTTCACAACACTTTCACTAGGTTTGATTACTTCAACAATCAATATTTCCTTTACTGTTGTATTTGCCATTCTAACATGCCCAAGTATAGAAATCCAATCATAATTCTTGTCTTCGTATTTTATAATGACTATGAAGTCTGCATGGGATACCCCAGGACCATCTTTGTATAGTAAATAATCTCCACCAAACTTGATTCCAGGTTTGACAACATAGCCCTTGGACTTATAGTAATGATATACAATATATCTGCTAGCAAATTTTTTATCTGTTGTTATAAAGAGGTCCCAACATTGTTCTATATTTAACAAAGTATTATCAAGGTTTACTATTTGTAAACATCCCAAACCATAAAGCAGAAAGAAAGCTTCCTGCAGGGTCAGCATAAGCTTTTCTGTTATTTTGGCTTTGTTTAGACAGGACTTAGGTTTCATGTTTGCAAAATAATCTTCCTCAGATTCACTGTTAGGAACTATCACCACTATGTCGTCTTTGTCATGCCTCTGAAATCTTTCAGCACTAAGAGTCGTGTTGGTTTCTTCTGCATCATCCTCATTGCTGGATACCAAATCAATGACATCTTTCGGAGTTCGTTTTTCACTGTCACCAATTATTTTGCTAGTTAGCCCATCAATATCCTGCATGAAACTATCTGCGTCAGCTGTTCCTCTGAACGTCTTGAACCAATCATTTCGTTTTAGATACTGTCTTTTACGCATAATACGTGGTGAAACATCATTCTGAGCGGCTTTCGGTTGCGATCGCGATGCTGATCCCTTTCCAAAGCATCCCATATGATAGAGCTGCGCTATCTCCTTGAAAGATCTTATTTCCACATTATACCCATTGTAAAAACCAGTAAACACAATTCGCATCGGATTATCTAATGGAAAACGCAAGGATTCAATAGCCATCGGAATTGAGTTATTATTATGGTAATTTTGACAATCTTCTAATAAATTCTGATTAAAAAAAAGGTACGCACCTTGATTTTAGTCTTTGGTTTTTGTATCGCAGCGCAGCTCGCTATTGGTTTTTAATTTTTTTTTTAAATTGTTAACCATAGACTAAAAATTTCTATAAAATTTGAAATTGTCAAAAAAGTTAAGGCTATTTTGTTTTGTAGCATAATTTAGCCTGAGCCTTTACCAAATAATATTAGTGTTATTCACATTTTATTACTTACATTTAGATCTAAAACCTACGTGACTGTGAGTCAAGTAAGTACTGGTACTCCATTATTTCATATCAATAAATCTAAATTTATAGGTTATTTAGGTAATGTTTTGATTCCTAATATTTAAAGTAACAATAGATAGAGAGATTTTGCTATTCTTTACTACTCATTTACTGTTTCTACTGCTTTAACTGGTCTAAAAGTGGTTGTTTCTATAACTATTAGTAGGAATACTGAATCAAAAAGAAAGTTCTCTCTTTCAGTATGAAAAGTAAATGAATACAATGCTATTAATTTACAGAATGTCCTCATTGGAACATGTTACCCGGGTCCGAAGACTGTACAAGCTTATATTCCGAGTGCACCGCGCTCTCCCGCCAGAACTTCGGATAATGGGTGACAACTATGCAAGAGATGAGTTCAAAAGACACAAGAAATGCAACCCTGAGGAAGCTAAAATATTTCTCAACGAGTGGACGGTGAGCAGTCTCAATTAAACACTTATAGCCCAGGGGTGTGACCATTGAACTGCCAAGTCCAAGGTCTCAGGTTCGAACCCAAGATGCGCACCTCTGATTGTTTGGATTCATGTGCCTATTGTATGATTATCACTTGCTTCGGTGAATGAAAACATAGTGAGGAAACCAGCCTGCCTGAGAGATATTTATCGACTGCATGTACAGCCAAGTCCGAGGCCCACGGGCGGCATAAAACTCTGACACCAGGTTAGGCACTAACCACACGATAAAGGAAGAAATTCCTATTTATATTATGTAATTCAATTACAGAAACCCATTCTCTTGTTTCTCAATCATAGCTATTATTAAAAAGTACTATTTCAACATTATGAATGCTTTAAAAAGTAGACAGAACCATGCAATAAGACTACTTTTCACTTTACTCACATACCTATACTTTTTTTCTCCTTGTGGCGTCCCATCCACTCGCCATGTCATGATCATACTTACTTAGATTTATTTATTTCTTAAATTCATAAAATACCACTTTAATTCCAGGATTATGCAATAACACTGGCAAAGCAGATGAAACCATTAATACAAGTGAAGAAAAAGAAAGTTGGGGAATACTTAGACCCGCAACTGTTGGATCACATGACAGATGAACAGATAGTTCAGTTGTACGAACTACACAAAGCTGCCACAGTATCCAAGGATGATGATATCATTGTGACTGAAGATAAGAAGTGATTGTCAAAATAATCTTGTTTGAGTATGTTCACTTATGGGTTGAGCTAAATTTCTGATTTAACTGTAAAAACTGCCAGTCCGTTTTTACTGAGAGTAGTTGTGGAACTATAGTTGGCTCACTTTAGTATATCTGAGACCTTTACCTACAGATTGACCGATTATAGCGTTCTTCATTTAAAAATCGTAAAAGTGTAGTTATTATCAAAACCCAGTAAGACACACTCTACTAGAAACTTTCTATTAATGGCGCCAAATTAAAAATTAAATAATCTAAAAGTTTGTTGAGTTTAAGGAGCGGACAGTCACAATTATTGTGCCATAGAACATGCAATAAAATAAGGCTTCCCACTGCTTATCCCAAACAGCAAATAATTAAAAAAAAAAAACATAATTTATTAAAAAAAAAAATTAAATTAAGCCCTAACAAATTGAAATTTTGTTCATCCCATGTTTAGTGTAAGAGAAAACTAAATCTTTGTTACCTCTTTATAGTTGTCGTATTTTCTGTGATTTGCTTGTTGATTTGTTTTGATGTAAATAGTATTATTATAATAGAATAGATTTTTTGTAATATTTCTAAGTAGAGAATAAGTAAAAATGACAATATAGTAATTTAAATAATATTATGTCTATCATTTATATTAAATTATCCGCGAGCCGTAGGTATTTATTACTCACTAGCTTTTGCTCGCGGCTTCGCTCCCGTTATGTACGATTCAATTGACCCAGGGGAACGTTATAAATATAGCCTGTCACTTGGGGATAATATAGCTTTACGTCAGTGAAAGAATTTTCGGAATCGGATCAGTCGTTCCGAAGATTATCCCCTACATACAAACTTACCTCTTTATAATATCAATAGAGAGTATAACCGCTCTTTATTAGATTGTGGCTAAATAATAATAGCAGTACTGGTTGCTTAGCGAAGTTGGTCTGTGGATACCCATCCACAGACCAACTTTGGCCAGTTTCATCCGAGCCTCAGAAAGCACGTTAAGCCGTTGGACCTGGCTGTCTTTGTATATCTTTGGTCATTACAGGTGTAGTCAGTGGGCCGGAAGTCTTGACAACCAGTCTTATTTAGGGGTATTGTATTACCCAGTGCACAGGGTTGTGGAGGTCAGATAGGCAGTCGCTCCATGTAAAATACTGGTACGCAGCTGCATCCCGTGAGATTGGAAGCCAATGCCAATGAATATTATTTGGGAAAAGGCTAGGATATGATGATGACCGCGAATAATACATTATAGCTCTGTAAAAAAACTGCAGAATAGGTTTCAAATCAATCATTTTTATTCGAAAACCAAGATATATTTCAAATAATACAATAACAAACTATGAGAGATATTAACGCTTCAATTTTTGTGATTCTAATATACTAATGTAAGTACCGACTCGGTGGATTTACGATTCTACTATTTACAACTAAACATAAAAAAGATTATTATAATAATTATTATTTTGAGTCAAGCGAGATCGTTGCAGTAATATTTGTGTCCATTAAAATCATGCCGTTAGTCCGACAAAGCTATGGACTGGAAAAGTGGATTGAACAAAGGCATAGGCGGAAAGGAATAGGCTTGGTCCTATATGTTAATACAGACTCTGTATATTATGTTCCCACAGAGTGAAATCATTAATGCCATCATCCACCATTGGCCCATTACTGGATTGGCCCATAACAGCACACTCGAAGAAGAAAGCTTTCATGTATACATAGCACTTTAATGAGCCTGCTATTAACTTAACTTTAACCGATATTAATTTTGAGTTGTTCCTCAAATATAAATCCAAAATTGTGTCATACAAGACACCATCATTTTCCAGACCATAACATGTACTGACCACTTAGTAACACATTGTGTTTTGGTTATAACTAAAAGTCGGCATCAAAAATACAATTCATGATAATGAAATAAGTAGGTATAGTTATAACACAATTGTATTTTTAACCAACCGACTACAGAACACAAAGTTTTTAAAACTAATATTTAACTAGAATAACAATTAAATGCACTGAGTATTTATATTGTTGAGAAAAACTCACGATTATGACAAATTGAAGCCTAGGTCTAGAGTAAACTATTAGTAACAGCCTATTGAGAACATAATGCCTGTTGCTGTGTACAGAAAATAGTTTGTTGTGACACTTTAACATTATTCCCTCGAAATATACATTGCACTGGGTCGAAATGTGCCAATAAAATTAACAAAATATATAAATTAACCATCTTATAGAAGTCTCACGACACGTAAATGTCTAACAAAGATCTTTTACACAAAATTTTCTCAAAATTGTATCACAACCGTGCAGTGAGCTCGTTATTATTGTTCCATATTATATAAATATACATAATCTATGCATCTATCGACTGCTGGTATGTAACAGAGCAAACTAAGAGTTATTTGGCAAAATTTCCTCAACACTGGTAATTTAAATAAATCCCAAAATTGATCTTAGTCACTATTTTGATGGAAAATTCATAAGAAAATATGTTCACTCATATTTTTACCATTCAGTATTCTTTTTTCGAGTTCAAAACCTCTTAGGGTGTATGTTCAACGAAATAGTAATTATCCATAACACTGCTAGTCTTGCATTATTAGCACATGAATACATTCTTCAGCCACTGTGAACAAAATAATATTAGATTAGTAACATGCCTCTGAAAGAAATGTAAACAAACCTAGATTTTCATTCAGACATCACACCATTCAGTGTAGTCATACTGAATATAAACTACATCTGGGTAGTTATCCAGATATACGAGCAGTCTTGCACTCTCAGTTTTTTTGGTTTTCTGCTAAGGTAGTCATAATAAAAAGCTAATCAGAGAAATATAAGTACACGTCGTTTAAAATTCACCGA
The DNA here is from genome assembly GCA_905163415.1 of Noctua fimbriata. Classification (NCBI taxonomy): domain Eukaryota; kingdom Metazoa; phylum Arthropoda; class Insecta; order Lepidoptera; family Noctuidae; genus Noctua; species Noctua fimbriata. The sequence goes on from LR990921.1 coordinate 10,854,242, forward strand.
CAACTGTTAAAAAGAACGTGTCGACTCAAGCAACCAAGAATTTTAATCTTATAGAATATGAGGTTTTTTTGTACTGACATTTATGGTACCCATTAATTGACGACGTTGGAACCAGAGTGACCTAGGGCACAACAGTATGTAGATGCACCTCAGTACTTAGATCAGTGTGACATGGTCTTCACTTTAGAGACCGCACCAATTCTATAGTGACATGTTGTGATCCCTCAAGGAAGAAAGCCCTGAAGAGCACTTAGATAAGTGTAGCATGGAAGAATTATGATTTTTCTATGCCATTGTGTCATAACCTCAGTATTGGTAAAAATGACACTTGGATCACACTGGTTCCAACATCGTCAATTGTGGAGCGGTTGCCTTGATATCTACCAAAATAGTTAGATACTACAATATAATTTCTAAAAAGCTTACTTCTGATAGATTCATTTGAACACCTTCCGTTCGAAGACTGTTGCTTTTGTGGAAGATTTCTGAAAATAGAAAGCAATCGTCTATATTATTTACCTTAAGAAAACTGATTTAAACAGCATACTGACAAAGATATGCTCTTCTTTATTGCTGATAATTTAAAATAAAGCAGTGGTACGCTACACCTTGTTTTGTCCCTCGCCCCTACGCCTAGACCTCTCCCTATTTCAAGTTCATATTTTCTATTAGGCAAAAAAAAATTTCGCTTACCAAAAGCCCGATGCAGATGCATGACAGCAGAAACGAAGTCGCCGAACCTGAGCATGCCATCTTTCCTCATATACCTTAGGACAAGGAGGTTCATTACTTTCTCTGGAACTATAAAACCGACGTCACGTAGGGCGTCGCGGAGCCTCTCGGCTCTGAGCACGCCCATCTTTTCTCTGGCATGGGTCCTGAATACAAGCTGCCAGTGTTTAAGGCTGCACATGAGGTCTTTGAAGTCTGATAACGATATGCGACCTGTGCCTTTTTTCTGTGGTAAAAGTTAAGGAAAGATGAGAGTGTTGAGACGGTGATTTAAATTTTAACTGTTGTACACTAACTACATATTAATCGATTTGTATAGAGAGTCTGATAATGGGATCATACTTACTGCTTCCACCAATTTACTTACCTACGAAAAGCTACACACTCTATTTGCCCCATTATATTGTTATGACATGAAAGCAATGGATATTGGCAGACAGGCATTGCATAAGCACAATCAGCTTTTAATGTTCGACCTGCCTGCATAGGCTTAATAGTCAACACGCCCGCGTGTTGGGTTACCGCCCAGCGCGGGTTTCTGGATGCCACATTTCATCAAAATTTTAGTTCTATGACACGCAGGAAGCTGAGCTATATATAGTCAATAATTATAAAGGATACATCTAAAGACAAAACGATTTGCCTGCACGTATCTATCGAAGCACAGCTCTTGATGTAATCATTCGGAAGGCATGCGTCGAGTAACTCTTGTAGTTCAAATGGATCTATACTCTTATGTTCGTCGGCTAGTTGTAGGAACACTGCTTCGTACTGCTTAAAGCTATTCACAGGAGGCGCCACTGGAGGCGCCTTCACTAATGCAGTCTTTGTCATCTTCGGTGGATTGTCTAACACTTTCATCTTGATCGGTTTGTTCGAGAATATTCTTAGTGTGAAGTCGGCTTCGTCTCGTGGCTCGAATGTTGTAGGCATTATAATGAAGGAGCTCGCTTCTAGTGGAGATCTGGAAAATTACAAGAGTATATTTTATTATTTTTAAAAGTACATTTTATCATTTTCTACAAAAATGTCGTGAGAAAAGTAGAATGTGAATGTGGATATTATAAGGGTAGGGGTAGACCAAATAAACGATGGAAGGACTGTGTGTAAAATGATATGGTGAGAGAGAGGGTGACTAGTGAACTTGAGGTGAAGACTAATAGAGAAGTATGGAAGGAAAGATTTGCTGCGCCGATCCCAAATTAGTTAGTACAATTCAGATTTTAATGATATCTGCTTCTTGGATTACTAAGGGCAGCATGTTTACTGAAGACCAAATGGGTAATATCAATCATTTGACAAGTTGTAGCAATGGCGATTGAAGACCCACATCACCGAGTAGATTCGGACGTGAAGCTTCTGCTTCACATCTGATAGGCATTATTTCAATCGGAAAAGATTTATTTTATCTTCTAAGAAAATACAGTGTTTATCAGAAAGGTGTGGACAATACCATGATGACTCCTTTAGAATATGCATTTCAGCAGGTGGTGCTTCTTACTTGTTCGGGTGGGAACATCCTATTCGGCAGTATTTGTTTTACAAGAAAGCCTGTCTAAAGCCATTACTACACCATATTCGGATCGTGCTGATGGGAAATCATCAAATGACCCCTACCGCTCTGGGCAGAGTGGAAGGGAGTGTCAGACTTCTACTGACTAAAACCCATCCATGTTCCTTCTTTGCCCTTTGTGTTCCAGGGCCGCGGTATCTCTTTCGAACAGTCCTGCAGCGACGACAGGCATCGGGCCTTGCGGACCTCTTCCTGTGTGCTGACATCTCTTTAAGGTGTGCGTGGAACAAGAACGCGCCGTCGACAGGGCCTGTTGTCATAAGTCGGACGGACGGCGAGCTAGCCCATTACTCGCCGTCCACAGAATACCTCACAAATTTGTGACATAGACTTATTCGTACATACCTGTGAGTAACTTGCCGACTATTTGTGTATTGTGAATTAATGGTACTCTTCACTTTCCTAAAGAACACGGCTTTCGCAGTCTCGTTCATTGGCGATGGTATCTTATAAATGCTGAAGCCGATGACTTTGGGTTCCATGATGCAGTGTTGGTTAAGAGATATGATCACGGTGTCTGGTTCGGTCAATACTATTTGTATTTGTGGATTCGTGTGGAAGAAGTCTGTAAAGAAAGAAAAATATAAAGATACAGTTACCATAACAGAACATTACACCTGCTTTCTCTAATGGCTGGGCAGAAGTGTACTTTATAATACACCCATATTTCGCCAGTGATATTTAAGTCCTATGTGGTGTGGTTCTACGTGGTGGATACTGAGAAAAAAGCTAAACAAATAGACATTACTTGTAACTGAAAAGGAAAGTAATTATAGTGTTGAAAATTTTGTTTTCCAGGTAGTAAATAAGCGCGGTGAAAATTGTGAAGAAAATACAGGCATGTCTTAGAACATGAAAACATGGGACTTACACCAGTCCTTAATGGGGCCCGCGTGGTGGATTATGGCCCACCTAGGAGAAGGGTCTTACAGAGAGGCAGCCTGTGTCCCAACTGTGGGAACATTATAAGGTGATTATGCAAAAAGCGTGTTGTTTTTCTTTATAATGTGATTGTGATTAGTTTGTTGTTATAATGACCCTTCTGATTTTTATCTCCTTCATCATCATCATCAACCACATCTAGAATTCACCCACTGCTGGGTATAGGCATCTATTTGTGCAAATGTGGTTATGTTTGGCTCGCACCCACTAAAAACTCCGCCGTCTTTGCCCAACTTCCCACCTTTTTCTTGAGAGGGACCCGGAGTACTACTTTGCTCTTATGCCAGCCTCATTCAGGTTTTCTCCGCGATGGCAAAAATGTTGTACGTCATTCTCGCTCAACATTAACTCCTTAGTCACCTTGTGGTGACTATGGAAGAAAATTCTTACAAGCCGTGTAACAGAGGTTTTATGTGTTTTACAATTTTAATGCTGATTTTTGCGACATGAGCGCAGAGACATAAGATTGTTGTTGTGTGAAGAATGGTCTGGACCGAGTACATTGATGTACTGTTGTAACTCAGATAGGCACTCGCTCCGCGTAAAATACTGATATTCAGCTGCATCCAGTTAGACTGGGAGCCGACCCCTACATAGTAGGGAAAAAGCTTTGCAGATAATGACTGTACTCACACATTGTGTTTCCTATTTCATAAAGTACTTACGCACGTAGTTCCGGCATCCGCCAGCCGACACTCCTCTCTTCCAGCCAGACTGGTGCATCTTCATCTGCCATTTCAGCTTATCAGCCAAGAAGGGTTCTGCTCTACAGGTCTCAGAGTCCAAGTGAACTACTTCTATGCGGGTGAAAACGCGTTGGAACTCGGTGAAAAGCATCCAGATACCTTTGGGCGTTGAGATGAAGCGGTCGCGTTCTTGTTGGGGGATTGTGTGCCAGCTGTTGAGAATTATAAGTAATTTTTGAGTAGGTATTTTATCGTGGTATTTTTAGTGCATAGACTACAGAGAGACCTTGGGCTCTGCCTGCTCGAGGCGGCATTGTCAAATCCTTACTTACAAACAGAGTGCATCACCGTTTGCTCAACCTACGACGTATAGAAACTGACAGTTTTGAATAGCGGTCCGTGACCAATGCACTTTCGGTGCCACGGATTTTATCAGTACTGCCGTCTTCGGAAGCTGCAGGTGGTTATGTGTTTTGTGCATTTTTAAGCGACACACAGGGAGAAAATTAAAAGTGTTACGATTGTTTCATCAGTCACTTTTGAGGGTGGTCTGTCTCGACAGGTTAGGTTCACAAAGTGATGGTTAATCGGGCACCTCAAGCATTCTGTGATTCATGTTGTTTTGCGCAAACCTTGGAACATAGGTTAGGCCGATTGTCCACGACGCTACTCAAAAGTAACGTGTTACAAACTAACATCACCGAGTAATTTGTGATTGTTTGCACAGCACGTTCACGTGCACGATCACGTTTGAAGTACTAACGCTGTGACATTAAGTTCTGGCTACTAGTTACTTTTGATTATCATAAGATAACATCGTGGCTGTAATCCCCGACGGGTTAGGCAGAGGTGTACCTAATAGTACACCCACATTTTGCTAGTTATATTTAAGTCACATTTGGGGACGACCCTATTGCCATCTACCGAAGGAATTCCTGATGGAACAACCCAATAGAACTTTTTCCGACTTGGGAAGCGTACCCAGGACTTCATACTCAGAAGTCGACCACTAGACCAATGATTATCATCGTGGACAAACGGGCTGTTGTCGTAAACAAAAATTTTGTGATAATTTAGACATTATGTGTCCATTAAATAAAATTAAGATACATAACTATATTTTAAAATTAAGCAACTTACGATTCTGGATTTAAAACAATATAGGGTACAGGAACTTCTCCGATGCCAAGTGGTCGACGCAAGCGCACGACGTGTACGGGACCTTTTGTGCTTTCTACCTGTAATGTTGAGAAGCAGAATATATAATAACTAATTAATCAGTGCAAGAGAAAGTGTTCATAGTCTAAGTTCCCGCAAATTATACTGTTTTAGGTGGCTTTCAAGTATTAAGTAACGCATTTTGGGCTTTACTATGCGTTACAGCGGCGGGAGGGGGGATCCAAGAAGCGTTACGTAACATTATTTTTTTATTTAAATAAAAAAGCTAGGGAATTAAAATCGCCCAAGTTGGCAACCCTTTTTGTTTATGCCTAACGGTGAATCCCTCGATTGTATTGTACATGCAGCAGCGGCGCGCGAGCGGATTAAAGTCATAACAAAGGTATTTTAGCGACTTTCCTCTTTAAAAATCTTCAAGAATCTTTTTTCCTCATGTGGGTAGACTTGACATACATACGTATTTTCGTGGCTTCCTTATTTAATATTTATTTAAAAATAGTTAATTGTTATTTTCTTCTATATTAATGTGTTAAATAATTGATAAACCCACCTTCGCTCTGAACTATCCTATCACTTTCTCTCTACACCAACCACGACACTGCAAACTGACAACTCAGCATGGACAATCAACTTGTGCACAGTATAGAGCAAATGGAGAAGCTGTTTAGCACTTGCATGAGTGAGTATGAAGATAAGCTGCAAAGAGCTACAGCTGGCACTATTCCTGCGCACTCAGATCTTGCTTCGCTTTCACAGGACTTCTCCGAGTTCAAGTCCTTTGTCTGTCAAACATTTCATCACTTCAAAACACAGATAGAACTCCTTTCTATGAGTCTGGACAGGCATGAGACCACAATGCGAAGAAAGATATATTGCTGTTCCACGTTATTCCTGAGAAACCTAATGAAAAATTAACTGACTCAATTCTCCATATCATCTCCAAGCAGCTGAAGATAGATGATTTTAAAATGGATCATCTGGAAGTTTGCCACAGGCTAGGAGCCTCCCAGGGTAAAACAAGACCGGTGCTGGTGCGTTTCAGTGGCATGGAGTATCGTCGGTTAGTTTGGGACGGTAAAACCTCACTCAAGGACAGCGGTATTACTATTTCCGAGTTCCTGACCAAAATACGACACCAGGTATTTATGGCTGCCCGCAAGCATTTTAATATCAATAACTGCTGGTCTGCGGAGGGAAAGATTATTGTCTTGACGCCTGACAAGTCACGCCGGACAATTTCAACTATGGGTGAGCTTGAAACTTTAATCGCTCTTTATCCCGCTCTCGGCCGTGCTGCCACTCCCGGTGACCTCGTGCCTGCTGCTTCTACCTCGTCAGCAGCAGCATCTACATCGCCCGTAACCGCTACCCCCAAAGGAAAGCTTGTGAGGAAGGCTCGTCGCTAAGTTGGCTACCACGTTTTTCTTTGATCGCTATGCCTACACCGGGTATTGTCGGTCCATGTTTGAATTTTTGTTGATCTACCCATAGCTTTTACAATTCGGTTTATTACTACTTTTTCCACACTTTATTTTTGCTAGCCGGTAGATGTTTGTTTTCGTTGTATTGACGTGACGTCTGTCAAAGTATCACGTCATTTTTATTTTTGCATGGAACTAAATAAGTCCTAAATTTTTATTATTGTCTGCTTGCATTTTATTTTTTGCATGGAACTAATTAAGTCCGTAATATAACGTTCCGTTATATTGCAATTCTACTTTTATTATTGTCTGCTTGCTATTGTTGTGGTTGATATTCTAGTTGGTATTTTCTTTTTCTCTTAATGTTTCTGTTACCACTTAGTCTTGATTTCCTTCACATTTATACGCACCAACCATGTTAACTGTTGTTTTTATCTCTACCAGCTACAGCGACTAGGTGATTTTATTAGTTATGTGTATTTGACTATTGTTGCTTTAAGCAAAACAATAATAGTTAAGTTTAATTTAGTAATTTAGTTTAGTATGTTTAATACCATCCATACTTATATATATTTTTATTTTGTTTATGCAAACTATGATCAATGTCGACCTTGATGATGATTTTTTCTCCTGTTCTTCCTCCTCCAGCAGTTTCCTCAGTGCGGCAAGTAGTTCTTCCTCCCCTCTGACTCTTAGTGATCAGATTTCCTCTTTGCTTACCCACCTCCCTAACAATCTCAACATAGCCCACATTAATGCCCAGAGTGTTCCTGGCCATTACTCTGATCTTCTGGCTTCCTTCAACAGTGCCCATATAGATGCTTTGCTGATCTCCGAGTCCTTCCTTAAACCCTCTCTTTTATCAGTACATTATGCCCTTCCAGGTTTTGTTCTTATCCGTAATGATAGAACTGGAAAGGGTGGCGGTGGTGTAGCCATTTACTTGCGTGCTGATATCCCTTATAAGGTTGTTAGCGCATCACCATCCCCGTACTCGGGGTAAGCGGAGCATCTATTTCTGGAAATTACACTGCACCGCGTTACAATGCTTCTGGGGCTTATGTATAGCCCTAATTTCGGCATCGACTACTTTGACTCTTTTGATTCGCTGTTAAATGATTTCTGTCCAACTTGTGACCACGTAGTCTTGATGGGTGATTTTAATACTTGCCTTCTTAAAAATGACATTCGCGCTAACAAACTTCAATCTATCCTTTCTTCTTTTAATCTCAGTATTTTGTCTCTTTCTGCTACGCATCATTTCCCTAATTGCACCCCTTCTCTCCTTGACCTGATAATTTTCTCTAATTCTAATAATGTTTCTATCCACGGACAGATTACTGCTTGTTTCTCTTACAATGATCTCGTCTTCTTGTCATATAAGTTACGCCCTCATAAGCGCAAGCCGCAATATATTCTCCTGCGGAACTTTAAGGCCATAGACCTGGACGCATTATTGCATGATGCAGGTAGCATCGACTGGACGGGCATCATGGAGAGTTCATGTATCAACGAAATGGTTCGTATTTTGAACAGCGAAATACTTAGCTTATACGATTGTCACGCCCCTATTCGTCGAGTGAAGGTTAAATATGTTCCGGCTCCTTGGCTTACTCTTGCCATTAAAGATGCGATGGCAAGTAGAGATAGAACCAAGAGAAGGTTAAAACGCTGTCCTTCCGAGCGCTATCTAACTGCGTACAAAATATTGCGTAATCGCTGCAGTCGTATGTGTAGAGATGCTAAGAAACGCTACTTCCACAAATCGCTCGACAACCGCAACTCTTCTGAAGTCTGGAGGTTTTTAAAATCTGTCGGCATTGGCAAGTCTCAAGTTGTTTCTGGTAGCGACACTGACGTGAGTGCTCTTAACAAACATTTCTCACTCCCTCCTGTCACGTTGGATCCGCACGTCAAGTCTGTTACTTTAAATAAACTTTCCTGTTTGCCTTTGCCGCAATGTTCTTCCTTTGAATTAAGTCCTGTGAGTGAGATTGAGGTCAAAAAATCTATTTCTGCTATCTCCTCGTCTGCTGTTGGTAATGACAACCTTTGCTTAAGAATGATTTCTCCTATCCTTCCCACATTACTTCCCGTTTTGACTCACATTTTGAATTACTCTGTGTTTTCTGGTACTTTTCCTGAGGTCTGGAAACAAGCCCATATCATCCCTTTACCCAAAATCTCTAATCCGGTTGCACCTACCGACTTCAGACCCATTTCCATCCTCCCTTATCTTTCTAAAGTTCTTGAGCACATTGTCCATCAGCAACTCACGGCCTTTCTTTCTAGGAATGTTCTTCTTAGTACTTTTCAATATGGTTTTCGTCCTGGCCATAGCACTGTAACGGCTCTTTTAAAGGTTACTGACGATATTCGCTGGGCTATGGACCACAAGTCTCTTACCTTACTTGTACTTCTAGACTTTAGCAGCTCCTTTAACTCGGTTGATTTCGACATCCTTCTGGGGATCCTTAAATCTTTCAATTTCTCCTCTTCCTCTATTGGTTGGTTTGACTCCTATCTTAAAGGCCGCTCGCAGCGTGTTCGTCTTGATGAGTCCTCCTCTGATTGGTGCCCTCTTAGCGCGGGTGTCCCTCAGGGTGACGTTCTCTCTCCTCTTATTTTCTCTATTTTCATTAACTCTGTCACCAAAGTCATCTCTTCCTTCTTCCATCTCTATGCCGACGACTTGCAGCTTTACCATCATTTCTTAAGGGAGGATGCGGAGGCCGCCGTGTCTGTCATGAACAAGGATCTGGATTTGATTAGTGAGTGGTCGCGGTCCTTTGGCCTGCAAATCAATCCTAAGAAATCTCAGGCCTTGATTATCGGTGGCAGGTATATGCGGAATAGGCTCGATGTTGCGTCGCTGTCTCCACTCAGGCTGAATGGAGTTCAGATTGATTACGCAATCAAGGCTAAAAAACTGGAGGTGACAATGGATTCCTATTTATCTTGGAATGCCCATGTTGCTGAAGTTAGTCGCAAAGTGCACTATACGTTCCACTCATTGAAATGCCTCCAGAGCTTCCTGCCATTGAACACCAAAATCGCCCTTGCGCAAACTCCCATTCAGCCTATCATAGACTACGCCGATGCCTGTTATTTGGATGCCACCGAGGAGCTTTTAAATAAACTTGAGCGCTTGCAAAATATCTGTATTCGTTTTGTTTTTAACCTTAAAAAGTATGATCACGTTTCTAACTTTCGCAAAATACTCAAGTGGCTCCCAATTCGACTTCGCAGGAACTCTCGGATATTGTGTCTACTATTTAACATCCTCCATAACCCTGAAACGCCATCCTATCTGCGGGAACGTTTTTCCTACTCCCGTCCTTCTGATGCACCTTGCAGGTCGCATCTTAGGAACCTCCTTAAATCGCCTCCACACTCTACCGACTTCTACTCCTATTCCTTCACGGTACACGCCGTGCGGCTGTGGAATTCACTTCCGCCTGAAATTAGGGTCTACCAAACTCTTGCAGTTTTCAAAAGAGGAGTGAAAGAACATTATCTTTCCATTTCGTCATAGTTTCATAAGTATTTATTATTAGTTATTTTATTGTAATTACAGTATTGTTATGTTTTGTCTTTATATTTATAAGTATGTCTAAGTGATATTCTTATATTATTATGTTTAAATAGTTCTGTTTTGTGTTTATGTATTCCATTTTCTCTTCTTCTTTTACTATATACTATCTACAACTCTTTTTTTAGTATCTCCTTTCGCAGGTATGCTGGAAGAAATTTCTTTAGAAATAAGCATCACCTTTGTACTATTTTCTGTTCCTTTCTTCTTTTCTGTATTTAGTGTGTACATAAACTGTTAAATAAATAAAGAATTGAGTTACGTAATACGTGAACGCTCCCTTACTACAATTTGTGTTACGGTATAAGGATAAATGAACATAGAAAAACCTATAACAAAGACTGGACTGATTAATACAGGTATTGAGTAATATAGGTTTTTCAGGTTTTGGTTTTGTTTTTTGATGGCTATTTTGAAAATAAAATGGCGAAGTTAGTCCACATTTCATACAAAAATCATCTAAATTGTTTCACTGAAGATTAAAGTGAGTGCAATCTGAAAGTTAGCAACGTCGGTCGCACTTTCAGATATTTCAGTTTTGATAAATAAATCAATATTACAGATTGAGATTATGAAATATCTCTCTGTGTTGCACTAAAATATTAAGAGTTTCCGTTCGTATTGATAGCCGCTTTCCCACCGAATACTCGATGTGAAGATCAAACTTTGGACAATCTCATCATCATCCTCAGTCTACAGAACTGATGTCCACTGTTGGACATGAGCCTCTTCAATTGCGCGCGACTCTATTCTTGGTAACTCTTGTCCTGTTACTACCCGCCGCTCTGCAAATGTGATCGCTCTCTCAGCGGTACGTGAGCCATAGCATCTGTCATAAGTGCCTGTGTGATACGTTCCAATGAAACCACGAACTGTACGACTGTTGCACAAGTCGCGTGACCGGCTGCGAGCGAATTCGGTGTGTAGAACGCCATATCTGAGCTGATTCGCAGTGTCCACTTACTTCACGGCCTTAACTTCTGATATGACGTTCATAACTTAGAGAAACTATTCTAACAATAAATATTCAATGTTTTCATTACCTGTTCCACATTCAAGACGACATAATTCATTTCAGTTTGAAGCTCGGGAATTTTATCTTCAGGTGCCTGAAAAAGTAATTTGGCAATTGAGTTTTGCTGTATAGCTCAGCATTTATATTATTATGATATAATCTATTTCGGCGTGCTCATAGTTTCAGTCAAAAGCATACTAATATACTGTGTGCCTGTGTGCCTTCCAATGTGAAAAGAACCATCATACATACAGTCATATACCAGATTTTTCGAAAATTCGTTTGCTGTACTTTTAAATACATAAACGTACCCTAATTTATACAAATATTTTCTGGAGCGCAATCATTAGCCCTACCCATAGCACAACAGCTTGTCACTCAGATGCTGTGCAAATCATATAATCAAAACGAGTTATAACAGAAGTTACGTGGTGCACAACCAACATTTCAAAATTAATGCATGAACAAGTTGAATTTAGCATTCGCATTTGCACACAATACGCCTGTTATGGAAGTGGTTGATTACCTTTGCTGGGGTTACATTGAAAGAGATTGCCTACTCTCTTTGGTAGACTAACTTCATGTATTTAACTTCGTTGATGATAAAACTTACAGCAGCCACGTGATGGGCGGTAACAAGACTTGTACTCTTAAGCAAGTTTCTCAGCGTTTCGGCATCAGCCAGTTCACCCATCTGCAGGGACTCCGTAATGCCCCCTGTGAGGTCTGCAAGCCCATCAAGTAAGCTCCCATACTTAAGAGCTTCGTAGGACCCGTGCAGTCTGAAAATTGTTAAATGTAAGTCGTCAAACATAAAGAAAAAATTATGTATAGTTTGCCAAACGATTTACTTGCCACTCTTGATACTTGGTACATTTTAGACTTTTAACATTACAGTATTAATGTTGAATTACATTTTACAATTTTGAACCATGTTGTTTATTTGAGGTAATCTGAGTTTAGTGATGTAACTTCGATAACTGTGCTACTGTGAGAGGAAGTTTTTTTACAATAGCATTTACATTAATTAAAGCAAATTATGCATGGTTTTTGGCAAATTGGTATTCCATCATTTCATTTCTCATCTAACAGGTAAAACCAGTTATTATCTAGTTTTAGAATGTACGATAATTTATTTATTTACCGTCCCTAATTTGCAAGAATGCTCGGTGGAAATAACAATTAAAGAAAATCACACTTGTATTGTTGATGAATAAACTGAATTTAAGTTTCAATTAGATTCCTCGTGATATAAGAAAGACACACGCACATATAAGAAAGATAATTATAGATAAACTTATCTGTAATGTTAGTTTTTAACAGAAGAAAAAAGGAGGACGAAGTTCGTAGGTTAATGCGAATATTTTGTTCTTCACTATCTTAAAACGCTAGTTGTTTAGCAAGTCTGTCAACAAATATGAAGAAAAAATTACCATTTTTTTGTTAATGGCAATCGATTCTGTTTTCTGCGTATTTTATTGTGCGGGAAGAAAAAAATTTGGACAACTGGAAAGCGTCAAAATTAATTTAAAAAAAAATCTTTCACCGTGTTAGTAATAAATATTTCGTTGAAATTTTGCAGCACACCTCGTAGATAAAAATAGCACAAACTGGACTGTACAGCTTGTCCTGGTCCTTGTCCTTCTACTGGTCTAACCTGGACAGATCCAACGACCAATCTACATTAGACCTGGATCGGAAGGACTGGAAGTCGAGCAGATGTCGATGTCGATTTTTATGGTGTCATCGGAATCTTGCTTAGTCTCGCGCTAAGTATCAGTAGTAGTAAGAAGTAGTAGTCTTCTTTAATAGGAATGGCAATTCACAATCCTGCTATGCTAATGTTACTCTTACGAAATCCCAACTACGAGAAAAACGGAAACTAATGTTTAAACAAGACAACAGATCGATTTAATTCTTTTTCGATTTTTATAGTCCCTGAGTCTGTTCTGTAGACTGTTTAAATCACAATCCTTCCATTTGGCTTTGACGTAGTTGGGATAAAAGATATCCACACTCACTTTGCATAAGCCTTTTCCAGTAGTGCTGGCCACATCTGTTCTGTGTGATTGCTCTGGAGGAATGCCAGCTTGCCATTCACAGTTGGCAAGCGGTCGTCCACGAGCACCTCTAGCCATTGTCCACACCACCATAGCCGAAACCTGCGAATATAATATAATGATGTAGAGGTCCTATCCCGATGAATCTTACAACCTGTTTTTAGTCCAGTGCAATTAGACAAAAAGGTGGAACAAAGTTTATAGTGGTCGGAATTTCATGGGACTTTTTTATTGATTTGCTGGAGGTGTGGCGAAAAATATAAAAAAAATATGTCGCGGCCAGCGGCTTTTTTGGTTCTTTTTGAATATTTCTTTATCGTTTAAGAATATCTGTAAATTTGAGAAATTTATATTGTGGCGTAATAGTGTAACCTGTGTGCATCCATCGAAGAAATGCATTTTCAAGTTTTTTGAGAAACCTGTTCTGTGCTCGCCCCAGTAAAGTTCAAATTTTAATGCAGAAACTCTCATTACTGCACATACTCGAGCGTTGCTCAGAGGGCCATCTTAGACCTAAGATACGATGGATGAATAATGTGTGAGGAATGATATGATATAAAAGGACGTGACCTAAGCAACTTGGTACAAAGACAGGACAATGATGATGAGTCAACATGTTCGTTACTATCACTATTTAAAAGGTAGAAGTTGAAGGTAAAGCTTATTCTAAAAATAATGAAACTTCGATATTTAAAAATTTAGCAAAAAAAAACATTGACCTGAACACACCAGCATACGCTTCGTCCACCCTTTGGTCTGCAGGCACAACTCGGTAGAAGAGACCTTTTGTGAGGTAGAGGACTCCAAGGCAGGAAACCATCCATTTGTCACCTGCAACCAAAATCTGTCGTCAACAAAACATAGGTTGGTACTAGGTATCATGGTGAATATTCGCCTGTTGGTCATACAAAAAAGTCGCAAAACATATATTATGCTTATAGCACGCAGCAGTGAAAACAAACAGAAAATCTCACATTTTACTATAATTGCATTGCATTGCATTACAATGAACATATGTACCTACTGACCTAATAAACTAATACCGTTAAGCAGATATCGTTCGCTAGGTAACTCGCAGCCTAGATCGGAGAGCCATTCAAAGCATGCGCCGCCAACGCCTGCGCAAGTAGTCCGTGAGAAAGAACGGCGGTGTTTGTTATGTAATTATGCACTTCCCGACGCTGTGTAATTCACTTACTTTCTTCCCCCTTGGCGTGCATTTGAAAGCAGTCCATAGTTTCTGCAACATTTAATACGCTGAAGGACGTAGGCCTCATAAATAAATATGAACGTTTCCTCTCGGCCGGCTCTATTTTGTGCAATTTTTTTCTCGATTTCAGTGGTGGTCTCGTGGAGATGTTAAGTTTGATGGTCTGAATTACACCCTGAAATATGACCACACCTTTCTGGGACATGCAGTATTGATACCTACTGTATGTTGCCGAATTTAATACCACTGGCAGTAGCTAGTAAGTTACCGGTCAGCTGCCAAAATATGAATTTAGAAGATACCTAATTGAACTTCTCAAGAACATGTTCTGGATATGATGGCTAACAGACTGGATCGCCCTTATATCCGGTAATGCTGTAGCAGACATATTGTTACCTTGTGAGTTTTCATTTTTTGTCTGTGCTTGTTATCCTGTCTGTATCTGTTTATATGTATATGAGTCTTGTTACTTGAAATAAACTATTTATTTTTTTATAATTTATAATACCGTACGGAATTTGCTGGTAAGGCCGGTCAGCGGTCAAGAGATGATGGGACTTCAAAGATACTAACATGGAACTCCTCAATAGTGCACAGCACACATATTTATAGTAAATAGATGATTGTGGGAAAGATTACAAGGAGTTTGATGGTAAGGTACGGGTACTAGTCAGGAGTTAATGGACTTCAAAGACACTCCACGGAACTCCTCAATGACGAACTGCACAAATTTTGTAATTGGTTATTGTGTTGAAGGTCACAGGGAGATTGCTGGTAAGGTACTGGTCAGTAGTCAGGAGATAGTGAAATTGAAAGATACTAGCACACTTATCTGCAATGGGTTATCGTAGTGAAGACCACAGGAAGTTTGCTGGTAAAGTACTGATCAATGGTCAACTGATAACCAACTTCAAAAGTACTCCGTGGAACTTCTCAATAATTTACAGTATTTTTTTTTAATGAAGTTGTTGAATTCAATAAGGCACTAGCTGGTAAGATACTGGTCAGCAATCAAGAGATGAACTTTGAAGACACCTAATTGAACTTCTCAATGAGGAACATATCGACGAAGATATCCTATGGAAATTATAAACTAGGAACAGCACATGTTATGTTAATGGGTTGGTGTGGTAATGATCACAGGGAGTTTGATCGTAAGGTGTCGCTCTGTGGTCAACAGATAATCGACTTTAAAGATACTCCATGGAACTCCTCAACAGCAAACAGCACATATATTGTAATCGGTTAGTGTGGTGTAGATCACAGGTAGTTTGCTGGTAAGGTGTTGGTCAGTGGTCAAGAGATACTCGACTTTAAAGGTTTTCCATGGAACTCCTCAATAGCGCAGAGCACACATATTGTAATTGGTTCGTGTGGTGTAGATCACAGGAAGTTTGCTGGTGAGGTGTCGGTCAGTGGTCAAGGGATAATCGACTTTAAAGATACTTCATGGAACTCCTCAATAGCGAACAGCACACATATTGTAATTGGTGAATGTGGTGTACATCACAGGGAATTTGCTGGTTAGCTGTCCGTCAGTGATGAAGAGATAATCGACTTCAAAGAGTCTCCATGGAACTCCTCAATGGCAAACAGCGCACATATCGTAAATGGGTTGATGTAGTGAAGATCATAAGGAGTTGCTGTTTAGGTAGGTTATAATCGGTAGACTGCAACTTTTAATAATATAAACTAAAACTAAAAAAAACAAACTTGTTTCTTTCCGTGTACCTAACATTTTAAATTTATTAAAAAAAAAATTGCAATGTCTTTGCCTATTTCATAAGTTAGTATAAGGTGTTTTTTACCGACAGATTTCATCTCGCGCTACCGCTCGGAGCGCGAGATGAAACCTGCCTGCCAGTTGTAGCGAGCGCCCGGCGATCGCAGGCCGCCGCCAGCCTCAGTTGATTTGGTAGGGATACTAGGAACGGGGACGAAGAGCACTTATCGATTTTTATTTAAATCACTCTTTTTCATGTTTTCTAACAGTTGGTTGGATGAGTCATGTGTTTTTTAATTAATCACCAGTTCACCACAGCACAATGTCCTAGAACAAAAAACTTCTACTACCCGCGTTGGGCTCGCAAGGTGGGTTATGGCCCACACCCTCTCACAGAGACCAGGCCCGTGGCCCAGCAGTGGGAACGTTACAGGCTAATTATTTATGGTAGATATCATTCAGAAAATCGCGGGTGAGACTCGCACAGACCAGGGAAGCATGGCATAAAAGGTAGGAATGATGATGACAATGGTGACGACATTGTATATGTTTTAGCATTTGTATTTTTTTTCGTATGTCATTAGTTGAGTCTTGAAAAGTTTTATGCCCCAACTTTACGTAATTTGATCCCATCAGAAGACATTACATTTTCTATTTTGTCGTTCACGACAAAATAGAAAATGACATAACACTCGTAAAGTTGTAAGTTGTCGTTGCAAGTATCGATATGTTTTCAACGATAACTCGTCCCTACGGTAGTTAGAGCGAACATGCATATAGGTACCTAACTCTAGATGCTATAAGTGTAGAGATTCAATTTGAGGACATAAAAGAGCTACAGACAGCGCTCATAATCGTCGATGCTTTACTGATTTACGTATTACTTGGTAGAAAGATGTACGCCATTTTCTGATGATTTTTTACAAGAAAATTTCTAAAGATCCGGTTTTTATGGCACAATAAACTTGGATGCCAAATCTACTTCCGAGCGAGAACTAAAACTTAAAAATTCTGTAAATAATTTGTTGATTTTAATTTTTTTAATTTTTGTTTTTTTTTTTTTTTATATTTCAGATGTCCAGGATCAGGACATCTTTAAAGACACCAGAAACGTATAAAATCGAATAGACGTTATAACGCTAAACAGAGGCAAGCGCTATCACTAATATTTTTGTCCGGGATCAACCATTTCTTCAACCTAACGTCACTTATTTAGAACAGCAGTAATTTACGAGTACGAGTTATCAAATTTTTACAAGACATGAAAAAAAAGAAATGAATTCTCGCCTGTATTTTGGAAAGGGTTGGATGCAGCACCCCCATCACGAGGGTTGGAGTAGGCTATAATACATATAGATAGAGGTAGGAGAGCAGACATACTATACCATACCATAATCAGCCTATAATGTTCCCACTGCTGGGACACAGGCCTCCTCTCTAAGAGAGGGACAGACATAACACGTGGTGTTTACCTGTGTGCACTGGTCCTGCTACTGATATGTAGGTAACTGGAAAAATTATAAAATTCCCTGAAGATAAATAATAAATCATTGGACCAACTCTAACACTGGCTTGTCATGTGGCACGCTTTAAATTGAACGCTTCCGTTCGCTTATTGGCTAAGTGATCTCCAGATCTTCCTCAGGTAGTTTTCCGAACAGATTCTGGTCATGGCTACGACTATGACATTAATGAAGCCATCATTAAATTCTTTGTCGAGAAATTGAATCTTGTCTTAAAACAAAATAAATGTAGGCACACTACGCAAAGTGAGTAGTGAGTAGCTGTAGTCAAGAACTGGTCTAAAACATATAACTGTAGCTAGAAAAAAGGCTATGGTTAACTAAGACCATTGCAGTAAAAATAATATCGAAGATAATATAATAATAATAACAAAACCACCACGGTCAGCAAATCGACCAGTCACCACAACGCAAAGATCAGCCATTGTATCCCTCGCCATATTTGAGGGAAGGAAGCAACCCGAACCCCGACGCTACTGCAAGCAGAGACGTGTAAGGAGCATGACGATACGCTGCCGGTTACCCAGGTAGAAATAATACGATCATTTGCTGAGGTCGCTAGTTAACCACATTGCAATACAACTCATTAATACATAGCAATGAGGAGATTTTGTCAGTCAGTAACTATATAAAATAAAAACAAATTCACTTATACAGTCAAATAAATAAACAATCAATATGTAGGTACTTATATAGGGTGACTGGTAATTAGTGACCGATACTTAAACACGTGATTGTAATCATTATAACAAACAACTTTCCCAAAGTAACATTTTTTTTATACTCATTCATTTTTATCACAATTAAACTTACGGAGAGGGCTTGCGAGTCGCGCGGGTGCTCTGCCTACCCACTGTTGCACGGTGCGATAGTAATGAGACAGAACAGCGTCACGCGGTTAACAGCTGATAGGTCAAAGACGCGAGCGCGCGAGTTCCATACGGCTGTTGTGTTACTCAGATAAAAGTGAATCAATATAAAAAAAATCTATGGGAAAGTTGTTTGTTCTCATGAGTACAATCACGTGTTTAAGTATCGGTCACTAATTACCAGTCACCCTATATAACCTGTCAGCTAATTTTGAAGAAATAACATGAACATTGGCTTGATTTTAACACTGCGATTGATTGCGATCAACTATTCCTATCGTCTAAATCAGTGGTACTTAACCTCTTAGTCATGAGGGCATTTGACAAAATTGCTATCTTGCCATGGACCACCATAGTAAAATAGTAATAAACTATTATTGGTTTGGAAGTAATAGAATAGAATAGAATAGAAAAAAAATATTTCAGACCGGAGTCCATAGGGTTAGTAACTATTTTACTTAACTTCTAGTGTGTGTAGTGTAATATGCAGTAACTAAATACAAATACATAAAGAGTTGATGTATCTATAAATAAAACACGCTTATAATTATTCAAAGCCCTCATTTTTTACGATGAATTCACTTAAGGGCATTACATGGCTCAAATCCCAAAAACAGCGTATGTTCAAAGAAATTTGTTGATGAATCCCTTCGTGCGTTTTCCGTGTAAAAAAAGTATGTTATAGTTAAGTTCATCACAAATAAATTGTATTGTTTAAAATTTTAATAAACCTTCTCAATTTTTTTTGGTTAATCGTAGAAAATAGGTCCATTTTCAACCTTAATTGTAAATTATCTCTGTAACGGCTGAATAGATCGGCATGAATTTTGTAACAACAAATACGTAATGATATACTTAACAATCTGTATTGTTTTTTTTTCTGTTATTTCTTTTAATATTTTTAAATAATAAATAAAAACCGAAATTTTGCGAAATGTGCGGGGCAAGTCAACAAAAACCAGTTCAGGGATCAAATCATCAAGGTCATCGAGCAATGTAATGCCCTTAACAGTTCGTTGTGTCGACTCGTTGTCACTAGGGCTGTCCAAATGGAGACCCTGGGCACTAGAATAATGGGGCCCTTTTGGGATGCAAGAGCGAGCGAAGTGAGCTCAATTTTTTTCACTCCGCCTCGGATCGGTTAGGTTTTCTTATGTCAGTTCATACAAAAATAATCGGTTTTTTTTTCTAGCGGCGGAGAACTTTAATTTGAAATAAAACACAGAAAAATTGTTTTGACCAGGTTATGCCCGCGGCTTCGCCCGCGTGAAGTATGATAATTGTCCCACTATATGGTAGTATGATAATACTACCGAGATAAAAAGTATAAGTAAGTATTAAGTATATTAAGTACCTAAGTATTTTTTCGTCGCATATTATTTTTAAAGTCAATATATATTGACTTTTGGGCCGAACTTTGTATGAACTGTGAATGGTCTCCTTTACTCAAAAATAAGAAATAGGAAAAGTAGGAAGTATAATATTAAATGCTACATTCATATAAGCTGTATTCATATATTTATTAACAACAATAGATATATGAATACATAATTTCATTCTCTATTTTCTAAAATAAATTAAAACTAAAATGGCTTCTAAAATGTTACATTTATATATTCGCATTTGCAAGTTTGTATCGCAAAATGTTTATTAAGGTACACTTAGCCGGGCAATAGGTTGAACACTTAGACATCAATAAAAATAATTTATTATGACATTTTCTAAGTTGACTAGGTATATTTTTTGTAAATCACTAAATACACCTGATAATCAATCAATAAACTCTATTAGAATGAAATCGCAATCAGCACACAAACCATACTTATTTACTTTGTTAAGATATTTTCGGAGTACTCGTAGGTACGTACTCAAACCCTTTAATTTACTTACCTAATTTGCCAGGTATTACATCAAATACTTCGTTTCTGTCGTGTATGAACGAAGGATTCGGGTATATTTCCTGTGAACAAAAAGAGAACGTTTTAACATCAAGCAGCGGCATCAACAACCATAATTCTGTCGGTGACAGTAACGCCTCAATAATGTTATTGTGTCGCCAGACGGCTTTGTAGAATTTCCTCTCATTTTCCCTTATTTTCAGAAAGAGTGTTTTTATCTGTTTCAAAACTAAATAATGAATAGCACCTCAGTACTAAATCAAAGACAAATATGATAATATAATAGTTCAAAATTGTACTTCTCCAAAATGTGAGATAATGTTCGACCCTTTTACTAGTAACGCAATACTACTATACAATAAAAAATTGCTTCACAGTGTATTGGTAGCCACAGGTACAAGATAAGCTCTTAACCACACTGGACATTTTTTATTATAACCTGGCAGTCAGGTAAAAATAATACAGATAAATAGATTGTTTAAGGGCCATTTATCTGACTTGGTTTTGCCCGCGGCAGCGTCGCATTCACGTCGGAAATTATCGAAAAGTAAAGTTATCCCTATGACCTAAGTCAGACCTTGATCTGCCTCTGCGTAATTTGTGAAAAAATGGGTTTGATTCCACTTTATACGTTCAAAAATTATTCCGCAACATATTAATTATAAAGATTTTCCCTAGTACAGATCAAAAAGTACCATAAACTAGCAACCTGACGACGAAGCTTTAGAATTTGAGGACACTGCCATCTCGCGGCACGTGGTGGAACCGCCTCGCCAGTCGACGCCTCAACGCGGACCGCGCGCGGTCGCGGTACAACGAAACAAAAAAGCAAAGTTACAAAAAAACTGACTGCGGTAGCTATGCACTAAAACGAAAAAAACATAATAATGTAAAATTTCTTATTAAATTTATTTGATTAATTCAAATTTCTTAAGACAGCATTTTATAAAATTTGTAGCCCAATGCTACAAAGTTTATAAAATGTGTCGGTAAAACCGTACGCAATATAGTGTCATTGATGATGAGAGGTCATCACTTAAACCTAAATCTTACTTAAGTACTTCCTAATCTGAGGCCATAATCTAACTATACCTACATTTATAATACTTCGATATTTTTCTATTAACTACCCGGAGCCCTACACTTAATTAGACCGGCTATTGGAGCCTACATACCACAGCCTGCATGCATGTCGTCAACTTTCGTACATGTTCAGTTGACATGCCGCGGACCTTTGGTGTGTATGCTCTGCTCTATATTAATGACAGGCATGAACCTAAGCAGGTACCTATAGCTGTTTACTTAGTTACTTATTGTATAAGGTTACTAATCTCAATGATTAAATTAAACTTAGAATTGAAATAGTTATTATTACTATACAACATTATTTTTAGTACATGCGAAACCTGAATATAGTTTGTTCAGAATAAGTAACTGAATCGATTCCAATACTGTTTAAACCATGTTTATATATTTAAAAAAGGTTATAAGTTGGACACCGAGCGACACTAAGTACCTATCGCAATAATTTAGGTACCTACTGCCAAATTATTATTATCAATGAGCTCAAGATGACGCTGGAGGCGCGCGCGCGGCTGTGCCGCGTGGTGACCACATTTTAGTGCGGACAACCAGGTTAAAGAACAAGCATATAAATTTGTGATTTTTCATGATACAGTTTTGAAACTTTGTACATAGATTCTTTACATAAAAATACTAGACACGTGTTTCAGGTTTCGCATATACTAAAACGCATGTTGTATAAGTCAGTTGTCCGCGACCTTCGTCCGCCTGAAATTATTTTAAAAATATGAGTTCCCTATTATTTTGAATCGGATTTTGTTAGCGATTTCAAGGGTTTTATTTGTTCAAAGTAAATGTAAAGTAATGTAAAGTAGCATAAATGTAAAACCTAAGTAAGTCCTAAACTGCAATAAGTCATAGCAATGTCAATAGCAAGACTTTCCCCGTCAGTAATGAGCTTAGCACACGCCAAACCTGTTAATAAAAATGTGTCAGAAACGGAATGTATGAAAAGTAAGAGGTGTATTGCGGTATTGTGGGTGGCAGTCGACCTTGCCGCCCACCTGCAGACAAGGTGCTCAATTGCTCATCTTGGCAGTTCATTGATATCACACCACTATTGGGCGGATTACAAAATTAACACTGTTCCTTATGAGGCAGCCAGTTGCAAAACTATACACGTCATTTATTTTCTTACATACAGGGTGTAAGAAGATCCAACACCAACAGCTGTTATCTGAGCATTCTGTACTTTATACCTAGTTCCACCCCGTAGATAGACTCACATAATTAATTTCGCATTCATAATATTAGTATGGTTACTGAAATGGCAAATTTTAGTTCAGTTAATGATAAGTGTGATAACCTATTAATGAAGGTTAATTTATAACTAAAGCTTATTGCTATCGTTCCGAAGGAAAGTATACACGCCAGCAAATCAAGCTACTATAATTTGTCAAATTTCTTTAATAGATTTTCAACTTTAACGCTAAAGCATTAGGTTCAATGTTGATTCGGAAAATTTTACAGTTTCGGGTAGCTTGATGTGCTGGCGACTGTACAAGTTATAAACGTAAGAACAGCTATCTTTTTAGGCAACTTCATGTAAAAGCTGCGGTGGCGGGTGAGGTAAGTCATGGGTGCGTATAATCATGGAGCTACGAGATCAAATCTCACCGGAGCTTGTGGTAAAAAAAACTGTCATTTTAACATTAAAAATTGTTTAGAAAATTGCAGCAAAGTTTAAAAAATATATAGAGTATGATAACTATGTTTGGTTTGGAAAAAAACGATATATACCTATGGAAAAATGTTATATACCTATGGAAGTAATCGATGGTTTATTGCTTTTTCGCCGGAATAAGAATATATTTTAGTGAGGAGACCTTTTTTACTTTTTCGGGAACAAAAAGATTTACTACTGACAAAGAAAAACTGATTATTCTGTTATTTTTTGTCTTTTCTTACTCACTAATTGCAACTAAATATCTACTAAATGTAGAAATCTACAGCTATCCTAAGCTATTCAAAAATGTATCAGAATAGCAACCAAATAAGAATTGGAATATGGCAGCAAAGCTTTCAGTTAATAGTACAAATTATATTAAACATTATATTTGTCTGTTGTTAGCTAATAATATCATATGCAATAATCTAGGCTTTACAACTAGGCACCCTGACATCTATGTTTGGATTTGAAACCAGTGAAACAGGGCTAGCCATTCAATTTTCAAACGTGACTGCCAGCAACAACGTACAGTTTTGAGTAATGGGGTGCTACTGCACGATCTAGCGTGCAACAGTGAAAGTTTTGAGGGTTGCGGCTGACTATGCGCTTTGCGATGTGCCAAAGCTCCGCGGGTGGCTCTGCAGTCGCAAAATCACTGAAAAACTGGAATTTCACCCAAAATATAGCAAAATAAATCAAGAATTTTGTCTATAAAAATGTGCAATGCTCCCACAGTGCCTATGTAACTTGAAATTGTTAATAAAAGGTTGCTAATGCGGAGAAATTCGACATTTTGAGCTTTACTCGAATCAAGTAAAGCCCTATTTTAGGTTTTCCTTCACAATCCTTGGTAGTATAGTGGTTAGTATCCCCGCCTGTCACGCGGGAGACCGGGGTTCGATCCCCCGCCAGGGAGGCAATTTTTTTGGGAATAATGAAAGTTTTTTGAGAAAAATATTAGCAATAACGAATATTTTAAGCTATAAAGATTATGGAGTTTTAAAGCTCATTTATAAAACTGTACTTAAAAGCATTAAAGTCTATTTTTGAAAATTAAAACTTTATTTTCAGTTAATTTTGAAGACAAAAGAAGTACTTTATTAAGATTTGTGTTTTTTTTTAAACTCAGGACAGCTACTAATACTTATTTCTCATGGACAATGGTGTGTGACATTATCACAATATGATATTGTTGAGTCGAAATCATTCTCTTGCCCTGGGGTCGGCGCAGCATGCCTTCTTCTTCCATACTGCTTTATTACTCATTGTCAGATCAGACACCTTTTGTCTACGCAGTGACGGTCGGTTTTTAATCCAAACTATATAAATTTACATCAAGTTTGAGAATAATCGACTTGTGTTTCCCTTAGTCCCAGTGTTACAGCTTTGAGAAATATATGGTCAATCAACTAATTAACTATTGAACTTAATGAAGTTTTACTTAATATAGAAAGGCAAGTTTCCTAAAAATACGTTTAATCGGCTCACCGGTCGATAACTTGATGACTAAGCGAGTTCGAGGTCAGGCTGGCAAAATTAATTGTTGGTACTTACTGAAAGCCGGTAATATACACGGCTCGTATTGTTAGGAGGTTCCTCTCTCTCTGGAGCCCTGGCCGCCGGTAGCTTGGACCCTGTTCCCGATACCAGTGGGCTACAATTTTTTATATTTTTAAATGTTTTTTATATTTTTTTCCTACATCACAGTGCCTATGTAACTTGAAATTGTTAATAAAAGGTTGCTAATGCGGAGAAATTCGACATTTTGAGCTTTACTCGAATCAAGTAAAGCCCTATTTTAGGTTTTCCTTCACAATCCTTGGTAGTATAGTGGTTAGTATCCCCGCCTGTCACGCGGGAGACCGGGGTTCGATCCCCCGCCAGGGAGGCAATTTTTTTGGGAATAATGAAAGTTTTTTGAGAAAAATATTAGCAATAACGAATATTTTAAGCTATAAAGATTATGGAGTTTTAAAGCTCATTTATAAAACTGCACTTAAAAGCATTAAAGTCTATTTTTGAAAATTCAAACTTTATTTTCAGTTAATTTTGAAGACAAAAGAAGTACTTTATTAAGATTTGTGTTTTTTTTTTAAACTCAGGACAGCTACTAATACTTATTTCTCATGGACAATGGTGTGTGAAATTATCGCAATATGATATTGTTGAGTCGACATCATTCTCTTGCCCTGGGGTCGGCGCAGCATGCCTTCTTCTTCCATACTACTCTATTACTCATTGTCAGATCAGACACCTTTTGTCTACGCAGTGACGGTCGGTTTTAATCCAAACTATATAAATTTAAATCAAGTTGAGAATAATCGACTTGTGTTTCCCTTAGTCACAGTGTTACAGCTTTGAGAAATATATGGTCAATCAACTAATTAACTATTGAACTTAATGAAGTGTTACTTAATATAGAAAGGCAAGTTTCCTAAAAATACGTTTAATCGGCTCACCGGTCGATAACTTGATGACTAAGCGAGTTCGAGGTCAGGCTGGCAAAATTAATTGTTGGTACTTACTGAAAGCCGGTAATATATACGGCTCGTATTGTTAGGAGGTTCCTCTCTCTCTGGAGCCCTGGCCGCCGCCGGTAGCTTGGACCCTGTTCCCGATACCAGTGGGCTACAATTTTTTGTATTTTTAAATGTTTTTTATATTATTTTTTTTAAGGAATATTTAAAAATGTGTAAAAATATAAATAAAGGAAATAATAATATAATAATAAAATTTATTTATTTACTCAATACAAAACATAGACCTACACGTTAAAAATACAGTTTATAAAAAAAATACTGTCTGCAAACGTGTGGATGAGCACTGCTCTCCTAGCTAGGTTATGAAAACCTGTGTTAAGGAGATAATAATACATACAGTACACAAACTTACGCCTTTTTCCCATAGGCAGAAATCACAGAACGCTACATTAGATACTCCTTTTGCCTCGTCCACATTCATACATGCACGCCGGTTGCGAGCACTACGCACCTGAGCTTTCTGGAGAACCTCACCAATAAGGTATGTCCTGCTGCCTTGTAAATATTTTTTGTTAGTCGCCTTTCACTCATCCTCTCCATATGATAAACCATCTAAGCATACTCTCTTTAAGTTTTTGTCACTGCATCTCCTTATTTCAAACTTCTACTATGTAAACGCCAAGTCAGACGCCCATGGGCAACATAAAAACTCTGACACCAGGTTAGCCTCTAACCACACGATAAAGAACTAACCATGTATAATACTTACTTAACTGTTGTGGATAGGGTAGAGTACTAACCAACTATTCCTTAAGCTTAAATGTAACAACCCACATTATTCTACGATTTTCCGAAACAATTGTAATGATTTTGTATAGTAAACGCTGATTTAACTACATTAATCAGACATTGTGGATTAGTTTATTAAGATAAATGATGTTTATTTTGCAAATAAGTTTTTATAATTACAATCACGTCAATTTTTATCTTGAGAAGAATCAGCTGAAACAAAGTCAGAAGTCTCTTTTAAAGTTTAAGACATAATCTTGGTCAAATCCTACGTCCAAGAGAAGTAATAAAACCTAAAAAAGTAAATAGTCCATTACCGTCTTTCAATATTGTAAGGAACTGGTTTTTAACCCCTACGGAGCAACTGGACAGATTCGTGACTGCACAGATTCTCAGCTGAACAGTTTCGCAGCTGGACAGATTAGCAACTGGACAGAGTATAGTCGTATAAAAATATGTTTACAAACTATGAAACTTTGTTACATACATGATTTATTAATGTATTTAATCCATAAATCTTAATCAAGCTTGTAGATTGACGTCAGAAACAGTATCATCATTTCATTTACGTTTTTTGAAAACATAATTATCTCTTTTCCCCACACTTGGAATTTCTCCTGTATCGGGGGTGCATTTACAAACATTTAAACTCACATACACAAACAGCTAGACCCGGAACAACTACCTGTAGGCCATACAAATATTTGTTCCGTGCGGGAATTGAACCCGCGACACGCAGCGCAGCAGTCAATCGCTCAGCCACTGCGTGCGCCAACCGTGCCGTCAAAAGTCTCTGTCCATGAATGAAAACGTGTAGGTAGCTCATGTAGTTTTCGAACGTTAGCATGATATCAATCTTTTTATATTTTTTTTTATGAAAGCAGCTGTAAAGGTGCCTCTAAACAGGCAGTATTTTTAATGTAATACGTAGCTAGTACCTACAATGTTGACAACTATAGTCGCCGGCAATTACAAAAATATTTTGATGCCGATTATGTCAGAAAAATATTTATTCCGGTAATATGTCTGAACTTGTACATACTTCCTCCGTGCCTCAGAAAGCACGTTAAGCCGTTGGTCCCGGCTGTCATTTGTAGATCTTTGACAGTCATTACAGGTAAACAGTGGCCCAAAAGTCTGACAATCAGTCTTACCAAGGGCTATCGTATTACCTAGTACTAACTGGGTTGTGGAGTCTGTCCTCCCAGCCAGTCGCTCCATGTAAAATACTGGTATTCAGCTGCATCCGGTTAGACTGGAAGCCGACCCTAACATAGTTGGGAAAAGGCTAGGCAGATGATGTTGTCTGAACTTTTGCGTCTTCTTGCTCACGGGCTACAAATATACTAAAAGAGACACAAGATTTTTTATAGTCCAGTAAGACTTTTCCAAAAGATGGTGAGAGTATCGATCCTTTTTGAGACCTAGTCTTTTTTAGAATTTTGCAGCTGGGCGGAAGTTTTCAGTAAGCTTGCCCAAAGCACTACACTTGACTAATCATAGTTATACATTTTAGTAGTGATTTTAGAATAAAAATAAAAACATAACATAACGCCTGTAATCACAAAGTGAATAGGCACCAGGAGGTGTACCGTGTACCCCATATTTCGAACGGGGGCTTATGACATAAGCCAATAAGCTTTCGTACTAATAGCATTCGTTGTTGCAAGGCACAATGACGCATATTTAATTATAGATATTATTTTATAAATGAAAGAATATTACTAAATATTCATTTCGTAATCAAGACAGACTGGTTTTTTTACCCGATTTTATAATATGTTTGACACAATATAGTCGCTATCACCGGATGGCTTGCATTCGGTTATAGCAAACTGGCTTATGACAAAAATGGATGTTAATAATGTTTGTCAACATTATTAACATCCATTTTCCATAAGCCAGTTATGTGTACTAACAAATTAATGCGTACATATATTCTAGTGTTAGAATTTCAGCTTTCGCCGCCGAGCTGAGAGTTGAGAATCGTATAATGACCTTTATATAGGTAATATAATGTAATAACAGCCGCTGAGGTCGATATTTAGGTTAAGCTGTGCTTGCCTAGGTCGGTCCGTGGATGGGTGACCACCCGTTACGTATACAGAGTTTCCTCCGTGCCTAGAAAAGCACGTTAAGCCGTTGTTCCCTGCTGTTCTTTGTAGATCTTTGACTGTCGTTACAGGTAATCAGTGACCCGAAATCGGATCAAAGTGATGTGATCGGTGGTTACCCATCCACAGATCAACCTAGGCAAGCGCGGCTCAACCTGAAGATTGCTCCGAGCGCCTGTTACTATTTATCCACAAGCTCCTAGGTAGTTGTTACTCAATTACACATAAAATACTGAATAGATTTGGATAAAATTAACATTCCGTAAAATGTGTAAAATCAAGTAAATATGTTGTAATGGCAGCTATTGTATTTATGTTTATTTTATGGTACACAGAACAATTAAAATGAATTTTACAATATTTTGGTAATGTCAAGACACAATGCCCATTGTGTTGTTTCAAAAATGTTGACATTGCGGAGGTTTTTTTACCTAACAATAAGAAATCAAGCTTTGTTTTTACATATTTATAAGGATTGGGTTATTAAAGTAAGCGAATACCATAGTTCTCTAGGTAATACATCGAATTAATATTATTTATGTTTATTGTTTTCTTTATTTTTTTATTGAAAGGACTATGCTTATTTATAGTCTATGTTTTTTTTTAATGAATTTTTAAGTGCTGTAAAAGCAACCTTAAGATTAGCCTTGTAAACTGCACATTAGCCTAAACACAACGGCTAATAAGTATTTATGATCTGATTAAACATTTAAATTAAATTGAAACTGAATTAAAATTCTCGTTGTTCCTGATGGAAGAACCTAACAACACTTTGCACGACTCGGGAATCGAACCCAGGGCTACATTCATCATTATGCTCACGCATAACTTCCTCATTAGTTTAGTGAACGCTAGCGGTACCACATCTAGTATCTGTATTTCTTTATAAATTTTGAAAAAGCCTTCAGATTTGAACTTCAAAAGTTACAACACTTAATATTCATGGTTGGTGCAAATTAATATAAAACTACGCATTGGAAACCCTCTTTCTAATAAATCGTCATCATCATGAAAATCGGTCAACGTAGTAAAGAATTTATCGCTGAACATACATAAAAAAAACTGTCCAATTGAGAACATCCTCCTTTTAGAAGTCGATTAAAAAGCATAAACCGCTTCGCTTATGAACATGGCTGAAGCCTAGAACTCAAAGCGACAACCCTACCAAATCAAAAGGTCGATTAGAACGAACCACTTTTAGTTTCTACGCACCACATAATTTAGCAGCATTATAAATCCTAACGGGTTTTTTACAATCGCGTGCTTTCAATACGAGATTCTATTTTTGATGACGCCATGATTATTGCACTCTTTTGTGTAAGTTTTAAGTAACACATGTGTAATTGTGTATTATCTATTATGTTAGCCATAGGTTTTGGGTTATGAGGCCTTGTGAAGTTGTGACGTCATAAAAGATTGTCAATCTAATTATGATAGTGATGGGCGAAAGGTGAACATTTCAAGTTCAACGTATGCTTTTATTAGACAGGACCTCGGCAGTTGGAGAAAATGTCTTCTAATAATGAGGAAGACTGTGTCACAGGTGTGGGAAGCTAGTATTTTAAGCTGAACACGTTATATTATGTTATAGAGATTTTTAGTATATCAACGAGCCATGGAGCGCAGCATACTGAATGTAAAAATAACTGACCGGATAAGGAACACCACACTGCGCTCCAACACGCAAATTGCCGACGTAGCTTATAAAGCTGCCAGACTGAAATGGGACTGGGCAGGCCATGTCTGCCGGCACAGCTGTGGGCCCGAACATCGCTAGACTGGGTCGCGGTAGACCGAAGAGAAGATGGCGGGACGTCTTGAATGCCTTCCTCGCGAATTGGCGAGAGAAAGCACACCATCGTCAGAGGTGGAAGGAATGGGGGGAAGCCTTTGCTCAGGAGTGGGACAACACAGGCTAAAAAAAAATAATATTAATTATCTCCCCGATTGTGTTTCATACAAAATAAGTCATGGGGCCTAAAATAGCTGGTTTGATAGAATCATAATAGGATAACATTAAGAACCACGTTAAAATTCTTAAAATGTTCCAGACGCAGTTAGTTAATTATGAATTGCAAGTTGCATTGGTGTTCTTTGCCATACCTTTGCCTATTTACAAGTCAGACCGAGTGCGATGTTTTATAATATTCTATAAGGATAAATAGGAAGATGTCGTGAGGAAAGTTTTGAGTATGAATGTGATGGGAGGGCTATGAGAATAGGGTAAGACCAGAGAAACTATGGATGGACTGTGTGTGACGTCACTGATGTAAGTAAATTGGGATAATGGCAGACAAATAATAATTATGTTGCTAATTTTTAATTGTGTTACTTTAATTACGAATGGTTTTTTTTTTACTTTTATTATTATGAGTTTTGTTATTTCAAACACAAAGTAAATTGTTTGTGAATAAAATTGAATTGAATTGAATAATGAACATTAAAATGACAAAAAGTATTCATAAATTACAAAATAGTTTACCACCACGAAATCTTTAGACACTATCGAATCGTTTATAGTGTCCAGTTTGCAACAAGATACTTAGGTACACCCACGCGGATAAGAGTTTCGCAGTCGTGGCCCAACATTCTTATATACACCTACCTACTAAAAGTAGTAGGTAGGTATACTACTTCCCGTTTGGTAACTTTCCCGATTTGCCAACTAAACAAAAGACTTGCAAACAAGTGAAAAAAGCTGTTTCGTAATTATTTTAATCTTCATACATTGAGTCCCTTTTCGTCAACCATAAATTTCAACTGTTTTTTATTCGGTACAGTCAGTACCAGTAATAACTAAACTCCTTGTAGATGTTACTATTTTTTTCATACAATGCTCCAGTTGCTAGTCGACCCAAGCGTATGGGACAGCTGTTTATTTTTTCGCGTTTACGATGATGGAGAAAGTTTGATGGTCTGTACTAGTCATCCTTAAATAGGGCGAGAGCTTTCTGATACATGATGTAAAGGTTAGGTAAATCCTAATTTTACTACACTATAGTCTCTATATAAATTTCTAAACTGCTTGGTCACTAACGTTATCATTAACACTAGAAACCCGTGATCATGGTGCTAGCCACAGCGCCGAAATATCGGGAACTCAAAAGAAACAGTACACATGGTAAATATACAGGGTGTAAGAAGACCCTTAACGAAGCCGTCAACCAAGTATTATGCACATCAAACTTATTAACTTTACGCAAAAAATATTGCTGCAAAACGATTTTTTTGGACTCAATGTAACGTACTCAAAACATTGTGCTTGATGGATGAATTGAATAGTACGGTGGTCGTGGAGGTGTTCAAAACTAAAAATCGTACATTAGAAACATGTATTTAAAAAAAAAACTTGTGAAAAAGTTTAAACTTTGACCCCCAATATCTCCGTAACTAGAAGGTTCCCAGGTATGGTCTAGAAAAAAAAAATATCGCAATGACTATGACGGGGAGAACAAGTGCCTTCGGCTTCGTTAAGGGTATTGTAACATTACACCCTTTATATACATTCTATTGTTAGTAATAAAAAACAAAAAAATCGTAGATAACGAAAGCCATTTTACTACAAACACACTAACACTCTGACTTTAGGCTGGCCTAGCGTAGTACGGAGTAGAATGAGCGGCCAGCTTATACTGGTTTTGTCACCACAGACGTACGGCCTGCTTTACCTACCTACAAGTAAGAATAATATTTAAATCTTGACTTATGAACTTTAAAAGGTCAAGCAGTCTACTGCTATTCTTCATGAAATGTTAGACCAAAGATAGTCATTGTCCCCCAGAGTATACCTGATTAAAACGCCTGCTAAATATCTCGATTGTGCAAGCAAACCCTAGCGTGTACTATGTGCTCTATCATACTCGGTTATACCTGTAAGGCAGTGTTAGGTAATAATCATCAAGCCCTTATCGATTATGACCTCCATTAGGAATTTCTACCAGACAATCCAAAAGTAAAGTAGGATGGGATTATTATAGTAAACAAGTCATACCGTTGAACGCTTCCACTCGAAATGAAAAGGAGGAGTCTGGTAGTAGAACACTGAAGACTGATTGGCGGGGAAGTCGGGGTCCTCCCAGAGTTCGGCCTTTTCCAGGCACGTCTGCTTGATGCGCTCGTAATCCGTCATCCTGGTAAGAAAGGGAAAATAAACTTCATTACGTGACGTCATTCATACAGCATAACATCATACATACAGGAGTACTCCATACATAGAATAGAACTTCATATTGCTTACAGAACGCTACGAGGTGCAAAAAGAGACAATACGTGTGATAGGAAGTCGTCCCAGGAGGACATACACTGACCTTTATGGTAATGATCTTCAGTAAAGTATAGTTCTGTTCAAACTTTATAGAGGCTCGGAAGTTAGCTGCAAGTGCCAGTCTGCACAGGTATAACGATTCAAACTTTATGGCGGCTCAGGACACCCAATGCAAAGCTATGCGAAACACAATTGTAGGTATCAGCGGGGTGTAGAGGATCGTCTTGACTGTATAATGCGCAGACCGTCATTCGCTAACTTTCGAGCCACCGCGCGCCGTAAAGTTTGAACAGAACTACACGCTACTACTACTGTCTACGGTCATATGCTACATGAGCGTAGACAGAGCAAAAGATTAGACAAACATAAACATTTTTGAACCTGTAAGCAGTTTCTTCGATCCTTTCTTTCGAACAATTCTTTGGGACACAGCAACAAGTGGGACATGGCTTGGGCATTCTTCTTTCACGCTCGGTTTTGGATAACTACGGGTGAACGAATAAGGATGAGTATCATTGATACGCAGGATTTGTAAGTAGAAATCTGTATTAAATCTGGTCAGATCATGTAAAAGGCGTTAAAACCTTTATATTGCCAGTCGTCGGGGTGCTGGTGGTCTCGTCAATAGGGCAAACATTATGAATATGCAAGAAACATATACGAAGCGTATAATTATCATTTAGGCATCGTCAGCCCGACTTCACTCACTGCTATAGGCCTCTCTTTGCTTGCGCCACGCTCCGCATGACATTCCAGTGCTAACCTCATCAAGGATATACCCACGATGACTACAATGTCGTATGCCCATAATAAAATATATATGTATAATGATGTGTATATGTATGTATATGTATAATGTTAAAGAAGAACATGCGTATTAATAGTCTTGAAAACGTGTTCAAAGTGTCTGATGTCATAAATTATCCTGACCCTTAGATTCAAAGGACCATTTGGAAAATTGGGTTGATGAATTTTCCAAAAGCATTGGTTAAGTTTAGATGGGCCTGAAAAGGATCATTAGACTTACATACCTGGTTGATAACTTCTTTTAAATCAGTTTGTGTTTGTTTTGTTGTAATAAGTTGCAATAATATTTGAACGGAACTAAATATGCTTGACTGACGCACCGAGGAAGTGGAGCATGGTAAATATGGCGTCCAGTCGTAATGTTTTACAAATAACCATAGGGCGAACATTTCCAGTGTTTTGGGTAAGAATAGCCTGTTTTTGTTTCACAGGATTTGTAAGTCTGCTAAGTGTCAAGACATTTTTGCTGCATGTAACACGCCAGAACTGCACAATTTAGAATTGATAAGTATAGCTTGCTTGTCGAATAACAAGTCGTTTTTACGGTTTTTCTGTGGCGTATCATACAAATATAAGGTTATTATTAGTGCAGTCACTTAATTTATATTTGCTTATCGAAAATACATTCGTATCGTTGGAACTTTGGTGGTTATGTCGTTTGTGGTTGTTTCGATCTATGGAAGAAACCTAAAATAATGAATTAATGATTGATGAAGAAATCTTATCTTTCTCCTTTGTGCCACCCTTTCTCGAGATTTATCAATTGAATACTTCAAAATTATGTGATTAGATGAAGAATTTAATTTTGAAGTATTCAATTGGTATTGAGGGAAGAATCTCTATGGTCTGACTCAATTTTCATCATCAATGATCATTATTATATTCGAACAGTTTTCAGCAGACAAACCGTGCAGGTACTTTTGAATGTAACCATCATGGGGTGCCTAAAATATGTAGACACTGTGACCGTCTCTCAAAACGGTAAAGGAAAAGTTCGTGAGGAAACCAGCTTATCGTAGAACCAAAAAATCAAGGACACGTGTCATCTATCAACCCGCATTGTGACCGCGTGGTGGATTTATAGTTTATTCCCTCTCATAGAGATGAGGCCTGTATCCCAGCAGTGGCAACATTATCCGCTTTTTAAGCTTAGTCCGTCACTAACCATAACAAACCCTACCACGTGGTTATCTTAACCATGAGCGTAACCGCAGGTTTCTCTCATTCCATTGGAAAT
This sequence comes from Noctua fimbriata, assembly GCA_905163415.1. Lineage (NCBI taxonomy): Eukaryota > Metazoa > Arthropoda > Insecta > Lepidoptera > Noctuidae > Noctua > Noctua fimbriata. Next base: position 10,889,108 of record LR990921.1, read on the forward strand.
CGCAGCTTATTGTTTGTCTACAATAGAAAATGAATTTTAAATAACGTCAGAATTCAATGGGATTCCACTTTTTATAAAACACTTTCGCAATGTGAATGTGTAAGATCACGGTTGGGGGCAAGTTTATAATGTAAGTGAACATTTAACATGATGTAAATAGATCGTCATGGTTCTTTCTTGAATGACATTGCTTCACCAAAAGAACCACTTAGCCAGTTCGCTGTTGGTGAACATTTCTGAAATTGTTTGTGGAAATTGTGAAAACAAGATGGCGGCGTTGTTCCGTCTATGGCCACGCGCGAAAGTACCAACGCACTCTATGTTTATAGGACTCATAATTTTGGAGAAAGGAGCAGGATGTTAGTAAGATGCATTGTTCCCATGTTGCTGTGTAAAGACGTTTAGAGATTGTAACTATATAAGTATTAACTAAAACCAATTGCTTTCCTAACAGGGGTCTACCATAACGTTTTATAGCAGTATAATTTATTCGTACTTCAGTGTATGTAAAAGATAAAGCTCAAGTTCTTGTCCACAAGGAAGTGTACACACATCACCACATCAAAATAATTCGGCTATAAAGGCCCAGGTGCTTGATTTTCGACATGATAGCAAGAGAGGATCATTTACAGTTAAATTATCAGTAGCCACGTGTTGCCCTGTGACGTATAGTGGGAGTTGACAGAAATGGCATTATTTTTCCCCGATACGACCTCAAGAACTTCCTACTGATAGACCTGCCATCATCGAAAGAGGAAGGATTTATTGCAAGCCAGTCCTTCTTCAAAACCAACATTCGCTTTTAGCACAGATTGGGCACTAAAACATCTGGAGACAACCAGATAACTTAGAAAAACTGGTTGTTGTGGTGAAAATGGATAGAAAAAGACGATGCGGGTGTTCACCTAATCGTTGTTCAGGACAGATCAAGATGCTAACGGGACTCACTGTTACCACTGCCCGGAGACGAGCCGACGACAGAGTTACCTGGAAACAGCTTGTTAGCGACTCCGTGAAAGCTTTCCAAGCTTCAAAAACGAATAAGAAGAAAAAACAAAATTTCACGAGGTGGTTACTATCACGATATAAACTGTCCACAATAAAAAAAATCGTTATAAAAAAATTAAAGAACAGCAATCTTATGTTTTAGAGCGCGTTGATGTCTTTCTTAGGTTACGATTCTTAGCGCCAAAGGATCTTCGGCAAAATGCGTAGAAGTCTAAAAGAATTGAAGTCCAACTTAAATCATAGCTCGTAATAACTACTCCAATTTAAACTATTGCGACTAAGACGCCGGAGACCAGACTAGGGCCAATTGAAAATGTTTAAATGTGTTTGGTAGATTTGACTACAACAGTTGTCATTGGTTCCTAAAGCTCGTGTTGAAAAAATAGTGAAAAAATACATCATACACAAACACTAATAAATCCAAGATAGGCTGGCGAAGTCCTAGTATTGTCTAAGGACTGTTAAAATTTGGCAAAATATATTAAAAAGACAACTTATTTTAGATGCCTCTATTTCTGTTTTCCGGTGATTTATATACTTGTTAGGTAATGACCAAATACCTCTGTTTAAAAAAGTTAACGACTCAAGAGATTCATTGCGATTTGGAGGCAACATTAGGAGAGTCTGCTCCGCCGTATTCCACTGTCGCAAGGTGGGCTTCTCAATTTCGAGTAGGGAGAACGAGCACGTAAGACGAACATCGTGGCGGCCGTCCATTGACGTCAGTCACCCAAGAAAATGTTGCGAAAGTCGAGAAAATTGTATTGAGCGATCGAAGAGTTACCATCCGATACTTAATTCAAGAAACGGGCATTACAAATGGAAGTATTCAATCCAAATTGAAACAATCTTTGAATATGAGAAAAGTCTCCGCACGATGGGTGCCGAGAATGTTAACCGACAGTCAGAAACAAAATCGACATGACACTTCGAAGATATTGTTGGACAAGTTTCAAGAAGATTCTGAAAACTTTTTGTCTCGTTTCGTAACAATGAACGAAACATGGGTCCCGTTTTGATCCCGAGACAAAACATCAATCTTCGCAATGGAAACGGCCATCATCACCGACCCCGAAGAAGTTTCGTGTCGTGGCATCGGCTGGCAAGGTTATGGCCTCAATATTTTGGGACTCAGAAGGGATATTGTTGATTGATTACCTGCAGCGTGGAACCACTATTGCAGGCCAATATTATGCAGCTTTAATTCCCAAGTTGAGGAATGCCATCAAAGAGAAAAGGAGAGGGAAACTTCGAAGGGGCGTGCTGTTTCATCACGACAACGCACCCGCGCACAGGTTGGCAGTTGCGATGGCTGCCATTCAGCAAGCTGGCTTCGAATTGGTTGACCACAATTTATTCACCAGATCTGGCGGCTAGCGATTTTTATCTGTTCCCCAAATTGAAAAAATACATAAGGGGAAACGAACGTAGGAAGACGATAACGAGGTGATGGATGCCGTGGAGAGCTTTTTGCAGGACCAAGACAAAACTTTTTTTGTGAAAGGGATTGAAGCCTTGGAAAAGCGCTGGACTCGGTGTGTAGAGAGACTCGGAAACTATGTAGAAAAATAAATTATTAAGTTATCAATAGTCATTATATTCTATCTCATTCTCACTACTTTTTGATCCCTCTTCGTATTTAAACCAGTATTATGGGAACAAACAATATTTTTACGGAATATTTCGACGGGCTCTCAATTTTCTTGGACTATTATATATCTATTTACAATGGAATCGTTTTGATCAATCGGAATAATAGGGAGTGAGATTCTAAGATAAGTCTCCATCCGGGATTGTAAATGTGGTCAAGCTCCACAACGAAGAAAGTTAACTTTGTGCCCATCGTGTCCAGTTGACTGCACGTTACAGGAACTAATGGACGCTACTGAAGGCGCCAAAATAGTCGTCAAATAGATCGACTCAATTTAAATTGCCATCGAGATGAAATACAAACCAACACATTTTTCTTCAAGAAGAGAAATAAAAGAAAAGAAGAGATAACGGTTACCACGGTTACACCAGAAATTTTTAATCGGTATTTAAAAAAAATTAGCTCCATTTTGGCTGTTCGTATTTTGACCGCGTATTTATTGCAATTTTGTAGGAAAAAGCTGTTTTTTTTAACAGCTGACAAAAAATTTGTATAAGCAAGTGACATTGTGTAAAATGTCAATAAAAGACAGATTTACAAAAGAAAAAGTAGCTTTAAAAAAAAAAATAGATTATCACGATCCGGAAGCTGAATATATGTATGATTGTATTTAGCAGCTGTTCAACAAATACGTCTCGAACAAGTGTCGCGTAGAACTCTTCATTCTAATTTTTGTTTACGTGTCGAGCACGCCTGTTCGCTTCTATTTTGAGTATGAACAAAAGTCAAATGATTACAGCGCCGTAAATACAGCAGTACATTTTTCTTGTTCCTAACAAACGCATTACGGATCATACCCCATATAATGGATCGAGTATCAACACGGTACCGTTGAAGAGTTTAATTGACCGAAAAGTTTTCATGCTCATCTCTATGGAAGACATTTTGACCTGAATAGCACGGCAGCGGAGCGGCTGACGTCTTAAGCCTCGTTCCCACTACGGCTTAACATAGTGCATTATTTGTTTTGTGACTTATTTTTGGAATAATCGTAAGCAGCGCCACCATCTTGTTTTTTCAAAACATTTCACAAAGGTTTGCCATACAAGCGTAAGAAGAATCACGCAGTACTGTATTTGACACATGTTTCTGAAACACCATTTCATCATCATCATGATCATAGCTACGTAAATACAGCAGTACATTTTTCTCGTTCCTACGGATCATACCCCATATAATGAATCGAGTATCAACACGGTACCGTTGAAGACTGAATTGACCGAAAAGTTTTTCCCCGTTCTCCTGCCCTTACCCCAATTTATTTGGGTTCGGCGCTGCATGTCTTTTTCTGCCATACTTCTCTATTAGTTTAGTCTAGTCTTTGTGTCTGAAACATCATTAATCTATGTTTGGTATGACTTTACACCTTACAGTAGCATACGGTGCCGGCGAAAATAAAGGCATTTCATGTCTTCAAAATTGGCAACGTATCAGGAAATCCTTGGTTTTGCAGGTGTCAATACAAGAATGCTAGCCACCAGGTGGGCTGCTGTCCTTACGTTAAAATAATGAGGTCGCATGTCATTTTCGCGTTACTAATGTTCTCTATGATTTTTTGTGGCGTGACTAATATATTCGACCGGTAATAATACGACAAACATATCATTATGCATCTGCATGTACTAAATTCAATCATTTTGCTGTACTATATTGTCAATCATAAGCCTTAATCGATTTTGACAGAAAAAGCGTGCAAGGACAAATTAAATTAACTTTCTGTTACGACTACATTGATGTTTTAATTCGTCACAACATTATATCTGAAAATTTCTGTATGTGTGTGTGTACATTTCGACGTAAAATGGTGTTTTGTCATTGGACAATTTGCGACGAATTTATTACCTAAGTCCAAATTTAAACTTTTTCGCTATGATTATACCTTTAAAAGTTTTTTAGCTTTTTATATAGCGTTTGATAATTGCGTGTTATTATAACACTGATATAGCCTATGCTGGTAGCCCCAGTCAGGCTGCTGTTAATTCCTTTGATATTTTATCATCATCATAATCATCTTCGCCAAAAGACTTTCACACCTATTCATGATACGTGTGACCTAAGGTTACCTACTCGTAAGGTTGATTTACGTTATAGCTACTCTATTATTTTAACACCTAACATGCTTACATAAAAAGTGTAGCTATCTATTTATGCAATTAATTAAAAAATACAGTTAAGCAATTAACAAAGGCACTGAGGTACGATTAACTGCACATGGCTGCAAGCAACGCAACACGAATGTAATAATCAATTAGATAATAAACATTACGGTTATAAATATATCAATTAAATTAATTGAAATCACAGTGTTGCAAGTACCGGTAACTTTGATATAGTTCTGGCGGCCATTTCTTGGAGATAGCAACGTTGGGACAGTTACCTACCTCGGGGCAGCTACGCTTGTGAAGTTACGTAATATGTGTGTCAATAATGCAATATAAATTATCGCTTTTAGTGAAAGTGAGCTAACTAATTTGTAACATTTAAGGTACGGCTTTGGATAAGTGAATCAGATTAAACTTGGCTTTATCTCAAAATCGACTGGTCAGTATACGAGTAGTAGTTATAATAAGCATTATCTATTGAGCATAGTAACGCGTGCGTTAAAGCTGGTTTAGCAGAAGAACTCAGGGCTTCAAAGACGCGGTTGTCCGCTAGATGAAATTTTTGCGTTGACCATTCTTTTGCATTGCCCATCTCAGGATCCACTCTTGCAATGTATGAGCCTGTCTCACTCCAAGGATTGGCTTTGTACACTTCACACAACTAGTGGTTCTTGATCTTCGGAGTTCTCATCTACAAAAGTCTACTTGGAATGATTGTTTCGTCGTTTCTTTCGTCAATGTGGCGACTGTCATTTCTCTTGATGGAGGATCGTTTAATCGTGTCATGTACCCATTTGTGTTAAAGCGTGGGCATTTGTACAGTGTCGTCTATTGCTAGACTGATTAATTATTGCATAATTTTTAGGCCGACTATGAAACTTGTGCATGTTCTAGAATTCTGTTTAACTTTACTTATATATTTTAGATACATTGGTCCGAATATGGAACCGAATATCTCTTTGCACGACCCGAATCATTAGATTCGGGTCGTGCAAAGAGATATTCGGTTTTTCCATCAGGAATTTCTCGGTAGAAGCCACGGATTCATTCACAGAGGTACACCTCTGCCTAACCCTTCGGGGCTTGCAGGCGTGACGTTACGATTAAAAGCGTAATATGCTTTTTTCTACAACAATAAAACAAAACGTATATTTCGTCAAATAAAAGTCAACTGAGGGTAACGAATTGCTCACCGTACTTGACGTCTTGACGACAGGGCACTGACCTTCGCTACTTCACTACTACGTTCTTCAAACTCAATATTTTATTCTGAACGTGCCTCCTAAGTATCGCGCCGTGATTTGTTGGTACCGCTCGAAGTTCTACTTACCTTTATAACCATTACGATTTTGGTTCGAACAATCATGTTTTATTGGACGTGAATTTTATGTAAATTCGGTAAAGGTACAAAAGTACCGCAATATTTTACAAGCAACGAGTTTTACGAATAAGCATTTCGTAGAACTGCTCGTGCGTAAATATAGTACAGTCAATAGTTGAGCCAGATAGTTCGGAGACTTATCAATCTTAGGCTAATCTACGGATGATATTCTAGAGTTGACACTTCTGAATTTTTTTTTTAAATTTGAAATGCTTGCAGACATAACAAACCAGATAATTTATAGATGAAGGAGGCTGCAGCCGTAATCCAGAGCGGGCCTAGAGTGTGTGGGTAACAGGTCATTCGGCTATATACTATTACCAGTTTCCACATGAATCGAGCTAAGAATGATAGTAATCTCAGGTGTTTAATCATCAAATTATCATACGATTAGACCGAAGTGCTGATTTTCTTGGGTGTTTTGCTAAACATAATGAAAGTAAAGAAAACCGCGCGTTAGTGCGTCCGACGGCGCTGCCGACCCAGTTGTTCAACTCTCCACCGCACTGATGTGTGCAGCAAATGTGTGGTTTAATTAAAAGCGGTGGCGGGTGGAACTGAAGACTCGCATTCACGCGTATACTACTATTGCGAGGTTATCTATAATACGAGCAGTATCGCGGAGTAGGTACGATTTTTGAATCAGGAATTGATCTAGCCGTCTAACAAGAGCCTCGAGATATGTTGGTCGAGGCTATCGGCTTTAGGCTGTTACGACTATCGGTACACTGGCAGCAGAGCTTACATTCCACCAGGCAACAACCTCTTGCCTAAGTGGCGTTGTTTGTTTTCTCTGTCTTAGCTACCTATTTTTATTTTCATGTTTACAGTTTTTCTTTTTCTATGTCATCGCTGCCGTCAATCCCTCGTACCACACACGCAAACCGACTGCCGGATGTTAGCTACAACGTGAAACGTCACCATTCATACACGATGTGAACTGTTACACTATTGTTTTTACGTCTTTTCACTGTCAAGGAGCAGTTAAATATATCGCGTATTTGTCTCATCAAAAGCAAACTTACTGAGTTTGGTACTGTGTTTGACGAACATTTTTGGCACAATTAGCCGAAAACGTTCCCACTGCTATGAGACTTGCCTTCTCTTTGTAAAAGGACTATAATCGACCACGCGGACCCAATGTCGGGCGGTCGATGTTAATGTCTTAGAAACTTCATAATCGTCGTCTTCCTGCCCTTGTCCCATGTTATTCGTCACGCTATAATCTACTTCTTTTTCCTTCATATCATCACACAGTCCACCCATCTCTTCTTTGGTCTTCCTCTCTCTCTCCATCCATCAACATGTCTTGGAACCTTCATGGCTTGATGCATATTTTGTCTTTGACCTTTCAAGTTCTAGGTCGCATGTTCTGTTAGTTTGTCTAATAAGGCTTGTGGTTACGTTTCTTATCGGAAATTTATCAAAGTATTAGACTGCTATTAAGTATGACTTGTTAGCATTAACGGTTGTTTATCTTTCTTCATGGTTTACTATTATAATTGCTTGGAGGTGTTTCCAACTTCTTATATTTTTGTATGTGTTTGTATGCGGTTACTAGTGCGATAAATTAATCGTATCAGATTTATGTCTGACTAACCGCAGAGTTCTGGTGTTGTATTTATAGCAAAAAGGATATTATGGCTATAGATTTGTGTATTCTTTATTGTCCTGCATTAGATAGATATTCCAATTTATCCGTCTGCATTTATATTTTAATGAATACATCTTAATAAGCAGTCATATTCTTTTAAATATTCAACGATCACTTTCAAAGCGTTTCATATTTCTACAAAGAACAGGATTGTAAAATACAATTTTTACAATTTCATCACCGTTTTCGCTGACAGAATGTCACTTTGTCTAGGCGACGGATACATAGACATGTAAAAAACCCAAGATACACTTCATCTAACTTATTTGAACAGGGGGGAAAACACAGAACTAAAATAAATGTAACTAGTTCTACATACCGATGCAAATTTTCTTTCTTTGAACTGCACACTTAAAGTGGTTATACTATACACGCTCAGCGTCTCAAGAACGACATCAAAAACAGTAAGCAAAACGAACTGTGAGCACTTTTCACTGCTTGTGACAGCCATAAAAGCATTTATGTCGTTGGTGTCAGTTTGAATTGGTGTTTACTTTTTATCAAAACTTTGATTTTTGGTTTGATTTATCGACGACACTTTCTGATGTGATATTTGCAAGGAACTGTGTATCTATTTTTTTATATTTAATAAATAAATGCCCTATATGCCCACATTTTTCTTACAATCCATTCAGTGAAACCCAGACTGAATAGTCAGACAGATTTAAAAAAATAAAAATAAGAACAGTTTCAATGATTTCTTGTTACTATTATCTAAATCATTTGAAAGTGTGCGATTGGGTTTATGCTGGTGATAGTCAAGGACATAAGTTATCTTTCAATATGATTAGCAGTGTTTATTTTATTGGCATTCTTAGTCTTTCAATAGATGTGGTTGGTTCTTGCATTTCAAATAATTCATTTTATAAATATTTACGAAATTCGATCTTTTGTAATAAAATCTATTGATACCTACGTAAGTATTACTGTAATTAGAATTTGTTTACATCATAGGTCTTTGTTCGAAACTGACGGTTTCAAGACATCATGCCTTCGTCTTGTGAAAGACAGTAGATAGAATAGAATTAGAAAAACTAAACGATGGAAGAAAAAGTTTGGGAAATTGAGGTCTTAGTTTATTTTGTTAGGACTTGTATTTGAATAAGTTTTCGCGCTTCTACTTTTAAGTATTCTTTAGTACAAATACAATTTAGCTTGAAAGATTGGCCTCGTGTATATCAAGGTACTGCTTACGTATTGTAAACAGCTGAGATTTTAACAGCCAGTTCGAAAACCTTCTCTCTGAGAGCTCTAAATTGCGATATTAATCTTAGGTAGTCTCAATGTCACATGCAACGTCTTGCGGAGTAGTAAAGTTAATTTCTTAAAGAACAGCCATCCAAGAGGTCTTCCTTATATCTGGGTAATGGGATATACGTACGTACGTTTAAAGATGCTTTCTTCAGTTTCCACTATACCAGTAATTTCTGGCTTAACTCAAGTTCTGGTGCTTAAACTTTTCCCCGCTCAGCCAAGATCCTGCTCAACTCCTGCAAGTTACGAGCTTAGCCTTGAACGAGTATTATGCTCCTCAATAGCATGGTAATGTCCATAACTTGTCCTCTTGTCCACCATCTGCCTAGCCTTTTCCCAACTATATTGGGGACGAAACCAATATTTTACATGGACCAACTGCCTATCGGACCTCCACAACCCAGTTAGTAACCCTGGGTAATACGAAACTTCTTGGTAAGACTGATTGCCAGTCTTTTGGGCTACCTGCTCGTAACTACTATTGATTCAATCTTATAATGAACGAACGTTGTGGTGGACGTCGTGTATCATGGCGGGTGGAGAAGGGTTAGACATGCTCACTTCTTCTACACATCCCACATTTATCAGGTTCCTTAAGAGAATTCGCGACTCATTGTGATTCGTATTTCGCGTCTTGAGAGAAGTTCTTAAACCTGCATTAGAATTGATTGTCATTATAAATTGGGTCCACTCACACTCATTTTTGTACCAGGATTTCTTGCTCACTTCTCGCCCGAATATCTGAGTCGGTCCAGTTTAATTGTGGTATTTACTCATGTATTTGTAGAAGAGCAAAATGTTTAAAGTCCATTATTCCACTTGAAGTGTTGCCAAAGTCGGCATTGGCCTTAACATTTGTAACCAATACATATTAAATGCTTTTTAAGTGAAAATAATGCTAATCCCCACCCACTGCAACGCCTTAGTGAGCCATTGTTATTTTAATTTAATTGTGATTAATCACAATTTCTCTTGGTTTGTAAGGAAACACTTCGAATCACATTCACCGTTTCTTGAAACAAATGTTTGGAAGAAATATATTTGATTTGAGTTTGTTAGAATTTGTAGACTATCCTCTTCATGTAATTCCAAAGCATAGTTTCTATGATTGGATAATCGTTTTCCAAATGGTCTGCGAAAATTACCGGGAGGAATAGTTGACAAAAAGTTTTAGGTTTTCGAGACTGTGTCATGCCTAGCCTTTTCCCAACTATGCTGGGGTCAGCTTCCAGTCTTAGCGGATGCAGCTGAATACCAGTATTTTACATGGAGCGACTGCTTATCTGACCTCCACAACCCAGTTAGTACCAAGGGGTATCGTATTATCTACTAAACCCCTTGGTAAGACTGGTTGTCAGGCTTTCGGGTCACTGACCATCTCTACCGAATGTCAAAGATCTACCAATGAGTGCCGGGACCAATAACTTTACGTGCACGGAGGAAACTCGGTAATTATGAAATGGGTGGTCACCCATCCATGGACCCACCGAGGCAAGCGCGGCTTAACCTGAAGATCCACCGCTTTTTTATCACGATTTTTGGGTAACAGGCTGACTGGCCACAACAGCATAAGACTGATTCATTTCATAACTCCTACCAAACAGTTATTAGCACCTACTTGTTTATTAGGACTATTAAATCAGAAAGCGTGTTTAAATGTTTATTACTCAATCACTCCGAAACGCCTCAACAGATTCCGGTGAAACTTGCAACGGAGATGAATCATAATCTGGACTTAACACTCTATTTTAGGATACTAACACATGCGACTCTCACGCACACTAAGCGTTTTATCCCGGCATCGAATCTGGTTCCCGATAACATCGGTCGCGAAGGAAGCTGCACTAACAAGCTTGTTACTTTTAGGTTATTTATATCTGTGTATTTTTATCGTGCTTTTCACTTAACAGGTACTTTCACACTGCTTATACTATTACACTGCTTATTTTAGTAGTACTATACCTCTTTAAATTAACTTAGAAATCAATTCATCCCAGTCCAATAAACCAGTTCCATTCGCTAAAAAAATATTGCACTATGACGTCACGTAAACTAACAACATTTACTTACAACAACGCCACCACATCCTCACTTAAGCACCAATTTTAAAAGCATAAAACCATTTTTCTCACATACAATACGGTACAGCGATTAAAAAATTGCTCCAACAATGTACTACATAAGTAAATATAGCGAACTTTAAAATCCAGTAGTTGACTAACTCGGTCGGCCCGTAAAAGTGGTTTATTACTTAACCGGTTTATGTTATAACGTAATTTTAAAGTTGTACTTAACTCGATAAGCGATGAAGCAAAGGCTTTAACACAGAGCTTAAAAAAGTTTGAAGTATGAAGTTTTGTTACCAACCTGGATGGAACATTAATATAATCACTACACTAAGATTCACTCGCGCGCACCCAAGATGGTGTCCGTCGCAGTACTGCCTGTCCTCCCCGCTCGCGCAAGCCTTCCCCGCACCTGAGCTAAGGCTGCGCGTGAGTGGCAAAGATAGCGGGTGTTACAACTTTACGAGCGGATGACTTAGCATCGAACTGACCAATAGCCCGTATTTTCATTATTACGAAATCTTATCCATTGATGATACACTTGTTCACCACAGCCTTTCATAACCCCGAATTATTGTTAAATGAGAACAATAGTAGACATAACATCTATTCGTGTAGAGCAGAGTGGGGCAAAAACTAATTGTGAAAACAATTAACAACTAACAATTAAATTGCCAAAGTTAGTTGCAACTAACAACTAAAATAATTAATTGTAATTGTAACGTATCGCAATTAACAATTAATTAATTGTGCTTGTAAAACTTTGCAATTACAATTAAATTAATTGTGCTTGTAAAAATTTGCAATTACAATTGATTAATTGTTAATTGTTTGATACACGTTTACAATTACAGTTAACAATTAATAAATGTCAGTAACTGAAAAACAAAATGCAAACAATACAAGAGCATTCTCCTTTATTCTCAAAGGTATGTAAAGCGTGGATTTAAGCCAGAACTTTACGTAAAAGTGTAGACTATGGACTCCTGCCATATTTACATTCATCAAATACGTAGTTAAATTACATATTAATTGTTTAAAACAATTAATTTAATTGCAAATAAAATTTTAATTGCAATTGAATTAATTGTAAACCACAATTAACAGATTTAATTGCAATTGATTTTAATTGCATTTCACAATTAAAAAATAATTTAATTAATTTAATTGCAATTAATTTAGTTGAAATAAAAATTGTAATTGTTTGCGTCTACAATTAAAAAAATAATTCAATTGTGCCCAACACTGGTGTAGAGCATGATGTTAATTTTAATCTAAATTGCCAAACTAGTGTTGGAAAACACTTATTCCATCGAATCCCACATTCGCCTTTGTTTCCAAGTTCAAAACAATAGCGTATATAGAGATTCCATCATCTGTTTAAAACGAATAACTTCACTCTGTATTTTCTAGTTAGATATCGGGAGTATTCCTCAAAGCGCAACCTTATAATGGTAATGGTTGCGCTTCGAGGAATAATTAAATTGCGCTTAGTTGGTGGCGCTTAAAAATAGTTGCGCTTTGAGGAATACCTCAGATATCGGGAGCGACAATGAAACGGAGTTTTTATGTGGAAATCGAAATAAGATTTTATTATAGCGACCTGAGCTTACAGAAGTTCATTTAAGACTAACTTAGCCAATCTTAATATTAGTACATTGCTCTCATCGCTTTACATACCAAACTTATCTATGAGATGGTGGTCAGCCACCTGCAGGGCCGCCGTAAGCGGACGTGCAAAGCGTGCACCGCACGCGGGCGGCACACCCAGGGGGCGGCAAATCGAGCGACTCATCATGTAATTCAAGTCATTGTCTTAATACCCACCCCACCATAAGTATAATAATTAATAAGAAATGTCATAGCATGGAAAAAAATCTGACCGAATGACGTTAACACCGTCATCTATTTGCATCCGTTAAAAGTAAGATGCAATACTAAACGTCGTCTGTCATTCTATGAAAAACAGGACTGGCGATGTTGGGGTAATCCCCTTTGAGCTTCCTTCTCAATTGGTAGGTTAAGTCCCTAGGCTTAAACGAATTCGAACAGTGCTATGATAGATAAATCGTAACGATGGCACATAAATTGCAATTATTTTGTTAATAGTTCTTTTGAGGTGGGTTTCTGCTTAATTATTGATATTTAAACTTGTCTAGTGTGATTATAATTCAATCATCCGTCAGTATAAAACAGAAGTGTAAAGGAATCGTAATTATGGTAAGTACTAACCTACAACTAACTAACCTAATTATGGTATAGACTTATCACAATAATTATTGTTCAAGGAACAATAAATAAGAGCTTTGAATTCTTGAATAATATACGTTTTAGTATACAATATTTGTCTTTATTATTAATTTAGAAAATGAAGGAATGGGTTATGTTATGATTGAAATGGACTTATTGTAGAAAATGTTACGTGGGTTCGAATCCTATTTGTCTGAACTTTTATATTATTGTATCAAAAATTATTTAAAAAAATAGCTTAAATTTAATTTCAGGAACCGCAGAAAATGAAAAAACTTTCGGGGGCGCAATTTCGACAGCAAAAACGAGAGAAAGAGGTACAAAAGAAAAATTGGCGGGTTCTTTACTGAATTTTAAGCAAGCCAGACAATAAGAAAACGGAATGTCAAAAATATATTGAGGTAGCTTTAACAAATCAAGAAGCTATGGACGTAAGTGAAGAAATAGATATATGTTCTTCGGAAGGAGCGTCAAGTAAAACAAGAGAAGGTACTACTGAAGAACCTGTAAGCAGTTTATCGTCATCCGTAATATGTAGCAATTTAGATTGTGGTGATGATCCCGGTTTGTGGCCTGCCAGTATGACTAATGATCTTGTTAATATTTTTGTTAATCGTGGTCCCATACAAGCGTCCAACTGCAACTTTCCTATAAATGACCACGGAAGAAAATTTACTGACAATTATTATTATAGAAATCTTCCCAATGGGAAAAAAATAACAGAGAATGGCTTGTTTACTCTATATCGAAGGATTCAGTCTATTGTTTTTGTTGTAAAATATTTGGTAAATCTGTTAGTAATTTGTCTGCTTTGAACGGTTTTTCTGGTTGGCAACATTTATCATTTAGACATGAAACAAGTGTTACCCACAGTGAAAATGTGAAATCATGGGTACTATTGAATAATATGTTAAAAAATAAAACTACTGTAAATCAAATGCAACTGAGACTATTAGAATCGGAATAAAATCAAAGGTGTGATGTATTAGAAAGAATCATAAGCGTAATCAAGTTTTTATCTCATCAGTGTCTGGCTTTCCGAGGGTCGTCAAAAACATTATATGTACATGATAATGGTAATTTTTTTAAAGCAATCGAAATTATAGCATCATTTGATTCAGTCATGCGGGAACATATTCACAAAATTCAATCCTCGAAATCAGATTCAAGTCGACTCACTATTTAGGAGATCAAATTCAGAATGAAATAATTGAGTTGTTCGGCACGACCATAAAAAATTATATATTGAACAAAGTTAGAAAATCAAAATATTTCTCCATTATATTGGATTGCACACCGGATATAAGTCATACAGAGCAAATTACAGTTGTACTTAAGTATGTTATTTTAAATAATGAAACAAAAAATGTTGAGATATGTGAAAATATCATTGGTTTCTGCCCGATCACCAGCTCCACAGGTGAAGGACTATTAAATTTTGTTTTGGATTTATTTTCACAAGTAAATCTCAACATTCAAAACTTACGCGGTCAAGGTTATGATAATGTTTCTAATATGCGTGGAAAAAACAACGGACTACAAAAAAGAATTTTGGAAATCAATAACCGCGCATTTTACGTCCCATGCTCGGCGCATAGTCTTAATTTGGTAGTGAACGATGCAGCAAATGTTACGTAAGAAACTGTGAATACATGATCATGATGTTCGCCAGTTATGTTTATGACTCAATATTAATCGAGTTATAATCCATTAATACTAATTTGATTAGATTCATTGCTTGGGAATGACTTGGGTCAATCAAAATTCAGTTCTTTACCTCCCGGCTACCCAAGTAATTTCTAGATGTATGTACCATCGATACGAAAGATTGAAAAGGTTGAGCTAATGTTGAAAGCTGAGGGTAAGTCGAGGCACTATTTTTTTGGTAAACTCCGAAGGGTTAGGCAGAGGTATACTTAACTAATAAAACACCCACTTTTCGCCAGTTATATTAAAGTCCCGTGTAATAGAGGAATAGGATTCGAACTTACTGCCATCGACTGGGCATAGTTCCAGATTTCGTGGCTGCTAATGAGAAATTCCTGGTGGAAAAACTCGATAACATTTTGCCCGACCCGGGAATCGAACCTAGGACATTTTGCTCCAGCCGTGACACAATCTTTATCTTTCATATAAAAAAAAAAAATCTGTAATGAAAACGCTTTCATTACAGAATATATTATATTACATATATTATATTATATTACATTATATTATATTATATTATATTATATTATATTATATTATATTATATTATATTATATTATATTATATTATATTATATTATATTATATTATATTATATTATATTATATTATATTATATTATATTATATTATATTATATTATATTATATTATATTATATTATATTATATTATATTATATTATATTATATTATATTATATTATATTACTCTATTATATTACGATACACAGAAGCTGCGGAATTGTTCCATTTATTGTCACTTTACTAAATCTGTCTTGTTTACACTTAGTTTAGTTGAGAGCCAAAAGTTTCTTCACTGAAAATTTTGAGATATTTACACAATATCTAAGTTCAATATATATGGGAATCATCAAAACGAAGAAGAAGTTCAACACTTAGACGTCGACTAGATATCTGCGGTCTACGAAGAAAGCAGTCTGTATCACAAACTATCTAACAAATGGATTTTATATTTTAAGTATTTGAGACGAAATCCGCCAAAAATCACAACAAACTCAACAAGACCAAGACCGAGATTATGCCATTCATCATTTTTCAATCAAATAGTGACTTAACAAAATGCATTGATCCACTGCCACCATATCTTATCACTATTGCTTGCAGATGTCAATGTCCCCGGGACACCGCATGCTTCGATCCATTAAAATAAAATAGAGCCCATATTTAGCGTTTTTCATCCTTTTACATTCTTACAAACTAGTTGATACAAGCAATTAAGTACGAATGTGACCTTTGTGAAGAACTACATTCTGCTCAGCTAGTATTTCCAATCGTAGTGAAAAAATAACACATGTTGTCGAAGGTAAAAGAAAAAGAATGAATTATACCGCTAAAATGTAGCAAAAGAATTTAATAATAAAACAGATTATTATGGACAAAAGAAAAAAAAATGCAAAAAAAGCTGAAAATTAAAGTGATTAATTGAAAAAAGAAATGTTTTTTTTAAAAATACGTATTTTTTTTGTAGAGCCCTTAGACCACTTATATCTGCAATGCTTTTATTTAATTTCCCTCTATCTTTATGCCCATTAAAATAGCCGCGTGCATAAAATATTTAAGTTAAATGATGTTGGATCTTAAAATGTATTATTATGGGACCAACACTGAAATCGTAAAAAAGAAAAAACTACTCCGTATGTTCGCTTGACTTGAAAAAGTTGATTTTCAGCTGAATCTATCTTCTGCCTTACAAATTTTTAAAGACTGTAGAAACACTGAAAAATTGCATTTAACCATCAAGAGGGCCACATGATTGTTGGCCACCATAGACAATTTACTGCAGAAGATATTCTGCCTTTTTCTTTCTCAATTATCATCATCATCGTCTTCGTTTCAGCAACAAATTATCGGAGACTAATTTGAAAGCAATAATATAATATCCAAATAACTTGCGAGATCACTCACAGGTAAAAACCGTTGATAATTGCAAAGATGAAGAAATATTTATTCAACAAATGATGCAAACGATTTTAAACACTAACAGAAAACAACAAGGTTTCTTTTTAGACACTGGACTATGATGTTGATTTGCTTTCATTATGTCACCTTTGAACTATACAAGTAGTTTTATATTGACAAAACCGGACATACCGTACATAATGAATGCATCAATATCTTTAGAAATAGACGAAGTCAGAAGTTTTTTTTTGTGTTAGGTCAATTTTAAGAAATCTGTTGTTGTTAGCCTTGCAGTAATTATATTTTGGTATTTTTAAGAATTTAATACTAATTCGAAGGATTCTGAATGAGTTTCGGATGAAAGATAAAACTGATAATCCATAGACTTTTTTGCCCGTAACTTTTACAAACCAAATTATCGGAATTTGAATTAGTGGGCGCGGCTGCTGAGCGAGATCCTGGGTATGATTCCCCGATTTGGCAAAATTTTATTGGATTTTTCGGCGTCTGGATTGAACTGTTGATGGCAATAATCTTGCCCCGTATTACATGGGCCTTAGACAAATCTGGCGAAACGTAGGTGTACTATGCCTTAACTCTGCAAAAGACAATGATTCACACTATCACTATAAATAACCCTTTCAGTAGTCAGATAAGCCAGATAGGCAGTCGCTCTATGTAAAATACTGGCATTCAGCTGCATCCAGTTAGACTGGAAACCGACCCCAACATAGTTGGGAAAGGGCAAGCAGATGATGATGATGACTGACGAGCAATAAATTGAAGTCACGAACCTGATCTAATCTGACATAATATTATTTTGTGTTTATTATGTTATATTGTATGTATTGTGTGCTCAACACATGTATTAACATGTGTATACAATTGGTTAATTTAAGTTTTTAAATGTAATGTTTGTGCACTTGTATCATTTTTCCAAATCTCGCAATCGCAATGCGGTTTGTTTAAATATAGAACTATAACAGCCTCATCCCCTACTATTCTATCAGGTGGCGCATGCGTATACGTAGTCTATCCGCATTTCACTCGCCGAGAGCTCGGCAAATTCTAGCAGAATTTGTAACGGCACGGCCCGGAACGGTCGCCGTATTGTTACGAACTCTTCTTAATACATATTGGCCGAGCTCTCGGCCTAAATTTATTAATAAAATTCCCTGAGTTCATTAATCATACGACGAACGATTTCATGAAATTATGCCAAAGATATTCAAATATTTACGGTTAAATCTCTTTGTGAGTACCTAACAGTAATATTAAGTCTGTCAATGTTTTATTTTTGTGTATAGTTTTGCGGTGAACAATGAGAGCCATAATATACTATTTTATTTTAGCATCATTATATCATTGCCAGCTGTCTTAGAACCCAATGGCTTGGCACGCGTCGATGGAAGAGACCATATGGTATGACGATAATGCCGTGGGAGTTGGGTAGGCCTTTGCTGTGGGATGCACCCTGCGTCGACACCCTCGCGCCATCTCATCTTCCTAGCACGGTGGGCTACGCTGGGGCGGCTGGTGCTGGTGCTGAAAACCTCAAACGGCGCAAATACAATAACTTAATTGGTAGTTAGGTATATGAGCCGTTTCGGGTTGAAATAATAAAACCATGGGGTTAGTGGGTTGAGTGCACTGCTAGTATTTCGGGATTTCGCCAACCTTTTGGTCGACTGTTCTTGCCATTCAACGTGGCAATACTACCAGCCTTCGGGCCACTTTCTTATTGACAACTAGCTGTTACCCGCGACCTTCGACTGCGTGAAATTAATATAAAAATATTACTTCTCTATTTAAATCAATCCGATGTAAATAGGGTAGTAATATTTTTTCAAGGGTTTTATTTTTTTTGCACGGAACCCTAATAATTTTTCTTAAATTAAACTAGTCTAAATTTCTCGTCATAACATCGCCTATCTGCCGTCAAAATCGACCCAGCCATTTGTACTAGTCTTTACTCTATTGTTGTTAAGGTCAGGATATTCGAGCGCAGTAGGCATTTAGTGCTAAAAAACCTACGCCCGTGGCAAGTCGCCGCGGAGGCTATTTGAATGAACTCGCTGACCCCGCTGTGCAAAAATTTCGAGTCACAGTATAAAATTGTAACAGAAGGTACGGTCAACTTCGTTTTACGGAATTCATGTAAATTTTTGGGGGTTTAGTTTTTAGGGAAATATAAGTACGGTAACATAATTTATTTTATTACTACCTACAATTGTTTTTATTTTCACCGAATCTCCTTTACTTTCATGATTGTTACAGCGCTTCCGCACTATGCAGTGCTTACAATCTGGTTTTTGGACTTTTTGACAGTAAACTACTGAAGAGATTTTGTTGGGAGTTTCGGTAGTTTGTAAACTAAGTTATTATAGACCACGCGTACATGCAGGACAATCTATTCTTTAGTCTTAGGTAGCAGGCAGGTAGTAGGCAGGTGGTAGGTAGGTGGTAGGTAGGTGGTAGGTAGGTGGTAGGTAGGTGGTAGGTAGGTGGTATTTAGGTGGTAGGTATGAGGTAGATAGGTGGTAGGTAGGTGGTAAGTAGGTGGCAGGTAGGTGGTAGGTAGGTGGGAGGTAGGTGGTAGGTAGGTAGGTGGTAGGTAGATAGGTGGTAGGTAGGTGGGAGGTAGGTGGTAGGTAGGTGGTGGGTAGGTGGTAGGTAGATGGTAGGTTAGCAAAATCCAAGATGGCGCCGACGAAAATATTCGGTTTTTTTCGTCATGGGTGTCATTTTAGTGGTTTTCGGGGTCGCTGATAACGAAAATGAGGCAAAATGAAAATCCAAGATGGCGCCGACGAAACTTTTCGGTTTTTTCGTCATGGGTGTCATTTTCATGGTTTTCGGAGTCACTGATAAGAAAATGAGGTCAAAATTAAAATTCAAGATAGCACCGATGAAAATATTCGGTTTTTCGTCATAGGTGTCATTTTCATGGTTTTCGGTGTCACTGATAACGAAAATGAGGTCAAAATTAAAATTCAAGATGGCACCGTCGAAAATATTCGGTTTTTCGTCATAGGTGTCATTTTCATGGTGTTCGGTGTCACTGATAACGAAAATGAGGTCAAAATTAAAATTCAAGATGGCACCAACGAAAATATTCGGTTTTTCGTCATGGGTATCAATTTCATGGTTTTCGGGGTCACTGGTAACGAAACTGAGGGCAAAATGAAAATCCAAGATGGCGCCGACGAAACTTTTCGGTTTTTTCGTCATGGGTGTCATTTTCATGGTTTTCGGTGTCACTGATAACGAAAATGAGGTCAAAATTAAAATTCAAGATGGCGCCGATGAAAATTTGGCGGTTTTTCGTCATGGGTGTCATTTTCATGGTTTTTGGGGTCGTTGGTTTACGAAAATGAGGTCAAAATGAGAATCCAAGATGGCACCGTCGAAAATTTTTGGTTTTTTCTTCATGGGTGTCATTTTCATGGTTTTCGGGTTCGCTGATAACGAAAATGAGGTCAAAATTAAAATTCAAGATGAAAAACCATGAAAATGACACCCATGACGAAAAAGTCGAAAATTTTGGACAGCGCCAACTTGGATTTTCATTTTGACCTCATTTTCTTTATCAGCGACCCCGAAAACCATGAAAATGACACCCATGACGAAAAATCCGAAAATTTTCGTCGGCGCCATCTTGGATTTTCATTTTGACCTCAGTTTCGTTACCAGCGACCCCAAAAACCGTGAAAATGACACCCATGACGAAAAACCGCCAAATTTTCATCGGCGCCATCTTGAATTTTAATTTAACCTCATTTTCGTTACCAGCGACCCCAAAAACCATGAAAATGACACCCATGACGAAAAAGTCGAAAATTTTGGACAGCGCCAACTTGGATTTTCATTTTGACCTCATTTTCGTTATCAGTGACACCGAAAACCATGAAAATGACACCCATGACGAAAAAACCAAAAAGTTTCGTCGGCGCCATCTTGAATTTTCATTTTGACCTCAGTTTCGTTACCAGTGACCCCAAAAACCATGAAAATGACACCCATGACGAAAAAACCGAAAATTTTCATCGGCGTCATCTTGATTTTTAATTTGACCTCATTTTAGTTATCAGCGACCCCGAAAACCGTGAAAATGACACCCATGACAAAAAAACCAAAAAGTTTCTTCGGCGCCATCTTGGATTTTCATTTTGACCTCAGTTTCGTTACCAGTGACCCCAAAAACCATGAAAATGACACCCATGACGAAAAAACCGAAAATTTTCATCGGCGTCATCTTGATTTTTAATTTGACCTCATTTTAGTTATCAGCGACCCCGAAAACCGTGAAAATGACACCCATGACAAAAAAACCAAAAAGTTTCTTCGGCGCCATCTTGGATTTTCATTTTGACCTCAGTTTCGTTACCAGTGACCCCAAAAACCATGAAAATGACACCCATGACGAAAAAACCGAAAATTTTCGTCGGCGCCATCTTGCATTTTCATTTTGACCTCAGTTTCGTTATCAGTGACACCGAAAATCATGAAAATGACACCCATAACGAAACTCCGAATATTTTCATCGGCGCCATCTTGAATTTTAATTTTGATCTCATTTTCGTTAGCAGTGACTCCGAAAATCATGAAAATGACACCCATGACGAAAAAACCGAAAAGTTTCGTCGGCGCCATCTTGCATTTTCACTTTAACCTCATTTTCGTTATCAGTGACACCGAAAATCATGAAAATGACACCCATGACGAAAAAACTTATTAAACTACAATATAGCAAGTCTTTTCATATAAACAGTATACGCTTTTATAACAGGTTGCCAAAGTCAGTTATAGAACTGACCGATGGAAAATTCAAAAACTACATCAAACGTGTCCTTATTAAAAAAGCATATTACAAAATCAAGGACTACGTTGAAGATAAAGAAGTTTGGCTTTAGTTCCTTCTGCGCATGCGGCTTCCCTGGTAGCTCATAAACGGCACAAATATGTGGATGTCTCTAACTATTCTCAATCTCATTTTTTCTCCTCTTTCGAATCAGATTTACACAATAGTTTTCAAATCATTTATACATCTTTTGCTCAGAATAGTTACAGCACTGATAACAATATTTGTGTCACTTGTTTAATTTAGTAGTTTACAATTCTTTTTTTTACCTTTGTATAGATTCTTTTTTATCAATTGTTTGTAAATGTGTGAACATTGTAGGCTTTGTAGATTCCCAGCTGCTTGTTAACTTTTGTTAACTTTTTATTTTGTTCAAATTTTTTTGTGTAGTAAGCAACGACTTATTGTCGGGCCTACGCTGTCCCCCCATACTTAAGTACAAATGCTGTATCCATAATATTAATGTAACACCAAATGATTTGAAAAGAGTAACCATGGAGTTTCTTGCCGGTTCTTCTCCATAGGAAACGACCAACCCGAACCGTGCACCTTTTTTTTTCGACGTTTTATAAGTGCCCATCTAGGCCTATGTAAAATAAAATATTTTGATTTTGATTTTGATATATATCTTTATCAGATCAAAACAAACAATATTTGACTGTTTACTCTTGAAGCAAAAATAGGTCGATCCTGAGGAACCTGGCCTTTTTTTCTATTAAAACCTTGCCATCTTAGCTCTTCATAATACTGAAATCAGGAAACTCTGTCAGATTCATAAAGAATAAATAAAAACACACATCATTTGTGAATATTTTATTACAGCTATAACGATGGTGAATCTGAAATAAACTAGTTTATAACGAATACAATACAATAATTACAGTAAAATAAACATCACGCTACAAATAGTTCAGAAAAAAGTGGTGTCTACTGTGTCTAGTTATCAATTATTATTTGCAAACACGTATCTATTACATTCAGATAATTAATATTAAAGAAAGGTACGCTTATATAAAAAAAGTGTACTGTGACCTTTGATAGAAAACTTGGCTCGCACACTACCGGGCAACGTTTTATAATGACAAGCGTGATCCGTAAAACTTGAAAGATATTTAAGTGCTGGTCACATTCTATTAAACATTGAGAAATCGTGTTACTATTAAGATCCATAAAATCGCAAAAACCACAAAAGACAGTTACATAGTTAGAGGCTATTTACATCAGTTATTTACATAAATACACTAACGAAATTGGGACATGCAGCAGTCGTAAAATTTGACAGAAGATCGCTTTACATGAAGATACCAATGAGCGTACCTTGTATGAGGTGGTTACGTTCAAATTAAACCTTATCATGGATGCAATACAATTGCTTATTCAGTTGGAAATTCATCACTCATACGGCCTCGGTGTCTACTGCGATTAAGTCTTATTACCTTAAACTACAAAACAGAGAGTAGAAACTACAAGAACAAGAGACATTGATGGTTTTTTTTTCATGACATTTTTTTTAAAAGGATTTCTTTCATGATGAAATTGTCATAAATAATTACAGCACAACATCAGAAAAGATTCTTATAATTACAAAGATACATAGGAGATCATCCAATATTTAAATTCTTAGAGTATTTGATTTAACTTAGTCAATATTGGCTATGCCACAGTGAAACGAGTTAGGCAAAAGTCAGAGGCATTTAGAATACACTTAGATATTTTATAATGCATCGATGAGACGGTAGGTACCTATGCTGAGCTGATGGAAATCGGATAATGATTTCCACGTGAAATCTTGACTAAAAGACATCTTTACCTCTTCTACCTAACCAATATTATACTACAGATAAGTGCTCTCTACTCTTACAAAATTCCAATGATTTTTATTGAAGCTACTCTAATCATCTACGATTACACAGACAATTGCACCATAGCCAGTTAGGAAATGCAGACATAGAAATGCAGTATTTTCTACTATTTGCGTAGAAAGACATTTCTAAGCATCAAGAACTAGGAAAAATTTAATTAGGTACTACAATAATATTGGATAAAATGTTTATTTCGTGTCTTATTTACGCGGTGCCTTCTAAGAATTACATGGGATAACAATGATACTTTAATTTATTACTAGAATAAAAGAAAAATCATTATTAGTTACTGACTAATGAATGTGCACTATATGATTTAAATATTGATTAACATACAGAACTACCTACTGATTCAGGGTACCTACGAGTTCTACTGTGACGAGTGCGTGAGATATTTGGTTTTACATTTTAGATCGAAACCACAAAGTGTTGGCAGACGTCTGAATAGTTTCCTCATTCCTATTTCAATATAAACACCACGTCAGGTACACCTATGTTCGCACATTCGATCGCAAACACAAACGGCATAAGCCGGTCTCGAATATTCCATTGCAACTCTGCTAGACCGACTCAAAGTCAAAGCATTAACACAGACGTGCGGCGGTCGGTACGCCTTACTACCAAACTTTGTTTATCTCTGTGGCTTCGTCCTATAGTACCTACCAGTGCTATTGATAGTGCTATCAAAATCTACGTGCAGATTATAATATCGCACGAAGAAGAATTTTGTCACAATTCTAGCACTGTTTCTAAACATCTCTTAACCTGGACACACTACACCTAACACTGGGGTTTTATATATGTATGAGATTCAATTTTATGTCAGGTTCTTCAGGATCTTTAGTACTGCCTTGAATTGTTATTCCCGCTGTGAAAGCTGGTTATTCTTCAATCTGCAACGAAAAGTTTGAGGTTACTAACTAGAACTGACAAGTTAGTTGATCTAGTTCGTTGTTCGTTAATTTAGTTCCGGGTTCAATTCCCAGGTCGGGCAAAGTGTTATTGAAATTATCAAACAAGGATTTTTCAGTATTAGTTCTTGTACTATTTATTCTGTGGTAGTAGCCACAGAGTTTGGACATGTGCCCGTTTTATGGCATTAGGCTCGCCCTCTATTACATGTGGCTTAAATATAACTAGCAAAATGTGGGTGCAATACGTGCATTACGTACACCTCTGCTCTCATGTTTCAGGAGGTTTCCAAAGAAACCATCATTCTTTAAATAAACAACGTTGCTTGACCAGATTCATGTAGCAGTGTTATTTTGTAAAGGTATGTTTAAGTATATCTTTGAAGAATCGTGCGTAGATTTTCAACGCCCCAGACCTAAATAAGTGGCAATCACCTTCAAAGCGTTTCGTTTGTCTACGACTCCCAACAGAATTGTTATACAATTATTTGGTTGCTTCAGCCAATCAACAACATTTTTTTTACGTTCCCATAATCATTTGGTAATCACTGAAAGAATGTCACTCAATCCCTCAGTTACCCACCCACATTGGGCTGGTATTTATATTATGCCGAAGTTGCTACCTACTTACATACTATTTTTAACAAAAAAAACATATAACTACAAACGTACCGTCGATAGTCTCTCTCGTCATGACTGGTTTCCATCCAGAGTCCTGTTCACTGTAAATAAAAATGCCAATCAATATACTCAGATAATATAATACTTTAGCTAGAAAGCACAGCATGACAGCAGTGCAATAACACGTAAGCTTCTCTACTTCCTTATGCTTAAGCATCAACTGCCCTATAACTTCCCCACTGTTGGGATACACGCACCTTTGCCTCTGCCTCTGTGGGAGGGAGTGGGCCAAAATCCCCCACGCAGTTTCAATGCTGATTGGTGGATCAATAACTTTGTTACTTTAGTAAAAAAGAGCGCTTCATGTCTATTTTTTCTGACAAAATGAAGTCTTGTTGATCCATCTTGTTGATCGCATTGAATACGTCCTTATAAAGGGTGGGTAAAAAATCGTGGATCAAACGAAATAGGGCGATAGATCGGGTTATTTTTTTTTCAGTGAGTTTCTGAAGTTACAAATTAATTTTTCGTGAGACTTAAAAGATATTGAATATAGTGCCAATACTCATAAATCATGGTACAAACTGTCATAAAAGCACTTTTGTAGTGATGATACATTTCCTAGAAGCAACTAAACACTATTTTATGTTTTAAAATAGGTACCCATTTTGCTCTAATTGTCAATTTAGTAAAAAAAATTGGTATTTTCCTAAAAAATACTCAAGTAGTCATAACTTTTAAGGAGATCAAGTTAGGACTCTGCCACAAAGGTATTTTTTTAGTGCAAATAATCCTGACTGTCGCTCTGTTTCCAATTATACAGGATGTATAATGGAACTAAAGAATGTCATCACTTAGTTGATGTAATACTTATCTACTACTTTGGTGTCCGTACTCAGTTAAAAGGAAGTGAGTATTCCTTGAAACTGATTATTTCTTTGCTTCTAGTGTACCAAGAATATAATTAATCCAAAGCAACGTTTATTTGGGTATCAATGTTTGACATAATCCCAAAGTATGTAGAGCAAATTTTAGCAATAACTTGCATTTCGTCTTTTTAGTAACATTGGAAAAGAACATATAAAAAGCACAGCAATGAGTAGAGAATTAGGTCGCATTGTAATTAAAAATTTTGATTCTCAGATAGATAAAGTGGTAGTATGCCAGAATGCCGTAGCTCATCTATCGTAGCGTGACGTACGATCAGATTTACCAACACATCGGCCGCACAGCTGAGCTTCCTAGAAGCAAGAAAATTGTTTCACTTGAATATGTATTCCATTTTCAAAATGATGGAACATCATGTTTCGAACGTGAGCTGTTCATTTGTTTTCAACAAAAAAAAATGAAACTCCCTTGTCTGGAGTAGCATCGGTGTTTATAAGCCTCAGTTGAACTGGTTCGGATATATTGTAGACCAGCTGCGGACAGCGGCCGTGTATATGTCGTATGCATGGAAGTGTAGTGTCCGTAGCTACGTTCGCAATTCGTTCGTACCGTTTTGAGTGAAACTGTTTCATATGAGTTTACAAGACGTTAGCATTGCATTGATCAAGTTGCCGAGCATAATATAGCTAAACCAATTAAGTAACTTACAGTTCTTCCTATCTGAGATTCTGTTCCTTCTGCGTTCCCTTGCGACTGGCTTGCGCTTAGATGTGGCTGATCTCACCAGGCTCTCCAATATCTCATCATCGGCTGATAAGTCTCCACTAAAAACAGAACATAAATTAGTTAATGCTAAGGTTTATTTTCATGTATTTATTAGCTTCATTTCCAGCGATGGAAAATCACAAATCAAAATGAAAACTATTTTGCTTCGGAGATTGAATCAGTTTAAAATAATATTATCTATACACCACTATTTTTGAATTAGTACAAAAAAATGGAGATCATATTTGTGTAATCAAAAGTCAAAAAAAGGAAATCTCAAAATTGTCCACGAAAATTTGTCATAACTGGTAAATTCATAATTGAATCAATCTTTCATAACAATTACCACTATAAAATACTACGCGCAGTGCTTTTCTATTCCTGTCGCCATTCATAGGTCCCGGAAAACTATATTTCCATAAATTGAGTGACATTTTGGGATATAAACAAACGCTTATAACTTTGCTGTTTATGAATATTATTTATTGAGACTTTACCTATATAATAACAAGACCTTCTCTAATAAGCCCTTTAAGTATTTGTACTAATTAAAAAATAGTGGTGTATACCGGTGAGCCGATAATTAAGTCATGTTAACCTCTTGCGGATATAGGCTGTTAACAATAAATCTATTAATTGTGCTGCGAATATACCGGTGAGTCGGTTTTACTAAAGTTAACTGGCATCCCAGTTAACTTTATTAGAACGGAATCAACGACTGCGTTATATGGGTTAGGAGTCACGTCTTAACCTTAACGTATTCACATTTTAACTTTAAATGAATTTCACAACGATGGGTGCTTGCATAAAGATATAGATTCAAGTACGGACAAGTCGGAACAGATCGGTACCGATCGGTGCAGCTAAGCACCAATCAATAGTCCCATATTCTTTATGTATACGCTCGTACATAAATACTAGGTGCATAGAACCAATATCTTTATGCAAGCACCCGATGAATAAAATCAGTTTCCTCACTTGACTAGAATTCTTCTGCTGTTCGGCTGACTCTTCCTCCTGCCATCGGTGAGGCTATCGGTGTCAGGATCCGTCTTCAACAACTCCTTCAGAGCATTATCTGCGGTGTGGTCACCATTCTTGTGGGAATAGTTGCCCACCTGAAACAATAGAGCCTCGCTTACTATCAACCTTATTCTTTCTTTGTTTTACTACGGTTCATTCATTGTTAGTTCACTTCTGATTGGGCATCTTGGGAAATGACAGTGATCTTTACAAGCATGAAAATAAGGTTGTTGTTGGGTTGCTGGTGTCAGACGTAAACTAACTCTGTAAAATTGTACGATATCAGAGGCACTACCAAGAGCGCAAGGTGTAGGTAATCGTAACGTAAATATGACGATTTTTTAATCGAAAATACAACTATCCCATAGCATGTTGGTTATTTTTTTGCAGCAACCACAATTATTATCACCCATAGCTATAGTTAAATTCTTAAAACCATGTAGATGTTAGAAGTGAAATGAGTCATTTAAATTTTAAAATCGTCTGTATTTACGTCTACACCGCCCGCTCGTGCCAGGGTCTCTGTGATTGACTTACGTCTATAATCATTTTGCCTCTAGTCTTGTTTCTCTCTCTATGATTGGCTTTCTTCTCTAGTTGTTGTAGCACCCTCTCCCTAGTAGTCCTGTACTCCAGAGAAAACTCCGCAATGACCTTCAAGAATTCTGCAGGCTTGGTCTTGTGTATGTCGCAGGGAGGGACACCCAGGAATAGCAAGAACTTGTTGAATCTGTAACAAGCAAAAACCTCGTTGTTCTCTCTGTCTCATGTTTAAAACATAGATCATTGATTCGCTAAGGGCTCATTCGCATTGCATCGTACATTTTAAATTTTATCACCACCGCATAGGCATTTAGTGTTATACGTTTTCTAAACAAACCAATTTATCTAAGAATCTAGTATGACGAGCTAAATAAGTTATTTATTTTATTAAAAATAAATATTTTATTACACTAGGCCAGTTCAAGGTGTTACCACAGATATGCGTTCGTCTGAATAATATTGAAAGTTTCTACGACCAACGTGATTTGCTGCATTATTAAAGCATATTACCTGCTCATCACCCTCTTTTTAATGACTGAGAGTAAGATGATCCTCTCGGCTGCGTCAGTGAGGAACTCGTTGATCTTTGTCTTGAATATCTGCGAGCCATCGTGCTTGGCGACCCGTTTCATGTGGTCCCAGGATGCTTTGCAGTCAGATTCCAGCTTCTGAAGATTGGCTGAGAGGATATCAAAGTCTACCTTGGAGGCTCGGATGACGGGACCAACCTGAACGTAATGAGAACAATTATTTAGAAGGGAATCTAGGTAATAATCTTTGCATATATTATTTTCTGGGTATTTCGGTTGGTGTCTACATAATATCGGCTTTGAGACAATTTGAAAGTTTCATAAATTCTCACAAGGAATTTTCAGCCCATCACCAACAAGTAAAAACATTCAACATACAAACTGTGTACTAACTTCACTGAAAAAGTCGGAGCTATCCGGAAACTTCTCAATTATCATTTCGCAGATGTGGTATAACAAGGGATGTTTGTGCACGGTGTCCTTGACTTCCACGACTTTCGACAAGTACTCCAGCCGGAATCCTTTGGCGTAATTTCCGTTCAGGTAGTTTCCGACCGTCCTCAATGTCGACAGGATCACTTTGAAGGTCCTGTTCACCTTCAACAATTCTATTCCTTGCTTCAGGTCCATCAGTGGTTCGGCGATTTCTTTCTGCAATATTCGAAAAAGCAGATTTCAGATATTGATGTTTTTTTTATCTTGCATTTATTATATTTTAAAGGAACACTTTTAGGAATAAAGGAGATCTTACCTCTAAATTGTCAAAATCCAATTTGAATACCCAAAGTTTGAGTCTGGATGAGAGTTCGTTGATAGAAGCCAAGGTGAGCAGGAACTGCTCAGCACTGCCCAGAGGCAGGTCTGGATTGGCGTACTGAAAATACATAGATTGTATTTATTAAGTTATATACAGAAATCATTCACCTGAGATTCACAAGGACTCGTTTAATTAGTAAATTGTTAGTAGGTCATCAGTACATACCTGTGCTTCTTGAATTTTTACTTTCTCTTCTTCCGTCGGTAACATAGTCAGCAGTTTTTCAATTCCCTCTCTGCCAATGACCGTAGCATCCATTTTCATAATAGCTGCCTTTATGGTCTGGGGCGTCGGTAGTTTTTTCATTGCTATATTGATAGCATTAGATCTTTTAGCATCTAAAATAAGGTTTCTCTTTGGTTCCATTAGTTTCTGTAAATAGAATATGTGGAAATTAACTCTTGTAAACTATTCACAAGAACAAGATAAAAAGAATTCTGTACTGCAATAAGTATTAATAGCACGAAATTGAGAATTATGTGAAGGTGTAATGTTCCGAAAAACCGTGATACTTACTTCCTGAAGATGTCCGAAGAAGAGCATGAAAAAAAAGAAAGAAAATGTTATTAGTAAAGAGATATAATACACTTTACACATAATATGACCATGATACAAGTTTCTGCAACGAAAAACAAATCCAGTCATGAAATAATATCGTATTTGAGAAGTAAGGCCTAATGATATATCCAGAAATACGATCAGATCGCCAACTAGAAAGCGTTTGATCCATGTCTAATCAAAATAAAACAACTGACACTGACATAATAGGTACTCTTATATACCTAAAAAATAAAAAATAAACAAGAACTTACTTTGATAATCAAGTCATTTGTCCTGGACTCAAACAGGTGCTCCAACATAGCTGTGTCCACGCTCACATTAGGCAGGTCATCCCAAATAAATCCTCCAACCTTTGGCCTGATTGCCACTGGCGTTGGGTTCTCTTGGATCTCACGCCAGAATAGCTTCACAGTCTTCTTATTCTTCTTTATAGTGGAACTGTCGGAATCGTTTGACATCTCCGAAGACATAGCTGGCTTTGGTGGAATAGGTACGTTGTTTCTATTTAACATTGGGAAACAGCCAGGCAGGGGAGGAGGAATTCCTATTGGTGGGAACATGGTAGGGGGCGGTGGTGGTGGACCGCTAGCAGCGTTAACTGCAGGCGATGACATATCATCATCAGAGTCTTCGCGGAGCTCCGAAAAGTCCAAGTCACATAGATGAAATTCTCGGTCAAGACATCCCTTTCTCAGTTCTTCCCAATGCAAGTCGTTTTCCGACACTTTTATTTCGTGTACTTTTGCTGATTTCTCTATTGTTGGGCTCTTTATAATTTCTGTGGAACAAAAATAATCGTTAAACAAGATTTCTGTCTATTGTAACAATTTATTACAGGATGGATTAAAAGTAAACAAAGTTTATTACCTTTAGATTGAGATTTAGCTAATTCCTCTTTGGCTTTCGACACAATTCCTGCCATATCAGAAACCCTTAATGGTTTATCCTCAGTGGTGGGGCTCACTGGGCTGGTCAGCCTTTGTGCCAGATCTTTGATACTGTGTTCCCTGTTCAGCAGGATACCCCGATCGTCTTTCACCTCAGGGATGGGATCAGTCTGTTTTTGCCGCATCACGGTAATTGCATCAACAGCAGTCACGCTGTGGCCTAGGGTTCCATTTTGGATCCTCTGTTTCAGACCTGATGTATATCTTTGGTTTCCTGTCAATAGTCAATAATTACATTTAATATTGAGTAAATAGTTGATACCATAAAATAAAGTATTTCAAAAATTACGAGCAAAACAGAAGCAGAACAAAGCGGGTGACAAAAGAATTAGTAGTGGGTTAGTTGAAAGCACAAACCATTCTTTAAAACGTCTGCTAAGTTAAAATTCTTCGTTGTCCTATTAACAAATTTCTCTTCATCCTCCTGATGCCCGTTGACACCATTCGATAGACTTGAACCATTAACGTTGCCATTAACACTCGAGTAGTTCTTATTATTCGTGTATGTACCATTAGTGTAGTTCCCAACCGTAGTAGTGAAGCTCCCATTCGTATTTGTGTAATTTCCGATTAGGCTCGGGAAACTCACATTGGTACTTGCAAAGCTGCCATTGGTGCTTGTAAAACTTCCATTGAGACTGGAAAAGCTGCCGTTAGGGCTTGTGAAACTACCATTGGTACTATTCAAACTGCTATTGGACGCTGACAAATTTCCATTTGTACTCGTGAGACTTGTGAAACTTCCATTAGTGCTCGTGAAGCTTCCGTTTGGGTTGGCAAATAGTCCACTGTAGATATCACTGGAGTGGTTCAACATCTCTTGTTGTTGGATGATGTGATGAGCCTGCCTCGCGTATCTGTCTCGTCGTCTTCTTAAAGCTGAGCTTAGTTCTTTGTTCTCTTTATTATGATCAGTGATAGACGGTAAGAATTGTGGGCGATGGTTATTCGTTATTTTCGTTATGCTGTCTGTTTCAGTATGAGTGATGACTGGTTTTGCTGTTGTTAGCGAAAAACGGTACAAAATAAAGAAACCTGGATTAAACGAATGTTGTTTTAAAAGCACTTTGTCTAATATAACGACCTAGTAGAAAACCTTAGCGTCTTTTGATTTAAATAACTAGAAAGAAGTTCGTTAAAGTGTGCTTTTCAAACAACATAACATAAAAAAAACTTCACAAACAAAAAAAACAGCCCCAAAAACAAAACTTTAATTAATAATGAACTAATTGAAATATGGTAGAAAAAGTCTAAGTATATTAAAGGTATGAACTGCCATACCATGCAGAAAACTATGTAGTTACATGGGTAAAATAATTAAAGCACACTGAGAAGACTCTTAAAACACAATTAATTTTTTTAACGTACCTTTCTCCTTGCATTGTTGTTTTTTGGATTTTCTCCTATCAGTACTTAGGTTTATGCTTCGACGGCGTATTGCATTGATGACCGAGTCGTCCAATTGTCTGAAATCATATTTGAAATCGTTTAAAAAAGGTGAAGGTTTGATCGCTTGTAAAATGATTTCAGTTTATGAATCCTAAATGCATTGAAGTCGGCTTATAAAATGTAACTATAGCTTTTGGCAAGAAAAAATGTAACAGAATATAAAGGTTTTAAAAACTCACTTCAGTGCTGTTCCGGTCTCATCACCATCTTCATACAGCAGAACTGCTTCGAAAATCTGCAGCTGCCTCAACAAATCCAAGTCCGTCCCTTGCTTTGACATATACAGTTGGATGATTTCATCTATACCCTGATCTTGTAGAGCATCCACTTGGTCATAATAAGTGTCCCTATCAGGAACATTGTTCAGACATCTGTTGATCAGGGTGGTAGCGTATATCAAGAGTTCAGTATCTGACGCATCGAAGTCTTGTAGAATCTTCATGATATTGTACCAAGGCTGTCGGCCATTGGAGTCGTCGATAGAGACAATGGCGTCGATGAGGAGAAGACAGTTCTTGTCAGTGTATTCGACGAAGACTAGAAGTAGTTTGAGAGCAGTTTTGACAACGTGGCGGAATTTGCTGGCGATGAGAGAGTACAACCACTGAACGCAGCGTTTGTGGGCCATCACTCCGTGCATGCCGTCGACGTAAAGGAGTATCTGAAAGTGGGAAACGAAGAACTAGTTATTCACCAAGATTTGTGCAAAATATGTGTGGACAGGCTTACACAAATTACAGTATGATGTAGGTAAATGTATGGAAAAATTAATAAAATAGCATGGGTATGTCTTAGATATAATAATAGACGTGGTAGACAGTATCGAGTAAGTATTATGTACCTATGATGTATTCTCTAATCTACAACAAAGAAGCTATTATTCAATGGGCTTTTGGCTTTTGATAGCGGTAGGTAAATAAATGTATTGTGTAACTTCAGTCATTATACTTTTTATCTCATCAAAGTCTTAGAAAAACATGACCCAGATCATCGTAGCATTTTATTATGACTAGGGTAACGCGAAAGTATTTCTGGATGTTTGTTATTTAATCGCGCCTAAACGCATATTTGGCATACATAAGTTCATGGATGACCAATCTTTGGATTTAGCACATACCCTACTTCCAGCGTATCAAAAAGTACAGAGACTTTTGTAAAGTTAAGCTGAAATAATACACAAGAAATTAACAAAATAAAAAATAATCGTTGTGAAAAAACATTGATAATGAAAGACAAACTGTACTTGATCGTCCAAACTAAATAGATTTCTAAAGTGTAGTGATCCCGTAATTGTACCAAGTGGGGGGTCAGCATGTGTCAAGAAATATGTGTACGTACCTACTGCATCCCACAGTGGATCTCAAGTAGACTACAAAATACACGAAAAAGTGGTGGGATGAGTGTAAAGATTAAACTAACGATCACTTCTATGCAAGCGTACTCCAGCCTAAGCCGCATCATTGCATCGCATCAGACGAGTTGCGGCCAAATGGAAACCTATTTTGGGTAAACAAAAAAGACTTTATGTTACCTGTCCAAGAGCCCGAAGTATGTAATCCAGGTAGTTGTGATCCGCCATATTGCCGACTTGCATGAGGCAGTCCAAACCTTTGTTGGCGACGAACTCGTGCACCAGGTCTTTGTCAGATTGAAGGATCTGCTTGAGGGTGAACAGCGCCCTGCGAAGCTCACGGCCTTGAGAGTGGAGTAATCTCTCTGGGGGGATCAAAGAAACACAAATCTTAAACTATTTTGTGGTGAATCGAGGACATTTTTCCAATCCTTTGCCGGCTTTTCTGGCAACGGTTATAAACACGAGGGACTATTTTGTATGTCAATAACAACATTCACTAGGATAATCCGTATGTCAAGCGGTGACTATGGTAACACCCCAGTATTGCCCGTTGTCGATCCGCTTATTTTGAAGGAACGTTAACAAATTAGAGAGTCTTAAAAATAAAAAGGTTTTGTTATTGTTTAAAAAAAGCGTCTGCGAAAAATATTTGAAGAGCCGTTCGATTTTTGAGAACAAATAAGACTTGGTTGCCACGGTTACTCTAATGATAGAGGAGGTTTATTTTTGATGAATTTTACTTTTATGTCTCGTTTGTGTAAGCACCAGCACGCCAGTCGAACAGCCAGTCGAGTTTTTTGGGACATCAACTGGTTGGTCACTACCGCATGTATGGCACCATTCACTTTTTTTCGCGCATTTACTCTCCTTTCCACATCTGCGGCAATCTTTCCATCTATAGTAAAAAGACTGCCCAAATGTACAAACTCATCCACTTGCTCCACACTCTTATAATTTTTATCTCATCATTCGTCTTGTTCACATTTGCATTCACCCCTTTTCTCTTAAATGCTTCATTGCAGTTACCATGTCTTGCAACTCCTCCGCTGACGTCGCAAGAAGAACTTGATCATCTGCGTAGAGAAGGTATTGGACAGGCAACTGATTCATCCTTAATCGACACCTACTCTCTTTCAAATCTGTTAGACTACTTTCCATGTATAGATTGAGCAGTCAAGGAGAAGCTGCACAACCTTGTCTCACACCTCTTGAGATGCAAAACCAGTCAGTGTATGTTACATTTATCCTAACACAATCGCCAAACGACTGTCCATACCATTCATGGTTAGGATCGACCACAGCTCTTCCCTCCAGACACTGTCATAGACCTCCAAATCTACGAAAATACGAGTACAGTAGACATTCTTGTTTTTTGCCAGGTGTTTTTCGGCTAAGTACCTTAAGGAGAAGATCTGATCCATACATCCCATTCCCTTTCTAAATCCTGCTTGCACATACCAAATGTTCTCGTCTGCCATTCTTATCACGCTCAAAAGACTTTCCCTTATATAGTGGTACAATAACAGCATCGCATATCATACTATATCACGGCCATATCTCCAACACATATTAAAGATCCGGCACAAATGGCTTGCAACCACTCCATCACCACTCTGTTTTAATGTTTGAAATTAAGTATGGTGACAGTTCCACCCGGCTAATATACCAACGCTTGATGATGGTAGGTACATAAGGCAAATGCGCTCGAATCGACATTAATTAATTATCCAGGAAACCAATGAGCGGAAGACCACAAAACCTCATAAACTGATGATAAGTCACACAAAAACTCATGATAACTGGAACTAACTAATCACGTAAATGGCGTTCTAGTATCAAGTCTGGATAAACTGATATTGATAGGATGACTTACCAATGATGGCGTGTACTCGCACTGACAGCTGGGTGCGAAGGACCAAGGCATTCTTGCGACTGAAATAAAAACATGCTGATTAAGATGGTGCTCCTTACTCGAGAACAACTTATTCGATTGTGAAAAGTACCATAAGGTGTTTTTGTTGTTAGGTTATTCTTAGACTACATCGTGTACCAGAAAGGTGAACAACTTTCTCCATGGGATCAAGATTGAAATCAATCAAACGAGGAAAGGAATCCAATGGAAAATGAAATAAAATTAAAGATAAAAAACAAGCTTTTATTAAAATGAAACGTTACGTTCCGGGTCCGTGCTATTAAACGTTGAGGAGTTATTTCATGAGGAGTCGATACTGGCTGCACGATCATGTTATGTCTTTTACAAAAATGTATTGTCACTAGAACCAGCTCAATCGTTCTCAACAAGTGGTCGAGTGGTGGTCAACTTACGAGTACATACGTAATACTATACGAACAGTGTAAGATAAATAAAAGCTTGTAATAAATACAAATACCTGGAAACTGGTATTTATGAAAGAAATAACTCATAACATGCTTTTGTTATGGAACTTAATATCGTCGGTTTGATTTGAGGAGGCACTACATACTTACCAAAACATACACGTGTAGTTAACTAACAAAACCCGGTAAATCGTCCCCATTCATAGTTCAGTTTCGAGTGGGGACTCGAAACTGAACTATGAATGGGGACGATTAATTATGATTAATGATTAATTATGAAATATAATTAATCAACAGTTTGTTCAACTTAAATCAAGGTAAGTTTCCAAAAACACTACAAAAAAATGCGGTCATAATTGATGATTACTTTCATATCCCGGTATGTCCATTGACAAATGTTTATCAAACTCAAGCATGTCTGCTTCGACCTATCGGGATTAAGTCCAGGTGGCTACCATGTCCATGCGTTATCGGGGAGTGAAGCACGTTCAAAACCCGGTAAGTCCACAGGTTATGTCCCACTAAATATACATCAAACACCGGTATAAGCAAACTTTAACCTGATTTTCTAGCTTAATTCTTCATTATGTGTTATTTTCAACACGAGTGGCCGTTTATAATACCTCATACATAATTTAAAAACCTATAGCTAAAAAATATATTTCTTTAATTTTTAACTTTTCACTTGGCGTGGACCTAATCGGGTTTTGATATTTATCTAATACGCGCATACACCCGTGAACTCGGGATGATGCAACTAAGTGATGTCCGTAGTTCAACTGATTTTGAAAACATCCTTTTACAATAAAATTTGGTTTTTTTATTCGTCTGGGACGTAGAAGCGATTCAACAGATCTGGTTCATAAGTACATCGGTAGTGGACACCGTATACCTTCTGCGTCGTTGGTTTCGTAGACCTTTGACAGTCGTTACGGGTTGTCAGAAGCCCACAATTCTAACAATCTGCCTGACCAAGGGCCTATTGTTACTGTTACCCAGGAACTGGAGTACTGGAGATCAGATAGGCATTTGCTCCGTGTAAAATACTGGTTTTTAAGTAGGAAAAGGCTAGGCAGTCGATGACGTTAATTATGAAAACAACTTTTGAACTTTGCTAGAAACGACTCCCATTTTGTGGCTCCAACGTTTTTGTTTGTTAACACATACGAACACCGTACAGTAATATCGATCTCGGATTATAAAATAATACTAATCGGAATCAAACCCGCGACACTAGTAGTCCCTAGAACTCGCGATACGCGCTCGCCCACTGCAACTGTATACTGATTAAGATTTGACTAAGTCTATGTAGCGATTTTATGTGATCATCTTCATTTATTTTTTGTCAATCCACGGATTACCAATTGAATAAATACGAGGGA
Organism: Noctua fimbriata; assembly: GCA_905163415.1. Lineage (NCBI taxonomy): Eukaryota > Metazoa > Arthropoda > Insecta > Lepidoptera > Noctuidae > Noctua > Noctua fimbriata. The sequence goes on from LR990921.1 coordinate 10,926,948, forward strand.
AGTTTTAAATAAGCGCTTACGGCAGAAAAGCTAAAGCTGGACGCGTTAGTGTAACAAGTAAAGTATCAAAACTCATGTGTGTATGTGCAGATCTATAAGAATACATAGATTTTGTGAGATTTATATAAATGGCTAGTAACAAAGTTTACGTTGATTGACATAGGCATAGTGAAATGCACTGTATGATGCAGATGCAAGTTTCGATTTTGGTAAAATTGTAGTGGGAGGATGTTGATTTTCATTTGAATAAGAAAAAGATGGAAAGTCCCACAATTATTCTTATAACTCTTTCAAGTACCTACAAACTAGCAAACTATTGATTTTATTACACCTACATAAGAAAAAAAAACGCTTAGTTGACACTTCTCGTGACCTGGCTGGCTTTTACCTTGGCCAAAGGCTTAGCGTTGACTTGCAACGTAGCAACGCCGCCAGTTTCTTGGGTACATTACCAGTTGACAGCATCGAGGAGTTTTTTGACGCCATTTTTTAAGTTTATTGTTACGTTAGATATTTTAAATTTTAAATGTATATAATATAGACCTAATAAAAAAAATCCCTACATAAGAAAAATGTACGTCAAGTACACAGGTACGTAAAGTATTAATTAGCTCTAAAGATTCACGTTTTCAAAATAATCAAAGGTTCCATTAAACACGATCGCCAGACTCGAAGATTCCTCGAAACATGCTGCATACTAACTTTAATTAATTTAGATAGGTGGCTAAGTTTTTGTGACAAATTTGTGTTGCTAAGTGTGAAGAAAACTTTACATTCCTTCTTTACAAAACAAAAACTTACGGCAAATAAAACTGTGCCTAACTTGATAGCCTAGTGGTGTGAATGTCGGACTGCCAAGTCATAGGTCTCGAGTTCGAACCCAAGGCACCTCTGATATTTCAGATTCATGTGCGTATTGCATAATTATCACTTGCTTTGGTGTAGAAAAATATCGTAAGGAAACCAGCATGAGTGAGGGATATTTCTTGTTAAGCCAAGTTGGAGGCCCATGGGCGGCATATAAAAAATCTGACACCAGGTAGGCACTAACCACACGTTAAAGAAGAAGAAGAACTTGATAAATCTTTTAACTAAATGTCTTCGTAAAATACTAGTTCAGTTAAACATTTGATAAACAAATAAATACAGCGAAATGGTTAAATTTCAAACAAAAATAACACAGTAGCCCTTTCTTTTTAAGAAAATAAAACAGTATTTTCTTCAAGCAGCAATCTAGCTTTTGTCAATCAAAACGCACATTGTTTCACTGCACCGCACACTGCACAAAAATATTCGTTTGGAAAACGGGCTATTCATCACAAAATCCAAGAGCAATAAAATTAAAAAAAAACGACACATTTTTCGAAAAGTCCTTCTTCAATATATTTGTGAATGTAATTGAATTAAAAAAGTTTACGACTCACAATTCGTGATCAAGGAGATCCTCATCTTCGTCTTCACCTTCCGACATATCAAAGTCCCATTCCAGGCTATTATAGTTCCAGATTCTCAGAGGACCGTCTTCTTCATCAGCTATGCCAGAATCTAGTGATGCTTGTCTGAATTTTCTGTTCGGTACAGCCCGCTCGGGATGTGCATTTCCCTCGGCCAAGTCGGATCGTGTGAAGTTTCGCATGTCATCATCCATTTTTCTCTCATATATTGTATACAGGCGGTTTGGTTATAAACTCGTCAACTTTTCCCAAGTTTTCGATTAAGTGCGGAGTGCAAGATGAAGACTGATGGTCATTGCGCTTCTTGTAAAAAACACGTCACAGATTTTACAAAAAAAAATAAGTTTTTTAAAATTATTTAACCGATCCACAGAATTCGTTTTAATTCAATCGCGACATTATATTCATCGGTATATTTATTTTTAATCACGGTATCAAGTTTTTTAGGTCAGCATGATGTGAGACTTGTGTCTCCCAACGCTCCCTGATGCGGACTGAGGGAACAGCGTTGATAAAATAATTTTCCCGATTACGTACATAGGACATACTTCACGGGACACACGGACGCAGTGTCCGGCAATTTTCAATTATTACATGATTCCACTTCAGGACATTGTTCCGTCTTCCTGTTTAAGATTATCAGGTTGTTTGATGGCTTATCGTGAATTGTGTCATCCAGTTTAGTGGGTCAGTTTTCTTGTTTTTGTGTCTCGTTACAAAACATGATCTTTATTTACATCATTGTAGAACAGTGACCGACTTTCTATAGTGTCCGAAAATAGGTACACACTAAACAAAAGTGAAGATAATATTGGCTATCTTTCAGAGCCCTAAAATCGCTCACAGCGTTTAAAGTTAGCAAGTTTCATTTTCTCCTTCTAAAGTTACCACAGCCTGTGTTTACGTTTTCGCAGTGTAAGTTCATTGTGTAAACGGAGACTAGTTTTTGTTAACGTTCGACTTCATCGCGATTAAAACAGAATTGAAAAAATCTGAGCTGAACAAAACAGCGAGCGAAACCGACCAGTTTCGCTCGCTGCTAATACCCATACTTTCTACCATGACGATACAAAGTGACATGTTGCGATGACGAGAAATTAATCAACCTTCAAGATCTTTTGGTATTATAATGACTCCATACTCCATTTAACATAAACACGAACGCAAGAAATGCGTTCCGTACATTTTTCTATTGAAAAGAACAAAGGGTGAGTGCAAGTTAAAAAGAAAATAATCCACAATGTTCAATTAAGAAGTGATTCGTTAAATGAACAAATGTTCAAATCCACGATATATAGAACCGCGAAACTAGGAGATTACCCGGTTACTAGTGTAACAGTAACCTAAATAAATCTACATGTGTCGAATCCGGTACTGATCTATTTTTGTGCCCATGGAAAACAGTGCGACGACCTTTCGGAAGTCGCTGGATGGGCCCTAGCTTATTAAAAAAAAAAAACCATTGAACTAAAGAACAAAAACATAATTATGTATATAAAACATTAATAATAACGTTAGTATTTATGTTGTTTCTTTTCCTCTCATAGACAAGTGACTGAATTACAAAATATAGCCCCCTACGAACAGCTAAAAGTCAAGAGCCTTTACGTAAAAAATCAAATAGGTTTTTTTTTGTTTGGGAGCTAAGGTGGTGTAGACAAACACGCAAACTATTAATCTTCCAACATCACTCTTTTCCCGTCGGAGGTGGAAAGCTGTGTGTAGCAGACCGCTTATAGGAATTGTACAATCAGAGTGGACATAGCACTCCGGATTAGCATTGTTCCTACTGTCCTGTGATATTCATTACCTAATTAAATTCCATTGAATGGCATTCCATGAAATTGTTTCATAATATTACTATTGGATCAATGATCAATGCTAGGAATATAATTATAGCCAGAAATGCTAATTGGGAATGGAAGAGGTATTTAGTGTCGACATCGGGATTAATTAATAAAGGAGTCTGCCCACGACACCGTACCATACCATGACCGCGCTATGAAAGTATCAGGCACGAAAAGAAACACGACACGGACTACTATTTGTATCATACCCGTTTCTAACGTGTTTAGAACGGTCATCAGGCGCGGTTAAACCTTATATTTTTGGTATTGAAAAGTATGAGACTGCCGAACGGGCGCTTCCGTCACCGTCGCGTGCCATACACGGAGCGTAAACAATTGCCGACGAGAATATGTTGCCGGTGCCGATACGCTATGTGCATGGCACGCGACTGGTTGGTCGGTGACGGAACGGTCTAGTGGGCATAGTCTAATATTTTTCAATACAAAGAATATTTTTGTCAGATACGTTCATAGCATGGTCATGGTATGGTAAGTGGGCAGCGTCCTTTACCTTTATCTTCAACCTGATATTGATCAGTGTGGTTTTGCGCTATATTGACGAAGTAATCTGACTGTAAGCGCAAAGTGACTTAATTTCATATTTTTAAATATTCGAATTAACTCTGAAATGGCGAAAAAATCGTCTGTTACCCTAGTCTGACGTTGTCCCTTCAGTAAAGGTTTTTCATGAGAAGATAAACCCTGAATGATTTAAAAAGTAACCAAAGATAGCGTACTTGTAGCTACAATTTATTGAGTGAAAAAAAAATAAAAAAATTATAATTATATTGAGCTTATAAGGCTAGATGACCAAATTTGAAAAATTGGTTAATATGCTACCTTCCAATGTCTTTTAAACCAAAATGATTATTATATAAAAAAGAACATTGAAACTATCATAAGTTTCAAAAACTCAATTTAAAACTGCGAAAAAAACTATGTGCGCCAAAAGCTCTAAACTTTATAAAACATCTACTGCAAATCATTTGTCATCAACTCATCATGCATTTAGGCAGATTGGCAAACCCCTGCATTTGCAGCTGCTTGCCAATCACCATGCAGGATATACAGCCCGATCCGCTCACAGAAAATAAACTTTTATACTTACCTTTTTAATTTTATGCCGTTTTATACCTTTCAACTTTCGATCCAAGTATCATTATTATGTGAATAAAAGTTTATTAGTCAGGCGAGTTTAGGAATACCTTTAGGTTGACGTCATCTGCGCAAAGAGGTGTAAATATTTTAATATGCGTACATTCGGGGGCCTTTTTAAATGTCGTTGAGGAAATAATCTTTACAGATTTGCTGTTTATAGGTAGAAAGTATGAAGATGAAGTTTTTTTTAATAATTAGTACATTTGCGTTTGGCTGCAACTTTCCTGTTGTGTTCGGAAGACCACGTTTGCGAATACGATAGATTCTAGATACCATTTTCTTTCCTAATTATTTACTCAGTAGGAAGTTGCATTTAACTGTAACTGTGGGGTTTTTCAATTAAAAGACTTGCATAATGTAGTGTTTGCTGCTTTTGTATTTTTCCTGGATTATTCCATTTTGCCCCATCAATTTGTCCCACAAGTGGGATAAAGTGCACTACTAAAATGATTTCAGTGGAATTACATGTATGCACAAGGGTTAGCAGCGTTCGATTTAAGATAATTTATAAATAATGCTACAAATTAGAAAAAAAATAATCGTTTAAGGAAAGTCAGTCTTGTTCAAACACTAACATTTTTTTGTTCTTTGTAGTTCCAGGAATTTTAATCCCTGACCAGGTCATATCACAATAAATCGATTAGTGGCGAAAAGTGGAAGTCAACATTTTTAATTTATTGGGACAGTATGGAATACTCATTTTTCTACTTAGAATTCTAAAATATTGATGCGAATTTAGTGGCAGTCGTTCGATTTAAGAGGCTTATGACAAACGGTCTGCCAGAAAGAAGTGTTTTTGTCGCGACGTGCAATTCTCTCCCGCATATTGTGTTTGTTGCGGCAGCAACTATAATTTTATTAGATTGTCAGTTCAGTGTAGCGGTCATTGGCACGTGATTGCCAGAGGACCCTAAGGATGTGCAGCGCAGACGAGATACAATAGTTTTGTCTTAGATCGTTCTCAAACAAAACGAGTTTCTCAGTTTGTTGATTTTCTATATGATTAATATGATAGGTGTAAAAATACGAACGAAGCCGAAAGGCATTTGTTCTCCCTCCTTCCTCCCCTCTCATTGCGATATTTTTTTTGTTCCACACCATACATGGGAACCTTCTAGTTACGGAGATAGAGGGCGGTCAAAGTTCCAACTTTATCACAAGTTTTTTTTTTACTTACACGTGTTTTATGTTAAAACTTTTACTTTAAATACTTCCACGACCTCCGTACATTACATGCATTTATCAGCACAATGTTTTGAGTGCGTTACATTGAGTCCTACCGTAAACCGATTTTTGACTGCAACAAAGAAGTTGTATCCCAGCAATAATTATTGCGTCGAGTGCTTCGTGGAGGATCTGTTTACACAGTGTAGATCTATATCAGGTTTTATCTATATTTGCGTAAGGGCTAAAACTAAGATAGACAGAATTCTTGTCAAGTCGTGCTTCTGACCCCTGGCCAAAGGATCGGTCAGTATGACGCCATGCATATAAGTGTGTGCACTTGTTGAACACAATATTATGAGGATAGTTTCCCAGTGGATGCTAGGCTTAGTCCGCATTGAGTCATATGGGAACCGAAGGGGAGCTCTGCCGGAACCAAGCAATAAGCGGCAGAGAAGGACCAGTGACGCTTATTCATTCGGTTCCCAAATCATTTATATCACGTATTAATATACTGCTGGGCCGCTCAAGTTATTTTTGGGGTTCTTATCTCAGTTGGCCAAAACGGAACCCTTATACTAAAGGATCACTTTGTGTCTGTCTGTCAAGACCCTTTCTCAAGAACGCGTGGAGGTATCAAGCTGAAATTAATATCAAATACTCAAATCTGATACCCCATGGAGCAATGAATAAATCTAATTTGTACGTCAACGCGATCAAAAGATTTGACCGTTTATGTCGCATATTTTGAGATTTCACAAGGGAATTAAAACCTATAAGGTTTTCCCTTTGACCTAGGATCATGAAATTTGGCAAGAAGCAGTGTCTTACAGCACATGTAAGACATCTACAAGATTATACGGAACCCTAGGTACGCGAGTCCAACTCGCACTTGGCCGGATTTTTATGGTATAAAGTGACAAGCAAGCAGGTGGTTAACCTGATGATAGGTGGTTGGAGTCTCTTATGGAGATCGGCCAAAGCAAGGGTATCAAATATATGTTGAAGACGACCCATTTAACTTTTTTTAAGTGAAACTGACAGATACGCATCAGCCTAATACCATTTGTTTAATCACCACTGGTCTAAACACGGTTAAGTAAAACACCAAAGGGGAACCAGCATGTCCGTAACCGAGCGTTTGAAGACGTGTGACGTCGATTAATTTGCACTGGACCCGCATCGTGGATTACAGTGGAGGCCAGTTCCAGCGTCATTTAGCCGATTATTCAATATGCATTTGAAACTCTCAATTTCACAGTAAGCAAATGCACGAAAATATTATAAGCAAAAATAGCAATTATATATTGCTATTTTTGCTTTTTTGTGGTTTTTATTTATTGTTATTATTTATTGGAGTCTTCAGTAGTTCTAATGTCTGGCAGCAGTTCGATATGACGATGTAAAGAAAGTGTTTTAAGAAACTGTCTGTGAGTAAGAAAAAATCTGCCTTAAGGGGGAAGCGCCAGAGTATTAATTTTTTTACGTTATTTGTTATTTGCTGGTATAATAAAATGAAAATCATCAATACAACCCTCTGTTACGGTAGCGAAACATAATTATTTTAATCAATATGCAACCTGTTTTTTTTTACTTTGATGACAGTTCTGTAAATGCCTACATACGTATTATGGTCGCGAATCATATTTTGTTCAACATATAGCCTGATACTGAAAAAAAAGTAAGAACATTTGAATTTCGCGGGTTGCCTTGGCGCTTCAACTTTGAGACTCGGGGTCGGCTTCCAGTCTAAGCTGATGCAGCTGAATACCAGGATTTTACATGAAGCGACTGCCTATCTAAGGTACACAACCCAGTGGTTTATCACTACATAGTATAAAACAAAGTCGCTTTCTCTGTCCCTATGTCCCTTTGTATGCTTAAATCTTTGAAACTGCGCAACGGATTTTGATGCGGTTTTTTTAATAGATAGAGTGATTCAAGAGGAAGGTTTATATGTATATATTGCACCTGTGCGAAGCCGGGGCGGGTCGCTAGTATTGTATAATACAGTACCTGAGAAACCTGATAGTGGGTGTAGCGTAGGAATGTCATTTTGCCCATTTAGCTTTCAAATCTAGGATAAACTAATCAAGTAAGTAGATAGGTAGGTACCTGTCTTGAAGACCTTCAAGTTCTTCTTCCTGCTCGCCGAGCGTAGAGTCCAGGTCCAAGTATGGTCCGTAGTCGCCATCTTTGAATACCTGGAGTGTCGCGTCATCCAGCTGTAACAAGAAGAAAGTCCTTTAATATTAACATAACATCACGCCCATACGGGTTAGGCAGAGGTGTACCTAATAGTACACCTACTTTTGCCAGTTATATCAACCGGGCACAGATCCAGACTACGTGGTTGCTGCTAAGAAATTCCTGATGAAAAAACGCAATATCACTTTGGAACAATCAATCCCAGGACCACATGCTCATCAATGGACCAACATGGCAGTCCTTTTATATTTACTTCGATATTTTATTGTTTTTTTAAGTTCAATTTTTGATGACCTTTTAAGGAGGAGTTTTTTCCTGCGGCTTCGCTTGCATGAAAGTCGGAAATAATCCCACAAAACGTACCACCTACCAGGATAAAAACTGTCCAGGTTACATTTAATCCCTGTACATCCAAAACTTCCGACAGTTAGGATAACAGACATACAGAGTTACTTTCGCATGTTATTGGGTTCGATGTACTTGTATTACATCAAAAGATAAACATAGATCGACCTGCAAGGTTAAGTGACGTTAGATCAGATTAGTCTCAGATGGGGCATCTTGTCTGGTCCATGCATCGGGCAACCGTTCCAAGCTGGGTTAGCCGAGGTCAGGCGACCGGTAGCTTCGTTAAAATTCTGACGTTCATGCGCGTCTGTTACCTGGCTGGTTGGCCTAAAATACTGCTAGAGGTATGGTATATTCTTACTTGGTATCAGATTCCATCCGAGCCAGTGAATTTTATTCAATGACCGATTTATCGTTATTTTGTGTACCTAGCAATTTTTCATCAATCTCTACTTATTCCTTTATTTAAACATCTCTGCCTACCCCTTGCACAGCGGCACGGTCGGTCGTTGTGTTTTATATTTGTAAGTTAACGCCACCTATACGGCCTAATGAACATTACTCACATAGCAATGTTACTTTCAATTCATTTAGTGACTGTCATAACGCATAGATGGCGTTAGATGTACATGTTATCAGTTAATTAAAAATAACATTGATTTACAAGTTTAATACGGTATCAATGTCCAATCAAAATCACTTTATCTTTGTGAAAAAAAAGTGCATGCGTATTGTAAGTCCACTCTCTTATCGAGTTTAAGGTTTTTTTGCTAGATAGCAGAATTCAGAAATAGGATAGAATTTTATAAACTAAACATGTGAAATAAATATAGTTGAGCTTATCAACTATTATGAGGTTCATTCCACGCTTTGTTGGGATTAATAAATTGTATTTTAACAAGGTAGCAACCAAGATAAGAACTGTATCCGCTGTTACGATTTGGGAAATCTACTGTTTGTTTTATGATTAAATAATGTAAGTAGTTTTGCTGAAATGTTAAACCAAACACTGATGTGAGAAAACGGTGTGTCTAGGAAGAACGAGGGTAGGTAGGCACCAGTTTCAAATAACTACACAGTATAAAACAAAGTCGCTTCCGCTGTCTGTCTGTCCCTATGTACCTATGCTTAGATCTTTAAAACTCCGCAACGGATTGTGATGCGGTTTTCAGTAATAGATAGAGTGATTCAAGAGGAAGGCATATATACAACATTAGTTTTAGTATATGCGAAACCTGATACACGTGTCTAGTATTTTTAGGTACAGAATTTATGTACAAAATTTCAAAACTGTATCATGAAAAATCACAAAGTTATAAGCTTGTTCTGTTACCTAGTTGTCCGCACAAAAACGCGGTCACCACGCAGCGCGCGCCTCCAGCGTCGTCTTGAGCTCATTGATAATAATAATTTGGCAGTAGGTACCTAAATTATTGCGATAGGTACTCAAAGTCGCTCGGTATCCAACTTTTAACTTTTTGAAATATTATTGGGAAAAAATATAACATGGTTTAAAAATTATTGGAATCGATTCAGTTACTTATTCGGAACAAACTATATTCAGGTTTCGCATATACTAAAAATAATGTTGTATAGTCGCAGTTGTAGGTCTAACTATTCATACACGAAATATTTTTAGGAATCATCTAACGGCTATAACGATGCTATTCCAAGGATTTTTTTTTTTATCTGAGTATATTTTTATAAAAAATAAATAATTTAAAATTACTTGACCCACAAAATAAATACTAGCTCCTTATTTTTGAACATCCATTACGCTAGTTTACTACGTCGTATTTACGTAGTGTCATTGTTAGAATATGGGAGTAAAGATTTTATGCAAAAAGTCTCAAAAATTTTATCACTACATAGTATAAAACAAAGTCGCTTTCTCTGTCCCTATGTCCCTTTGTATGCATAAATCTTTGAAACTACGCAACGGATTTTGATGCGGTTTTTTTTAATAGATAGAGTGATTCAAGAGGAAGGTTTATATGTATATATTGCACCTGTGCGAAGCCGGGGCGGGTCGCTAGTATAGAATATAGAAGTTACTCTTAAAATATTTCGTGTATGAATAGTTAGACCTTATATATTGCACCCGTGCGACCCGTGGGTCGCTAGTAATCAATAATTAGATTTTAGAAGTTACAAGCAGTTCCTGTAACGGTTTCAGAAATCTACATTTTTTGGCATAATTAGATCAGTTTACGTGAAACTTATTAATTTCTACGGGCCTTTACATATTTTGGCTTCTGAAAGATGTTAGTCAGATCTTGTAAATATTATTTATTTAGAAAAACATCCGACTATGTACCAAAACCTCAGATTATATACAGAAAATTATGATTGTATACCGTAGCATACCTACGATTTTAAAACAAGTCTCAGTGAGACAAACTCCGACGATTGATGAATTATTGTTTAGTCGATAAGCAAAATAGGCGTAAATAGAGTAAACAAACTGTTAGTAATACAACTGTGTAATGTATATGTACATATAATTATGTTAACGATCATGAATATCTGTCAGTAATTTTGTTACACTTAGAAACGATAAAAAAAGAATATTTCTGGTACGATATTGTATACGACATTTGGAACTATTTGCCCTATATTCACTCGAGGCCAGATTTATTGAATCACACTTGTATGGTTTCCTTTTCTTTATTTTTTATGTTAGTCGCGAAATGTGAGCGTTACGCGCATTTGATTCGCTCGCTTTACGCGTGATTTCACAAAAAAACGTATAATTTCATTGGAGCTGTGTCTAAATCTACGGAACGTTCTAATTCTGGAGGAAATTGAGAATAACCGACTTATGTCTATCCGGAATGAATGATTTAAAGATAGAAAGATTTGGTTCACATAACGTCGGGGATTGTGTAAATCCGCATATCTACCATACGTAAAGTGCGCGTATCTGTACTACGAGTAGGTTTACAGGGGAATGTTATAAGTTTATATTTTTTTTTTCAAATTTTTATTGATCGTTTTTACATGAATAGTAACAATACATGTGTTCTATGTATTGTTAACAGTAGAAATCTATTAAAGTCATTAATTTAGTCGCAATGAAAATGCGTAATTGAAATTGGCTACATATGTCAGATACGCGGAATTATCCAATGCTATTATCCGCGGAACCCCGCGGATTTGCACTATCCCCGACGATAAGTCAAATAATCATAACAAAGGGCATAGATGGAAATTTGTGGGTTTGGTTTCAGTTCCAGTTGCAATACTCAATTAAAAACGGTTTACATTGTGAACATGGCACTTAATTATCAATTCGATTAAACTGTTGTAGGTATATTTATACTTAGTAAGTATTAATCAATTAAAATAGTTAATTACATAGTTTATCTAATTATTTATAGTTAATCTCACAGTCATAAATTTAAAACGACGTAGATATGGCTAAAGGAAGTTTCCCGGAAGTATAAAAAGTAAAGGTATAATATTTTATATATTTTATATTTATCTTCTCTAAGCTCATTAAATGTGAATAACTTTTTCCTGGCATTTAGAACGAAATATTGCTTCATTTTAGTGAAGACGTGAAGTGTTTTTACGAGATATATTACGGGTGTAGAGATAAATTGAAAAATATTAGTAGCGTTCTTAAATGTTGCTCAAGATTTACACATTATGATAAATGTTATGTTTCACTGCAAGTCACCTATTTTGGAATAAGTTAAAATTCATTTAGATAGTAAATAGTTTATTTATGATCCTTATAAACATTTTTCAGTCGTTATCAAAGGAATAGTCACTTCATGGAGCCCTGACACAGTCATTAGGCGTCACGGCAGACCTCGTTGAAGATGGCAGGACGAGCTGGACAGAACCAGTGACAAGTGTGCCATATTAGCCTTGGATCAAAACAACTGAAAGTCATGGGAAAAGGCCTTTGTCCAGTAGTAGAATGACGCAGGCTAGTATCAGTATCAGTAGTTTTCACGTATTTTCTATTATCGTTCAACTCCTAATAACAAATAAGCACATACATAAAAATATACTTGGTAACGCTGATTTTCAATGTCGATATTCCGGTCTATATTTAACAAATCTAAACTTAGCCTTAAATAAACACAAATTGACATATTAATATCAATTCCTAGATATCGGGTTTACAGACATTTGCATTTCCACACTGTGTTATTTGGCAAGCTCCCAAGATGTACCTACCTGTTGGTAGGTGTTAGGAACTCGAATGGGCTGTTGAAATATTCTTAAACGCGATAAAAATGTACTAAACTGTTGCTTGCTGTGGCACGTGGTAACGGAACAAGTTTATAGTAATACGTTTTTTTAAAGAATACAGAGGCCCTAGCACGAGCGCCCGGTCTTTATATTACGTAATTACGTCGATTTTAAAATAAAAATACCCGTTGCAAATTTAATATTTTCATAATTTTAAAAATGTATGAAATTCATATCTATGGATGTTACTGATTGTGTCTGTTCCAAACTATTTAACTAAAACTCTATAGGATAATTGTATTTTCAAAAATCGAATTACGTTTTTTTACACCTCGCGCTCGTGTTGATGTAATTGTTTTATTTGACGCAGAAAAAATTATAACTTTAACAATCCTTCTATTCGCACTATGTCGATATATGTTCAAAAGGGTTAAATGATAATATAGATTTAAAAACCAATATGAAATCTCCCACTATTCGGCTACTCATAAAATTAATTTGAATTTCTATTATCTTAAGTAGACCGGTTGAGCGAAAAAAATGATAAGAACAGCTATATTATCTAACAGTCCATAACTAAATATAATGCGCAGTATTATAGAATTAATATTTTAAATGCAAATTATACATAAATGTAGGTAGGTACCTATAATGATTTCCGAAATCACATTGACGTCAATCCTTAAATATGTACCTACTTGCAAGAGGATTGTTGAAACTGATAAGTAGATACTCGAGTTGCCATAAAGGATATTGAAAATACACTGCTGTACAGTCCATTCCCATTCCTACAATAAAGGGTAGTAATTTAACATTGACAAATTGGAATGTATAGAAAAAGTTTTATACCAATTGGGCTAAAAATCGTTTTTATCACGAAAAACATAAAAATAAAGGAATGATAAGAATGTTAGAATTTCACAGTGTTGGCAATAGTATATTTTGATTTAAGTGGGGAAACTTTATTATTGCATTCGAGGAGAAATTGAAGCCCGAGCCGCGAGGCACGAAGTTTTTCAATACACTTTCGAAGAAATAAAATATTAAGACGGAAAGTATTTTTTTTTTTAAATGGAAAATTCAAATATCTTTGAATTTAGAACACAAATAAATGTTAATTTGTTCATAAACGTAAATATTTGTTTTAAATAATCATGTTTGTCTATGATATATTCTATTTATAAACACAATTTAAAGACTTAAAAAATATTTACGCCGTAATGACGCATATCTCTTTGCCGAGATTAAAAAAATACAATCACCGCCGACTATAGTCATTGAACCCATTTGGACTTAGTATAAAATAGTTTAGTTATCTGTGGAAATTTTTATTTCCGCACGTGTGCGGATAAATATTAAAATCCACTCGTGTGAAATACATTGCATGTTGAACATGCCATAAGAACCAGTTTTCGAGAAAGTGTATTGAAATATCTTTTCAAATATCTCCAAAATGTGGGTCCTTTAACCTTTGATATCTTTTTTTTCCTCCTGCAAGAAGATTACACTGGTTTGTCCAGGATGACATCTATTCAATTGGTGTTGTGAGTTTGTGACTCAGTTCGTCGTACCACCGTGTTCATAATTTAGCCTATGCATATTCAAAGCGGTATTCCCCAGTTATTTGGTTGCGGAAAAAGGTAGTTTCGTCTGAGGAAAACCAAGATTTGTACCTATTGTGATTCGTAATCTAAAGCATCTAAGGGCGGTTTTTGGTAACTCCCTTGGGGAAAAACCTGGTTACTTTAAAGGACATGGCCAAGTACGCTACTCCAAACACTTTGAGAAAAAGGCACAAAACAGAACAAAAATTATCAGCTGTCCCATACAAAATTTCAATACCTACTCGAGCCAAATGTATGGGACAGCTGATATTTTTTTCGCAATTACGATATAGGACCCAAGGAGAAAGTTATTCAGTTTGATGGTCTGCAGCATATCCTTTCATATGACTGTACCCTTTCTGTAACACCCTGTGTAACTCTTTGACCAGAGGACCGACACGAATTCAAAGAGTAATCTCGTTCAAGCACTAAGCGTCAAGCTTTTAAGCCGTTTCCACGGGGCTTTCAACGGGATTGAGATTAGATTTTTGTAGTGTGTGTCAGTATATACAACATTAGTTATAGTATATGCGAACCCTAATACACGTGTCTAGTATTTTTTACGTAAAGAATCTATGTACAAAATTTCAAAACTGTGTCATGAAAAATCTCTTGTTCTGTTACCTAGTTGTCCGCACAAAAACGTTGTCACCACGCAGCGCGCGCCTCCAGCGTCGTCTTGAGCTCATTGATAAGATAATAATTTGGCAGTAGGTACCTAAATTATTGCGAAAGGTACTCAAAGTCGCTCGGTGTCCAACTTTCAACTTTTTTAAACATTTTTGGGAAAAAATATAACATGGTTTAAAAATTATTGGAATCGATTCAGTTACTCATTCTGAACAAACTGTATTCAGGTTTCGCTTACTCAAAATAATGTTGTATATGTACATTTCATATTTTTCTATCGTTGTTATCGTTTATACAATGCGGACTTCGAGACCAGACCGTGTCCTGTATGTTTTAGTCCACCAATTGCATCTGAGCCATTGATTGAACCCAGTATTAAAACCGACTGGGTTTGCTGTTATAGCGGCTACAGAAATACACATTCTGTGAAAAATTCAACTGTAAAGTCGCTGCTAATTCGCTGACTGACATACGGACGGACGGACGGACGGACAGCGGAGCCTTGGCAATATAGTTCCTTTCGAGTATGGAAATCTAAGAATGACAGTTCATTTTTAATTCTGAATTCATGCAACTGTGGTGTACTAAGGGAGTGTAAAAGTAACTTAAGTACTTTCAGCCAGGGATTGTAAAAAGAGCGGAAAGTCCATTGTCCGGAATGTATGTTAGTGTTGGAGTGTGATAGCTTATCAGTTCATATCAAGGTCAAAACAGAAGCAAGCATTAGCGGTGTTTATTCATTTACAGTGTCATGACGACCTTCGAATATGAACTACTATAGACCGACGGCTTTAATGAGTCCTCCGCCTTGCCCCCTTATTTGCACATTAAGTATCCACAAAGTCCTACCAATATACCACAGGTTATTTTTTTTAACTTTCAGATCGACATGATCAACTTTCAGAATATTCCATTTAAATAACCTCCATTTAAAAAACCTTCGCGAGGACTCATTAATATGTCATTTGAAGGTTTTTTACTCCTGTGCCTATATTTTGGGATGCTTACATTGTACCTGGGTTGGAGAAGCCAAGGATTGAACTGAAAGACAAAGGATTGGAGAGGCATACCTTGCTGAGAATTGCTTGTTGATGATCATAATTTCTGGTCGCAAGTAAGTGGTCTTTATTTCCTGCTTTTCGTCAAATAACCTTAGTCTGTCGTGTCACATGATTTATATTGACCAACAGTTTATAATCAGTCTAGAGTATTCCTATGGCTGGTACAGTACTCCTTTCTTGCAAAGCATGCTGGCTAACTACGAATTGATGGACGTCATATGTCTTCGATTATTTTTAGGATACGCCGTTTTCCTAATGCCCTTCTCCACCATTTTCAGAGCAGGGTGGTGAAATAATCTCATAAAGTACTTAAATGCTTGGAGTGATATATTTTAAACTAAATACCCTCCTACTACAGACATCGTGGTTATTATTAATTACTGTCAAGTTTGCAATCCTAACCTTTCGCCCTAGTTAATGTAAATGATTGCCATCATAGCTCAGCACGATACGTAACTAATATAGACACCCATCCTATAATCCACTAATCAGTACATTTCCCTCGGGCCAGGTCATCGTGAAAGAACCGACTTTGATTTATATCAGTTTATTAATATCTACGTTATGAGGTGATAACGTTGCACTTATCTCAAATTGCTATTTAGGTACTATGGATATATTAAACTTGTTAGCTATATGTACACAAACAGTTTGACGGTAAAAGTAAAAAATACACTGAATTAAATATCTACACTAAATAATATTATAAAGATTTGTGTGTTTGTAACGAATAAACTCAAAAACTACTGGACCGATTTCAAAAATTCTCCCACCATTAGAATGCTACATTATCCCTGAGTAACACAGGCACCCGTGCGAAGCCGGGACCGGGCGCTAGTAAGGTATATTTTAGTAACATAACATCACGCATATAATCCCCGAACGGATAGGCAGAGGTGTACCTAATAGTAATAGTTCACGCACCTTTCGCAATATATGTTTATATCTCATGTTATAAGAAGTGAACCTAATATTGCCATCAACCGTAGCGGCTACTGAAAAAATCCTGATGCAAAAATCCCATAACACAACGCCTGGCCTAGAATCGAAACCAGGACCTCACGCTCAGGAGTCACTCTTGTGACCACTAGATCAACGAGGCAGTCACATTAGACGAAATAACAACGAAAAAAAAAAAAGATATACAAATAAACTAGAAATGATCCGAGCCTACTCGACCCACATTTGACGCATCGTATGTTCGCGGTGCAACATCACACGCACGTTCACAGATCATTTCCTGGAACGCGCAGTCCACATTATTTTTGGCAGATCTAGTAATGCGATGACACACATATTATGTCACAGTAGAGGAAGTAAGGTCATAGGGATGAGAGGAACAACACTTGAGTAATTCTGGCTGGGAATACTGCTTTATACTTCGGGTATTGTGAAAAAGTGCCACTTTCTTTTTTTATTTTATTTCGTTTATATAAAAAAACGATTAAGTGTTTATGAAATTCAAGAGTTTCTTATTAAAAGGCATAATAGGAAATATTTCTGCAATTGAATTCTAAGTAAATATTATCTTAAATAAACTCTGTTTAACGATTTCCTTTCATAACATAGCACTTCTCCAAAGCAATTTACATATTTACACCTTTTTGAAATGCAATATGAAAGTATTATTTTTCAAGGATGCAGCAAAATTTTCTCAGGTAGCGATTGTGAACTTGAAACAAAGATAAAGTTTTACAAACATCTGAATAATGATTAATAAACTTCCGACGAACGCAATGAGGAAAAGAAAAATTAAACTAGTGACTAATATAGTCATAAAGAATGCTTTAAATGACTTTGTTATGTTTACGTGAACATCTTTAAGTCACGATTAAAAATATGTTAAGCCATTCTAGACCTTACCTTTCTTGAAATACAGACTTTCCCGATAGGTTAACTTAGTTAGAGTGAAGTGATAAGTGGTTGGAGGGCTTCCTAGCCGCTGCAAAGTGATGCTAAAATAAAAAGAGGCCTTACTATAAGTGAAATTATAGCGCATTATAACATGCACCGACAAAGATTTAAGTGGGCATTACCACGATACTTTACCGCACACAAAATAATTATAGTAATTTTAATTGACCAATTTTCTATGCTCCCGTTCTTCAGATAACACGTCCTGTGACTTACGTCGGTCAGTGTACTAGGTAAGATTGTAATTTCGCTAATCTGTGTAATTGAGAATGTGATGTGAACGAGATCGGATAGATGTGATGACAATGGAAACTAGTTTTGTATACCCGGAGTGGGTACCTCTAAGGTAATGAATGTTTCTCATCAGATTTAAGTGCTGGGCATTACGAGCTAGTTGTGGTTAAGTAGATGCTTCCACTCCCGCAAGATATATAGGCACTTTTTTGAGTCAGCCAGTTGCTAATAAGTACAGCTTTTTCAAACAAAATTGGTTGCGCTAAAGTGGAGCGTATTTTAACGCGGGTTTAGGTAATAAAAGGTACTTATAAATCTTTCCATCCAGACCTGGCTGACGGCAAATAGGCTGCCCCCTCTGACATGAAACTTGAATAGGAGGTTGTTACGATAGGTACACCTCTGCCTTGACTTTCGGGGAAGACATACCTGATTTTAATTCGTGAAAATCTTCTTTTAGGGGCCCGAATAATATTTTTACAAAAACTAGCTGGCTACAGATTTGTTGCAATGGTTATGCAATAAATCTATGCATAAAGTTATGCAAGACAAAATGCAACAGACTGCAACTGCAAGCTTATTGCACTTTGGCATACTTCAATGTTTATCAAAACATACCGTGAAGTGGTCAGAAAATCGACTCTGCTGTAATGATTCTCGCAAAATGTGACTAATGGATGACATCACACATGTATGGACGGTGGTGTAGCGTCGTCGTGTCTGCTAAAAGCGTCAACAAGCTAAGCGTGGATATTAAATGGTTATTTCCTATTGGACCAACCGTTTACTGTGACGGTCATAGGAAGATCCATCTGTAAAGGAGACGGTTATAGACTTAAACTGCATAAATAAGGATGAAAACACTCTTCAACGTCAATAGAACTACTTCTCGCTTTATAAGCGCGGTCCCGTGGATTGAGTCAGTAAGATACGTCCATCTAAGTCACCTCTGACTCAATCCGCGGGAATACAACACGGGGTGGTCTATAACAATCCGCGACCTATAGAATGCTGTTTGGACAAGTATTACTACTGTAGATATACAGTATAAGTGACATTATGTCATAGCAACACCTGAGAGAGGTAGCGGGAGAATTTAGAACGTATAATTTTAGCCAAATACCGCGATGAGTAAGACCGGTATTAGTAATAGTGTTTACCCCCATCACATTAATAACGCACTGAACTATTATTAGACTACCTCTTTGAACATATTGTGTGGCATGAAAATTGCTTCGCTATCGAAGCCTTTAAACTGATGAATTTTAAAGGATCCTTCGTGCTTCGAACGCTAATAAAATATTCTTCTACGGCCCTTAGCATTTCTGTATGCTAGCGTGCCTACCAGTAAGTCCCTCCTTCTGTTGCACGGTCGACGTTCATCGTTAATAGTTAATCAGTTGACTTCGTTTATCGCTGCTAGTTGTGAATGCAGTATTGGACGTTGATGTGAGTCCTGCTATTAGGAGCACGAAAGGTACTGCATTTACCTTATTATTTTTTTAAAGTTTACGCTAACAATGTCGGTCATCATACTTATCGAATAGAAAAGTAAGAATACAGTGAAACACAAAGGTAAATACAGTGCATGTTGATTTTTATTTCTCTTTATCAAATTAGAGACAATACGTCTAATCTTTTATCTAAACAACAGCACTGTATTATTTTATGACAAATTATTCATTATCATCGTCACTAGCGATTGTCACTTATTTTCTTTAAAATCAGTCATTTATTGATATCAACTACCATTATCAGTAACTGATTTTATTGTCAATATTTACGTGTTCGCGAACTGCGTGAGCGCAAGCACGCGAAATAATCGGCGATTGTTTTTTAATTAACGAAGGAGGTCGTATCTACACGCGTAATATTGGAAGTAATAAAAACTATTTGCGGTATTTAAAAAGTAATAAAATTGTTATATAACAGGTAACACTCACCCGGTGCGGGGCCTGAAGCAAGCGGTGTACAGCGGCTATTTGGTAGGACAGGGGTATGGTGGTGTTGAACGTATGGTACAGAGGCCGCGGAGGCTCCCGAACATTGTACTCCATAAAAGGGTCCAGGTCATCCAGATACTGGACTCTGCACACGAACGAATCCGTTCCGATATCTCTCATTGTTCCGTTTATCCTGTTGTCATTCACTTTTAACAGTTCAATCATGTTTTCATGCACTAACTTATAAGATCACAGTTTTAATCACATTTTACACTTAAACGAACCTGTAGTAAGAAGGTAAGACATAAGATATTTGAACTTGGACAAAAATAATGTTTTGGAGCCGGTGTTTGATTTTAAAAGTTTCCGCGCGGGTTTTTGTTTCCCAGAGTGTGTCTGTGTAATCGCGAGCGCGCTGCGACTGCACTGCGCGGCGTGGTTCGCGCTGGAGTGCTCACTGCTCGCTGCTCACGCTCGTCTGATGGCAGGGCCACGATAAGAATGCCAGATGTTATGATTAAGTTTTTTCAACAGCACGAGTTAGGATGTGGTTTGGTCCGTTTGGTGCAAACGCTAACGAACTTTGATTATCTTTCTGAAAGGCACCGTTATTGCGAAATGCCAGGTAAAAAACTGAAGTATGCTCCTCCGCTACTAGCGAGTGAATAAACATTTTCACGTCAAGGTTTCCGCGATTCTAAACAATGTAATGTAAATATAAATACGAAACGGATTCTAGTTTTACATCGTAGCTGTTTGAAGTAGTAAAACAAAGAAGCTGTACAATTTCATACTTCGTTACACTACGTGAGAATGCAAATAGATATTGTTTTTAATTTCTACGAATAATGGCTTAGATACCTGTTTGGTATCTGGTGGCGTATATATTTTTAATAGTTATTTATTCTGCCAACCACTTCAACCTACGGAGTAGAGTAGTAAAATGGATGGTTAAGACGAACGATTTTCCCAACTAATTGGTGGGATCACTGGGATCAATGAAAGCAACAGGAAATAATGATAACGTGGAACGAATGAAAAAATATTTTGAGACTATCAACGGAGAAATACGTGAGAAATGGCAGAAGTTTACATCAGTACATTGATTATTTATTGGTTTTTATTTTAGTATCGACGTTAAAGCCAAGGCAATACAACTTTTCCAATGAATTCTGACATTAGTTTTTCAATCAGAAGTCGTCTTAATTACACCAATATTGACACAAGGTCATGTGTTCGACTATGGCCAGTGTCGTATGAAGTATTATACAAATTGAAATCAATTCAATTCACATTCAAATGATTGCATTGACTACTTGAACGAAACATCCATCTTTGTTTAGAAATGCGGGACCTTAATTATTGGAATGGAATTGTCGATGTTCACTTTCTTGTTAATATGTCAATAACTTATCAAAATATATTTATAGCATTAGCAAATTGACATGGCTGAGGTCAAAGTACGCTATCACACTGTTGTCCTATTTATCACAAGAGTAACCGTTGTGGCATCAAGTCCGCAATGTAAAAGCAGTTTAAATAAATAAAATAATTAATAATGAGCTTCAATACGAACAATTTTCAGAGGGTACTTATTGAAAATGACGTCACTTCCCAAGATAAGGAACAACCCCACGGAAGAATCGACAAAATGACAGATTGTGTCGACACAATGACAGATTTCTTTGCACTATCTGTCATTTTGTTGATTCTTCCGTCAAAGAAATCCTTGTCTACGGTGGTCATGCTATGGGGGAGGAAAGCGTAAGCATACCAAGAGAAAGTCTCGTCAAAGATGATGACATCTTCATTATACTGATGGTGCTAACACTTACAAAGGAGAAAAGGGAAATCCTATTAGCATAGGATTTTCCTTGACGTAACATTTAAATGTCCAGAGACATGAACAGAGCTGGTTGAGATCATTGGATCTTTAATTGTATTGTGACTGACTTGAAACATCGATTTCCTATTAAAACCTGTTTTTTACCGGTATATTAAGTCTCGTTATGAATTTATCGCGTGGAAAACTCACACATTTCAAATTACGACATAAAATTCTTGCATCCTTAATAATTGGCGAATGGCGTCGAAGAACTGGCAAAAGAAACGTGGGTCGTCTAGCGGCGAGATGGGCAGACGACATAGTTGTCATCAGGGGAAAAACCTGGATGAGGCTGGCACAGGAATGTGGAGATTGCCACAAGAAAAGAGAGGCCTATATACAGGCAGTGGGTGAGTTCGGGAAACCAGAATATACTTGTAGTAATTAAACGTTTTTACATTGTTTAAAACAAGTTTTATTTTTTTATTTATTTGGTTCACCAACGACTGTTTACACTAAAACTAGACTTAATACTATTTTTAAACAAAGGTAACAGTGTAACACTCACTTATAGGTAAACACCACAAGCGCAAAATTAATATAATTCTAGTAATCTAACCATTATAATAACTTATCAAATTCATAGGTGGCGGTAATTAATTCGTCTTGCCCAAAAATCATTATTTCAAAATCATTTAAATCAAAAAATCATCTCGACCATCAAAATAAAACTATTGCTCTTTCGGCATTTCTCCTTAAAACGTTTGAATTTAAACGTAAGCTATGATCAGATGATCATTGCCCAAAATCAGGGCGTGATCATGACCGTGAACGGCCATTGTGCGTACTTGCGCTACGAGTCTTGTTACGTCACAAGAGCGTCAGAACTCAACCTCAATAGCTAATAAAAAAAAAACCAAATGAGTACAGTCAGTTCCCTGCATTACTTAACTCTTAGGAAAAAAGGCAAAGAGGGATTCGCAAGGCACTCACTGAGTCCCCTTATAATGGAGAAATCGCTGATGCGTGTTTTCACATCAAATTTATTGGTAATGTCTAGTCATTTATTAGGACTCAAAAATGGTAATTAACCATTTAAGTACCAATATTTAGAAGAGCTTGGGAATGACAGAGGGTTATAATTAATTAATTACAAAACTCCTTAATAAATAGCAATAGTCCCATTAATCTGCCCTGCAGTGTTATTTGTTATAAATGTCCTGTCCCATGGCCCTGTCCTATCTTTTAAATAGTTTTTATGACTTTAGTCGATTACTGTACCCTCTCCAGTCTGGATACTTTCTCACTAAACCCAAATTGTCTCAACTTATTGACCATCAGTCAACTGCTTTAAATTATTTCTCGAGAAAAATATCTAAGTATCCGTTCCCAAACTTTCTGTTCGGGAAATTGTTTCACGTGAGGTCAATGATCCCGGCGCACGCGCCGCTCGCTCTGTTTCTACGATTCATCACGCCTGTGATTGGGGACCCAAATAAAAAAATATTTATATACTACTGATTCCGGATAGAACGGTGTCGTAATAGAGCGGTGTAAAGCCAAATCGGTTTAGGTTTTTGTTGGAATCTACTGAGGGTTGGGGTCTTTATGGACATATCTGCCCTAATTAAAAACATGTTGGTCATATACGCTGAATGAGCAATCTTCATTGGACTTTATTTGGCATGTTAAATTTATCACACTAAAAGTAGGTCATATTTTTCATTTTGGTATGAAATAAACAATATGAGCAAATAAATGGCTAGTTGTTTTTGCAAATGCCAGGAATCGTTCCAATCCATTGGAAAATTAAAAGGGATAACTGAAGTAGATAATTTTAATAAATCTCTCATTTTTAAGCTTATGTGACAAAGGCTTACAAGATTAGCTTTCTTTTAATGATATTGGCTATTTATTTTAGAGGAACCGAAAAAAGAAATACGGTGAGGCCATTACAGATTAGAGGACTTCGGAGATAGCCCTGGGGTGAAAAGGTCTGAGGCTGCCCCACCCTAGGGCCCATACAAACTACAACAATGAAAACGATGATGGAAAAGCAAAAAATGTATTGAATGGGGAAGAACATGAAAAGCTCATCGTTGATGGCGCGGTCCATAGCTAGCTACCAATCTGACCAATGATGCCAAGCTATTTTGAAATATATTATGACATTACCCAGATTTTCAATCAATGACGATGCTTGGAACCGGTTCAGTTAGCGCCAGTAGTTTCACAGTTACCATCCCTTTTGATATGAGTTATATTGTAGGAATACGAAACATTTTTAAAACAACCGTTTAGTTTTAAAAAAGTGGCAATAGTAAAGATTGACCATTTTATAAAGAGTGTAAATAGACCCTCAATATATCCGAAAGGCACTTTTTTTCCCCGTCTTTGCCATATTTTTTTTGTTCTAGACCATACCTCCTGGGATCCTTCTAGTTACGGAGATATTGGGGGTCAAAGTTACAACTTTTTCACGAGTTTTTTTTTAAATACATGTTTTTAATGCAAGATTTTTACTTTACACACCTCCACGACCCTCTTACTATTCAATCCATCCATCAGCACAATGCTTTGAGTGCTTTCCATCGAGTCCTACCGTAAAACGTGATTTTTCACGCAAAAAAAAAGTCGGTTCACAGCAATAATTTTTGCGTAAAGTTACTTAGTTTGATGTACAGAATGCTTGGTTGACGGCTATGTGAAGGGTCTGTTTACACCCTGTATTTCTAGACATAGCCTTTTATTCACGTCACAGTCACACGTAAATGAGGTCATTATTTACGTATGATTGGAAAATATGCTTTTTATCGTTCAGGAAAAGGAAACTGGTCCCATGTTTACTAACACTAGAAGCGAATGCCTCGATAAAATCGTCAAAAACAGAAGTTTGAAAATCAATAATCCCGCTCTGATTTTTGCATGCCATAGGGTGACTAGTGTTAGCGAAAAATTGACAAGACTGTCACATGTTTTGTTATCAATTAGCAACACAGCTACTTTAAAAGAAGAGATAAAATCTCATCCTACCACAACCATCATCCTCAGCCAAAATAAACGCGTGCAATTTGAAGACAATCTAAATGTTTTTACCAAAAAAAATCCACTCAACCGACCAAGGCTCATGTCGTGTCCCTTTCTCTTTTACGAACCGTTTCGTGTTCAATGATATTAATTATAATATTTATTTTGTGCGATGCGCAGTGACCATCGGCACTGTCGTGATGTATTATGACCTGGGACGTGAACCCACTGGTTTCGGTTGGTAGTCGTGATTGGGTTCCCACTGTTACCAAGCATTATTTGCTTAAGGAGGATGTGCTAGTAGCCCGGGAAATTCAAATTTCCTTACGTTCTTTGCAATTTTCAGGTCAGTGTCAGGTTGTATGTTGATTAAAATATGGCTTAACAGAGTTATAATCTTTAAAATCATCTACTCCTTAAATTAATTTAATCCTATTGAATGACTTTTCATGAAATAGTCATTCAATGAAAATTTGAATTTCGCGGCCTCCCCGGGCGCTTGCACCTGGCCACAGATAATATAATACTACGTACAGATACCCAATCCCATACAAAGAAATGACACCTCCCTAAAACTGGCTAACGCTCGGGCTAAATTTTTTCCTCAATTTTTTCAACAGATGGCAGCACCAACATCTCACTATTTTCCAGATAAAGTAGTTTTACAACGCCATCTAGGAGTCGGCCTGGTTACTAGGTAGCATCGATACTAAGTGGCATCAATATTACTAGATGGCGCTGCTTTTATATAGATTCTGTACATCGCACCGTGCGTTCAAGGACGTAGGTAATAACAATACAACAAAAATATCTCGAGTTGGCGGAACGGTTTCATTTTTTCGAGTGAGCTAACAAACATCTCGCTGCGGCGAATGCCTCTTCATGTGTTTTTGTGTATTTCAATACATAAGAGCGTTCACTACTTACGGCATTTCAAACAAACTTTCAAGTTCTTTTTTTCGAAATGAGTGAACCGATTTTAATGAAACTTCATACGCTTATGTAGGATACATAGTTCTAAAAAGTTTTCAGGGAACATTTTCTAAAAATAGTGTTATAGCTAAATTAGACCGATTTTAGATTTTCCTTAGAAACAGAAATTTCCAATTTTTTTTTTTTTTAAAGACATTTCGAAAATGTTCTCTGATAACTTTTTAAACTTATGTATCCTGCTTATTCGTATGAAGTTTCATTAAAATTGGTTCAGTCCTTCGAAAACAAAGGACCTGAAAGTTTGTATGAAATGCCGTAAGATATAAACGCTCTTATGGAGAAAATGCAAGAATATCCCGCGTTAGTGCAGCGCAGTGCAGTGTCAGTCTATATGTTGAACAAAATATAATTCACGACCGTAACACTTATGTCTTTAAAATCTTCAATACAATCCTATTGAATATCTATTTCATGAAAATGTCATTCAATGGGATTAAATGAACTTAGAGAGTTGTATTGATGATTTTAATGATTACGATTCAGTAACAACATACATGTTACAGCTGCGAATCATATTTTAATCAACCTGACACCGACCTGCAAATTGCAAAAAACGTGAGGAAATTTACTTACGTTAGATACTCCGGCAGCTAATTATACTCAAATAGTATTACTCAAATCAATCAAATCTAGGTATAAAATTGCTTTTAATTTTATGTAGCTACTGCGGCAAGGAAATAAAATTAAATAGGAGTAGGAGGATGAAAGATGGATAGCATAAATAAAAAAAAACGAACGGAATAATTTTATAAAAATATTTTAATACTTCAATCAAGTACTTATCAAAACTAAATAGCAAAGTGATCAGTACAAAAACGGCTGATCTAAATGCACCATAGAACGCACCGCGAGGGTTGAGGTCAATGCCCGCAATCGGTCAGCGAATGTCGCGCGGCCTTGCGCACGCGTTTGTGGTATGTTTTTGATATCGGTTCGTAACACGTGGTAAAATTTCGCTAGCTAATTTAATTTGACCCTGTATACGGGGTGGAACGGACACCGACGCGAAAACAGATACCACTTATTCAGTACATCATTCTGACCCCATTCAATACATTTTGACTGTGTAGTATTGCACTTTTGTAGGAAACAGCTGTTTTTTTTTAATAACCGATGAAAAATTTCAATGCCCACATTGAAATTTTTTGAACCTTGATTAGCCAAAAAATTTTCTAGAGTAGCTTTTAAGCTTATCAGGCCATTAAATTATTTATTTTGTAGAATTCTTATTTTTGATTTTGGTTCAATGGATTTCTTTCTTGATTTACAGTAATCATATATTTTCACTTCAAATAATTTTCTAATTAAAAAATCAATGTGATTAAAATCATGGTAATCATTGGGAAGATTTATTTGAAATTTTTTCACTAAATCAGACAACAAATTGATTTTGTGAATTATGGTAATGCTATCATTAAATAAATCAAGTAATTTTGTTACTAAATCATATAAAAAATCACTTGGAGATTTAAGACTTGGTGTGGTCAAATTAGAATAAGTTTTGTTAATCAACAATAATTGTTTCTTATCAGTTAAATCAACTTCATTATTAATCAAAACACTTTTGCATGCAACACAATCAAAATGTTCTACACACACTTTGCCTAACCAGCCAGCAAAATACACAATAGAACAAGTTTCTAATGTAATTTCGGGTGGTGCCCCACCCGAAATTACATTAGGAACTTGTGCATTTTCTTTATCCGCGCCCTCAAGTTGGAGATCATTTACAACACTTGAGGGCTCAGCGTTCGATGGGCCAGCAATTGCTACTGGATCTTCCAATGATGTTGTTGATGGTTGTGTATTTTGCTGCTGATTCTCGGCCGGCGTAGACATAAAGGTGTCTTGATCTGATTCACAATTAGTATTATCCAATTTAATCAAATTATTTAATAGATGGGACCGGAACATAGCTCTTAAGCTTCTAGATGTCGGGTTGCGATTACAACCACCTCTAATTCTAAAAATTCCAAATAAATTTTCAAGCACATCTTGATTTAAGCGGTATGTCATTAGAAATCTGACCTCAGTGCCTTCTGAAAATTCTTCAGTGGAGAGCTGAAGTACAGCATTAATAGTCTGCAGTATTCCATCAAAGCAGGGAGGACGGGTTAATTTTGATTCATTATTTTTAATGATCTTTTTTTTTAAATCACTGAAGATTTCCAAGCCCCTAATTAATGTTTTATTAACGTAAGAATTTCTATTTTTCGTAATTGCACATTTAAATGGATTTTTATCAAATTTATTTTTTGAATTCAGCGAATCAAACAAATCATTGATATTTTTTATAAAATCAGCTGTATGTTTTGCCGTATCACTCTTTAGCTCTCCACTTGCTATTACAGTCTCAATTGCTGCTGCTACTGAATTGCTAAAAATTTGGGTGGCAAACTTAACTTTCATTTTTTGAAAATTATTAGGTTTTAAGTGCACTGGGGTCAATTTTCGTAATGATTTGCTTTTATTATTTTTATCGATATTGTAAACGTTGATTATATCATTGAATGAAATTTCATTGCCATTTAAATAATAATTGTTATCAAGCAAATTGTTTCTAATATTTTTAATCAAATGAGGTACATCGAAAATTGAATAAATTTTACGATCATCAATAAAAAAGAAAGGATCATCTTTGGTAGCCCCTAAGGATTTTATTGCTTTGACATTTGTGGTAGCTTGATCACATATAATTACTTTTGGCAACAAACCACTTTCAAATAATTTGTTTATAATTTGTTTTATAATTAATCCTAATTTGTCAGAATTAACATTTTTATGTGCCAAAAAATATGCCAGAGGCATTTTCCAATTGGAGTAAATTCCTCTGGCCACAAATACCAAAGCATATCTGGCTTCCTTCGGGGAACGCTCACCATCACCAAAATCTTCAAATCCCTCAATCAAATCATAATTTTTTGAATATTCCAAATCAGCCATAATGCTCATTTCGTCTAAGCACACACCACAGGCCCTATAATTTATTGGTTGATCACAAAACTTTTTTTTTATATTTTGAAAAACATCCTCACTAACACCTGGCAGACAACTAGATGATTGGAGCCAGTGTTGAATGGTAGTTGGTGAGGCTAGCACTATGCCTGTATTTAATAAGTGTTTATAGGCAGCAGGTGACTTATAATATAGTGACATGCAAAAATTTTTTTCTGCCTCACTCCACTGTCTTTTAGATTGTTTTAATTGCATAACTGTCAAAATTCTTGAAGCATCACTTTTGAAGTGGTGTTTTTCTAAATTTATTATGTTATTAGTTTTACTACATATTTTTTTTTTCAGTCTGTTATATTTGATTTTTTCTCTTTTGATCAACCTGGAAGACATTTGAAGGCTCATTTTTAATCTCTTGCACTTTGGAGTGTCAGTTGATTTCCTTTTCTTCGGTGTGTCAAAACATAAAGGTGCACTAGATTCAGTAGGTTCTTCAACATTTGGACTGTTACGAGTCAGTTGTGTCTTGTACACTTTGGTTGGAGTCAAAACTTTCAGTACAGGTGAAGTTTCTTGAGCTAAAAAAACAGATAAGCAAAACTCTATGTTACAAACTATTGACAACCTGTAAAAACAGTTCTTGTCATTCTTAAAAACTCGCACATAGAATTTCCATAAATGAGGGTAGGTACAATTGTGATTATCTCAAAAAATACCTTGTGATGTTGATGGACATGGTGAATGCGGCGTCATGACCAAGCATTGCTCATTCTTGTGGTTTTGAGGCACTGCTATTTTTGATAAACTTTTCCTTTTGCCAGTTTTATTCTGAATGAACTTATCATCGAAATGTGCAATACACAGGTATCTGTTCCGCAGTTCCTGATGATTAAGGTGAGCTATCGTCATGTTTCCTAAAATCACAAACAATATGTTATTGAGTAATATGGCCACATTTTAGATGTATATTGTTGAGCTGTTATTTTTCAGTTATCAACATTTATAAAAACAATTTGGAGTATTGATTGGCTATAGAAGTTAGTATTATATAATCTGTGACTATAGTAAGTACGTATTTTATTTTACAGAGCCTTTATCACACAATACTTATTAATTTTACACTATATTTGATCATACTATGTATTCCTAAGTTAATTAGTTTGTGCAATGAGTAGTTAAAACAGAATCTGTGTATGTGCGAGTTCAGGATATCACCGAAATTAAATTTTACATAAATTTTTTAGTTATTAAATTTAATGTATTTCGTCATTTGCTATTTGATTTTTATTTTTAGTATCTCAAAAGTGAGTACCTACATAATATTTAAGCAGTAAATACACTTACCACAATTGTTCAACCAAACTTCCAAACGACTTGCGTGTCCAGTTGGAAACCGAAACATTGAGAAATTTTTCGACGTATTATTACACTTAAAATATGAGCACTTGGTGGGAGCCATATTGAGTGTATTTTGTAAAATCAAAATCCGAAGTTTTCACTAGCTTAAGTCGTCGTATGTGCAAGATTCGTTGTTGTCCAGTATCCAGGGTCCAGGTCTAGTCATAGGGAGGTGTCTTTTCCAAAATCCGTTATTCGAAGCCAGGTCGGTTATAAGAAAACAAAAACGCATTCGAAACAGATAAAAGAAACTAGTAAACACTCAACAACTGCCACTGGGAGTCAAACAATTCAAACATGACGAAAACAGAATTGACATTGACAGACAGAGTAACTACCTACTTTAAAAAAAACGTTTCGTTTAATGTTTATAGTTGCAGTTTTAGTAAAATGAAAAAAATATATAAATTTGTACCATAAACATGTTAAAAGATTTCTTACATTTCTATGCACAGTAATAGATTTAATGTAATAACAAATATATTAATAAAGATTGTATGTGACAATTAAGTAAAACGCCATCTATTGCAAGCAGGTCTAAACAAAATGTTAAACAGATAGCTAACTTTATCATTCTATGGATTCGATTGGAAGTAAAAGTCTTCAGTTATCTTATTTGTCGAAATTACGTGATTTATGAGTGTAAATAGATAAATCAGCATCAAACAAAGATGTTTTGATTTTTACTAATCTTACTTCAGCCAAAATCTGCCGTTTAACTCATTTTAGTGGTTGTTAATTTCATAACTGTTACCTATGCTGCCATCTATGATTTTTTATTCATGACTAATTATAATTTGTTCTAGTTGAGACCCCATGACCTGGCTCTGACTGTATTCTGATTGTGTTAGTCCTTCACTTGAATATTTTTAAGAATTTTCTCGCTTCATTTTTCTGCCACATGATACAAGCTACGGTTTGTTTTTAGTTCACCGAAAATGTTACAGTAATTGTTTTGTTACTATGTGATTAAAAACTTTACTTTAGTCTTACAGAGAGGAAGCCTGTATCCTACCAATGGGAACGTCAGGCCTCTATATACCCTGATTTTGTTTATGCTTATTAAATACTCGCAAGTTTTGAGATTTTCAGAAGGATTTGGATTCTAATGAAATACGAGCCGATTGATTGCCCGACTATAATTTCCTTTGTATTTTTTTTGAGCGCCTTTAATAACCGATACGTACCTATTCACATCAGCTATTCCAATAGTTCAGAAATTATAGATGGTCACAGCATTGTTTTTTTTTTTGTTTTTGCGAATATGTCTAAAACTTTATAATATTTGGTTACCCTAGCCGCGATGGACTTGAGATCACGACTTTGGTTCATTCGGTAGGTAGGCTGGCTGTTTACTTTTACCATAATCTGACTTTATTACAGTTTTTATTTCGCGGCCCATTTATTGTGTCGTGAGCCTGGGAACCACCATCGTTAAAGAATATATTTTTATTTGGTTGGCACAGTGGCTGAGCGAGTGGCTGCTGCGCTGCGTGTCGCGGGGTCGATCCCCGCACGGAACAAATATTTCTATGGCCTACAGGTAGTTTTTCCGGGTCTAGCTGTTTGTATGTGAGTTTTAATGTTTTTTCAACCAACACAGAAGAAATTCCTAGTCCTAGGCAACATATTTTTTTATTTTTAAAAAGACATTCTGCATTATATAAAGTTCGAGTACTACAATAAAACAGGAATACGTTATCAGCTTACATTAACTGTGGCTTTCCCAGAAAGATCCATATCAGGGAAAACGGAGATCGTATTTCTATCGAATCGGCATTAAATTGACAGGTTTCGGTTATTTGCATTTGATAAATATCTCAACATCTGACCAGGCTGATGAACCGGTTTCCATTAAATTCATTTCTTTCCTTTTTAAAAAACCAAGTCGGCATTGATAAACTTTGACGTCAAGTTTACAAACAAACATCGACCCAACACAATCGTAAGCGTTAACAAATCAATATAAATCATATTTAGCACCTATTCTTGCGTTTAAAAGCTAGATTTGACAGGTGGTATTACTTTTGACAAGCGCTACAAGCCGTCATTAGGCGTTTATTCTATTCTAATTTTGAACTACGACGCGGTTACGTAACATGCGCGTGGGCAGGAACGAATGTAGGTAACAGTTGAGCAATATGCGAAAATGTGGACACTGGGCCGTCGCGACTGTTATTGTTCTAATGGCTTTATATCATCGGTATAATCTGTCCACTTCATTTTTACTTTTAATACCTAGAGGGTAAGTAGTATTGCCATCTCGTTTTGTAGGTAAGCGAGCGACAAGGAAGAGCTATTGTGCTTTTATGTAGAACAATTTTTTTTTAAACTTTGCGCCACTATTGTAATTTCCCCTGTATCGTCGTGGTGTATTTGACGAGTACGTTGTTCCAAAGACGTATTATGTCCATTTCCACTAACATTAGTAAATATTTCAATATAGTCATTGTCCTGCCCTTATTCCAATTTATTTGGGGTCGGCGCAGCATATCTTTTCCTTTCATTCTCTATAACTCGTAATTTCAGCAGCCACCCAACTTCTTTCTAGCCATATTATCCTTCACACAGCACAACCATCGTTTCCTTGGTCTTCCCCTGTTCTTTTAGGCATTTTCAATAAAGCAATAACACTAAAGTGTTCACTTAGGTGACGTTTAGAATGAGTGAAAACGATACCCCTTACTGACTTAACATCATTACTATCTGAGCTCTGATTGGGATCGAAGCCACATTGTTCCACAAAGATTAGCAATCTCTTCCTCTTCATTATAATATTGGCTAATTTCACAACCTTTATACTGAAGAATGCAAGTTGAGATTCTATTTAAGAAAGTGAAAGGTCAGCTTTGAGTAAGCGTCAGTAATTATAAAATGAGTCCACATTTAATAACGAGGTGTGAACTATTAGGAAGTGCTCGAATTATGTGGAGCGAGTTGTGATTTTAACGATGAAGAATATTACTAGTTTGTATGAAGAAGATAACGTTTTCGCTAATTACGGAGTCTTGCCTCGACCAACCATCATCTTGACAGAATTACCTGTAAGTAGGTAAGTTTTAGAAGTTTCAATGATACTCATCAAATAGAGATAGAAAATACGAAGAATAATTAACAAACGAATATGCCTACTTCCGAAAAAGAAATGTAGGCAAACAAACAAACTCAATTCAACGTCATTAGACGAAATCGTGACATTCCTTCTTGCGAAATGAACACAACACATCAATCAGAATCGAAACCGCATAACGAAAATATTCAAATTCTAAATAACAAAGAAGTGAAACTGGACGTTACTAGATTTGTATAATTAACAATCGAAGAAGCGTGCTGGACCGTCCAACCTCTGCTGAATAACTTAGTGGAACTATTTTGAATATAAAGAAGCTAGTTTATGTCGTAATCGATATTGACTCGATTCAAGATATCGATAGATGCCACGGTATCGTGAATATTCCGAAATTGTCATGACAAAAGAGGTTACATTTTTTTTTGCGTCCATTAACACCATTATTATCAGCCTTCTTTCACCTACTGCTGATATAGGCTTTTCTCTTTATGTGCTAGTTGTCCCTGGTCTTCGCGAGTCTCTATTAGTTCTTCTGGATGTGTGAAGGTTTGGGGGCTATCTTTCAGGAACCCTTTAAAATGGCCCAAGGTCGACATGTCTGGTGCCATCTCAGCACTAAGGAATCGAGTATACGACATTAGTTTTAGTATTTTACGTAAAGAATCTATGTACAAAATTTCAAAACTGTATCATGAAAAATCACAAAGTTATAAGCTTGTTCTGTTATCTATTTGTCCGCATAAAAACGTGATCAACACGCGGCTCCTCTTGCGTCGTCTTGTACTCATTGATAATAATAATTTGGCAGTAGGTACCTAAATGATTGCGATAGGTACTTAGTATCGCTCGGTGTTCAACTAGTAGGCTCTAAAATATTTTTGGGACAAAATATAACATGGTTTAAAAAATATTGGAATCGCTTCAGTTACTTATTCTGAACAAAATATATTCAGGTTTCGCATATACTAAAAATAATGTTGTATAGAAGTTCGCGAAGAGGTGAATCTACTTTGGATATACCTATGCAGATCAACTTTTTCGGAATATCTAAAGCATGAGAAATGTACTGCAAACGGCTATACAATTAATTCGTACATTTGATAATAATTAATTATTGTGACAAAAAAAAACAACCCTTGATACACAGTTGCCGACCGAATTAACACCTTGCACTCTCTATCCGTATGAACATATTGCTTCCTTCGTATTCGACAAAACGGACGTCTATAATCGCTAGTCGTATAATAAAACTTGCACATTGATTTTCGACGATTTGTATGCAATTCGCACTATCGACATTCCTTTGCAATCCATCCAAAAGTAGCTGACAGACGCAATGAATGAAATGAAGATGAACTGTACCTTATGTATTATGAAATGTGTATTATTGAAGTCAACAAGCTTACAACATGTGTCATTCATAATAAGTTTTTCTTGTAACTTGTTTTATTTTTAATATCCCATAGATACTATACCCATTGTTGGGCTAAGATTGCCTTTCCAGCAGCTCTTGTCCCGTGCCAACTGGAACTAGCCCTCGCGAAATCTTGTTAAAAATGAAATTAATTAGGATTATTAGCTGAAATAACGTGTTCATTCATGTTTGGTCACAAATATGTCAACTAACTTCCAAAAAAATCTACAACAATTTACTTCTGATACAAGTCAAATGTTGCATAACCCATGTAGTGTAAACATTTCTATTGTCAAATCACGTTCACTATCGGCGCGATTCGTACGCACGTTCTTTTATAACAGATAGTCGATTTCGTACATTATTATTCAACGAGGTACTGTTCACAATTAATATCAAATACCTGCACGTTTTGTTATACCAACTCTGTTGTTACATTTTTAAAGAAACATACAAGCAGGTGAAGCGGCGAAGTTAAACAAGTAGCTTTATTAGTGACAGACAATGAACTGTGTGAATAAAAACAAAATAGGTAGTATGAATCATCGGAAGTGAACTGGCTACTGGGATATGTCCCAGTAGCCAGTTCACTTCCGATGATGACAGGCTTAGAAATATATAATGATCGCAAATCGGTAAGCGTAGCCTGGATCTCACAGCTAAACAAACAAAGACCCTAGAAAGGATTAAAAGGCAAAAAACGGTAAAATCTAAATCGGTTGTCTCTGCCTCCCGATCACTAAAAGTATTAAGATTAAAATAGTACAAAAAAGGTATTTTCCAATACCATTGGATTTTTAATTAGGTTCAATAAAGTCCTTAACTTGACATTGGCATTGGGACACGAAGCTGTTTAAGGCTGAGAACACACCGGTGCTGATTAAACCTGGTCACTAAGTTATTGTATATTTTATCCTTCTAATAACCACAGTTATGCTAAAATAAGACGAGATTCGATTTAATTTAAACCAGCTGCTGATAAAATTCTCTACAAATTAGTATTTAAATGACGTTTCTCACAGACAAGTGTATTCACACTAGTGAATAGTGTTACTATTTCGATTATTACCAGTAGGTGATCGTGTGTTCGAACCCTCGCGAGAAGTAATTAACACAAAACATCTGAGTCGTCTCGTGAGAACATACCACTTGACAGACAGGTGTAAATTGTATGGCAAACCGGCGTTCTTAGCCGGTATGTATCTTGTTAATAAACTCTATGAACGCGAAAATATTTTACGGCATAAATAATTACCATGAGTCAACTCTTGTTTTCTTTTTGCTTAATTTGTTTACGGGTCCCTAGATAGTTCCCTGGGGAACTCCGTGTGGCAACGCTTCGTGTTTTTTGCTGAATGACACTTTTTATTCTGGAATGCGATACCATAGTAGGTAGTACTAATTATAGTATGTGTGTACACTAAAACGAGTCTAGCTAAAGGAATGTTATGACCTGTATTTTATTTTTAATTTCTTCTGATGATGTGACCTGTTTCGAACGCTTTATTAAAATCCAGAGATAGTACAAACAACTTTCTACGTCGCCAGGTAATATCACCTCCTACAATTGGCATCACCAAACGTCGATAGCGCAATGTTGGCGTGCTCAGAATATCTACACGACTTTCTGCTTACAACAGACGACCATACTTCCGGTATACCGCCTATGTCGTCACTGGCTATTTTAGGCAGTGATGCAGTTAGCTTCCACTAATGGTTACATCAGAATCTTTATGGAGATGTCATCAATGCTGTTAAGTGCTAAGATGTTACTTAATCTATGCAAAAAACATTCAAATATTTTTTGCATAACAGTGAATTACGTTCTTGGTTTATAGACAAGCATTCGTTTATCAGCTGTTTGGCATGACGTGTTAGTGGTTCCTTCGAAGAAACCGTCGCTATTCTAAAGTCTACTGCAGACGTTTGGAAGGGACCGCTAAAAGTCGTGCGGCCATTAGCAACTGCATGACCAGTTCCTTCATTTTGTATGGACACTTTTACATCTTCCACAGCTATTATTCAACTACTTTTAACCATCACATTAGACATAGTGAACTAGGTTCGCAATGTTCCAGTTTTTTTTGTACACTGCACTGAAATGTAGGTAATGCAAATTACCACACCGCAGGTGAACGTCAGCTGAAAATACTGAAGCCCAAACAATCTGGTACAAATAACTGAAACTTTTATTGGGACACCAATAAAATAATATGACAAATTAATATTGTAACAAAAAATATACCGTTTGATTTCGGACGGTTGAAAAATAAAGTACATAAGATCATTAAAATTATTGACTGTCATTCATTAATATTCGTTGAATGGATTTTTTTATAAAAAATTGTTTTTAGTGCGTTATAGCCAAATACATTTAAGGAAATAGCACTAACTGTTAAGATTCATCAATTGGAAATTGCAATGGAATGATATTGGTATTGTTTTGTTAAAGGAATTTATTCTAATAATATACGCGTAATCAAGGCTCGGATACCGGTTAAATTTTCAAACCGTTACTACGTACTTTGACGCAAAACCTTTATATTCGATTTCGTTCGCATAAACCGTTATTATTAAACCGGTATTTGGAAGAGTATTAACATAAAGGTTTTTTCGGTTTAAACTGTTTAGAGCAATAAAAACCGTTTAATACGGACGCACGATAATCCAACGTCGCGCGTTGTTTTGTTTTTATTCCGTAGTAAGAAATTTTTAGTTTCGGTCGGACGTTTATTTATGTCATTGCATCAATAAGCTCCGCTGCAAAAACAAGAAAAATGGGTAAGTATCTAATATTTTTTTTGGTGAAATTAAGTTGATAATGACGATAAATAATCGGTAAACATAATACATATTACTTTTCACAGATCCTATGGACCAGTTAGATAATCAGTCATTTTTTAATGAAGAAGAAAACTCTCAATATCTCGGTAAGTACCTAAACACTTCAATTCTGTATTCGACATTAAGGCCCGCTTGCACCGCGAATCGCTAAACGCGTTTAACGCTAAACATATTTAAAACAGCATTCTGTCTCTGTCATCTTTAAATGATTGATAGAAACAGAACGATGTTTGAAATGTATGTTTTTGTTTTATGAAATGCATTCTACGTTAAACGCGTTTAGTGATTCGTGGTGCAAGCGAGCCTTAAACTCTCAAAATTATAGGATAAATAGGCCACAAAATGCCCGATCTAAGGCCTAGTTTCACTGTTGGTATTAACGACCAGTGAAACTGGGTCTTAGATCGGACGTTTTGTGTGTCTATGTAATAAAAACTATTTGAATGTTTATTTAAATGAATGTTATATTATTTTGTAACAGGTGAACCACGAAAAAGAAGAAAGGAATATTCTGATGATGAAGATCAATCCCAATCATTGCTAGCACCTAAAAACCGTACCATCAACTCAATAAAATAAACACCCAAATTTTGAAAGAGAAAACAAATCGGGCGAAGATATCAGTGCTAAACCAGGAGAAGAAACTACTTCGAATGTCAAAAATGTGTTTTATGTATATTT
The DNA here is from genome assembly GCA_905163415.1 of Noctua fimbriata. Classification (NCBI taxonomy): domain Eukaryota; kingdom Metazoa; phylum Arthropoda; class Insecta; order Lepidoptera; family Noctuidae; genus Noctua; species Noctua fimbriata. The sequence goes on from LR990921.1 coordinate 10,964,923, forward strand.
GATAAGGACCTTGATAAAAGAAACTATTATTTTGGAAATTTGCTAATAGGTGAAGTACATTTTTTGCCGCCATGTATGCGCTTGAAGCATATATCAATATTTTAAAGTATATAGATGCTTTAAAACATCAACACCGAGAGAAATCAAACAAAATAAATATTTAATTTGTATAATGTGCCTGGAGGAACATGCGAAATATCAATGTAATCATTCGTACTGAAATGTTACCAATAAAAATAAATAAAGGAAAATAAGAGCGAAGTTTTATTTTAAATTCAGGAATCTAGTAATATCCTTAATGTGTGGACACCATTTTGCATGTTGTACTTAGTACCTACTTAGATGGATGTTCAGGTACAAATGTAGATATACATTTTTTTTACGGTTAATTTGACATTTTTATAAATATTTGGAAAAAGAAAAATTAAATGCTTTTTCAATAAATCAGTTATTTAATCAGTCTCTTCGTTACATTAATATAGGTACAATTTTAGGTGGCCTAATTAAAAATAGCACTTTGAAGATTTATTGTTTTCATTGTAGTCAAAGTATGTGTAGATTAAATTCTTTCGCATTCTACCCATGTTAAACACAATTATAATAAAATTAACTGGCGATTAAATCCACTGCGAAGTCACGAATCGAATGAAAAGAAATAGCGTAAGTATAAGTTCGTCTAGTACCGCGCCGCTTTGCGCGGCATCCTTACAAGTAGTCACACGTTGCAACGCGTTTGCCGACATGCCGCTCGTCGAATAAACCGGTTAATTTAGGTTAAAATAAAGTTCTTAAAACGTTCACGTTCTTAAGAAAAGTTCGGAGGAAAACCGAAATAAACCAGTATTAACCGGTATATTTTAAACCGGTTCCGAGCCTTGCGCGTAATATATACCAAGAGTCCTCAACCTTTCATATTCATCAACAAAAATAATAATTAAATAAGGCGTTATCCTTGATCTATTGATTGAAAACCTGTTTAAAATGCAGTCTGCTGCAGCGTTGTAAACAAGATGAAAGCAAAAGGAATTGCAGTGTTAATCACTTTAGCACAGAAGCTGTGCATAAAGATGTTACGTTAGAGGTTCGTGATAATCCTAAATAGACAGGGTCATCGCTTCCGCTGAATATCAACAGATCTCTGCAGTTTATTGATTACTAATTGGATGGACGTAAAATCGATTCATTTTGCAATTTATGCAGACGATTGCACTTATGGTTGGATTAACTGATCGTATCGATTCAAGGACTTTTGTATTAAATTCGAAGTATAGCTAATTGAAAAATATAAGAAAGAAGTAATACACTAAAATATTGAAATAAATATGGTAATACAAGGCTAGGTCTGACCAAAATTAGCTAAAAACTATTGAGAAAATACTCTTTGAAATAACAACCGCATCGAAATGGGCTCATTATTCACTAGAAGTTATACTACAAGACAAACAAAAAATTAATATGAACGAAAAAGTTCGATATTCCACGTCCAAATCGCGTATTTTGCGTATTTTTTTTTATATTATACATATCTGATTTAGAAATTAATGCAGAATAGAAAGACTTCGCTACTTTATCGTGATTTTTCAGTACTGGGTAAATGACAAATCGTAGTACTTATACGATATGAGGGAGTTAGTTCACGTGGTATACGGTAAAAGTAAACACAACAAAGAGGATTCCGTTAACGTCACTATTCCACATGTACTGTGTTCCTTACTAACGAGATTGGCCGTGACTTCGCGCGGGTCTGTGCCATAAGCGACAGGCGATTGTGATCGGTGGCGTCGACTGCATCATCAATCACGACGAAGCGCTATAGTCGATTGACGATCACGATATCAAGTACAACTTATATCGCGCATAAACATAGAAGTAAGCACGTCAGTGCGCGCTTGTAGTCTGTAGTGTCAAGTAGAAAATATACATTTTAAAATGACTATGTACATTTTGTATTTAATCACTAAAATCAGAGCAATAATAGTAGTTTAGCTAAAGACTAAATAAAATTGCACAATAATTTTACAAGATCATAACTCTTAGAATTTAATTTTTAATGACATGAATGAAAGGAAAGACAGTGAGACGATTGGCAGGGGAGAAGGGAAAGAAGAAAACGTAGCTTCGGGCTCTAAGTAACATGACACAGGGAAAGGAAGATGGAGATGAATCTAATGTGTGAAGGTAAGTGAAGTAGCTTAATCGCTAAACTTAAATTACTTGTACCACAAACATTACCTAACCAAGGTCGTAGGTCAATGTGTGAGCCGCGCTTAACGCGAAGTATACGAAATGCAAAGCCAGACAAACGGGAATGTTTTGTTGAGATTTAGAATCAAATACGCGCAATGATTTCTATCGAATTTTATATCGAGAATCAAAATCTTGTTGTGAACTTTTTTTGTCCATAGATTTTATATTTAGTATAGTAGGTGTTTTGATTTATGCAGCCGTTGTGTTTTAAGTACTATGTCTATCTGTGCTAGTGTCTGAATAAATTGTTTGGACAAGAGTTATGCAGTTTCCAATCTAGACGTTCTAAGTACAGCTAGGTCACAAGTCGTAACTTGGCGTTTTCCCGTACATTTATGTACATTTCTAGACATCACAATCCAAGTCCCGTACAATGACACGTTTTACACACCGCGACCCCCGGGTTATTCTTCATTTCGTAGAATATGCTAAAAACATCATACCGGTTTACCTTAGAACAACGGATCATGAGAAAATATATGAACAATAGTGCAGCACTACATCTTACAATTATGTATGATATCATCGTTCGATTTTATTGATTTAGTTGTTAATAATTGATAGTCACTGACAATGCCGTAACGTTCTATTCACTTTGTCAAGCGTGATTGACATTATTTTCATTTTATTCTAGTCGATCGTCTTTTGTTACTTTATCTGAGATTCACTATTCTCTTCGACGGTATTAAAATGATGAACCAACGCAACCTTAAGGTACCCTAACAGTAGTTAATAAACAGAAAGCGTGCAGAAACACTCACGGTACTAAATCGTGATGTTAAAATTATCAGTACCGCTATGACCTAAGAAAAAAAGCCTTGATGTGTCAATGCTTAACGATTATCTAATTACAAGCCGTAATCTATGATGAATGTATTCAAATTCGAAGCAAAGTGACAGATGTAGTCGTCAGGTGTCACTTCCTTCAGTTTTTGTAGCTTTGTCTATGGATCCCGTTAAACACGAGTTTGTTTTGTTTTTTGTGCAAACTGTTTGTCTTTTGTTCCTGTTCTTGTTATTTACAACGCGATCTAGATGGGTCTAGACTTTAGCCACGCTTATTGTTTTGTAAAAGCCAGCTTGTCTTGTTGTGGTTGAGTTTCGAGAAAAATACTTTAATTTTTATTGAAATTCTGTGAACTCAGAGCATCTTAACTTCTTTTGTCCTTATAACATTTTCTAATGTTTTGCAATCTGTGTTATTCTTATAATATTGATTCGTAGAATCAGAATCTTGGTTTTCCGTTTTAAATCATCTTAAAACAAATAGATAGTTTTAACGTTTGTATTTTCTAAATGTGGATAAATCCCACTTACAGAGAGGAAGCCTGTGTCCCAGCAGTGGGACTTTATTGCCTGATTCTGCTATGTCATTAAGCTATCCGTATAGGGTACGCCGTAACAGCAATTTAATCGTTCATTCCCAATCCAAACGTTCCCAGACGGATAATCTCAAAACTATTAGTAAGTTAATTAAAATTCTGCCAGTGTTCCACTGATAGGCGACATGTGACAATGCCCGCGAATTTATAATAACGGTACTAGTAATAATATAGTGATGTTAATGGCTTATAGTGACTCAAGTGATTAAAACTTCTTTATACCGTATTATTAGATCCATACAATCATGGTATAAATGCGAGAGTGACTGTCTGTCTGTTAACTTTTTACCCCTAATTGGTTGAACAGATAACGATGAAATTTGGCACACAGGTAGAGGACCTAGAATACGTGATATCACGGTAGTGGGATAATTTCCGACCTCCAGATAGGCAAAGCCGCCGCCAAATGCTAGTGAGCCATAAATCGTTATTTGAATGACCACAACACTGGACAGGTTCCGGTTGAACGATTTTATGTATGAGCTTATTTAGTGTGTAGCCGTCTCGAAAATTACTGAACCGATTTCGGTAAATTGAACTGTCCTTGAGTTCGATTAGTGTTCCGCGTATTTTGGGATTTTATTATTAGTTACAGACGCTGAGTTGTTTTTATTTTTAATCTGTTAGGTACTTTTTGGGGCTTGTTTAAAAATGTTACGTAAGAAGATTGTGTCTATGGTATTGTTACTATTATTAGTACTTAACATTCATCGATTTGAGTCCAGTACTACAATAATTTTTGCCACATGAATGACGTTGATTGTGGGAAATTGTAGGTCTGTGAAATTGTATTGTAATTTTTCATTTAAAAAATCAAGATTGTCGTGTTAGTTCCTACTTTGGCCACGCGGTTAAATATCCTTGTACAACTGTAATCCACTGCATGCATACCGACCACATTGTTCTTTCTTTTATTCAGCACTGCAGTCTATTGCAAATATAAAATTTTGTAAAAAGTTACTGAACCAAGGAGATAGGCATCCGAAGGTAAAGCAAATTCTTCAACGCTACGATTGCAGATGTGCATATTAATTAGAATATAACACGAATGATGCAACCTGTACCGTTTTTATTATTACCAAATGTAATTACGGAATGGTGCCGCAAATACTAGCATGATTACGTTTTAATTTATTACGACTTGCCTAATGAGTTATGCCCCTTTATTGTTTAGAACTGGAACTACAATATTATAAACAATAGGTAGACAGTAAAAAATATTAAACAAAAGAGTAAATGATTATTTACTGACAGAATTGGGGAAGAAGCATCATAGCATGTCGACATACAACCTGACACTGACCTGCAAATTGCAAAAAACGTAAGAAAATTTGAATTTCGAAAAACGAAAATTCTTAGCGTGCTAAAGTAGCCAAAAAAATTTCAATTTTTGAATGTCACTAGAAATAACACTGAAATTGAACGAGAAGTAGATCATAAAAAAATTTCTTCAATATTAATGCAATATGTACCCAAACAACAGAAAAAAATACGTCTGTGTTCAACAAATCATATCGCTTATTGTCACTGTAGTAGGTATAAAATCTTCGTGCTCATTTTTAAATTCAATTATTATAATAAATTCGCTGAACCTTTGGTATTCGGTTGGACCACACAAGGGAAAGCTGTTAGTAATATAAATAAAATCATCCCAGTGTTATTATTTGCCGCTCAATTTTTTTTTTTCCGTTACTTTGTTCCTTGCTGCAGTGAGCACACCCTGTTACCGTGGGCTTTTCCCGTGACCGTTCCATTTTTAAAAAAAACCTTTAGAATGTCGAGACAGTCTTTGTCAGTAAACCGATTATTACGCACCACAATACTAACCCTCTTTCTTTGAACTTGGATACAACTGTATCGTCCTTATCGTTAAACAGTAAAGTTGAAACTTGACTGGCAAGCTGTCTTTAAGAAACTAACAGGAAAAATGTTCCATTCAGGAACCCATTGACAGGTTGTAATCAGAGGACGGCGGGCGTAACGCTACTGTATTTTATAAAGAGTGATTTTAGGATTATTGACTTTATTGTTGTCGTGTTAAGTTGATATTGGTGTGGCAAAATGTTTTATTTATTACCTATGGGCTGTCCTTCTTTTGAAAAGTGGCCGTTTCGAAGGCAAGGTACCTGTCTTTTCTACACGAGTGATCCAGTTAATGAGGTGCTCATTTTGAGTCGGTTTTTAGTCTACTGAAGTACACAGAAAGAAAGGATTTAAAACAAAAGTTAGATTTTCAGGGTCAAATTTAATTTGCTCCGAAAACAGTCATATTTTTTATGAACATACCAACCACGACTTAATACTAACAAAATACACAACGCTCTGGTCAAATTGGGTCATGGTGTTGGTTGTGATAAAAAAAAAACAAATTGGTTGATGGTCAACAATTGACAAGAATCCCTGCTATCCGTCACTTGGTCATCCATTTACAGCGTGTATCAAAATCCAAGCATTTATTTCAAACTAGCTGTGGCCCGCTTCTTTTGGACCAACCATCGTTAGAGTACTAAAAAAGTCAGAAATTGCAAAAGACTTTTTTCATCAGTAACAGGATCGATTGGCATCAAAAAAAGTAGAGTAAAATGGCAATTTCTTGCTAATTGAACATGTTTTTTAAAATTTTAGTAAAAAATATAAATAGTCTCTTAAAACCATTTTCGTGTAGCCTTACGGCCCCGCTGAAAGTTTCCACCTGTATACTTTCGTATGTAGTCAGGAAACAGCTGTTATTTTGAAATTACAAACAGACACTTCAATTTTATTTATTTGTATAATTTTATTTATTTGTAGATACGTTTTAATTATTAAAAATGTGTGCTCATATTAAATGGTATGGTACAGACCGACAAACAAAACAACGTTCTCATTATTCGAACCCGGCTATTAACACAAAGACTACATCCATATTGTTTTATTATTAAAAAAATATATCTATACAAGGTGGAAGGGACACCGACGCGAAAACGGTTACCACGTAGAAATCTCCATCGGTTAAAAAAAAAATCAGCTGTTTCCTACAAAAGTGCAAACTAATTTAAAAAAAAATATCGATGAAAAATTTCTACGTGGGGTGCTCAGAATGATGTACTGAACAAGTGAATACAATGACATGTCGGTGTTCCTTCCACCCCGTATTGGTATATTTTTTTTTATATAATTTATGGTCTAAGTGTGAAATAAATAATAATATATAACCTCACTTTTCTAACACACGCTGTATAACCTTCCAGTCACTGGGTTAATGTGTAGGAACTAAAAAACTTGAGTAATATTAACACGAAGACGAAGCTATAATGAAGAGTGACTATCCTGACTAGTTTAATTGATATAGCAGCCGCAAAAAAATCTGTTACAATGACTGTTATTATGATGACAATTATTAAAGGGCTTGTTATGTTTTTACTGTTAAGCTCGCGTTCGACTGTCAGCGGAAGCGATAGCGGGGTTAAACAATGAAGAATTGTAAATAGCATAATATTATACTAGGAATATTTTCATGTATATATTATGCCTACCGAACTAACAGTAACTTTGTTTTGATTTTACATTCTTGAAAGAGCGATTTTTAAACCACTATCTAAAACACGACGTTGGGTATATTTTTTTAGGTATTCAAATATTTCTGGAGCTCTATAGTTTGTTTCGCAATTTCCTTTCTTTTTTTTCTTAACTCATCGCTAATATCGGTAAGTAAATTCGATTTAAAAAAATATTTGTTTGTATCCACAAATGCTGTCTGCTTTGTGTGCTGCTACTGAGCTGTAACTCCTTTCGAATAAAAACTCACTCGGTAATTTTCTAGTCAAAAAATCGAGAAAAAATGAAGAAACATCTTGGTATTTAGAAATAGCTCTAAGCGGCCATGTTCCAGCCAGTGTCGATACAGAAAAACTAAACAAAGCAAAACTTGAAAAACTGGACAATTCCAATAAAAAATGATTTTGTTGAGTTTATCATGGGAAAACAGTTTGTAATGTAGTCTTTAATAAATAAATAATGCTAGACACGCCGAGTTCCCTCGTCGTGAGTGACATTACAAACGCAAATGACACGCCCTAAGTATACATACATTCAGACTGGGAACAAATATGGCTACCACAGTCAAAACGGTCACGAAAACAGGAGAATATAAAATTCAAATATTCCTTAATCGTGCCTCCAACTTGTATCATAAATCTTTTTCATAAGAATCGTGACCAGAACAAGTCAAAATATATTTCACACTTCATTTTGGATGAAACGAATTCAGTAACTCGAAAAACTAAGTTGTGTACGGAAGTCTTCACGTTTTTAGATGTGCTACAAGCAGTCGATGAAAAAGTTGTTAATTGCAATCCGTCACATGTTTCTGAGGCGTTTACGTCATTCCTATAAAACTGTTAAAGGTCTAGGTGCTCTTGGCTCGTTTATGAGAAACTTTTGCTCGCGACTTCGCCTTTGTGTAGTTCGAAAATTACTAAACAGTAACGTACTAGTACAATAGGATTAGCCTATGTACTAACCCAGGCTCTGCCTGTGTGCCAATTTTCATAGGTATCAATTTTGCAGTTAAATTGCAAAATGGTTTAAACATTATAACATTAGTAGGTGTAGATAGTCTGACAACCAGTCCTACCAAGGGGTACCGTATTATCCAGTACTAACTGGGTTGTGGATGTCAGATAGGCACTGCATATCTGACGCTCCATGTAAAATACTGGTATTCAGCTGCATTCGGTTATACTGGAAGCCGACCCCAACATATTTGAGAAAAGGCTAAGCAGATGATGATGAGTAGGTATAGATAGAGTAAGGATTTTAGTGAAGTGTTTTGATTCCTATACAGGGATAAGTCTGTTGATTTTCAGTCAGAATTGAAAGACTTCTAGAAATCTTTTGGTAAAAGTTTCTTCCTAATGATTTACAAATCCGCAATAACTCATATCGCCTGCGATGCAATACGTTTGCAATATCATCGCATACTCACAGAGTCTCAATCAAGCGACGCTATGATGTTCAACTATGGGTGATAAAGAAGATGGATCAGTAACTCCTGACCTACAAAATCATAACCACAAAAGTGTAACTGCACCCAGTTGCGATGCAGCTTAGCATTGAATCACTTCATGAATAGTCTGTCTGTCACAGTCCACTTAGCCTAGACCGGGTTGACAGTGTTTCGACGTCCCACATTCGATCATTGTGCGAAGATTGTATACCACAGACGTAATACATTTGAGATACTACGCTATTGTATAACATTATGAATGACTTTGTACTGTAAAGCCGTTACAGGACGATTCACTTTTGTCCTTCACTCAGGTGGAGACAAGTCTGGAAACACTTGACTGGGGGACGCACAGTACTGAAAATTATGGAAGAATAAAGGGGAGCCATATAGTAATCACAATTGCAGAAAACATTATGTGTCTATACAAGTAGCAGAAGATGGAGTGACTCTCGTAGGTTCTGTAAAAATGTTGGTCAAGTCTTAAAAAGATTTAATAACCGACTGTTAGAATTTTCTTCTAAAATATTGATATTGAAATCCCCACAAATAATTATAGATTTATTACTGGCTGCAAGTTTTGCCAGGACATCTTCCATTATTGATTCAAATAAGGAAAAGTTTTGATAGTTTGGGGGTCTGTACACGCACACAATAACACGCTTATCTAGCTCAACACAGGACAGTTTGAGGCAATGTTTAGCCGAGCAGTGCGTGATCCCAGTCGGAAATTATGATGAGTCAAGTCCGAAGTCAAATTAATCTAAAGAGAAAGATGAGCTCGCACGTCGATCCAACGATGTTGAATTTCGTCACTCGTCACCTTTTACTTACCTATAATTGAAAAAAGTGAATTAACGAACGTTGATTCCTATTTTCCTATGTCATTTTGCATATACGGCCTCGTTGGTCTAGCGGTCGCAAGCATCGACTAAAATGAAATCAGCCACTCATGTGAACCATTATTTCGGGTGAAGCCTTTGATATCAAATTAATGAACCACTGCAATGGATAATGAGTGTGTGTTAACAATGTTGATTTTAGCCTGTAGTTTAAAGAACTTTTATGTTGTTTGTTCCGAGTGGGTTGCACGCTTGTTTGATTTATTTTAATTGCAGTACTATTACTGTGTTTATTAGTGTTTCTTGTTTTTCTATCGGTATTTTATTCAGACTTTTTGAGCCTGACGTATTTTTAAGAGCTTCATTTTTTAACTTTGATCTAAATAACATAACATCACGCCTGTAATCCCCGAAGGGTACGGCACAGGTGTACTACTAAACTCACATTTCGCCAGTTGAGTTTTAAGTCCTATGTAATAGAGGGCGAGCCTATTGCCATCAGCCGTACACAAATTCAGACTCCGTGGCTGCTACCGAAGTTCCTGAAATAACACTTTGTCCGACCCGGGAATCGAAACCAGGACCTCTTGCTGAGCAGTTGCGCTTGCGACCACTAGACCTACGACGGAACGTTGATCTACTAACCAAAATTTTGGGATACATTTTGTACACTTTTTTGCTACAAAAAATATGTTTGTCTGTCCTGTCAGTGTGAATTCTCGTCCCAATATAGTTAACACGACGCCCACAGACTTTCGAGTGTTATTTTCCCACGTTTGCCTATTTATGCATAGGAATCCGAGAATGTGTTCGCTGTCCTCTTCTTTTGTATGTAGTGTGAGAGGGACAGCTGCCTTTGTGTATATTTGGGACGTGGCCCGCTTTTGTATGCGTGGTCACTCCCCTAGGACTCACTGTGCATTTTATGACCTGGCGATACCAGTATAATGTAACCAAGATTTTAATATGACCTGTTATGTCAAAATATTGTGATTTCATTCTTAAACGGTTAATTTTTTTATATATTCATTGTAAACTTATTTTTTTAATAAGTACTAATATATAATATAATTGATGGGATTAACGGCTAGTATTTCTTACTAGCAGTTAATCCCTTATTTAGAAAATGTAATATTTTTGCATGCGTTTGTGGAAAATACGCAGTAGTTTTGGTACTCTCCTGTACTAAAAGCCAATCAGTCTGCAATGTCAAAATTGTTTGACTGTCTACAACTACCCCGAACACACTTCTTGTAACAAAACAAAATAATCATATCGATTTATTGATCCGCAATCCAGGTAGCACAAAATCGATTACATTGAAACTTCACATTAGTTTACAAAGATCTTAAAAACTCGACGGGACTACATGAATAAGAATATGACACACTTTAAGTTCATGAATAATACCATCAGATACTAAGAACCATTGAAATGCAGTAGGGCAATGCCGTTTATCGGCTGCTTATCATATATCGATCCCTACTTACTTGGCAACATTGATCGTGTGAAATTGAACAGGTGCAACTCGATTCAACTCCTGGTAACATTACCCGTTCGATATTCAAACAAATTCCACGGACTAGAGTATTAAAGGCTAATTAGAATGAATTTTCTTGGTTCAGAAAGGTGGTTTGAGTAAATCGCTGCAATTTTATAGATTTTGTTGGGAAGTGGCAACCTGTAGACGTTTCAAAAATATCGATTTTCAAATGATAGAGAGAGAGATTGGCAATAAAGGGAGTTTTATAATATCCAGCCGTTGGTGAATTCAGGCGATAGTCCTCGCGCGCCTTCACGAATGGCGCGCGGAGGCACTACGTCGGGGGGAAACTCCCGCGGCAAATCGCCGCTCAGCGGACAGACCTCCGGCGCGATCTCATGGTGACATGGAGAGAGCGACTGTCGCAACCCCGTGCAGGGCACGCCACCATAATGACGATAAGTCCCCTCTTTGAGGAGTGGCTAGAAAGGCGCCACGGCGCCCTCACCTTCCGCCTGACGCAGGTCCTCACCGGACACGGTTGTTTCGGGAGGTTCCTGCACCATATCGGGCGGGAGGAAACGCCCGGGTGTTTCCATTGTGAGGATCGTCCGGAGGACACAGTGCAGCACACTGTGGAGGCCTGCCCTCTTGGGCGGAGCAGCGCCGTGTCCTCGTAGAGGCGATTGGCGGCGGCGACCTCTCGCGCCCGGCCCTGGTTCAAGCCATGGTCCGGAGCGAGAGGGAATGGAAAGCCGTCACCTCCTTCTGCGAAGCAGTCATGCTAGTGAAGGAGGTGGCGGAACGTGAGAGGGAAAGAGCCTCACGTCCCAGCCGCCGCGGGCGACGCCCTGGGCGTCGGGGGTCACGTGGTGGCCCCCGGCCACCGTAGGCGCGGGCCTGTGGACGGCGAGTTATGGGCTAGCTCGCCGTCCGGCCGTCTTATGACGACAGGCCGTTACGACGGCGCGTTCGTAAAAAAAAAAACCCCGGGGATGATTATGATGACAACCTCAATATTTTGACTATTCCAATATTTTGACAACTCAAAGTCAAAGTCAAAATTATTTATTTGCGGTAAAGTTACCACATTTACCGCAAATAAATAATTTGATTTCAAAAGATGGTACAATCAAAATATAGTGCAATGACACATTTCGCCATAAAAATAGCATGCTAATTTAATGTTCGTGTTTATTAATATTTATTAATAAACACAAATATTAAATTAGGTAACGTTTAATTATTAACGATTTTGACATTAATCTGTGATCAATATCATATTAGCAAAGCGAGGTTATCCACAGCTTTTTTGAAAAGAAAATCCTTGAAATAGACACAGATCTTTCCGGATTTAATCTAATAGGGAAAACAAATGGTTTTCAAGTTGAAAATACTCAAGACACGAATAAGTGAGTAAACAAGATAAGCACTTAAGCAAATAAGACAGTGACATCATTTGACGAAGGCAACAAAAACGTTAAGCTGCTGTTAGCTGTACAAGGATCTTTGCTCACGTGTGCATTTGCGAAAATTTCACAGCAATATCGTTTTTCAATGCATTTTTCTAAACTATTCCACCAAAGCTCACCAACGAAACTCTTCTAGACGACATTCCAGCACCAAAAAAGATTCCTGAATCGATGTAAGTTTTGCCAGTTTAAGCATTATTTAAAAACTCTTCACGCTTATCATATGGCAATAGAATTGCGTCTTTTCTTCTATTATTTTGATCTTTTTCCTACATGTACTACATGTTTTTTAGTTCGTAAGTTTTAATCTAGTCGTATGAAGTAACATTCAAATACCATCACTGCTAGAATCTGCTTAGAATTCAGATATATATCTTTTTTTTTACTTACTTATTTACAGAACATAATGTATTTTACAATTACTAATTTGCATATCTTTAGAACCGGTGTTCAAAAAGATAAATAGTTATTGCACAAATATCTCATTGTCTGCCCACAGTTTTAGCCATTATAATCAACAGTTACTTTTCCAATTTGCATAAAATCTAGAACGAATTTCAGATAGACTAAACTGGATTATTATAGACTACATTAACTTGATTAATTACATGAGACAAGGTGAATCACCTAATAGGTGGCTGCGTAGTTGTTTTAATGTCACGATTATTTTTAATGATGTTAGCAGAGGAACACAAGCACTAACAAGAGAAAACTTTAATTAACTCTATACAGGGCAGTTAACATAACATCAAGACTAATCGAAGGGTTAAGTTGGTTAGGCACAGATGTACTATTACAGTACACCCACATTCCATAACTTATGCTAAGTGCCATGTAATAGGAGGCGAGCCTATGGCCATCAACCGGACACTAAATGCCCACTTCGTACTGGGAAATTCCTGATGGAAAAACCCAGGATCACCTTACCCGACCTTGGATTCGACCCAGGACCTCATGCTCGGAAGTCAGTAGTTGAAGAAAGAAAGAAAATTAAAACTTGATATACGATCCTTCGACCAATAAAGTTACAAGTTGATAGTCACGGTTAATGATTCTATTTCTATCTCTGAAATCATCGACAAACTAACCGCTCAACGTCACTATTTATCATCGGCATTATTTAACAAACATATTATTTTCATTTGTTTATTATTCGACGTCTTCAATTAGGTAGGTACCTATCTTTTAAGAGGAAACGGTGCCTCCTCTCATGTGCGGATGGTGACCACCGGGGTGGTTTTAGTGCGGTAAAAATCCCACACTCCCCGGTCTTATCCCCAAAGACAGGTCGCAAAAAAAAGAGGTCCCTATCTAATTCTGCCGGGTTGCGTAAATCTTCTCTTGAGTGACAATCGTTCGCTTCACTGGTGTTTTTGTCTATGGACGAATCATTGGTGATTCTTCCATAGAACGTCTATGGAACGTCTTGTGATTTTCGTTGAAATCTTCTTCAAATCAAATCGTCTATGAAACAGTAGCTGCATCGAAATCTAATCTAATTCTCCAACAAGATGAACATTATTGTCCTGAATATTTGCACCCGACAATCAAGTCTCTTGCTTTATTACCAATAAATCGATTTATAATAGCAGTTATCTCGTTAGTTCATTACTTAGCAGAACAAGTTTCCTCAAGATGGCTTACATTTGCCTTAATATAGTCTTCTTTGTTAATAATCGCTTCGGTTTTTGCCTTAAACGGTGTTATATCATAACTCTAATCTTTATCGTTGATTAAGATATTTATCGTTACACAATCGTCAAATAGAGAAGACGTGTAACTTGTTGATTCCGCGTTGAAGTCACAAAAATCATCATTTTGCAGTTTTAGTGATGATGCTAGATTAACCGGCCATTTTTCATGAAGACTATGTCCATTAGATTCCCTCTACTATCATATTCAGAGTACTTCGTATCTTAACAGCAAATAAACGATTACAGATAGTCAAAGTATTTGAAAGTAGATGTATAAATCTTTAAGACTCTTCGTTTGCATATCTAGCAATGGAATTAAGTGTTAGAGAAAGCAATTTAGAAAACTCAATAATTACTAGGTTGCTATCTTTTTGGGTTGGGATCTGGATGATGCTAGTAAATTGCCGCGGAGAGCAAACAGAGTCCCATACCCAGTTAGTAAAGTTGAATATTGGAGGACGGAGGTGAATGATGATGAAGAAACCTTTAATGTTCCTGGTATTCATAAAACAGATGCTTATAACCCGTAGCATGAAATCTGATCTTTTTAAGTCGAAATCAATATACCCACACTTGCTTTGAAAAAAAATAAGTTACTGTTAGAAGCTGTAAGGCTTGCAGTAAAAAAGGGCCTTACTGGCTAACAATGTTCACTCAATTACACTACCGGTGCGCCAGGAATCGATATTATTCGATATATAAAATTTAAGTCGCAATACCGCGAGGTCAACGGCTCTTCGTCCGTCTGTCTTGCCCGTTCGCATCTGAAGCTCTATTATATTATACCTACGTAATAAAATGACAAGCGTGGAATCGATGCGAAAGAAAAACTTAGAATGTATCAGCTGCCGATCTTAGTATTAAAAATCGATTATTATTTCGATCCGAGTTTGACTGTCTAAAGGCGACGTGCTGGGCATTAGGTATTGTACCTTTGTTGTAGGTAATCAAATATTTCAGTTTTGGGTATCAAAACATGGCATTGTTCCTACAGTTTATCTCCTTTAGACCTATGAATACCCCAAATAGTAGTAAGTACTCAGGAATTAAGATAATTTCGTCTGTTCCTACAGGATAGCTATCATCCATAGTCAGATCTTTAACCCGAACTGCAAGTGGTTACACAACATTAGTTTTAGTATATGCGAAACCTGATACACGTGTCTAGTATTTTTATGTAAAGAATCTATGTACAATATTTCAAAACTGTATCATGAAAAATCACAAAGTTATTGTTCTGTTACCTAAAACGCCTCGTCCGCACAAAAACGCGGTCACCAAGCAGCGCGCGCCTCCAGCGTCGTCTTGAGCTCATTGATAATAATAATTTGGCAGTAGTTACCTAAATTATTGCGATAGGTACTCAAAGTCGCTCGGAATCCAACTTTTAACTTTTTTAAATAGTTTTGGGAAAATATATAACATGGTTTAAAAATTATTGGAATCGATTCAGTTACTTATTCTGAACAAACCATATTCAGGTTTCGCATATACTAAAAATAATGTTGTATAAGTGTAGTGAGTTTGTTTCTATTGATGTTGAAGCAAATAATTGTGACTTATGGTTTAGTTTTAATGAAACCAACCATTAAAATTAAACCATAAATCACAATAGTTTAAAAATCAAAACTTAAATCATGCACGAAAGCAATACGTTCATTACAGCAGTAGAAGTCGTGGGTAAAAGTTTGTTATAAAACAAGATAATGCATAGTATTATAGCCTTTAGCCTCATAAATCTAACAATCGTTCACTTTCTTTTATATGAGAATAAATTGATATTGATAGAAACGTTACATTCATATTCACTATTATAGTGGCCGAATCATAAACTATGACTCTGGTAGATACAAATTTACTCTCAATTAAATCAAGATCTGATTCCGACTATACCGTCGTATTTTCTCTTTGTGCCACTGTATTTGTACTATTAGTGTTAGTTATTTCAACTAAAACAGCTTTATCTTACTTAAACACTATAATGAATCAAGATAGTTTCGGCCTTGTTCCTAAAAACTGCGTTTCAACTGCTACTTATTAATTACTGAGCTATTAAACGAGTCGAGTAAAACTGGATAGTACGTCACTGGTAAGACTGGTTGCACCAATATTTAAAACGCAATTTAAATTAAAATAAGAATTAAACTAGCTTCAATCTGATCATTCGTCCTTTGTACTTTCCACGGCGGCGAGTGAAACCGTCTTTACCAAGGCTTTCTAATCTTTTGTTAATTCATTAGGAAAGCTCGTGTCATATTTTAATTGCTAAGCGGATTGTTCCAATCGTTTATGTAGTACGTACTTTTGTATGGGGATATCATGGTCAAGATGAAAGTTGTTAGTTTGTTTGTTTAGCAACATTGATAATCGGGTGCGTTTTGAAGAAACGTGTATATTTTTTGAGGGAGAATCTGTCGATTTAAATCTTTAAGTTAAAGACGAAGAATTGTTTCTTCCGAAGAAAACTAAAATGAATGCAACAAATCAATAGCCCAAACGATAGCGTTGACTTATAAAACATCGTAAATGTCGGTGTAACGTCCTCAGAACATTGTTCCTAGCAACCGGTTGTTGCGAAACCTGTCCGTTTTGGGCCCGGCCCGGTTCCGGTACAGCGAAAAAAGTAAACCTACATTAATTTTCGACCAGAGATGTACTGAGTTGTCATTGAAAATGTTCTTGTGTTTCGGGTATTAGAACACTTCCTTAGAGCATGGGACTTACGAAGTGGAACCCAATTCGCAGTTCAATTATTGATCTTTATGTTAGAGTATTCGTATTACTGGTTTTTCTTGTAAGAATTTAAAACATTTAGCTGCCCGGCCCGCGCCCGTAATCTGGTCTTTTCCACTTTTGGGCTTGTAAAATGAAACTGGTACTTTGGGATAATAAGTATATCCACAGTAATAAAAACTAGATATCAGATCATACAGAGACATTCAGAGTTCAAAACTGGACCGCTATAAAGCCTCCCACATGGACATGTTTAAAAAAAAAAACATGTTGAAAAAAATCTGCTATGTAACTATTTACTTTAAAATTCACAGACTTCTGCCCGCGAGTAAAAACGCATCAAAGAAACAGTATACTCTGGCACTCTGGCAGTCGTAGTGAAGCTGTACAACATTGAAAGAGTTTTTGAAGTTTTATGAGAAGTTTCCTTGATTACTTCCTACATCCAAGCGTAACCGAACCGACCAACCCGAACTGAGCACCTTTTCTCGACTTTTTATTTTTGGGCACATATAAAAAGTCGAGAAAAGGTGCACGGTTGTAGGCTTATGTGAAATAAAATATGTTGATTTTGATCCTTATTTTACCCTCTTTTTATTATTATTACATCTTCTTTCTTATAAATAAGATATCGGTCGGCTCGACCGATTTTTATGAATTTTTTTATGTATATTTGGTAGCTATGGGAATAGGTCGTAAAGTATATTTCACACCGCTAGGTTGTCAAATTCTAAAATAACGCGAGCGAAGCCGCGGGCAAAAGCTAGTATCAGTATAGATTAAGGGATGTCCGTTTACTTTTAACACATCTACATAATTCCTAGAAACGTTCTAAATATTTTTGGTTATCAGCAACTAACATGTTTTTTTAAAACCAAAACAGTCCAAAGAAATTTCCCCTAAGTCCAAATATAAAATGTTCTTTGTTCGAAGGTGTAAAAGCAATAAACTTCTTATCAGGCTCGAAGGACCGGAATTGTCCGGATGTCTTAAAAAACCGAATGAATGAACAATACTCTTCCGATGTACAGGGGTATTTGTATACCTGAGTATTTTGGTAACAGTTATATAATTACCGCATTTTATAATACTGGGATAAAAATAACGATAAAAGTAATTGTAAATCTTTAAATACATCAGTTCTAAATCTAACATCAAGCGACCTCGAAGTGTGGTTATGTGAATCCGCGATGATAGCACGTATCTAAAGTAAATAATAAGAAATTGGAATATTTTTACATAATACTGGCAGACTTTTTTTGCCTATGAATACTTTCTTGGTCAAACGTCGTCGAAGTATAATTTTTATATTTTATCACAAATAGAACACTATTAAGGGTTAATTCAAAACACCGTCAAAATCGTATCAACCCCAGAATAAAAATGTCTAAAAATTAAACTTTAAGTAATTAAAGTTATTCGATTTTTAATTCTTTAACTTTTTCTCGTGTAAAGATAGACAGGAGTTATAGTAATTAGCTGACCCACCTTTGCATAAATGGTTTTGATTTTTTAGAATTCGAATTCATAGAATTTTATAATTCTTTTATATTTTATTTATTTCAGCAAAATAAAAAATCAGCCCTAAGAAAAGAAGACTCAGATAAGAAAAAAGCGTTTAGTGAATAAACAATTGCTAGGTAAATATTCTATGTACCGTGAAAAACTTGCAAGTAAGAAATTAAATAAAACACGACAGACGTTGTGTGACACACAACCCCCATTTCTTGTTCTAATTGTGTTATAAAGTTTTTTAGAATCCGTAAGCATTCGGTAGTCCCAGCTCTTGCAAGTAGGGACACGATAAGAAGACGTCCAGGAGATGGTAACCCCGTCACGACTTTATACCGCAGCCCTACTTCCAAGAGATGTGATATCCGAATCCCTGACGGATTGCTGGGGAGTGAAAATCCTTCCCTTATATGAGAACCGATGTAACGAAACCATAGCGCGATCTAAATGTTCTAGTGGTGCCATCTAGAAAGCAAGCAGTTCAACTTTTGCGCTTTATTTACAGGCACCTAGAGCTCTAATTATGATCTTGGACGTTAGATAATAGTACTACAAACCAGTTGTATCAATAAAATTATGTTATGACTGATAATAACGTAATCGTAATGAGTTAATTTTTTTTTGTACTGCCATCTAGCGAACGCGAGTGAGAACCTTTTCATTTCGGAAAATGTAGCGGAAAAATGAGGATTTCCATTAAAATAAAATGATGCTCTCGACGACCGTCATTTGTTTTTGAAATGAGGAATATATTTATTAATAACCTTGTAGTAGAGGAGGTAGTCATTTTTGCTAGGAGGTACACTGAGTGAATTAACAAAGATAACATTATATGTAATCAGTTATAGATAATAAGTATAAGTTGTTAGTTGCTTCACTATTGCATTGGGTTGTGCCTGTTAAAATAGTTGTAAGTAATGATAAAATAAATAAATTTTTAATTCGTAAAAACTTTACGGTAGAGCGATGCCATGGATAAGGCTGTAGTCTAAACTATGACGGTCAGAAGCTTAGGAAAAAGCCAGCCATAGTAGTAAGACATGTTTTATTATTCATACAAAAATATGGAATGATTTCCTCATTAAATACTTATACCTTTGTAGATATCCAAAACATATAAAGTCGAAAAGATTTAAAAAAAAGAACTGTTATTTTTATTTTACAAATTATCAGTGGCTAGGATTACTGGACTGTTATTTCGCTACCAAATTTTCGGTATTCATTCTTTTAGACCCAGCAGTTTAGGATTAATTGTCTATCTGTCAGTGAATTTAAGATTTAAGAAACCTTTACGTAAGATACATTTTCCATAAAAATGTGACGACTATTTAGTGTAGAAAAATATAAAAGTAGATATGTATATGTGCAACCTGACGGTGACTGTTTTCTTTTCGGTACTAAGCAAAGGACGAAGCGAAGAGGCTTAATTTTTTTCCTTTATCTTTTTGTTTTTATTTTTTCCTTGTTTTAAAGCTGAAATTGAATACTTTAAACGTTGAGACTGCAATATTTGATGACCAAAAGACAAATAATTTGAGTGTTAGTTTCTGTTATATAATTTAGTTCGGATTTTGTAAATACTTACTTATTTTTTATTATTCAATAAGTCATTTAAGTTCTTAGTTTCACTTTATTTTGGCTTTGACCTCCTGGTATTTTGATTTTGTATAATTGTAAAATGGAAAGGGATTTTTGAAAAATGGTTAGTCAGGGTCCAAGAAATCTGATCTGTTAAAATAATAAACTAAAAAGTAAGACATCCTGCCGGCTTAGTGGCTCGAGCAATATAATTTTTAATAGTTTTTGTAATAATAAAACATAACCCTAAACATAATATTAATTCTCCATATGTGAACCCTTTCTTACAACTCCCTTGAAACTTCTCCCAGAAACTTAGCAGTAGTTGATAACTTATGTAAAGTTTCGGAAGGTAAATTTCGGTTTAGGTTCATCCGATTCATTTTCGATTCTTATAGATACATACTTCATATCGCCAAATATAAATAACTAACAAAAAAAAACTAACTACATTAACTAACTTAACAATAAACAAAAAATGGCGTCATAAAACTGCTCCTCAAAACTGTCAACTAGTAGTTTAGATTTAATAAATTATCAATAAAAATCAAAAACACATACGACGTTTTCAAATACTAGTAAGTATTATTTAAACTATATCGTGATTAACATGATCAAAATATTATTCATATAAAATAGTTTGTAAGCGAGTTCAACACGAAATATAATCGTTCGTTTAAAATAAAAATATAAGAATAGTAAATACAACGTAAAATAACACTTAAACAATAGCAAAATATGTATACCACGATGTTACAGTAAGAAAGCTCGTGCATAAAAAGTAGAAAAAAAAAGTTTCAAAAACCGGCTCCAAGTTCAAAAGTTTGCGCGTATTTAAAAAAAAAAATATGATGTCAAAACACTACCTTCGGAGATCAGAAAACAGTATCTGTATCACAATATTCACTGCATTGTTTTGTTTCCAAGTTTTAAGGTGCGAAGGCACCGGCGGCACACCCGAGTTGATACCGACACCGAGTCATAAGAATTACTGAAGAGCTTGCGAGACAAGTAGCCTCAGGTACAATTTTCACGTCTTTATTAACCGGTTAGACTGAACAGGTCCGTATTGTAGTAGCGCTGTGCGGACGTAGCCACCTACTGGATATGGTAAGGTTGTATCGAGAAGAACATTGTATCACTTCGTCGGCGGGGAAGAAAGAGATGAAAAGTGAATGACTGAACCTTCGCAAAGAATAACTATGTTTACGCATATAGGAGCCAAACAATAATTATAATTAAAGATGGTTGAACTTTTTTCGTTGTTTTTTAAAATAAGAGTTTGTTTTTAAATGGAGCAGTGCGTTATTTTGTTTAGTGTTGAATAAAAAAATATAAATTAAAGATAAACAGTTTTAGATTAAAAGTTCGACCAATATTACATTATTTTTAAGGTTTTTTCAGTGTAATCAAACAGTAGGCCCTATAACAGTGGTAAAAAAAAACAGTAAAAGATGGCATTTTATAAGAATCTCTACGTCAACTCTAGTAAAAGTGTGTAGTTAGGCTGAGGCCAAAAGAGCGTAATTTTTGAAGCTGTGAGTTGCGTAAAATGAGTCACGGAACTTACGCTGCATTCGGTTTCGGTTTCGGTTCGGTAACCGATTGCAGCGTAAATTCCGCGACTCATTTTACGCGACTCACAGCTCGGAAAAATACGCTCGTTTGGCCTCAGCCTAACGTAAGCGTGATTTGCCGCAGTTCAACAGCAGCTTGATCATTAGTTTCCAACTCTTCCAGCTATTCCGTACAATTTCGAATTTGGATCTCTCGTTGTGAGGTAACATAGAATATAATTATGCTTGTGTAACATATATTTAAATTGGTTCGCTGGTTCTGTTTAATTTCAAGTTAATTATGATAAATTATTTACTGAAAACCAATAATGTACCAGCTTTGTAATTATTTCAAAGTTTCAAACTTCAATGTAATCATACATTAGACTAATGGAAGTGAATACCGCTAGCAAACTGGTGTGGTTTTCATGCTTTTGACGGAGTAATATTAATGAAATGTAAATTGTTGTAGTTCATTATTAGCCACGGAATACCTATTAATATAGAAAACAAAATAGTAATAACATTACTAATTACAAGACTAATTAGTTTGTAATTAAATCCATACATTTGCATGCTTTGAGGATGGACTTTCAGGTTTATCTTTTTAAACTATCAACTTTCAGCTTCAGGAGCTAACTTTTTCAAAAATAACACCAATCTATGCTTAGGTAAATAGTTAATTTGAGAAGAAATAACGAGGGGCACATGTTTTGGAGATATTTGAAGAATGACTAATGTTTTGCTTTATCTTAATACTTGTACATTTTTGTCAAGACTTTTATGTAAATTAAATATATATTTTTTATATGATAAATAGTTAAGTAGTAAACAGATAATTAAAGCCTCTATATTCACGCCCTGTCTACATATTTCCTACTCTTTGCCACTGACGTCATCATTGTAAAATGTCAGCAACGCGCACAATATTGCCGTCTCTTTCTGCCGCTGAGCTCCCATACGGGACCGTTTCAAGGATACAGTGCACTCCTCAGTTCACTGCTCCCGCTGTTGCGTCGAAGCCTTACTCTGCGCATGAGTGTCCGACCGACCGTTTTTTATACTTCCCGAACTCGTATAAATAGTTTTAGTTTTGCGACTTTTTTTAAAAATATGTTTGTGATTTAGATTAATGTTGATTAGGAATGTAGAAATATTAATAAAATGTAAAAAAAATGCATTCTATTAATATCATTTTAATTTTATATAAACATTCTTAATCATTACCATACATTAGAGGAAATAAAAAAAATACGTAATAAATTATTTAAATTAGAAAAGGTAAATATTAATTACGGTAAGATCTCGCGGTCGAGTCGCAAGCGCAAGTCCGTCTCCATTAGACCGGTAACCGACTTTGCTCGGCTCCCACTTTTTTTTATTAACTTGGACATGTTTTTGTACTGCCAGCTGATGTTATTAGCGTCGACCGCAATTTATTTTAATGGCCTGTGTAAATATTTGTCCCTATTCATTTTGAAATAGGAGCACTCTCTATGAATGAAATGTTCGGGTTATAATAATACAATGCATTTAAAAAAATATTTTTGTCTTTCTAATTAACCTTTTTTGTTCGTACTGGCACCATAATTGTACAAGGATACCTTTTATTTATTTGGATGGCTCTGAGAGAAAGGGAAGCCCAGAGAAACGATGGAATAGAAGGATTGCGTAATCAGCCTATAATGTTTCCACTGCTGGGACACACGGCCTCCTCTCTAGAGAGGGAATGGGGTATAATCCACCACTCGGGCCCAGTGCGGGTTGGTAGATGTCACATATCTTCAAATTTATGGCTCTAGGATATGCCAGTTTCCTTACGAAATTTTCCGTCACCGTTTTGAGAGCAGTGGTGATGACATTAATTACACAAAGTAATGCGCCTGCCTGGGTTCGAGCCGTCGACTTACTGTGCGTAAGTCGGGGCCGCCACCACTGGGCCACCGCTGCTCTCACTGCGGACTGCGTGATGATTTGGCTAGAAAGATGAGACAGAGATAACGTTTCATAGAGAAGTATAGAAGAAGACATGCAGCACCGACTCCAAATAAATTGGTATAGGGGTAGGAGAATGCCGATTTAATTTGCACAGGTCTTTATGGTGTAATATAACATTGGCGATTACAAACCGCAGGATAGCCATTGATGTAATAAAAACAATTTGTTATGGTTTGCAACCAGTAGATTGCTCTTTTGAATGCCAGAAAATGGTAGAATTAATGCGGTCAGACATGTAAAAAGCTTCCAGCTTTTCACACTGTCAAACTTTGATCTTTATTTCTGTAGCAAAAAGGTTTTTGTCACTGAAGTCTTTCAAAATTATAATGTCGGTTTAATGAAACTTTATTCCCAATCAAGACACATGTCACTTACTTTAAAACAATACTAAAAAACATACATATATAAATTATAAAAAGTTCGTCATCAGTATCATAGTTAACAGTTACCCAATGCATTCATTTCTCCAGAAGTGATCGATCCGCAATTATGTGCTGGCTAATTTGAGTTTTGAATGCATTGAAAGAGTGTAGATTTCTTATAGTGTAGTGTAGAGTTGTGCTCCTTCAAAAGTTAGCATTTTTTTGCCATAGTTAGTTCTTGTTTTAGGTAAAACTAGCAAGCTTGCTCGCCGTGTTATGTTCTTTATTCTTTTGACGGTAAGGTAGCTGTTAGAGAGCAGCTTTTAGAGCTAATATAAGTATGAAAGAACAGTAGCCTCGTAGGCTAATTATTCCACATTTTTTAACATTTATGGTATTTGGATTCTCTGCCCATTTTGCAAAAGATGTTATAATCTTCTCCCAAATGTTGTTTTACACCCTGATGTAAGTATTTGATTATAGAACTATTTAAACTCCAAATAAAGTGTTGACTGCCTCGATGGTCTAGTGGTCGCAAGCGCAACTGCTGAGTATGAGGTCCTGGGTTCGATTTCCAGGTCGGGAAAAGTGTTATTTAGTATTTCCATCAGGAATTTATCAGTAGCAGCCACGGAGTCTGAATTTGCGCCCGGTTGATATCAATAGGCTCTCCCTCTTTTACATGGGACTTAAACAGAACTGGCGAAACGTCGGTGTGCTGTTAGGCACGCCTCTGCTTAAGCCTTCGGAGATTTCAGGGGTGATGTTATGTTATGTTATGTAAAGTATTTCCTGCAATGTAATATAACACTCGAAATTAAAAAAAAAACAACTTCTGTGGGGTTTGACAAGATTGTTTGGTCGGTTGGATTTTACAATATTAATTGCCGGTTTTTGAAATGAGTGTTCAGGAACTGACAATTAATATTGGACAACAAAAAAAAACTTTTAGTAACCTTAGCATATTTTGTTACAAAAATGCCGCCATTCTTGTTCTGCATGTCCAGTCATGACTTTAGCACCACTGATTCGATTTACGTTATCCGATTAGATCAGGTTATATACAGGTCGGGTTACACTGCAAATTTCACATGTTTTTTTTGCTACACAGTTTTATATGTGGGGGCTAGTATTGCAATTCCGTTGCATTGTATTAAAATTAGCTATAACGACTGAAAATACATTTATTTATGATGAATGTGTGTGAAGAGAAAACCACTTTGCAGGCAAATATTTTTTACCACCAAATACCGTACAAAAAATCTCCTTGTTTAATGTCTTGATATAGAGTAAAGTAGAAGCAAGCTCGTTTTTTTAGAAAACTAAACCTACCCTTAGTGTTTTAATGTTTTCTTGTTTAATTAGGAATTGTTCCTGTCCTTTTGTAAAATTATAATAGCCTGTATAAGCTCAACGTTATTTTTAATTCCCATGTAATAGGGGGCGAGCTTGATGCTACAAATTCAGTCTCCGTGGAAACTACTGTGAAATCTCTGATGGAAGAACCTATTATCACTTTGTCCGACCTGGTAACCGAACCCAGGACCTCACGCCCAAGTCACGCTTGCGACCACTAATCAACGAGGCAGTTGAAGAAAAACTAATTATGACGTCCTAAATTAGAATTTTTTTGAAATTTTTTTGGAATAATGCATGATTCATGAAGCCATCATTCCGAAGGCGCTTGTCAGATAGGTCCCGTTAGGAAGCCCATTAGATACGTAAGGTAGCCATTAACGCTAGGCTGAGTCATCGGGGTCTAGGTTAAATTCCAGAATTTACAAGATTTTCGAAATTCAGGGTGGAAATCCTAGACAAAGTATGGATTACTTTGTCTAGGATCTCTGTACTAGCCTAATATTTGAAAGATAAGACAAAATCTAACTATACAGGGTAGAAGGGACATCGACGCACAAACGAATGCCACGTATTCAGGGTTAGAGGGAAGGATCATTCTGAACGAAAAAAAGTTAAATACCAACACGATCAAAATGGTATGAAAAACCGATAAAAAAAAAAAATATCATTGAAAACTTTCTATGTGGTGGTTTGATGTAATGAATACGTGGCAACCGTTAATGTCGGGTTTTATTATAAAGGGTGTAACAAGACCCTTAACGAAGCCGAAAGGTACTTGTTTTCCCCGTCATTCCGATCATTGTTTTGTTCTAGACTATACCTGGGAACCTTCTAGTTACGGAGATATTGGGGATCAAAGTTCCAACTTTTTCACAAGTTTTTTTTTTAATATTTTTTTTTTGATGTAGTATTGTTTACTGTAAACACCTCCACGATCCCCGTACTATTCAACCCATCCATCAGCACAATGTTTTGAGTGCGTTACATTGAGTAGTACCGTAAAACATAATTTTTCACCTAAAAAAAAAATTCGTTTCTCAGCAATAATTTTTGCGTAAAGTTACTTAGTGTGTACATAATGCATGGTTGACGGGATCTTCTTTCATCCTGAATAGCCTTACTACATAAGAAAACCTGACATCAACTGTCGGGCAGTAGCTCGTCACCAGACACTACACCCAACTCGTCGGAAGATCCTCCCTTTTTCTATGAGGGATGAAGAAATTTGCACCCTATTCTTCATATTCCTATAACATTGGCTTAAGCTACTGAAAAGCTGGTGTCACTGCCATTGCAACATTTCTAGACCTTCATGAATATTTTTTTTTTATGTACGTGTTTATGTACTGTAGGCTGCACGTTAGTGAGATCAAAACCAGTTCAAGCTGGCCTCGTGTTCAATTGAAACTCCGTACAACGTGGAATTCAAGGTCGAACTGTTACCACAGATGACGTGCGGTGCACTGTATCTACTGTAAAAAAACTTATGGATACAAATTAAAAAGACAGTACTTACTTGATCTTCGTCCCGGTAATCGATGATATTGCTTCTGAAATTGAAAAAATAATGTCTTTTTACTTAAGTAAGCATTTCCAGTTCCTATTACTTTAGAGCTTTACATCGGTGGTGGGATGATGTGCAGCTGTTAAATCACATGTCAATCTTATTGAATTATATTGTATTATATTTGAAGCATTCCTAGTAAAAGGTGCTTAAATATGCAGACAGAATCGATGCAGCTGGTCGAAGATTGAAATTCAAAGAAAAATAGAAGAAATGAAATTAGTCGCGTCTCAGATTTAACTAAAAGTACGAGACAAAGTGATATTCTATGAGCGCTAGCGAAAACTATGTTAAGATGAAAAGTAAATAATGTATTCGGCTGACCATAGTCAACGCAATGCTTATGCGTTTGACTCTATCAACGAATGACCTTTGGGCTTGAATAAAATCTATACACCGTTGGAAGAGGGTTGCCCTGATTAACATTATCGAGTCGTACAATTTTTAGAAAAAGAAGCAAAACACATTTTTTTGTTTGTGTTCAATCGAATATTTTTGTTGGCTCCAGCAAAACCTTAATCAATATACTAGTATCTGATTAATGTTGGGTTACTAACTCTTTTTAGATTCATTTCTTCATGTTAAAACACGTATGTTAAAAACCATTGTTTTCTAGGTCACCGAGGCCACAGTAAGTAAATAGCATCATTTAAATGTATTAAAAATGCCTTACCTGGAACGAATCTTTTTAATAACAGGCCGCTGCGCTGTACTGTCATGAATTCTGACTTGCGTTGGATCTATTTCTTCACACGCGTCGTCATCAAATGGTAGCTGTCCAGTTCTCCTAGCCAGTATTGAGTCCATAAACGGACTGTATATTTGACCAGAAGTACCAAGAATATCGTCGATGTCAGTGTAACGGGAGATGTATTTGTTAACGCCTTTCTGGTAAGAATTTGTTGGTCTTCTAAACTGGCGGTTATTTTCGTAGGGTGACGAACGCCCTCTGTAGTCTTCGTTTTCTTTTGGTGTCTCCAAACCCTCAGGACTTCTTCTAGCTCCCAAAGGTTCATCGTCTGGTAAGTGTAGAGGAAACGGCGGGATGTGTGTTGGAGGAACGTAAACTTGGACTTCTGAATCAGATGAGTCACTTTCGTCCAGAGGTGGGGGCGTAGGCAACTTTTCAATACCTTCTGGAATGTTCTTGTCACTTGCCAGCCACCAAGGCCGCTCTCCAGATTCTATATGCCGTATCCGCCTTAGAGGGAAGCTGCGTTCTGAACCAGATTTACTGAGCATTACACTCTGCTCCGGTGGTTTGTTGCTGTTAGTGGAGTTTTCATTACTCGTGACCCACCAATCCTTTTGGTCTCCAGACTCAATGTGCCGTGCTTTGAAAAAGTTAAATTTATCACTTTTTTCACTGTCACTGGATGACTTTCTGGGTGGACTGAGCCGTTCTATCCCTTCTGGAATATTTGCACAGCTATCTAGCCACCACGGCTTTTCATCGTCAGCGAATTTACATTTCTTCATAAGTTTGTTAGAATCAGTATTTTCTGATGTGTTTCCACGTGGCATTTGATTTTCATGTTTACTTTCGCTACTGGATTCAAGCCACCACGCCTTTTCTCCAGATTCAACGTGTCGTATCTTTCGAGGAATATTCTTTTCTGAAGGAGACCTTTGATTCTCACTATTTTGTAAGCTACTTTTCTTCTCAGATTCAGAATCTAGCCACCACGCTCTTTCTCCAGATTCTATGGGCCTTATTGCTTTGAGTTTTACTAGATTGTCATCGTTAGATGCTATTATATTAGTAGTATCAATTTTACCTTTACTTGATCTGTCAGTTTCTGTAGTAATATTAGAAACATCTTTGCCTGTAGACTCTGAAGTGGAGTTTTCTAACCAACGACTATTTTCGCTGCTTTCTTGATGCCTCATTTTAAACAGATTGGTAACAGGTGCTAGCGCGCGTATCAAAAATGATTTAGCCTCTTCGGTACCCGTTTCATTCTTTTGTGGAGAAACAGGGGTCGGTTGTTTGCCTGACCGGTCAGTAGGAATTGAAAATTCATCAGCAGAAGTTCTAGAAACCTCATTTGTTTTAGACTTAGAAACAGTTTCATCTTCGCTAATAGACGACTGTGTCGATAAAGTTATACTAGATTCTGGGCTGGCACTCTCTCGCGACTTGGAATGTTTCAATTTTGATAGTCCATTTTGTAAATTACTACTTGATGAGTTTTTTTGTATGCTCTTTGGTGGAGATCCTTTTTCACTTACTTCACTTCCTTGATCTGAATCAGTAGAGCTCACTGATTTACTTCTTCTTTTAATTATCTTTTTTTTGGAACTTGTATCTGATGATGAGTCTGCACTTGTTTTCTTTACTTTTACTTTTTTTGTTTTTGTGGCCCCTTCTGTTTTCGGCGCTTGTGGGGGTAACTGACTATTTGTTACTGTGATCTCAGGCGAAACTAGTTCAGTTGATGCAGCAGGACTTTTAGCTCTTTTCAATTTTAGATTGACATTAATTATTATTTCCGATGTGTCGTCTCCTTTATTTTGTTCCGAAGCATAAACCGATAAGATTTCTTGATCTGCTTCACCTAAATGGTTGGATAAATTGCTATCTTCATTGTTATGTTCAGACATGGAGTTGCAACTTGAATTTTCCCTTCTCTCTGGCTCTGAACTTTGACTTCGACCAGTCCTTTCACTGGGGGAATAGGAATTACTATTTGAATTTTCTCTTAAATTTGAATATTGCGTCGAATATCTACCAGCGTATCCAGTATAACTGCTAGAATTTGGTGTATAATAAGACCAGTTTGTCACGCTTGTTCTTGCAGTGCTACCGAATCTACTTGATCGTGTTGGATCATCTAATCTATCCGATTGAATTTCCTTGTCTATCATTTCCGGCCTCCTTTTAGACCTTGTTATAGATTTTTCAATAGTCTTTGCCATGTCCGCCCTTCTACTTCGAACGTATGCAGATGATCCAGGAGGTGTAGGCGAAGTGTGACGTGTTATTATAGTAACTGTTTCAGTCTCATTTTCGTCTGATTGTTTTTGGTTTGAATTTAAAGTTTCTCTACTTTCATTGACTGTTTCATTTTGTGGTTTAAATTCTTCTACTATGGCAGGTTGTGATAGACATTTATCCGATTCACTCTTAGAATCAGTGTGATTCACTGGTGACACGGATGCTCTTTTCACAGTGGGAGGACTTCTTAAATAATTGGAGGACAGTCTATTTGCTATAGCGTATCTGTTAACGGTAATTTCTGGTTTAGCTTCTGCTCTAGATGCAGGTCGTGTGTAATTTGAAGTTCGAGGATATAACTTGTAGTTCGACAGGCTGTTATAGCCTGTAGACTTGTCAGTCTTACTTGGAATGTCTTTGTCGTGATCCCCTGGGCTAGGATCTCGGCTTTTATCTTTGAACGTTTTCGTTGTTCTCCTCTCTGGGCTCAAGTGCCGAGAAGGTCGGCTTAGACTGTATTTCGATGTCGAAACGGGACTAACGTCTCTACTTTTGTTCGTTGTAATTGATGGTACGGTAAGTTTTGAATAGTCTTTCTTTTCATATTTAGATGTGGGTTTTTCTGTTTTACTTGTACTATATGTATCATATTTTGAAGCTGGTTTGTCAACTTTAGTCGAATATGAATCATATTTAGAAATGGGTTTGTCAGTTTTACTAGTGCTGTAGGCATCATATTTCGTTGCAGGTTTCTCTGTTTTACTAGTGCTGTAAGCATCATATTTAGTTACAGGTTTTTCTGTCTTACTAGTGTTGTAGGAATCATATTTTGTTGTAGGTTTTTCTGTCTTAGTCGTGTTATAGGCATCATACTTGGTGGGTGTTTTATCTGTTTTACTGTAGTTTGCATATCGGTTAGCTATGGCTGAGATTGGGGTTTCTTCCTTAGCCGAACGTTCAGGGCATAAGATAGGGATGCTCGAGGACTTGTAAGACGGTGTTGTATTGAGGTACTTCGCTGTAACTGTAGTCGGCCGTTCCGCGGCGGTACTCGATGAACTCCGTCCGGTATCTCGACTCCGGCCGTACGACGACGTATCATACTGAAATTAAAAACGTTTATGTTACTTTCGTCCTTATAAGCAGTATGGAATGTTCTCAGATCATTATTAAACAAACGCACTGCATTGTATTCGCACAGAGCGGTGTGTAAACCACTGTAACAAAACGTAAGTTACATTTTCTTCGTTCAACACTATCATATAAAGCCGTTCCTTTCACCGTTTTATAAATAGCGAAGGGAATGCGTGTATACGTGTGAAGATTATATACGGGGAGGGATTTTATTGAGCCCTTCGTTATTCAGTATATTTTAGTTCTGAAACTGATTAATCGTGGGCTAAGGTACGAAATCTACAGACAGTTTATTAGTGAGGATATTGTATTTCGAGAAAATTTCTAAAATAGGTAGGACGTTAACCTGTCCTTTTTATAATTAGGAATACCGTAAATCTTCTCATCGCTATTTTTCTAACGGTTGCAAATATAATCTGTAAAATCATTTACGAATAGAAAATGTGATCTTTCAGATGCTCGATGATGATTGTTAAAAAGACTTTTATGCCAACCACCTGACAGATTGCAAACAGGAGAAAACAACAGTTGTTCTAGGGCTCCAGTAAATAGGTATAATGCAATTGACCTAAGTGGATAATGGTTATATCAATTATAATTCAGTGACATTAGTATAAGCTAAGTCATCATGCGCAATATCCAAAGTTAGTAGACTAAGTACTAGCATTAGAGGAATACAATGTTCTATTCTCCAAGCTATTACATAGATTATCAAGTATTCAGTGAGATTGTGATCACAACTAAAGAAGAGATGAACAAGAATAGAATAATATATATTTTTCAGGTGCCAAACATAAATGGATATCCGGAGACGACCGACGACTCGGTTGACGCCTTCAATTTAGATTTCTGCAAAGCGTTCGAGTGCCTCAAGAAAGACAATTCAACTTCTTCACCGTCGAGATTGTCAGCAGGAGAAAAGAGTTAACCAAAATCATCTAGAATCGACACCAGGATCCAAAGACTATACCACATTTATGCATACTCTAGCAACGGTACAAGTTCACCTTTTGTAACGTCAACGAAAATTGCAACACAATCCAGGCGGAAGAAAAGCTTTATTTCTATCTAACTGCGGTGATGTAAGTGACGAAAATTCTAAACGATTCCATCAAGATATATCTACAATGGAAAAGAGATGTCAGGGCCGATAGAACGCATCAATGTTGCAGGAACTGGAGTAGTGAGCCCCTGAAAGTGACAATAGACTAGTGAAAAAGACCAGTGTAACTGTATTGGTTAAATACTGGCTTTATATTCAAAAATTAAAAAAGAACAAATAGAGGTTTTTCTTCATTTTACTTTAAGTCATCTTTTTAAAGCAGGCATGTTTTCAAAATAGGAGCTAGTTTAAAAGAAAGTATAATATTTGTGTGTATTCAGTGAAATTAGTATAAAATAATAGCATACTTTTAATTAATAGGTACCCGAAAAGTTACATTTTGTAGACCAGTGATCGTTAACGTCTAGCACGCCGGGCGCCGACTCACTTGCGGTTGCCGGGGCGCATCGTGCACTTCGCAAATAAACTATTAAAATATTGCGTATCATATTATTGGTTAGTCCACTCGGTTGAAAAAGATGGCGGTAAGGTTTTAATTGAGCAGACTCACGGTCTTATACAGTTAATGCTATTGGTTTCTATTTTGTAACTTTTTTCCTGTAGATGGTGAGCTTAATGCATGATGTTGAACTTAGTTAATTGGCTATTGTACAGACGCCTTTTCTTTAATAGATTTTTCAACTTTATGGCTAAAGCATTAGGTTTAAGGTTGATTGGGAAATTTTACAGTTTCGGGAAGCTTGATGTGCTGGTGTCTGTACATTCAGACTTCATTTAAGACCTTTTATTGAATAACTAGCAGTTGCCCGCAACGTTCGTCCGCGTAAAATTATTATAAAACATTTTTCGTTGTTGCTCCGCTCCAATTAGTTGTAGCGTGATGTTATATAGCCTGTAGATTTCCAACACTAAAAGATTTTTTCAATTCGAACCAGTAGTTTCTCAGATTAGCGCGTTCAACCAAACAAACTCTTCAGCTTTATAATATGTTACCGGAATCAAAGCCTCATTTACATAACTATGTTTACATGCCTACAGAACATAACGCCTGTCAGCCTGAAGGGTAAGGCAGAGGTGTACCTAATATAACACCCACATTTTGCGAATTATGTTTAAGTCCCATATAATAAGAGCGGGCCTATTGCCATTAACCGGGCACAAAATCCAGACTGCGTGGCTGCTACTGAAAAATGAATAGAAAAACCTAACAACAAATCAATCCCAGAAATCAAAACCAGGACATCATGTTCAACACACTGTACTTTACTGTGAACATAAGTTGTGTTAATCAATTTGCATACTTTCACCGGGAGCATTCGCCTGTAATGTAACAAATGCAGGATTCGATTTTTATCATTACGTTCACTTGTTTCTGCACAAAATCGAAACTTGGATTGTTACATTACAGGCAAATGCTCCTGGTGAGGGAGCGCCTTTAAGCAAAACATGTATAATTTTATCCTTAACTCATGTAACACCTTTGTTTATCATGTTTTACACAAATAAACAAATATGCATATGAATATGAACAGTCGCGCGTACGACCACTAGACCTATGAAGTAGAGATCAATGTTTACTATTTATTATTACAATGAATTGCTTTAATAACGCAGGAACTGTAAACAGCCAAGTCTAGTGTCCACACAAACATAAACACAATAATTAAATAAATTAATAAACTATGTTTTGTGCATTAAATTGCTTTGCAAATTAAGTGCTTGCTACCCACATATTTTGTTATTGCAACACTCAGTCTAATTAATTTATTTTACACTACAGTTTGGGTTATTTATTTTACACTACAGTTTGGGACGTCATACTACTTGAAATTGTAGCCAAATGTCAGTAAATTATGAACTGGCCCTTTTCATTATCTCGTAGAGCTGTAAATTCTAAAAACTTTGGCCATAATACTGGTACAAGGTGTAAACGAACACGCCCTTCACGAAGCTGTATGTGGGGGTTTTATTTAAGCTCGTCAAAGATTTTTAGAGACTCAAAAGGTGCAGATGGTAAGGATTTCAAAAAAAATCGTGTAGAGAATATAGATATAAAATACTTACATAGTTTCTAAAAGACATGTTGCGAAGACATCAGCTCTCTTCCATTAGGCGGGGCGTAACATGTATCCAACTCGAGTGAATTCTGCAATCAAATTAATCACTATTTTAATATTACAACACGATTTATCGTTCTAGCATTACACTGTTTGATGTCATACGGTTTGGACTTTAGATAAGTGAATCGTGGATAAAATTAAACCGTCTCATTTCTTCTCGTGGGCGGGTGTGTTGTTGACGAAGGGATTATGTACGGAAGATGACCAACAGCATGTAATTTACCATCGTAATTATTAATAGGAACATTGGAATTGGTCTTTTCGTT
This sequence comes from Noctua fimbriata, assembly GCA_905163415.1. NCBI lineage: Eukaryota > Metazoa > Arthropoda > Insecta > Lepidoptera > Noctuidae > Noctua > Noctua fimbriata. The sequence goes on from LR990921.1 coordinate 10,999,213, forward strand.
CATAAATAGGACGAGGAATCCAATACACTGCTTTTTCAGACTTTTATTAGAATCAACAAAATGCTTGTTGACATATTAGATCCGTAATATTGCAGTTTGGACTAAAGAAACAGGTGTAAACGATTGCGTGACGGTTGACAGGGGAGAATGGAAGAAAAAAACGTGTTGCACCGACCCAAGCAACATGGAATAAAGGAAGATGATGATGATGTATATTGCACTTTTGGGTGTGATGAATTATTTAATTAAAGAAGAAGAGGGAGTTTTATGAAGAGTAAAGTCTAATATGTTTTTGTTGTAGTGGCCTTTTGCACAGAAATAAACTTGTTGGACATTAATTACTTCATAGGCTTCCAAGATAAATTCTGGACAATCTGTCTTGGAACAGTGTTGAATAATCAAAACTATAATACATTAATTTGGAGATCACCTTATTTAGAAGGTTTACCAATGGGTAAACCTTTTTAAAGAATACAAGTGACAATTAAAAGTTAAATTGATTGAAACAGTACCTATCAAACATAAACACTAGATCAACAGACATTCGTTATTTACTGTTTTGTAGTAACGGTTTTTAGTAAATCGAATGTACATAGATGGCGATTCTCTATTCCACAGTGAAGCTATAAGTTTAATTTTACGATTAGAGTTAAGTCCTATGCAACAAGTTCGAGCGTGTACGCATGCAAACGAAACAGGCCGATACATGCTGGGTGTTTCAAGTGGAACAAGCTTTATTTTTTAACTAGCTGTTGCACGCGACCTTTGAAATTATTATAAAAATACGAAATACCTTTTTGAAAAAATAATCAGATGTCCCATACATTTCAACTCTCATTCGACCCAAATGATAAATTTTTAAATAGTCATGTGTTAATTTTGTTTATAACTCATGTAACACAGAAATATGTGTCTAGTAATTTCCAAGTTTTTTTGCCCAGTTTAGATTGCGAAGCAGTTCGCTCTCGCTAGTCTATGATTAGTCAGAATTCACGACAATTGGCTAAAATAAATCGATATTCAAAAACGGGTGATTCCAAGTCGGTACAAGGTAGCTACCAATAGATCTGAAGATAGACCTATTTTTAGTTTCAAGTTTTCTATAAATAGTCGATGTCTCGTTAGTGAAGACAGAACAAAACGTCATCGGTGAGCACACGCCGTGACACGGCCACGTGTACTCGTCACAGCACCAACACCAATAAGTGAGATCCTTTGCGCAAACGCACGAACAGAGCAGCCATTCTATACACGACTGCGTAAGAAATACCAGTTTCTTTTTTAGTTTCAAAATAGAAACGTTTTTAGTTTCCGGACTGACCTATATCGATTGAGTCAATGAACAAAAGATGGATGGTCAAGTTCCTTACACGTTCTTCCACTACGATTCTAAACTTTATTTTATTGTGCTGAAAGTTTAATTTCGTTTGTGAATGCTTCCTAATTATTCCGGTCCATGTTTTGCCTCTGGTGTACGAAGATATAGATCACACTGACTGATGCAACGATTAGACCTGTTTTTATTTACGTTCCTAATTGTCGTGTGTTGCTCTAGAAGCTGTAAATAATTACAGGTAGTGGAAAATATTCAGGTATTCGTCTTGGACTGGTTTAAAAGAGACTATGTTGATTTTTTTCGGAACTCCCGGAGTTTATTTTTTGTTTTGTTTTTCCTAAAATTATGTTGTTCTAATTCCTTGAAGATTCTTTGTCATAGATCATTATGATGATGTACGGAGTTGTTTTAGGGTTTAAAGTACGAAATTACCGATTTGTATAGACGTTTTCGTGTAAAGTGATATTTCCATACTAACATTTTTTTTCTTTGGTAACGTCTGAACCGATTATTTATGATACAACTGCAATAGTTAGAGTAAAAAAAGCTGCGATGTACTGCGTATCTTAAATTCTCAAAACACAGTCTATGACAAAAATATACCTACTTGAAGTAATGAACCGACGGCATGGACATGGAGTTGCGGACACCAGCCCAATATACAATACAATATTCAACAAGTGTCTCCCTATAACCTTAAAAAACAGCTGTAGGTACTGTAAAAGAGTGTTCTTGAACAAAAAACTGAGTAATCCTATGCAAAGCTTTTTAAAACTTTTTGTAATCCCTAACAAACTTTGTACAAAAGTTGTGAAGTAGTAAAATCGTTGCTTTTACTCGATTTTCATTGTATTACCAGTAAGTACACTTAAAGCTTGTTCATAGCTTCGCGGGCCAAATTGTAAACATCAGCCATGACTAAGGTCTGCCTACGTAAATATTTCCAGTATCCAAGTTATTGTTGATTTCACAAGGATATTTCCATCGTTTGTACAAGTTTAAGGCGGAATGTTTTACAATAATACGCAATATACGGTTCCGTGATGAAGAAAACTCGTAAAATGTTTGAGAGGCTTTCTTTATTGCTTTTGATTTTGCGACTGAGTGATGTGTGTCTTTGGTACGATTAAATACTTTAGCTTAAGAAATAGTCGATGAAAGTATTTGTTTTGTGCGTTTGTAAGAGCCATGGAGTCGAAACTTGTTATCGGTTGATTGCAATAGACTCGCCTCCTATTACCGTATAAGATTTTAAACTATCATGGTCACTAACATTAATATATAGACTAGAAACGGGATATTTACCATGTTTACTGTTTCTATTGAGTTCCCGATATCCGTTTCGTATTCGTTGGGTTTCCTGAGTGCAAAAAACGAACAAGAAAGAGGGTAGACCGATTTGTCCTGCTCATAAACACCCACCCGCAATAACTTCAGTTTATCCGTGATCATGGTGCTTGCAACAGCGCCGAAATATCGGGAACTCAATAGAAACAGTAAACATGGTAAATATCCCGTTTCTAGTTTATATAATAATTCTATTACCGTAATTGGTGAAATGTACTAGTACTATTATATACACCTTTCCTTAAGATTTCAACGATTACGGGCGTGATATTATATACAAGCCACATGAAACAGGAGCCAGTTTTCAGTTTGGGCAATAATTTTCACAAAGTACCTAATCACCAGTGATAGGAATTGAGTAATCCATACAAACTATCACATTTATAGACAAACTTTAGGTAAATATAGACGAATTACTTATTCCAAATAACAATTTTTTTAAATGTATTTATGTGTTGTCTCAAAATTTCGGGACAGATGTCTCGGAAAAAATTTAGTCCTAAGGAAGTCTCCGTTTCTTGTCTCTGTTCTTCGAAATTTAGGCAAATAGGCACTACCTATTCCTATCACTGCTAATCACCAAAGATATCTAAGTTTACCACGTAATACGGAAAATCACGTAGCCACATTCACACTTCACCAGAACATCATTGACAAAAGGTATTTTTTACCTCTTGGGAACCGATTTACGACAATCTATCTATATCTATATAAAAATCGACAGAATGACATATTAACAAAAGAAATTTGTCATTTTGTCGATTCTTCCGTCGACAAAACCCGTTTCTACGGTGGCCCTGCTACGGGTGCAGGTGGCTTAGATATAACCGCAGATTTTTATATGTTATCTGCTGGACTTTACGATGTCTGTCTGCTGACTTTGAAGCTTGTCTTCCGGGACCGGTCAGTTCAGTCTTCGGCAATAGGAGAAGAAAGTAGTGGCCTTCCTGGTTTCAAGAATATTGCTTGTACAACTTTACTTTACAGGTAATAAACTCACCAAGATGTCCTAAGTATTAATAAACAAAGTACGCCTCGATTTTATGTCTGTCTATGTCTTGTTGTATGTTGATTTACTTTATTTTTTTTTGTAAATAGACTAGATAGTTTATCTAAATAATGATTTTGATGATGAAAATAAATCAATGTCTAGCTGAAAAATCCATGAAATCCCATAATGCATTTTGCAGTTATACCTATTACGTAAATGACCAATGCATTATGGTGTTGCAAAGAAAGAAAAACAAAAAAAAAATGTGGGACTTCTAAAAAAGCTGTCAACGATGCTTGATTTGGTAATTCCTTCATTATGGTTCTATAAAGTCAACGTCTATCGAAACGGAGCTCTGTATGAAGATCAAAATAATTACCAAAAGGCACTTTTTTCACTTGTTTTGCACGTCTTTTGTTTAGGTAAGGAATCGGGAAAGTTACGAAACGGGATTATCTAGCACAAGCACTCCAAAGTACAACCCAGCAGCAAAAAAACAATACGCCATCATAAGCCATATAATATTCGCAGGCCATTCTAGTACCTAATAAGAACATACAGATTAAGTAATGCAGAATATGTCTGGCCAGTAATAAAGCCCTAAGTCGGGACAATGGCCATAGATCTTGAACAAATGCTGGCCAGCGGTCCGCGACGGTAATTACATAATATTTTAACAGCAATGTGAGGATACGGCTATTTGCGTCCTTAGAACTTGACGGCGACCTGTTGTCTGACTGATCTACGTTCGTGAGATCTCAATTGCTGTTGTTCTGACTTTCTGAGCGGAGCATGATTGGTGTAAACAGTGTTGTTAGTTATAATAAATCCTGTGATTCTTTCAGTGTATTCGTTGAGGTATTTTTGCTCTGTTGTCAAAAACCGTGGTGATATTTAGAAATCTGATTTTGCTGCATTTATTTTAAGAGGATCTTTTGGCATTGTGCAATGTACATACGTGCATGACCAACATGGACGAAGCAAAAGGAATAAAAAGTATGTAATAAATATCACTAAGAAGGCTCTCTGTTGTTTCTGCTAACACACATTGAAAAAGGCGTGAATATGTATTTTTGTATGTGTGTTTTTGACGTCCTTCAGGTACTTTTAATGTTTTATAGATGTCGCAGCCATCAGCCAATCAATTTAAAGCCATCTCTTTAAACAACAGCAGACTGCATGAAATTCGGCGATTCATTCAGCTAATCAACCAACTGGATGTAGCGGTTGGTCACAGTTCTTACCTGTGTAAAAACCGAAAAAGTGCCGAAAAACTTCGCGAGCCGAAACAGCGAGTTTCGTGTGTCGGGTACAGAATCGAGTTTGAGTGACAGTGGAAGAGATACCGCGCGTAAAACGTCATGTGCTCCTGATGCTTGCAATAGCGCCGAAATATCGGGAATATAAAATAACAATTAGTAAACATGGTAAATACCCCGTTTTTAGTGTTAACGATAGTTCTAATCTAACCCATTTGTTCGGGGTGCCCTAGCCTAGTTACTTGTGTCAGAATGTCTTGGCTAAGTCGTCCAAAAAATGGCTCGTCTAGTTAAGTCCTTAAATTGAACTCGGCGAAGTCGTTAACTGTCTAGTTAAATGACTGAATGTCTGAATCTTAAGGCTAGGATGTTAATTGAAATGCTGATGAAGCTAACTGGCTGCAACATAGTCAATAAATTAATCGATCTAGTACAAATAAAAATAGAAAATCATACTTCGATATAATTTATAGTTTTTCAATTAATTGACTCTCACGGTAAGATTTCGCTCTGAGAACCACTACAGAACCACATTACGTCTATAAAAAGTGGTAGTTTGTGGTCACTGCAGCAGTCAATTTCATCTGTCACATTACACACAAAAACTTGTTGGCAAGTTGTTGAACATGTCTGGAGAACAACGACTAACTTACCTCTGTTGTCTTATAAAAGAGAAATAAAGAAACATCATGGGAAAATAAATCGCTTATGTGATTGTATCGAATAACGTATCAGTTTTCAATGAAGGTTACTTCTTCATAATAAAAATATTTACTAATTTATGTCAAGATTCCTTCACATATATTTGACACTTTTATGAGGCCTTGCTTTTTTGGGCATCGGTACGTATTACCTACCTACTTACTCGTATTGTTGCTATGTTAATATCGATCAGACGAAATTAAAAATAAATCGAAATAAAACTAAATTACTAGTCGCTTTTTTATAGACTAATTAAAAGCTTACTTTCGTTGAACAGATGTGATGTGAAAATAAAATCATTGAACTTGTGCATCGCTCACATACTTTACGTCAGCCGAGACAAAAAACACTGCTGTACAAAATGGAATATTTACACAATAAATTGAATGTTAAAGGCGTAATTTTATTTTAAAATGGTGGCTAACAAACCGAGTAACTTTACACAAAGCGAACAGTTTAAATGTACCATCCAGTGGAAAATAAGACAAGATAGGAGAATCAGTTTTATTTTCCCAGTACTTATTCCACTATGTTATTAGCTACCTCGCTATGCTATTTAATCACGCAAACTAACGTACATATACGTATCGTCTATTTAAATTCGGTTTACTGAACACCAAACGGGAGCTCGAACCAAACAATAGCTATAGGAACTGTTAGATTTATTTCTGTCGAAAGTACATTACGAAAATAAATGGCCTACTCTCAGTAGAAGTGTCAAAGACTTGGGTTCGGTGCGGGTTGATGCCTCGGCCGAAATGGGGTCGGACCGGCTTCCCGTAGGTATCCGCCAACACCTTGCTGCCAACCAACTCTCTAAGATCGGTTTTTACAGGTGCAACGTGGTGCCTGGTGTCCAAACCTGAGGGTTGTACGTGTGCTAAGAATACGACACATTAGTCAGATTATGTTGTGAAACTTACTGATCTGATGCTCCAATTGTGTGTTCCTTGTAAATGAGACAGTTCTAAGAATCGCTTAGCCGTTTCTGTATTCGACTTTCCCGAAACTTTACTGTGCTTCGTTGAGTGGGCTACATAGACTACTTCTTTATAAAATACTGATGTACCTTTCGTCTCAAAGACCAGTTTGGCGCCACCTTCTCAGAATAACGGTATCAAAGGGAATGATACAATTGTCTGTCATACACAAAGATCATAATATCTACCAATAACCTTGTATACCTAAAGGCTAACGAAGAATTGGGCTGGCAACTGGAAAAACATCATTGTAAAAATCTCAATACGACACTTTCTTACATTTTGTTTAAGTGAGAAGCACCAGAGTAGCCCGCGAAATTTTTTTTTTTAGTTTTTTGCCGAACATATAATTAGCGGCCGAATTAACAAATATGGCTTTACAGAGTTTTGATCATTAAAATCATCAATACAACCTTTCAAGTTCTTAAGTTCATTAAATCCCATTGAATGACTATTTTATGAATAAGTCATCCTGACACCGACCGGCAAATAGCAAAAAACGTAAGATAATTAAAATTTCGCGGGCTACACTCCATCGCACACTAAAATCTTTCTGCACTGTACTTTCTTGATTTAGTAGTTGAGTATCTACCTACCAATGAATAATAAGTCAATTATTAATTTATAAGTAAATGCACGACGATGACCTAATTTCGGGCCATCGTCGGAAAATAAACTGAAACTTGCCAATAAAATGAGCTAAGATTAATGAGATTTTCTACTAGATTTATGATTTGCATACATGTTCTTGAAAATTTGATCTTCTCTTTTAATATGATCTGACTTCCTTTGTAAATAAATATGTTTTTGTAACGTTTCTGCTGAATTTTAATAAATCTCGTAAAATCTGAGGAGTAATTTAATTTATTTTTATGCTGACCTGGAACTAGTCGGAAACGTTGTGTTTTCGTTATTTGTTCTTATGTGTTTGTAACCATGTTTTTTTCATGTTTTGCACGTCTTTATTCGTTATTTCAGTTTTTTCTTTAAACCATGTTTATATACACGTCATCTCTATTGTCACCCTTTTTTACTGCCTCAAATGCTTACCGGAAAATGAGGAAACCGGTATGTCCTAGAACCAAAAATTCGAAGACATGTGCCATCTACCAACCCGCACTGGGTTGTGGATTATTGCCCGCGTGGTGGATTATAGCCCATTCCCTCTCATAGAGAGGAGGCCTGTGTCCCTGCAGTGGGAACATTATAGGCTGATTATGCTCTGCTTATGCAAATGCTTACCACGGCGTGAGCAATTTTTCTTAAATGACAAAGAGACTAGTGTCTCACATATGGTTTCCCTGCCTCCTTCTAACCAAAATTTAATTCGAGACCTGTTCCAAAAACCATGAAAATATGCGACAGCTACAAACAATCTAAAACACAGGCACGGTCCAGTTCAAAATCATATTAAACACGGATTTCCCTTTTAACTCTTAAGCGGTGAAGCGACCACACACGAATTCTCGGAACGCTAAATAAAAGCAATAAATCGTAAAGCGTAAACTCACAGGATATGCGATCCTTCACGAAAGAGGTCGAAACTTATATGAACTACTTCGTCAGGTTTGGACGAAAGTGGTTATTATTACACTGTCCCAAAATTGAAGATATGGCCTTCTTAAAGGCCTGGTTTAAAATTAAATTGATTTACTGTAGTCCATTTACGGGAGGGAAATATCTATAAAGATAAAGGACTAGGAGCGTTAGTAGACCAATAGCTAGATGGGAAGACGACTTATAGAGCGTAGACTTCTTTAGGTACAGAAGATAGCGGCGAGACCTGGATGAGATTGGCCCAGGTAAGCACGACACCAAAAAGAGGTGGCCAATGCTGGAAGAGCCATGAGTGGAACAAGACTGCCAATTGAATGACTCTCTTTCCCGGATGAGGTGGCCTATACTCAGCCATAAGTGTAACAAGGCTGCCAATTGAATGACTTTTTTTTACGACTTCGAATTTTGACAAGTATTTTTGTATAAAGGTAAAGATCAGTTTGTAATATCTCTAATACAAATCCTCATTCAACTAAATACTAAAATCTACGATCAAATTTCAGGGTATCCACGGACATAATTTCAATGTATTTCATAATTAAGTAAATCTAAAGATAAGTTCAGCTAATAGTCAGCACAACAGTAATGAATGTGATATCTTTGTAGTATTACAATAACCTAATTCTTTAGGCTTAACATTCGTCAATATAAAGTCATTGTTAGCCCCCGCGGAGCCTTACCTTACTCTACGTATATCGGGGGACCTGTCTACCTGATTGGTCAATCAAAATACCTAAGAAAACCAATTAAAACAATGGACAGAATCTACGGTAGAAAATAGCCACATCATATATTTTTTTTGAGAAACATTGCCACACACTAGGTATTTCTCCTGTATCGTGGGTGAGCTTACAAACATTTAAACTCATATACGCAAACAGCCAGACCCGGAACAACTACCTGTAGACCATACAAATATTTGTTCCGTGCGGGAATCGAACCCGCAACACGAAGCGCAGCAGTCACTCGCTCAACCACTGCGCCAACCGGTCCGTCAATCATTTTTTTAGTTAATTTTAGATCATTCTATAATGCAACCTTAATAAAGCTCGGGTATACTGCAGTTAAAATAGCTCATGCAGCTCAGTCCCAAGCAGATCCAGATTTGTAGATCTTCGACAGACGTTGCAGGTAGTCAGTGGCCTGAACGTCTGACAATCAATATTACAAAGCAGTATCATGTATCCTAGTAACTGGATTGTGGAGGTCAGATATGCAGGCAGTCATGAGGCAGCCGCTTCATGTAAAATACTGGTATTAAGCTTCATTCGAAACTGATCCCAACCAATGATAAAAATAAAAAGAGGTAGATATCGCACTAGCGCGCGCAAATTATTGCAGACAAATTCAGACAATTGTCGTAATTTAAGTACTTTAATCGCAATAGCTATCTCTTTCTGTATCATAGTTACGTTCCGTATGAACCGTCGTTCGTGGTTCGCAGTCGTAACAACGCAACGATATTTGAACGTATGAACGTAGCGTATCTTTCTTTAGAATATCATTGATGATGATGCAGCTCAGTCCCAAAGTCTAAAATAAATGAATGGCAGAGAAAAATGAGTTGGTACGTAAGAATGGGCGATGATTTGAAGTGATGAAACCGTGTACAGTCACTCTTTGGAATCAAGCCACGTGGTGGATTGTTTCTTTACAAGGTGACCACCGCTGACTCATCTAACTACATGAGATTTTGAAGATTGTTTTAACTACGATTTTGTCTGTTTATTTTCTCCTTGTTAATTTTGTATTTTGGGAGAGTATTTAAATAATTTAATTTAAGTTTTCAAAGTTCAACTTTATGTATGTATGTGTATGAGTTTCTTCATTCCACGGCAACGTGTAAACGCCATAACCGACTTCGATATACCTTTGTGTTATTGTTAGAATGTTTAATTTTTTATAGTTCCGTACCCGACGGGAAACCAACGGGACCCTATTACTGAACCTCCGCTGTCCGTCCGTCTATCTGTCTGTCAGCGGGCTGTAGCTCATGATCCGTAATAGTTAGATAGTTGAATTTTTTACAGAATGTGTATTGTTGAGGAGCTCGTGGCTAAATAATAACAGCCGCTCGGATCGATCTTTAGGTTAATCCGTGTTTACCTAGGTCGGTGTGTGGATGGGTGAACACCCATTACATACCGAGTTTCCTCCGTGCCTCGGAAAGCACGTTAAGCCGTTGGTCCCGGCTGTCATTAATAGACCTTTGACAGTCGTTACAGGTATCGTATTACCTAGTACTAGGTTGCGGAGGTCAGATAGGCAGTTGCTCCATGTAAAATACTGGTATTCAGCTGCATCCGGTTAGACTGGAAGCCGACCCCAATATAGTTGGGAAAAGGCTAGGCAGATGATGATGTGTATTGTTGTTGTCGCTGTAACAACAAATAATAAAACGACTACTACTAGTCTTCATGCGCGAGTACGACTCGCACTTGGCCGGTTTTTTATATAATTAAGTCAACACAATAAGATTGCCAACAAAAGTTAGATTTTAAACTTAATTTTTATATTACGTTGTCTTTGTTTAATTCATATTAGTTTTGCGGTGTTTCTCTCACACCGTTATTTATGTGTTCCGTCTTGCAAATTCATTATGACCGTCCGTCCCATAAATTGGTGATGTTATGACAAATAAATAACTCAAACCATATAAACTATAAAGATATAGTAAACATAGACTACTACTAAAATTTTAACGCCGAATGTCTGCTGAGTCACATTAATTTGTTGTTCCTAAGGCCCGTCATAATAATAGTACGTACTAGCTGTTGCCCGCGACCTTCGTCCGCGTGTAACGATTATAAAAGCTTATTATTTCAATCGGATTTTGTTAATATTTTCATGAGTTTTATTTTTTTTTGTACAGAACCCTGATTATTTTTCTAAGATAAAAGTACTCATTAAAATACCAGCTCTCTGCTGGTAAAATTCCCGTCAAAATCAGTCCAGCCGTTTCGGAGATTAGCCGGAACAAACAGACAGACAGACAAAAATTGTAATACATAATTGTTTTTTTTTGTTAAAAGTACCGTATATACTTTCAGAAGCATTCAGTAAAAAGCTGTTATTTTAAATTGTATTTAGTTGTCTATACATAGATTTGCTTTTCCGTAAAATACGCAATAAAAGTTCGTAGCGTGGATGAAAGCCAGTATATTATGCCAAAAATATATCGTTCTAAACATAGTGGGCATATCGTAAGAGGTGAAATGTTTTCGAGTGGTACCCGAGTACCCGAGTAGCCTATATTATAAACACACGGCGATAATTACAGGAAAACTTTAATTATGGTGATTCTTTGAAAATGTTACTCGCTTTCAGGGATCGTAAACACAAAAAATATTAACCGTAATTATGATTTAGTTTATAAATACCTATTTTGGTGTAATATGAACGGAGAAGTAACAATCACAAACAAACAGATAGAATATCGGATAATTATCAACGCTAATATTCATAATATGGTCTCTTGTTTTTTTGTACTTATAAATGATAATTGCTACTACTTTCTATTACTAAAATATTATACTATGTACAGGAAGACTTATAGTTACTAATTTTATTATTCTTGTACAAAGAATATTAAACACAACTTGGTTACCATTTTTTATAAGTTGACACTTAAGAGGGAACAGGTGCTGCGAACGAAAAAAGAGAAATACAGAAGTGTGGAGACACTTCTGTATTTCTCTTGTTTCGTCCTGAATAATGCCTGTAGAGAAATCATTTTTTTTTTCATAAAATCAAGGTTTGCTGGAGACATGTCCCTGTTATTTCCTTTTTTTTGCAACTAATAAGTAAAGAAAACATGACCCTCCAAAAATGACTAAAAATGTCCCATTTTTACGGCCGTGATTAGAGCTAACAGCTAACTAGCAAAATCACCACTTATAACAATCTCAAGACTACTTTTATTTTTACTTATAAATTGTTTGCAGCATTCTACTAAGCTGGATTTGGGCGCAGTTACAGTAGCGTTTATTTCTATAACTATCTTATAATCAACAAAATTTTACTGAGCCCTATAATATACTTGACGAAGCGCAATAGCTTCTATAATGATCTGAGACTACACAAGCGCTCTTGTCATAAGTATCTTACGCTCTTGTCTTAGTATCTGACATAAGTATCTTACTAAAGCAATCTTGTTTCTATTGCACTAGTAACGTACTTAGTTATAAGTATACTATAATAGAGGTTTTCATTGTTGAGTTTGTTGTTGCAAGGGCTGGTGATTCCAGTTGTTTTGACGTAAAACTTAATAATAACATAAGTTTCTATTATTATTATTTTGTATTATTGTTGTATATTAATTACAAAATATGTATCGTAAATATAGTATATGAATGTGGAAGTCATTTTTACTGTAAATATGTACAGCAATTTGGTTAGTTTTTACAATCCCCTCCGAAAAATAGCACATTAGTATATTGTTGTAAATAAAATATTTCATCAATTCTTATGAATATTCGCCATAATTTGAAATTGCTCTTCATTAAGTACTTTGTAGAACTTTATAAGTAAATAAGTACTTGTAGCAAGTAAGTAAGGTCTTGAGAATATCTACGCTTGTGAAACGCTGTTACTAGTAAAAGTGTCCTATACATGTTTTATAGGTGAGTCTTGTAGCGAACCGAGAAATAAAAACTAATGCGCTTGAGTATGTTAAGGCTTGTCAAATTCTATTATAAGTTAAATAGTCTACCGCAATGCCTTTATAAGAACGTTATTAGTAGTGATAGACTTATAATCTTTCTTTATAGGATTAGTTTGCTAGTTAGGAGGAGTCCTAGACAAATTCTAAAAGATTTTAACATAAAAAAAATATAAAATTTCAGTGTTAAAAATAATTGAATTGGCTCAGTTTTCGAGGAAAAAAACGTCAATCTCGTCATTTTTTTTGTGATATTATCGGTCTGAGCTGCAGCTTTCTCTATCGCACTCTACAGGAACAGGCTTGAAGCAACGCAACGGCAATAGTTTTTTCAAATACCTATATTTCAAATTCCTCGCAGGCCCTGTTCCCTCTTAGCACGTTTGGATACGTGCGGAAGCGGCAAATAGTGTTCCAATACACGTACCTAAGTTTATGACTTTTTGTTTAATTTTTATTAAGGTATAATTTACAAGATAATTATAACTTAGAAACCTGATCTTAAGTAAAGAATAGACATAAAAAAAGTAAAACATCAGGTAAAATGGTAATCAATACCAACTACCAGTGACCGCGTAAACCTCATAAAAAAGATACAAAACTTGTACCATTAATCCGCTTATATCGCTCTCAAGCGCAAAGAGCTATGTTCTCAATTCTTAGACCGTATATACAAGTACATAAAATCACGCTTACATAGATACAGAAACAGGATTAACGCTGTTACAATTAGTTTGAAAGCCAAAGCACTAATTGGAAACACGTTTGGGTTAGATACGGTAGGCAAAGATTTGATAAAGTGTAATTAGTAGTCCATGACTGGTCTCTGGTATCAATACAACACCTCTAGTGGTATCGGTTTTAAGACAGGCTGCGATACATTTTTTGTTCTCCCTTTTTACTTGCAGATTGAAGGTGGATTAATGAGTCTCAGTAATCTGTAGTAAGTCGCAGACTAAGAGTTTAAAGATAGAATATTGCTTGTCTTTGTGTTGTTTTCTTCAGTCTTTAGTCATAGTTTCATAGGCACTTTCATAGTAAAGTTAATAACCAGTTTATAGTTCTAGGGTTCCGTAACCAAAGGGTGCCAACAGGACCTTATCTTCACATAGTATAAAACAAAGTCGCTCCCGCTCTTTGTACGCTTATATCTTTTTAACTAGTCAACGGATTTTAATGCAGTTTTCAGCAATAGATAGAGTGATTCAAGAGGAAGGTTTATATGCACATGTGTATCTACATTGCACACGTGCGAAGCCAGGGCGGGTCTCTAGTTAATAATAAGACTCCACTCTGTCGCTACGTGGTAAGGCTCGTCTGTCCATGCGTCTGATAAAGGGGCGTCTTTTCAACCGTAATAGATTGAAAAGTTGAAATTTTCTTATATTGTGTGTTACTATGGTCGCTATAACCACATGATTATAATAAATATTTAAGACTTTTTTTGCTGTCTCATCGTCACCAATCTATGATTATGACCTGTTTTTTTATACAGGTTTTTTTCTAAAACCTACTTCAGGCATCAGTTCTCACAATGTGAATTTATATAGTTCAAAACTGTTAAGTGTTACAAAAACATAGTGAGAGAAAATAAATAAAAATAGATAATTGAAAAAAAATATGTATTATTGGAAAACATTTGTTTTCCTCTAGTTTACGGTGATTTTCTATTACTTTGTCCAGCACGCGTAGCATGACCACCGTAGAAACGGATTCTGTCGTCGGAAGAATCGACAAAATGACAGATTGTGAAAAGAAATCTAGACCAACATTGCATGAAAACAAAACTCGCTCAGTTTCCGTCCCGTCAATTCTCATTTCAATAAAGCTTGAAAACCAATAAAAATGACGCACACACTATAAAACAATTCGCAACGCACATGCACAATGACACTATACACACACACGAAGCTTGTCAACATAATTTTATCACTACGCACGACCGTCGGGAGGGAACAGATCTTGACTGCAGCTCAAAATAGCACGCAGCTAACATTTCGATGGGATATCCTGACAAATTATTTTTATATATCCCAGTTTGTCTCTATATCCGTTAGGGATGGTCCCTATATCTAATTGTTCGTTGTAGGGGACTATTTTTGGTTCGATATGGTATTTGTGTGTTTGAGTGGTGTGAATCTTTTGAATGTTGAGTTTTGTGATTGGTATGAATGTATTAAGTTCTAGATGATGAAGGATTTGAGTGGGCTAATGTCATGTTACGATGATTTCTCAGAAACGCTGTTTTTGTGCTGTTTGAGGAGCTCGTGGATAATAGCCGTTCGGGTCGACCTTTAGGTTAAGCTGTGCTTGCCTAGGTTGGTCTGGGGATGGGTGACCACCCATTACATACCGAGTTTCCCCTGTGCCTCGGAAAGCAAGTTAAGCTGTTGGTCCTGGGTGTCATTTGTAGATCTTTGACAGTCGTTAGGTAAACAGTGGCCCAAAAAGTCTTACAACCAGTCTTATCAAGGGGTATCGTATTATCCAGTACTAACTGGGTTGTGGAGGTCAGATAGGCAGTCACTCCATGTAAAATACTGGTAGTCAGCTGCATCCGGTTAGACTGGAAGCCGACCCCAACATAGTTGGGAAAAGGCTAGGCAGATTCTGATGATGCTGTTTTTGGTGTCAAATTAATTAATGTAGCCACCTGCACAGCTGTATCGTTAGCATTATGAGTTCTATGTTATACCTATATTGAAACAAATTTGATCTATCGCTGAAAGTACTTTTTTGATTTGAAACTTGTACAGTGTATACTGTAGTACCTACACTACAGTATACACTGTAGACAAGCAAAACAAATTAAAATTCACTTTTAGTCTGAAAAAGCGGCATTATCAAAGACGGCCATAATAGTTAACATATTACGATGTCAGTACCTGCACGTTCAAAAATGTGCCTTTTCACAACGGTAGCCAGGTCACACGGAGATAACCAAATGGTTACTATGATACCCGCCTACGATGGAACGTGTCTTGGTTTGAATTTGAAGCACAAACGTAGGTACTAGTACTGGAAGGATCTTTTGAGACGACGGTGCTGTTATTAAGAGGAGACATGGATTGCGATTTCTCCATACTAATTTTGATAAAATTGACATTTCGTAGTCCCCTTTTTTCTTCCTGAATAATACCTCTAGAGCTATCATTTTTTTTTTTCATAAAATGAAGGTCTATTGTAGTCAATTTGTTTTTTTTTTTTTCAATATATTTTCCGTGGAAAATGTATTAAAAAAACAAAATGACGTACCGATAATTGTCACGCGCCAAAAGATTCAGGTGCAACTATAACTACTGTTTCTTGTGCTACCCTTAAATTGTCAGTGAAAACTTTTAATTTGCCTTCTTTCGCTAACTGTCAATTATCGCTTTAATTATAAAAGTAAGGGAAATTATTAATCGGGCGAATAATATAGTAAATGGGTGACTATTATACCAAGTAAGTAACTATTTATTGCGGCAAGGAGGACATAGCAAGCAAGAAGAAGTGAGCTCGGGACTTGTGGCACCCCGACTCGGACAGGTTAGGTTCGAAAGGGATGGCGGAGATGATGGCATCCCCTTCGTGTTAGGTTACTTTAAACCCTGCAAACTGAAATAGGAGCCCCGCAGCGGGGCTAGGTCGAAGTCGCCGGTTTAAACATTTGTATAGGCCCACTGTTTGTCGTCCACTTAGTATTTCAGTCACCCATATTCAGTATTTTTACACCTTAAATTTGAATTTATTTTCGCTTGTTTAAATACTACCCTAAAAGTAATAACTGCTACTTTAGATTATCTACTACCTCCTAAATAATAGAGAAAAATAAACTAAGTACTGAGAATGAGGATACTGTAAGCCAATATCCGCAAACAGAAAATATACGAAATAAGACGTGTCTAGATCGTTGACCTAGCGCAAGACGGGAAACATTTTTACCCTAAAATAAATTATATTTCCAATGCTGAAGAATTCATGTTATACAATGAGTTAGGTAGTGAACATTTTAGACCTAAAAGTAGCTCCCAAGATACCGTGTCATCATGAATGGTTCAACATTGTGTGTAGACTATTTGTTCCGTCTAATCTCCCAAACGGCTGCACTGATTTTGACCGGGACTTTTACTGGCAGATAGCTGTTGAAGTTATAGGGAGAAACTAAGGCTAGAAAAAAAGGCGAGCAATTTAACAAATTCTTTTTTTTATTCCTCTTTGACGAAGTTGCGGGTGACAGTTAGTTATTGATAAATACCAAACTGCCGAGTAGGATATTTCCTATTCATACCCAAAAGTTTGATCTAAAGTAAACCAACAAAAGAAGTTTGCTTAAGATTTCTAAATGTATAAAATCGCGGTACAGTAATCGAGCTTCACCTTGACCGAGTATTTTGGTAACTATACGCTTCTGTTGTTCATTTATTTTTACGGACGTTTGCAAAATTACTCCCGTGCCGAAAACTGTTTAATTAGCTATACTTCGTAAACATGGTCTTACAATTGAAAGAGAAAAGTTTTAATAATCATCATGTTTGACTAACAGAGTGGTGGCAGTTCCATCAGCATCATTAGCAGCCTTGTTCCATCCACCCTTTTTGTGCCAATCATCCCTGGTCAGCGGTAGTCTCAACCAGGCCTTACGCGCTATCTCCTGAATGTCATCTAACCATTTGGCTGTTGGCCTGCCCATTCTTCTTCCAGCATGCCTCGGTATTCATTTAGTGGTAGTCTGGAAATGTTGCCACCCCCTTGATTAAGTTCTTATCCCCATTCGAAAATGGCTATTGGCGATCAAAAAGTTCCATCATGTCAACAGAAGTGGTCGTTCGTTTTGAGTTGAGAGAGCATGTTATATTTTTTTCATTCATGTAAACGAAACAAACGAAAAACGCAATAAAAAAAAAGAAATGTGTTCAGAACAATGGGTCAACAAGACAAGTTTACAACTACAGGAGAATGCACCGCATGCACATTTGAAATTGTAAACATTATAACTCATTCTGTCTTCACACGTAGGTAAGTTCTATGCTCTCACGCATGCATTTTATCCTAAATATATTACGTACTTTCGTTTACTAGACTCGGCTAAAACTATTCCTGTTATTAGCAACTCGACGTAATTAAAAGCAAAGATTTCTGTAATAAAACACTGTCAACGTGAACTATTTTGCTTGCTCTATTTTGTAATTCTCAATTATATTCAGTTGGGATAGGGTTTAAATTTGGAAGTGGTGGACAATTTTATTTGTATACTAGCTGTGCCCGTGATTCCGTCTGAGTGGATGTCAGAAAACAGTATTACACCGGAAGTTATAAAGAAGTGTTGTTGATCTGTTGCTGTTCATAGAATCAGAGGAGGTGAGATTGATGCTGGGCAGGGGTAATTATCGTGCTATTGGTGAAGCCGAGGATACCCAGCCGAGGACACCTGTAAGGTGATGATGTTTTTTTTTTCGATTTACCGGTACATCTTTCATTTCCCGGCATTATAACGTAAATGTTACTCAATATAAGTTATGAGGAGTTCGTGGATAAATATTAACAGCCGCTCTGGTCGATCTTTAGGTTAAGAAGTGCTTGCGTGCTTGGAAACTCGGTAAGTAATGGTTACGCCATTACTTACCGAGTTTCCTCCGTGTCTCCAAAACCACGTTAATCCGTTGGTCCAGTCTATCGTTTGTAGATCTTTGACAGTCGTTACAGGTAGTCAGTGTTCCAAAAAGACTGACAACCAGTCTTACTACCCAGTACTAACTGGGTTGTGGAGGTCAGATAGGCAGTCGCTCCATGTAAAATACTGGTATTCAGCTGCATCCGGTTAGACTGGAATCTGACCCCAACATAGTTGGAAAAAGGCTAGGCAGATGATGTTTCTCAATATAAGTTATGACCACGCTCTATGTAGTAGTTCTGAAGATATGCATACTGCAGATAAACAGACCAATCTTACAAAAAGAGTTATCTTTTGACTCTATAACTATTTTCAATCAACAAAAATAGGGTGTTTTCGGCTTTATTAGAAGCGCATACAGTAGCCGTAACCTCGATAGGATATTTGGTTTATTAATTCGTGTAAATGTACAGAAAATATCTAAGATCGAGTAGGTGTACCTACATATTTGTTTTGAACAATGAAGGTAAACATACCTAAGACAAGAGATGTTTTTCGACGGAGTGTGGAAAACTACCAGACGCGTGGGTTCGTGTTGTACCCATTCTATGTCTGGAATATAACTATGTTTGATGATAAATTTCCATTGAAACGATTTTATTAGACACTAATACGCAGAGGTGTTTGGTTCATTGAAATTTGACAATATGCTCGCCCTATATTACATGAGTTTGACGTTTAGGTATCATCATCATCCACAGTCCGACTTCACCGACTGCTGGTCACACTTTGCTTGTGCCAAGCTCCACGCGTGCGTCAGCCTCATCCAGGATATTCCCGCAATGGCAACAATGTCATCTGCCCATCTCGCCGCCGGACGACCAACAATTAGGTAAGCCCCTGACAAACCCTTCAGAGCAAACAGGCGGAAAATATGTTTCTTATTTCATCATCTGCCTAGACATTTCTCACCTTTGTTTGAGGCTCCAGTCTAACCGAATGCAGCTGACTTCGAAAATCTAGTTTCTGGGTAACGCGATGCTCTTCGGTAATATAATGAGTATATTTTAATATAATTTTATTATAGGTAATAAAAGCGGTTGCAGCTTAGTGGCGTGACCGTTGGACTGCCAAGTCCGTCATGTGTTCGAACCCAAGGCACGCACCTCTGATTTTTCTCGTTCATGTGCTTATTGTATAATAATCATCACTAGCTTCGGTGATGAAAATCATCGTGAGTAAACCAGCATGAATGAGAGATATTTCTGGACGACATAAAAACTCTGACATCAGGTTAGGCACTAACCACACGATGAAAGAAATAGGTAAACTACTAGGTAGGTACTCAAATGTAGTTCTAAGTCGGATATATCTTCCTGGGCCAAAATGCCGTTTGGAAAATCTTTTTTTCACTACGTGTTCCATTTTTCGTCCAATACAAGGAAAGAAGAACGGCTCTGATAATGACGAGTACGTGAAGACATACCTACATTGGATGTTTGCAATACTGGGTTCTGAGAATGTACCTACTTGTGATCGTGCAGCAATTATTGAATCCTAGCGGCGTTACATCAAAGGCTTTGATGACACGAGGTAGGTAAAGTGATACTTTCCCTACAGGTGCAATTAATGGTTTACGCACGTGTTTTGTTTGCCAAGAAACGCTTTCTACTAGACCAGTTAATGATAAGACTTATCTATCTTATCAATGGAGTTGGTACTTCATCATCATCATCATTTCAGCCGAAAGACGTCCACTGCTGGACATAGGCCTCCCCCAAGTGTCGCCACATTGACCGGTCCCGTGCGACTCGCATCCAGCGGATCCCTGCAACCTTCACCAGGTCATCGGTCCACCTAGTGGGAGGCCTTCCAACGAGTTGGTACTTAAATAAGCAAATCCATGTGGGTTCTCCCACCAGAAAATTAATGAATTTAAAAGTAGCCTGGATTTGTTCCTGGATGCGAGTCGCACGGGACCGATCAATGTGGCGACACTTGGGGGAGGCCTATGTCCAGCAGTGGACTTCTTTCGGCTGAAATGATGATGATGATGACTGGCAAAAAGTTAGCCCCAAATACTTTATTATCTGCATGGCCTTTTCTTAACTATGTTGAGGCTGTTGTTTTGTCCTGTGTCCTGAGTCTAATAAATGCTTTTTCTTTCTTTTCTATCCTTTAGTCTGCAATAACTAAAAATACATGTGGTTCGTATGGACAATGATTTTTTCATTATTTTTGTTAATGAAACTGCCTCCCCGTAACGACTGTAAAAAGAAAATATTTTCCCAGAACTGAAAAAAGCTTTAGTTTATCCTAGCTCGTATTTGGATCATAATACATGCCAAAATGAGTGTCCCATTTAGTAAACAAACTTGTCTTGGCAACGGGGTTCAGTCGGCCGGTCAATCGCTCCGACAACATTATACTAACAACATTGTGTGGCCTGTACGAAATTATATTTAGTTACTAGCTGCTGTCCAGTTTCAGTTGCATTATTTTACTCAACCAACCAAACACGATGAAAATGATTTTTCATCATGTGCCTAGCCTTGTCTGAACTATCTTGGGGTTGGCTTCCAGTCTAACCGGATGGAACTGTATAACAGTATTTTACACGGAGCGCCTATCTGACCTCCACAACCCAGTAATTGTATACAGGGTGAATTTCTGAAGTGGGCGTGGTTGGCCAAATCTGAAACTATGAGGAATAGCGAAAAATACTCAAAGGAGTCTCGAGTCTGATTTTTATGAAAACTAAATCTGCATCATTAGATTTTTGAAAAATCAATATTCCTAGCCAGTAACTAGTAACCATTCAACCTGTAGACGATACTTCTTCGAAAAACTAGTTGTCAGACTTTCGGGCCATTAACGAATGTCAAAGATCTGCAAATGACAGCCAGGAACAACGGTATAAAGTGCTTTCTGAGGCATGGAGGAGTCTCGATATGTAATGAATGGTCACCCATCCGCGGTCCATCCTAGTTATGCGTAGCTTAACCTTCGTTGGAACCGTGCAGCTGTTATAATTTTTCATAAAACGAAAACCCTCTTTATTGCTCACTATTATTTTATAAAGCACGTACGGCGACCAATCAAGCTATACAGTACCAATTTATGCGGATCTCTCATTGTATTGGAAATCTATACAAATCGAGACCAGTTTATACTGGATGCTTCATGTGCGTATTTTATAATTATCACTTGCTTCGGTGAAAGAAAACATCGTGAAGAAAGCAGCACGCCTGAGCGATATTTCTTGAGGGCATGTAAAGCTAAGTCAGAGGCCCATGGGCGGCATAAAAACTCTGATACCAGATTAGTTATTAACCACACGATAAAGAAAAAGACTGGATGGATGTGTAAAGCTTGATGTGCCGACGTGTGTACCTAGTCTTGTTCAAAATTGCGTGCTTCTAGAGCGTTTGAGGCCTTGCATAATCTGTTAGTGAATTAATTTATGCATTTTTTAAGTATACATAGTAATAAATATTCAATTACTGTGTTGAAAGGAATGAAGAAGTCTGAACTAAAATATATTTAGTTACGGTTGCAGTTCAAAGCTTCACTTACAGGCTCTTTCTAAAGAATCATATCAGTTTAGCTGTTTAGTGTTTATCTATTGCAAATCAAATAATGAATGGGGAGCGAGCTTATTACCATCAACCGGGCACGAATCCAGACTTCCTGTCCGTGACTGAGAAATGCCTGGTTTGCCCGTCCAGCGAATCGAACCTCATATTTATGAAATGTGGGTATGTTTTTGGGAACACCTCTGCCTTCTACCTTTCGGGGATTGCAAGCGTGATGTTATGTATAAACTAGAATGTTAATAATTGTTACTACATAAGAATATCCTGAACATTTTCTTGTGATGTAAAATAAAATCGATGCAGACAAAAACTGAACTAGGGGTTACCCACGAAGCTGTACATTTCCAGTATAACTTGGCCTCGCTTTGTATAGATTTTCTATACAATGAGGGATCCGCATAAACTGGTTTTGTATAGCTTGATTGAACGTCGTGCGTACAAATACTAAATCGGTTTCGATTAGATACCTACCCCCGTAGCATGACCACCGTAGACAAGGATTTCTTTGACGGAAGAATCGACAAAATGACAGATAGTGCAAAGAAATCTGTCATTGTGTCGACACAATCTGTCATTTTGTCGATTCTTCCGTCAAAGAAATCCTTGTGGTCATGCTACGGGGGCTACTGAGATAGCGCGATTGGCATAAAGACCAGTACACGAATCATCTTTCACAACCACAAAATGAACATAAAGTACCAAAAGAATCACTAGCCACTAGCCAGTATAAATAATTAATAACGTCGAAATTGAGAAACAACATAATACGCTGAAGATCCAACGAATGATACGGCTCGTAAATTCTACCAATCGTTGCAAAAACAGGAACACGTCGGTATATAACAGCTGTAATATAATAATAAATTAATGTTCACGAACTTGACACAGATTCAAGCCAATTTTTCAACGTAACAATGTACGAAATGTGCACGAAGGAAATAGCGAGAGAAACCGGCCGTTCGTTTTTTGTTTATTAACCTTAAAATTGACGGTGTTGAGTAATTAAATAATGTAAACAATGAAGGTTATGTTATTATTTTGGAATAGGTATTTGCTATCCATGACGTTGCTAAGATCGAAATCGGCCTAGCCTTTTCCCAACTATGTTGGGGTTGGATTCCAGTCTAAACGGATGCAGCTGAAACATCATTCTCTTGCCCTTATCCCAATTCATTTGGGGTCGGCGCAGCATGTCTTCTTCTTCCATACTTCTCTATTACTCGTCATCTCATCCGACACTTCCTTTTTTGCCATATCATTCTTTATACAGTCCATCCATCGTTTCTTTGGTCTTCCTCTACTCATACACCCATCCACATTCATACTCAAAACTTTCCTCACAACATTTTCCTCATTCCTCCGCATCACATGCCCATATCACGACAACCGATTACCACACAACTTTTCAGTCACCGGCGCCACTTTCAGACTTCCTCTTATATACTCATTTCTTATGAGCATATAAGAAATGAGATATAAGAAATGAGATTATGGATGCAGCAATACCAGTATCTTATATGGAGCGACTATTTGATTCTATCTGAGCTGTACAACCCATTTACTGGGTAATAATATCCCAAAATACTAGTTGTTAGATTTTCAGGCTTCACGGGTTTTCAATACACGGGGGGGTCTGTATGAAATGGATGGTCACCCATTCACAGACCGACGACGGAAAACGTAACTTAACCTTAGGTCGACCTGTACGGCTGTTATAATAATATGATAACAGAGCAGTCAACTGATGGTACCTAGCAGTAGCGAAGGGTCATTTTTTGTAAGAGGTAAGCCGGAGTACATATCTTTAATGTGATTATATTATTTGTCTATAAAATACTGACTATGCCAATTTTAAAAGGGAATCCGGGAGGAATCGAGTTGTATGGAACCTTCGCCACTAAAATATAATGGGTATAAAAAGCCCCTTAACAAAGCCGGAAGGCACTTGTTCTCCCCGTCCGCGTCATTGTGATCGGTTTCTTGTTGCGGACTATACCTGGTAATCTTTTAGCTACGGAGATATTTTCACAAGCTTCTTTTAAATACAAGTTTTCAATATTATAATTTTACTTTAAATACCTTCATAATCCCTGTACTATTCCATGCATCCATCAGCACAATGTTTTGAGTGCGTTACACTGACTTCTACCGAAAACCGTGATTATTGACCCAAAAAAAAAACGTCGTTTCCCAGCAATAAATTTTGAGTAGGGTTACATAGTTTGATGTACTTACAGAATGCTTGTTTGACCGTATACACCTTGTAATACACATTCCTGAAGAAAGTAATAATTTATTTAAGCTTTGAATATTATATACATTTATAAATTAAATTTTTTTTTTTTTTCTTAATCAGCCTGTTCTGTCCCACTGCTGGGCAAAGGCCTCCCCCATGGCTTTCCAATCCTGCTTACAATTTGCCCTCTCTGACCAATCCGTTAAGAATGAGTCCAGATCGTCACGCCAGCGTTTCTTGGGCCTGCCTCGGCCATTTTTCTAATAAATAATAATAATTTGATTTATAAATTAGAGAGCAGCGGTGGCCCACTGGTGGCGGCCCCGACTTACGAACAGTAAGCCACGGGTTCGTTATTACTTTGTGTAATTTATTCCGTCAAAACTGCTCTCAAAACGGTGAAGGAAAATATCGTGAGGAAACCGGCATGTCCTAGAACCAAGAATTCGAAGACATGTGACATCTACCAACCCGCACTGAGCCTTCGATTATACCCCATTCCCTCTCATAGAGAGGAGGACTGTGTCCCAGCAGTGGGAATGAAGGCTGATTATGCTATGCTTATGCCAACCAAAAGTAACTAACGTAACAATTAACTAAAAAATGGCGTCAAAAAGCTCCTCTTCAACGCTGTCAACTGATAATATTCCTTAACACAAAAGCAAATATCAATAGAAACTGAAGATATCACGTAATAAAATGCACGAAATACGAGTAAACTAAACCCGCTAATTCCCACGATAATAAGGCATGTTTTGTTAATGAATTCAGATCGAATATCTACTTTAGTCATGTAAATTGTATGCCTAAGCGCAGGGCTCGGCTCGCGGTTCTTTAATGCTGACAAAAGCATAATGATTTATTTGCTTACAAAAAGAAAACAAATAGTGATAAAAAATAAACTGGGTTTCAACTGTTTTCGCGCACAAACTGTATTGGGCCAAGTCTAACATAAAAAAACCGCCATACATACACGCACCACTCCCACACACGCACATACAATTCGGCACCATCACATTTCTTATCACCTGCGTATTGCCAAATCTGGAAATCAAATAGCTAACCCCAAGGTACAGACTAACTGTCTATGTAGTTAGAGGCTCACTAATATAACAACAATATCTGTGTAAACTACTTATGTACCTATGCATTTCCAGGATAATAAAGTATTTTCTATTTATATCTTTGGTCTCCAAAGGCGCACCTTGTATCCAGAGTAAGCGAAATATGTAGAACGTTTACTTTTAAGAACTCAATGTACCATATTCCAAACAGATAAAGATTATTTTATTCTATAAATTTCCCTCAGGCTCTTCAATAATGCTCTCACGTTTTCCAGCAGGGATTGAAAACTGTCCATATGACGTATTTCCACGATTTCATCGCTTTGATATGTATGCAATAAAGTGCTTGGCAAACCAACTACACAGAACAAAGCAAGTGTGTCCATTGTGTGCACATCATTTTCATGATCATTGCACAAATGGAAACATGAAAGGTAACATATTCGATTTTCCTTTAGCTTTATGTCTAATATTAGGTGTAATGGTCGTTTCACATTTATAATGTTTTTATTTTATTTTAAGAATTTATTTATTATGTATTTAAGGGTGCTACTAAAACGAATTGTTGTGTTTGTCGCAATAAATTGAGTGAAAACACCATAGGATAGTTGGTTATTCGATTCAAAAATCGCTCTTATTTACGTTGCGTTTAGCCCGCGCGCTACCTGCTTTTCGGAGTAAATGCAGATTTATCTGTGGGAAATAGAAAAGAATACCCTACCTTAGCTTTTCTACTACAAAGCATAAGTAACCACTGGTACCTAGTCTTTGTGGCGCTTTAATGAGTCCTCGCGGTACCAATTTAAATGAAATATTCTAAAGGTTGATCACGTATTGGTTCAATTAGTATCGTAATACCTACGTTGATTATTGTTTTTTTTTTTATAGAAAATAATCTGTGGGATATTGTTAGGAATTTTCGGACGCTTAATGTGCCTTTGATGGGGCAAGGCGGAGGACTCATTAAAGAGCTCGGTCTATAGAGTAATGTTTGACCCAAAATTGTAATCTAATATTGTTGAAAAGATAAGAAGAATGTCAAAACACACCTAAACCATAGATACCTAGAACTGTGCCATAGTGTTGCAACCACGACTATGTTTACGGTGTATTTATATAAAAACTCGATGGCGTTGTCATAGTTCATCTCTAGCAAGAAAGTTGAGTTCACGATCCGTTCCGAAATAGAATCAATCAGACTCTCTGGTTATAAATAATGCACATAATTATGTTTTTATCTATCTTGTACATGTAGATGTCAGTGTAAAACTGTAAACACAATAATATGTTCTGCTATATTGACTAAATACAGTTCAATGTTCTTTAGCACTTTGATCTATGTGGCGAAATGCGAAGACGTCTTTGTTGCCAAGGCGAATAAAACCCGGATAAGGCTAGCACAGAAGCCTGGAAATTGGCACAAACAGAGTCCTAATACCCAACAGATTGACAGAATTGCATAATGTGGCACACTTGTTTAATTTTCTAATACATCAGTTATTTTTAGTATTATTTTATGTAGCGTGTTTTTGGTGAATCGGAACGCAAACACAAAACGCACCGTCCTCGATTATGCCGGTAGTGACGTCAAAAGCTGTGTGTCAAAGAAACACTTTTATTTGAAAACTACTTAAAATTTATACATTCCCAATTAATGGAACGCATAGTATGCATGAGTATAAAATGTTATCTTTCGAACGACACAGGATAATGGTAATTTTTTATTATGTCTTTGAGTGACTGCGGCTAGACTGCTTCATAGTTCTAGTGGTCGCAATCGCGACTTCCGAGCATCAGGTCCCGAGTTCGATTCCCGGGTCGGCCAATTGTTATTGGGTTTTTCCATGAAGAATTTCTCGGTAGCAGCAATAGTGTCTGGATTTGTTGGACTTAAACATAACAGGCGAAATGTGGGACACATCTGCCTAACCCTTTAAGGATTACAGGCTTGATGTTATGTTATGTTCTTTGAGTGGCTGGTACCTATTCCATGTGTTGGTTAAGCGTGCTCCTCTCTATACCATTTGCCTGGTAAACGAAATTAGTTGTTCAAGGTTCATATCATACACTATACTTTGTTTTTGTCTACTTATAGTCTCGCAGTACGTAGACACACACTTGGTTTTAATTACTGAATTTAATTACTTATGTACAAATTAAAACCGTGTCAAAATATTTCTAGATATAATTAGAACACTGTGTCATTTAAAACTTGAGATTGCTTGTTTTAAAACGGATTAAAAATGAGAAGATCTATTAATGTTTGTTTACTAGTGAATAACACTGTTTTAAGCTTTCACGGTTTACAACTAAACTTATACTGTCACTTACGGGATTGCGGTTGCAACAGCGTCGAAATATCGGGAGGTCATAATAATGAACAACCACGGAAGATATCCCGGCAGGGTAAGTGACAGTATAAGTTCACTAGTGAATAGTAAAAAATATATTGTTTTAAATGATAAAACCTGTAACTTAATTTTGTCTTTGCTTTGTAGAAACCTAAAATAGTGGCGGAAACCAAAAATAATTATTAGGACCTTGTTTATTTTTGGAAGGCACCAACTTTACAGCACTGTAACTAGTCTCTGTAATCTCTTATCAGTCATTCTACCAAAGACAATAAATGCACGTTGCACACATTATAAGCAGTGATAGCCTAGTAGTGTTACCGTCGGACTGCCAAGTCATATTTCTCAAGTTCGAAACCAAAACACGCACCTCTGATTTTTCGGATCCATGCGCGTATTGTATAATTATCACTTGCTTAGGTAAAGGAAAACATCGTGTGTTAACCAACATGCCTGAGTTATACTTCTCAACGGCATGTAAAATCAAGTCAGAGGCCCATGGGCTGCAGAAAAACTTTAACACCAGGTTAGTCACTAACCACACGATAAAGAAAGAAGTCATTATACCAAAAGACAATAAATACGCGCATTTGTATGTAGGTACGCGGAAACTATAAACCAATACCGATGAAGAAGAACTACACGAAGAAAATAAAATAGTACAGAACACCGAAATCCGAGTACCACGTGACACTTCTCAACTGTCAAACAATACCGATTCGCTTTATCAGCATTAAATTGTAACCTCAAGTTATTCTCGTGCGACGCGTGTTTATCTAAAAAGTGTTGCAATGCTTATACAAAATGCCGTTTTGGTTAATTACACATTCAGTTCGGACGACATGCATCGAATATACTTCAGTACTGAAATAAAATGTATGTTGACTGAACGCGATGGCGCGACGAACATTTTGATGCAGTTTCGGTTGCTCGGGTAGATATAAATGGGTGTATTTTAGTTAAAAATGCAGTGGGTACTGACCTGTAGTGATGTGGCGTGGAGTTGCGCGTGCGCTGCTGGGCGGGCGGCCGACGACTGGGCGGGCGGCGTCTGGTGTCTCGCTGCCCCGACACGGATCGACTCACACGCCGCGGGATGGGAACGACACGACAACGACACTTTTGAGCGTAGCGTACGTTTAGACGGATGCGCCGTGTTGCTGAAATCTTTCTACATCACTTTGATACATTTTGTTCCAACTATTGCATACTAAAGGCCGCCACTCGCTTTCTAGTATTGGAATGTAATGCGCTAAGCCCCGATATAGCTGTTATGTGCGGCCAGCCGTTGAATTCTTACTGTTTTAGTAATAACTCAAGATAATAGTAAAAAATGAGAACTAGGTTTACCAAAAAAGAACTGACATTTTAAATAACAAAGTTACACCTTCATGTATAAAAGTTAACAAGCTAATGTTAGGTTAGTTGTTACTTAGTTTTTAACTGGCGAAGTGTGGGTGTGTATTAGGTACACATCTGCCTAAACCTACAGGGATTACAGGTGTGATGTTATGTTTATGTGCATAAAAGTTTACAGTCATATTAATTGACTGTAAACTTTTATGCACATAAGTTTACAGTCAATCAGTACTCAATTAGCTCATTATTTAATTTTCAAATAATATCCTTGCCACAATCTTAATGCGGTGGATACCCATCATAGACCGTAATTGGTGTAGTGACTAACTTTTTATTAATAAGTAGCTATACGTTGCAATGCACGTTTTTAACCCTAGCCTAATCGCCCCTAATCGCCTGGCGGTGTGAAATTTACTTTACGACCTATTCTCATACCTACCAAATATATATTTTAAAAAATCGTAAAAATCAGTCGAGCCGTTTCGGAGGAGTGCGACCACAAACACCGTGATACGAGATTTTTATACATATGGAAGATAGACCATATAGCTTCGCTGTTCTTTTGCAATGTGTAATTTTTTGAGAATAAAATATTATTAAATCTAACAGTTTAATAAGAAACGCAATCTTAAATGGACACAATAATTGCAAAAAGTATTTACGTTTAAATCGTAAGGTATAAATTAATCAGAGTTCTGAAAATTTAGCATTTTGTGGGATACGATTTCTCCTAGAACTATTTGATATCCTATAGTAACTATACTGGATGTCGTATGGCTAACAGAAACACAAAGCAGTGAATATCAGTCAGCCATCAACGCCAACGGATCGGTAATCACAGTTAATTAACTGATACTGGTAATGGACAGGTAGAACGTATACTTGATTGTCGAGTGTTAACATCTATCCATAGAGTCCATTAGTGCCAATACATTTAATTAATTAATTTTACCTGCATTACCTCAACGTCAGCTATCATCTGTCTAGTCTTTTCATAATCATAGTCATCATTTATTGCATTCATGTAGTTTACAACTTGTTACAATTATATAGGTTTCATACATGAACCCTGCTAGGGCACAGCAATATAAATAAATAGTTTAAAGTGCAACAGTGTCACAATAATGAACAAACCTCTGTGCCTAAAAAAAAAATACTAATTTCAAAAACAAATTTTAAAAACCATTAATTGGTCATAATTTCCATTCGTAAATTAAAATAAAATAAAAAAAATAATTATAACAAATAGCGATAACAATAATAATCATAATCATTTTTTTATATTTTTAAATGTTTTTTTTATATTTTTTTTAAGGAATATTTAAAAATGTAGAACAATTTGTAAAAATTTAAATAAAGGAAATAATCATAATCTTGATTCAGAAGCGATACTTCTGGACACGGCTCGTGTTGTTAAGAGGTTCCTCTCTCTGGAGCCCTGACTACCGGTAGCTTGGACCCTGTTCCCGATACCGGTGGGCTACAATTTTTTTATATTTTTAAATGTTTTTTATTTTTTTTTAAGGTATATTTAAAAATGTAAATAATTTGTAAAAATATAAATATAAGAAATCATAATCTATGTCACTATCTATATAAATTATATTGGAAACGGCTTCCAGTCTAACCGGATGCAGCTGAGTACCAGTATTTTACATGGAGCGACGGCCTATCTAACCTCCACAACCCGATTAGTAGTGGAGGTTAGATAGGTAGTCCCAATAGTATTGGGTAATATGGGTGGTATTGGGTATGGGTCTTGACTGGTTGTCAGACTTTCGGGCCACTCACTACCTGTAATGACCTTCAAACATCTTCAAATGACAGCCGGGACCAACGGCTTAGTGCGCTTTCCGAGGCACGGAGGAAACTCGGTAAAATCGGTGTATTGAGTGGTAACCCATCCAAGGAGAAACCTAGTCAAGCGTGGCATTACCTAAGGATCGACCCGAGCTGTTGTTATTATTCAGCCAAGAGCTACTGTTCACCATTCGTTTTCTTCATAGTTTATGTATAGACCAGTCAGCTCATGGGCCATGCATAGCATAATCATCCTGACTAGACACCTAGACACTACGTAGAGTACCTTGTTCCCGCAGGGAAGCCGGCATGGATCGGCTCCTTAGGTGCTTTCGGGCCTGCAGCCTGTAATGTTCCCACTGTTGGGTCACAAGCCTCCCCTCTACGAGTGGGAATAGTTCGTATTCCACCACGCGGGTGGGATACCAAATGGACTAGAACATGTCGGTTTCCTCACAATGTTTTTCTTCACCGTTTTGAGAGCAGTGGTGATGAAATAAATTACACAAAGTATGTGCCGCCTGGGTTCGCATTCACGGCCTGCAACTCTTAAGCCAGTAACACATCATCATCATCGGTCAAGGTCATCGAGTGTATTTATTTTGACCTCCTCGTAGTTTACTATATCGATGCTGGAGAAGACAATTAAATTTAAAAGAACACATTTCATGAACGACTGTATACAGTTTTAAATGTTACAGATTTTCCTGTAGACAGGCTAAAAATAAGGTAATGTATCAGTATGTTATACCGAATTACAATGCATTCTATGAACTTCATATAGAAAGTTATTTCAGATCTTAAATGCAAGGTTTTTCTTTAATCATAGCTACCCTAGCATACCGAAAGTTAGTATAAGTTGAAAAAGTCAGTTAACCACATTATTTAGAATATATTAAAAAATATTATGCACATGAGCCGCATGCATAATGATCGCTGGGCAAAGGTCTCAACAAGATGGTTGCCTGACGATGGACGGCGCCGCCGAAGCCGGCCCAGAAAACGGTGGCGAGGTGGCGCAGGAGAAGAGTACCTAGAAGGATATGGGAGAGGTTTTTGCTCAGCAATGTGACATACAAGGTTATTGAAAGAAAAAAGTCATAATTATTTATATCTCTTGGGACAAAATATAACATGGTTTAAAAATAAATTAAAATAACCTATATTAACTAACTAACTTAAAAATAAACTTAAAAAATGGCGTCAAAAAACTCCTCCTCAACGTATTCAACTGGTAATGTACCCAAAAGACTGGCGGCGTTGCCACGTTGTATGGCAACGCTAAGCCTTTGGCCAAGGTAAAAGCCAGCCCTTGGGTCACGGGAAGAGTCAACTAAACGTTTAGAAATGTCCTTGAAAAGGCTGTGAGCACTCGGACCCCACGGACCTAGAGTTTCAACCCCAAACGGCTCGAAAATATAGTTACCAATAAGGTTACTATATTTACGCCGCTTGAGGTTCTCTGCAGCCGCAGCCGCAGCCCCAGCACAGCAAGATGAGCTAGGAAGATGGGATGGCGCAAGAGTATCGACACAAGTTGCATAAAAGTCATATAATGTAAATTTGGAATTTCAAAAGTAAGTTCATCTTTTTTATCATTGTATAGGTAAGATTTTCATTCTGTTCTAGGCTGTTCTGAGCGTTTACAAACATCCAGCCTGCACTCCAGAGAGCAAAGACCCAAATGAATCCTTGAGAAGACGACCGTCGATGTCTCAAATAGTTGACTCAAAGCACCTACCTCCTAAGACGATGTCGAGACCAGGGATGATGATGAAATACCCTAAATAAGCTAGACTTACACACACGCGCAGTTTTTGACCATTTGGTTTTTGATTCGATTAATAATGAATTGTCACTTTGTGGCCATTTTCGAATTCTTATTCCTATTATTATATCTATTAAGAAAAGGGAAAAAAAAAATCATCATCTGCTTAGCCTTTTTGTAGCCTGGGAAAAGGCTAGGCAGATGATGATCCAGCTAAAGCGACCTTTTAGCCCCCCTGGTCATACAGGCACGTCAGTTGCAAGTAAGTACCACGACCTGGCTTTTCTGAAAAAAAAATCTCTAAAACACTGGATTATTTACCTACAAAGTGAGAGAAATGCCATATGAGAGTAATTAACGTGGTCAAACATTCCGTTAGCTCGATTTGCCTTATCCAGTGATTAATGCCTACTTTCCAATCAGTGAAAATGTAAATTACGGGTAAAGCTTTCTACTTTGATAAGTTTAACCCGTTGGTGTTTGTGACATCTTCGGAAACATTCTGTAGACTTGGATTTAATTAGCTTACCCAAGCACAGTTAATAACCTTTAATTAAGTAAGATTTAATTTTACGGTGATATTTCTATTGATAACAGTATTCCATTATACAAAGTGCAATCTGACCCTTCACGAAGCCGTAAACCAAGCATTCTGTATATAAAACTAAGTAACTCTACGCAAAAAATATTAATGGGAAACGACTTTTTATTTTGGGGCGAACTATCACTTTTTCCTTTAGGACTCGATGTAACGCACTCAAAACATTGTGCTGATGGATACATTGAATATAAGGGGCCATGGAGGTATTTAAAGTAAAGCTATACATTAAAAAATTGTATTAAAAAACAATTGTGAAAAAGTTGGAACTCCAAATATCTCCGTAATTAGAAGGTTCCCAGGTCCCTACCTGGGTCCATAAGAAAAAAAAATACTGATAGTAGATATGACAGAAGAGAAAATGACGCGGAGAACAAGTGCGTTTCAGCTTCGTTAAGTGTCTTTTTAAACCCATTAGGTACTAGTATGACCCCAAATGAATTGGGATAAGGGCAAGAGAATGATGATGAGGTACTAGTATGAATAAGGATGGCTATAAGAGAAGGAGAATTGACACAACTGTATGAATAATCATATGGCTAGAAAGGCTGCTGAGATTAACGAGTCATAAAAAAGTAGGTATAGAAGAAGAAGACATACTGCTAAATAAATCATAAACCTCTGTAACGTACGGCAATAAACGACGGATAGCAATGTTGCTTGAAACGATCCTAGAAAAACCTATACCGAACCTAGTTGGCGTTACGGATGATTGCAGTAGGCAGGGAAATTTGAACAGGTAGAGAAAGATACTGGTGTTTCTGAAATCTGAGACTTCTGAGAGACACCATATGATAATGACTCTCGCTCTAATGTCTTGTCTCGAACTCTACAGTGTTTGAGCACTTCATGTTCGAGATAATTTTCAAGAAAAAGGGGTGGATACTATATTTACGATGATTTTTATTCATAATATTCAACATCACGTCTGCATCCCCTGAAGGGTTAGGGAAAGATGTACCTAGAGTTCAACTACATTTCGTCAGTTTTTTGGAAGTCGCATATACGCAGGATTTGCTTACGGGTGGGGCTTTAGAGTAAGAAGGTTCGATAAGTAGTAGGAACATATAATAATGAATAACGAAAATATTAAAAGTATCACTTAAACAAAACTTCCGATGAGTTGATTAGAGGTAACTTGTGAGGGTTCTGGAAAAACTTCTGTTGCGGGTTTGTTTTTTCAGAGCCCTCTTCTTAAGTGCACTCATCATGTAGAGGCCGACAATCCGGTCTTCTGTCATTGTGGAACTTAACCACGTTTTTACTCTGCTGCTAAGTGCTGAATAACTTTTCGATGGGTAGTGCATGTTGTGCAGGTCTATGTTGTACCAGTGATATGCGGAGCGCTTGTTTTACATATGGATAAACCAATTCTGATTCATGAACTTATGTGACTAATTCCTTTTCATTCAGATCGCTCTTTTTGACACATTTTTTATTAACAATGCATGACAACAATCGAATGAATGACTCGACTAACATAATCTTATATAATAAGTAATTGAATCAGGCGGAAATTCATGACGAGTGAAGAAAGTCCAGGAAGTGCTAAAATCAGCATGCTACATGCAACCAAATGCGTGTTTCTCATCTTCAAGGAACGGAGCATCTTCAAGAGTCGTTCACATAAGTCGTTTATCTTTTACGACAAGTCAACCTGACTTGTCGTAAAAGGTAAACGACTTATGTTTGTGTCCGATTTACAAAGAGCAAATCTGTTTGAAGTTATATTTTTCACATTGATGCTTGTGTTCCTACAATGTTGCTATTGCCAGGCTGAAATCCTGGAACAGTATTGACTTAATTTAGTGTGCTTTATATTATTTTATACATCAATTTTCTTAAATCGGTGTTTGTGATCGTACTGGCCGAAATAAAAACCCAGGTTACTTTTGAAGTTTTATTGCTTTTTTTGTTTCTTTAACATAAATAGCATTTATTTTTAATTAATAAAAGTTACAGTTACAAACGTACAATATGCATTGCACCATTAATAAATAATAATATAAAATAATTCTTTTATTTTAAACTACTGCACCTAAATTACGGTACATAACGACATTGTATTCTATAGCGCCGGTGACCTTATATTAGAAAAATATTGAAAAAAAAAGCTTAAAGTTTTTGGTTCCTTTATTTGGTTGAATTAGCGTTACATTAAAAACGTCCGATGGGACGAGCGGTCGGCGTTTGGCCGGAGTAGTGCGGAGACACGGCAACGTTAGGGCGAGCCGTAGCGCCGAGCGCCCGTCCCGACTCGCCGCCAGCCCATAGAGGGCGCCGGCGAGCTGCGGCCAGGCCGCGCCCGCTGGCGCCATCTACCGCTGGTACATCACTTAACGAACGACTAGGCTTATTATACCCGACCGGAATTGCGCCCCGATATCGACAGATGGAGAGAAATGCTGGTGTGGTGGGGCTTTGGGTGGGGCGCTCACATACGCTCTGAGCTGATGGCACGGGACTCCTGTACCAGGTAGACCTGGGAGCCGGGCACGGTGGAGGTGGTGACGAAGGTGCGGTGCTTGGCGCGGATCAGGGACAGATTGCTCTCGGCGCAGTCGGCGCGGTCCTCGGCGGCTTCCAACTCGCGTTGGAATCGTCGTACCCGGGTCACGTTCTGCTGGGACATACCCTCCTGTTGGTAGAACGGTTTAGTTTTTTAGTTCGCTGACCATAATAACAGACAGAAACTTGAAGAAGAAGTCAATGTTACGGATAACTGGATCAAAAAATCGTGCAAGATCAAACGTTTATGCGAGTGACTAGATTAAATCATATGATCTACTTTAATGCACTAATATAGAAAGAATCTTACCTGTTCCGTCAGTTGCCTCTTGTAGATGTTGACCTTCTGGGAGGTCTTTTCGAGAGAGTCCTGGAGCAGGACGATGTTCTTCTGGTCCTCCTCGCATTGGATCATGACCTCCTTGAGCTGACGCTCCTTCTTGCGGAGGATCTTGATGGTCTCAGCGTGCCTCCTCTTCTCCTCATCCGTTTCCAGTTCCATGTCCTTGATGCGGGCCTCAAGTTTGCTGATGATGCGCTTGCCACCGACGATGGCATTGGCCTCAACCTCTTCAAGACGGACCGAGATGTTCTAGAAAGTGAGACAACAAGTGTGAGATGGATAAAATTTTGTGCCTGACTTAGCATTTGAGCCTTTAATATTTTCTGGTATGATCTACCAACTATAAAAATTATTTTGAATTTTCAGTATGATAAACGGCATCACAAACCTTGACTTCGATCTCAAGAGACTTCTTGACAGCTTCGATCTTGACGATCCTTTCCTGCTCTTCGTGCAAGTGCTCAACGGTGTGTTTGAGTTCAGTCTGAAAAATTGAGCGAGAAATTATTTTTTTAATCCTAGAACTGTTATCTGGTAAAGCAATAATAAAAGCCATATTTTGGGGAAAAAATGCTATTACTTTTACTAAAACGTTTAAATCATTAGTTCCTTAAAAAAGTTGAATGTCGATACGTATGTATAATTCAAATCCCGAGAAAGTAAAAACATAACACGAAATTTCACAGTTCCAGTTATAGCTATCAAGGCTTAATGATTCTAGGAGCTAGAACAATCTGATCAGAACCAACCTGAACGCGCTGGAATCTCTCGTCAGCAATGCGCAGCTCCTTGGTGATCTCGTCATAGTCAGCGGCGACGGCGCCGAGCTCCTGTTCAATCTTAGCCTTGCTGCTGGACAGGTTGACGTTGATGACGGTCAGCTCATTGATGCGGGTCACCGCCTCCTCATACGACTGCTCGACGGTGCGCTTAGCGCGAAGGGCCTGGGTGAATCACACGTTTTTTATAAGAAACTGCCTGATTGTGCCAATTTGTGAATCATTATTGGCATCTATTCGATACAATGATATAATGATGCAAAGTAACGATAGCCGCCTACAGATATTATAATGTTGCAGATTCTCAGCAGTCTACAGCAACAGGTGCAGCTATTTATCGCTTGACGTCATCGAAAACTGTCTCCAAGAATTGGCTAACGTGATTCATTTGTTTTGATTTCAAATTTGGTTTCCAGTATGTGATGCTACAGCCGCTATCCGCCATAGGGCTATTGAGATATTTAGTTAGGACAGATCACTTTCAAGTTTAAAACGGAGATCAATGGTAGTGTTTTGATCGATGTTTTCTGCACTGACCTGCTCGTAGTTGCCACGGATCTCCTCGACCTCGCCGGTGAGGGACTGTATCCTGCGCTGGGCGACGCCGTACTGGTCGAGCGTCACCTGGAGCTGCCTCTGGACCTCGTCGTAGTGGGTCTGGATCTCAGTGAGCTAGAAAAGTAACAGGAGTTATTTATGGAGGCAGGTGAACTGTGATGTTGGAGCACGGGACCCTAAGTACCCGTGCTTCACCCAAGTGGAGAACCTAGGTGAAGCACGGGTCAAGATCAGATCTTATGACTTTTCAATGACAACAGAAAAACTATGAGATTGATGTAGTTTATTAAAACATAATTATGCTAAAGGAGTTTCATAAAAAAAAACCTTATTTCTGTATTTGTGGCTGTATTAAATAGCCTTGACTGGTATGTTACTAAAATAATAAAAGCGACGTACTTGCAAAGACTGCTTCTTGACGACCTTCTGGAGATCGATGTTGGTCTTGTTGGCAACATCAAGAGAAAGCTCAAGCTCGGTGATATGGATCTGCAGCTTCTTCTTGATGCGGGTGACCTCAGTCTTCAGTTTGGTCTCAGCCTCAACCACGCGAGCGTTCAACTGCTCGATTTCGATGCTGGTCTGCTTGCTGTTGACAAAACAATACAAATTCAAAATCTGAATTCACTCCAAAAAAAAGTTATGTCACTAACAACCACTACTTATTTAAAATCCACGTCACCTCGAGTCGACCAATAGGTAAGAACTCAGTTCATCAAATTGTTTAATCGTTGTTTTTAGTTCGTTCAAAGGTTGCAAATATGAGTCATCTACTCGGAGAACCTCGGCCGGCACTTCCCTAACCCTTACGATGCAAGTAGATGGCGAGGTTTCTCGTATAGCTCTATGTATAGTTTCAGTCATCTTTTCTGATATCTGATTAGCAGCGGCACCTGAAATGCTTGATGATGCCACTGCCTTTGATAACGCGTTTTGAGTTATCTGGGACAAGTTCTTGTCAATCACACTCCTTTTTCCGCGATACTCAATCCTAGTTGGCATATTGTCGGCAACAATTCTTCTACTTTGGTACTCCGTTTTAGTGGGTCTATTTTCGGCAACATTTCTTCTGCTCTCCTCTAAAAGAGTCTGAGCGATCGCTTTAGCCGATTTACCTCTATACATTTTTGCTTTTCCTCTCAATTCGGCAGCTACATTAACTTCCTTTTCATATAAGTCCAGCTCCTTATTTATTTCATCCCTTCTCTTTTTTTGCCTCTCAATCTTGTACTTTTCCCTCTCCTCTTTCTTCTTCCTTGTTTTGGAAGTTAAACTTTCTGTTCCAACGTGTTTTTCTATATTTGCCGCATCGGCAGTAGCGATCACTGAGATAGGAGATCGTTTCGCAATACTGAAAGTGTTGAGATCCCGCTTGGCTTGAACAGCGGCCTCATGCGAAAGTCTCTTTACGTCCTCTTCCGAGTATGTTCTTATCGGTTTATCAAACCTGTATTTATCTAATCCACGTTCGTTGTTCCACGGCAAGTGCGGGGGTTCGGCGGTCACACCCTGGTCTCTGGCACTGATATAGTCAATCATCGGCTGATAGAAATTGATCCCGTAGCCATAGTTATCTTCATATATTGAAGTGGGTGGTTTATTCCACTTATTGTAGTTAGGCACTTTAACCGGCGGCATGATGAAAGATATATGTCTTGCGAAG
This sequence comes from Noctua fimbriata, assembly GCA_905163415.1. Lineage (NCBI taxonomy): Eukaryota > Metazoa > Arthropoda > Insecta > Lepidoptera > Noctuidae > Noctua > Noctua fimbriata. Next base: position 11,038,261 of record LR990921.1, read on the forward strand.
ATTCGGAGCTATTTAGACGCGGTCACCCCGATGTGCGCCGTCCGGGGCCGAGGTTGCGTAATTGGGGGCGCGAGAAAATGAACATCGTCTTTTGTACATTTTCAGTAGTACTTATTGCCAAAGCTTGTATGTGATCACCGGTAATAAGCACCAATCAGACGCGCGGATATATATAAATGAAAATCGTGCCAATTATTTGAAATATATTTACTTAATGCATGACTGCATTTGATTCCTATGGACGTTGTCGGAAGTGCGGTAAATACGTTTAGATTCCATTAGTTTTGGATTGTTTAAGCCGTAAATTGGAATAATATTTGAGAGGAGATAATTTATGTAAATTATTGGTTTTAGATGCACTCCATCAAACTTCAATTATTGGCGTCGATCCACGATTAAATTGTGTCATGGTTGTGATTTGTTGATTGCGTGTTTGGATGACACCCATCAGTCAACGTGGAGAGGTGGTGGGGCGTAATCGTTGAAAGATATAGTACGCTAGTAGTTCCGAGTTGGCGATCGCCGAGTGAGGAGTGTGATGATGCCTCAGTCATACGTGAACATCATCAGTGTAAACATTGTAACAAATCCATCTATAGGTAAGTGTCTTATATGACGTAACATTATAATTTAGGGCTAAACTCAAATCAAACTCTATTATGAACCATTGTGACATGTGATTTATGCTATTTTTGTTAAATGCTAAAAACTATCTTTTCCAGACTTCGAAAAGCAATCTTACATTGATCAAAGTGTACTGACCCATGGTTACTTCCCAAAAAAGTCTCATTCCAAGCTGTCGAAAATTTTACTGAAGAACTAATAAATTTTAACCATATATTGTTTGACTGTGTTGGCAGATTTATTATCAAGTTGAAGAACTCACCGGATGGATTCGATTTCCTCTTCCTTCTCCTGGAGGCGGCGCTCGGCCTCGTGACGGAACTGGCCCAGTTCGGAGGCCAGTCTCATGGCACGCTGCTCCTCAGCTTTGCGGCCCTGGTACATAAAACAGAACATGGTCAGGCGGAAATGTACCACATAAACTTGCGGATCAGGTTTGACCAAATAAACAAGTCTATTGACGCCGTCAATCATCCTAAGTATTCCAGGAAGAAGGTAATTATAATCTGGATAATTGATTTACGGTTTTGATGTAGCTGCCAGAAGTTGAGGTATTAATACTTACGCCTACGCTTACTGGTGGCTAAAAATAAATTTCGCTGATACACAAGGAATTTGTATGTCCCTACATATCGTTATCATCGGATTGCTTTTTATTTGTATCAACCCTAGCTAACATAATACTGTCACTGTGTTGAAAGATAGCGCGAATTTTCCTTTGTATGTAAGTTTATGATAAGTGTGAGCGATTTTATTTTGGTCCTGTATTGCATCGCGAATTGTCTCTGTTTCCCAGAATCCCTTTTATTATCAGTCGGTCATTGACACCTCGTGAAACTGGACAATTTCAGTGAATAACTTTAGATATATCGTGTACAAAAATAGACTATTGTCCTCGCTGCTAAATATATGTTAACTATTTTTAGATGGTACGGAACCCTGGCAAGTGTTGGTATCGTGTTTAATAGCTGATTGCTTGCCAAAGCGTTGCTAACAATCTGTTCAAGAATGACCTATTAATTACTGTTGTCAAATGAGCTGTTGCTTGGTTAGGTATTCGGTTATTTTTATTTGAGTTCGGTTCGCGGAAATCTGATATATCTGTTGAAAGATGTTTTAATCCCGAAATATAGATAATTATAAAAAAAAACGATATGTAATCCGTTAATCATATTTCACAGTTATTCCAAGCAAAGGGTTTTGTCGTATAAAAAATGCAGTGAAATGACAACCTCCAGAGGGTCTTCTGAAGTTAGGTCCAGACTGGAAACTTAATAAACTTGTTACGGCCACAAACATTTTCTGATCAGGACCCACTGACCAGTTATTTCAATTAGGTACACTACAAGAGCTAAGAGTAAACTTCACTTAAGACTTTTTACTATCCAAACGACGTTTCAGTTTTCTAAAAAATTACTTCAGTATCACCGCTGTAGGTGTCACATTCCGTAATTTGTGCAACTTAGATTTTAGATGATAACCCTGTGGGGTGGGTTGGGTATTAAAAATGGCATTAGTCTAAATGAAAAAAGAATAGGTTTTACAATGTAATTCTGACAGTTTATTTTGTAGAAGTAAAGGATGGGTGGTTGATTGAATGTCGTATTGGTATATAATGTGACTTGTCCTACGAAGCCATGGGTGTACCCAGTAATTGTTTAAGGGGTGGGGCAGAAGTAAATAAACTAAGTAGTAGGAAATTAAAAATGCTTTTTATTTACTGACTGATACGTTTTATTCAGTGCACTACCCCTTATTTCAATAATAACCTGCGAGGGTTCTGGCTAATCTAGCTAAAATTTCGTTTTCAAATGTATGTTCTGCTTCCAGAACCCTCTTTCTATACACACTCCTCATACAGATGTTGTTGATCTTAATAAAGTTTTTATTTTAAAGTGAAAAATGATAAAGTACCCAAATGAATATTTAATTTTGTCATTATATTAATTTTGCCTAAAAATTCTTAGTTTCGGGTCAGAGAGCAGGTGCCCTTGTGGTGCACGTGCCCCACGACAAGTGTCCTACCCTGCCCCACCGTGGGTACAACCATGCACGAAGCTCTCATTAAAGACTTGATGTTCAAGTTAAAATTTCTGAATCATGATGACTGAACAGAAAATTTTCTGGTATTCTTGATGCATTTCACATTTACCTACAGTTAGGCTATAAAAACTTTAAACCTCCTAAATACCTAATCGTAATATCCCGTGCAAATGTCAATATTGACGTATAATTCAGTTTAGGAGGTCTTTACCATAATAATAATTCATTAGTTTGATTTTTGGTGAGCTTGGGTGGCAAAGCCTCCTCTACAATACCCACAAAGAAAGCTTTTCTTCTTCTGTCGTATTGATGGTAAAATTAATAAAACTTTTTGGATCCAGTACTTGGGCACGTTAATCGCGGGTTCTGTACCATTTTGAAGTCCTTTTATGTGCAGGTGTAGGGACACATTCGACATTCCAGCAAGTGGGTCATGGTCTGGTCGGGAGAACGGCATTCACACTGAGCGTCGGAAGGATCAGAAGGACAGAGAAAGAATAAAAACTACTTACGGCCTCAGCCTCCTTGTAGGCGGCGGTGAGTTCCTCTCGCTCGTTCTCAAGACGGCGCAGCTCGATCTCGAGCTCGTGAAGACGGCGGGTCAACTCTGTGAGATTGGCGCGTGCGTCGTGCAGGTCATCTGTTGAGAACACACTGGTTAGATGGTACTTACTAACATTTTTTTATGGCATCTCGCAAGCCAACCTAAGTGGAGTGTATTTAACCGGGCTATCCTGTGGGAATTTAGAGTAAGGCCTCCAGCTAGATTACTGGCTGGTTTCTTTTGGTATTCTTTCTTTGACACAGGAGGCCTCACGTCGCATCAGAGGTAATAGAACCAGTATAAACTAGCCTCTACTGGAAACTGTGTATTAGGCTAGGCCAGCTCATGGTCAAAGTCTTATAATGTGCGGTAGGTTGAACTATGAGAAGATGAAGAAAACCAAACGACAACACGTGACAATGTAATAATGAAAAGTAAAAGGGGCTAGTTACTAAATACCTACCGAAAAGTTCAAAGCTAAAATCATTGGTAGGCTGTCTACCCTGAATTAACAATAAGGATATAAAGTAAAAGAAATCATAGAGAAAATTTTACTTTGCCCTTTGATGAAAAAGAAATAGTCCTCTGGACCGAATTTAAAGACAAGTCTTTGACGCGGCAAATATTATACTCTCACAATGATGGGGTATCAATTCGGCAGCAGAGAGATCAGGATTAGGTGCCATTCTAGGCATGGGGATATCAGAGAAAGAAAATATAAATTCTTTAAAGATAAACTTACCACCCAGCTTCTTGTTCTCGCGGCCGAGGGCATCTTTCTGCTCACGGGTCTTGTCGAGTTCGTGGGAGATGCGCTGGATCTCAGTGATCTTGATGCGCAGGTCACGCTGGGTCTGTTCATACAGTTGAACGGTCTCCTCCAGACGCGACTTGATCTCGATGTTGACACGCTCCAGCTGCTCAGTCCTCTTCTGAAGCTCCCGAGCAGTTCCATTGGCCTTCTCCAAGTCGATGATGAGGACCTCAACCTGTGGGTTTTCGTTAGTTAGTATGTTTTTGACTGATGATTTAAGATGCAGTGACTTCCAATAATTCTTCTGATACTACTACGTTTTGCTTTTTAATGCAAGTTAAGTTGCAAACTCGAAAGTCGTGAGCATAAGTATTTGAACCTGATATTTTTGCTGTTCGACATTACAATACAAAGGTAACACTTGTTCTGAATTTGGAAAATTATGATTACGTACCTCGCTCTGAAGACGAGACTTCTGCTTTTCAATGCTGCTGATCTTAGCGATGAGGGTCTCGATCTGTTCCTCCTGTTCCTGGATGCGGATGGAGTACTTGCGGCGGATCTCCTCAATTTCTTCATGCCTGGCAGCTGCCTCGGCCTCGAACTTGGACCTCCAGTGGCTGACCTCGCCGTTGGACTTAACCAGCTGGCGTTCCAGGTCCAAACGAGCCTCGGATTCCTCCTCAAGCTGGACGCGGATCGACTCCAAGTCGATTTCAACCTGGGGGTGTTAGAAAACGATTAGAAAATACATTGGTCATAATCTCTTGTAACATATGTAAGCAGAATGTAAAATTAGAAACTGTTCATTTGAATAAAATCTGATAATTTTTAACTCTAAATATACAAATTATCAAATAATATACTACAATCTTGGGATTTTACACAAATATGCAGTGCGTGGTAAAAGATCCATTTATCTATAGGAAAGCTGTTATGAATCTTACCTGGTGAAGGCTAGCCTCGAGCAGAGAGCGCCTCCTCTCCTCATCCTCGAGCCTGCGACGAGAGTCTTCGAGCTGGCCGGCCAACTGGCTCCTAAGGTACACCACGTTCTCAATGTTCACCTGGAAAATGTAACCACAGCTGTTAGTATCTACATGTTTTTTTGGTTAAAAAAATCTTTCACGTGACGAAGTTTTATGTGATTGGAATAACTTTTTATAGAATGGAGTTGATTTTTTTTTTAAGATATGTAGGTCAGATGGGAATTAAGATGTTTGCTTTTTTTTGTTATTTTACCGCTCTAACCCTAGAAGATTTAGCTCACCTTAAGGTCCTGAACTTCCTTAATGAGCTCAACATTCTCCTGGGACAGGCGCTGCTTGTGGGAGGTGATGTCCACGATGGTGCGGTTCAACTCCTCGATCTTGATGTGCAACTCGCTGATGCTGATCTCGAGCCTCTCGCATGTCTTGGAGATGGTGATCTTCTCCTTGGTCGAGTTCTCCACTTGGGCCAACAACTCGTAAACTTCAGCTTGGAATTTAGACTTTTCCTTCTCAGACCTGGTGACAAAGAAATATATGTTGCAATCACGGGGATACGACAATATTTTTAGTATGATGTTGGTGGACCTTTTGTAAGTGATGTATTAGTGTAAAGTGTAGTAGACGCACAGCAATTTTCGCAATAGGTTTCGCATAGCATTATCTTAATTCTAAACATTGAAACACATTTTAGTTAGTACAACGATGACTAGATGTATTTAGAGGATAGTCAGTGTGTCCTCACCTGGCTCTGCTTTTGGTAAGCTGGTCGATTTGTTCCTGGAAGTCAACCACGATCTCCTGGTGTTTCCTCTTGAGCAGGTGGGCGGTCTCCTCGGACTCAAGATGGACATCTTCCAGTAGCTTGCGGAGCTTGGTAAGTTCGGTGTCGCGTTTCCTGTTGATCTCGAACTGAAAAATGTATGACACCATTTCAAAATACGACCCCAAAACGTGGAACCTTTGGGGTGGACATTTGAAATATTATATTTTCCTTATGATCATACCATTTTCTTCTATAGACTATAAAATATTACTGAATTTGTGAAAATTAATATTTTTGTTTTTCAGAATATTGCCGATTTTATCACAACACTGGTGCTACATGGTTAAAAAATATTTACATTCACATTCAGTAACATTCATTATACAAAATGATCGAATTATGCTTTGTTATTTTTAAAAGAACCAATGTAACATCTTACGTGAAAATATAATGAGATTCTTTATTTTTGATTCCTTTCATTGTTTCCTGAAATAGATACAGTTAACAGACATGGAAAATATCGCCAAGCAATAGTTCGCAATAGTAGCTCATAAGTCATTTCGCAAAGCTTTTCAATGATCGTTAAGTTTTCATGAATTCGTTTATTTTATTTTCTGTAGACTTTTCTTTTTAATGTTCTTTGGTCTATTTATACTTTCTTCCTAGTTTTTGTTCATGTCAATCTGTTTTTCTATTGTGTCTTTTCCGCACTGGTAATATTTTCATTACTCGCTTGCATAATTTTTTTCGGTTAAGTTAATGTTATTTATATCTTATCTTTGTCTTTTCTGACATTTTACTTCCAGTACCAATTTATCTTTCTGGTTACTCGTATATATTTGACTCCTTCTTCAGTTTTCTCTTGTCGTTGTTCTCATTTGTTCTGCTTGATGCATATTCTCCCTTCAAGTCCTTACCGATACTTTGATAATTATTGTTTTAATGGCTACTTTTGTCAATATTAGTAAATAGATGTTTGTAATATCTACCTGACTCTCGGCCCCGCCTTCAGCTTCCTCCAGCCTCTCAGAGAGTTGGATAACTTGCACGCTCAAATCTGCTTTCTCCCTCTCGATCTGGAAATTACCAACAGTTGTACTAACTTGAAAAGTAAACTTCGATAGTTATTTTGTTACGAAAGTTAAAGTTTAAGTTTAAGTTGTAAATGATTGTTAAACTTTGTAAGTTACGATGTTGTTCTGAAAAGAGTTATTTAATGATTATTGAATTAAGTTAGATCTTGTATGTTAACATGTTTACTACTGACATAACTTTGATTAATATTGATGTATTTAATAAAGTAACTACGATATTGTGCGTCATCCCCAACCATAAGTGTAGACTTTCCTAAAAATGTACCTTTTTACATAAAATATCGTTCTTTCAACCATTATGCAATAACAGGTTTCTGGGTAACTCGTCCTTCACATATTTCAGCATTGTACCCATCTAAAATAAGAAACAGTTTATGTCTCACGGCAGCACTGACTAACTCGGATATTTTCGCTACCTACTCATACCGCGATCTATTATTATATTTCAATATTGTGGCATTCTCAACGGGAACGAGCATCATTTGGCCCAGTTTCAAAAGTGAGACCGGAGAGCGAGAAGTTGAGATTTCAGAGAATGCTTTCGCTACAGAGCTAAATATATCGCAGAGTGAGCGAGCGCCGTGCGCCGGCGGCGGCGAGCGCGAGTCGGCGCGCGTCGACGCAGCCGTCGGCAGCACGCATGCGCGCGCTCGCCATTCTACCGCAGTTGACCACGCAACCGCGCAACCAAAATAGAATGCGCGAAGCTTGATCAGATGTCTATCCCGAACAATCTGAGCATATTGTGTATGATGTCCACCCTTATCTATGATATTGAACTTTATCACACGGATATGAACCTATGAGGAACAACAATATCTGAGGTCACTTCAATCCTTTTTCAATGTAAATTTCATAATTGTTTTCACTGAACGAAATATTATTCCGAATCGAAGAGCAAATATTGCCAAAAAAATAATTCATTTTCTCAAATGTGAGAGTTAATAAGCGATGGAAAAAATTAAAAAAAAATATCTTTGATTTGATTGGTTAGGACTTACTTGAAAATTGCATAATAATTAGGTATCAATGATGAAGTTATTACTAAAAAGGGGGTAAAAGTGTGCACTGATGGGGGTGTAAATGCAATCAAAGGCGTAGGGCGGGCGGTATTAATAGAGGTGTTGCGGAAGGCGCGCGCCCCGCCTACACCTGAGCGCGCGCGCGCCCTGTATGGCCGGCGCACGCGCCGTATCACATTTCGCATGCTCGATCAGCTTACCCTCTGACGCAGCTCCCTTTCGGATTCCAGATCATCATGGAGGAGACGGATTTTGTCCTGAAAAATACAACATATTCTATCATGTGTCCGCAAACACTTCACAAGCACTGCACTGTGTCGTCGGGGCCGGTACCTCCAGCCTGGAGAGAGCACTCAGGTCGGCGCTATACTCGATGTTAACGTCGGTGGTGCCACCGCCGCTGCTGCGGTAGGTGTACTTGGAAGTTTTCGCCACGGCGGACATTGTCGCTGGTTCGTCTCTCGATCGGCAGTCGGCGCTACGTTACCGGTCGGGCACCGTTCGACTAGTGAGAGCGGGTGCGGGCGGCGCGCGCGCACCACGGTGGCCCCGCGTCCCGCGCGCCCCCGCTTTCCCCCGGCCGGCCCGAGCGCTCCAGGGCGGCCGGCCGGCTGGAGCTCGCGGATCGTGTTACCACCCCCGCGCACCCCCCTCTCAGCCTTTTATAGACACGCCCGTCTTGACGCCGTCGCGGTTCTCTTTTATTTGTTTTGCCCAAAAATTTGGCGAAACCCTTCACGTCCTAAATGATGTTATCATGCAGCAGTGCAGGCGACGCAGCGCGGTAGCTATAGCGGCGTACTCAGAGTTGTTGTAAACAGTGGAGTCGTGGGCGGAGAGTCGGGTCCAGGCGTTTCCTGGTGGATTCCTGTCGGTCCCTGGCAGGCGCCCGCGCCCCGCTAAAGGCCACCAATCGCATGAACTTAACAATGAACTTCTTGTACTCCCTAACATTCGTCGACTGCTCTCTGTTTACAAACATTAATTAAATCTAATTTTATCGATTGATCTTGGGAGTAAGACATGAATTTTGAATATTAAAAAAAAAATTGTGGTATCACATATCGATGTTTCTAGGTACTTGGTTTTAAAATTTTATATTTGTTTCCACCAGATTTCGTAGAACTGCAAACGTTGTTGTTATTCTTGTTTGTTTATGTGAGAGCAACAGATGCACATGAGGCTGCATGGTCGCGGCATCGCTTACCGAGCGTCGTAGCACGTCGTAGCAGTCGGCCTACACCTTTTATAACAAAGTAAAACGTGTTTGATATTTGGATACCAGTAACCGGCGTTACTGCACAATATTGTAATATATATATATATGATAAGACTTGTGCCATTGTAGATATTTAATTATTAATCCAACTTGAAATGCGAACTTGATTAGCGCAGCTCTTAACTCCGAAGTTGAAATAGATGTGTCGGTCTGTGTTTTGTTATTAGTGCAGTTTTTGGTAGATTTTATTTGTTTTTATAATATAATATATATAGGAGGTTAGGCAGAGGTGAACCTAATCGTACACCTACATACCAGTTATCTTTAAGTTCCATGTAATAAACAGGCCCACCGATTACCATCAACCGGGCACAAATCCAGACTCTGTGGTTGCTACTGAGAAATTCCTGATGGAAAACTTCAAGTAGACTTTGCGCGACCTAAAAATCGAACCCAGGACGATTACGCTTGCGAACACCAGCCCAGTAATTAAGAGACGGAAGGGTCAAGTAAAAACCTTTTTTTGTCAAAAGCAGCGGTTAAATCGGTTACGAGGACGACTCGCCATCATCAACATCTATTTGGATTCGGTACAGCATGTCTTTTTCCTCCGTAGTACTATATTAATGTGCCGACAAACCGAGCGGACTAGAATCCAGACATAAAGGCGGACTGTGACAGATATTACAGTCTGTGAAAGTCCGTTGTCCACAACCACTCCGCAGTAGACTGCGAAACCAAACCTGGCTGGACTGGTCAAACCGAAGGGACTGGACTAGAGTCCAGCATCTGAATGGATAGTCACTGCACCTTCTTCATTAAGTAACATTGAGCTCGTGGCTAAATAATAACAGCCGCACCGGTTGATCATGAAGGTTAAGCCGCGCTTGTCTAGGTCGGTCTGTGGATGGGTGATCATCATAGCATACCGGGTTTTCTCCGTGCCTCAGAAACCACGTTAAGCCTGGTCCCGGCTGCCATTTGTAGAACTTTGACATTCGACACAGCAGTCTTTCCAAGGGGTCCTGTATTACCTAGTACTAACTGGGTTGTGGAGGTCAGATAGGCAGTCGCCCCATGTTAAATACAGCTGCATCCGTTTAGACTGGAAGCCGACATCAACATACTTGGGAGAAAGCTAGGCAGATGATGACATTACGCAACATTCAGTGACTTTCAGATCCAAAAAGTCACTCAATAATGTCAAAAATGTTGGAAAAGTCAAAGATTGTTTAGAGTCACTGAACCGATTAAATAATGCGACAAAAATACAACGTGAAAATAATAAAAACAAGATTAGTCGCAAAGGACATTTACAATTTATCGTTTCCAACGACTTTTAGGGTTCCTTAACTCAAGAAGCGGCACCTTATTAAATCACCTTGTTGTCCGTCTGTATGTTTGACGGGACCCTTTTTCTCTGGAAGGGGTTAAAGTCTAAAGGGGAACTAAAGATCTGCGGTGGTAGAGATACGTTCGATTATTATTACATATCATAACAACTAGTCTGTAATTTCCTGAATTTTCCACTAACTACAGCGCTCCAGCCTTTCTCAAGTGCTGAGCTTTAAGTCTTAAACGAACACTGGAACAGTGTAAATCTTTATTTATTTTAATTGCTCCTACGGCCTTAACTCTGCAAAAGACAACGATTCACACTATCACTATAAATAACCCTCTCAGTAGTCAGATAAACCAGACAGGCAGTCGATCTATGTAAAATACTGGTATTATAATATAATAATAATAATAATAATATTCCACAACTATCACACAACGCCGTCTAGTCTCAAGCTAAGCAGAGCTTGTGTTATGAGTACTAGACAACTGATAAACATACTTATATATTTCTAAATACATACATATATAGATAAATTACACCCAGACACAGAACAAATGATCATGCTCATCACACAAACATTTGTCCTGGGTGGGAATCGAACCCACGACCTCCGGCATAGCAGTCAGAGTCACTGACCACTAGACCAACAGGCCAGTCAAATAATATTCAAAGAATATTCAGCTGCATCCAGTTAGACTGGAAGCCGACCCCAACATAGTTGGAAAAAAGCTAGGCAGATGATAGTGAACCCTCTCAATATTAGATAACATAACATCACAGCCCTCTCAATATTACATAAAATAATGGGTTAACCAGTGGTGTACTTCATACTACACCGACATTTCGGCAGTAATGTTTCAGGTCCCCCTTAAAAGGGGGCAAGCCTATATACGGGGTACATTCGGTCGACCCAGGAGCATACAATTTGGCAAGAAGGAACGTGACACTCATAAGTGGTACAAGTAAAAATAAAACGAAAAATTGAACATTTTTTTCAACTTCAATCTACCTATCATATTTAGTCAATATTTCATTTAAATAGGAACCCTTAAAGCGAATTTTACTCGCTCTTGCCTAGATTTTTATAGTCATAGTCTACCCACTTGCTAAATTCATAATTAATGCGGTTTCACATGGACTTATCCTGTTCTTGTTGCATATAGATTCACGCGACCTTCGTCAGTGACAGTTTCTAAAACTGATAACACGATCTTCCCTAGATGCGTAGCAACCAGTAGCGAAGGGTTAATTTTTGTGAGAGGTAAGCTGGAGTACATATCTTTAATGTGATTGTATTATTTGTCTATAGAATACTGACGAGCCATTTTCCAAAGGGAATCCGGTAGGAGTCGAGTTGTATGGAACTTTCGCCATTGGTACCAACTAATATGTTGTGACATGTTACGAATAATGGAACTTAAATTACTTCGAATGTACCCTGGGATAAGTACCAAATTTGCTAAAGGATGTCATACGGCTAAAAAAACCTAAGGAGACACAGAACACACAAGATTCCACTCTCCAGGTTACTTTTAACATTTACGTTAATCATGGAAGCATCTAGAAACTCAAACCGACCTAAACATTAGCCAGAAGTTTACATTTTACTACCCCGTTAATTAAACAAACATTATTTCAAAATTAACATGTTCACTGATTTTATACGAATTTTACAACCGGTTCGCGAGGTGCAAGAGTGTTGGAGGACTTCGAGGGCAGCGATGGTTCAGTAGCTGTGACCAGTGTTAACGCCCGGACTTAGGAGCGGTAGGCCTTGAGTTCGATCCCAGGTAGGCGCGTTGCTTTGTGTGATTCATTTCATCACCACTGCTCTCAAACGGTGATGGAAAACATAGTGAGAATACCGATACTTTCTGGAACCAAAAAATCAAAGACATTTACCATACATACCAGACATTTACCTGCCACGTTGGTCTAGTGGCCGTAAGCGCGACTACTGAGCATGAGGTCCTGGGTTCCCGGGTCGGGTAAAGTCTTATTGGGTTTTTCCGACAGGAATTTCTCAGTAGCCGCCACGGAGTCTGGATTTGTGCCCGGTTGATGGCAATAGGCTCGCGCCTATTAGATGGAACTTAAACATAACTGGCGAAATGTGGGTGTACTATAAGGTACACCTCTGCCTAGCCTTCGGGGATTATAGGCGTAATGTAATGTTATTTACCAACCAGCACTGGGGCTCATGAGATGGATTACAGCCCGTACCTTATCGTAGAGAGAAGGCCAGTGTTCCAACAATGGGAACATTATCTTCTATATCTGAGTATGTGTGTGTGTGTATGAGTATATTTCAAAACCAGAGCACCTGCGTACATTGCGGCATAGTATCGTCAAGAGTGAAATGTCAACGATATTTTCTCATATGTCCTAATGCACCGATATTAATCATGGATTTATTTTGGTTAGTACACGTACTGTCGTTGAGAAACTATCTCGCAAATATCAAAACAGATGCAGTAAAATTAATTGAGAAGTTTATTTTGAGCTCGGTAAATTCACGTTTGCGAGCTTGAGAAAATATATTAACATTTTACGAACGCTATAAACAATTGTTTTACAAGAAATTCTTAGAGCTTTTCTAGAACGAGCATCTTATAATAGATTATGCACCGAAGGAATATAAGAGCGCCCTTGACTGTACCCGCCTGAAGGATTCTAGGACTCCGGAGAACAGCAAGGGAGCTCTAAGTTAATACTAGAAACTTGAGTGCAGTGAGGTTCAAGTTGTTCAAGAGGTTCCCAAGTTCGCCCAAGAGGAACGAATTCTACTTTTCAGGAGATGATCAAGATTTTGACAGCACATTTTTAAGTGAAAACCTGCAACTGTTCACGAGAACTATTAATTGAATTAATGCATGAAAACAAAATACTATATTGGCGAGCCTACAAACAGGGCGACGTAAGAGGTTTACCAAAATTTAAGAGGATATTAAAAACAAACCTGCTTTTATGCGTAGATGTTTACGCCTGTTTAGAACTATGTTGAAATTAGTAATATCATTAAAATCAACTGTAATAAAAAAATAGCAATAAATAGTTGTATCTCATACAGTGGTTTAATTTCCTTTCTCTGACAGCATAATGTTAGACGGAATGCACATAACTCGGACGCTCTAATTGAACACATAATATGTTAGTTACAGTTATGAAAATGATAAATTACAGATCAAAATATGAAAATCTGTGCACGACTGTCCTGCGTCCCGATTTTCACCACCCAGCGCAAGCGCAGGTGGGAAAGTATTCGGTTATATTCGTACCTGCGCGAAGTGGGCCGAGCGCTTTCCGCGTGCCCACCTCCCCGCACGTCCTACCCCCCCTTTAGCGAATGACTCAGCCGACGCTGGACACGATGGAAATTATTAATGCCAGCTTTTCCAACGTGTTCATGTGTCGCCACAACGCTTTTTAACTTTATGTTCCTTCGAATAAGAATAGTTGTTAATATTAGCTATTTTGAAACTAATTTATTTGGAATGAGATGACTGCGACTTTTATATCGGCTTGACTTTGCGGAGCGGTAGTTGTGAATCGGTTCATTCTTCAGTGTGATGCGGTTTTGTTTTTTTGGTATATTTTGTTGTTTAGAGTTCTCGTTTTGCGATTCATGACAAGTTGAAACTGAAAAAAATACTACAACAATCTGTATCTCACGTATTCATCTGTACCTATTTATGTAAACTTTGTTTACATAAATAGGTACAGATAAATAGGTATAGGTACAGAGGTTTTCATATTTCACAGTATATATCTTTTAGCAGCAACGCTAAGAAATGCTCTTAGCAATAATCGTAAATAAGATGCAAAACACTGGCATAAACAGATCATTGAACGAAATCTCAAAAATTCCGAATGTATCTATTTGGATCGAAAGGGCATTCACATGCAGATATAGTTTCTTGCCAAAACACCTTGTAAATGAAGTTGGTATAGATATGGGCCGCTACCTTATACTATATTTAATATCTCTATTAGGTTAAGCGGTCCATCGTGTTTCGCTTATAACATTACAATGTTATTTTGAGAAACCGTGCGTCTATAAGTATCTACAAACTAGACCGATGACTTGTAAATACCTAGTACATAGCTACTCCATAGTACAAATTCCAGAAAGCGACGTTATTTGAGGGTAACTTTATTGAGATATATTAGCTTTATTTTTCTTTTTTTCTTTATTATTATTTCCTTTATTCGTTTAATATACTTATTTTTACATATTTTTAAATATTTCTTAAAAAAACCATATAACAAAACATTTAAAAATATAAAAAAATAGTGGTCCACCGGTAGCGGGAGCAGGGTCCAAACATTTTTTTATTTTTTAATATTTCCAATCTTTATTTTGTATTTTTTTTTTTTTAGTGGACTTGTTTCAGGAGAAACAGTCAGGGTGAAAGATAGTTAGTAGGTGCATGTCTGAGGTATCAAACCCAATATAAACTGACCTTTTATTGTATTGAAACTCCTTACAACACCAGCTCAAGGTCACTGTACGTCGCGACGTGAGGCCTGCTGCAGTACTAAGTTTTAATCATCATTTAGTTTTTCTTTGATATTTTTAACCATAGACTTATAAAAATGTGTATCTATGTGAGTGGTTTTTTAAATACTTTACGATTGTTTTAGGGTCATAGTTCAAAGAAATTGGGATCGCCAAACATACCATATGTTAGCCAATAAGTGAAAGTATCAAAACAATAGTCTAATCTTAGAACAAATGAATCATTCGATAAATCGACACGGTATTCTAGGGATGTCCATAACATAGTCGAATGCTCCGGAATATTTTGACGTGGCGAGTCCTAAATATATTCAGGAATCACAAGTCAGCGAGTAATGGAAGTCGTCTTCTCACCCGATAAAGTTTATTTTGATCTTTATGTCCCTAAGAGTCATAAAGGAGTAAGCGTTGGTGCCAACAATTCAGGTTATTTACGTGTCGTTTTGAATACCTCGAATATACACTTGATGCCATTATGTATTTGGACTGCGTGCGGGCCAGAAGTATGTAGTAATAATGATTTTAGATATTAAATTTGTCAAATATTAACACAAAACTTGACGTGTAAACTGTAAAAGTATCTTAGAAGATCTACTTATAGAATTTAAAAATAATTTCCCAATCATGTCATTGCAGAGTCAGAAAACACAAAACCGTGGTATTTTTTTTTATTTGAGAAAGTATTTAGATAACTATGAAGGTTTTATATGAACTCTTGACGAATAACACAACCTCTGTCGCCGCAGTGAACAAACTAACAGTCAAGTTTATTCGTAGATATAGATACTTAAAAGTCATAATTAAAAGTCTATTAAATAAATATATCTATTGCTTAATGGCTAAAAGTAGTGGTAGTTAGTCAGTGGCCCGAAAATCTAACAACCAGTCTTACCAAGGCAAATTGTATTACACAGTAAGTGGGTTGCGGAGGTCAGATAGGCAGTAGCTTCATGTAAAATATTATGCAGCCGTATACTAGAAGCTGAGCCCGATATAGCTGGGAAAAGGCTAGGTCGATAATGAGAATGATATTGCCGTATATGTATCTTTATAGAAGGGCCTGTATCTATCAGTAGCGAAGGGTCAAATTTTGTAAGAGGTAAGCCGGAGTACATATCTTAAATGTGATTATATTATTTATCTATAGAATACTGACTGTGCCATTTTTCAAAGGGAATCCGGTAGGAATCGAGTTGTATGGAACCTTCGCCACTGGTATCTTTACAGACTTACAATCCAGAATTCTAAGAAATATTGACGCATTGATTTACGCATTTGTGGGTGACCTATTCCCCAAGTGGTCTGTTTATACCTATCAGCATAGATCTGTTACACTAACAGCGGGTGAAGCTAGACCTGCGATGACTAATACAAGTATTTATGGAGGTAGGTACACTGCTCTAAAAATATTTTGTGCATGTTTAAAGAATACGAATTTAGTTTCGTGAATCTTTGTGAACTGCGGCCACGCATAAAACTTTTATCAATGGCTGAAATCAAAGCTAACAAGTAGATATTGTATGAGAGAAAATATATTAAAGCGTATCGTTTCCGAGTTTAGTTATCGAAGTTGTATAAAGGGTGTAACAAGACCCTTAACGAAGCCTAAAGGCACTTGTTCTCCCCGTCATTACAATTTTTTTTTGTTCTAGGCCATACCTGGGGAACCTTCTAGTTACGGAGATATTGGGGGTCAAAGTTCCAACTTTACACAAGTTTTTTTTTAAATACATGGTTTTAATGTAAGATTTTTACTTCTAACACCTACACGACCCCCGTACTATTCAATCCATCCAGCAGCACAATGTTTTGAGTGCGTTACATTGAGTCCACTCCAAAAAAAAAAGTCGTATCCCAGAAATATTTTTTGCTTAGAGTTACTTAGTTAGATGTACAGAATGCTTGGTTGAAGGCTTTGTGAAGGTTCATCTTTTATGGTTTGCTTCAAAGATCCAAAATAAGTTTTCTTGTGATTAAACAAAAGCCTTGCTAAAGTCAGCAGCAATGGATCCATCCGTATCACGTCTGTCCTCCTAGTCCAACAAAGCGACAGCCAACAGTCCAATCTTTACTGAAATTGAATTTGTCATATTTCTATTTTTGCAAATATGTGTTTCTAGTGCGACTAACGAATGAGCAATACCTACTCCTGGGCGTTTGAATCACTGGTTTAGAACTTCGTTATTTGTTTATACGTTAGTGGCTTCACGCTTATTAAACTTAAGGAGGTAAGCAGAACTCGGTAATTAGGTTTTCATTTAAAGCTTGGCTGAATTACTGGTAACAGTGCTATAGTATAGGGCTATGACCATTGAAGGCACCTGAACATTCTTTACACTAGAGTGCACCCGATTCTTATTTACCTAATCCAGTTTTAGTCTGAAATCGATCGATCTGGCCGAATGCCCTCAATTTTTCTGTAAAAGTTTAATCGCAGTCGAATGCTAGAATACACTATCTATTTTAAACCGATTTTCAACAGGACTTCGTTCTTAATTTGACTTTTAAATCTTTTTTTAATTCTTTTATTTCCCTAAGGGCGAGTTGAAGTAAACAACTGAGGTTGTTCATTTCGCCAGTTATGTTTAAGTCACATGTGTGTGGGGGCTTATTGCCATCAAATAGGCACAAATCCCTTAAAGAAAAACCCTAAAACACTTTACCCAAACTGGGAATCTAACCCTCGATCGACCATAGATAAACTTGTTCATAGCTTCACATAAAATGTTTCACTTTCATTAATTGTGTATGGCTTTTTAGACCTTGGATATTACAATCAGTATCGCGCCGGTGACTGAAAAGTTGTGTGGTATGGGCATGTGATGCGGTCGAATGAGGCAAATGTCATGAGGAAAGTTTTGAGTACGAATGTGGATGGGTATATGAAAGCAGAAAAACCAAAGCAACGATGGATGGACTGTGTGAAGAATGATATGGTATAAAAGGAGGTGTCTGATGAGATGACGAGCAACAAAGAAGTATGGAAGAAGAAGACATGCTGCGCCGACCCCAAATGAATTGGGATAAGGGTAAGAGAATGATGATATCCCTTCACGTTCTAATGAAAGTTCATAAAAATGTATGGTTTGTCTTGCTATAAAGAGTGTAAAAAGACCGTTTACAAAGCCGACAGACACTTGCGATATTATTATTTTTGTTCTGAACCATACCTGGGATCCCATACCATACCTTCCATGATGGCACCCCTTCTATTGATTAACGGCTTCGTGACGGGTCCGTTTACATCTAATATTATTAGCATCAGTATTAATTGATTAGTTTATTTTGAGTTGATCTCAGTCAACACAATAAAGTGTTTGACTGAGAGCGCAAGTGTACCCTAATTATTAAATAACGAACAAATAGCTACCAATCTTCAGTTAATTAATCTGGGATCAATTGGCGGGCTACGAATGCGTGAAGTAAGTAGGACACCAATATATCATTTGCAAAAATAATAATTATTGCTATTCAGTTTATGAAATGAGTAGAATATGCAAAACAAAAGCATTTCCAAGGAAGGTTCTTTCTTCAACGTGTGCCCAACCTGGTGTCAGAGTTTTTATGCGCTCATGGGCCTCTGACTTGACTTTACATGCCGTCGAGAAATATCTCTCAGGCTTCTGGTTTCTTCACGATGTATTCCTTCACCGAAGCAAGTGATAATTATACAATACGCACATGAATCCAAAAAATCGAAAGTCTTGGTTTCGAACTCGAGACCTATGACTTGACAGTTCAAAGGTCACACCACTAGGCTACCCAGTAAATGCACATGTCTAAATGCACTTTAGTTTGATTTTGCCTACGACACACATTTTAACTATTTATGAGATGATTTGATACAAATACACTGTGAATATATTTTATTGCAAGTGGGTGGCTGGTAAAACAGCAAAAACCCGCAGTATTATGGGCAGTTTTGATGAAGATGGTGTTAGAACGTATCCCACAGGTGCGCAAGGGCAGGTGAGAAGTGGTCAAGGTGCCACACCAGAACGCCAGTTCTGGTGTGTTCGGGTATGATGTAAGACGAAGCAATTCGTACAATGAGTGATGCAAGATTTAAGGAAGAGTGCTAGCTGTACAGTAGTTATGATGAACATGGTGGAACAAATAGAATGAGGTAATAGCCTTTCTCTATTTTTTCCACAAAACTTCTGATAATAAGTCTAGAGGTTCTCCTAGTTGATCGGTCAGCATCTTACGACAATTTCTATATTAAAATACTACTATTCAAATAAACAGCTCTAACAACATTCAAGCCTTCATATGCCTTATAAGTGCTTGAAAACATGAAAAGTCGACTTTATACCTCGTAATTACGATTCAAAGTCGACAAACAGTAGAAGTAAACAACAATGATCAAAATTTTTGGTTGGACCAAAATAACTGAAAGTCATAGGTACAGAGAGTCTTGTTCCAGTAGTGGGATGATACAGGATAAAATGTTTCCACTGGATAATTCGTAGTTAATCGAGAACACATTCTGTAAATTGTTAGTATTTAATTGTTCAGAATTTGAAAAACATACATATTCTTACAACGATCACAAACGACGACAACGTAAGCTTGTTTGACACAGGCGATTCTCACATGATACCGCTCGTCCGCGCGGACGGACGGCGGCGGCGAAGCGGATGTATGGGCAGTGCACCGCGAGGCGAGGTGGTGAACGCCGCTCGTCCGCGCGGTCTGCCGTTGAATTACACTTACCAATTAAGTTTTTGAGGGACACAGGGTTCACAACAGAAGCTGCTACAGCTGTGGAAGATTGAAAGATTGAATTTCGGTTCCCATTTAAAGTTTTACAGCCGTATGGATTGGGCAAACAGCATGGTAAGGTAGACGAGGTTACTTCTGATCAAAACCATGTTAAAATAAAAAAAAATAAAAACGAAAATTTATTCTCTTGTAAAAATTAAAAAGTTATACTTGGGCACAACTTTTAACTACGAACTTATAAAAATCGAGAAAGCAATTTAAAAACCGAGGGTTACGGAAATCATCACAAGAATTTAGAATGATTCCACAAGAACAAAGCAGAAGTTCCTTAAAAAATAAAAGCATTTCAGGAAGGCGTTATTCAACAAATCACCCGAAGATATTTGTGTCATAATAATTTACATCAACAACAAACCGTATTTTTGTGATGTGAAATGAAACATGCGTCCGTTCTATTCTTGTACCACCTATTACATTTTGCAAGTTTTAACCAAGTGTTTATTTTCGAAGAACGTCATCGCGCGCTCTGGTCTTCCCGATTCATTTTAATTCTTACAGGTTAAGTGATCTGGGTTTCTTTGAAGGATGAGATCCGTTACGAAAATAGTCATCTGCAAAAACCGACTTAGGACCGGATTCCACCGAAGCGGTGACGAGATGAGGGTGAGGAGATGTGGTGTAAACCACCAATAGAATTTAGTTATTTACACTTCTCGTCTCCATTTAGCTTTAGTGGAAATGATCGATCAGAGAGGAGAGGAGATGTCTCATAATTATTTAGGCCAGCCTCCGCACTCGGCGCTCAGCGAAGACGAGAAGAGTATGCTGTGAGCGGTGTACGGTGAGCAGTGCTCATCTCCTCTCCTCTCCACTTTGCACATCTCCGCACAGCTTCGATACACCCTAGCTCTTACGCATCTCACCTTCTCTCCGTTTCGCACATCCCAGCTGGTCTCCGCTTTGGTGGAGTCCAGGCCTTATATCCCTTAACACTAAAAGTAATCGACACCTAAATGAATGCTTGAAAATTGAGCTCTCTGCGCTGAGCGAACCGTTGTAAGTTCAAAAGTGCGTTTTTGATCTCCCCAAATAAATTATAGTAGAAATATAAATAGTAAAGGTAAGCCCGATTTGTGGCTAAGTGTATCTTGCAATAACAATACTGCATCAAGTAGCCAGTCCAGAAAATATTAACCAGTCCTCAAGATAATAACGAACTGACTGTACAGTGTACTAGGTGCGGGGACGTACACCAATGTAGGTTTTTAAATGCACCCCCCAATTTACTGTTGTCTTTTCCCCAATGCCAATATGAAGGTACAGGTCTCAAAGCTTCGCTCAGACAACGGCACACCATCCATCTTGCACAGCATGATGCCCTGATGCTCTTGATTACCTTGTGTGTATTGAGTTCGCGTTACTGAACTTTGAGCCTTTATTTGAAGTTTTCTGAAAAAGAGGAATACCAAAAATCAGGAGAAGGATACTGGTTGGTTTGGTGGCTTCATATAAGTAAGTAAGCCTTGACATAATACATGAACAATACAATACATTTTCAAATTAGTAACGTGATGTAACGTATTAAAACCGGTGTCTTCGTTAGGAACGTACTATTTATAAGTATGACGTCAATACCCGAACATTGTTTCGATAACATTCGGTAAATGCAGAAATATTTTAAACAAAGCTAACTGTTTTCAACTCTTCTCTTATATAGGTACCTATATCACTCGCCTTCAAATACATAATGCATATAGTTTTGGTGAAAGAGTTAATAACATATTTCTCCATATAAATCGTTTTACAAAATCTGGGACTCATCTGGGTAACGGGCACATAGATCCGTAAAGTCTCAATCAACTTTGTCCACAGCTAGACTCAGGTCTCTCCCAAACTAAAGGAAAGGAGGCAGTGGATGGTAACAAAGTGATGTGATGACCAAAAGCAAGAAACGCAAGACCTAAGAAACTTTACATTTAATTGTGAATTTGGCTGTACTTTACTGTATTAAGGTTAATTCTATTGACTATTAACCCATTGAATGTCAGTTCTACATAAAGCCGATTATGGTGGTCTTATTCATCAGATTATATCAATGCTCTGAGTGCCGTGGATTCGTCGAATATGCATGAATACACAGTTTGCATCAACGCCTGGCATATATACCGGAGCCTACATCTGGAGCCTGAAAGCAGGATGTACTAAGTAAAGCCTCTGCTCGCTTATGTTAACGTTACAGTTCTGATATCAATTGATTTCTCTAATGCCTTTAAAGCCGTATGCCTGTCTATCCTCTCTAATCGTACGGCTTTCGAGGTTCCGAAATGAAATAGCCTTATTTCCATCAACAGTCGGAGTACGTTGGTGATAACTCTTAGAGTTGGCGTATTCCAGAAAGAGCCAAAATAAAAGTCAAATTCAGGAAAATTACGGCAGTAAAAACAAATCAATTAGTACAAGAGTCCGCAGTATTTTTTGGCAATTTCAGTACTCGAAGAGTAATTTCAAAATATATGCCTAAGTCTTATTTATCTTATTCAGAACCCACGTAATCGCAGTGTCAATAATATACCGAAATTATTCACGCAAGCAAAAGCGGTGCTGGCGTAAAGATGATTCATTCAGAAATAAACATTTATATATGAGTCAACGCGGCTGCTTCGTTTCAGAGAAATATGTGGGTAACGTTAGAAAGGAAACTGTGAGATTATCTCGTGGTTTCAAAGCTTTCAGACGACTTTGACATTCTTCGGTAATGAACACAGTGTGTTCTTTGTCGCAATGTGTAAAGGTCGTTATTTTGATCTGGTGTGTACATGTTGTATATTTTGTGTTGTTGCATGTAACGCATAACGCTATCTTTAGGGTTCCACAGTAAATTTAGGAACCCTTCTTTTGTCATTACCTTTTATTACAAAGGCACACCGCCTTTAAAATTATTCCAAAAAATAGGACACTTCGCAGATAGGTGCAGTTATTGTAATCCGTCTTTGTCACGCACGACGGCCAATCAAGCTATACAAAACCAGTTTATGCGGATCTCTCATTGTACAGAAAACCTTTACGAAGCGAGGCCAAATTGTACTGGAAATGGATAGCTTGATGTGCCGCCGTGCGTGCGTGTATGTATAGGAAAATCTTGGTAAATGCGTAAAACGACACACGATACCTGTTAGGTAGATGAATGTAGGAATCGTTCTGTAAGCCGGTTGCTATTCTTTGAGTAGTGTCCTAATCCCCTGTCTCATGCTAAGCAAAAGAAGGGTAAACTATTCTTAGTCGGCCATCACAAGGCATAAATAAATATACCTATGTTGTGTTGAAACACATAACCAATGTTTTGTTGCTATAAGAATTTCTTGGAAATCCTAACGAAGGAATTCGAGTTTTACGAAACTATCGCGCTTTTCAATACAAGTTTTTATTTAAATTGCATTGTTTGACTGTTCATGTGAATGTAAGTTGTCCGCTTCAAAATTTGCACACCATTTTTCGACCACTTGTGGGTGTCCGAGGTAGCTGATGCACACATCTTACCTTCTGGTGACAATACAGTTTTATGACAGAGATGACTTGATCCTGCAGCCAGGATCGCTTCAGATAAACCACATTTTGAATTTTCATTTAAAAAAGTAAAATATATATATATATATTTAACGTTGGAGGACATTTTTGATATGCTCAAGTTAAGGTATCTCAGTCGCCTCAATAAAATCAGAAATTATATATATAATATTTTTTTCAGATTAACACAGACTAAAGAGCTAATCGATAAGACATATAATGCATATATCGGATACTTAGCAGAGATCCCAAAACTATTAGATTAAGATGGACGGTTCGTGATTGGAATATTCGCAGCAAATGCGTTCGCTAAATACTATCGCTCGGTGTTTCCAGCGTGTGACCACGTTCCATCTGCAGCCAGTGCTGGGCTGGAATCAGCAGACTGTGGCTTATTTCATCATCATTCTCTTGCCCTTATTCCAATTCATTTGGGGTCGGGGCAGCCTGTCTTTTTCTTCCATACTTCTCTATTACTCGTCATCTCATCAGACACCTCCTTTCTTGCCATATCATTCTTTACACAGTCCATCCATCGTTTCTTTGGTCTTCCTCTACTGATATACCCATCCACATTCATACTCAAAACTTTCCTCACAACATTTTCCTCATTCCTCCGCATCACATGCCCAAGTCACTGTGGCTAATTTAATACACGGTTTATTCTTAAAGATTGCTTTAAAATATTTAGAGTTGGTAGGTACCACTTCAAAGTGGCAATTTCAAGTGTTATCCTTGTACCCAAGGGTGGCGTCAGGTCAAAAGTGGCCAACTACAGGCCTATTGCGGTTCTGTCAGCCTTAAGCAAGCTTTTTGCGGCGACGTCAAGACCCAACTAGCCCACTGTCAGCATGATTGTAGAGGCGGTACATCACTGTTACAAACCACATTAATTTGTATACTTTGCTGTCACTACGAAGGATAAGCAAGTTTTCGTGGTTTATTTTGGTCTTAACAATTTCTGAAGATAAAATCTTTAATTTATGACCATGATATCCTCGCAGGAGAGATTCCTAAGTCGTTAAAATAGTAGGTACCTGGAAAGTACTGATATTTGTGGAAGAATGTATCAGCATCTTTAATCAGACTTCTATAAACAGAAATTTATTTTTAGGAGCACACTGAACGGTCGCGGATTATAAAGTTTATCGGATTTCAAAAGTATTGGTTCAAAATGTTGTTATGACATACGCTTAGAAAACTATTGTAATAAATTTGTCATAGCAGTTTGTATGCTGTACGTGGCCAGAGCATTATTTTGACTTACCAACCATTCTATCTAACGAACAACAATCAAACAGACTGCTCATCGTTTACAGCAGCTGCTAATTTACACCAGACCTGCTAACGGGTCACACAACAACTGGATTATAGCGGTCAGATGGGCAGTAGGGCGCTACTATTGCGGCAACATGGAGAAGTAAATACTGAAATTCAGCTGCATACGGTTAGACTAGAAGCCGACCTCAACACAGCTGAGATAACCTGGGCTACGGTGAAAATAAACCACAAACAAATCATTCTAGAACTGAAACGAACAGCAAGCAACGCATAGATATGATTATTAACAGAATGATTATTCGGGAGATCGGATTAGATTGCCTCACCTCTCTGACTGTAAGGTGCGAACATTCCGGAGTCCACAGAAATAGTCCCGCGTAGGTGTGCAATCACCTCCATCGTGGTATTTGTAAACTAAAAAGTGATGCGAACAATATTCAAATAATAGAGTCAAGAAGATTTATTATTATTTTAATATTTTTTTAAGTAAAAAAATAATTTGTTTTAATAATGATATGAACTATATCACTATCTTGACTTGGCTCGCGAGGTTGTCGATATGTGGGATGTGGACTCAGCGAGCATTATGCCGATAGTCGTTTCAGCCTATGGCTTAATTGCCAAGAGCTTTGACTAATACCTGAGGAGGCTCTCGTTAGGCAGCTGGATCAAGGGCTTGATTCAGAAAGCGGTACTTCTGGACACGGCTCGTATTGTTAAGAGGTTCCAATCTCTGGAGCCCTGACTACAATTTTTGTATTTTTAAATTGTTTTTTCTAAGGAATATTTAAAAAATGTAATTGATTTGTAAAGATATTAATAAAGGAAATGATATGAACTATAATGACATTAGTTCAAGACATGAAGGTAAAAAAATATTACCGTCTGGGGACTGTAGTATAGACTACGTAGTAGTATTATATATAACAGTACATTGTTGTTTTTATTTACGTCTACATCAGCCCCTGCGTTTCCCGAATATAAAATACAGACCTGTAGACCGACCGCTTTAATGAGTCCTCCGCATTGCCCCATCAAAGGCACATTAATCGTCCACAAAGTCCTAACAATAAATATCACACAGGTTATTTGCTATATAATAACCATAATCCGCGTAGATATTACGATACTAATTTAACCAATACGTGATCAACCTTCAGAATATTCCATTTAACTTCGCGAGGACTCATTAAAGCGGTCGGTCTATAACTGAATACTTAATTTAGTTGTACACATTTCAAGCAATTGTGTTTTAAATGTTTGCCTGATTGCCACAACAATAACCGCTCGGTTTGGGATAGCAACCAGTAGTCACATTATGCAATTTTATCTATTTTAAACTCGCTATATTTATGCCAAAACTAAATGCGGTTTCTATTAGTGGTTTGGCTGTCCGTAACTGTGCTTACACGGTTAGGGACAAGCGTGATATTATGTAAACCCGGCGCCAGATAATCTTGCCAAGAATGTAAACAAGATATAGGTGTAAGATAAATGGTTTTGCCATTAAAATATTGTTCTTCAAAAGACAATTCATAACTACATAATTTTGGGTTACCGAGCACGGTTAATTATCAACGGTTCGTTAACAGGAACATATTTTCATGAGTGCAAACGATTGGAACAAGCACAAAGGTACCCGGAACAGCTATTTCTGAAAAACATCAGCCTACACACAAATTATATAAGTTACAAAAACAGTTATGCGTCATTCCCTTCCTTCTTTTTGTAATACTTCTTATTGTTTCTGAACTGAAGAAGTGTAGAAAGCAGGAAGAACCTACAACTTTTGGTGGAATGAGAGACAAGGTATAGCGGTCCACCCAAATATCATGGTAACTTACTAATCATCTTCAGCAGACTGGTATCCAGACATGACTTGAACATCTTCAGCCTCAGTGATATGGGTGTTGAATATTTGAAGATAGACATATTCAGGATTCGTAAATTAAGTTCAAAGAATACTTCCAATTTCAACTTTAAATTGTTAACGTTTATAAAGCAGGTTAACGAAATAAATCAAACGCAAGTATTTGAGCTGCTCTACAGATGTGAATCTGAAGCTAAAAATTTTCATCGATTGGTGATGAGATATGAAACACACGGTTATTAGTATTTAAACTGGTCTAACGGGGTAAGGAGCTTCGATACAATGAGAGGCCAGCTTATACTGGTACTAATTACCATTTTCAATTTCTCGTTACAGTTCGTCAAAATAGGAACGGGAAAAATGGTAATTATAGGAACGGTAATTAAGTATTTGTACATTTTCTAACATTATACGTTCTTTATAGAACTTAATTACCAGGGAACATAATCAAAGCAAAGAGTATCTTATGACGACTATTACAGTGCATAAAAATGATAAATAAGAATAATAGGCTTACCACGGGAAACTCGAACTACTGTTTTTTATTTATACACAAATTGTAATAAAAACTCCTTTAAAAAACAAACATTATTATGCTGTTGAATAAGCTTGAGCGTTTGCAAAATCTTTGCATTCGTTTTGTGTTTTATCTGAGGAAATATGACATGTTTCTCACTTCCGCAAGGAACTGAAGTGGTTCCCTATCCGTTTTCGCAGGGACACTCGATAATTATGTCTCCTCTACAACATCTTCTATAAGGTTGCGTCTCATATCATAAAAATATATTTGATATATTTTCGTTTCCATAACGTTCACAAGATATAATAAACGTGAGATCATTTACAATTATACTCTTAAACTTATTTCGTTTACCTATCTTTTAAAATATATTATGGTTAATACCCTAATTCAGAGCTATCCAACTTGGATAGGTTAGGTTAGAAGGCTAAGGCGGGAGCGCAGTGGAGCACCAGATCCCCTCTATTGTTGGTCAATCATTTGAGTTAGGTAAGGTTAGAACAGTGACTATTAACGCCAAATCCCCTCTATTGTTGGTCAATCATTTGGGTTAGGTTAGGTTAGAACAGTGACCATTAACGCCAGATCCCCTCTATTGTTGGTGAATCATTAGGGTTAGGTTAGAACAGTGACCATTAACGCCAGATTCCCTCAATTGTTAGTGAATCATTTGGGTTAGGTTAGGTTAGAACAGTGACCATTAACGCCAGATCCCCTCTTTTGTTGGTGAATCATTAGGGTTAGGTTAGAACAGTGACCATTAACGCCAGATTCCCTCAATTGTTAGTGAATCATTTGGGTTAGGTTAGGTTAGAACAGTGACCATTAACGCTAGATCCCCTCTATTGTTGGTGTATCATTAGGGTTAGGTTAGGTTAGAACAGTGACCATTAACGCCAGATCCCCTCTATTGTTGGTGAATCATTTGGGTTAGGTTAGGTTAGAACAGTGATTATTAACGCCAGATCCCCTCTATTGTTGGTGAATAATTTGGGTTAGGTTAGGTTAGAACAGTGACCATTAACGCCAGATTCCCTCTATTGTTGGTGAATCATTTGGGTTAGGTTAGGTTAGAACAATGACCGCAGTAGCGGCGCGCTCGATGTCTTGGCAGGTGGTAATCAGTTACTAGATATATATACTCGTTACTTATTATGATAGAAATAACAAAAAAAAACGATTATTATTTTTAATTATTTATAATACAAAAAAATATTGTTGCTTAACCAGAGCTCGTAAAAATTCACACTCTAAATTCTCGGTGTTTTTATCATATTAGAATAAATTGGTTTTATGTCTTTTGAGTGGTTTATCAAACGATGTTATATTCAATGTATGTTATACTAAAAAAAAAAAGTTATTTTAAAATTATATCAAACGTTATTATATTAACTGATCTAAAATTAAATATGACCTGGTACACGCTGACATTCTTGGTACACGCTGTATAAAGATGCAAGTCCTTCATTCTAATATCGTTTGCATGAAATTCAATTTTACATGATCCGACGGTAAACCTTAAAATACCCGCAATATTTCTCCCTCAAGCAAAAATATCCCTACACACTAACTAATAATAGCTTTAACGTCGCAGGGTTCGTCGATTTTCATTCGATTACGTTAGCTCTTGGCGTCTAGAATATGCATCAAACAGGATACCATGATTTTCTCCTTCTAAGAAAAAATTTAAAGGAATTTATATCATCCGGCTTGAATTATACACGTTTTATGCGATTGTGCAACTGTTAATGTGCACATCCTGCATTCGAATGAACACAATGAACCTATAAATGTTTAGAACACAAAAGTATCGATAGTGCATGGCCTATTTGTTACGCGTCTCGAATTGAACGGCATCTCTAGTTTTTCGCTGTTGGTAAAAGTTTTCATAAATCATCATTTTCTTACCATTGTCGCATGTTACTTGGGGTCGGCGCAACACGTTTTATCCTTTCATTTCCCCCGTCAACCGCCATGCTATCATTTAGTCCTTTTGCTTGCATACATATGCCAAACAATTAATCCGTGAAGAAATTGCCTATTTTTTCTACTGTTTTTGGTTCAAAGAAGTTTGCCGAACAAATTAAGACTTCGTTAGTATTACTAAAACTATCAAGTATTCTGTGTACTGGTTCCTGGTCCATACGAGAGGGGCGTTCCCCTTTTTTAAAAAATGTTTGCATCTATTGAAGCTGTTGAATCATCAAAAGCTCAGAAAAAAAAAAAAACATCATCAATAAAAATCTCATCTATCAAGATGAGATTTTTCAAAATTTAGTCGTTCTTTTGAATTCACATTTAGGTGTTAGGGCCTAAGGCGAAAACGGACCAAATAAACCGTTTCACAAGCCAACAGTTTCAAAGTCAAATAATAAAGGATGAGAATTTTCAGGGTTCCAGACGTTAGTGGAAAAAACCATTACGACAACAAAGAAGTCACTGATATATCTACCAGAAAAAGGTAAGGAATTAATTAGACAAATTTATTTTTGATCTACATTAGACAGGCGAACTAGTCTCAAAATAGAACAGGAGAAATTGGAAATGACAAACGTGCCACGAAGAGAGTGTGAATATTTAAAGTGCATTGAAAGCTTTAACCAAGTCTGACGGACTATAATTATTAACATGTAAAGTACTCGTGAACACATCTTCTAACAACAAGGTGCTACGAATATCTAACTAGACAAACTTACTACACTTAAAAAACTAACAAATTACTTAGTTTTTGATTCTGTATTTAACCTCAAAGTTTTCTTGGTAACTAGATGTATTTTGTAAACCGCTTTACTATTTTCATACAAAAATAAAAGATTAAGGGGGGCTGGACTGGACTGCTACATGGAACTGAAACTAAAACAATAAATTCATCAAACGTATACGAGCGGGCTGTGTGTAGATAGGTCTTTAAAAATGACATTGAGGTTTCTAAAACCATTTTTTCTCAAAGTCAGTCGTTTGAAAGATAAGTTACACTTCCAAAGCGGTAAAATGGGTGCCCCTCGCCTCTAATTTCTAAAGTAAGAAGAGGATAATTCTGAAAAAATGTAGGATTGTAGAACGTAAAAAGAACTATCAACATTTTTTTTTTTTTGATTTCTATTTGACTATGGGACTTTTTCATCAAACTGCAGTAGAAACTTTGTTTTTCATTAACATACTATGAAAAACAAATTTCTGATCCTTCAAAACATTTTCATTATATTGTTTGGTGCTACGGAACCCTGTGTGCGTGTGAGTACGACTCGCACTTGGCCGGTTTTTTATTATGCTGTTTTCTTGAATGCTAGCTTAATTGTTTGCTGGAAAGTTTTCAAGGCAATTCGTGAGGTCCCGTTTTTCTTTCATGACTTGAGCAGAGTTTTAGTATTCTTTGGTGTTGAGCCTCAAGTCCCGATAGTAAACTGCCATTCTTGAAACGCCATATCCTACGTTGCGCGAAAGGTTATTGATCCTCAGTTTTCGTTCGAAGTTCAGCTTTCCTTCCTGAGCAATGAGACGGACATTCAGGCATTTGTCGATGGAGATCGACCAGTTACTAATATCGCTGGTTTCCACTGCTTCTAATCTTCCTTCTATCGCATGGTAAGGTGTTTCGGCTTAGGTCGCAGAGCTGCTAGGTGGTGGGAATACTCCGAGGGTTGTTTTCAATATTTCACATATCTACTTAGTTCTTAGGTATTTCTCATAACTACTTGTACACCAAAGTAAATCACAAACTTAGTACAAAAATGCGATTTGGTATCTAGGTGACGTAATATATTAAATAAAATCACTAATACAAACGTCTGCTCTACTTAGGTGCTGCTAGAGCAATCTTTTTTATAAGAAGTTCTCCGTCTTTGTTGTTGTTGGAGCCTCCTTTATAACATTTTTATAACATCCTGTATATACCACATTTTATGCAAATAAAATAATGTAACAAAAACAGAGCAAGAAAAGCATTAATACTCTTTTCAATATTATAACAACAGTAGTTCAGTCGGCTTCATCATCATCATCAGCCTACAGCATCTACTGTTGGACAAAGGCCTTTCCAATTGCAAGCCACTTAAATTTATTCTCGCCAGCTGCTAGCAACTACCCTGTGGAGATCGTCGCTCCTGGGAACCTAGCCTGAGGGCGTCTTACGCTTGGCGATTCGCGGCGTCCACTCAAGAACGCATCTAAACCAACGGTCATCAGTTCTACTAACACGGCATGTCCATTACCATTTCAGATTGCTTATTCTGTGATCTATGTCGACAACTTTAGTAATGTTAAGTTTCTGATGATTATAAACTTTGCGATAGTAAGCTTATAACATCATTCAATATGCGGCTTTGTACGACCGCTTTTTAGAGTAGGTAGGTAGAGTACCAAATCATGATGCTGCATAAGCATAGCCTATAATTATGTTTCCACTGCTATGGGAATACTACTGGGAATGGGCAGTGCGTGGGAGTCTAGTGCGGCTTGGTAGATGTCACCTATCTTGGAATTTTAACATACTTATATTAGCTTCACCTGAAGCTAAAGCAATCTTAGAAGTTGATCCACTTCGCGGTTTCCGATTGAGCTGAAATTTTTATTCATGTTTAAAGTTTGGATGAAAATGCATGGTTAGCTAAGTGACGACATTCTAAATCTTATATGGCGGACTCCCAAAGATATATATTTTATTTTTTATGCATTCCCATGATATCATGTGCATAAAAATAACTAGTTCTAGGGTATCAAATGAATAGGTTGGAGGAGAAGAATACGAGAAAGCGTGTTTTTTGTTTTTAAAACTACAATATTTTATTTAGTTCTAGGACATGTCGGTTACTTCACGACGTTTTTATTCACCGCTTTGAGAAAGGTGGTGATGACTACACAAAGTAATGCCTGCCTGGAAACCCATGAACCACAACTCGTATGTCGAGGCCATTACCACCAGGCCACCACCGGTCTCATCATGATGAAGACATGGTGAGAAAAGCGTTTAACCTCCACGAATACACCTTACGTAATTGCTGTGATCTTCAAAAGGATTGATTGTCCAAACTTGACCATAGGCGTTCAAAAGGGCTTGATTCTCAGTTCAATCTAAACAAACGATTTTTGTTCACTCAAATCTCTATCTTTAATGGCTTGACAAGCACCTGCCTCATGCAAATCATAGTTCTGAACGTCAGAATCACCACAGATATCATACAATGCGCCAATTACAGGTGATTCTGATCAAGATGAGAAGGAAACTGGCGGGCAAACGGCGCGCGCGCACGATACTCGACTACCTATATTTAGATCGCTCCACATCCGAACGGAGTTTCGCAACACCGCCGCAAGCGCCGACATCGGCCTTGCATAGATCAATCGACACCTGGTCGAAAAAAAGGGTTTCGTTTCTTGTAATTATACCTATTTCGAGGGGTTCGTGGCTAAGTACTTACAACAGTCGTATCGATTCAGTTCCGCTATGCTAGCTGAAGTTCGTCTATGGAAGGGTGACAGTCTAATATGTGACAGCAGTTCGCGATCAATTGACTTGAAAAGCTCGCCCGTTGTTCCGCTCCGATTTGGCAGTTGTTACGGATAGGTAGAAGACCTAAAAACAGACAATCAGTATTACGAAGAACTATGGTATTAACAACTAACCCCTTATTAGCGGATTTTGGAAGTCAGATCGACAACTAGGCAGTCCATTCGGTTAGACTACAAGCTGACCCCAACATAGTTGAGAGAGAGAGGGGAGATAGGATGACGATATTTTTTTAGTAATCAGTCTTTAATCTGTTTAGTCTTAATCCTTTGCAAAAGGGCCATCCCGATTTCGTTCACTTGTCTTAAGTTCCAATTATTTCCGGCAATTTGCATTGCACACTCCCATAATTAATGTTTGCAATCTCTTTACCAGTGTCAGTACCAAGACATCAATCCCACCTGATGGTCAAAGACTCTTCTCCACCCCTTCACAAATGGCCTTCGTTTATTCTTATAACTTTCCCGGTCTATCGCAATCTCGGACCAATCCTTTAGCAAATCTTAATCGACGTGCCATCTTCTTCTGGACCTACCACGTCTTCGTATCTGTTACCTGGGGTCTATTTTATAACGGCTTTCGTCTCTTTTATATGGTCTGCCTAGATATATTTTGTTTTTTTTTATTCTATACGACTATACTCTCAAACTACTGGACAAACTCTTCCAAGTTCTTCCAGGAACTTTTATTCTACGCGTCCTCGAAGCAGCCCTCACGGTACGCTTCAGAACTTTAAATGCACAAATAATACGTTTATACCTACTTCCCGTTTGGCCAATCTCTTGAACATAATCTTTGTCTTCGTTTAGTATCTGGCAATAACCAGGAGAATATTTTGTGACGGCTTTGTTATTTGTTTATTACTTTACTGAGATATTTCTATTGAAGGCCGTTCTTATGGAACACGAGTATTTTCGGCGCCTACATTTCCATAGTTTTGTATTCGACTACGTGTTTAGTAGCTTTTGGAGTTACCTATGCCGAACGATTTTCTTGAGGTCGTGGTATAAGATTTTTACCTGACTATTTGAATAAAGCATTATGTCATAGTATGACACTGTGAGACATCGTTTTTCTTTAGCCATTATGAAGCTTTATGCTAACACTGTCGTATAATTTTCTTTCTTCTTTAAAGACTGAAATTAGGTCTGATAAACTTTTTGACTGGATCTTGGCTAGGCATGCTGATTCTATTTCAAGAGAAGTTCAGAACTGGGAGGACTTTAAGTAGAAGTATCGTGATACCGTGTACTGCTGACGAGTTGGGTGGGACGTAACGTTCGTGGGAAAAGGTAGTTGCGTTGTGTCAATTGCTTGACATATCTTTAGAACTCCTAGGGGAGGAGACAACATCATAACATAACATCGCGCCTGTATGCTCTGAGGAGATACGCAGATGTGTACAGTACACACACATTTCGACAGTTAGGTATGTTAAGTTCCATTTTATTGGAGATAAGCAGCCTATTACCATGAAATGTATTGTTAACAATGTAAAATAAATGCAAAGCAAATATTTGTAAAGGATATTACAACTAAAAATGGAAAAAAAAAAAAAACCGTTTTCAAAAACACAAGAAAGTGAAAAATAACTTTAGCTTCAGAAGTCGGTGACAAAAAACTAAATCAAATAAACAAAAGTCACCGACTTCAGAAGCTAAAGTCGGTTTTATTTTATGAAAAAAAGTTTTTTCGTCAAACCCTTTTAATTAATATCCATATCATGAGGGTGTATAAAAATTAGCAAGTCCGCCATCTTTAGGAGTTCGCAATATTGGATTTAGAATGACGTCACTTAGTCAACGAAGCATCGTCATCTAAACTAAACGTGTATGCAAAATTTCAGCTCAGATCTAAACAAACAAACATTGCAAGTTAAAAAAGGCTTTTAAAAATTAATAAAAGCTTTCAATAAAAAATATTTTGCTTTTCTACCATATTTCTACCAATCTACAAACACCATTAAAACAAGTGTAAAACTATTCCTGAAGCCAACATAAAATTTCAATCATTCACCAATCAATGTGACACCACATTAGCTGAACGTTAAAATACATCCCAAATCAGATATCCTGTACTGTTTATTTTCTTATTTTTTATCTTACTTTTTTGTTATTAATTAACTAAACCTAAATTAACTTAATTACCTATTAAGTAATTTTTGCATGGAACATCATGCTTTCTGGAGAAGGGCGTTGTTAGCTGCTACAGTTTATTATTTTGCAGCTACCATCGTTTTACTTGTTGTACTCAGGGCCAATTTTTTTTTTTGGGTCCGCATGTGCCGGTTCCTGCCAGGTCTGCGGGACTGTTCGAAAGAGATACCGCGGCCCTGGAACACAAAGGGCAAAGAAGGAACATGGATGGGTTTTAGTCAGTACACTCCCTTCCGCTCCAGAGCGGGGGGGGGGGTCATTTGATCATTTACCAGCTTAAAAAAAAAAGAATTGGCCGATTTTTCAATGATTAGATAACTTTTACCTAAAGAGTAAATGTAATGTTTTGACAGAGTGTCCATACAAAAACTGTCAAAATCACAAACTTATTCATCGGATAAAAGTTAACTGGCGATTGAAAAACCGGCCCTTAGTCTTGTGTTTTTGTTCCGAAATTTCCTTTTTTTATTGGCACCTGTAGTTTAGATCAGGTTTTTGCAGGTAATAAATATAATATTGCTGTGTTTTGGTTCTAGGACATGCCATCACCGTTTTAAGAGCAGTGGTGATGAAATAAGTTACACAAAGTAATGTGCCTGGCTGGGTTCGAAACCACGACCGCTGGGCCACCACCGCTTTCTTAACTACTTGTTTTGTCTTTGTAAAGACAATTTCTTTTTTTATATGATCAACAATTATGCCAAAGTTACCATTGATACATGAGTAGGTTGTTCACCCCTGCAATATAAAAATATATTTCAGCAATCTCGTCACAGTTATTATTTTCTTTATTTATCTTCACATTTTTAAATATTTCTTTAAAAAAAAATCATTTAAAAAATATAAAAAATTAGTGGTACGCCGGTGTCGGGAGCAGGGTCCAAGATACCGGTGGTTAGCGCTCCAGAGACAGAAACCTCCTAACAATGCGAGCCGTATCATATTATTTTAATTATTTTACCTGCGGCATTGGAGACTTTTTCTGCTGTCGGGGCTCTGGCATTCTACATTGAGGATGATAAAAGTGAAAATTATTCACTTTAGATGTAATATCATATTAATCATTTAATAGTTTATAATATTTGAACTGTACACTACAGTGCACAGAGTTTATGATTTTTTATTGACTAAACCAACTTTCAAATCAATAAAAACATTGTACGGTGTAATCAATGAAAACCGTATTGAACTACATGACTGACTGATTTCATGAATCGTCTGCAGTGATTCGGCAATGAAAATCTTTTGATGAATAGTGGAATACCTGGGGGCCAACCACGAACTATTATAAAAAAATATTTCAATCTAAATTCTGTGCGGAAAAGAGATCGAGCTCTACGTACTGCATATCTGCATCACTATCCCACGCTGAAGCAAGGTTAAAATAGTAGTGCTGTTAGAAGTGATGGTACATTCCCTGGACTATGTACCTGCAATTACTGTCACCTCAGACATCAAACACCTGTACAGGTGCACGCTGAGTGCCAAACATTTACTGCTCTAATGATTGACGACCGTGCAACGCGTGTGAACGTATTGATCAAGGGTTCAAAAAAAAAACTTCTGCACGGATGTATTTTTGCCAAACCTGCGCGGAGGAATATAGTCCGAATTGTTAGCTTCCTTAGTCACCTGGCAATTAGTGGGGCGAGTGACATCGCTTTTTCGTTATACATTCTTTTGTTACGCACACAAATATTAAAAAGAACACTTCAAAAATATAAGATTTGATACCAGCTGTCTACCTACATATTTTTTTAATCGACGCTGATTTTTGTTTGAGCATCATTCATTATTATACATCATCATGATTTCAGCCGAAAGACGGCCACTGCTGGACATAAGCCCTGCAAGTGTCGGCACATTGACCGGTCCCGTGCGACTCGCATCCAGCATTTCATTAACTTGACTAACTAAATTTCGAGTATCGAGTCTACAATCTTCATTAAAGTGGGTGGTATTATATGGACATTTAGCATCGCCATTATGTTATCTAAGTTCATGTTGGGACCCACTCTTCACTCCATAGTCTCAGCTATTTCGGACTAAATGGCATAATGTGCGCCTAATCAGCCCCGTTTTCGCACGGACGAGATTTGAGATGGAACAACTGCCTATCAGGCCTCCACAATCTAGTTGGTACTGGGTAATAGGATAACCCTTTGTAAGACTGGCATGACTAGCACTGAAAACAAAATGTATTAGGTAAGACTTAACGTAGGATATGTTTCTGTAAAAGATATCTCTCGACCCACTTCTTTAGGAATAACAAGTGGGATGTTTCTTCAAAATAAGTAAATGACTAACATCTATTAAAAGAATAAAGACGATCCGTGTCCATAGGTACATTAATATTAATTTAATATTATAAATTCGAAAGTAACTCCTGCCTGTCCATTTGTTTGTTACCTGAACGGCCATTGCCATGGCCAAATTGGCTAAAATAATAAAATGGGTTAGAACAAAGGATACTTTTGTCCGTGTATTTTGTTCTCATGGGATATTTTTCGACCTAGACACGGGCCAAGCCACGGCTTTAAGCTAGCAATCCGTAACCAGAACAAAGTAGTAACAATACCAAAGACAATTGTCAATTATAAAATTGCATCGTCTGCGATCAACATTGACAGTTCCCCATGACGTTGGCGGTGCAGACGCCAAGACTGTTCACTGATGAATCATTTGAAATAAATATAAACTAAACATTATAATTAATGCGGCTCGACATTTTATGGGCGTTATTTATAGATCACACATGTATTGTTTTACATTGTAAGTCAGAGGACTATATTTATTCTCTATTCTAAGTA
The DNA here is from genome assembly GCA_905163415.1 of Noctua fimbriata. Taxonomy (NCBI): domain Eukaryota; kingdom Metazoa; phylum Arthropoda; class Insecta; order Lepidoptera; family Noctuidae; genus Noctua; species Noctua fimbriata. Next base: position 11,075,609 of record LR990921.1, read on the forward strand.
CTTATTCACTTCAGTTGAGTCTACACGGCAGAATATTTGTAATGTAATATTATCAATCGCCTGTTCTTATCCCGATTTATTTGGGGTCGGCGCAGCATGTCTTCTTCTTTCATACTTCTCTTTTACTTTTTTTTTACGATGGCGATTCATCAAATGACCCCCCCCCCCCCGCTCTGGCGGAGCGGAAGGGAGTGTCAGACTTGTACTGACTAAAACCCATCCATGTTCCTTCTTTGCCCTTTGTGTTCCAGGGCGCGGTATCTCTTTCGAACAGTCCCGCAGCCCACTTTTCTTTTACTTGTGATCAACAGACACCTCATTTCTTTCATTTATGTCTCATTTTTGGATATAATTAATACACAGTATTATTCTCCAGTGAGCCAAAAACGTTACGAAAAAACATAGTCTGGATGAGGAAGTGTCAAAATGTCTTTGGACTCTTCGCAATGTCTAATTACTACTCACAAAAGGTGACATAATTATCTGGCGGTCGAAAGATTTTTATAATTGTTTCACATACATCGGGCTCCAACTACACTGTCAGAATCACGATTTAAGCAAAACTTATGAAGACAAACTCCAACATAAGGTACCCACGTTTGCAGAGAAGCGTATTATAATAATCCACCTAGCGACCAGCCCTAGCTTCGCACGGGTGCAGTTGCAGTTAGCAAAAAAACATATATTTTTGTTGTTTGTGCGCCTTATGGTGGTGTACTGCTAAGGTGCTACCAGCCACACCCGGAAGCAAGTGACGTAACTCATACTGGAGAACTGGCACGTTAGCACCCGCACAAACTACCAGGTGATCCAAACGAATCTGTAGAAGAATAACCCAGCAATCGAATAGCTTATGATAGTCGCTAATGAGTGGAAGATTGCTTTCCAATTGAATTTCCAATTTCCGATTGATTTCTGGCCCAGGAGCCATATGTGGGTGAAGTTAAAAGGATGTGAGATTACCGGGGAGCAAGAGTCTACCAGTGCGCAGAACAAGGAATTGGAACTGTGGAGGCGGTGATGTTCTTCTCTGATCACGACCTCGATAAAGTACAGAGTGTAAACTCACCTCAAGAATCATCACGGTGGCAGGTGGTGAGAATCCGGTGCCTGAAAAATCGCAGTAGGCTCCTTCTATTTCGAACCAGATTTCTGAGAAAATGGGCCGCACGAAAATAATAATCGAAGGTGACTCAAATGCGAAAAAACATCAGGAGGGGCATCCGATCCCAGAATGTAAGGGTGAAAACAAATCGGGGACCCTGGAGAAAATGTCTCTGCAGGTACTAAACTTCAGCAATAGCTTCGATACTAAAAGGGTGAAAACGTCGTCCAGCAGCTTCGTTGACATAACAGCCTATTCGAGCTCGCTGACATGAAGAATGAGATCAACACCAGGAGACACCGCATCTGATGCGCTGTACCAGTACGTAGAGTAAATTAAAGTCGACTGCTAGTTAAAGAAAAGTACGAGTCTCCAGCCGAAAAGGTGCGGATGTCACAGGTACATAACAGCACCATTCACATTACCCGCATTTACCGCATCTGCGTCACTTATTGCTATTAGCGACATTGAGAAAACCTGGAGTATGTATTAGCCTCAGAATCGTTGACCGCAGACCACGAATTGACAACCGTCAAGTGGGAGTCGTAGGCTAGATCGTATGACAATCTTCACACAGTGGCTGGTTGCATCTGGATAAGAGTTGTCGAAGGTCGAGTTGAATGGCGTGCGATTAGAGAGACCTATTGTATCCAAAAACGGACGGCTGATGATAATATGTTTACTACGGAATACGGATGGGAACAACAGCTTGGCGTGCTTTCCGTGGTGCGATCGAGACAAGACCTCCATTCTTTTCACACTTACAATAAATGAAACTAACAAAGATCTTGTAACAAAATACTAAAATTATAATTATTGGGAATGAATCCCCTCCTCTTCCGAATGTGACAGAGGCGACATCTATAGTCGACTTTGTTGACTACGTTGTCATGAGAGCACACGCGTACGATCAATGAACTCGTTCGATATTTGATTCGCCATGCGCCAGCGAGATGGCGCCACGAAACTATGCATCCTTTTAATATATTTGGGAATTATTGCTCTAAGGTTATAAGAACAGACTAATCAAAATACTGATAATAACTGGATAGATTTTTAATTATAATTTTGGATCCATATTATATGTCTGGTGCAAAGGTCTTCTTTTTACTTGACAACCGTGAATATAAACTTAACAAAGAAACATACAATACAACAGTACAAACAAAATATTTTACAACTAGCTTAGACCAATGTGAATGGAAGTAAACTAAAATGTTATTTCAAGATTCGATCTGTGAATGACCGATGCGCCTGATCGTTTACCCAGAGCAAGGTTACCCATACCTACGAGTATTCTTTGGAAACACTTCTTTCAAGACGATTGAATATATTGAATGCAATAATAATGTATACATATAAACTATCCAACCAATAACCAGTTTGACCTACTACGGTAAATATCACTTTCAAATAACTGACTCAAGAATCAAGAGTTACAAGAATGCTACAACTGACTGCATTCGAGTTCGTACTTACTTTACGATGAAACTTCATAAGTCCACCTTAATATTTTACAAGAACTCTGTTTCTGGGGCACTGTATTTCTGCAACTGCTTTTAAAATTGCTATCTTACTTTTGTTAATTTATTTATTTCAGATCTTACTAAAGATCTCTAAGTAAAGGATAGATTAGTTCAATCCGTACTAAAGGTAGCTTTACGGGAACTTGTGAGCCATCCTCCAGCACCCGTAGCATGACCACCGTAGACAAGAATTTCTTTGACGGAAGAATCGACAAAATGACAGATTGTGTCGACACAATGACAGATTTATTTGCACTATAACAAACAAATCCTTGTAGGGGTAAATAACCAGCTTATTATGAACAAGATATTAACCATGTTTACTATTTGTTTTCCGAAATAGTTCCGGGTATTTAAAAACAAATAGTAAACATGGTAAATATCCCGTATTTAGTGTTAATGATAGTGTTAGTAACCATATCAGTTTAAAAAACTTATATTATGAACAACTTTTAACATAGAACCAACTCTGATATGAAGCAGAAAATAAAAATAAGATTCTTGCAAAGAGATATGCCCAGGATCTTTTGGCGAGTGGCTATTTTCAGTAACGCTGCGCTTTTTTCATTAACACAATGCGGGACAGACAGCCTCTCCACGTTATCTCGGTATATCGTTACGTGACAATACGGCTAAGGGCAGCGAACTTTATTTCATGTCATTTGGCAAACCGTCGATAGCCGTTGCTATCCCATAACATTCCTAGGAAGCACATAATCCAGTGTCACATCACGTGACTTCATTCGTTCGTAGGTGTCACGGAAAACTCTTTTCGAGTCATTTTTCATCACACACAAATATGCGTATTTAGGCGTGTTTAGGCATCAAAACAACACATTCACACCGCAGGCGTAGACTGCGCCATACACGTATAGGTACGTCTGTGGCCGTATTTGTCGTATCAAACATGTAAAAATAAATGTAATATGGTAGTACGGCTGCAGACGCGACGGTATGATAAAATGTATGGGAATTTGAAGTGTCATGTCATGACATTTGCAAAATAGTCAAGTGTCCCGCAATGTGTTAAAAGAGCATGAGATTATGAGAAGGTTTGGCACCCCTCAATAAAGATAATGTACTCACGAACGGATAGGCATTTTTAAACAGAACACAAGTTACTATTACGACTAAGGTCAAATGTCAGTATGTTCGGAGTTATACTGTAGTTCCACTATCGAAAAAGTGATAGCAATCTCACCAATGAACATTGTCGTCAACATTTATTGAATAATGTTCTACTTTTTCAAAAGCTATCAGATCGATGTTATATCACTGTTGCCTGTTGCTACGGAAGGGTGAGCCTAGGTCACATAACATTCGTTATTTTATTTTTATGACGTCATATCTAAAAAAATACTGATATTTGATAGTAGCTATAATATAAACTTATTTTCTACTTGAAAAGCCCTATCCAATGGTAAATCGCAGGTCGATATTGAAGGGCTCATACATTTGTTTGCCAGTCTCCTTTATTTAAACTAATCCACAAATGTTTAACAAAACGGCATTATTTTTAGTATATGCGAAACCTGAATACAGTTTGTTCAGAATAAGTAACTGAATCGATTCCAATATTTTTTAAACTATGTTATATTTTTACCCAAAATATTTAAAAAGTTAAAAGTTGAACACCGAGCGACTTTGAGTACCTATCGTAATAATTTAGGTACCTACTGCCAAATTATTATTATCAATGAGCTCAAGACGACGCTGGAGGCGCGCGCTGCGTGGTGACCACGTTTTTGAGCGGACAACTAGGTATCAGAACAAGCTTATAACTTTGTGATTTTTCATGATACAGTTTTGAAATTTTGTACATAGATTCTTTACATAAAAATATTAGACACGTCTATCAGGTTTCGCATATACTAAAACTAATGTTGTATACATTATTCTGCCGAAGTTAGTACTAATTTGTACTAACTTCGGCAGAATAATGTTATACAACATTAGTTTGACAGAGCAGCTTGGCAGCTTATGTTGATGGCGCCGTAAAGTCTACCAAAGTTCGTCCCACGCTGCAACGCCTCACCGTATTCATGTTTATTAGGAAATCAACCTGTGCCCCCGAATATACCAATGCAAACACTGTTTTAAGCTTTCACGCTTTACAACTAAACTTATACTGTCACTTACAGGACATCTTCCGTATCTTCAATCACAGAAGATAATCCGTAAGTGACAGTATAAGTTGAATCCCAATGCATCTTTATTATAAAATAGAATGGATTAATTACTTCATGAATACAAATAACATAACAATGGCCCATCTTCCATCTTGCGCTGCATGCCCTAATACCTGCGCACTTGACGATCCTATGACTGCTACAGCGAGCTGAGTTCGCATAGCTGAATTTTGGGCCAAACATATTTAATTAAAAATTTGCCATCGACACGCTAAGAAGAAGAATAACATAACATCACTCGTGTAATCCCCGAAGGGTTAGGCAGTGGTGTAAAGTCACGAGCACCAATATGTAAACACCTAACCTGACTTCCATGATTCCATGATATGAATCGGTAATTGTTGCATTTCTTGGTGGACCCTTCTGTGTGTAGTAGAATAAAATGATTGCGATCAGTCATCAGGCCATATGCCAGTCTCCCATATTTTACTGCAGATGTTAAATAAGACATCGACTCCAAATTCTCCCATTCGCCTTGAAGACCTCGATTGGGATTTCATTGAACCTAATGCTTTAGCGATAAAGTTGAAAATATATTAAAGATATTTGACAATTTATTATTCTCCGCAGTGAACTGGGCAGTCTCGTTTCGTTTTTCTCTTGCTACATTTTGATTTACATCGTTCAGAATAATAATATTTTGATTCAGTAACTTTATGGTTTCTCCGTCTTCTCTGTTTGTAACGTCTCCATTATATAAATGGCTATGTGCTTAATACAATTATAATAGATATTAAGAATGTAGCTTAAAATAATTGATAAATAAAAGATTTAAAAAAATATGTTTTGTCTATATTCTTTTTTACCTCTCATAGAGAGGAGGCCTGTGTCCCAGCAGTGGGAACATTATAGGCTGATTATGCTATGCTATGCTATATTCATTTTCAATGTACCTGAAGGTCGTGAGAGGCAAGAGATTTGTGATTTTTTTTTATGTTATTTATATTAAGGAAAAATAGAGGTCTTTTTTTAATAGGTGACGATTTGGGGAGCTTATTCAGGAATAGGTTCATCCATATAAATAAAGGCATGAAAAAAAAATATTCAAAAATATAAGCTAACTACATTTACCTACTTGTTTCGTCAATCTATGTCAAGTTCACCCATGATTTGTGCTTGAACTAGGTAATCCTGTGTTTCAGGCGGGAGGTAACATAAATTGATTAATATATGACGATGATTATGATACCTATGTATGATTTTGATGTTTTTTATATTTTGTTTTTTTTTCGGTTGTGTTTTATTTTTGACGTTTTAATTTAATTCAATAATGTTTCTAATTTAATGTAATGTAATTCTGATATTTATGTTTTAGCTATAGTTTATGTTGTTATTTTTGTATTTTTGTCTATTTTTGTTTTTAATATGGGTTTTTTTTTTATTAAATAACATTTAGATACTGGCATTATTGTATTTGAAATATTAATTGACCTTTAAGAACAACTAGTTTACTTAGTAAATGGTCCTCAAAAGTTCAGTAATAGGTTTTAATTATCAAATTGTCGTTTTTTTCTAACATTTTGTTCTGCTTGTAACTTTGACGTATAATTATATTTTTTCCTAATTCCATTTTTATTAGAATTAATTGTTAAATGACTTACCTTTTAGAGTTTAAAAACCGTACTAGTAGTTACATACTACCTCATAGGGTAGTGTGTCTAAACCCCTGTTTCAATGTGCCGTCGGTTTCACTATAACCTTCAAGTAGGTATATTTTTATCATAAGACTGTGTTTTGAGAATTTAAGATACGCAGTGAAGTGCAGCTTTTTCTCTCTAACTATTTATAAATATAATCGGTTTATACGTTTCCAAGAAAAATAAAAAGGTTAATATAGAAATATTGGATGAACTGAAAGAAAGAAAATACTTGATTTATAACAGGTATATTGGACTGCTTCGTTGGTCGAGTGGTCGCAAGCGTGACTGCTCAATAAGAGGTCCTGGGTTAGATTCCCGGGCAAAGTGTTAATGGGGTTTTTCCATTAGGAATTTCTCAATAGCAGCCACGGAGTCCGTTCCCGGTTGATGGCAACAGGCTCGCCCCATAACACCACTGCCTCACTCTAATCAGAACGCCGGATTCCAGGCGTGATGTTATGTTATAGTAAGCTGGTGTACGTCAAGATGCAATAGTAATCAAAAGCACGTGGAAAATAAAATTAAGTATGTTTTTGAAATTTTAAATTAATTTAAAACTCGTCATTTGTCTAGCGTTTTCCACACTACGTTGGGGTTGGCTTCCAGTCTTACCGGGTATAGCTTATACCCAATATTTACTTGGAGCGATTGCCTATCTGACTTCCACAACCCAGTTTAAAGTGGTCACACGATACCCCTTGGTAAGACTGGTTGTCAGACTTTTGGGCCAATGACAAAGTACCTATAACGACTGTCAAAGATCTATAAATAGCAGCCGGGACCAAAGACCAAACTGTCACCCATCCACAGAGCGACCTTGGCAAGCGCTGCTTAACCTTTACCTTAACTATTGGAACAGGACAATGTCTGTCGTATCACCTAAATAAATTATTACCAGCAAAATTACTATTTTCCCAAACCAAATCAAACTCACTCATAAGTTATAAAAGGAAAATCGAAATTTAAAAAGCTTGGAAAACATACATTTATGGAGGAACGATTGGTTTCCACATCCGACGAATTGAACTTTTAAAAGATATACTGAATACGCTACCTGATCTGGCGTAGGCCTTTATTGTCTGATTTCACTTTTCTAATGAAATCTATTGTGTGATCCATTCCAATGGCCGCTTTCAATCAATTTGAAGCATTGTACTAGTATTACCTGACCTGACCTGTCTATGAAAAGGAATATCTAGTAGCTAGGATGAGGAATCGACAAGCAGCTCGTGGCTGAATAATAAAAGCCGTGGAGTCTATGGTATCGATGACATATTCTGTTGTCTCTGGTTGAACATTGCGTGGGAAAGCGTGCGGAGTGGTCGTGGGTCCTCGGGCAAGAGGTGTAAGACACGAAGGCATAACATATTAATTATTATAAGACGCGATGCTTAACAGGCTGGCCGATATAATATTTTCATAGGTGCACTACAGTGAGGAGCTCGTGGTTAATTAATAACAGCCGCTCGAATCGATCTTTAGGTTAAGTCTTGCTTGCCTAGGTTGGTCTGTGGATGGGTGACCACCCATTACATACCGAGTTTCCCCCGTGCCTCGGAAAGCACGTAAAGCCGTTGGTCCCAGCTTTCATTTGTAGATCTTTGATAGTCGTTATAGGTAGTCAGTGGCCCAAAAAGTCTGAAAATATTAAATCAATTAATCTTACCAAGGGGTATTGTATTACCTAGTACTAACTGGGTTGTGGAGGTCAGATAGGCAGTCACTCCATGTATCCGGTTAGACTGGGAGCCGACCCTAACATAGTTGGGAAAAGGCTAGGCAGATGATTAGGTACGCTACAGTCTGTGACCATCAGTATATACCGAGTTTCCTCCGTGCCATGAGTCCCGGCTATTATTTATAGATCTTTGATAGTCGTTACGAGTAGCCAGAAGCCCGACAGTGTGACAACTAGTCAAGGGGTATCGTACATATTACGCATTTATTAGGCTGTGGAGGTCAGATGCATCCGATTAGACTGAAAGCCGACCCCAAAATAGGCTAGGCAGATGATGATGACCTAGTAACTGTGTACAAAGAATATTCATTTTGCGAAAATTTGGGGACGGGGGGTAAAACCATTAAAAAGTTGGACAGGAAAAATGAGCTTGCTTTTACGTAAGGTCAGGTTTTTATTCAGCAAATTCACTAAGAACTTAAATTGTCCCTATTTTCAAATCAAAACGGGCATTCTTTCTTTTTTTTTATAAAAATGGCCGTGACGGTACACTTTGCCATGTGACAAGTAGATACACTTCTTCCCCAACAGTGTATCACACATCTCAAGAAGCTCACAGGATAAGGAGATAACAAGACATTCGAGTAACCTTCACTTCCTAACCACCCTTTTGCCATCATTAGAACGATCTCCCTTAACACATAATTATATCGACTCAATCTGTACATAAAGGCACACAACGTAGATTTCTCACCAACGACAGACGAAACCCTATCTCACACTTTTAAATCTACACTAATAACAAAAGGAAAAATTTGTATATTTGTAACGAATAAACTCAAAAACTACTAGACCGATTTTAACCTTTTTTTCTGCAATAGAAAGCTAAATTATCAGGAAGTCACATAGGCTATAAATTATATTTATATCAAGCAAATTAACCGAGCTATCACCATTTTTGTAGACCAAGTCGCTGCCGATGTGATAGTAATAAATAAACGTTTGTAAGTGTGTAGCCCGTAATCCCGGCGAGCATTTTGAATGAGACCTTTGAGTCCTTTGAACACGTGAGGCCTTTGAGCTCATCCCAGGCGGGACGTAAGTGCATTGAGCGCAGCCCTTCGCTCCCCGCAGCCCGCACCCCGCGTGCCCCGCCGGCCGCGTGCTTAGCCCGGGACGCTTACCTGGACAGTGCGCGTACGCCAGCGCCGCTCTGTGGTATAGCCTCCGAGAACCGCTACTACGTTAGCATAGATCGTTGATGCGCAGAATGGACCAACCATTGAGTTATAGCCCTCGCTCATTTGGCTTCAAAAATATTTTGATAAACTAGGTAGTTAGGTTCTTAACGCATTCTGAATTTTTGAATAAATAATTTAATTATAATCCACGATATTATAATTTAATAATTTTAAGATCTTTGTTGAGCACCTTGATATATTCAGTCTTACCAAGGGGTATCGTATTACCCAGTGCTAAATGGGTTGTGGAGGTCAGATAGGCTCCATATAAAATTCAGCTGCATCCGATGAGACTGGAAGCTGACCCAACATAGTTGGCAATAGGATAGGCAGATGATCATGACCTTGTTATATTTAAAACTTAAATTTGAAGCAGAAATTTCCGGATTTGTGACGAAACTCTAATTAAGTTTATTGTTAACCAGGTAAGTAATATTTAAGCAAAAAAAAGTACCTATAACTTCATTTTCCCTATAGAAGACTTATTTAATATTATTTATCTCTAAAACTGTAGGTCCATCACCGCTATCTCTTTATACAACCAAAACAAAAAACAAACTTTTACAAAAGAAACCAAAAAAATATACAAAGATATTCAAAAACACAAGATTACCACCAGATGTGTCAGTCGTTTGTGAAGTAGAACTGTAGAAGCGAGTGTCGCATCTGCGCTAAAGTGCATTTGTCGCCGAGAGGGACAGCACGGCGCACAGCGCGCCGGCTCCGTCAACCATCAAGCGCTCGCCGGCTCACGTCACGTCACATAAGGCTGCGCTTCGGAGCGGAGCGGACGTGGCGGAACTCGAAGCCTCCCGCCAGCGCTGACTTGTGACTGCTAGCATGTTTGGTGCCGTGTTTTTGTGAATGTGACTGTGACATTGTGAAACTGTGACCATGTGGAACCTCGCATTCTTCGCAGTCCTCATCCTGGGATGCCATGCTGAACTCCAAGAAAGAGGTAAGTTTTAAATTTTTAAAAAGTTACACGTTTATACCCAACTTGTACTAAAGTTAAGATGCCGAAGCAATGCTGATTGCGGAGTCCAGTTGCTGTTTTAATGGTAAGAGCTAATCGTCTTACAACTTACTGTAACTTAATGAGAGTAAGTTCAAACTGTTATGTACAGCGCTGTTATGTTTCCGCAATACTTTTCCTCTTAGTAGAAGTGAAAACAATAGTGTAGAGACATCTTTTGTGATTGTTTGACAAGTTTTTAGAAGAAACTTTTACCCCGACTGTACACAACTTCGTTGAAATTGTAGTCGAGCTCGCCTTTAAGAGTTGTTAACCTTTGTTGTTAAGATAACAAAGTTTGGGTTAATGAACGTTTTAGAGCTGTTAAGGTATTTATGCCAATTGTAGAGTAGGTGCTAAGAGGTATGCAAAATTTCTCATGCACATAATCCGTGGCTTTAGAAAATCGTTAGTAGACTTGTCAAAAACATTTTGACTGATTTTCTTGGCTGGACACGTGTTTTAACAAAAACTTTTTACTAAACTAATATCTAAGTATAGTACCTTAAACAATACTTGAAAGTGTTTATAAGCTTTATTCTGTCGCCGCAAAGCAGAGTCGATATGTTACGGTTTAGAAGGGTATTTAGTAACAAAACGTTTTTTACATAGATTGTGGTGTTAGAACCAAGAATGCATCACCATCTCATCCAATGCAAAGCTCTGAAACCGGTTTCTAGAACTGTGTGATAACTGATAATATATTTCTAGAACTCTGGTCTCATAAAAAGAATTTTGAATACCTACGTTATTAACCGTTAACCAAAGCTATGCAAAAATGATACCTAAGCATGCACCATTAAGTACCCAAAGCTAAAGACCTGAAGAAGAGATGGCAAATCTACTATTCGCTCTTACAAAGCTGTCCTATCAAAAAGAGCTAAGTTTCATCTAAAGATGAAACTTCCGAAAAGTTACATAATGGGGTAGACTATGCTCACGGATACTGAAGCTTCCAAGATCTAATCTAGCTGACCCATAGGACCTATAAGAAATCTGCGAGGTAGTGTATCTGAGAATATTAACTAGAAAAGTACACTGCTACGAGTATATTTGACGTCGTACACGCATAATATACAAACGACTAATTCGGGAAAGATTCGGGACAAGTTTGCAGTTGTGTCGATATTGAGCAGAGAGAAATAAAAAGAAAACGAAGGAGTTCTGGTGAACGCAGAAATGGTAGTTCCCCGACTCATCAGATCCCATCTAGCTAAATTGGATCGGTAGCGGCCAACTTTAGCACGCAGTCTGCTCAAAGATTTCCATATCGGCCACTGAAGTTCGTATAATTAACACTGAAAAACCAACAAACAGAGAAAAAGAAATTGGCATCCCTAGCGTATCGTTTACTTTTTAAATCATTTGATTATCTAAATATTCTTATATTTTTCTCTCTCTGGGTATTCTTCAAATTCGTATGAGACCCGCACTTGTTCCCTGTACAAATTCATACAGACATGTGATTGCGATCTTTGATAAATAGCGAGCAGGTACAAAAGGCTACACACGGTTGGGGTGTATTGTGACGACGCCCTCTAATTCCTCCTTGGAAGTTTGGAGCAAGTGTACCACCTGTTGATATTCAACTTACGCTTAGTCCTAGGACTTTTTCTGTTCTGCCATTTGTTTTTTAACAAGATTTGTCTTGGATTTCATCAGTTGAGTAGGATTTCGAAGTTCTGTAGTCTGAAGAAAAAATGACCATCTGTTACGCCATTTTTTTTTCAGCTTTACCTCGCAGAAATTGTCAAAGGCGCGTTTTTGGGCTTGTTTTATGTCGTCTTGAGTGTTAAGAACGGAAGAATTTTAGCGTAATAAACGGTTTCGAGGCGTTTTTTGGACATCAATGCGTATACTAGCCAATTCTGCGTAAGTAGAACTTGAACAAAATGCATAGGGTTGCAAAAAATGGTAATTACAATTTGATACTATACCTTTTGTGGTGTCATGGTAGGTTGTAAAGTTTATGATTATGAGTACAGCTAATTGTGCGTTTAATATGCATTGTATGAATTACACGGTCCCGAGTCTATGATGATATCAATTACGTGCATATGTGCAGCAAGGTTGACTCGAATTGTGAGGATCAAAGTTCTTTAGGCGTAGCATTTGCTTTTCCAAGTCTTATGGCTACTCCTAAGTCATCGCCTTTTAACCAAGCGGTCTAACTTATATTTAAGCAACCACATGACTTATCTTTCATCCTTCATATATCCATTATTTATCCGGCCAATATTTTTAGAGCTGTACACAAAAATTCGGTTCTGATTGGGTAACGTAAAGAATAGCATGAAATTCCAAATACTGAGAGCATCTATAACTGTCATCGGGTTATTCCCAGTTAAATGATTTACCCTTAGTTAATAGATGGTGATTGACAGTCATTTACAGGAGTAATTCCATGAATTATCGCTGTGGCGAGACAAGACGAGCATTTTATTTACTTTATTAGACGAGGAAAGGGGTTTGTCAAATTACAATTTGATATCTTTTAAAATACAATAGTTCACGTGATGAGATTGCATGATGCACGATTAGAGAGCATCGTCGATATTAAGAGTTGTCATAGAAAATATGTCTACTCTGTTATCAACACTAAAAATAGGAAATAACACACACATGGTAAATATCCCGTTTTTTGCGTTAGTGACCATGACAGTTTAAGAACATATGTCTACTCTATTGAGAATAATATTCGACCAAACGCAAAAACTTCTGAGTCTTTCGTTAATTCAAAAAAAATCATAATGCTGCTCTTTACTGTACATAAATAAATGTTATAAGCTCGAACAAGGTACGAAATATGCTAACTACTCGATAGAATTCTCGACAACGGCTAAGTTTCGCTAATTAAAATCTGATACTGCGACAGCTTCTATATAGAGATGAGCGAGGATGCGATGTGTGTGAAACCAACCAATAATATCGTTTCTTTTTCACAGCTTGAGCTATTCTAGCTGTGTGATTGGTTAGTTTTACACATCCCTCGTTAAGCACCCTCGTTCATCTCTGGTGAAAATGCAGCCTTATTGAAAATAACTTGCAACAATCAAGGATCGCTCAGGTCTCGATTACTTCCTACCTTTGCCAATCTCAGTGGATTGGCAAGGTAGGAAGTAATCGAGACATGGTTTTTCTTACCAGGTATTCTTCCATAAGATCTTTATTGACCAAGATTGCCCTTTATAATATTGTAAAGGAAAATCGTGAAAAATCATGAAACGTTTGTGTTAAATCTTGAGCAACTTTTGTCACGCCACCATATCTATTCAATAAACTTGTTTTTTCCTCAAGTATACTGAGAAATAATATTCGATACTGGTATCAAATGGCCAGTGTTTTATTCATTATTTAAACGTTTGATAAAATTATTATTGTTGTGTAACAGAAGTAAATAAAAGATATAGCTTATTAATGAATATTATATTCATCATAACAACGATACGATAAAAAATCGAATTGAGTATGGAACACATCCACATATGCATCGTTCGATTGATCGTGGAATGTATTGTGTTTAGAACAAAAAAGCTTTTGAGTATTTGTTATTCGAAATATGAAAAGAATTCGACTAAAGTTCACACAATTTTTTTGGAAAAGGATTTTATCATATTGTTTTTCGGGCATATAGGTTTCACACGGCTTTGAAAGATGTATTTACAATAAAGTGCTCGTTGCCTTCCAATATAGTAAAATTGTGCGGAGGCTGCGCATGTTGCGGTGCCTGCTGCGGTGGATGCTGCTGCCCTTGCATCATGATCTACACCTGCTGTAGGAAAATTTCCTAGTGGCACAGAGTAGTGCTATTTCACTCAAACAAGCCATTGTCTCCGTCGAAGCTGACACACTCTACTCTTTCAGTGTTTATCACTTCGGTGCTATTTTGTGGATATAGACTACTATAAATAAATAAAATACGCGCAATTGACGTGGAGATGCGGACATCGGCCCGTTGTACAATACTATATAATATAAATAAATGAACAACAGCACACTATGCCCATTCTTCTCCATAGAGATCTACGCTTTGGAATGTGCAACTACAGTACTTTCTCAAGTTATTATGCCTTGTGACTGTGACTGTAGCTTCGCTTGTTTTTTTTTTTGCCATTCAAAAGTGCCTGTAGTGGTCTAATTGAAAAGCTTTGAGTTTAAATTTCAGTTTCTAAAGGCGTTAATCCGCAATACATTCCTAGAAAAGAAACCAAAAACAAAGGCAGAACCAAAATCGACCCAAGAAATAAATTCGAAATGTCAAAAAGAACAAACATTGCATTTACACGCAAACTTGGACATCGTTCGTGTGCAAAACGCAGCGTATCATTACATGGTACCTCCCACAACGAGTTTTATTTTAAATACTGTAATGAAACCATTACTCCCGCTCTTTACGAACAAGTAAACGAAATGCAATACAAGAACGGAGACATTATCGTGCATTTTGAACAATGTACCTTGTCAAGATTAACGAGTAAATTTAACTTTTACTAAATCATCCGTCTTTGACTGCCTTCTTCATTCACCAATGTTCAGCCCTCGTCCCAACTGATTTGGGGATCGGTGCAGCATACCTTTTTCTCCTCTCAGTGGATCAAAAAAACGTTGAGACATAGCATTGAACGCTTTCTTGGCTTTCCGCTTCTCTTTCAATCACCCACTTTCATATTTAAAAACCCACCAATATTTAAGTTTAAGTTCAATCAGCTTTACAAGAAATACTGATTTATAATATAAGTAGCGACCCGCTCCGGCTTCGCATGGGTGCAATGTAGATATACATATACATTTATACCGTCTTCTTGACTTACTCTGTCTATTGCTGAAAACTGCATTAAAATCCGTTGTGTAATTTAAAAGATCTAATCGTACAGACAGCGGGGGCGACTTTGTTTTATACTGTGTAAAGATTTAAGCAGTCAGCAGAACATATTTCTACGAACGAATACGAGCCTTTGTAATGCATTGTCTATTATTATTGAATGAGTAAAACAGAATAATACAGTAGAATCGTACTTTGCTCTATGTGACAGAATAATAAATAAATGCCATTAGCGTCATTTAAAGCAAAAGCTCATGTTAGCTTTCCAGTGTAGAGTTGCTATTCTACTTGCTAGGTACTTTTTAACTTCCATTTCTTCATAGTCTTTTTTTAACAATCGTATCACCTAGTACTAACTGGGTTGTGGAGGTCAGATAGGCAGTCGCTTCATGTAAAAAACTGGTATTCAGCTGCATTCGGTTAGACTGGAAGTAGTACTAGAAGTCAGTACAAGTACTGACACTCCCTTCCCCTCCGCTCAGAGCGGGGGGAGTCATTTGATGATATCCCATCCTTAAAAAAGAAAGGAGAATGATGATGTGATTGATTAAATATTTTATTGTATATTGCATTTCCTTTCTTCCTTCATGGGATTTCAGACTTGCAAATGATGAAGTAATTAGGTACTTATTAAAAAAACAGTTAGTATTTTATATTATAGTATTTTAAAGAAAAAAAAATCTAGTTCGACCTAATCCCTGACATTTGATGGAGCGTGGCGCATCGGTTATATCAAATTCCAGAGCTTTTACATTTTACGTTTTTCGGATAATATAAATAATCTCATTGATGATTAGTAGTGGAAATCTGTCAGACCACTGATTTTAAAAGGTGAACGGGAATGTGTAACGGGAACCCCGTCAATTGTCACAAATCCGTGTCATATGGGGCATTGGCAACGACATAAGTCTAAAAAACTACAGGCTCGTCTAGATTTTTTTTGAACGTATGAGGATTTGACGTAAATCCAATTCAGGAAAATCTCGGCTGATGGACGTTTCGGAAACATTTCGATTCCAGTGTACGCTGACGGGGCTTTTGACTTCAGTGTAGGCTTATAGTTTTTAATCCGTTTTAGAGTGCATAGTTAATCCAACACTATTGTAAATTGAACAACATTTTATTTACAAAAAAAAACGTTTTCATAAAAAAGTGAGTGCTCGTGAGTAGAAAGTCAAGAGTACCTACCGTCACGAATACCTACTCCTTAAGACACTTGGTTTCCAAAATAATACCACACCTCACCACTCCTTTACATTATCTTCAAATAGTTATACACACAAGAATCCTGAACAAGAATAACTGTTTGAAGAATTACAATAAACGTAAATTAAAATCTCTGTAAACATCGGACGTTTGCTATTGTGATATTATAATAATAAATAATAGAGTCCGTACAATATGTTATTAAGCAACACTACAGTATTATATTATTATAACAGAATCACAGAGACAATCGTCGTAAAAGAATAAGTTAACTACTAGTTTAGCCACATCCAAAGTGAATAGAAATAAAAAACAGAATGCAGCTCCGTACTTCTCAGTACATCAATCCCTTGATGGCAGCCCAGTAACGTAACCTCAGCTAATACGGGCTACGGAACCCGTCCCGTCCCATCTCTTAGAAACCTAGTAATCATCTTAAACTAGCTCCGTAATCAGAGGGTAAGAGCTAGGCGCGGCAATCTTAATCGAACCGCAGCGGAAGAGAAATCTTGAAAAACGTGTGTTTACCAAACAAGTCTTGTCTTTCTAGAAACACTAGTGCAACAGTGCTATGTTTGTTTAAATAAACGCGTTGAACATGCACTGTTTTAAGGTAGAAGGGCCACGGTAGCCAGCGACATTAAAATTTTCTTACGTAACAGGTATAGTTTTATTGAATTATATTCATTAAAATCACCGATACAATCCTCCAAATTCATTAATTTAATCCTTTTTTCATGAAATTTTCATTCAATGGGATTATGTCGACTTACAGGGGTTGTATTGATAATTTTAATTACTACAATTCTGGAAATACATACGTTTTAATTACTGCTGTGGATCATATTTTGTTCGACATAAAACCTGACAAATTGAAAAAAGGAAAGACAATTTGAGGTTCGGTGTGGTTTTATTTTAGGAAAACCTAGCTCTCAAATCTTGGCTGTATATTTAAGTGTCGTAAATATTATCATCAATACCTTTTCACAGAACATCCACTCTGTATGATCCACAAAAAAATATTCTTTGGCTCTTCCGGCATTTCAATGAAGCGGAAGTGAACGAGAGTAGGTACGCAAGTAATGTGATAAAAAAGCAACACCCTATGCGTCCCGTTGCGTCGCATCGTGCACAAGTGTCCCATTTTTGGTTCGATTTTCGAGTCTCTATATTCAAGGGTAGTTGAGTTTATGCCTATTTATTAATATCCTCTTCCGGGTGCTCTTTGGTCTAGTCAATCAAAGGGTTGGATGCACAAAGGTGATGCCGTGGGTAAATTAAATTTTCGATGTAATTAAAAAAAATATCCCAGGTTTTAATTTTACGTTTACTATATCTGTTGCACTCCTATCTTCAATAACAGACTATTTTTATCTGCCTTACTTCGAAGAACCTATAACTGATAATTTTTAATTTGAAAGCAGCTTCTGGAGACTGAAGAGCACTCGCGCCAGAATTATAAAATCATAAGAAATCTCATGAAAGAGCAACAAGTACTTGACTTTAATGGAGGAATAGAAATCCGATATCGACTTTCCACTCCTATTTAAAAATAGCAAAAATAAAGAAACATTTTCATGATTGAAATGAACGGAAAATGTGGTACAGTAGAAGCGTTTACTTTTTTTCTTTATGCTGATCAAAGTACAACTCACGTGTTTTTGTAATAAACTACAACGAAATTCAAAATTGAGTTTCGAATTTGGAAAACTGTGAAAACGTTCAATGATTTGATGTCCACTCAATCATAGAGTCCAACAAAAAGAAAATAATAAACATTTTATTTTGTTCATACGAATACAATATCACACATGTAATATTATTCTTTGTTCTACATTCAAAAAATACCTACGTTTAAGACTGTTCGTCGCATCAGCACTTTACAACAATTATACGATCAGAACGTCGTAATTGCTTGCCCTGTTTTAACGAAAATAGACTTTACTGTAAATACATAGGCTCTACATTAGTACGTGAGGTGATGTTGATATAGCTTTCTGTTGTGATAGAGTGTCGGGCTGATGACTTCACTAATCAACAATAGATGTAGTATTACACGTCATTCTTATCAGGGTACTGTATGTACGTACGCCAGTTTAGCTATAAGAAGTATGTAAGTTGTAGAAGTGACACAATTATTCACAATTGTTAAATAACTGTTATTTTCAATCATTGTAGTTCTGGAATAATTGTTGAGGCGAAAACATGGGAACAGAAAATACCTTTGTGTTTATTTTATTTTAATGATCGTCGCCACATACTCCAATAACAAAGGTTTTATTGTTGCATAACGCACTGGTCAATTAAACAGTAAAAGCAATATGAATTCTGAAATGTTCAGTTATACGTGAAGAACTCGTGTAACAGAATATTTCATAAATTTCCAAATGAATAATTTTCAGTAATTAAATTGTTCCAGTTGGTTCCTAGATTGGACCACCCATTATATTTCGAGTTTCCTCCGTGCCTCGGAAAGCATAAGTTAAGCCGTTGGTCCCGGCTGTCATTTGAGGATCATTGACAGTCGTTAGGTAGTCAATGGCCCAAAAAGTCTGACAATCAGTCTTATCAAGGGGTATCGTATTACCCAGGTTGTGTAGGTCAGATAGGTAGTCGCTACAGGTATTTAGCTGCATCCTGTTAGACCCCAAAATAGTTGGGAACAGGCTAGGCAGACGATTAAATTTTTCGATGATTTGAAAGAGTGTCCATGGAGTTTCTTACCCATTCTTCTCCATAGAGATCTACGCCTTGGAATGGGCTACTACAATACTTTCACAGTTGATGACATGCCTTGTGTCTGAGACTTTAGCTTCGCTTTCTTTGTTTTTCTGGCATTTAAAAGTGCCTATAATGGTCTAATTGAAACAAATGCTTTGAGTTTGAGTTCCAGTAGTTTCAATACTTTTCATGGATCTATTTCGATCCAGGTATCGTTCTGCGAACGATTGTGATTTGCAAATGTTGATTGTTTTACCTTATCAATGCTAACTGGTGTCGATATTAGAACGTTATGATTTTTATTGCACCTTTTTTTATGCCATTTGCTCCGAACACAATGGATGATCGCAGTTTGTGTTAAGTATGCATTGCATTTATTAATAGGGACAACTTTGAACTATGGACCCGCCATTCTTTTAGTCATTGAGGGATATATACATTCAGGTAATATTTATAAAACCACCTCATCACACCAGCATCCTCATCGTTCCAGTGCCAGCATATAAAATCAGCCAGGTTTCAACCATGGCACCATTAATTTGAACTTTATTCTGACATAATTAAAGTTCTAAATACTTACGAGTCTTAAGGCAAGTTTATCTCAGTCGGAATGAAGAAAGGTTTAAAGTAATATCACGATAGTAAGACAACCAGTCTTACCAAGGGGTATCCTATCACCCAGTATACCCAGTACTAACAGTGGAGGTTAGATAGGCACTCGCATCAAGTAAAATACAGGTATTCAGCTGCATCCGGTTAGACTGTAAGTCGACCCCAACATAGTTGGGAATAGGCTAGGCAGATGATTGTAAAAAATCTTTTGACAAAAAATATTGTTTTCTTGACGACACCTTCCGTGCTATATCCGGTGCATATATCTAGCAGTAAGTCAACAAGCATAACTAACTTAGCATTTCCAACGATACCAGTATAGTCAATGTAAAAATTGTTGACAAAATATTGGCAGCGCGCCATTGTTCTCAACGCATGGTGCTTCAAAATCACTGACTTGACGACCGGTGTTCATATTTTAGTCTATTTGTTAATGATAGTCGATCTAGACGCCTTAGCTCATTTCAGACGATTCGAGCTAGAAAAGGGATGCTTAAACATGAGGTAAATATCAAAATAGAATAACAAAAGTAATATGTAAAAAAATCTGAATAAAACCTGTACGTTTTTTTTTTAAATTTCGTTGTTGTTTGAATTCTGAAAAGAACTAGAATCTTTATTCATTTCGGACAATAAGATTGTAAGATGTTTTGAAGTTGCGTCTTTGCTTTGTGCCTGAGTTTCAGTCTAGAAAGAAATAATGTTTTCTTTCAATCTTTCCTATTTCTTCAAAGCGTTACTGTTCTCGGGTATTTTCTTTTGTTATTTAATGTTTTCAGTCTTTCGTCGTATTTCCATGTGATACCTTAACCAATTTTCACCTTTCAGTTCTGCTAACCTACAAAGCTCTATTCATTTGTATGACAATACAAAATAAAATATTACAATTAGGGATACATCGATATGCACTTCAGCCGATACGACACCGATACATATATTTATAAAGAAGTATCGTTACTGATACCAATACAGATAAAAAAGCTATAAAATTAAGTGAAAAAATATCATGTCACAAACACAACCGCAAAGAAATGAAAATTATTACGCACAAAAAGCAACAAGCAACATGCGAAATGGAATGGGCTCCGTGAGGTGGGCAGCGCAAGTCAAAGAAAGAATATAGGTAACATGAGCATTCTCCGAGCGTAGACATATTAGGCCGCGTTTACACGAACGCATTAAGCGCGGCGATGGCGCGTTTACACGAACGCATTAAGCGCGGCGATGGCGCGTTTACACGAACGCATCAAGCGCGGCGATGGCGCGTTTACACGAACGCATTAAGCGCGGCGATGGCGCGTTTACACGAACGCATTAAGCGCGGCGATGGCGCGTTTACACGAACGCATTAAGTGCGGCGATGGCGCGTTTACACGAACGCATTAAGCGCGGCGATTTCGCGTTCACAGGAGTTGTCTATAGCGCGAAATTCAAAAAGTATCGGTGTATCGGCCAATTTAATATCGCCGATTCCGATATCTCGGAAAACTTGCGATATCCCCGATATGTCGGTATGGGTATCGGATGCATCCCTCAATATCGAATACCAGTCTCTAAAAACAGGAATGTCAATCTCGCATATTTGCAAATCAGCAATATAAGCATTATGCTTTCATGCAAATTGCAAGTACTTAGGTATTCATAATTCAAAATGAATATCGTGTTCCATGTGCCGAAACCTTTTTTTTTTATTGGTAGCTCCTTGAAAACGCAAAGAACTCACGCCTGTAATCGCCGAAGGGTTAGACAGACATGTACCTAACAGTACACCCACATTTCGAGAGTTTTGTTTAAGTTCCAATTAATAGGAGTTGAGGCACAAAGACACCGAGGCCGCTACTGAGTAATTTCTAATGGATTTTTTTCTTTGAAGTAGATTTAGTTAGGTGGTATGTAGTTTAGTTACCTACTACATTCATTTGACTAAGAACAAACATTCAATTAGTTAAAAGTAACTTGTTCAAGTTCCTTCTATTAGACTGACCATCGCAAGTGTATCAAAGAAATCGCGTGGGTTTTAAAACACTTTCAGCTACCCATCTCCGTGTGATACGATTGTAATGTAAGATATTGATGCACGGATTGTTATGGATTTCCAACAATATTATGGTTAGCTTGCACTCCACTCCAGTGTTCAGCAATACTGCTACTCACTATATTAACACATTCAATTAATCATTTGCAAATCTTTAAAATTCGTCACGGACAAACATGTTTAACAAATAATATTTTGTCAATGCGTTTAAGCCGATTCGATTGTTTTGAATACTTGGATGCGTTACAAATACGAGCTGGCGTGAGTAATGTATAAAATATATAAATAACAATATGGAAAGTAGGAAAATTGCTAACTTTAATGTCCCACGTCATCTGTAATGAAATATGACAATACTTAAGAAGTGTTGTTTATAATGAAGATCGTTTAACTCTTCGACCTGCTTAATGATGTAATTATCTACTATTATTGTATATTATTATTGCAGGTATTACTATTATTTATTGTGTGGATTACCTACTACTTGAGGATCTACGCGGAGGTCGTGTCTACGTCTACAGCCTCCGCAAAATCTTTGCCTTTGCTTTTCTCAGTGAGCTAGTTATGTGTAACTTACTCACAGTAACAAAAATAGAACTGAGACCCTACCACAAGCCCGCCGCGTAAATGTGACGTAAATACGTTGATTTTTTAATCGAAAATACAATTATCTTATAGCATTTTATTTAAATTGTTTGCAACAAGCACAATCGGAATCATCCATACTTATGAATAAACACTTAAAATTATGAAAATATTACATGTGAAACGAGTATTTTTAATTTTAAAATCGACGCATTTACGTAACGTTTACACCGCGCGCTCGTGCTAGGGCCAATGTTCTAAAAAACGGAGCACTTGAGCAATCCAACCTTAAAAATAATCCTTGGATTTGTGATCTCAATAAAGTGTTTTATGCCACAAAATACTCATTGTAAAATATACTATTATTATACACAGTCTGAAGTGTAGATACATATCTATGAATGTTGGCCTTGTACACGTTGGTTAGTGAACAATGTACATATTAAATATTATCTATTAAGTCGTTATTCCGTTGTCGACTTAGGTACTTGAATTGAAATAAGAATTTAATTTTGTTTGGAAAAGTTTTGATGTACCTACCTATATGAATAAGGTGGAATACACCGACATTAAGGCGGTTACCACACATTCAGCTCATTCTAAACCTCGACGCCGAAGCAGCTGTTTCCTACAAAACTACAAAACCTACATGGTCAAAATATATGGCACAACTGTTTTATTTTATACATGATGATTTTATTCCACATCGTTTTAATTAAGAAAAAACAGCGAATGTGAAACCACGTGTACGATTCCATCATGAAATCAGAAAATTCTGGAATTGAATACTTCATTAAGAATGATTGGCACGTGGCGAATTGAGTTGCACAAGTAGAAAAATATTTTAAAATTAACTTCTATTTATAAAATTAAATTAAGTTTGATGAAACCTTTAGGATACACACGGCGGCCAATCGAGCTATGCAAAACCAAATAAAGCTGATCTCTCATCGTACGGGAAACTCATACAAAGCGAAGTCAGGTTATTCTGGTTTTATATAACTTGATGTGCCGCCGTGTGTACTCCTCGACATTCATGAAACATGAAATGCATTGAGTTTCATGAACATTGGGGAGTGTGTGTGATGAAACCTTTAGGACACTCCTCGACGTTCATGAAACTTCGCCTGATTCTTTTATGAAGTTCGCTGTTTCTAATGGGATTCTCACTCGATACTTGACAAGCGACGACGCACGCCGCCATCGTGGACAGAATCGACGCAAACTATAACTTATTCCTATTCATTTTCACTGATTGTATATTGCTCGGCCCAATAATAACTAGCGTCCGACACGACGCAGTTCTGGCGCGGTGATGAACAAAATGTCTACGTGCTACCTGTTTCAGCGTAGGTGTCCATTCCACCCTGTATGTATAAAATCCAAAATAAATCTGTTGCTACTAATATTGATGACTTTAATATAAACATGTAACATGATCAAACCATCTTGATTTCTAATTGCATAGTTTATAAGAAAAATATAAGCTCGAAAAATGTTTTACCTGATATTGTTGGACCTTTTTAGTAAATACGGAGCATTCTTCATTGCGCAACGAGCTAGCAGATATCGAGTGATTGTTATTGTTCCCACTCTTTCACTATAATTTACTAATTGGTACTCAAAGCTTCTCGGAGTATTTTTCAATATTATTGCAAGCTTGTTTTTATTCTAGGTATTGGAAAATAATACGCCATGGAGTTAGTTTCAGGTATTTCAAATAACGGTTCGTAGAAGAAGAGTAAACTGTGTTTTGTTTTCTTTGCGCATAGCTTTATGCTCAGTTTACACAACGAACAGTACATGAATGTCTAGTACCAACACTAATTGAAGACGCGCGACTCCTAGGAAGCACTGAGCGTTATTTGATGGCGGATACTCATACAAGGTCCATCTTTATTGCGTATCGTTTTACCTAACTTTCCTTTGCCTTAATTTGTTTGTTAAGTACTACTTTTGTTAGTCTATTGTCTTTTTATTTTAGCATTTGTTAAGACTTGCAGTAAGGTTTCGTATTCAATATCATGCGTGGCTTGTTTATCAAACCAAGTAGAATATAAGTAAGTCTTGTATAGTTTAAAGCGCGTGCCTTCTTTACCATAAAAATATCCGAGACATCTTTAAAGAAATATTTCAAAGTTTAAGCAACCGAAGTGATAAATTATCATAGATAATAACAAAAAATAAAAACAATAATTAATAAACTTCGCGTGTTTCCGAACACGATTTGCCGCGTCCGCCTGTATCCAATCGCGTTAAGTGTCAACTTAAAAATAAACAGTCCTAAACATTCTGTTTAATTAATCAACAAACAGAATTTTAACTACATTTGTGTTAAACAAAAGAATAAAAAAAATAGTAATTTCTTTCTTTACATTATATTAAGTAATGAAATTAACAAAAGTAAAAAAAGAGATCTAGAAATTATTAAATTTGAATTAGCATGGCTTAGCTGATCCGAAAATTATCAAAGAAAATAATTAAATTAATTTCGAACCCTGATTTAAAGTAGTTAGTAGTACACACGGCGGCACATGAAGCTGTACATTTCCATTATAACTTGGCCTCGCTTTGTATAGATTTCCTGTACAATGAAAGACCCGCATAAACTGGTTTTATAAAGCTTGATTAGCCGTCGTGCGTACAGTGAGTATTTAAAATTGTAAAGTATAGCGGCTGAAATGATATCGCTGTCATGAAACCGCCATTGTAAACATAAAATTAGCAATATTGTAAAACGGTTGTGTTTCAATAAAGTATATTCTATTCCATGAAATTAAAACTAGTAGATATCAAAACATGTATCCAACCAAATAAATACTTTCATAAAGTATTTAAATGATTTCGTCGTAAATATTTATAGTTACTAGGCCGATTATCATTTAACAATGTTGAATGACATGTGTAAAACAGTTCATACTCTGCGTATGCGCATATAGTATTTGTATTATTTTCCTCATTCCAAATTGAGATGAGTAGGTTAGGTACAAGACACAGTCATCTTATGAGTATTATCACTTATCAACCAATTATTGACGCATAACGCTATGAATGAACACCGGATGCCTTGATAAGACCTTGTTCTACAGATATTATCATCCCGTGAGGCTCATCATTGTGAATGATAAGAATGGAAAGATAATACGACAGTGACAATAATAAACTTTTAGGTACCTATCATTAATCGGCTTTTGCACAAATGATAAAAATATTATAAATAATTATCATCTTTCGAGGTTCTCCTTAGGCGGTTGGATCAACGTTCAATCGAACATTCGTTCGGCATTACGCACTCGGTCTAGTAGGTTTATGCCGAGCATAGCTCGCTCCATGGCACTTTGTTCAACTCGTATTTGGTGAACAGTCTTCTTTGTGAACGTCCATGTTTCGGCACCGTAGGGCATCGTTTGCAGGCGTGTTTGTGCCTGGCATTAGGGGATTGGGGTATCTTTTTGAACGGAAAAATATGTTCGAACTTACCAAATACCGCCCACCCTAGCTGTATCCTCCTGGAAAGTTCTTTTTTTAATTTAATTTCTGTAATTAGTAAGTGACTGATGAGTATGACATTTTGTAAGTAAATAAATCACTAACTACAGATACCTTATCTTCCAAGTTCACCTTGTTTTAAAACTATATTCGTCTATGTAACTCAATGAGAATAATAATAAAAAACACTTGTAATTTAAAATAGGTTTTTATTTTTATCTGAAGCCTGATGAGTCCCCAAATGTAAGTAAACAATAATAAAATAATCAACTTCTGCTTAACAGTGTAACAAGCTACGCGATATTATAAAACAAATATTATGAATATACTTCCAAGTGCCAAGGTATCAACGGTTGGTTTAAACGACTCTTGCGTAGTTTTCCCATAGACGATAACATCAGCCACAGCTGGTATTAATTGTGGCGCACAATGAGATGCTGCAAGGGCAAAAACAGGACTTGAACAAGTACTATGCAAATATCTTAATCATACCATTTAGATCAAAAGGAATGCCATGCAGTTGCATTTGGGGATTTTTGTATCGCTCCTCCCGTCTATTATACAACATTTAGTATATGCGAAACCTGATACACGTGTCTAATATTTTTATGTAAAGAATCTATGTACAAAATTTCAAAACTGTACCATAAAAAGTCACAAAGTTATAAGCTTGTTCTGTTACCTAGTTGTCCGCACAAAAACGCGGTCACCACGCAGTGCGCGTCTCCAGCGTCGTCTTGAGCTCATTGATAATAATAATTTGACAGTAGGTACCTAAATTATTGCGATAGGTACTCAAAGTCGCTCGATATCCAACTTTTAACTTTTTTTAATAGTTTTAGGAAAAAATATAACATGGTTTAAAAATTATTGGAATCGATTCAGTTACTTATTCTGAACAAACTATATTCAGGTTTCGCTTATACTAAAAATAATGTTGTATGTCCGGACTAGTGCCAATTTGTTGTTTTGGGTTCATTTATGTAATTTCTAAGTTTATCTTGGACATCATCTGACATTGGTGTAGGGAAGCATCGCGAGGAATAAGTCGGAATCCCCAATCCTACTTGAAAAAGCGTGAGTGAGCGTGAGTTAGAGCTCGTAGTGCCTTCTCCGTATGAGCAGAGACCTTTGACCTTCAGTGGGACAGTGATAGGCTGGTCTTTTATTTAGTAACAAAATATATTGTACGAATTTAATATTTTGTCCTCTTATAAATCAGGTGTCAAAGTCACTATCATTTCTTCAAAGACATAATATAAAGTTTCAGTTGCGTTAATCCAGTGGTCAATATTATTTTTAAGGTAATTTTTCAGAATCGGCTTGTGCACTTAACAAGCTTATAACATCCCACATCTGGGATACATACCCTCCTCTTTGTGAGAGGGCAACACATTAAATGATGAGCTATAAGTTTAGCACTGAACGTGGACCATAATGACAATACCAAATAGAATCGTTCGTCTAACATTTATTCTATGAGTAGCGTGTTCATTGCCATTTCAATTAAATTATTAATATTACGGGTGCAGTTTACGGAACCGTGTTGTACCAGTTATAAATGAAATGTGATGAAATTATGGTCCTTCGAATCGGGATACAAAAGCGAAAATCAATGGTCGGATATTACTAGCATCAAATAAAAGTTAAATTCAAAAAGAATAAAATTCAAAACAAAACCTGAAATCCGGACACAGCCCAATCACAAGCCTGTTTGTTAATCTTTTCAGCAATATTGGCAAGAATTACTCATGCAGAATATAAATAAAAATAAAACGAAAAAAAAAAAAAAATTTGTTCGTTCACACAAGCGTGATCGTTTTGATACCCATGCATGGTCGGTTGCTGTACTATTCAACTGTTTATTCTGTAAAGCCTATCCTTGTAAAGGACTATCCAATTCTGGTCAACTGCAAACGTGAAGTAAACAATTGAAGTAGTACTTTAACATTGAAGGCTTTGCAGGTCCCGTCTTCCTCAGCATTAACGAATTAAGTTTACATTAGAGAACTATTAGACTAAATGATGACAAACCACGGCAAAATTACTTAAATACGTTTATTAGGCTCTGGCGCAACCGAAAACGCTGCTTATTTAGTTATTTTTTCCTATTGTATTTTTTATATTTCACACTTTAATAGTGTAATAATATGTTATTATGCGAACATTGAGATTTCTCAGTACTTGGTAATGTAACATTCGTGGCGGGCATGATTTGTTTTTTTTTTTCATAACTTCATCTTCTGTCCTTGTCCTATTTTTCCATTCTCCCCCGTCGTCACAACATCATTTACTCCTTATTTTTTCATAACGCTGACAGTAAAAATAAGGGATGTTCTATAAACTAACACACAGATTTGTCATTACGTGCCTCTGTTTCTCTCATTAGCTTAGTCCAATGATTACAATGACACAGTTTCCACGTTGTAGGATAATCTAATTAGTATTACGCGTGTCACCGCATGTGAAATGAAACGGTTATGAGTTCTTTTAAAAGGGCAAATGAGTCTAAGTTCCTTCGTATTTTTTGGGAGAAAAGGTTTGTATGGAACACCTTTGACACTTAGCGTGTAGATTAGCTGTAACAGACATATAACTTATAAGGCAGCTCTATAGAATAGCCAAGCCGTAGCCATTATTGAATTGTCGATATAAGAAGGACTTCACTAGCCATCAGACTTATATTTAAAGATATTTTGAGATAAAAACGAAAATTACATACATGTGAATTCAATTTAAAAAAAGCCAAATTACACTAGCAGATGAAATGTTGAGTGACGTACAGGTTTTAATTAAATTCTGAAAATGTTTTATATTTCATTTCAACGCATTTCGATACTTCAAAAAGCTTTTTGGGACAAAGAACCAAATGTAAGCAAGTGTCGAAAGTATGTTCGTGCGATACTTTGTCCATCCACAAATTAGTGCTCAAGATCATTACAAGCTCAGATGGCAGGTTTAATTATGACTAATATTTAATTGGGATCTCGAGGTGAACATCGCTGGCTCCAAAATATGTCACTCGGAATATTGTATTGCCTTTGCCAAGTCTCCATGCGAAACAATCGTAGAAACCTTTGAGACAGATATTTAGATATTTCTAGGGTCACATTACTTACTTGATCTCTGTCCCAAAAACGTCGAACTCAAATGTACTTGAGTATGACATATGTAAGCTATGCACTACATTAACTAAAGCAACAGGACCACTTCATTTGCCTAAATCTTATGTCACGTTGCGACCTCCTAATATGAATGTAAACAAAAGTCATTCCCGTGCATGACTGCATAGTGCACGCCCACCACATACCACACTTCTCGTATGGGATCACAGGGCTCCCATTTTTAAAACAATGTCAAGCCTCAAGTTTTGTTTTTATTACGTCACCGTACAATGATCCACACATTGAAACTTTTGTTACATTACTGCTGTAGAGAACAATGCTCTTTAAATAAAAACCTATAGTGATATGTTGGACGAGTGATTTGAACAAACTGACAACAGTGTTGGCTGTGTTGGTGTAGTAATATGACCAAAATCATGTACGATAAATGTCACAAACAAATGACAGTCAAATAACTTAGAAAAAGTTGTTGATCAACTTCTTTAAACGCAAACAACTGCTGGAACTAAACATTTGTTTGGACCTATAATTAGATGACTAATCACACGCCGAGCACAGACCAATTACAACAAAATAAAACAATAAAGACCCCGTGATATCATTACATCCATAGATCTCAATAATTAGTTGAGTCACCCAGCGTGCGCGCACCTAAGGAATTGGGATCTGGGAGCCGAAGACCGCCGAACCCAGCCGAAGATTTCCGAAGGCGGGGCGCAGGGGGAGATCGGTAGCCCGTGACGCCTGGCCAGCTGAGCGTGACGTCTCCTACTCGCCAGCCTCAATACCACATGATGCCATGCTGTAATCCCGTACTATATACCAGTGGTTACTTTAACCGAATGTGTTGGCAGTTCCGCCCGCGTCTCGGTGTTGTAACATCACAAACTGCGCGTGTAAAAGGAGTTGTCACAGATATAATACTAGTGCCTCTATGCTTGGTTGACTAGAGTAAGGGCCCCTTCGGTCATAATAACCGACTTTACAGATTGTACAGGGGCTCCAAGAAAATTGTTTCATCGAACAAAACGAATAAGAATGCTACAAATAACTGTAGTTGTATGTCTTAACCTTCAAGTACGAGGTTTTAGTAATTGATATGAATTGAAAAAACGTTCGTTGGACATTCGCGTGCTGTCACAAATGCGGCTAATGATTTTAAAGAACAAAAAGTGACGACGGCTCTGTGCCATGACCAACTTTGACACAATGAGGATAGCGAATAGAAATAATGACGACTAGTTAGAAGGGTAATTACACAAGATATTCTTTGATGAATTATAAAGAAATGGTTGTTCTGAACTGAGGAGCTCGTGGCTAAAACAATAAGCCGCTCGGATCAATCTTCACGTTGAGCCGCGCTTGCCTAGGCTGTTCTGTGGATGGCTGGCCACCCATTACATACCGAGTTTCCTCCGTGCTTCGGAAAGCATGTTAAGCCGTTGATCCCGGCTGTGAATTGTAGATCTTTGACAGTACTTACAGGTAGTCAGTCTGACAACCAGTCTTATCAAGGGGTATCTTATTACCTAGTACTAACTGGGTTGTGGAGGTCAGATAGGCAGTCGCTCAATGTAAAATACTGGTATTTAGCTGCATTCGGTTAGACTGGAAGCCGACCCCAACATAATTGGGAAAAGGCTAGGCAGATGATGGTTGTTCTGAACTTCAATCTCGTTGTAATAAGTATATAATAAATGTTAAAGTGAAATGAATTGGCAATCATTTTTCTGTTTGAGCGAGCGTGCTGGCAATTTTGTATAAAATTTGATAAACTGCGTCTAAGGCAGGTCTTGAAGAGCACTAGAGAAGCGTGCTCTAGATAATAATATTGCCGCAGCAAGAGGCATGAGAAAGATAAATCAAAATCAAAATCTTAATCAAAATCTTTACTTTTTACTTCCTTTTTCTTTTTATCAGCCTGTTAACTATTATCGAAGTATAAATAAAGATTATAGAACTAAAGCGTTGAGAAGCAACTGTAATGGATTCATGTGATAATCTAACTGCATTTCTTAGATAAAGTTTATCAAAGAATTTCGTAGGGAAAAGGTCGCCATTTTCACCTCTGACGCATTCTTTCTATCTATTCCGGAAGAAAACTCGAAACAACGATTGTACGAGTTTGAAGAAATCAGTAAAGTAAAAAAACTTCGATGTCCCGGTGTAAAAACAACAGTTATAATACCGACGTTTACGAAAACATCTCTCGATCCACTTTATTTAATTATTCTGTTCTGTTATCTTTTATAAATAAAATAAAATTTCGACACACAAGTTTATTTTTATAAGTTTCTCACGGGGCTTGATTATCGTCGGAATTATTAGACGATCGTTTAGAGAAATCTTTCAAATTATAGACAAATTGTTATTTGTGTTTTATTGATTTTTATTTCTGTATTATGTTTGGAGGAATAATTTATATTACTGTGTGAAAGAGCTGAATGCAATCGAATAGAAGCAACCATATTGTACCCAGTTCTATGTAGTATCTAAGTGAGTGAGTGTCCATGGAATTTCGTGCACAGACTTCTCTATGAGATCTACGATTTGGACAGGGGCTACTACAGTACATACACAGTTATTATAACTTATTTTTGACAATGCAAAAATGTCTGTCAGTCTTGTCACGGGTATATTTGCAAAAAATTATTTGAGTTTGAATGCTAAGGTGAAAGTGAGACAGATGATGAATTAATATAAAATAAACGCTCTAGTAACGCGGCTAAAGGTAATCGTAGAACACCGTGGGGTTTTAGTAAGTAGGAGTCTAACAGACCTATTCGCCCACCCTGAAGCGGAGGAGATCCATGAGGATTTCCACAAGCAATCCAAATCTGCTAGACGTATAGTTCAGAGCGGGCCCCTATAGGGGCTGATCTGTGACTCCTACATTGCAGAACGACAGAGAAGACTTAAGCATTACCTTGAACTAGTTCCAAACTAGTTGAATCCAGTTTTAAGTAATGCTTGAGTATTGTTGAGTTACTTTCTGTACTACGTGAGTAAGCGTGATCATAGCTTAAGTGACATGCTCTATAGAACAAAGTATATGTAGCCTATTTATGAACTAACAGTGTTAAGACGTGTAAGCATTAGCAATAAAGTGTACTTTGGAATTTACAGTTTGATCTATCTATACAGGGTGTAAACAGACCCTTCACAAAACCGTCAACCAAGTGTTCTGTACATCAAACTAAGTAACTTTATGAAAAAATTATTGCTGAGAAACGACTTTTTTTTTTGGGGTGAAAAATCACGTTCTGTACCGTAAAACTCAAAGTAACACACTCAAAAATTTGTACTGGTGGATGCATTGAATAGTATGGAGGTCATGGAGGTATTTAAAGTAAAGAAATAACCTTAAAATTAGTATTTAAACAAAAACTAGTGAAAAAGTTGGAAATGGACCACCAATATCTCTGTAACTAGAAGGTTCCCAGGTATGGTCTAGAACAAAAAAATGATCGGAATGACGGGGAGAACAAGAACACCTTTCGGCTTCGTTAAGGGTCTTTTTACACCCTTTATATCATGCTAGACAAGTCTCAATTCAATCTAGCACTCACAACATCAACTATCAGTGTGCACTAAATGCTTGATAAACAAGAAATAAAAAATTCCCAAGTACAGAAATATGCATTTAAAAAAAACCGTGGAGCCCTGTATACGCAAAGTCATCGCCTACGATCACGATTTAACCATAGGTTTGAGCGGAGTCAGATAGCGTTACATTAGTACCATAGCGATGATACTCATGGTCGTTGGAACGACACCAGTGAGGCATGTCTTCCGAATGTAAGTATCGTCATGTACACTATCCATTACAATGCCCCTTCGTAGGATAATAACGACATCAAGTACCAAAAAAATACTGGTATAACATTCGTCGACCGTCAAGATGACACATCGAAATTTTCCGTTTTATCTTTTTTTTTGCATTTAATTTGAAAAAATACCCAAGTCTCAAAATATTGACCGATGACCGGTGATTGGGAGGTGACCTGGAGCTAGTCCCCTGTTCGATGTCAGCCGCGCACAGGAGGTAAGAAAAACAGCAGAATACGATTAGTTATTCTTGAGCTCCATTGGTTTATTTCTGATATGTGGCGTTCGAGTGCGAGTATAAATAAATAAGATTCGGTTAAACTGGGGTCGGCTCCCAACACAGTTGGGAAAAGGCTAGGTGGATGATGAAGGACTAAAGATTATTATCTTAAATTATACACGATGTTGTTCTTTTGTATGAAAAAGCTGATTTTCTTTATGGTAACAGTTCGGACGTTGACGTGCTTTACACCAGGTTGAAAACATGGTGCGTAAAAAACTCGAAATCGCGCATGAAGACTTCCGTACCATCGTAGTAGGGACCCCTTTATTTTTTAATTAATTTTATTATTTGTTGTTATTGTACGGAACCATAACACGAACCCTAAAAAACATTTTCCAAACGAAAATAGTAAATTAGTATCAGTTATAAATACAGTTATATGCGACGTTTCAATAGAAAAATGGCACAATAGATAGTGAGGTCGCATTCAGTGTAATGCGTTAGAAACTTAATTAAGGGTTGCTCAGTGTCGAGTTATTTATGTTTTCCGGCCATAAAGTCCAATGATTAATTCTATCATCAGGGTCAGCTTTGTAAATTGATCAAGAAAACTGTAAGAAGGAAAATCGCCAAGTTATTAAACTCAACCTTTGCCTTGAATTGAGATTACTTGTTGCTGTGTTGCTAAGTAGTTAAAGTTAAATAATATCGCTATTATTTATTTACCTTCTTTTATTTAAGTTTTCACTACAAATTTTGCTATACTTTGTCGTTTTGTATATTTTAATATGTGTTTTAATTGTCTCTTTTATTTTTATAATTTTAGTTACTGGTTGGTTGTAAACACACCATTGTAATTAAATAAATAAATTATGATTAGGTTGTCAAGTTTTTATTTTTTCACTAAAATAGTAATTTACGGTCTTAATTCGTCTATATTTTGTCTGTTTAGAGTGTCGACTTTCCTGATTCTTATTCTTGAATAAAAAACAAACAACATGGGAGTATTTCAAAAGTAGGTATGTACCTACTAAGTAAATTTTATCGTTAGGGAACTATACATATTAACCAATTAACCGGTTCAGTGGAGACAATGCAGATAGATTTTATAGTCAGTTTTGTTCCGCTACAGAGACGTCTTAGCTTATCTAAAGCTATGTTCACTCTACTCGTGTGTTTCTTGAACTAATTGCCACGTAGATTGCGACTAATGCAAATGAGACATTAAATACAGACAGCAAAAAAAAAAAAGTGAAAAATATTAAAATTATTATTTCTGTAGATTCTTAAGAGAACTGTCGCATGATACAGCTTAACCTTTAGAAGAGGTAATTTAATTTAATTTTAATTTAATCATCGTTTGGTGATTCAGGAAGAACTTAAGAAGTCTCTCAAAAATTCAATTTTAGAACTTAAACAAATAATTTTAGGTCCCTCAGGAAGGCAGACGCGCAGATCTTTGTCACTGTATTTAGTAAACTAAACTTTTTACTGCAGTATCGCACAAATATTTAAATAGATTGACATAAGCTACCAAAAATCATACTAACAATGCTTTTGGAAGTCGTTTTAAATATTAAAGTGCTTTGAAACCGATTGCGACTTGTCTATGCCTTTTGGGGCGTTTGGAAATCTTTTCTCTATACGTTCTAGGGAGAATTTAAAGCAAATCTTAAAAATAATCGTGATTTGTACGCATGGCGGTCAATCAAGCTATGCAAAACCAAATTAAGCTGATCTGTCGTCGTACAGGAAGCTCATACAAAACGAAGTTAGGTTATAATGGTTATGTATAGCTTGATGTGCCGCCGTGTGTACTAAAATGCACTAAATATAGTTTTTTTTTATATCAGCCTGCTCTGTCCCACTGCTGGGCAAAGGCCTCCCCCATGGCTTACTAAAAATCATAACAAGTTAATTTGCTTTTGAACAAATCTTATTTTATAAAAATGTTTTACGCTATCTACCGTCTACACAATTAGATTATGTGTCGTCTTTTGACCCTACATAACATAAACCAAAAGATGAAATAATATACATGGGTACATCTGTGAGACATGATGAGAAAACAATGTGCTGTAATCGTAAACGATGTTGTATAATTTTTTTACATCATCTTTAATAGTATAAAACAAAATCGCTAGCGCTGTCTGTACGCTTAGATCTTTTAAACTATACAACGGATTTTAATGCAGTTTTCAGCAATAGATAGACTGATTCAAGAGGAAGGTTTATAGGTACATGTGTATCTACATTGCACCCGTGCGAAGCCGGGACAGGGCGCTAGATATATTATAAAGCTTTGAATACTGTTTCAATACATTTGTGTTATTTCTATCTTCTTTGTTTAGATTGCGATTTTGGTCAAAGAGAATTTACTTTAGTTTGGACTCGGAGGTCCTGGTCCTGGTCCTTTACGACCATTGACAACAATTTTAACCTTAGTTTTCGTACTTAGGAACCTAGATACAAATTATTTTACCCTAGTCACATAGCACCTAGTCTAGCGGGGGTATCTAGTAAGGGTAGGACTTAATCAAGAAACTCATCTAATTGTGTTTAAATAATTACGGATCAAGCCCATTCCGAGTTTCAAGTAATCTGTTACAAACTCAACGTACCCCTCGTTCAAACACATGCTGTATTTAGTTCACTCATAATTATGTGAACTGGTGTTGATAAATATAATAATATACAACATTATTTTTAGTAGGTATATGCGAAACCTGAATATAGTTTGTTCGGAATAAGTAACTGAATCGATTCCAATAATTTTTCCCAATTTTTTTTAAAAAAGTTAAAAGTTGGACACCGAGCGAATTTGAGTACCTATCGCAATAATTTAGATACGTAGGTACCTAAATTATAATAATCCCAAATTATTATTACCAATGAGCTCAAAACGACGCTGGAGGCGCGCGGTGCGTGGTGACAACGTTTTTGTGCGGACAACTAGGTAACAGAACAAGTTTATAACTTTGAGATTTTTCATGATACAGTTTTGAAATTTTGTACATAGATTCTTTACATAAAAATACTAGACACGTGTATCAGGTTTCGCATATACTAAAACTAATGTTGTATAATTAAAACAAATCGATAGACTGCCTCGTTCGTCTAATGCCCACATACGCTTCTGCTAAGTATAAAGTCCTGGGTTCGATTCCCAGGTCGAACAAAATGTTATTGGGTTTTTCCATCAGGAATTTCTCAGTTATGTTATGTAAAACAAGTAAATAGACTGAAACAAATACAAAGCAGTGTGCTGCGGATGTTTGTCAATGACGACACAAATTGCGTTTTGATTGGTACTTGTCGCTTGTCGTTATTTTCTTGCAACGCAATACTTTGTTCTAAGAAACCTATGAAACTACCTAAAAGAGCTACCCATACTAGTATTATAATACCTGATAAAATCTTAAGTTTTTGCTACATTTCAAGTTTATTGTTTACCTAGCAAAATATTTTGCCTTATTTAAAGTAAATCAATTTAATCCCAAACACCTGAAGAACTGAGACTACCTGATCGATTTAAAGTCTCCCTGAAGGTAGACCGCTTACCTAATACAATGCTCTTGAACATGCCTTCACAACTCTGTAAGATTTACACTAATGCCCAAATTACATCACGTCACTCAAGTCATTACAGCTAATTAGTATCAACCAATAAACAGTCGGAATCTAGTTTGAAGTGACGTTCTGTAATACGAACCTAAGTTGATAATGTAGTCGGGAGCAGCCACAAATGTACGTTACATAGTAGAATTTTTGATACAGCGACCGGTTCCACAGTAATCAGGTAGCGGGCAATTCGCACGCGGCCCCATTGCGCCGTCACGCTTGCCTGGCTCCCTACGAGATGGCCTCACGGCTCTTTTTTTTACTAATCGACTAACTTTATGTACTTTTTACTATAGAACGATTGATTTTTTATAGAAAGTGTAAAGTAATTTTTGGCTATTTCGGCATAGTACATGTTGCAGTACTTCAAGAACCAAGTCTGTTTGGTCCTTGGCATCACCGACTTTAGGTACTCATACACTGTGACGAAATTGGTCTTGGTGTACGAGTACTACTAACACAAAAATCGGGTTACAAATTACTGTTTAAATACTTACATACATAAGAAGTATATAAAATGATCGATAACTTAACTGGTTACATAATCAGCCCATAACGGCACCCTTCCACCGTTGGGACTGAAGCATCCTCTCTGTGGGAGGTGGTGGGCCGTACCTTATCCACCACGCAAACTCAATGCGGGTTCTTCAATTTTTGGGTTTCCTTAAAACGTTTACCAGCATCGTTTTGAGAGCTGTGGGCAGTGTGTTAAGTACTGCATGTAACTGGGTTCATAGGTATCACAAAGCTTCGCTAGCATCGAATCGGTATCACGCTGGTGTGATGGTACATCAACGCAGAAACGATTACCACATATTCATCCTTTTAAATTACATGTAAAAATTTCCATGTGGATGGGTCAGGAGTGATGTACAAGACGTGTTAAGTTTTAACCGTTTCTACGTCGATGTGATCTCTATGTAGTAAACCTCTTTCCAGACGTCTTACGCATGGATTCTCAAACGAAAATCAACGTTTCAATTGGCTAACGAATCGTCACGTTCGCATTAACTGCTATGATTGGTTCAATGAATTACGACAGCCAATCGCATCTGGATGAGGCTGGAGAGCATAGCAGCGTGGATATTTGAACAAACAAAGAGACGCCTAAACTTAGCGATGATGAATGAAACGCATCACTTCACATCATTGGGTAGATTGTTAGCCTTACTTGCAGATGCAACAATGAAAGCACAATATTCTGTATAGT
This sequence comes from Noctua fimbriata, assembly GCA_905163415.1. Classification (NCBI taxonomy): domain Eukaryota; kingdom Metazoa; phylum Arthropoda; class Insecta; order Lepidoptera; family Noctuidae; genus Noctua; species Noctua fimbriata. The sequence continues at coordinate 11,113,480 of LR990921.1, forward strand.
TATTTCATCCCATTGCAGGGCAAAGGAGACCTTTTCTCCTTACCATTCCTCTCTATTTTGAGTTGACGACCATAATTATTTAGATTACATAAAAGGAAATCTGAAATCGGTTAATTACACCGCTTACATACTATCCTCTCGTGACGGGAACACGCAAACTTGATGCACTCGTAACATGTAAACGGATACGCATAATAACATGCTCTTACAAGTTCTAGCTGTTTAAACTGTAAGAATCAGCGCGCAGTACAAATTACAGGGATGTGTATGCAAATGCGATATCTAATCACACGAATGGTAGATCCTAAACCTGTAATAGTCAATGATTTTCTCAACCACAGGTTTTTTTACATCAATGTCGCTTTAAAAAATATTATATGTACTTCGCGTCATATTTATTATGTTGTTACATTGTACCTGAGTTTCCTCCGTGCCTCGGAAAGCACGTTAAGCCATTGGTCTCGGGTGCCATTTGTAGATCTTTGACAGTCGTTAGGTAGTCAGTGGCCCGAAAAGCCTGACAACCAGTCTTACCAAGGGGTATCGTATTACCCTGTACTAACTGGGTTGTGAAGGTCAGATAGGCAGTCGCTCCATGTAAAATACTGGTATTCAGCTGCATCCGGTTAGACTGGAAGCCGACCCCAATATAGTTGGGAAAAGGCTAGGCAGATGATGATGTAGTGTAGTGTGTGTGTACCTGTACAATTTAATTCATTCAAAGAAACAGTCGATTTTATTATTACGTCCCCTATCTTAATTGATTTGGGGTCGGCGTAGCATGGCTTCTTCTTCCATAATTCTCTATTACTCGTCATCTTAGCTGTGACATCATTTCTAGAAACATCATCCTTCATGTCTATCTATAGTTTCTTTGGTATTCCTCTACGGAACCATCTGCATTAATACTCATAACTTTTATTACGATATTTTCCTTAAGTAATTGATTATTATTAATAAATACAAATGATACATTTTATTATTGTAATTAGTATTAAACGTTGGTTAAACAAATAATTATAATTTAAGCATAAAGGTTTGTTGCCTCAAATTATTATTTAATTGGTTAATTCGTATTTACAAATAGTTCTTTTGACATTAACCTTTGATTGACACAAACAATTTACATTGTGTTTGAAATAACAAAAATCATAGTAATAAAAGTAAAAAAAAAGCCATTCGTAATTAAAGTAACATAATTAAAAATTAGCAACATAATTTTTATCTCACATCAAAATTCAAACCAATATCAATATCACGATCAAAAAACAATAATAATATACAACAATAAATAAATTTATTGGTCCCGGCTGTTTTAGATTATGTTATTAAATAATATATTCTAAAACAGCCGGTTCATCTTCGTTTCGTTATCTACATTTATATTAATTAACAAGTTAGTCCACTTATATTGTTGTGCCTAACGTAAATAAAAGTTTCGCATAGGTAGACACTTAATATAGTTTTTTTAGCTCAATGTTGAACTGTTTATTGCCTAAATAATCCTTATCTTTACTTAATATATAAATGCGAATGTAAGTTTGTTTGTTTGCTACCTTCTCACACTTAGACCAGTGAACCGATCATCCTGAAATTTTGCATATACGTTGTCAGGTGTACAGAAACGTACATAGAGTACCTGTCATCCCGAAAAAAAATCTGTTTCCGAGGAAAAAAACAACAGTAACTTATGATAATAGATGGCGTCACGTGTCGTTCGAACCATGATTGACTTATATTATTACAAGCGGAGTAAAACCCGAATTGAGTGTCATATTCTAAATTAACGCGAGCGAAGACGCGGGCAAAAGCTAGTTTACTATAAACTAGTTGACAGACGAGCAAAATAATCTAGTGTTCACCTGCTTGATAAAGCCGTCATTGGGCTGACCCGTACCAAAACCCTCACTCGATGATTCATTACTACTGGCAGGTCGAAAAAAACGACAAAAGTCATGACTATCCTGCGCCATACACAGTCACAATTCAGAGAAGATCCACTCGGTCCTATACTTTATCCACCAGTTCCATTGGTAGAATATAAATGTTATTTTCGAAGTAGAGACAATTCTGTTGCAAATCAGTTTCATTCGCCACCAGATCATAGCCATCAGCCTAGTAACTCAATGCAAGACTTTCACAGATGATTTCGGTTGTCAGCCTGCTATCGTGCCTAAAACAACCAGATTGATCTTAAAATCCGGAGCGAAAGCTCCAGAGCTGATCACCAAATCAAAAAGCATCACGATACATTTTTTAATTGCTCAACGTCCAGCCAGTCCCTAAAGCTTGACCATTGTGAACGATAATGCGACTACGCAACACGTCCGCTAGTCTTAAGAATTAATTGGGATTGCGAGCGGCTTACGCAATAGCAGCGATCACGATTCAATCGCCAACTCGATTCTGTTTAAGAATCGAATCAACAAAATGTTAATCGATTTCAATTTATTCTTTTTGCGAGAAAACTGGCTGAATAGTCTAGTGTTAAGAATTAGTCGATCGACACTCTCCTTTTTGCTGAAATTTTACTAACTTTTTGAAGTTCATTTAAAAACAATGTTACATAATGACAAACAGATTTGCATTAAATATCAGTCTTTATCCTATTCTAAGCAAAAGATTCATTCGCTCTCTCAAAAAATGGTCCTTATGGTGCAGTTCTATGGAAATCATTTGACCTAAACTGTCTTAAGATTTACAAACATTTACATTGTTATTGCTAAATACAAATAAAGTCTTAGTACCTAAGCATCTGACCAGTTGTTCTAAAAAGCACAAAGCCACACTTACCGTACCTATAAATAATATACCACGACTAAAGTTTTAATACTCACATCACCAGCTGTGTATAAAATAAGCATTTATGTAATAATAACTGGAATTCTAACCGCAGTGTACAACTGTACACATCTAACGTAAATATACTCGTAGTTTTGTAAATACGACGTTTGTAATTCGTTTTGTTGTACGAGACCTATTTAGACCTATTTTCCTTAAAGAGTTCCGCCATTTGAATTCAAGTAAAGTGTTTCTAGGACACATAATTATAAATTCACCTCGTCTGTAATTTTCTGGGACCTATTAGTTGAATCTATTAGTAGGGACCTAGTTCGATTTGATACCATCAAGGTAATTATAAGTTTGTGGACGTTTCGTGGAAGGCTATCAAACGAAAATAGAATTCAATGAATGCATGCATTTTTAGAATTCAAAAACTGAAGTAATATTTTCTCTTTAATGTCTATAAGTTCATCCCTCTTTGCGTTTGGCGAAAGAGAATATTGGCATCTTTAATTCTATCAGGACTCAGCCGTTTAAAGGCGAGGTTAGGAATTCTCGTAACTCGTACTCAATTAGTTTTTTTTTTTAAAAAGCTTGCCTCTCACTAGGAATTTCTCCTGTATCGTAGGTGCGTTTACAAACATTTAAACTCACATACACAAACCCAGACCCGGAACAACTACCTGTAGGCCATACAAAAAAAAAATCCGTGCGGGAATCGAACCCGCGATACGCACCGCAGCAGCCAATCGCTCAGCCACTCCGCCAGCCGCGCCGTCAGTTGTCGTCTTGTATAATGGTGGTAGGTCCTAACTCCCAACTCAGCTATGGCAATCAGTACAAAGGGTGAATGAAGGATATCTTCCATTGTAAAATAACGATCGATAAGCGTGAAAGGAAACAAAGAAATTATATCGACGAGTTGATGTCTCGAATATCAAAAGGGTAAGCACCCTTCTGATATTCCCCTGATAACTGATAAACATTCAATGCATGTAAAACTCGAATATTGTTAAAATAATAACATCACGCCTAAATAATCTGGGCCATTATTTTATGTATTCCACGAGAATGTTTCGAAACCAAATGTTTGCCAAATTTAAAGGAACTATTAATTATTAATGCAGGCACTAATTAAAAACTATACGCATGCTGATTTGTGTTTATGAAATATTGTTTACTCATTACAATTTACTTATTTAATTGGATTGTGGCAAACAAAAGAAATACTTGGATTTAAAAATAAAACATCAAGATACATTTATGAAATAAAACACCCTTTTCTAAATTGCTTTGTATTTACTGTCTCTTCCTTTCAAACAGGCAATGAAAAGTATGTAACATCATCAGCATTATCTTGCCCTTCATCATCATCATTTCAGCCGAAAGACGTCCACTGCTGGACATAGGCCTCCCCCAAGTGTCGCCACATTGACCGGTCCCGTGCGACTCGCATCCAGCGGATCCCTGCAACCTTCACCAGGTCATCGGTCCACCTGGTGGGAGGCCTTCCAACGCAGCGTCTTCCGGTTCGCGGCCGCCACTCCAGAACTTTTCGGCCCCATCGGCCATCCGTTCTGCGAGCAATGTGCCCTGCCCACTGCCACTTAAGTTTGGCTATTCTTCGGGCTTCGTCGGTTACCTTGGTTCTCTTGCGGATGTCCTCATTTCTGATTTGATCACGCAAGGAAACTCCGAGCATAGCCCTCTCCATTGCCCTTTGGGTGACTTTAAGCCTTCTGATAAGGCCCATTGTGAGCCCTCTGATCTTGCCCTTAAACCAATGTATTTGGGTTCGCGCAGCATATATCTATCCTTCCATACAAATCTCTACTTAAACGTCATCTCAGTAATCTCATCCGTTCTAGCCATATCATCCTTCACACAGTCTATCCATCATTTCTTTGCTCTTCCTCTACTCTTATAGTCATATAAGCCTATACCTTCATACTCAAAACTTTCCTCACGACATTTTACGATAGAGTAACATCTGACACTGAATATTGCCAAAAAAATCCCCCCTTAATATCAATCATCATTGGTGATGAGTGATGACGTGTCCGTCTCCATCTCTTAAATTACAATTAAGAGTACTGCAATGAGTCAATTCGAGAACAGCTGATTTATACCACCTGCCTCAATAAGCAGACCAGTAATAGTACATTTTGACACAAGTGGGCAAACTTTATCATTGCAGCCGAGGCGGAATTCATACCCGAGCCGTAGGCGAGGGTGTTTCATTACACTCTCGACTCCATAGCGAACGAGAACTTCAGTGACAAATAAAATCCACACGGACCAAACGCCGTTTTTCAATACACTTACGAAGAAATAAAATAATAGATCGAAAAGTATTTTTGACGATAATTATTGGAAAACTATGTATATTTGAGACTAGCTTCCGCCTGCGTGTTTTTTTTATGTTTATTCTACTATGCTTATAACCTTCGCGCAAATGCAAGCGTAAGTTGACAAAGTTTCAATGCAATCGGACGAACGGTATGGCAGTTCATAACAGCCAAACAAACATTAATTTTGTCTATTAGATTATTTTCCATCCATGTTAGCTCGGTTCCTTTAACAAACAAGTCTGTTTGTTGTGCTCAAATACAGCTAAGAGTATTAAAGGATATTATTAGAAAGGAAAACATTCAGGAAATATTAGTTTGTCTTCATCGGGATAATATTTACATAATATTGTACGTTCTGTTGTATTTTTAACTAAAAATATTTTTAGCTAACTAAAATACCTACGAAAGGACTTTGCATGTGCGAAGTTTTGCACATATATTGGTATATGTTGATATTATAATACAAAAATCACTTTCTTTTGCCTATAATATAATTGACGTCGCACAGAAGTCTGAATTTAACACAGCTAGAATTTCAGGCCAAAACAAAGCTCAAGCGAAGCCTCAATATAAAAATACAAACATATTTTTTATCTCAATAACGTCAGCATATTTAATTCTATTGTACAAACGGTAATATTCCTCTCGATATTGAACAAAGAGACTGACAGTTACGTATTTTATTACTAACACACACATTATGGAAAATATGTTTATTGTATTTTTTTTTTCAAATAGAAGTCGACTGTGCTTTTGCTGACAGTAATATGAATATTTGCTTCTGAAAATTGATTTATTTCTTATTCTTGATATCATGCAAAAGGGAATCTTCCTCACCTTATCAAACAAAGAGGCTGATAGTTACGATCTTTTATTAATTATTACTAACACACGACATTATGCTATGCATATAAATAAATAGTCGAACGATGTGTCACGGCTCTCATTGATATAGGTACGCCATCAATTGAGCTGATGATTCAAAAACATTGACACATATTGGTCCTGAATCAGTTCAAACTGGTTCAGAAATGACCAATGAGTCGTGCGTGGGGCGATGTTTAAGTGGCGTACTAATAAAGGCGGCAATGTATGCCTCTGTTCAGCTTTCAATTGTTTTCAGTGTCATACTGAAATGTATTATTGACATATTTTCCTCGTAAGTCGCTGTTGACCTGTAGGTTGCTGTAAGCTAGTCAAGGTTGTATGTTGTGCCAAAGTCCCAGGGTTCATTTTATCCTGTGACACTTTTACGACGATGAAAAACAGATAAAGCTGTAATTATCATCTATGAGCTCGAACAGTGCAGCCAATTTAATTCCTGTCAATTAAATATAAGGATAACATAAAATCTTTCACCGGTGATGGCAGTAAATTCTATCAATACAAACACGTTTCAAATAAAATACCAGAATTTACGCATGAAAACGGACAGTTACCAACGGCAGCTGCATAGGGTCAATTGGTACTGACCCTAACGTTACAATCCGACCAATTTAAGACGCTTCAATAGTTGACTCGAACATACCGAAGAAAACACATTTCAAATCTGCCCGGTTGCATCTTGAAACATCTTGAATGTCTCCTCCGGGCGAAGGAGTATACGACCAAATTAGAAAGTCATCAGTTACAATCTTTTGTCTTCAATATTTGCTTGTTTTTCATAATTGTCGTGTAATATCATGCCAGAAACACAGATGCTCGGAATTAAACTGAAGGGAACATATGCGGGCTACCACGTGTTCGTAGCTAAATGAGCCCCCACTTCAACAACTTCGGATCCTTGAGAAAAAAAACTGTTTTTAACCAAGAAATCCAAGTCGGGGTTGAATCTTGAAAGCTACTTGAAATGCTCTATTTTATGCGTTTTTAAATGCTTTGTTTTAAATGAGTATGAAAATATTTGATCGAATCGCATGCAAACGATGTTTCGCCAAAAATTAAAATGATTGACTGAATGATAGAATCTTAAAAATACCATGTAGTATACAAAATGTTGTATTATTGATTTATTAATTTCAATTTATTTTTCTAAATCCAACATTGACTGAATAAAGTAACAGTTACTTACACAAGTAAGCGTAAGAAAAAAAATACTACGTCCTGTTAAAGTTTGTACTATATACTCATTACAACCATAAGATAAATGGCAATTACATTGTAAGATGTCCGCAGGGAACTAATGAGAGAGAACAGGTTGCCATAACGGTGCCGGTTCGATGCCCGGCCCGGCCGGCCTCGAGATACTTCGGATATCACATTAAAAAGTGTCTAGATACGTAGTTTTTTTTTTTATCTAAGTATTTATAAATATCTATTAATAATTATTTTTAATACATGCTCTACGGTAGCTTAAATGTATGAGTATGTACCTGAAATAAAAAATAAATAATGTAAAATATTTTTTTTATTATAAAGCCAACAACACGACACATATACATCAAAGTACTTCTCCGAAACGATTTCGTAGCTCGATAGAAACATTTTGAAACTACCATGCATTGACAAATATATATACACAAACTTCTTATCGCAGTATGCCCTATTTTATTAACGTCTGCACTTTTGTTATGTTGGTGGTCTGCAATCTATACAGTCAACAAAAAAAATATTTAACCTTGGGCATCCTGGTATTATACCAGGATGCCCAAGGTTAAATATTTTTTTGTATAGTACTATAGTTTTTGAGATACAAACGAAGTGAGTGGTAGCAAATGTATAGCAAAATATTTGCTAATAAAATATGGTTACATTATTGTAATATTTATTGTATTTGTTCAATAAGGAAGTAAACGGTGTTTTTGCTGACAGTAATTTGAGTTTGCTTTTGAAAGTTAATAAATTTTCGATATTATGCAAATGTAACCGTAGGTAATGTGATGATTGTGAAGTTGTGCAGCAAGTAGATGAGCTTTTATTTGTTAAACGATGTTTGCGCCAAAATTATGAATAAACACAGTACCAATTCGTTCATTTTTTTATTATTTATAACAAAAACGCTGTACCTACATTGTATAACCTCAATATAAGTTTTGTTTACATAATATTCGTTTATGGCGTGAGCTTGACACGAATTTAATTGAAAAAAAAAAAACAACGCTCTATGGCGGCGAGTTTTCCCGCGTAAACGAGCACATGTGGCTCGACGCGGGTTCCCATTGCGCATGCGTGGGAATCAACCGCGCCATCTTGCGCCGGCGGCGTCGTCGTCGCCTTTTTCAGCGGCGCGTGTTTTTGTTCAGTAAAAATATTATTGAAGACTTGTTCGGTATTTTTGAAAAAAAGGGTTGATACGTTGCAATGTTTTATTAAAACGGAGATGTTTTACGAACAGGTAGGTTAGGTTCAACAATATTTTGATAGTAAGTACTGCCTACATGATATTTTAAATTATAATTCGTTTATTTAGTGCTAATTGCATTCACATTTGATTGTAAATAAATGATACAAATGTTAACAATGGAGTCCTCACAAAGCCATTGTTAGTTAACGCTTATTGTTGTTACTGTAATAACTCAACTTAGTTGTAAGTGTGATAGATTAACAAATGAATCAAATCATCTAAGGAATGGGGTGCACTAGCCACATTGTCTCGTGTTATTTTATTTCTTGTGTGTCTCTGTGTCTGACTCCAAATTGACACAATTTCCAACTAGGGTCGCACGATTTTTACTTGTACTTGCAAAGGAGGTCACTTCAAACCAGGGTTCGAAGTGATAATTATCTGGATAATTATGTCTTGATAATTATCTTGATAAAAAAACAATAATTAGCAAACGATCGTCACTACATAATAATATTTATATTATTTTTGTACAATATCACCTTACTAGCTCTTAATTTCCATAAAAGTTTATAATGACCAAGTGGCAGTAGGACACTGACTCCTAAGTCACAGGTATTCCTAGTTGAGGAGTCAGGGTTTCAACTTCTTTGCGCCTTTAATTAGTGAAAACTTTAGCTAGATATTAAGCATATTGTAACGACTTGTATCAATAAAGTATTATTATTATTTCCTTTATTTTGTTTACACATTCAATTCAATTTTTAAATATTAATTAAGAAATACATAAAAACATTTATAAATAAAAAAAATAGTATACCACCGGTATCGGGAACAGGGTCCAAGCTACCGGCGGTCAGGGCCCCAGAGAGAGGAACCTCCTAACAATACGCGCCGTGTCCAGGAGTACCGCGTTCTTGCCCTTGATCCAGCTGCCTATCAAGAGCGTCCTCAGCTATTGGTCGAGGCTCTTGGCAATTAAGCCATTGGCTGAAATTACTCTCGGTACAGTGATCGCTGAGCTCACATCCCACATGTCGACAAACTCGCGAGCCAAGTCAAGACACTTGATTTGCTTATCTTTCTCGGCTTTCACGAAGTTCTAGTATTATTATTATCTCCAAAGTTTTCAATGTCACACATAAACAAAGGTGTAAAGTGTCAACTTAAAAAAACGGTGCCAAACTTTGTGATAATCAACAAAGAGATTCTTTGTATGTACATTTGTGTTTCATTTTGTTTGTGATTATACTTATTTCACTAAGTGATAGTTACGAAAATGCCGAAATATATAAGCCCTGTTTGAACCGAAATTGGGTGCGTTAAAACAAAAAAAAAAGATCAAGTTGTGAATCAGCCCGGATAATTATCTGATAATTCTCCTGTTTTTTTAATCTTGATAATTACGAACTGCATCGCATTCGAAAGCAGCCCAAGAACTAACTTGAAGCCCACCAAAAGAACTGGTGTAGTAAGTGTAAAAGCGTGCGAGACGCCTTTATAGCATTGGGTAAACACATGCTAAACAAGCCTCCCTCCATTTTTCCATTGGTCCCGGTACTGCACCACTTATTGCCAAATCCTAAGTAAGACATCCATCTCCTTCTTGAAGAGTAATTTTACAATAAGATTAAAACTAGTTTAAATAATCAATCACGTGTTTCCTATTAAATGTATTAATTAAAAGTTCAGTTGCGTGTCTCAAAAAGAACACAGTTGGAACAATTAAGTTAATGATCGAGTTAGTAGCACGGACATCCGCCTACCGCGTCGGTAGCTTCCGAACTCTGCAGCCTCAGACGCATTAATGAACGAGAAAAGAACAGTGCACTTTCATTCATGTATCCTCATCCTCAGTTGAACTAATGCCAACGCACTTTAATCTCGCGAGACGTCCGATGCTCACGCCGAGAGCCGAACGCAACAGTACCCACAACTTGCGACCTTATGTACGACATGACATACTTCGGTTTTTATTGCTAATCACTTTTGCATGTGATCTTGTTTTTTGTTTGGCATGTTTTTGTCGTGCTTAATTATTTATTTATCGTGTCTCTTTAAGCTATTTTTGTGTTGGCGCTTGCTGATCATTTCATTTTCGCCACAAAATCTTTTTTCATTCTTAGCGGTTGCTTGCGTCATGATAGCTATCTGTATGCCATTTAACCCGATCCGTCCAGTGGTTTGAGCTGTGCATTGATAGTCAATCGCGACAAACGATTTTATAGGTATAGATCGTAATCTTCCGTAAGAGCAAGCCGAAAAAGGGATGTGAGTAACGTGCCACTTTCTCGCCCGGTCGTCGTCAGGGCTTCTGCCGGATGCTCGGACCCTCCGACGCTAACATAGCAAGATCGGCATCCTCACCGATTATCATTCAAATCAACCTTTAAGAACGGCTGTTTTCTCTTAACGGGTGTCAACTACCGGCAATTTATTATACTAAGATTTCCGGCTTTTCAGGAATAATCTTCGAGAAAATCGATTAGCCAGTTTAGCATGGCTTGAGTGGCATGCTAAAGAATGTAAATATGCGGTAATGACAGCGTGTCTTATTCGCTACACGGTGTAAAACAACGGCTTGGTATCAGTCACACAGCTTCATCTTCCTCTTTGTTAGAACTTGTACAGTTTATTGTGTTAAATAAAATAGGACTACAAAACATCATCAATTCATCAGACAGAAGCTAGACAATCGCCTAGAAAAGGCTGGCTGTAAAATACATAATGATCCAGCAGAGAGAGATATTATGAGAAATTAATCGCAGAAAGCAAAGTAAGAATAGCACTGAAAAACTATGAGGGCAACCTTGGTCCAGCAGTGGGACCATACCGTAGGTTGAAAAAAACCAATGGACTCTTAAACCCTACTGAACTCTCAGAAGTTACCAGATGCATCATGCAATTGTTTGCCAAATCATCAGCTAAAAAAAAAACTCACATTACATACATTAAAACAACTTTACAATATTATTACCGTCTAAACGAATGTATTTATTCTGCCAGTAATTTTTTAATTATCAGGAAATATAAAACCATATTTTGTTTGTATTTATTATTGCTATTCTCATATCCGCTGTTCATCATCATCTTCCCTTGTCCCATGTTACTTGGGGTCGGCGCAACACGTTTTTTTCTTCCATTTTCCTCTGTCAACCGTCACGCTATCATTTACTCCTTTATCTTTCATATCATTCCTCACACACTCCATCCATCGTTTCTTTGGTCTTTCCCTCCCTCCCCATCCATCCACGTTTATATTAATCACTCTTTTAGTCAGATGCGATTCGTCCCTCCTCATCACATATCCATACCAACGTATCATTTCATATCCGCTGTTACTCGATCATTTAATTAATCGGGACGTGAATGTTGTGCATTTAGTTTTGTAAGCTAATTGTACTTTAATAATCTCATAATTAGTATAGTCAATTATATGTCTGTCGATAATCGGATAATTGAATACATAACAATTAATAACAGACTTTCTATTCCAAAAACTAGTAAACCTCGTACACCAAGGTATATTTTATGTCTCTCTCTTTTAAAAAGTCGTGTCCAAACAATAATTTTTGCGTGGGGCTACTAAGTTTGACGTGCAGAATTGGTTGAAGGCTTCGTGAAGGCCTGTTTACACATTGTATATTTTTCTTTGTAAGCATTGTAAGCTCAAGATTTGCCGGGCTTGCTCCTTAATTGATATTGCTATGGAACAGCGGCATTCGCGAGCATTTTTCCAACGCCATTTTCAAGAAAGTTGGAAGATGACAATGAAAATAACTCTCTGTTAAATCTCTCTACTTAAAAGAATTCTGACACAGATAAGTACTCCAACTAGTGCACTTACAATATTTTGGTTTAGTCTCAATTAAATATATTATGTTAAATAACCCTAAATGAATTTTCTAGATATAATCTGGCAATATTGAAAGTTCGCTTATAATTCGTCCGCGACATTTTCCACTGCGTTAAGATAGCGAGATAAAAACTTACTGAGCATTTAACAATTAAAAAGGCTGATTAAAGTCCTCTCCTCGTTCATTACTAGAGGGACAATAGCCTAGGGCTATCGCGAGGTCTGGCTATGGGAAAGGTCGTGAGTTGATCCCAAGTCCCGTTGGACCTTCGTGACTGACTCACTGATGGAGGGGCATGCGCATGTAATGTACGGAATTAATAAGAAACGTACGAGTAATAAACATGGCTGTACATTTTTCAGGTCTGGGCTATCGTGCCGAAGAACTTTTGATTCTTTTATTTTAAATTTTCGAAAATGGAACGTAATGCAAGTCGTTGGCTAGTTTTATGATGTTTGCAATTACTAATCTGTATGCATTTAATTTTAGTTTTGATACAATTTTCTACAGACTACTCTATTAAGTTTTTTGTTTCGACAAAAAAAGGTGCAGAATAAATTGCAGTGCGTAACTTGGTCGCAACACTAGCAATTATTTTGGGCGATGCACGCAATTTCAATTAAGTATGTATAGACACGTGCAACACGATTTAATATAATTAATTAACATTCAGCAAAACTACATTTAAATAGATTAATAATGTAGACTTAGTGTCAATGGTACCTGCGTTGGTTTTAATGAGTTGCAACCTACTTTGAATTCTAATGCAGTTCTGCAAGTTCTGCATTTAAAGTTGCACAATAAATAGTTATTGTGCAACTTTAAATGGTCTAGGTACAAAAAGGTCGTTGAACTGATCTACTAAGTTTTTGATAACTTAGCATTTTAGTATATCTCGCCTCTAATCCGCAAAAGGTTACGCAGAGTGACAACTAACAGTACAACCACATTTCGCCAGTTATGTTTAAGTCCCAATTAAGAGGGGCCGACCATATTGCCATCAGTCAGGCACAAATCCCGACTCTGTGCAGATTCATACGTCATAGACTATATACCAGTCACCTTAGGAATAGGCTTTGCATATGACGGAAGGAAAACACCAAACCAGCAAGAATGCCTTGGAAGATGGGTAGGCCTTAGGAATGGCATGCGGCATGGATGGACCCTTGCGCCTTTCCATCTTCCTAGCATTGATAATTAAAATAAACCCTGATTGTTGTGATGTGTTAAAAGGTACTAAACGAATCTCTTGAGGAAATACTAATATACCAGTATACTAATGTATTTACCGTTAAAAGAAAAATGTTCAATTCATATTTATTGTTCCTGAAATTATGTTTTAAATATAATTTTCATAACTTGTCTATCAAGTGTCCATGAACATGTGTTTAGCTTGTAATTAGTGAATTAATTTTAGCCAGAAACTTGACGCATTTACCTATCTGCACATCGACAATGATATATGTTACATGTTCAATTACAATATCGTTATACTCGATATTCCTGTGTACCTACAAAATACCATCGTGCTTACAATATGCAAATATCGGTATGCAGTGAACGGAGACCAACCGTCTCACTACCAGATAACTAGCACCCATAAAAACCCTTGTTCACCATTGGCTGATGATGTGACGTTGCTCCATCATGATTGGCTTATACAAATCTCCTATTCTTAAACTTATTGGATATTCATCTTCCCGTTTTTAAGTTTATTTCACATTTTTACAACAAAAGACTTTATTGTTAAGTAAATAAGGTGCACGTTGAGTGCTGTTCGTTAATTTGTTTGCTCACTGAAATTGGTGTGGTATTCGAGGCACGCAAGCGATCGCTTGTACTGCATGCCCGTGGAATACTATATGTCAAGCTAAAGCCCTGTACGGTCTGCATTCAGATTGTTTTAGTTATTTTAGGATCAGCTTAAATGGTGCTCATTGAATGCCGTTTGACTAAGATGGTGGTTGTACTCACTGGTTACGTGCAATCTAGGAGCCTCTTTGCGAAGAGTGCGTTTACCATCCGGTAAGATTTATCGCAAATACTGCTTACTACATGCTTCGAGAAAAAGCTTATTGTTCTTATGGTAATTGTGAAGTATGGATAATAATATAGGTAATGTTATGTTCCTTCCATGCCATACATCAAAGCCTGAAATGGCGTGTTTATTGTATGGTGATTTAATAATATGGATATTGATTTTAATTTACATTTTTGTTTGGGCCTATTATAAAGTTAAACGCACGCAGTCTGTGCCATTCAAAATAAGTTACATAATTTGTTATAAAATAACACTTCATTGTATTGTCAATGCCTTGCCGATTGCAATTGGGTCAAAAATGACAATTGACGATCGCATAATAGGTATTTCCTCTAGTTGCGACTGTTACAACTGTTTGAACTAAGATCCATGATGTAGTGAACAATATGCATTTGCGTTTAATGCAATAATGTTCAATAAGTAGTAGGTACCTATAGTTCTTTATAACCGTGTTCACGAAAACATGTATAAAATGAAAGCGATTGTCTTAAGCTGTGTCGGTTTTATACTGATTATCTATGCAATATTTCAAACCGATTTTTTTTCTATTAGGGTTGTCAGTTTTAAACTCATGTAAACAGGCCCTAAGTTTAGATTTATTTTAGAACATTACAAACAGTTCATTTTCCGCCCACCGCACGTTTCTAAGAAACTATCAGTGGCGAAGGTTCCATACAACTCGATTCCTACGGACTTCCCTTTGAAAAATGCCACAGTCAGTATTCTATAGAGAAATAATATAATCACATAGATTACGTACTCCGGCTTACCTCTTACAGAAATTGACCCTTCGCTACTGGAAACTATGTCTTACCTACTAATAGTTTGTCAGTGTCAAAATAACTACGAACTTTTAATAATTTTGCAGTATTAAAAATGGGTTTTGCACGTTAAGTCATTATTGATAGCTCATCCTCATACTGTTGGGTCATTTCTAGATCTTTGACAGTCGTTACAGGTAGTCAGGTGGCCTGAAAGTCTGACAACCAATCTTACCAAGGGGTATCGCATTACCAAGTACTAACTGGGTTGTGGAGGTCAGATATGCAGTCGCTCCATGTACGTATTCAGAATGTATTCAGCTGCACCCGGTTAGACTGGAATCCAACCCCAACAGAGCTAGGCAGATTATGATGATTTAAATAAACATGCCATTATTGGCCTATTGTACTGGTTGAGGGATCCCTGGAAAAGACTAATAGTTAGGTGAATTGGTATTACGATACGGATGGTATGTACAGTACATACAATATGCAACATGATCGACGTGTATTGTTTTCGATGGAGAATTTCGCATAGTCGCATAATATAATATGCTATTGTGGCTAGTTTGTTTCCATTTAAATATTATGTTGTGGATTAGAATGCTAATTAAATATTCATCTGACTTGAAAATAACAGGAGATACTGCAATTAAGAATAAATGAAATAAATCTTTCAATGTAATCGAGAAGATTTTAATCGTATTCGGGTACAGACCTACCGATATGAATCGATTTTTTTTTGGAGAATTCGATACTTTTGGGTGTTTGCTCGGTAATATACAACATTATTTTTAGTATATGCGAAACCGAATATAGTTTGTTCAGAATAAGTAACTGAATCGATTACAATATTTTTTAAACTATATTTTTTTTTCCCTAAAATATTTAAAAAAGTTAAAAGTTGAACACCGAGCGACTTTAAGTACCTATCGCAATAATTTAGGTACCTACTGCCAAATTACTATTATCAATGAGCTCAAGACGACGCTGGAGGCGCTCGCGCGGGTGTGCTGCGTGGTGACCACGTTTTTGTGCGGACAACCAGGTAACAGAACAAGCTTATAACTTTGTGATTTTTCATGATACAGTTTTGAAATTTTGTACATAGATTCTTTACATAAAAATACTAGACACGTGTTTCAGGTTTCGCACGTACTAAAACTAATGTCGTATATTTTTAAGTAAATGATTGCAAAGGAAGTATGTTATCTTTTCTTCGCCGACGTCATGCGATGACAGTAACCTTTCGTTCCTTTGTGGTAAACCGATACGGCGCAACTTGGATGCCGTTACACCATGTCATACTTCACATGCTCTCGCTCGCTTTTTGTGACGATTTTCAAATTGATTGTCTGTACAGTACCTACATAGTATCCCACGCGTTTAGTACCGTTGAAACATCACATGACGAGTCAATCGATTTAATTTTTTTCGTATGTTGTCTCTGGACTAATCTGGACCTGTGATTCGGCGAAAGAAGTCGCGGGAAACAACTGGGTAAGGGACGGACTAAACCTGGAGTGTGGCAGACAAAAGGGGAGGCCTATACCCAGCAGATATGATGATGATGACACGGCGTGATAGTCATCGACTAATGGGGGCGCGTGTTTGATTGTTTTCGGGTGGTTTTGGCATAAAATACGAATGCAATTTTTATGAATGTTTTTTTTTGTTATCTAATACCTACGTAACGTGCTTTAACTTGATCTTGTAATCTACCTTCGGAATTGGAAATGAATGGAATAGCCGATGTGTACCTATGCCACTCGTCAAAAGTAAATAGTCACGAAGTACGTTGTGTATTCTCTTCCATTTAACAAGTCGAAGACTGTGAATTCGGTAACAAAGGCATATCGGAGGTTGCGCAAAGGCCTCTTGTGCCAGTGAAAGTGTCGAAGCCAGCCGCTCAGTTCTAGCTTTTGACAAATCATGCGATAAATTCTTTAAGAGCACGAACTATGACGAATGCAAGAAAGCCTTGACCTCATAAAAAAATACTCGAAACACAAAATAAAATAGAACTTATCGACAACACAATCAACTTGTCATTTTCTTAGAAAGTAAACAGAAACACCCATACAAATCATTCAACAGACCCGTTATACAATCAAGAAAAACTATCGATAACGTCGGCTACTCAGAAACCTTCTTGAGCTTTATCTAGTATGAGATAAGAGTGATAACCGATACTTAACTACGAGTCGGCCGTTCCCGCCGAAGGAACGTAGATGTCAGACCGAATAAGGTTTTAGTAATACCGTTCGGATCACTTCGGATACTCGGACAGGCTCCAGTTTTTTACAGCCTAACGGTCCTGGCTGCTAGGCTGTATGTAATTGCAATAAATTGAAGCAGCTAATACCGTGCGTTTAACAAAAAACAGTTTCTTGACTCTCTCAATGCTCGACTGTAGGTATAACGGATACCATCGATAATTATTAATTAATTTTATTGCCTTTTAGATAACGTTTTCCTGTCGTGAATGAAAGTGGATTTTTGGCGAGATCCGGTTATTTTATCACTGATCATATAAGTGTTATTGAGACTCTTTAACAGAGTGCACAGAAACACATTTGCAGTATACAGGTACCAGTGTGTGTTTACAGTACTACGCGATGATATTCACGCCTCAGTCGTACAAAAACGAAGTGATAACGATCTTACACAATAAAAGTGACGACTACTCAGAACTTCGAAACTGCCGATCAAAGCCTTCTTCTCCCAAATGTACAAATTCTTCGCCAAAGTCCTTTGCCAGCGTCTCACACGCAAACTAGACGAATAGGCCCATAGAACAGGCAGGCATTCTCCCGGAGTGGTAACTCTACAGTGAAGCAGTTGGGAGAGAAGTTCGACATGTCACACCAAGGCGCGTGTTTTGAGACTTTATGCTTAAGAGGCACAGGCCAATAGATAGGGAAGAGATCGACTATTGGAACCTTCCAATTGTCGGTAAATACGTAGATAGAAAGATAGACGGTGGTTAGATAGTCGGGAAAAGAGTACACCTGTACTGTTTCCCTCCCTTTCTTTCACTCCGCGACGCTTAGAACAAGTTGTGCTAAAGCATTTTCGGGACCTACGATTTCTTCAGCTCGTTCCCCGTGTGTATGGAGATAAAGCATAAAATGGCTTGAACATGAAACTGCGCTGCCGATCGCTACCACTTTGGCGTGAATTGACCCTTACTCTAGTGGTACTTACAATCAGTGCCCTGCATTGCTTGACTTCTCTTCAAGGAGTGGTCAGGTAATGCTGGGCACTCTGCTGCTTACTTACTCGTGCACAGTGGAGACCAGCAGTTGTCTGAATCGCGGACAGTCACTCTCGGTTAGACGTAACGCTGACAAGGGCGACTGCATTGCCAGCGCCATCTAGATGCGAAGCCCAGCAGTCAAAACATCGTCATAGAAATAGGAAACAACGATTATTTCAATAGTTGGCTTTTGAAATATTTTATAAAAAATACTTTACTTTTTAGATCTATGAATTATTAATAAAATATATCCCAGAATCGAATTTCCTTCATTTTTGACGAGAAATAAAGCAAAAAAACGCCAAAAATGTACTTTTAACACGAAGAAAAATTAACTGTTCTTTAAGAGAGAGGACATAATGAAAATAAATAATATTACCGCGTAAATAACTACCTACATTCGTAACACGACGTTGGAATACCGAACATGTATAAATAAGGTATCGATAGACAGAATGCGAAACGATTTTCAAAACACGAGCTCATTGTTACCGGTCTTGTAACAAAGTATAATGTGTGTCAACATTCACAAAGGAACGACTTGCGAACAAGGTGCTTAGAATTTGAATAAATATTTTGGTTCTTGATCTGTGTCTGACTCCACCACAACCATGAATCGGGAGCGATAAACATCATGAATGATGTTACCTGAATTTGCCGTATACTCATCATCATCATTCTCTTGCCCTTATCCCAATTCATCTGGGGTCAGAGCAGCATGTGGAAGAGAATTGAAAATAAGAGTATGGATACTCTTATTTTCAATTCTCTATTACTCGTCATTTCATCAGACACCTCCTTTCTTGCCATATCATTCTTTACACAGTCCATCCATCGTTTCTTTGGTCTTCCTCTACTCATATCCACATTTATACTTAAAATTTTCCTCACGACATTTTCTTCATTCCTCATACCCATCCCACGACAACCGATTCCCACACAACTTTTCAGTCACCGGCACCACTTTCAGACTTCCTCTTATGTACTCATTTCTTATTTTATCCATTCGCGTATTACCACACGTCCCGCTTAGCATTTGCAGTATACTATTATTTTGATTTCAAAGAGTGACGATGTAATATCCAGAAGGCCGTATACGGCCGCAGAGTATGACGAAACCCACATCATTCAAGCAGCCCAATACCTGGCCGAGGAAGCGTGATGTAGTGCACAAGTGCTCAGCACCCCGGCCAAAGGTAGTTGGAGTGCGCCCGTGTGGTTTTAGTCAGTGACATTCTGACAGAACCCTTCGCCCACCTCAGGGCGGAGGACATCCCAGAGGCAAAAAATGGTTTAATTATAATACATAGCTAATATTTATATGCTAACTTAAAAATATCGAACAATATTAGAAAACCATTAAGGTGCGGAGAAACAGAAACTATTCCAAGGACCAAAAGTATAGAATTAATTTGCCAATGAAAAAAAGCACTAAACCCATCTAAATAAAAATCAACATTCTTTTTCTCTGAACTCAACTGAGTTCGTTCGCAAAATGGCTTTTTTGCATTCATTGCCAACTGTGGCAGAAAAAAAGTAATCATGATCATGCTGTATAGCAACAGATGCCTACTATGCGTCGTATGACATATGTAAGTATTTATTATTTTTATTGTGGTAAAGTTACATTAAACCTAGCTTCTCTTAGCGGGTGGTTAAAAACAACACATTTGATTAAAACATTGTTACAAAGAGTATTATATCTTCGTGGTTTCTGCTATATTTAGCTTAGACTTTAGCTTTATTATTAAAACGTAGTACATTGTGTAACGAGTCAACTATGTGACTATGTCATTAATAGGTTTAAAAATGTATTATGAATTATTAGAAGTTAAATTATTCTTTGTACAGTTCTTTTATTTCACTGCATTTCAGTGCACAGGACTTAAAAGAAGGACGTTGTTATATTTACCAACAAACTGAGCAGCCTTCTCCACGGGACCAACATATCTTTAGCGGATAAAAAAGATCAACCATTTGATCGGTCCTTTGGGTCGAGTAAGTTTTGAAAATTTGTATGGGATCCTTGAAAATTCGCGATTAAGATGATGGTCCTATGGAACAAATGGTTCAATTTGATGGTCTGTACCACACCCCGACATAAGACCACAGTTTACCAAAATACTAAAATGGCGGGTCTCATTAGTCTACATACAGGGTGGAATACATAATGCCGAACACAGAAATTCCCTATAGAAATTTTTCATCAGTTCTTAAAAAAACAGCTTTTCTATACGTTTTGACCGTAAAGGTATTGTACTTTTGTAGGCAGATTTAAAAAAATATCGTTGAAAAACTTCTATGCTAACTGACTACCTAACTACTAACTGTTTGTGCGTCGACGTCCCTTCCACCCAGTCTACAACATTAGTTTTAGTATATTCGAAACCTGAAATACGTGTCTAGTATTTTTATGTAAAGAATCTGTGTACAAAATTTCAAAACTGTATCATGAAAAATCACAAAGTTATAAGCTTGTTCTGTTACCTGGTTGTCCGCACAAAAACGTGGTCACCACGCAGCACACCCGCGCGAGCGCCTCCAGCGTCGTCTTGAGCTCATTGATAATAGTAATTTGGCAGTAGTCGGTGTCCAACTTGTAACCTTTTTAAAATATTTTTGGGACAAAATTTAACATGGTTTAAAAATAATTGGAATCGATTCAGTTACTTATTCTGAACAAACTATATTCAGGTTTCGCATATACTAAAAATAATGTTGTATTACGAAGCAAACAATCAGTAAGAGCATCACATAACAACTGTATTCTATGCAAATAATTTCCTTATGAAGTTCAATAATGATTCTCTGAAATATAAACCGAAGTCGAGAGTTTTTATTAGCCGGACTTACTAACCACAACAGATAGTAAAAATATACCTAGAAATTGATATATCAAGCTTAATAGCTAAACAGTATGATTTTACTTGTTTCTGTAGTCATAACATTATTGTTATTACTACAGTACAATAATAAATGGTTGAGTCTCTGATACCTAAACGTCTAATAAATGACCAAGTTACTGCCAACATGAGATTCTTTCACATAGATACCAACAAACGCCCCGAATGCCCTATTTAACACTACACTTACCCTATTGCAATCAACCGGGCACGAATAAATAAATAAATAATCAAATATACTAACTGTTGCTATATATCATATCACACGCGTATCATAATACACAGGTCATGTATTAATTTGGGAGTTTTGTTAAAAGTTGATTCACTTGTCAATTCTACTATGGACCATACATCAAGAACACCAAAAATGCTTCTTAACACACTTCGTTCCCGTAGGTCTTTTGAAAGCTTCAGCAAAAAATATTAACTATCTGCCATCACTCTCACACTAATCATCGATTCACTATCACCGTCTCTGTCACTACCGTTACTAAAGTTTAGAATGCATATAAAAAATCTACGGCTCGCCTGTTCGTTTACCTTTTGAAAATGGAATAGATGATATAATGAGATTTTTTTCTATGGTCACATCGGATTTTGTAATGGCAATCTTGGTAGCACTGACTTTTTGGTATGTTTTGGCTTTTTATAACTTATCATCACGCCTGTAATCCCCGAAGAGTTAGGCAGAGGTGTACCTAATAGTACACCCACAACATTCGCCAGTTATATTTAAGGCCCATATATTAGGGGGCAAGCCTATTGTCTTCAACCAGGCATAATTCCAGACAACGTGTCTGCTATTGAGAAATTCATTTTGGAAATGCCTCAGCGTGCACTAGACCAACGATGCAAGCTTTAAATAGTTTTGTTATGTTGAATTCCAGTTTCATAATTCACAGAACTATTTATAGGTGTAAATTGTGAACAGGCGCCAGTTACTTAAAACATTGCTTTGTTTTCATTATATTACTTCGTTTATAATTAATTGTGGAATTTGCGGCTTTGTACTACCTAAATATTTGACATGATTGTTCTTCAAGCCTAATACTGAATCATCAAGTTACATCAAGTGATTTTACGAATGCCAACTGCGACGATAAAGTCACTCGTCGTAAGACTCCTACCTATATTTATGTCGTGCGTAAAATATGATTGAAGTCCGTATGTGTTAATGCTTCCTGGAAATACTAATTCGCAAAGAAACAAACAAATAATCCGTTGGCATTATCAAAGAAAAACATTGCTTTATTTATTCTTCAGCCTCTTCACTTCATAGAATTGTTAGAATATATTTTTCAATTTTTGCCATCATTTTCGCAGAACCTTTCAGTTTTTAAAAACAATATTATGTTCCGATTCTTCCAGAACTGGTGTTCACATCACTAGACTTCATTCACACACGAGTAATTCAAAGAAACATAAAAACTGACGATCACCTTGAGCTTCGAAACATCAACACCATTGTGGCTCAGTATTTCTTAGAAACAACATAATGCGCTATCTTCATTGAACGCACCTACATTCACAAACAACTTGGAATTTAATCTACAGATAAATTGAATTTGAATTGGGTAATCAAACGTTGCAGGTTCAGACCCAAAGCGGAGACGTGCGGAGATGTGCACAGCGCAGAGGAGAGGAGTTGCTTAGGAGCTAGGGTGTATCCTCCGAAGCTGTGCGGAGATGCATACTTGCTCGAACGGAGCAGAGATGTGTGTAAAGGCTACTCACGCCGAGTTTAGCGACTGCCGCACATTGTACGCCGCTCAAGTCTCTTTTCGTCACCGTAGTGCGCTGTTGCCTGCTTGGCCTAAACAAATATTAGACATCGCCTCTCCTGTCTGCTCAACCTTTTTCACTACAGCTACGCGTAGACGAGAAGTGTAAATAACGAAATACTATTGATGGTTTAACACATCTCCGCTCCTCTAGTCTTCTCTCGTCTCATCTCCACTTTAGAAGAGTCCGGGCCTCAGACAGTGGTTTCTTGAGCATTCGTGAAATTAAGAACAGCAATTTCGAAAATTAAAAAAGGGATAAGAAGGAATTTTGAAACAAACATACACGTAACATAATGTAAAACAAAGCTACGCTGCGCTTCAAAACATGAAGGCTCTAATTGAATTGGATGTGTCATATACACCGTATGCATTACTACCGCTGGGCAAATGTCTCCACGAAACGGGTGCCGATGGACGTCTCCGCGTCGCCGCCGAGGCCTAACCACAAAGAGGTCGCGAAATGAGATGGCGCACGAAAAGAGAGCCTGGAAAGTTATGGGAGAGGCGTTTGGCCAGCAGTGGGTAAAACAACACGTTTTGTTTTTTGTTGAAAGAAGAAATGCCAGAGTCTTTGGAAAAAAGGGCAGTATTACATAAGTTAGCACAACTAAACCAATAAACACATACACACACACATACACATTGTTAAAACGAAACCAGACCCTGAAATTTGTTCGTTGGCAGTTGAAGTAATAAAATTCCTGAAGTTACACTCAGACGAATTAAGTGTGATGTTCGTAACGTCACACAAGGATCGCTTTCAGCATTGTTTTCATTCAGACTTGAAAGACGAGAACTCTCTATCAGTGCAGTGTCAATTGCGATATTAGGTGATGTAAACAGAGTCTTAATGTACACTCTGTGTGTACACTTCACGGACCAGCTTAGCGTCTGTCAAAGGAGCCTTACGAACCTCAGCCGTTAGTTCATATTATGCAGCGATTTACTCAAGCATTAAATGTTCTGCGTAGAATCAAAAAGGGTTTTCAGGAATTTGCTATTAAATAAAGTTGTATGTTCGTATATGTTACTTCAATTCAACATTCCAACGACCAGTCTAGTCCAGTTTTATCGTGATGCCGCAGTCACATTTCCGAAAAGTTACAAAATATTTGAAAATGTACCAATTTTACCAAAAATACTCGTATGAATTTGGGTCATGGAAGGCGGTGAAATATTTCAGGAGGGCGTTTCAGGCGGGGGCGTTAGCAACAAGTAGATAAGGGTCATTTTCAGAGGCGGAGCAGAATATCCCATAAAACGTGCTGAAGACCCCCGGGGTTACCCAACCCCTGCGCTCGCTCCCCTATCAGACTGAAATATGGTAATGAGCTTTTTACATTTGCCAGAAGGTGGAATTTCATTAAAAAACAAAGGAAGCAGACAAAAAATCATTTTTTGTCTTCTGAAGTACAGTTGTGAAATTACAATCGGCCAATGTAACGTCGCTATAGGTCCACATATGTATATAGGGCCTGTTCATAACAAAACAAGACATATCGGTCATTGTTTTGACATTAATAATTATCACAAAAAGACAAAACAATTTATTTAAATATGAAACACAATAGTGTGCTGCTACTACAATGACCCAGGTAATTTAAAACGTTTACGCATATTATGTCAGCGGCCATATAAGGGGACATTTACAAATTTTACTACGATGTTACGATGTCGTGGGAGTGCGTTAGCCGGCGCAAGCGCAAGTGGGAGGAAACTCCGCGCGCGAACATTTACATTGTAGCAAAATAGTATGAAAGCAAAACTTTGTAAAGAAATTATACAAATCATAATTAGATTGATTTTTTAATTGAATTAGATTTTTATTTTTTATTTGTGCTATTATTTTTTTAGAAATTCTATGGATTTATATTAGATCTAATGAAGATCGGTATTTAGGGGCCCTCTTTAATTCAGAAACGTTCATCAATGAAAGTATGCACAATATATGAAGCAATAACGGGGCTTTTCTTTCCCTGTGATCTTCTTTTTTTTACCAAACTGCACAAAGTAAACAAAAAAGAAGAAACAAATATTTGACAAAATCTAAACATCTAAACGCAATAGTTTGCAATATCGAAACGTAGAAATAGTGACGGAAGCAATGGTGTTACAATAGCATCAGCAACAAATGGAATTTATATTTCTATAATTGACTATTTCATTTAGAAGGATTTTGCTCGTAGTAATAGTGAGTATCATGTGACGATTGCTACCTTGTACTACAAGACAAGCCGTTTCCATTGCTACGATAGCTTATCAGTTTTTCAATTGTAAACTTTTATCCATTGCGACTAATAATAAAAAATAATAAAGATCAATAATTTCTGGATCAAGGGCTTGATTCAGAAAGCAGTACTTCTGGACACGGCGCGTATCGTTAGGAGGTTCCTCTCTCAAGAGCCCTGACCACCGGTAGCTCGGACCCTGTTCCCGATGCCGGTGGGCTACTATTTTTTATATTTTTAAATGTTTTTTAACACTTTATATAGAAATATTTAAAAATGTAAATTGTATGTTAAGAATATGAATAAAAAAATAATAAAATCTTTATTAACAGGTGATTGTTCAAAAATCAGTGTGGCCCTTGCTCTTGTACTAGGATTCCCTGTATCATAAGAGCCAAGTTTATTAGTGTAATTGCGCCATTAAAGAGTAAGTCGACCAAAATCATAAGACAATGTATAGGGTTGTGTCTGTGCGGGGTCCGCAGCCTGAATAACTAGATAGGCCTTAAATTCTACGCACTTGCAAAAAAACTTGCAAATATAACATATATTGAATAAAAATAAATAAAATAAAATATAAATTAAAAAAATTAAAAAATTAAAATATTTACTCATGAAAATATTTTTGAATGACATTACGACGAAAGATGGATGGACTGTGTAAAGAATGATATGGCAAGAAAGGAGGTGTTTGATGAGATGACGAGTAATAGAGAAGTATGGAAGAAGAAGACATGCTGCGCCGACCCCAGATGAATTGTGATAAGGGCAAGAGAATGATGAATGATGATTACGACGAAAGATCATTTGGTGCCCGAATGAAGACGACAGGAGAGCGCTGTTGGTAAACATTTGTGAAATGTTTTGAGATAGCGGCGCTTAGTTCTGATTTTTCCCATGCAAAAAGAGCATGGTTATAAATTATGTCATTCAAATCCCATATACAAAAGTATGCTGTGATTACCTTCTATCTTAATTTGACCGAGATCTAACTTTTGAGGGTAATTTTACGAATGTACGCGAGCTCTAGACTCTAGTGTGGTCCCCAGATTGCCTGGCTAGCTGCCTGTATAACTTTGAAATGAACTAGGTAATAATGAACTTTATGTCAAATGCGTAACGTACAAACTAGATACCAGCCAAAAAACAAGACACGTGTCTTCCGGTGATATAAAAAAAAGAACTTGCGCTTCCCCAGTCTCCTTGAGAATTCCCGTATCTAGTTTTTATCAATCCTTGTTCTTTACTTTCAATTTATTTCTATAGTGATTTATATCATAGTGGATTAGTGGATTTTGTACCCTATGACCCTCGACTTAAATGCGTATTACCATAGAGATAATCTTGTGTAAACAAAGCCGCCTTCGAAAAACCGCGGCCTAAATGTTCAGTTTTTTTACAACCAATAAGGATCGCTGAAAAGAAAACGCCCACCCCACCAACTAAATAATTGCCGACTGAATCTGAATTGTGTCACACCTCATTGTAGCCGCTTTCATAACCATTGGCGATGTTGCTTTGTCTGATAAAACGCTAACAATGAACAGGGGAGACGGCAGAAGTATGCTATCTTAGTCGTTTTTTTTTGTGAAACTGAAATACTGTGTGAATTGTTTGTGGTTTTTCCGCGACTATCATAAAAAACTAGCTATTTTTATGGGTAATCGTACGGTGAAAAGCACCTTAAGGGCATTACGTGGCTCAAATCCCAAAAACAGCGTATGTTCAAAGAAATTTGTTGATGAATCCCTTCGTGCGTTTTCCGTGTAAAAAAAGTATGTTATAGTTAAGTTCATCACAAATAAATTGTATTGTTTAAAATTTTAATGAAACTTCTCAATTTTTTTTGGTTAATCGTAGAAAATAGGTCCTTTTTCAACCTTAATTGTAAATTATCTCTGTAACGGCTGAATAGATCGGCATAAATTTGTTGTAACAACAAATACGTAATGATATACTTAACAATCTGTATTGTTTTTTTTTCTGTTATTTCTTTTAATATTTTTAAATAATAAATAAAAACCGAAATTTTGCGAAATGTGCGGGGCAAGTCAACAAAAACCAGTACAGTAATACCCTTAAAAGGTATCTTTATTTACATATTTATAAACCAAGTGCACTTCCCTGCGACTTCATCCGCAAAAAATGTGATATCTTGGTCAATCTCCATGATATACAATATATAATTTACAGCCTATAGCATCACAATAGAATTGAATCATTCGTTCCGGGATTACCCCCTACATAAAAAGTTCAACAAACAAATTGTAACTCTTTATAACATTAGTATAAAGGGTGTGACAAGACCCTTAACGAAGCCGAAAGGCACTTGTTTCCCCGTCATTGCGATCATTTTTTTGTTCTAGACCATACCTGAGAACCTTCTGGTAACGGAGATATTGGGGTTCAAAGTTTCAACTTTTTAACAAGTTTTTTTTTAAAAAGTACATGTTTTTAATGAAAGATACCCCTACCCATAGGCCTACCCTAAAATGTGATTTTTCACCCCAAAAAAATCGTTTCCCAGCAATAATTATTGCGTAAATTTACTTAGTTTGATGTACATAATGCTTGGTTGACGGCTTCATAAAGGGTCAGTTTACACCCTGTAGTTGAGTAGAAAATGGTTTGAGTTTAAAACTAGGGCACAGATATCGAAATAGAGCTCTCGAGACTCTAATTTTAGGTCCGACTTAGACCTCCAGTGTCAGTCCTCGGTCGAATTTGCAAAAGATATATTTAAAGAGAAATTCGTTCTAGAGAATTGCGGTTTGACCTTCTGTTCGATTCGAAAATAGTTCTACTGTTCAGTTATTTTCGACTAAATGAAATTCAGTGGATTACCTTTGACTTTGCCTTGAGGCATTTTTTGCCAACCGTTTTTTTTTTTAGGGTTGGAAATCATCAAATGACCCCCCCCCCCTGCTCTGGGCGGATCGGAATAGAGTGTCAGACTTGTACTGACTAAAACCCATCCATGTTCCTTCTTTGCCCTTTGTGTTCCAGGGCCGCGGTATCTCTTTCGAACAGTCCCGCAGCTCTGGCAGGCATCGGCCCATGCGGACCCCTACGTGGTTGCTGACAAGCCAGTCAACCTTTGGGTTAAATAGGCTAAAATAATTGTGATCGAGTTCAAGTGTGACTTGAAGTTCCGTATCATGAATTATTGTTTTCAAACATGTTTTTTTTTTTTAAATTAAACTTTACAGTATATTAGTTATGTGCGGAAACTGATTAGATAGCAAACATGATTTTCCAAGCAGGAAAAGGGGCGACCTTTGATTATTTAAACTATTTTTATATTAATACTACTTAGACTAGAATATAAGCTGTTTGTAACTCACAAAATATGGATCACTCTTGTCCGAAATAAATGAATTTTAATAGTTGAAAAACATGTTCTTATACGCTCCAACTGCAAATATACATAACTTTATACGCACAATATTGAGAGATTTACCAATCATGCTATTTAAAGACTATAGACTTCACTGAGTCATATTAGGATTCCTTGTAATCTATAAGTAAAAGACCACGATTTTGAGATGCAAATAAATTCAACTTTTTGAGTAACTGTCCGGTCAACTTCTTGACAGTTAAAAAGTAGTCATGTCATTGTACTTACTTGGTTTAGGAAAGGAAGTTAATGCATAGGATTTCGAATTTGAGTAATCAAAACAGTAGATAGCTGAATACGCTGTAATAAAAGAACGGTTCGATAGTTTAGACTACAAAAATAATATAAAACACAAGAGAATTGATAATAATGGACTTAATGCAGAATGCAGGTGCATTACTGCGTACTACGATTCTGCATTCAACTAAAACTGCACAGACATAACAATCCAACGCATTGCGCACAAATCTATTTCGAATTCCTACGCACTACGGACACTCAATGGAAGAGAAACGTATCTCAGATCTCATTCATAAAAACGATAGTTCTAAGGCTAGCGAATACTTGCCACACCCACACAAACACTTTAGTTTAAGATACCTGTTGCTACGCACACATTCGTAGCAACAGGTTCAAAATACCATGGCGGGGGGGGCTGTGTGAACCGGAGTTCCATGCAACTTGCTATACGACGAAGGAACAGTTTTGATACTTTTAGTGTGTGTGACATTTATGATTTTTTGTACATATCTACATGTCTCGCAAATTATAAGAACAAAGACTTAATTTACGTTTTGTTTTATTACAGGTAAGAAACGAGTTATGCACTCACCGGATGTCTATGTATAGATTACCGAAAACTTGTAAGTAAACTTTAATCACACTGTTCACTTTTGTTGCCATATTTAACCACATAATAATACACAAAATAATATTCTCAAGATATTTTAGATAGATAAATAAAAAATTGGATATAGGATAAAAACGGTGTCTGAAGAATGAAGTTAAAATGCACACTAAATGATATAGCACAAACAATTCTTTTTTTTCCATCAACGTGAAGTTCTACTATTCTATAAAGGCACTTCCTCACGGGAGCATCCGCCAATATTGAAAAAGTTCAGAATCGATAATTACGACATTGCTTGAGTAGAACCAAGTTTATTACAGTGCGCAACCTCACCGAGACCGTCTATTTGTAACATAATGCTTAAAATCGAATCTTGGATTTTTACATTACAGGCTTTAAGATATTTTGCGAGCAAGTATCAAAACCGTTCGGTCGTAGTCCCTATCTCACGTGAGATGCCGCCGGGTCACCCAATATCCCTGACAGATGCTGTAGGTACCGGGCGAGACGAAACTTAAGAAAGAAAAAGCAAACCTTTATTAGTGTTCCGTATGTATGAATGCAAAAACCGAACCCTTATGGCATCATAGGTACACACGTAACTATTATCCTATGATGTAGATTCGGAACAAATTAACCTGTATCTGACAAAACCAATTTTCACCAAATCCACAGGACCGAATAGTTGAAATAATTTGGTAAACATATGAATTTCTGTGAATCAAACACGAACGTGAACAATTGAATTTTGAATATGGGTTAACACCGCGAGATTTTTTTTTAAAGTTTGTTAACAATGCGATATGTCAAATGAAAAGGCTTTTTGTTGGATATAAGGGAAATATTTTAACCAACTACAATTTTAAGTTCGTTCTTGGAATTGCTATCTGATAGACAAAATAATTAAGTGTTCATCATACAGAACCCTCTCTATGCGAGTTCAACTCGCACTTATTTTTTTATATTTCTGTCTCACTCTTTTCACAAAAATTCGTAACATCGAACACATGTTGCTTAGTTCTCTTGAGGATATCCGAAGTTTTTACGAAACACCCACATCCTGAAGTTTTAGTAAAAACTGTGAAGTATTACCAAATGTTTGAAATAAGGAACTGAAATAAAGTGTGGGAATATGCTTCGTTATGATTAGGGCACTTCTTATAGCCGTATTAGATAAATGTAACTTAAGTGCGGGAGAGAGACAGATGGATCTATAGGTACACACGGCTACCAATCAAGCTATACAAAACCAGTTTATGCAGATCTCTAATTGTACAGGAAATCAATACAAAGCGAGGCCATGTTATACTGGAAATTTATAGCTTGATGTGTCGCCGTGTGTACAAGAAGGAGGGACGCCTAGCACCATCACTTTTACACACTGAAGTAAGATTAAAACAATACTGTCAAAAAAAGTGGTAGTAGCGCCCAAGATTGGATTTGGTTGTCGTCGACGTCAGTTGGAGAAAGAATCAATAGAAACATACAAAAAGCATCGACAAATTTTGTTGCTAGTTATATAAGCTCGTTTAATGAATACTTATGAACAGTGATAGGAATAGGTAGTGCCTATTTGCCTAAACTTCGAAGAACAGAGACAAGAAACGGAGACTTCCTTAGGACTAAATTTTTTCCGAGACATCTGTCCCGAAATTTTGAGACAACACATAAATACATTTAAAAAAATTGTTATTTGGAATAAGTAATTTGTCTATATTTACCTAAAGTTTGCGACTAGATATATCATAATAAATAACATACATAGTCGTTACAACCATAAAATTTTCAGAATTTTTTTTTGGAGAACAGTTTGTAAATGACTTGTTGATCGTAATACACAATGAATCACAATGTTTGAATAAGAAGCCGTACATGTTTCGAAGTAAATATCTTCTTTCTAGCTCACTCTCGGCTACGTTTAATGAGATTTCTAAAGTTCAAGTGTAAAAAAGACATTTTGTCTTTAAAATAATAAAACGGTAATCTTTTATCATTTTAGCATTCTCTTTAGTAGTAATAGTAATTTATCATTAAAAAAAAGGTATTTAAAATAAATAAATAAGTCATTTATTTGCCAGAATGTAGGCATACAAAGTGGTATGATCTTAATATTAATGAGGTCCCTTTACATTCTACCGTGCAAATATTTAGTTACAAATGAAAATACAAATACCTTTTTTTTTAATAGGAAGTAGCATATGTGCTATTCCACACCTTAATCTATATCATTAACAAAATCAGCATTTTCAGTGGAATTGAGTAATGGACATCCATACAAACTATCACATTTATAGACAAACTTTAGATAAATATAGACGAATTACTTATTTCAAATAACACATTTTTTTTAATGTATTTAAATGTTGTCTCGAAATGTCGAGACAGATGTGCCGGAAATAATTTAGTCCTAAGGAAGTCTCCGTTTCTTGTCTCTGTTCTTCGAAGTTTAGGCTAATAGGCACTACCTATTCCTATCACTGCTTATGAATCATCAATACAATTCTTTAAGATAGTGATAACTTAAAAGGTAAATGATTTCATATAATTATTTGGGTGTTTTTTTTTTTGCGGTCGCAAATCCAACAGTCATCAGCGTACAATGTGATACTGGCTTGAATATTTCAAAACCTGAAGAAAATTTGAAGTTCGCGGACTACGCTGACGCTTCCACCTAAAACATAGCTAGTAAAATGTAAATCGACTAATTAACACCTCTGCCTGCCCAGCAACACAGTCGCGATATCAGTTAAGTCACATTATTTTTAACATACCAAGTACGAGATCAAAAACCGCATTATATTTATGCAACGACATACAAGAAACACGTTTTAAGACTTTCTACAAGTCTTAGCAGCATCCGTATCTTCACGTTTCATCTAACTGAGAGGTAAACAGAACGTGTATCAGTTCTTAGGATCTTGTAATGTTATTAAGATTATTCATATCTTCCCAGACAATGTTATGCACGTAAAGGATAAATGAAGATCATAATGACCATGTCGGTCCTCGCATAGACATTCGCGAAAATGTTGCCATTCAACTACAGAGAACCTAAATTTAACAAATCATCAAAACAGTCTGCATTTATTTCAGTCTAAAATTGGAACAACCAGACAGGCACACACACACAGAGATACAGCTTTGTAGCTGAACACAGGTTACAAAAGTCTCTGCACTTGCAAATCAATAAATACATTTTTTTAGACTAAAACTATTCTAGGCTCACTAGTTACAGATCTTAAGGTACCAGGGTCCCATACCATCTTCATTATCATGTGGTTAGTGTTTACCCACACCAAGAACCGAAAAGATGCAGTTTAATCAAATGTATTAAAAAATCATCAGAAACACAAATCTATTGAAATTCGAACTCGACCAAATCGTCAACTTTCCTAGTAAAGCTAACCCTATTAAAATTCTGTACGCACGTTATTTGCATACGTTTTATTTCTAACTTGCGAAATTCCACAGTAAAATTGTTGTAAGAAATGTCTATGGTTCGATGTTGTCAACTCTTTCTAACGCACAGCCTGTCGCATTGTTGCATCTCTTGCACGCTTCATTGATGTAGGTTTACCATGACTTTTAGACAAAAGGGAATTGATTGATTCAGAAAGTCATTCTTTATTTGCGTGGGCCCTTTGATGTGACTATTTTTTGAAGTAAGT
Source organism: Noctua fimbriata (assembly GCA_905163415.1). Taxonomy (NCBI): domain Eukaryota; kingdom Metazoa; phylum Arthropoda; class Insecta; order Lepidoptera; family Noctuidae; genus Noctua; species Noctua fimbriata. The sequence goes on from LR990921.1 coordinate 11,146,646, forward strand.
AGGTATCTACCTTTTTTTTTATTGACCTAATCAAGATCTTACAAGTATTTATACAAACGAGACAAAGAAGCCTTTTTTACTTTTTTGCTTAACAGAAAGGCATTTTGACATAAAGATAAATGTTACCTTTCAACGAAATAATCCAGAAATACATAAAGATATACTTACAGGTCTCACAGCCAGCCTTTTAGTACATCTTTTTTAATGACTTTTTAATCGACGCATTTGCAAATCTCGTTCCTGCGAATATTCCTTACAACTTTAATCCTGTATTGAAATGACTACCAATTTATTGTCACTGTCGTCGTTACCTAAAAGCGCCGATTTCATAATGCACAGTCGTAAATTTGATCCTTTTTTTAATTTCAGAGAGATTGAAAATATAAATAGGTACGAAATTTAAATTTCGTATTACTTTTTTGAATGTTGTAATACTCATAATCGTTATTGAATTTTATTTGAGTATAAATTAATACTGGTGCTTTATATATGTAGATATAGTTAGATATTATACAACACATATGCACTATGTTTGTAAGTATAGGTCCCATGCAATAGCGGATGAGCCTCTTTGACAACGTCCAGGCTCAAATACAGGCTTTGGGTCGCAACTGTGCTATTCGAAACATGACTTATGGAGCCTATACACTTATATGTATATATATAGTGCCTGTCTCGTTCATCTATTACACCTTCGACATACGAGGAAGGCACCGCACACAGGTTCTCAAAGCCTTAGTATCTACGAGTAGATACAATGAAGCACAAACAGAGCACAATTATAGAACCCGAGGCAGCCAAAGACACTAAAATTATGTTGAAAACATGGCATAACATTAATTAAGTATGCAGCATTCAGATCATATTATGTAAACCTGTATGTATAGATATCATACCTATTGATTATGTGTGTATCGCTATCCGTATATTAAACTAAAACAAAAAAGACCGCTATCGTAAAACCCAAAAATATTAATAACTTATAAAAAATAAACATTTTTTAATATTATACCTTGTAGTTAGGGCCTTCTTAATTACTCTCGCTGCATTTTTCGGCTTTGCATACATGATACAAGGCACAAAATGTAGGTAGGAACATTAAAAAATACGCGATAAAAAGTGCCGAGGACTGCGGGGGCTCAGCTCGAACAGGTTTCTTGCAAATAAAACAAATGAGCATGATGTCGTGTCCTCTCGTCCTCATCATAACCACCGCATTCATTCATGCTGGTATTAAAACGGGTAAAACTTGTACTGGATTGGAGTGAGCTCACTAATTTTAGTGCCGCGAATGTCACTTTTAGTTTATCGACGAATTTTCGTTTCTTAGGTTTTGCTTAGTTAGATTTTAGTAATGGATCGTCCTTAAAATATTACAAAAGATAGTTTAGATTAGAATATCCCAATCAATGGGAATTTTCCAATGGCAACCTTGTACCTTCCTCTCAGTATTTTATTCATTCTGTAAAGACTCAAATAAATACATAATATACTGAGGCCCAAATTATTAGGTGCAAATGTACAGAGTAGGCGAATACATTTTCTTTGTTTAAAATATACTTACACTAGGCCGGACATAATCTTAGTGGACAACTGGACATAACTACCGACCGCGTGCTAGCGAGCGAGCGAGCAAGCCGGGCGAGGCATTGTTTCACCTCTTTTCATATTATTTTGGCTCACACCGCAAACTACCGAAATAGCCGAATCGAAGTATGAAAAGAGTCTCGCCCGGCTCGCTCGCTAGCTAGCTGGCGGTGTGGCCTGCGCTTAATGAGTTCGCGGTTTAGTTTCCATGTAAACAAAAATATGATTTTGGAAAAACAGATTAAAAACCTGTTTGAACTTTTAGAACAGACATGTTTAAGATGTTTCCTGTGTCGGTAGTAGTACGGTACTAGTAGGGCAGAATCGTCACTTAGGTCGTGTCTTAATACAAACGATCGTAGTGCCAATAATACCCATGGGTTTTCGGAAAACCGAAGCGCCCTCTGGAGACAGAACAACGGGTCCACCACTCAAACAGAACATACAAGAAAAGTGTAGTCATATCACAATGGTACTATGAATATTACAGATATTTGATGGCCTGTACCCCCTCCCCTCCCCCTCCCCCCCACCTGTCTGGTACACGCTAAATCAGAACACAGGGTCGGCCAATGCTTGGGGCTATAAAAATAATCGCGCATACAATTCTGTCATCATTTACCGTGTTTGCTTATTTACCATCAACGTGAGTTGTTTCGATAAAAAATGTATTAATATTAAACACCAATGATTTTTAGAATATATTTGAGTTGACATTGATTTTCGTGTCCACGTCCACGCGCTGTGGTGAATACTAAACGAGCACTAAACCTTAGAAGCCCCGGACGACGTGACACATGTACTTATTTGTTTATGAGTTCGTGTATGTTCTTATGTGTTTTTGCGGAAAATCAATCTAAAAATGTCTTACCTCATAGACATAACATCACGCCTGCAGTCCACCGCAGGGTTCGACAGAGGTGACATAGCTCGACCACATTCTGCCAGTTAGGTTTAAGTAGCATAGCCTATTGTTATCAATCGGGCACAAATCCAAACTACCTGGCTGCTAATGAGAAATTCCTGATAGAAAACTTTGCCCGACCCGGTAATTGAACCCAGGACCTCATGCTCAGTAGTAGCGCTTGCGATCCCACTTGACCAACGAGGCTGTACGGTTACACGTATTTTTATAAATACTATCGGGGCAATGGTTATTACTCTCTTTGATGAAAACCGTGTGCTGAAAAAACACACGGATGAAACAGAACACAAATCATACACAGAGATTGGGAAAATATTAATTAAAATAGAAACCCTGGACAGTACTGTTATTATTTACTTTTAACATATGCAACTAAAAGCCGAAATAAATTGCTTCAACCAATCAATTAAAGCAATACCCACTCCTATATAAATAAAAAAATAAAAAAAATCGAACATTTAACTATTAACCAGATGTTTCGATGTTTGATTTAATTAAAGTTGATATGTATACCTAGTTCGAAGACTTGAGACATTTAGATTGAGAATTATAAACTTCCCCTTCTCTCAGGGACAAGCCCGGTTTCCCAGCAGTGGGAACATTATCATGCTAATATTTATGCCGTTGATATTACAAAGATCGACAAAGCAATCGTTGGATTTGCGTTCCCTCGACGCAGCAGTACCTACCCGAGAAATTCTCAAAACAATTGCTTTACACAAATGTAAACATTAGTAATTGGTAACGTTTGAACCCCCCCCCCCCCTGGCTCCCCCTCCTGCCCTCTGTCCTCTCTAGTTGACATGAAGGGGCCGATAATTAAATGAACAACAGCATACGGGCACAAATGGACTGACCGATTAAATGTTCCCCAGTCCCAATGTGTTTCAACGCTTAAATTGGTAGAATTCTTTTTGATAAAGAACTTTAAGTCATATCCCGAATATATTATCTCGGAAAGACGTTTGAACCGTTTCTAATGAAAAAGTCTCATAAAATTAGAAAAAAGTTACGTAGAAAAAAATATCCAAGTGAGTAGAATCGCAGTTTTGTTTCCTTTCGTCCGCGTCCTGTAGATTACGATGTGACTTCGCGTCCTGATAATGTTGCAGGCGGTGTACTGTAGTCTGAAAATCAGTTTTCATAAAAAAAAAAAACAAAAAAAAAGCTAATAAAGACCTATTCTATTCTATTCATACGTTTTGTTTTTCAGAATTTTTTTTTTATGTGTGGGCATAATTATACCCTGAAATCTGTCTGCGTACTTGATCACCTTATGACTGCATCGTCTGCCTGCATCAGTGATTTCAGTGAGCGGAGTTCGCGTAACTGAATTTAGGGCCAAACAATATTAGATTTTTTACGAAAATGATTCGTAAGGACACATAATTAAGATTTTTAGACTAACACAAATACCAATTAGCTCCTCATTAAACCGAGCCTCAGGGCCTGTCAGAGCAATGGCCAGGTCTGCGCCTGACGCACAATTACATGCATCACTTGTCAGATATTTGATTACAGCCTACAGGCCAGTTCCGTCGGCCTACCGCGAAGTTCGCATTCTGACGAATCTGGTTGTGTAGGATGTACATCGACGTTTCAATATTGACCTCTGCTATTGGTAATTGGATTTAGTTCGGCTTTAGTAACAACAGTAAAATCACCAGATTTTCGAGTAAATGACGTTATGAGTTTGATATATGCATTGCCTAGTCTCCACAAACAGTCAGTGTTAGTTTGTCAATGTCTGCAACTGTTCGTACCGGTTCGATAGTACTTAAATAATAAAGCCGTGCCAAACTTTCCTCTAGTTCGTATAGCTTATATATGTTGGCTAAAGGTAGGTGTGAACATAAGCTTAAGATTAGCCGGCTAAACTTAGGTTAGGTTATTGTTGGTCGAGAAATGATGTTACAAGGTAATGGGCCTTTCCGCTGCCGATGATTCGAGCTTATAGTTATTCGAGGTAGTGAACTGTCGCGCTCAGAATTTATCGATTTCAAGTACTATCGAGTTAACGTTTTCGAGCAAGTGTTATTCGATCTCACGTCATACGATTTCAAGTAGGGAGCCCCGTAGCCGGCTAATCTTAAGTTTATGTTCACACCTACCTTTAGCCGTATAGAAAAGAGAAAAGTTTGAATTTCGACCAACTTTCGGACACTCCAGTAGATATGTAGGTACGGTAACATCGCCAAATAAATCAAACATCTCAAAGTGGTGCTTACAAATTGCTCTGAGTGAAATCCAAAGCACTAAAATACCGGTCAAAAATAAATGAAAAAAAAAATTGAAATTACACAACCTGCCCAAAACCTAATAAATCTGTTCAAGTTCGATCGTCAAGTAAAAGTAAAAGTGCACACAAAATTAGAAAGATTTTAAACAGGGAGTATTTTGGTGACAACCAATAGCTTTTGATTTTGAAATTGCACGACTAGACACAAAATATTATTATCTCGACATACCTAGTACATATTAAGTCTACATTCTACATCTGTTTAATACTCTATCGCTGTAACTGGTCAACGCAAACACCGCGTAGCTAAGTAGATATCTTCATGTGGAAGCTTGTAATTAGCAAATGTCCTTACCTATGCATGATATTTAAGTTTGTAATTAGTCTGTAAGCTTTCTTTAAAATTAAATAAATATATAAAAAAAATACTAAGAATTTTAAATGACAGTGACACTATAATGACATCAACTTAAACTGACAACACGAAGAAACACGTAAACAGTGTGTGCTTGTGCAGTCACTGCAGTGTGTTCAGTTAACATAAAACACGCCCAAGACATACGTAATAGAAAACACGTACAGATGGATACAAAGTTGAAGAGATAAAAAAGTAAATAGAAGCAAAAGGCTTTTACTTCTTCCTTGTATTACGCCTTGGAGCATGCCACGCTGAACTTGTAACATTCGAGGTAGTTTTGGATTGAGGGAAACTTCTTCACTCGCTCCTGTCTCGAAGATTTTCTCAACAACACACGCTTGACATAAAGGAACTTGACATACTGTTCATTCGTCCCTAGTACGTTCATCACGCCGAACAACTTGCGAGCTGTTGTAAACTGACGCTGTCGAATGAAGAATTAATCCAAACAAAACATATCTGCCCCTAAGACGGTAGAAGATCCCATCTATTTGGTTGTTTAGGTTCCGGCCTCTGATATAAAGTCAGGTATTTCCCTGACTCTGTATCAGAGGCCGGAACCTGGGTGCCAGATCGAGCCAATCCTACTTTGAAGAATGGTTTCCAGCCTTTCTGGGGAGTCCCTCAACTGATTTTTCAAGCACACCACCAAGCAACTGGAACTATTTCAGTGACGGATCTCAATCACATAGATCCTGCTTACTTCAACAATCTTCAGCTGCATTGCACTAAGGACACTCAAGACAGTGAAATCTGACATTTAAGTTTATGATCTAAGTTTATTCTTATGCAAAGATCAGAAGAATGTTGTGATTATATTTTTTTTTATTAAAAAATGCTTTAAATTGAAATTTCATTATTTCCCATCACCCAACCCACATGTTATAAATATAAGAAATATTTCAGTCTGTGTTGCTTATACATATCACATAAATAAAAAAGGGCTTGTGCAAAATGGTAACATAATTTATGTGGTCTGGTGGGTAGATTTTGGCAGAACCAAGTCTATTATAGCTAGAATCACTTGGTGTGAATTTGTTTGCTAAACGATGGTGTTAGAACTTTTATAAGTTTATTGATGCTGAATAATGCATCCAGCTTCAAAATGCAAGTAACTAAAAGACTGATCCAATTTCAAACAAAACTAATAACACTAGTTTACAATGTTTTTGTTCAAGAGATGAAAACCATGTGTTTGCTTATAGGATTAAAATTTAATGAGATTCTGAAGTCAGAAAACAAATTAGTGACGTCAAGTTTTCAAAATATTTACATTTGACAGTAATCTGCTAACTTTTTTTTTATTCCGAAACCGTGGTACTGTTCCCCATAGCCCTTAAAATTATGGCGAAAACTAACATCATGTTTATCGTTCTAGTTTCTCAAGTTTTCAGGGAAAACATTTGGTGTGTGTGGAAAATGATTTAAGTATTAAAGGCATGTTGAGACACAACTATTCGCCATTCTTTAATTCAGTTCCTTCGAAATCACACATCTGTCTCGAAATGCGGTCATAGGTTCTGTCTCCAATTCTGTTGTTTTGCTTCATTTTACACACATGACATTTATTTTCACTGATTAGAAGGTAGGCACAAATTAATTAATTAATAAATAATCCAACAGTTTATCTAGTGAACAAAAAAAACTAGTGTAATATTACAAAAACTGTTCACCTAACACTGCTAACGCCATCTATACAACAACCTACGCAACCAGAAACAACCTTATGAAGTTCGTATCGTACAACGCGCAGCGCCATTTCCTTGCTGTAGTTCCACATTTATTCGATAGATGGCGCGAAGTTAAAGTTTCGTAAGTAACTTCAAGCTTTGATCATAGATGGCGCGAAATTAAAGTTTCATCAGTAACTTCAAGCTTTGCTCATAGATGGCACTAGTTGTATCGTTTTAGACGCATTATTGAAAATCTTGAATATCTCGCTTATTTCACAATAAAAAGCAGCGAAACGCATTTCCCCACACACACAATAGAACAGTGCACAAAAGCCAATAGGAATTTTACGGAAATATGACAATGATTTTACAACCGCAAAACAAAGTTTGTAAATCTTTATTGCTTTGTATCTCAAAAACTAAACAATGTAGAGAAATTCTGATAATTTTCCTGTAATCTACACTTTGTTGTTCAATGATTACGTCTTTTTTTTAAATTAAATAAAAAAATTAAAAAAAATTATTGTTTCGAGTCGCACGGGACCGGTCAATGTGGCGACAATTGGGGGAGGCCTATGTCCAGCAGTGGACGTCTTTCGTCTGAAATAATGATGATGATTCTTTTAATACAGGCTGAACAAAAATAATAAGAAATGCGAACAAAAAATTAGGAAAAAAAATATACCTACCTAAATAAAAATCAGTGAAGGTAGGCACCGACATTGATTTTTTCATAATACCTCTCATATGTAGGTCTCATATATTAAAAAATGTAAGGCGACCTTATCACTAAATTACACATAATTACATATTATTAGAAAAACTAGAAGCATAATCATTAATATCACCCTAAGAAAATAAATTACGTTTAAAAACAGTCACATGTCAATTTGATACAGACTCAAAAAAAAAATATGGCCAAGGCCATGGGTGTATCGTATTTACTTCCTAAGTTTAAGATATCAGTAGCATACGTGAAGGAAAAGGTACCAAAATCAAAAAGACTAAGAAAAAGGAGGTAGAAGAATGTTTAAATAGTAGTACTTATTTACCTGAAGTATGACCTTGAACATGTTCGTATCTTCTCTCTATGCCATGTCCTATCCAGGGGGGTTTAGTATTACATCTTGAAGCAGAAGTAATTTTTGTGTGGGAAAGAGACAGAGCCATACAGATCTTCTAGCGCCATCTCTTTCCCACACTGAAATTACTCCTGAGACGACGTGGTAGGCCACCGGGCAGAAATTAAAAAAGACTGGTATTAAATCCTAGCCACTGTAGAATGGTATCTTCTCCAACGAAATTTATTTTATTTCTAATGCTATTATAACTGTGTGGGAAGTGATCAGGATCACTTATTAAATTCTAGTCCAGTTTATTATTTATGAATTATGTAAACATCTTTTATACGATCAGCCTACCTACGTAGAGTGCGTTTTTGGTCACTTATTGCCTTATAAGGTCATTTCCGGCGAACCATTTCAATTTTTTACATTTCAGTTAGCTGATTACCTACCTACAAATTCAATAAATTAAAATTTGCGAAGCTGTAACCGTAGTACCTACCTTACATTGATTTGTTGGAAAATGGCACCAATCAACTTGAACAATGTTGGAAATCTTCACTCTGTTCCATAGCAGCGTAGGTCGTTCTTAATTATATTAAGAATGAAAATATTGATATTGACAATATGCAACAATATGGGGGTCGTCCTTTAACCACGTGAGGTCCGAACAAGGGAGGAGGGATCAGACGAGTCACGATGGGGGGGATTATTCCTAGTGTGACAATCATGTGTAGTTTTACGTGCGAGGAAAACATTTAATGTGTAAAATATTTTTTACCAGCAATAAATTAAAAAGCTGAGAATAAAAAATATACGTGATGCTGGGGGGGGAGCAGGGGTAGCTTCAAAAATCTCACGTAATTAAAGGATGGCCCCTTGTTTAGGCAGGTCAAATGTTTCTAAACACGAAGTATCACATAGCAACTTTATCCTAGTGACCCAGCATTATTCAGTCCGCTGAATGCAATGAAATAGGTACGAAAGCGAATTTAAGTCACTTTACCAATCTTATCTAGAATTTCCCCATATCTCCGACCATTTTTCCATCCAACAGTCCTCCAACAATTCCGACACTCTGAAATTAAAACATAACATCACGCATATACGTTTAGGTAAATGTGTAAGTACCTAAGAGTCCCCCACATAGTAGGGGACGGCCCTATTGCCATCAACCATGTACAAATCCAAACTTCGTGGTTGCTTCTGAGAGTTTCCCGATGGAGAAACCTAACCACTCTTTGCCTGACCTGGGAATCCTAAGACCCCACGATCAACAGTCGCGCTAAACACCACTACCGCAACCTAAAAAACAGTAGGTACTTACCAAATAATAGGTTTTTTGAAACACTTGAATAGATAAATGCATGACGTACCTACATAGCAAAAACTTAATGCTAGGTGCCAGCAGCTCTAAAAGCGGATTTTGATACACCTCTTATACCGGCAAATCTATGACATCACTTTGCATAGTTGCAAGCTACAAACCATTGGTTGATTGCATATCATTCGTTTGCAAGCTCTCCTTCACACATTATTCTACCTTATTGTATGAAGGATAAAGTATAAAATAGTGATGTGCATGATTTACGTTGAGCTACAGATTCTAACTAAATATGGATTCGATTCTATTCAATATTCATTGAAAGGAAACGAGTGATCGAGTCATGCGAACGATTGTCCTTATTTGGCGATACGTTGGTCAGTATTTGTATTAACGATTTGATTGATTTATCTGCTACGAATTTGACGCATCATCGGTCGGTTTGTGAGGTATTACATTTGAGGAATCCTTATTTAAAGTAATTACTGTCGCCTCAACATTTCCATGGCTGTTTTAGCTAGAATTCTTCTTGATTTTGGGTCCTTTAAGACAAACAGTATTTATGACTGGGTTTTTCTGAGAAGAAATTGAAGGTCTTCAATTCGATCTGTGACCGATACGATAAATGTATAAGTCCAATCATTGATGGGTTTTGCTTAACCTTGTGGCATTAAGCATACCTAGTCATCATGGAGTCCGCCTTCTTCCGGAAGAAACTTAAAATTAATAGATATCTATTGAGGAACATGGACTGTTGGCATCATCGTCAGCTTACAGCATCCAGCATCCACTGCCGGACATAGGCCTGCTGGATTCTCGGCAACTCGTATCCAGATAGTACCAGGTATTCCAGGTACCTACCTTCTGCCATGCTTTGTACAAATTTCGCCATTCTTCCATGTGTCCTCTCTGTATTCTTATCTAGGGTACCGCGAAAGCTAACACGATTTCATAACGCATGATCAAAGCATCGTTAAAATGATCTTACATGAAGAACCCAACACAATTCAAAAGTAAAAGTTAAATAAAAGCTGACATCAAAACATAAGTTATACTTATAATTTTCTTGTAGGTAAACTATAATCGAAAAGTCTAATCATTTCTATAGAATCCCCATGAAGCGCGTCATCATGTCGATGCTATTCCCCACACTTTCCAATTAAACAAAGAAATAAACTGAAACACTATGCACTTATCTAAATAAATGTTAACAAGATTAAAACAAGGATAATAATTAGTATATTGATTGCCGACAAGTTCTTAGAATTTCTCGTGGTTTGACCACAGATCCAATCTCAAACTTCTGGTAGGTAGGTACCTACCTACGTCAGATTTGATTTCATGAATACGTATAAGACTTTAAAATACTAGCTAGATACCTACGTAGCTACGCAGACTTAGTCGAAGTCTAGACTAATTTAGGTCAAAACATCTAAACCAGTGCTAACCTTGGTTTAAGCCTGTAGATTTTGGGATTTATACAACGATAACACTAAGAAATATCTAAGTTTATTTACATTTTTGAATAAACGGACTATTAATAGAACATTTCTTAGACAATTATATCGGTAACAGCCATTAGAAGTAAGTGATGCTTTCAACTAAATAGTTAAAAAATCATCAATTATTTTTCTAATACGAGAGGGCGTTCACACCTTGTAAGATACATTGGATGTACCTTAGGCTAAAATCACATGTAACTTACTATTACGCACAGCCCGCCGCACAGCCTCCGGAGTGGTGGTGGTAACATCGGAATGCCATAACTCAGGCATACCACCTTAACGGTACGAGAGAGCGAGACGCACACATACGTTAGAGCAACACGCAACATCGACATGGTTGAACGACCGATCAAATAAGTTTGTACGCCGCTATCGTATACCACGTAGGTTTTATTTCTTCTAAACGTGTCGAGGGCGCATGCGCTATAGTCCGATTTCCAAGATGGCGCATGCGATTTTCCCTTTGGTCCGTTGATTGGCGCGAAATTTTCCTTGGCAGTTATTTTTAAAAATCAATCCAAGAATTAACAACATTATGCATAGAAAATGTAAATTATTTTGTAAGATTCACTAAGAATTTACATGACATTACATAAAAGCGACTGATTTTATTACTCAAAACGTCCATGCCTCGACATAAATTAAAGGATCATTAGAGTTTGAAACACGTTTCTATAATTGCATATTCCTGCATTTCGCACATGTTGGTAATTTGTGGGATTAAATTAATGTGGAAAATAATAAGTACGTACTTCTAATGGCAGACCTAGCCAACAACGAAACTATTCTTCACATCATGAAAATTGTCCTATTGTTCTTGTTAGAAGTCTGCGCCATTTCTCTTGGAACAAAGTTTTTGAGCTGGTCCTGTCTGCCTGCCTAAGACGAAGTGACTTGTGACTTAAAATGTTTCGAGTTCCTACCTAGGACCTGACTGATTCTATAACTATCTATAATAATCTGAATCTACAGTACCTAACTGAAGACATTAATATTTTAATGAAGACCCCAGCAGGGTCAAACCCCTGACCGGTGTTACATTAGCAATGTAGATTAAGAAGTCAAATTGAAAAAAAGTTAGGCCAAGTTCAACCTGTTAGATTGAACTTTAATTATTATAATCTTCGCTTCCCTATTGACAACAATTTGATTGTATTAAAAACCTACCTACATATTTGACAACGTCACGGTGGTCTTTGTCCTAAAATTCGTAATCACTCTATTTATTTTCCCACAACGAATAATCTAGAAACGTTACTCTAAATCACATTTTCCTGCTCTAAGCCTATAATTTTGTCAAGTCTCTAACTACACATTTGCCACTATAGCTTGGTCTTTGGATTCTTAGTGATTGTGAGTTAAAGCAGTCCAAGGTATTTGGTCTTTTCGACCACACAAGAATTTGTCGTGACAGGCGATGTGTCGTGTCCACTACTAAATAGTTTATCTTAATAGTTACATGTGTGGTTATTTTGATTCTAATAACGCTTATTTACTGGATAGTTAGTAAGTCTATTTATGTTATCAACTCTCTTGAAGCTACTTTTTTTACCGCAAGCCACCATCTGTAAAAAAAGTTTTGCTTTTAAAAGCAAGCGTTTTTTTTTTCAATAAAACAACAAAAATATCACTATCACATTCCTTCTGTGAGATCTACGATAGAAGCAGTATAACCACTTCTTCATGTAGAATTACACGGAAAGGAAAAGTTTTATGCTCGGTACATACAAACTTACAAGTACCTATATCTCAGTGTTCTACCGAGACACTTCCAATACATTTTGCATCGTTTGACGCACGTTCCACCCTCCATACATAATTTAGCAATTTAAAATACCTTTCCGTTAATCATATGCGGGTTTACTCTTGAACTTCTGTGGGCACGCGGTATGACCGCGTTACAATCGGCATGGTTTACTGCGTGTCAAACACCGAAATGCTAAGCAGTGACCGTTGGATGAATATCAAGGCGATGGACGCAAACAAGACGTAATGTATCATACATGTGCAGTGCGCAAACGCATCATGCAAGCAATTCGTCGAAACGGATAAATAAAATTGTAATGCCCGTCTAGGATTTCGGAATACTTCAATCTTCATTTGTTTATTTTGATATTGTAATGTAGGTAAATGAAATACAGCCGTCTGAAGATCAAATAGTGAATAATATTCTTTGCTCCGTTCAGACCATAATCCATGAAACAAAATTCAAAATGTCCGTAAATCAGATACAACAAAGAAAGAACTCAAATGAGACGTCGTGTCAGCTCATCATTGCGTGGTGTTGCGTGCAAGTATTAAATTATAGGGATCAAATGAATAATATGTTACTTCCAGCGTGTAAGCAATTGCGCAAGTGTTCTTCTAATAGCATGATATCACTGTGTTCAGTTATGGACCATTGTGCAAAATGCACCAACAAAGAGTAAATTAAAGTAAACCACAAAGAATCAGGAAATGTACCAGAGCTCCTAATTTAAGGCTTTATGCTGATGACACGAAACTCACCACAGCGCCCAAATTAAACTCACCACAAACATATTCCAAGTAAACTAATTACGAGAGAAATTGGTAACCCTACCAATAAAAACTTGGAACTTTCATCACTGGAGTAATAAAGTGATTTCTAGTCGGAAAGACGCTGGGTGTTGGGACCGTTTCAAAAAAGACTAACATCCAATCATGAATCGACCTTCGAGTTACACCGAGGTCGATACAAAACGAGTCATATATTAAAAAATAAGAAAAAAAGGCATCGTGCGTGAACACGGCTCGTGTCGGGCCCTTACAAATTTGTAGCGCGGTGCTCGTAAAAATAAAAGCGTTGGAGTCAGGAGCGCCCGGAGGTTTGCTTGGAAATCTTGCTAAACATCGCTTTGATTCTATAGAAGTGAATTTTCTTGCTTTAAGCATTTTCGTTTTCATAATTATTATATATCTTTTGTTCGTTAAAAAAAATTATATACTTAGATAATATATCTTATTATATTTAGATAATAATTTTATAAATTAAATTATTAAAAAAAAAATTAAATCTATAAAATTTATTTTCTGTCAATAGTTTTATAATATAAAGTAGTTTCTTACCCAGATTCACATTTTGCCAGAGATTTAGTTTCATTATTATTTATCCCATGTTGTTTACCAACCACCTCTTCGCCTTTCCTGAAAATTGGTGCGTTATGAAAATTTTAGGACTTAAATATTCAAAGTGTGCCTTATGAAGTCCAACCCCTTTATTCATACAATGGTATTATTTTAAAACAAAAGAAATACACGAATTTATTCTTCGATGTCAATGATACAGCACCAAAATTATACGTCTACGTCGTCTACATACTATTGCTCTTCAATCCTCTGATTCTTTTCAAAAGCTTCGATTTGTAATTACAAACGCGGCGCGAACAAAGAATGATACCACATCTAAATGCCTTTTGCGTATCAAAGAACCAAAACCCATTAAGGATAAACCTTATGTCTATGGTATAAGAGCTATACCATCTGACGTGGGTGATGATGAAGTTTGTTATTCCGGACAAAAGGACCGAACTAAACTCCCATGGTGTGTTATTATCAGATGTTTTAAGGACCCTATTATAAAGTTAATAATGGATTCGATTTTTTACAGGAATGTTTGTAACCTTAGAATATGTATCATGTCCTACGGGCACTGCATTACTGAATCTAGAGTTGCCAACCACCATAATTATTGGGTTAAGATTTGGGCGCGAATAAATTGGTGGCTATCATCATAACCCTAGGCTTTTTGGGGTGGATAAGGTTTTCTGTTATTACGTGTACCATCTTTAGGTGATGGGCAAAACCCTTTAAAAGTATATTTCTTAACTCATTACCAACACCTCAAAATTAACATCAAACGTGTAAAATATTGTTGCTCCAACAAAAATTGTATTACATGGTGTTTGTTAAACTCACTATGAAAACTTCTAACAAACAACCAAGGCCAGTATTTTAATAGACACACAAGAAGTTACAGTGTCAGCATACAAGAGGAATGTAGGAAAATTTCAACACACGAAGTTGTTTGTGTCGGTAGTTGGAATACGAGCAAAAGTAACACTATAATGGCGAGCGGCGCGTGCGTCGACTAACTAACCCAACACGCTCACGTCAAACGCCTAAGGAATTTCACTCGTATATGAGAAATAAAGATGAGGCTTTTTAGTGTATGTTACCTAATTGAACGAGTAATGAGCTCGGCACAGGACTGGTTGAATGCAGGTGCAAGAAACAAGGATTTCTTGATGAAATTTGAAATCCTGATCGAATTTAGAATCATTCGTTCTCCAAAAATCTGATATCCTCTTTCTACAAAATCATAGCTTTTAGTAAAATCCATATTTCCTAAGTCTTCTTCATTTGGCGTCGACCCATAATGTAACAAATGTGTGTTAAGGACTAATAAATTAATAAATAACGCTCATACTTACAACAGATCCAGAAACAGTTGACGTTTACAATACAAAGCTAAACATGTTTCCGTAAACTTCCTACATAGTGGCAGAATAACATAAAAGAGTGCATCACCTACTTATCATCCTACGCATGGTAGGGTCACCAGACTCACCAGTGGGACGGGTTCCAACTCACCAGTGTCCGTAGTCGAGAGAGTTCACTCCATACACGTATTTATGACACCCGAACTTAGGCGGAGGAAAGTTGAACGAATTGTTGAGAATTTAGAGCGAGAAAATGTATCTTGGAGCAACAATAGATGTCGAAAAAAAAATTGAGAAACAGTTATTGAAACTATGATGTCAATAGTTAGTGATACAGTTTAGTCTCCTCAATGATGTATGAGGTAACAAAACCATCTGTGATATGTAACCGCCCTTGGAATCTTCCTTAATTTCTATGAGAACATGTATATTATTAGCTTCTCTAATTTAATCAAAAATAAATGCGGGGTTCCTCCATAAGTATATCTTTCATGTCTTTACTTCCCTCTTGCCACCCCCTGCTCACACTGCTCTTTTCCTCGATAATGCTGTAACGTGGCGATGAACGTGATGATGCGGTCGAGTCTTAGCTTTGGACTGTCTGAGTCTGCTTTCAACCAGATTTTGGGTTACCAGTTCATTAACCCAATCTCAAGGCTCATAACTTCAAGAGCTGATCAGACCCCCGTCCCCGACAGTCGGCAAGTGGAGCGTCGTTTCAAGATTGAGTCGATGTGGTCTCTAATCTTCAGAATGCTCTGTTTAGTTTTGTTTTGAGTCGTGAGCGGCGAGAGAGCGAGATGAGCCGATACGAGGCGCACGACGCTCGGCCACGACCTAAGATATCGCGTCTATCTGACGTCTACCTTACTTGTTCTTTTTTAAATTTTGATATACAGCCTTTATTGTGGTCGATGCGTCGATATTTCGAACAGAGATAGCGTTCGTGAATCTGCCGAAGGAATTTTCTGCAGGAATTTGTTTAGAGACCTAGACAACGCAGGCCCTCCTTCTTCTAGAATAATATGGGCGAAGTCCAGCTCTAAAAGCGCAGTACAAAGGCAAATAACCAGTTCTAAAAGTGTTGTTTGAGGAAAATTCCTGAAAGAAGTGAGCTTTTCCAGATGTATGAAAATGACATAATGTGAAAGGAACTGTTTGATTGTTTCTTTGTTACCTTTTCACGACTAGACGGCTGATCGGATCGTAATTAAATTTGGCAAGGAGATAATATCCAGGAATCCTGACAATGGCTATCTTATTTTCTTTTCTCACACATCCATATCAAAATTTCCACGCGACCGAAATCGCGGGCAACAGCAAGTTAGGAATAGTTTATTGATCCTAACCATTTAAACTTGAAACATTAAAAACTCTAAACGAAAATTTTCCGGACCTACTTGTTACGCTAAAATCGCCAATCTTTGAATGATCGAATCAAAATATATACGTATTTGCAGATAATTTCTTTTGATGCAATAGTCTCCAACAGTGAAGGATAGAAAGTGAAACATCCAACAGGTTTTCATAGCAGGGCTTGTACGACCGTGAACTTCCTGTGTGTTATTGTGTATATCCGTCATAAACTCGGCCCGCTGTAGGCTACCACCTTCGTAGACTAAAACTGTAACACTCAAGGGAAACAAGACTGTATCTCTAAAGAAATAAAGCACTTGTTCGGTATTAAAGGGAAGAGAGTATGGGTGATGTAAATGTTAAATAACAGCTATTTGTTAGTTCAGTATTTTGTTGATATGACAGTAAGACATTTAGATTAAACTAAGGCATTCGCATTTCCAGTTAATATTATGAAACTTTAGTAAGTACCGTAAGTAAAGGAATTCAGGGATTCCAACGGCTTTATTCTGAAAAGTTCTAAAAACTACTAACTGAAGTATAATTTTATTACTAATAATAATAATTACTTTCTATCGAGTCCAAAGTCTAGTCATTGTATACGGTGCGCGTCAATATTACTTCTAAGAAAACAAGAATATAAAAATATGTGCCTACAAAATAAATACATAATAATATGTAAATCTGTACGTCTTATTCAACAAAAACAATTCTCTTACCTAAATCTGAATCTAAAATACAGGAGGAAACCATTCAAATTCAACGTCTCGTTACCGATAGCAAGAAATGTAGATTTATAAAACTATATTTATGCAAATCAAGTGGTTGCGAAGCGGTGTTCCGCGTACCCGACATTTATACACAAGTATAAATATTCAGGTATCACTTAGCCTATGCAAATATGCAGGACCTCGGCGTCTTATGCCCAGCACGTAGCGAATGATATAATATTTCGCTTGACAACAGTTCAGTCAACAAGTGACGCATTCCGGATCGGGTATTTAGAGCTGTCCATTTGTTTCTTGTTACTCGTCGATTTGAATAAAGAACGTGGATTTTTCGTCCTCTTTTGCATATCAATTGTTTTTCGTAAATCTATTTTGGCGCCATACTAAAGTCCGCCATTTTTTGCTGTTTACGTCTTCGTTGCTATTTAATTCTTTACGTGTCAAAGCTTCTTATTTCTTAATATCATTGTTGAATTTATATCGTGTTATAAGAATTGTACTAATAAAACAAGTTAAAATAAAAATAAGTCTCATTATAAAACTTTTGAGATGGTATCATTTAACATTTCAGAAAATATAAATCCGTCCTGTTTATTGCTTCTGAGAATTTATTAATTAGTCAAATGATCGTAAAAGATTTTTATTATTGATTATATCTTTATTTATATGTTCATATCATCATTCGATAAGATGTGAAAAAATAAAGTCTTTTTTTGGATATTCTAGCTTAGAATCCGTTAAGATTGCGCTTGTAGTGGTTTGATAGCTTTTTCGAGTGGCGCCTTTATCGAGCGCCTAAATTATTAGAATCTACTTAAAATATGTTATTCACGATAACGCGCGGTGATCGGTCTTATATCGATATGGGATAGATAAGCTACGTTTAAGTCCATCTCTTATCAATGATCAAACACTGCTCCCGTCCATGCTTGTATTGCAAACAGAATCGAGAAATAAACATAAACCAAACGCTAGGTACTGTGTATACAAAAAATCGATTTTATCAGTTAAATATTGAAATCGATGTTATGCCTGCCTATGTGCGGTATATCTATTCTTGGAACAGAGTCGTAAAAGGGAATGATTGGTCGAAACGAGGATTCGATGCATTATTGTGGGTAAAATGTCCGTAATATAAACACGTTTGTATTTTAATTTTACCTTTAACGACGTGATTAGGTGCATCGAGTAAGTCTTAAAAAATCTCGAAATAAATTAACAACTTTAACAAGGTATTAAACCAAAATGTCTTAGTAATTTACATCTTAGCAAGTAATTTATTAGCCTTATCCTTGATATTTACTAGCCCAAGCATTGAGGAATCTTTTAACAGCGAGACTGTGGAAGTCATATTTTTTCTATTTATTAATCAATAAACTCGACGTACCGTAGCTCACTTTCCTCACCTTTCGCTTCCCATATCCAGGCTCTCCCAGTCCCCTTTTTAACCCACCCACTACTCTTGTTCTCGCCACTCCTTTACTTTATTGGCCACCGGTTCTTCGACGAAAGTCCCCTTCATCTAGCTTACTCTGCAACCTATGTAGTCCAGCGCTTTAAGCGATCTTGTATATATGGACCAACCCGACTGTCTGTGTTCACATTTCGGTACCCCATGTCAAACTCGTTTATTCATTTATTTATAATTAAAAGAAAGCTCTAATGGAAGACCTTAGGTCTGGACTCCACTAAAGAGACAAGCGCATCGGAGATGTGATGTGCGGAAACCGACCAATCACATTGGTTAAAATCAACATCGCGTCTGTCGTCTCTCCTGTGATTGGTCGAGTATTGCCCATCTCCTCTCCGCTCCGCTGGTCTCCGCTTTGGTAGCATCGGGGCCAGTCTTCAATTCAAAATTGCGGGATTTATGAAAACAAATGTCTACGTACTTACGAGGTAGACTACTTATAGTTTTTCATAAGATCATAATATTTACAACAAACTGTGCTAGTTCGTACTACACGTACTGCAATTACACCATGTATAAGCCATTAGGTAGTTACACAAAACATTCCTCCGTTGACGAACTAATATGATATTAATAGCACAGATTAGCCTAACTGGTTCCTAACTAACACCAGTCATTTATATTAAATCATAATCAGTGTCAAATAGTATCTGCCAAACGTATCTCCCACTTCGTTTCCGTTAAGTTATTTTATGGGTTTAGACATTTATGGTGTATCCCCATACATAAAGAGATCAGCGGAGATAACCTACGCACCACGTACATTTGTGACTAGTCTCGCGAATTTTGTATAGACCTTCTCGCTATTGCGAACAGAACAGCTCCCAGTACTTTGAAACTTCACCAGATCCTGAACTAAATGGTTGAGCTACGAAGGTGACCATAGATGTTACTTGGAAGACAAATGCAACAGTCTTGTTTAGTATTCGCTTATCATCATCCTGAGTTAGTAGTCAATAGAAAAAGCATTATTGGTCATCAGCAATCAGCGTACACAGATTATTTTTTCAATACAGTGCTATGTGCTAGATAAAATGAAACCAAGCTTCGTCTTCAAATCATTATATCTCAGGTGAGTTCATTTGCACACTGTTTTGGCCTAGCCTCATAAACTTATGCGTCATGATGAAACTATGATTATATTCTCATTAAAGTAAAATAAGGAACATCCAGCCATTTTCGATGAATGCAGTCTCATCTACCTACGGCTCCGAAAAGGTTGTCAAGTTTAATATTCCTCCATAGCGTGTCGTTAGCACATGAATATTGAATAGTTCTAAAACCACCATCAAAACGGTCTCGGAAAACAGAATCGAACCGTCTATTTTACATACGAAAGCTATGAGCAGTGTCATCTGAGCGTCGCATGCGCCGGTTGCACGTTTCATAGAAATACCAGGGCCTAATCACTTCGCGTTATCGGAGAAAACTCGACGGCGTCGTGTTTAAACAATTTTACACATTCTAAGCATCGGACGGTCCAGAACCCGTTCCGTACGGGTCCTCTTTATTAGGACCTGTTACTTCGTTTAGGAACTAGAAAAGTCGTTTAGTTTTCCGCAAGAAACACATTTTTTCCGTCCGGTTTTAGTACCAGGTTAATGTTACCGCTAAATCATTCGATGTGTATTAATTAACACTCGGTTCGTATGAACAAATGTAAAAAATATTCTATAGTGCTCGGTTTTATTTAATGTTCTTATGAATTTTATATTAACTTATTTTTAGGCCCAATTTCCTGTTGAGGATGTTTTAGCAAAAATTTTAATGGACCTACCTTTTATATGTGGTCTCATACTTTTTTGCTCGTAAATACTTCATTGATGTGACACAGAATGTGCATATACAAATAGATCGTGGCCACATAGTCAATATGAAGATCGAAAAGCCAAAATATTTACATAAAATTATTTAAGTATGCAGACTAAATGTTTGGAATCGCAAAAATGTATGCAGAATTCGAAAGTGACGCCTAAAGCTAAGATTGCATATAAACACGAATCCATCGCATGCAGGATCAGTTATAATGCGGCTAATGACAGGTGCCCTCAAAATTTTGGCACGGGCCTAATTTCAACGGGTTTTATTATAAAAATCATGCAATTTGCCGCACGCAAAATCTGTGTTGCAAATGTGTTGGCCCTGATTGTCCATGTACGACGTCGATGGTGTTAAGATGGTGAGGTCCTACACAAGTTGTAAGGAAAGTTTGTCAGCTGTGAGTCGAAGATATTTCGACATCAATTCTGAGAGTATTGATAGCCCTCTTCTCTGTAAAATTTTGCTACAACTACGTAAAACCCTGAGTTCCACACAGGAATGAAGGATATGCCGTGAGGGAGAAGAGAGAGACCAAAGAAACAATGTAAGGAAGTGTAATACTAGTAAATGGCTACAGGATGAATACTGAAATGAAAACAGATGAAGATTTTAATATGCACAGCTGCATTCAAAAGTATGTAACGCTTAAAAGAATTAAAGATAGATTAAGTCAATCAAACGCTAGCTTCAATTCCGTTACGGTCTTTAGGAATGTGGCATAATATGACATTACATAGACTAAACATTCCCATGTGGATCTGACCAGCATGCTAGGTATAGTCATTACTATGAATATTATGTAATATTGAGCGAGTCAGATCCTTTGCCAAGTGAAATAAACATATCCGTATTGTTTTAATTTCATGGTAATATTCAAATTTGGTTTCCAAGAAACCAAGAGGTATTCGTACAAAAAGCTTTACTTTCATAATAACGTGATCATCGTCATCCTTGCATCCATAACCTACTTTGTAAGGAGTCTTGCACTTAACGCCGTATTTACGTATTTTCAGGGATCCGTACCCGAAAGTTAACCAACGGGACCCTATTACTAAGCCTCCACTGTCCGTCCGCCCGTCGGTCTGGCAGGAGGCTGTATCTCATGATCCATAATAGGTAGACAGTTGAAATTTTCACAGAATGTTGTTGTTGGCCGGTTTTTTTTTTCCTTCATCTCTTTCAGCCATCATCTTTGTGTTCGCTTCCTTGCTAGCTAGTGCTAAACCACCTTTCACACAATTCAATCATATGTGTCTGCCTCTTATATCAAAGCTATAAATAGAATAGTTCCGTAACAAATTTATTTCAAATTTAATTAATACAACACCATATCTGTATCTTGATAATGGGTGTAAAAAAATGACGATCGTTTGCTTTCTCGAAATTCTTGCCGCCTCCTCCAATTTGCCCTATCCATCGGAGGCATCTCGATGGATATCACTTAAACAGTTGGCGATTATAATCGATTCCAAGAAAGGGGCTGGCTTTCCTTAAACGATGTTTTAGTGATTTCTCATAACCGAATTCCTATGTAAAATTGAAAGATTGAATCCTTCGGTATTTTGGTGGAATATTTGCTACTGTAGAATAGACACAACTTTTCGTACATCGAACTTTCGCGGAGCTTTGTTGGAACACATGAACATCTGTAGTGGTGCCTCCTCTTCATCATCATCGTCATCTAGAATTTTCCCAAGTTATCGAACAAGATGTTAGTGAATAAAGTTTGACGGTAGTTTCTGTGATATAATCGTCCGCCAACGGTCTATAACTAGACAGATTAGCATTGATTAAGCAAGTGCTAATTCATCGCTCGTACCTTGGGTACGTAATGAAGCAAATAAACTATTTATGTTTTGCTCGATATACTACTCCTTACTTTACTTTTGATTACAGTTAATCCTGCGTCAAGTTTACATCGCCATGTTCTGGATTTAATAAAAAAGATTAAATTGCCATATTTAGAATATAATCTTGGCTCTCTACATACCGGCTATACAGCCCATACATATGAGGAATAATACGTAATAGTCTGATCATCATGTTTTGGTTCTAAAATAATTGGGTTCAGAAAGTGTTGATTTTCCTGACCATGAAAGATTCATGCTTGCAAACGTTCTGTATTTTAGATTCATTTACAGCACGCTCCCTGTCATTGTACATTCGGAAAAAAAAATGCTAATAAATAATTATAACATTTCAAAACATTCGGCTTTAGCGAGTTTTCCCGCCAATTTTCATTGCGTCATGAATTTTATTATCATCGGCGCGTCATGTTTTTGTGCATGTAAACAGAAATGGCCGCTCGCAAACTACTTGCAAGCACTGTGTGTTTGTGTTTTAAAATTTTACCGTTTATCAGTTTACCTAGTTAGTTATCAGTGTCAACGACACCTAATCTCGGTCCGCTATCATTATCTACTAGTACTTACTTATACATTAAATTATATTTTGGGTCATTATGGACTGTTTGCTTTAGAGTACGGTGCATTTGCTGTGGACTATCCTAATCAAGTCTGAAGCCACGTAAGACTTTAAAATGGTCCCTACTGTAAAATATTTATTTTTTATTGCTATGTCGTGATGGCCCAGAGGTTAAGGCCTCGCCTCTGATGCATGAGGTTGTTGGTTTAAATCCTGGCAAGTACCAATGTGACTTTTGCAATTCATATGTACTCTCTAAGTTTATAGAAGGGAAACAACGTGTATTTCCATCACAGACTCTGTGATGCCCAAGACCTCATCATGTTTCCCTTCACCGATTTCTGACATCGGTGAAGCTAAGCATCCTAAGGAAACCTGGAGTTTTAATTAATTTAAGAAGCCCGCCAACCCGTCTTGAGCCGGCGTGGTGATCAATGCTCGTGCCTTCTCTGTATAAGAAGACGCATTTGACCAGCAGTGGGACAGTTACAGGCGGATATTATGTTGCTAAGCAGTTTTGTGAATCTTTTGAAAACTGAAAGCAATGAGTGGTGGCAACATTGTGGCCTTTCGTTCGCAGGACCCAAAATGGGTATCATTACAAAACTTTTAAGTTATGTTATAGTGGCAGATACTGAATTACAATTATTGGCAAATAATTGCTTCTTTCTTTGAAACCAAATAAGGAAAATCTATATTTTATTTAGTAATTTTCTTTAACACGTGGAACTACCAATCAAAAAGAAATTAAATATACCTACCTAGATAGTTTTAAAGTTGAAGTTACATAGAAAACTAACTTACTACACAACCGATAAGCATCTATCTAGGGACCGCAGAGACTTCCAAGAAAAGGTCCCGGCGGAGGCTGCGCCGACGCAAGAGAGAGAGAGCCACATATGCCTCACACACGTGTGAGTAAGACAAAAAGTCAAGTGGATTACCTTCACGACTAGTCTTATACGTTAATGTTATTTAAGCACTGTAAAGTTTTTTGTTTCTGTGTACTATGCACTTTACTAGTGTTTTTGTAATTTGTTACCTCTTGAATATTTCTGTTTTCGTTTTAACCTTTGTTGCTAGCTGTTCTAGACTTATGCAAGAAATTATCTTTTCAACGGGAACTAATCCACTTGAAAGCGAAGATGAAGTCATCTAGTCCCATGTCTCCGGAAACTTTAACAGGAGCTTTCAGAGCTCCTGTAAAAGTTTCCAAGCAACCTTACTTGATATACTATTTCCATTTCCTCAGTAATTAGAAAATTAACAAGAAATTATAGATTAGCTCAAAGTTTTTAACACCTATTAAATGAAAAGAACTGCTCTGTCGACTTAGTTGTCAATGAACCGTAATTCCTAATAATTTATTTTATCTCGAGTTTATAATAGATGGAATTATTAATACGAATCTACACCATAAGGTACACTTACTAATTATACAATAAATTATCCAGCTAAGTCGAAAGGTAGTTTTATGGTGCTCGTTTCTTATAATGACGTCAGCGTTCTTCCCACGTGCCACCAAATTTGCCTTTTGCTCCACACTTGCATACAATTCGCTTAGTGAAGAACAAAAACCAACCAAATCAGAACCTTATTCGAAAAACATTTAAGAAATGCATGAAAATGCAGCAATGATGTTCATGCAATGAAAATGCAGCAATGATGTTCATCAGTAGTAAGTTTCAAGCAGCAAGGCACGCGTCGATTGCGACACCGTGGAGCGACTGACGACGTAATTCCATTTTCAAAACGGTACATCAACCCGTATTGATCGAAAACAGACCAAGGATGGTTAAAAATAAAGTCGAGATTACCATGCTCACATGAGACGAAAACTAGACGCGATGATCGCCCAGCGACACCGTCGTCAACCTACATGGTATTAGGCAACTGCATCATGAACCAACTGAATAGAAGAGGTCTGAACCCAGCACAAACTGTTCCTACTATGTGACCTCTCGATATAGTCTGGTTATATGACATTGCAACGGTGGACTGTAGGTGTATTTATTCAATATTAAAAGGCTTTTTGACCGTGCGGGGGCGATGGTTTGATAATGCATCTGTGTCAAAGGCTGCTTCTACGGCTATAAAGATACATCCGGTCTTTAGATTGCCAAACGAGACATTAATGAGTGTTATACAATTTTAACAGGTGTGGATCGGAAGGCCCGGAGTCCATATGTAGGCGGACTGCTTTCTGTCAGGTTATTATAGAGTTACTTTGCCCTATTAAGACAATCTGTTCAGTTTAAGGGAATAATGAGAGTATTTGTATGAATATTTATAAAAAATTTACCACTCGTCCCATTTCTCAGCAAGCAGACGACATGCGCACATATGGTGAGGCCAGAGTCAAACCTAAAGTTTTTGGGGAAACGTATGTCATGGTGTGGTCATGGTGGAGGGGATGTCATTAATAACATATGAAGGAAGGAAGCGATTACTCACAGTTGCTCAAGTTCCTTTTGAGAAAAAAAAACTTGTAATTCCTTCTCAGCCTTCGCGAAGGTGTTATATTTGAAAATTCCCTCTACTTTATGAAGGAGAGCGCTAATTTGATCAAAGAACAAAGGCAGCTTATCACGCAATCTGGGGACCACACTTAGAGCTCGCGTGCATTCGTAAATATACTCTCAAAAGATAGCTCTCGGTCAAATTAAATTAAAAGGAGAAGGTAATCAAAGCATATTTTTATAATATTGGATTTGGCCAGAATAACATAATTCATAACCATACTAGTCGCGCGGACAAAATCAGAACTAACGCCGCCATCTTATTTTTTCTATACATCTCACAAGTGTTTACTAACAGCCAACAGCGCTCTTATGTCCTGTCAACCTCAATGGAGCTTCAAAAGATCCACATAACACTGAATAATAGCAACTACGCACATCTACGTCAGCCGTAACTTCATTCAAAAATATTTTCATTATTTTACAATATTTTATTAAAAGTACGTAGGTATAAGGAGTTTTTTTTCGAAGCCAAATCAATCTAGAATTAAACAAATCTTCCTAGCCCTTTTCCAACTATGTTATGCCATTAAATACCAGTATTTTTGATAGATGAATGATATGATGATTGTCTTTTAGACCTCAGATTTTGAGTGAACAGACTTTAGCGCCTCTGACTACCAGTAACAACTAACAAAGATGTGCGGATGACAGCCGGGACCAACTGCTTGACGGAGGGAGGCACGGAGATGTTGTAATGTAATGGACAGTCCTCCATGGACCGACATCAGCAAACTTATATTTAAACATAAAGAATACTAAAAGCCCTCATAAAGTTTACTACAGGTAAATGATTATCCTACCATTATAAGATAATGTAAAAGTGAGTTTGTTTGTTTGTCACGCCTCACGGCTGGACTGATTTTTTGAGACAAATACGGATAACTTGGGTTTTTGACATACTTAGGATACTTATAACGGTAGGAAGTTCCCATGGGATAATTTTCGCCCTCCAAGCGAGCGAAGACGAGAGCAAAGGCTTGTATTTCAATAAATAGCATCAGAACCTATGAAAACGTTTGAACAGTGGGATGGCTCGCCTACCAGGGTAACAATTCCCCTTTACTTATAAAAGAGTAATAATATAAAATGAGGTATTTTAAATAAAATTTCATAAAAGACTTTATTACAAGAAATAAATGATAAATTTTATTTAACTTAGATTATTTGATTGCATGGTGTAGAGTTAATTTATTAATTATTTATAAAAATTGTTTGATTGTTTCCTTTTAAAGGAAACAAAGGGTATATCGTTAAAATATATTTGTCATAGCTTCTTTGTGTGTTAACATAATAGGCGATTTTTTTATTAAATATAGCAGAATTGAAGAGGTCAACTCCAATTTTGTCACTTTAAGGGACCTTTAACTCCGAAAACTATGTTAAAAAGAGATTTCTCTCTATATGAAAAGATTTTATCTATAGAAATATATTATTTTAACATTCTAACAAGTCTAAAATACAGCTTGGTTACCGAATTTACTTATTTGCTGAAAATTCCAATCATGTCACAGCCAAAACACCCATCAAACAATTCCTTTTATCTTTACTGACCGTAACGTACCTTTAAATTTTGGTTTACCTCATACAGACCTTTTGTAAATCATACCGAAAATCCGCCATCTTTTTTATTTTCCTTCCAAATTCAAACAAAATCCGGTAGTATTGAAGTGTCAACGGGTCAGATGTATGGGAGGCACACAATGGAGCGAGAATGAGTATAACTAAGTATACAGTTTTGAGTGTAATGTTGCTGGGCACACTTTCGACCTGCGTAGGCGCAGGGCAACGGTCCAAGTTACAGGCGGAAGCGGTTAGATAGAAAGACAGTAAATTTATTTAGCACTGATTGTGACACATCACACAACATATTTAGCAAGATACGCACAGGAGATACACAGGTTATAAGTTATGTTAGACCTTTAAATATACACGACTGTCAGAATATCTTTATTTGGAATGACATGAAAAAAAAACATTTTTTTTTGTTTTAAACGGCGTTAATAACATACATGGGACTTAATGTGGGAGTGTGACACAAATTGTATGAGTGCCACTTAGGACCAAAAAAGAATTACCACATCTCGTGTATTTTTCTACTTTGTTCCAAAATGACTAAACCGCTAAAGTACGCTCGATCCAGGTTTTCTTACCAACAACTATCTCGGACTATGCGGAAGATGATATAACTCAAAAGGGGGTGAAGCCATGACATAACAACTAATAGAGAAGGCTTAGCGTTGCCATACAACGTGGCAACGCCGCCAGTCTCTTGGGGACATTACCAGTTGACAGCAAGCGTTGAGGAGGAGTATTTTGACGCCATTTTTTAAGTTTATTGTTAAGTTAGTTCAGGTTATTTTAATTTATAAATGTATATACTATTGTTACATTACTAAAAATAAATAGAGAAATTGAGAAGTATGGAAAATAAACTAAGATATTTATAGTTTCATGGATTTCCAAATCGTTGCCACTCATTACTTGCACTACTCAAAAACATAATCCCTATCGGGAAGGGTCAGGGGGGGTCTGGATTATAAATTTTCTAAAGAAAGTATCATGTGGGCCGCGGCGCGTGCCACGTTATGAAATGAGCAACAAATGAAGGTTCGACTCCAAAATATAAGAAGAAATAAAGAAACATGTTAAGTATAATAATATTGTTGATTTAACGTTTAAATGCCATCGACATGTTGTCGAAGAGTTTGTATTTAAATGTAAAATGCGGGAACTGAGAACTTTGCGTAGATTCAAAGGAATTTCAGATGGTTTGTCGAAGTTAAAACATAATAGTTCTAGATCAAAAAAATACATAACACTGGCTTAAAACACAGTAGCAAATAGGTACTTTAGAATCATTGAACAATTAAATTTTTTGCTGACTTTATCATATTGAGCTTAATGAAGCAAAAAACAATAATTCGTTATATACCAGCGTTGGAAATCCCGGTACGTTTTCAGCCAAGTTTCGGACGTCCATTTGAAGCCATGAACCGAGCTATTGTATTTAACGTACCTAAGTCTTATTATTTAATGTTTATGTATGTGGTTCGTAGAAGTCAAATAAATACAACATTCATTGTAATTCGATCACGCCAAAAGACTTTGAACGTACGTGGGAACGATATTGTTTAAACAAAATATTTTCATCGTCTGAAAAATGCTTTGTGACCGACTGAAGGGCACAGTCTAAATCGATATTGTTCCTAGATTTCTCCGTGACTTTGACAGTCCGTGACTGACCACGCATTGTCAGTTTTTGTTTTTAAACGCCTGTTGCACCACCTGCGATTAAGATCACTTACTTGACAGACAATTTCCTACAAATTCTGTTCCATTTTTGAATTTATTTAGTAATGCAGTGGCTATTCGGACATCGTGAAATAGGCTAATTTTGGGTAAATTTTGCGATTTTTTTGTATCGGGCCAAATTGTGTCAATCGTGTTTTGGCCTCCATAATTTACTAAAGAATATCTTTAATATTTATAATCATGAAAAAAAATTAAGCAAATTATTGATTTTGCGAGCAGCCAAAATGCGTCAAAACATCTTTTTTTTGACGCATTTCGCCTTAATGTAACAGTGCAAGAAGAACAGCCTTTGTTCGTAAATCGTTAAAGGTCAAGGTAGTCTTTTCATTTTATAGAAAAGTTTCTATTCTTGTTCTCTAAATCCACGTGAAGAAGTCACGGGCGTAGGCTAGTATTATTATAATGATGTTATCATAATGCAAATAAATTCATGTTTATTCTCCTTGGCCCGATAAACGCTGATGTTTCCTAGTGATATCCCGAATATGCTCGTTTTATTTACAAAGACACCCTTGTATGTATCCTTGAAGATACGCACTGATAGATGACCTTGTGCCGATATTATTTTGAGGCGAAACTGACATTTAACCTCTTCGTTATAAGAATATTATATGTTTTAATTAGTATTTACTTAAGATTTGCTCAAACATGTATGTTTTCTCGTTTAGGACCGAAACACCAAAGTTTAACGGTTTTACTAGCTTTATTTTTTATGATTCAGCACAAACTCTAAGTACTTTACAAGAGATTAATTCATAAAATTGTACCTACCTATACCAAAAAGCTTTTGTGCCAGAAATTAAATTTAAAAATCGAATGCTGCGCCTGAATAGACGCGGATGACAGCTAAATGTTTCGGTTAGACAAAAAATCAATTACAAGCCATGAACAGCTACAAAAAGCTTTCTTATTTACGCTTTTACTTTGACAAGGGTAAGCCAAATGATGGGTAAAAAACATTATTTGACATCAAACACTGCACGTTATTAAGTCCGAAACTAAAAGCTGTGCTGTATATTCGAAAAAAAAACATCTCTCGCTTTAAAAAAATAAAAATGCTTGCTATTTTTCTAAGCAACATTAAATAAAGAGATAGACTTAAGTCTAAGACTAAGAAAAAAAACCCAACAAGACTAAAAAACTAGTTCAAGGATAAAAAGCAAAAATCAATACATAAAAATTGAGTCCGACCGGTAATTGGTGCCTCCACCTTGCCGCTATTAAATAGGACACGGGAAACTGTAAGGTCACAAACAACTAAAGTAAATATCGTATTGACACAGAACTGAATTTTTGGAAGTTTGGCTATACAAGTATCCGATATCGAAGGCCTTGTATAGCTTTATTAAGCGAATATTACGCAAGAAAACACGTTATGTACTGTTCATTAAAGTGCGCTGCATTTTTTGTTAATTACCAACATTATTAACGGGCCATTATATTGAAACAAAAGCAAGTCTTCGACATTAACGGCCTACGCAAAGAAGTATCTATCGATAGACACTTAACAAGTAATTAAAGTTGTAATTAATTATAATTATAAAACGTCTATCAAAGGGTTTCGAAGAATAATTACCCTTTTAAACATCTTCGTTCTATGCTGCACAGTGCACACCTGTCTGTGTCTAAAGCTTTGACCTATACCTTACAAACTTTTTCGATTCGTTCCTATTGTATCTGTGGCACTATTTAAATTTCGAATGTTGCGTCAGGGCCGAATTCGCGCCTAGACTCAGTTGTTGTTATTTTTTAATGTTTCATGTAGGCTGCGCCCACTTGCCGTTGCTTCGTTTCGTAGTGTTGAAAAGAAACGTGGGCTAGTTGTAAATATCACTTAGCAACTCGAATGACGACCAAATAGAGCCTTCTGTCATGGTAATACGGTTTAATTTGATTGTTTACGATTGTAAATAAAATCGACTATGGTTTTAAATATGGCTACCCACACACCCCCTCAGAAACTTTTTATTTCGCAATTAACACGAAGGATAGCTACTTTCGCTTCGCTATTCGTGGAATATTTTGAACAGTTGGCAAAACGGTTTTTAATTACTTCTTTTGAACGAATAACCGTTGCAAATATAACACCACTTTTCGGATTTAAAAATCGAATCTAAAATCACCAAACGATTAACGTTTTGGTGCGCAACAACATTCACCGCGACAGCCCGAAGCCAACCAGCGCAGCGTACCAAGAGGCAACAAGTACATGCGGCAAAAGTGTAAAACAACGTGTAGTCACCGCCTCCCGGTTCGAATCTGAGGGAATTTTAACGACCAGTCGGACAAGTTCTGCTTCTTAATGCGTGTGCCCAAAGGCCTAAATGAGCCTCTCAACGGATTCATATCTTATTAATTGGTACTCGTGACTTTGGACAGAGGAATACTTGCGTAGTTACGTCGATTAACGTTCAGAACATTAAAATAGTTCTCAGTTTAGGCATGGAGTGTGATTTCTATTATTTTATGGAGAGAAACAGCACTTTGGGATTTTTTGCGAAGTCATTTAAACTGTTTCGGTGTAAATAACTATTAGTTTAATGTGTTATGTGCTGAATATTTTCATAATAGGTTGTTGGTATACATCCATGATGTATGACATGGTTTTGAAAGAAACCAGTTTCATGGTTCTCGTCAGCTATTGACTCGTCTCTCGTAGCTGGATAGTCCATCTCATAAATAGTTATTGGTATTTCAGTGTGACTGATAGATTACATGATTTTAAATTATACAGGTTTTTTTCAGTAAAGTTATTTCCACTCTGATTTATAAATAATTATTTTATCAATTTAATCAAAAAATGTTTCAGTAAGTTCATATTTGTATGTCAATTTCATATTTTGTTTTTACCTACGTATGTTTAAATAACTACTTTTTATCTACTTCCCATTTTTACTATGCAATCACTGTAACCTTTATACACTGACTGTTTTTGCATCTCAAGAGGTGTTAGACAGGGCTGTGTGAAATCTCCTTGGCTGTTCAACCTATATATGGATAGTTGTTTGACAGATGTAACTCTAAATGATAAATAAGGTATAAGGTTATACGAGAACGTTTAGTATCTTGACTTAAATTTTTACTGGAAATAAAATTTTATATCTAAGAGGTGATCTGTACCGCAGGACGTTCCTTCTTCAGACACCTTTCTCTATCTAAGATTGCGCATAATAACAACCAGCGCCTGTAATTGTCGAGAAAAATAAATATTTATGATTATCTATATCTATTAAAAACACAAACACATAACTAATTCCAACTTTTGCAAATCGTACGTAGGTAGCTAAGGACGCAGTGAGTGTAACTCTTAAGTGTGAGATGTTACTGCAACATAAACAAACAATACTAGGCAATAACTTTATCATCATAATATGTTGGGCAATCGATCGTGGGCAGGAACCATCGGTTACTGGCAACGGCTAATAGACACCCACTGATCACCGATTAGTACCTACCTACCTCCGTGTAATGTTATGAGGTCGTATAGAAATCAAAACTGACAATTCGAATAAATATCGTTAATTGAAACAAGCAACAGAAAAAAAAATATTTTGACATAAAGGCGTGACGTATTTTTAATTGATACTCATATCATGGGGGTGCATAAATCTATGTTATTTAATTTAATTCAATGTAATCAATTTAGTTTTTAATAGTTTTGTTTTTATTTTTTCAAACTGTTTATTTCTTGTTTTAATTATTTAATTGTGTAACTATCTGCGCCTAATGTAGTGCATGTTGTGCTTTTCTGTAAGTGATGAGGCATGTACAAATTATACTTACACAAACATTGTTGAGAAGCCTAATAAATAAATAAAATATAACTAATCCGCCACCTTTGGAAGTCCACCATATTGGATTTAGAATTTAGTCAATTAGCCAACCATCATTGTCATCCAAACTAAATGTGTATGTAAAATTTCAGCACAATCGGTTGGGGATAACTATTTCAAAATTGAGTTGCAAGATTTGATGTAAACCAACAAAAAACATTGCAAGTCAAATAAAAGCTGTTAAAACAATTGGTAAATATTTATTTCGAGCAAAGAATCATACGAGTATAGAGAAAAGAAAGGGAGCTGAAAACTGACGATTCAGTCTACTTCATCGTCTCATTGATTCGAAAATCAGCTTCGACCAGGACTCGGGCACATCGGCCACAAGCTTTGTTAGTTGCTAGTTTAGTTCTAGCTATCGTTATGTTAAGCTTGTTTACAGAATACACAGTCAATGACAGAAATAGATTGCATTCGGTAAACAGTAATACCTCTGCTGCAATTAATGCAAATGCCTAACTACAACCATAAAAGGCCATAATAACAAAAATTAACACCTAACTAATGCAAACACATAACTGGTATCACCACTAAGCTCAAAATATTGTAACTCAAGTTACAAGTTCAAGATACGTTTGTTTTATCTTCACCATCTCGTGTCAAAACCCGGCCGTCGCTTTTTATATAAAATATCAGGTTTTCCGATGAATATCACTGATATGCTTCGAAGGTAGAAGAGATACCATCAAAACAAAATATTTACAACACTTGAAAGCTGAAATAGTTGAAACTTTATACTAACGGTTAGAAGTAATGTTCTATGTGTTTTAGCAATTTTGTCGAGACTTCTTTCTGCTTGAGATGAGAAAATTTGAGATGTGCAATCACTGTAATCTTTATACACTGACTGTTTTTGCATCTCAAGAGGTGTTAGACAGGGCTGTGTGAAATCTCCTTGGCTGTTCAACATAATACATGGATAGTTGTTTGACAGATGTAACTCTAAATGATAAATAAGGTATAAGGTTATACGAGAACGTTGTGGTTTAGAAAGAGATGTAGTGACAAAAATTGAACAGAGTATGCTTAGATGGTTTGGTCATGGGGAGAGGAAGAGTGAAAGGCGACTAACAAAAGGTATTAAGAAGACAGATGTGAGTACCGCCTGGAGGGGACGCCCTAGAAGGACATATACTGACCTTATTTGTGAGGTTCTCCAATAAGTTCTGGTGCGTAGTACTCGCAACCGGCGTGCGTTTATGTCCAGATGTATGAACATGGAAGAAGCAGAAGGAGTATGTAAGGATCGTAGCAGCTCTTTGGTTTCTACCTACCACCATGGGAAAAAGGCGTGAGTACATATGTATGTTATTTCCACTTTTACATTTTATACTTTAGGGAACTAACGCGATACTAATAAACAATGAGACGCGTAAAATCCGTATCTTAATTTCATGCGTATTGTCATACTTGGAGAAACAAAACGTGCACACTGTTAAAATTAATTTTACCGATTTTAGTTCCGTCGTCCAGTTATCTACCTACCTACTTAGATTTTGTGGAAAAGAATTCGAGATTTTATTTCGAAAGTATAAAGCTATCAATAAAACATGATAAAACGACGTTTCTGTAAATATTTATGATATAAAACCGAAATAATCATATTCTGGTACCGCGTCACATGATATTTTCGATCTGCCCAAGGAACCTCGGTCAATCATTGTACCAACAAGTGGAAACTGGAGGTAAAATGATTCAGGCCCAGGGTACGCCAGCACATCAAGCTACTACAATCTGTCAAATATCTTTAATAGATTTTCAACTTTATTGCTAAAGAATTAGGTTCAAGGCTGATTGTGAAAATTTGACAGTTTCGAGAAGCTTGATGTGCTGGCGTCTGTACTTCGTATAAAAATCAATGAAGAGTCTGTAATTGATTCATTAACATGCATCACTTTGTATTTACGATATTTTTTCGTTTTCCTCTTGTACTCTTGTCTTAGACATTTTAAAAGCATATCACATTCCTTCATACATTAGCATAAGCGTTCGATAAACTAAAAGATTCTAATGTTTTGTTCCCGACTTCTCAACGAAGATTACAAACAAGAGTGGCCTCCTTTCAGATAAACGTTAAGAGCTTTGAGACCTTACTAATGTGACCACAGTTTTATCATACCGAGGGATCCTTTTCTTGAGTGATTGGATGAGTCTTTATGTTTTTACCTGATGTAATAAATTAACATAATTATTATTTCATGAAAAAAAATGTGATTCACTTGGAGGTTTTGTATTTTTTTTTAACTTTACAGGTTGTGGTAAAAATTTCATATATAATGCTTTTACTATGACTAGTGACTTCTGTTATATTTTAATTTGTTTAATAGTTAACTTAAATATGAATTCATCAATGGAAACAATCCTTGTTTTAATATTTTGTTGATCTTTAGAATCTACTTGGCTTGATTATCAAATTAATACACGGCCATTTTTTTATCTATAATAATAATAGTTATGTTTCGAACCTAGTCCATCTCTCATAGCAAACTAATCATGGTCATCCTTCACACAGGACAGTAAAAAATGCAGCGAACATCCAGTTGATTTACAACGTTCTTTAGCTCTCCGATTTCACGGTCGGCTCGTAAAGGCATAGGTATTCCTGTTAAGTGCACAGGACACATGGTCCACTCACTCTAGTACTACAGAGTATCACAATTTGACACGGTGTCAATGTGTCTATAACTTTGAGAACGCGAACGTTTCCCTATGAACTCTTCCAATAAATAATGGCCCAATCGGTATGCACAGATTGGCGGAACGGTGTTTGGTCCACCATTCAATAATATTTGATTATAATTTTTATATTATTTATAGCAGTAAGAGATCTTGATAAAATACCAGTATTTGTAACGTAAGGCGATCCAAAATTCAAATTCATATATTTTTACCCTGTCATCGGATACGATTTTTAAAATATGTATAAGTATTTACGATTTTCCCTAAGTTCGTCCTAAGTTATTAATATTAAATTAAAAAGATACTATGGGTATAATGGCGTTTAGGTTACAAATGATTCACGTTTAGGTTCTTCAGTGTAGGTGTCCGTATCAATGAAACACATATAACGTAATATTAATGTAGGTAGTGTTTTTATTGCAATATAAACAAATAAATTATATGCTAAGACATTTTAATGTTATTTATTGTGCACCGCTAATTATTAAGTACAGGTTTTATTTTTGTAACTTAGTGGGCTTTTTACAAAAAAAAATGTGATATTTACAGGGTGCCGTCCATGCTGGACATGCGTCAAAATACCTGTTTCACTTCGCACAATAACGCGAGTGTATAAATTGTATATATTTAACTCGTCCACATCAAAGCGGTCACGCGTAATTCAAATATGAGTCGTTTTAGTGAAACATTTAAGATGTCCTACCATTTTTCGGTTGAACACCGCATACAAGATCGTTTACAACCTGTTTACAAAATGGACTCGACTTTTTTTAATGTTAAGAGCGTTATCTCTTTTTAGAAGTTCCCTCTGACAATTTTAAGAGCCTCGTCGTATGTGAACTGTTGTTTTTTATTTATCCCTCTTTGGGTTGTCGCCGCATGGTCACTCTTAATGGGGCATGTAAAATTATTAATAATTGCTATTTATTTCCAGTTTTTTGGTTTCATGTTTGGGATAATTCTTATGATTTTTTGGTATGGTATTCTGAAACAGTGTAGCTGCGTAGTTTGTGTAACCAACTTGATATGAAGTCGGGCCTTAAAGGACTTGCCTGGTCCCGGCGCCAACTCGGGGTGCAAACATGTAATTTTATTTTGATGTTTCTTGGTCACAGCCAGTCATCGACAGCTCTTTGATATCATATTGTTAATTGTTTGCGGCTTTTTACCCGACGGACCCGGACCTGACCGACTACCCGGTTCACGACGTTACACTAGTGTAATGATATGTAATAATAATTATCATTGTAATCCGAAACATTGTTAAATCCTTTTAATCCGAAAGTTTGTGATAATGGATGGATGGATGGATGTTTGTTACTCTTTCACGCAAAAACTACTGATCCAATTTGAATGAAATTTGGCACACAGATAGTTTATAACCTGGATTAACACATAGGATACTTTTTCTCCGGTTAGTACGATCCCGTGGGACATTACCGACATTCCACGCGGGCGAAGCCGCGGGCGAAGCAGCTAGCTAATAAAAAAATTGATCAAAACTCAACATTAGTTAAAACCCGGCTTGTTATTCACGTTAGTTAATTTCGTGTGACACTTAACATTCGCCCTTTATTGTTTTGAGATCATTTACATTTTGGTCCGTTCATTACGAGTTACTAAGCGATAACAATAGCGATAGCGATTGTATTAGGAAATATGTTTTGGTGTTTGGTGGTCTTTTTACTTATAGACGTGTAAGAATAAGAATAATGTATTTGCTTAAAATAAAGGTGTTAGCAGTTGTTAAAATTGGATTCGTTGAAATTGGGTTGCGTCTTTTGACCCTCCTAGGAGTATCTTGCCCTTTCTTCTCCATATCAAATTACCTTTGCGAATGCGCAACTAGGATCGATTCTATTTCCATGTGGCATTCAAAAGTTATGATAAATGTAATGAATTTTTCTGTGAAGTATTGCAAGTTAATCTTTGACCATGAAAGACTTGTATGAGTCTTGTCAATTTGACGCTATTGCACCCCTCGAAAATTGTTGCTCGAGCTAGCCTGGTAGCCTTCCAAAACCAGCGTCATTATTTATTTATATTTACGGGGCACATCCTAACTGCAACAAACAGTGCCTATTTTTTCTCTTCTTGGAAAATTGTCTTATTGTCGCCTGTCGATTTTATTAATAGGAAATCATGGAAATCAATTAAGTGTTTTAAAACACTCAACTGGTTTTCAGTAACTTAATTATACTTGGTCAATGGTTCCTCCCATCTGTGTCTAGTCCCGCTGTTGGCATACCCAGCGTTAGTCTTGTCTCTCCAATCCCGCCACCATTTGGATCATCTACAGGTATACTGCCGTCACAATGAAAAAAGGCACAACTAACATTTTATAAATATGGAGAAAATCGACTTTAAAGTTTATGACTTTTCTTTATGTTATGTTGTAAGTGTACCTTTTCAAAGAAGTTTTTAGTAAAAATCTGTATGAAGTAATAGTCACATCTACGTATTTGTGCCTTTTCAATATAATGGTAAATAAATGTGCCTTTTCATTCTATAAAACATGAATATTGGTCTCATTTGTGCCTTTTGAGCCTACTGTATCTCCGAATCCCTTGAAGATAAAATTCTATAAAAAAATTGAGTAGTTGTGCCTTTTTTTTCTGATTCATATGTATATAACTCAATTTTGACAAAAATGTTAGTTGTGCCCTTTTTTCTTACGACGGCAGTATACCAGGCAATCGTAACCATTTTATTTACGTGAACGCCCTTGACAGTACCTCTTACATTAAAAGAAGATCATCATGTAGTTCTAAAATGGAGCGTCAATTTAATAGAACAAATCGGTCATAATGCCTGTTTATTTCAATCAGATAACCACCTAATAATACGTCATACCATTTTAAATCAAAGTCGCAGTAAGGTGAATGAGTCTTTGCAAAAAGTATTTAATAAGACCTATTTATCACGTTCACTTTATCTTAATATTAATATCTTGATAGACTTATAGGCAGAAGGATACCTACACTACAGTCGCGCTACGTTCTATTGCTAAAACTTCGTGGCCTTCGGACTCCACACATCGGTATATTTCCTTCCCATATGAATCACAACGAGCAAGACAAGTTTATTGGTGTTTGCTGTTAGAACTACGCAGCACCTCACACGTGGAACGATTAAAATGAGATCGAGAGCCGAACGCGTGATCCCAGCAATTTGCACCTGTCAGCTACACTAACTTTATAAAAACCCTTCTATGTAAACCAACCTTTAATATATTACAACTTTTGCATATTTAAATTCTACTCCGCTTTGCCTTTTAAGCAATTTTCTTAAAGACGGGTACTGAGTTTTAATATGTATAAAGTACAACGAAATCGTCACATTTACATTCAGCGTCGCTAACTATTTGCTACAAATTTCTGAACGAACAGTATGTACGACGGAATTATTCAGTTTTATACGCATTTGCACGGTTTTAGGAATCCGATGTGATTCGCATGTGATATTCGGCCGTTTCTCGTGTTTTATGGGAACATAAATCCCTGTCGATGCTAATTTGTTATTGCACACGAAGCTAAAATAACTAGAAGCCTTGTTTAACTGCTAGATCGTTCGAAAAATAATATAACCTTGTACCAAGAAGGAATCCAACTCAAGAGGATATTAAAACAAATAGTTGCTTGCTACTTTAACGCACTTTCTATTTGTGTCTGCTGTGTTTGTGACGGAGAGACTTGCTTCAACGACCGTTTAATTCAAAACTGGACTTCAATCGTTATCACTGTTAATTGAAGTCCTTTATTAATTCACGAGGTAGCAAAAGTGCCGACATAGGACAGATCCGAGATAGGTAAAAAAATCACCAATCTTAATAGGACGCTTTAAAATGTAAGTTGTATGCGAGTGTATTCGATACACACGCGCCTCGTCCGAGCGGCCGAACACTTCGACACCGCGCGATAATTAGTTTTCGGCTGTCTAGCGGTCACGAATCCGAACATTCCAATGTATTGCCGACTCATCTAAAGGCTTATCTATATAGATACAGGTGTTTTTGTGAAGAATCTCTACACAAATCAGTTTGCGAGGCTGGCGGTCGAGAGAAGATTTTAAGTTTGACTGTTCCGTTAAGTGCGAAGTAGCCAAGTCGTGATAGACAAGAAACACTGGGATAATAACGAACTTTTTTATTATTTCTATTAACATTAGCTGAATTCAGATCAGTCCAACGTCTACAGCAACACGAACGGCGTTTATAAGTCGCAACTTGTGTTCTTCTTGTTTAATTGGACTCAACGGCCAGAGCTCCTCAAGCGGTATGGAATCGTAACCAGTGTACTTCATCTCCAAGGATTGTAGGGTGTCGCAGCGTTCGTTAGCCATCAAGGGAAACGATGTGATTGATGCTAGTATTCCAAAACAACCATACTTCTTCAATTCTTCTTTGAACATGTCTAATGAAAAAACCTTACTTGCATTGATTCCCATGTCTGTCAGATAATACTCCAGAGACTCGTAGTAAACAGTGACTGCCTCCAGAAATTCTTCTTTGGTACGACAAAGGTCGCTACACATTAGTATGAAGTAAGCCAAATCTGTGGCAGGTGAAGCGCATCTCAATAATTGAAAATCAATAGCGATAGCTTTATCTTTACAGCACAGGAAGTTGGAGCACCAAGCATCTCCGTGACCGAACACGGGGTGGTCACCACGACTGTTAGCGATGCGAATCAATTGTCCATAAACATCATCGTTAAGTAAGGCATTAAATCTCTGATAATAAATGCTTTCCGGATCTTCGAATTCTGCAAGCACTTCTCTATCTATTTTAATGGCTTCAGCGAGGTAGTTCGCATACCAGTTTCTATTCTTATCATTATAATAAACTTCGTTTAGTCCATTCGCAAGCTTTGCAAATGCATCAGGTTTTTTAATACGCAAAGCTAAGGATACAGCATGGAAATGGGCCAAAGATTTGAGAGTCAAATTCCTTTCGTAAATAGTTACATGTTCAGATATAGACGAACATTCCTTCTCGGATAAGTCTTCCATCAAAATATAATCTTCTTTACCATCGAGATGACATCCGTAGCATTTCGGGAGATAGTCCTGAATCCTCTCTTTTGCACCAGAAGACTTCTGGATCTCGCACAAGATGGGTAGAATAGTTGAGAAAAATAAAGCTTCTCTTTTAAAGTACGTGTGGCAGTCAAGAGATTTTCGCATTAGAAGATCAGTTACAAGTCCTTTAGCGATGAACTTGGCGGTATGATTCTTGCCAGTCACCTGGATCCGGTACACAGCGCTGATGAGGCCCTCACCGGCGGGCGCCGCTCTTGAGATTTCAACACTTTGGACATTGTCATCACTATTTGTCTTCAACTTGAAAACTTTGTCTATAACATCTTCAGTCAGATGTTTGGAGATAGTAGCTAAAGTTAACCGAACCATGTTGCTGCTGGTACTGACACTTGCCGTTGTTGTGGCAATTATTTAAATGTTTTAGTATGAGGTGAGATTAACATATCAAGTTTATCATTGTTGTGAACACTAGCAATCTGTAACTAATGTAAATATTATATAATCTCGTTTGACGCAAAAATAAATGACAATACTATTTGAACATTAGGAAACAAAGAGCATTCTCGTGATTTTAGCTGATAAGAAAGTAAATTGATTTGTGGAGTGTTTAACATCGTAATCTCCAGCCATCATGTTGATTTATTCTATCAAACCAAATAATAGAAGCGTCTGGTGAAATTGATAGAAAAATACGATGTACTGCGCTGTAATGGTCTGCTTTACACCAATCACGACTACTTAATGTCGGAATCACAAAAGTATGAGAAACCTTACTTTGGTCACATTAGCAGCCCTTACTCGGTCCGGTCAAAAGTGCTATAATTACGGTGTCTTCTGGAGAAGTGCAGTGATACTTGTTGTTCTATAGAGGGCTAATTTGGTGGCGCGCATCAGGATGATGGACGACAGGCTCGGGGCTCGCGGCTCGCTCGTGACGAGGCGTGTAGACGTCCTCACGAAGCGCCGCCGGAGACCCCTACCTGCTACCATTTCTCATGCAGACCTTTATTATGCCTCTCTATTTTATGGATACCAGTAATGTAGGGTATTTGTAATTGGTAGACTTTCCTACATCGCTGTTTGTGGATGGAGCCTCGCTCTATATTTTCTGAGCTTTAAATCTGAAATAATGTAGCCCAAGAAAACTATTATTACTTTTTTGCATTTCGGCCTTAAATTGATATTAAAGTCAATCAGCCAATGACTGGAAAGATGTTTATATTTTAAAAAGGGCCTAACGTATTTTCCCATATATCCTTTATATCATTTGTTTTACTCCGTCTTCTTGCCCACGTTTGTTTAATTCATGCATCGTTATCACCTTAATCAAATAGCTGAGTTTGTTTCTAAATTAAATAGAACATTTCATCATAGAGTTTATTTGTGACCTGTAAACAATGTTTCGTGTCTACCATGAAGTTCTTTGAAATATTCTGTCATTGTTAATATTTTTAGCTCGTTAAATGTATTTTAGGTTTAATAATATTTTATACGAAAGGTCCAATGCGGGTTAGTGCACGCCTTATGGCTCAGATTTTTTGGTTTTCCGCATTGTTCAACAATAATCTGGACCAAAAGGACCAAAATTTTCCGCAAAATCGCAACTGAAGAGACTATCTCTTCATTAGCAATATTTAATCAATATTGAAGGCTGTTTAAATAATGCATCAAAGTATGCAAGGCGCCGCGCGGTACTCGATGAAACTCCGCCGACAACATGCCGACAAAAATCTTTTGATGTAGCTCATTTTGTTTGATGCCTAGTGATGAGCCCTGACTGATATTTTCTACATCGATAAAATCTCGTATTTCATTAACTCTCTCATAATTCTCAATTTTACAAACTCCTTTTCTAAAACTGTTGTAATGTAGCACTTTACATGGATTAACTATTACTAACATATGCCTTTTTCTAATTATGCGCAAGCAGCTGAAGACGAATGGACAAACACCTCTACAAGAATTCCGCACTGGAAGAGTAAGTGAAATCACTACTAACATAATTTACTAAAACCTATCTTTAAGGTATTACTTATAAGACTGCATAACTTATGTGTCTACTTTTTGTACTGACAGGATCAAGCACCATAACATTACTTACTAATATTGATGATGGTATACGTTTGCCCAAAAAGGACCACCATACTTCCACCATACCTACAGGGTGTAAACGGACCCTTCACGAAGCCGTCAACCAAGCATTATGTACATCATACTAAGTAACTTGACGCAAAAATAATTGCTGGGAAACGACTTTTTTTTTGGGTGATAAATCACGTTTTACGGTAGGACTCAATATAACGCCCTTAAAACATTGTGATGATGGATGGATTGAATAGAACAGGGGTCGTGGAGGTGTTTAAAGTAAAGTTCTTACATTAAAAAAAAATAATTAAAAAAAAAAAAATTGTGAAAAAGTTGGAACT
Organism: Noctua fimbriata; assembly: GCA_905163415.1. Lineage (NCBI taxonomy): Eukaryota > Metazoa > Arthropoda > Insecta > Lepidoptera > Noctuidae > Noctua > Noctua fimbriata. The sequence continues at coordinate 11,189,456 of LR990921.1, forward strand.
TTGACCCCCAATATCTCCGTAACTAGAAGGTTCCCAGGTATGGTCCAGAACAAAAAAATGATCGTAATGGCAGGGAGAACAAGTGCCTTTCGGCTTCGTTAAGGGTCTTTTTACACCCTTTATTTTCCATCATTTTGGCCAATATGAAATCACCCCTTCACCGCGAGCGTTTACCTGTAATGTGACATTCCAAGATTCGATTTTTTACTGACGCCAGTGAATCTGAACTGACATTACAGGCGAATGCTCTCGGCGAAGGAGCGTCTTAACAAACTACAGTGTCGAGTCTGGCACAACACTAGAACTTGGTAATGCACTTATAGTGATTATCCTATGGAAGGGAGCGATCAGTGAAAATAATTTGACATAAACCACTTTGTGCACGGAATATTACCATACATTTTGCAGGCTTTAGGAACCTTACTGATGGTGGACTGGATTCTTGGCTGTACTATTTGCACTTATGACTGATTGTCGGCCACGCTAAGAAAACCCTTGTTGGAACTGTCAGCCAAAAATCTTGACCAGTGAAGTGAGCAGTTCGGGGAGACGAATGTCCAGCAGATACCAGCAGATAGATATTCAGCCTAAATAATACTGATGGCTATAGTTGTACGCACGGCGAGCAATCAAGCTATACAAAACCAGTTTATGTGGATCTCGCATTCTACAAGAAATCTATAAAAAGCAAGGCCATATTATACAGGAAATGTGTAACTTGATGTGTCGCCGAGTATATTAAGACTTTTTGGCACGTGACCGGAATAATGAAACTAACACAGCCATCTTGTTTTTTCAATGTTTAAAAAATGCAATTTTCAGTTCAACAATGGCATTCAAAAAATTCCATTGTAGAACTGTACTTAATACTAAAAATAATTTAATTAATTTAACTGTTTTACTTTATTTTCTAATACTAACGAATACTAACATGTTTCCATTTTGCGCATGCAGTCCCTAAATTTGGATATGGATACTTCGAATACATCCCTGACGCAAACGGTAAGTGATATTGTATAGAAATTAGTTCAACACTTGAAGTGTTGAACTAACTTAATAATTTCTTCTTTTCGCCTCGCTAACTTAAAACCATATTTAAATCTGAAGCCCACTCTTCAATTTGCATCCTCAATAAAAAAAACACCATCACCGTGATCTAAAAATCAAGTCTGTAGAGGAAGAAATAAACGACTCGTTACTGCCCTATTGCAAAAGAATAAAAAATCATCCAAACCAACTGCCAAGAAGTTTAATGGAGGAACAACCAAACCACACATTTAAAACACTTAAGAAATGTGCTCCTCAAGATCTTCTCTCATCCAAATATAAAGAGCCATACTAGATGGGCATATCATTGGATACTGTACCATGTACGCCATATTTTCTAAATACATAAAATCCAGCTTAATGCCGACAGCTTACAGGACGAAATGGAGAAAAAAAAAATTGTATCCTCCATTATTAATTTGATCTAAACAAACATATGACACATATGTGTTTCATCAGACACTTGATGAAACTTTCAGACATCAGGGATTGTACCTCCACTTCTTATAGCCGTATTTCTTTAATCCTACTCCAGTATGAGAAGATGAGAATTACAGGACTTCTAGCTACATAAAAAAAAAGTTGGAATCCATTAATTTTTTATGCACAAGTAAAAACTGTACAAAGGCGAACTTAACGCCTTGAGCATTTCCTACCAGTCTACCTTAACGTGATGCAGATATAAAACATAGCACACATAAAATACATAAATAAATACATGATAACAGAATATACAAAATTAAAAGAGATAAAATAGAAAAACTACTACAACAACTTAATTCTTAGACGAATTTTCCCAACCTGGAATAAGCTTCAAATAATACTGCTCTAAGAGGTGTACTGCTCTAAGAGGTGTATTGCTCCAAGAGGTGTACTGCTCCGAGAGGTGTACTGCTCTAGTAGGCTCCCTATATCTGACGTCTTACATCAAATCGCTGGCTTTCAGCTTCGTCTTACTACAGTGTAAAATTCCAGTTTCACAAATCAGAATATTTATTATAATTTCTAATACAGATTTCAAAAACGCGAGCTGGAAAAAATAAGATTTCTCCAATCGGAATGTTCATATTTTAATCTCAATCGGCCATTTTGATTTAATGAATCTGTAATTAATTATTCTCGGAGTCTGTGACTTATAAGGGTATTCCTAAAATGAAATTAACACACCACAATCACATTCAGTACCGATTTTTGAGTTGATATGGTCAGAAGCGGATCGGTATCCACTGTAGTCCTTGAAATGCAATAGAATTCTTGATGAGGCATTGAGTCTAGTTTCAGGTAGTTATTTTTCAAATGCTCTAATCTAATTTTGCTTTTGTTTCAAGCAACCAAACTACAACCTTGGACGGAAAACGGTAAATATGGAGACCATAACAATCATGGCATCACGATCATCTTCATCATCATTTTTCACAGGTTCTAACATAATCTGCAAGTACTGCCGAAGTCACTGACGGTTTGCCACTTTTCACACTTATACCCTACGTAATAAGATTGAAAGGTACTGTGACAAACTAGTTCAAAGTGGAATTTTTCGACATTCACCCATTTTGTGCGCATTATTTTCTCTGTGCCATACTTCACACACCCCAGCCATCGATTTTCAGCAAAAAATCCATCAGCAGGCATCGGTTCTACCTACCCCTGTCACAAATATAGGAATGGGCCACTCTTTGTTAAGCCAGGAACTAGCGTCACAAACCTATCTTCCTCGTTTATCATAAAATAAATAATGAAGAGAATATGATTGTTGCATTGCAAGTGTACATAAAAGGAAACTTGGAACTTAATGAAGAATTGTATATAATCGAGTTTGCGAACATCTGTACAATGTGTACATAATATGTACATATGTTCAATATGAGCCAACATCCGCATTCATACGGTAATCAATCAAAGAAAATATTAGCTTGGTCAATCGACGCCATCTTGAATTGAAAGAATATGAACTTAATTGTTGATTATTTAATTATTAGGCTACCTTAAATTTCTACCGCATTATTTAATGTTTATGAGACGAGTTGTCCGCAATGATAATTACTGGAATATTCATTTAATGACGGAATAAACATGTACCCATTCGTATATATTATGCATGCATTTATAATGTTTTGACAACCCTACATACTTCAGGTGAAAGCTGGATTTGGGTACCCAGTGCCTGAATCTAGTATACCTAATACGTTTTTAATTAGAAATCTGAACGGGTTAGTGCCCGATTAAGTTTGACTTTTTAATCTTAGGATATCTCTTAGCACTTAAAAACGTAAATTATATTGGATTCAGAGAGATTAAAGCACTGATCTCTTACTTTCCCGGATTTGATAAAGATTCAATACAAAAAGATTCAGATGTTAATTTTGGAAATGTGTGTAGAAACTGATCATGAGAACTTTAATTAAAGAGAATTGTATTTAATCAGTATTAAGTTCTTTTTGCCAAATAGACCTTTGTCACAATTAAATAAAACTATATTAATGAGTTATTCATCACAGTATAATCGTGTCTAATCACAGGAAATTGAGAATTACGCATATAATAAAATAAATGAGATTTTTTTCCATTGCGACTTTTAAATTAACATAAAAAATGTCGGTGGGTAAATATTATGTTTCCTGTTTGTTACGAGGATGCATTTTTGGTACCTAATGATTAGCTAGATTATTATCATTAATGGTATGTTGGACGAAGACCCGTTTTTCACGCCACCTCGTAACGTTATTATTAACGAATAGTCTTGTAATAGCTATCTTTCGAACGCGAAGAAAAAATTGAAGCCAATGTGATGTAAAGAATTTAGCCTTCGGTTTATTGTCGGAAATCATGCTTAGTTCAATTGGTGTCTAAATAATTGCTGCCTTAGGTTGCTTAACTTTGATCTATGTCAAACCCAATGTCTGGACGATTGATGTCTAGATTTTTTCACTTATTGGCAGGTTTCCAAACAAATTAGTCCTTATGTCCGGGTTTTAAATTAAGTTATGATAGACTCTTAAGATAGCTTTTCGTATTTAATTTCTGAGATAACATAGGAGATCCTTAACCTGATGCTAACAACCAGTAGTCTAGAAAGTTTTCTAACCATGTAACATTTATTCAATGTTTACTTTTCGAAGGGCCAACGAGAGTAAAAGCCATTCCGTAGTACCCCGAGGCGCGGAACCCCAAAAATCGTTCTGATAATGAATATTTCCTGCTACTGGTGTTTCCCGTTACTTAATTAGTAACCTCGAATCGTAACAAACTACCTTACAAGCCATAAAACATGCGGATTATTGAAAAAGAATAACAATAAAAAGGTGAAGCAAAATGGCCGAGTTACCTGCGCGCGCCATCGCTCCTTCCAACTTTTTTTTTTCAAGTTTAAGGAACGGGCACCGGCGTCCAACAGATAAAAGCCTGTTGTAGACACGAGTAAGACAAAAGCACGCCGTGTTGTAGTTTTATTTTTGATTTTAATCGTCCATTTTGGTCGTCGAGTGGTGTGGCATAACGCTCGTTTTTACGTCAACGATTTATGAGCGTCTGTCAGTCGAGGGCGAATATTTAGATGTGGTTATGTCACTCTTTGCACTTTCTTGTCCTCCTCTATATAGCATTACTTGAACATGTTTTAGTCGATGGCATATCTGAAAGGCTCAGTCTTCCTATCTATTTGCAATTTTTACCCTACTGGGGCGAAGCCCAAAAGGAGGGTTATAAACTGAAAAGCAAAAAACACGCTCATTTTAAAAGGTGGAAGCAGGCGGGACCCATTTCTAAATAAAAAAACATGACAACGGAATACTAATTTTTTTTAGAAAACTGTTAAATTCACATGCGGAATGTCTTCATGTTCAACTTCGTTTTAACTTTTTATCCTAAGGAATCCGATATCTGTTTACCAGAATTAACAAAAATTACAAGTACAACCCAATTCGCTATCAGTAACAGAACTCAGATGGACGAGATAAGAGGATAATACTCTGCACACAACTCTAATGGTTGCTAGCCATTAAAAATCTCGTTAAGGAGTTTACTTAACTTAAATATGAGCGATAAGAATGACTGTGTAAAATAGGTCAGCTGCATTTTTCTGAGCTGATTCGGCTATACGGTACAAATAAAGTTATAAACTGATATAAATCCTAGAGATTTTTTTTGCCTCGCGAGCATAATAATTATTCGAGGATTCTCATAGTCCTCGTTGAATACGCCAGTTAACTACGCTCCGCTTATTTGCAAAGCAGCCAAGCTACGTAGCTCGTAGCTGTCTATGCTTTATCGTGAAGATTTCAAAATATTATCTTACGATGTAGGTAAGTATTATATTATTTATAAAGATATTGTCCAGTCTAAATCAGGACTTATAACGGTAATCTCTAATGACTTAAGTCTAAACTGTTCTCACTGCAGACAATTTGTCAAAAAACCTTATTTTAATTTAATCGTTCTCTCAGAAAATTAAGTGTAAGACATTGGCAACATTTCCGAGTAGCCAGCGGGAAAAAAAACTAAAATTTGAAATAAGAAGGCAGGATCCCACAATGTGATTCGCGTTTAGATTCCGTTCGGAGGCTTCTACAAAAAACGTGGTTTTGTGGCGAGCGTGCGAACGGGCCCTTTGTCCGCCTGTATGTCAAAAGTGCATCTGTCGGCCTCGGGACGTTTATAATTTCAGTAGTGTATTTATCAGCGACACGCGATCGTTGTACTCGTTGTGGCGAAGCGATGGGCTCTGATTTTCAAGTCATAAACTTAATATATGCGCGCGCAGACAGCCTGAACGTGACTTCAGTGGTGTTGAAAACAATAAACACTTGCGATTCTGTAGCTTTGCAATCTGATCTTTTGAAACCTTCCCAACGTTTCTCAAATAGCTATCATAAAGAATGATTTATTTACATGTTTTTCAATATATTTTTGAATAAATTTTCCCCTCTAAAACCGTCTCGCGGACAGAAAGACCATTTGCAGCTAACAAAGGAGAAAATCAACCGGCATAGTAATTTTGTCGTATTTTATTTTCTATGGGACTTTTTGAGAACAGGCTTCAGGAACCCAAAACCTGAGGGCGATCATGCCTTAGATGCCACGCATTACCATGAGAATTGCTCGGAGAACACGTGCAAGCGACTTGATGCATATCTTCTGTTCAAATGCATTCTGAACAATCTTTGCATAGCTTTGTTCATCGCTTTCTCTCCTTTGTATATCCCAAAGAAAACTAATTTTAAACTACAGAATTATTTCAACGTTTATCTGCATATCGGGGCATGTTATCCATGCTTGCATCGTATTGACTGCTCTGTTGAGTCGCTTCGAACAATTTCGAAGATTTCTCATTCAGGCGAGTGTGAACCGCCTCAGGCGAGCGCCAGATAGATTTATAATTAAGTACCTTAATTTGTGGTTCGCTCACAAATAACAAATCACTGATAAGGATCAACTTTTTGTAAAAACACAAAACTCTATCGTTTGTAATTATAAAACACTCGACTTTTAAATCAAAAGGAACGAATCTGATGGTATCGTTAACGCACGACGTTATGATCGATTGATATCGATAAAAATAAACTTGCGGCCTAACTTATTGATACGATTACGACGAGCAGTCGGGGGTGGCAGATGCCTCGCCCTTTGATTTCTTTACATTTCGAACACTCTAACTTATTCTTTATTATTAACACCGTATCGTATTTTGTGCACAGTCAACACACACCTGTTGACTTGGGTCTTATTACGTAGGAGAGACAGTTTAGATTTGGTTGCCAGACAATTAAGGTCATACATCATAAACTCGAATCTCCAACCCCGTCGCAGTGGGATACTGGCTGGAATCCAAGAATGCGTTTTTTTATTACAATATGTATAATAGGCGGCAATTATTAAGTTTCTACGTTTAGTATTAATGATCAGAAACATAATTTTTAATGTCTCTAGGTGGCGGCCGCGTCTGTTGCCTTCGTCTCTCGTTTATTTTCCACGCCACAACCTTAGTTTCGTGAATTGTTATTGGGCCTTTAAATTTGATTGCATCAGGCTATAAGTAATTTTTAACGTACTCAATAGTGCATGGAGGTATAAAAATGTTAAATAATTGTTTATTTAAAATTAATTGATGATTAATGCATCTTTAATTGAAACATAAATATTCGGTGGCTTGTCAGGTGAATACGACAAAGTTCATTAGGCAACATACAGGTTTTCTTTGGTATCTTTGCCAAGTTTTGACACCAATTTAAATGTAAAAATCTTGTTAGGAATGTTGCTAATTAAATTATACTTAGAGATGTAAAGCCTTTTTTCCTGAATTTAAAACTAATCTTTATGATGTCAGGCCATTAAGACACTCGTTAAATGTAGGAAAGTTTGGCGCCAAATGCTAAAACGTTGCATTAATTCATAAGTTCGCCATTGAATAAAATCTCGAATATGTCGTGATATATCAGGCTAATAGACTCATAATATTACCTATTTGAAATTAAAAGCTGTTCTCGCAACTTTTAACACTGGCAACTACGCCATAAATTAGGATTCTAAAAATAAATCATTTTAATGTTCTATATTCCGTTTTATTTGAATACACATACGCATTCATATAAAAATATTCACTTCTGCTAAAATTAATAAGAACCCGTTGTCTTGATTTCAACAAACTGATGACGTTGACGACTTACCTTCGTCATTCGCTATCAAAGACTTATTATTAAAATGTAAGTAGTAGCATAATGAACAATAAAAATCGTTGCACATTCAAAAAACGGTTAGGTATGTAGAACAAGAAGCGCTTTGATCGCCAAAGTATTTAGTAAAAAGACCACCCGTACAAAAAGACCAGTTGACCACGACGACTTCGGTAGTTCCCCCTCTCATAGTCCGCACTGAATACAAACAACCCATTTTGTTTATACCATACGTGTTAACATAGCAATTTGGGCTTAAGTAATAAAAACAATTAATTAATTTATAAAACTTGGGTACTCGAGGCACTTCTAAAGAATTTTAAATGTGAGAGAACTTTTGTTAATCAATGCAAACTGATACATTGATTTATTTAGGAATTTTAATTGTACGTTTGTGTATATTAACAAGCTAGATTTTTATGAATTGAGTGAAATTCCGATACACTAGATTAGACAAGAACGTTGACATACTTACATAAATATTTAAAATATTTATTTATTTCAATTGACAGCTCCAATCTCAAGAAATCGCCTGTATTTTTTTTAAGTGTCCCAATAAGCGTATATTTTCCTGAAGAAAAAACAAGCCCTCAGCCATCAGAACTGCTAGATATGGCCCAAAGAAATCTACTAGAGTCCCGGTACCCAAACAATTTAACCCAGCTCAGTCCCTCTAACACAGAAGTTACATTAAACATGTCGGTTGGCTCAGTTCTGATTTGGAATTCCTAAGATGAAATGTCAACAGACACCGTAAATCCGCTACGTAATTGTGGAAAGCTATATTAGTAAAAGTAGTAGAAAGATAGTCTAAATCTCTCTCTGAATATGTAAAGAAAGCAATGGAAAAAATAAAAAATAAAACGCTTATTGGACGGACGAAATACGTTTGGAAAAAAAAACGAACAAAACTAGCACCTATGTCTGTTAGACAATAAGGTGGATCGAAGTTTATAGTGGTCGGATTTTCATGGAAACTTTTTTAATTTAGTTCATAAAGATGTACAGTGAGGAAAAAAAAACTGCTCGCAACATTTTTTTTTTTCAAGATTTTGCATAAGCATAAGGCTTTGGCTGTCACCCTGCCAGGCCCAGCCCTGCCTTCAGGGTAGTTTCTGGATCCGGTCAAATGTTTAACTAATTAGTTTAACTACTTATATCTGGTCCTTGCACTCGAAAAAAATCAGGCACTTGTATTCAGAATTAAGTTAATATCTAGGCTTGTAAAGTCATTCTTTTATACCATAAGCATACTGTATACATTTAAAAAACTACTCCCAACTGACGCAAACGTTACGTGTTTGGTTATATCTGCCAACTCATAAGCCTAAAGTAAGTAAAGTAGTAGTTTAAAACGAAGCAGCTTAGCTGAAAAAAAAACCCTCGCAAAATGCACATCATCTGATCTTCTATCTCTATATCGTAAAATTGGCAGCTAAAACACACACTATCTAATTCTTTTATGAGTATGGCAACAGACACCTTAAGAAGACGGTACCAACAAAGCCACTCCAAGCACTTGACTGCATTGTACCGCCACAATGGGGCTTTGATTTCACTATTGTGCTCAGGCGCAGGTAGAACCCCGTGCTTTACTTGTAATCCTTGATAATGTTTTGTTTGCTGAGTTTGGTATAAAATGGCGTAGTATTGAAACGCATGTTAGGAAGTTTCAGTGCGTTTTATGAGACAGGTTGAGCTTTGTCTGAGAATGTTTTGATACTCAGTGACAATGAGGACTTGCGGAGTCGTGAATCGAACACGTGCTGAACTGAGAAGTTTTCTATGTCCAGACAAGAAATTAATGAATATTGTTTTAACTTTTAGGCCCGTTGTTCACGACGCTACTCACTCAATAGTTACCAGTTCTAGCCAAGACATGAGCTTTCTTTGACTCAGTACGTAAACTAGATTTGAGTTCGACTAGGGTGAAATCTGTCATATTGTATACAAGAACTAGTGGTTGCCCCCGACCTTCACCCGCGTGAAATTATTATAAATATATTACTTCCCTACTTGAATCGGATCTTGTTAACAATTTCTAGGGTTTTAATTTTTTTACAATGAACCCTAATTCTTTTTCTAAAATAAAAGTAGCCTGTTTGTTACTCCTTATAACATCAGCTAGCTGCCAGTAAAAGTCCCGTCTAAATCGGTCCAGCCGTTTCGGAGATTAGCCAGAGCAAGCAGAAAGAGAGAAAGACAAATAAAAAAAAATAAAAAAATTGTGGTACATATAATATGTATTTTTTTTCGTACTTACTTTTTTAGTACTTTCATATACATTCAGTAAAAAACTGTAATTTTGAAATTACAAACAGATACTACAATTTTATTTATTTGTTTAGATAAGCCACCCAGTAAACAGTTCCACCTACATAAGTATATAGGTAAATTTCGTGATATAGTCTACTATTCAATGCAATTTCCTTGATCAATGTGAGATTTTATTTAACACAGTTTACATTTCCATGGCGACAACAATAGAACAATTATTATAAATACTCGGGACGATACTCTAGTACCTAATAGTCGCAATATAAACAAGACACGCTTCATATTATGTAGTTTAACCGATATTTTATTGACATGCTGACAAGGCGGACTAACCTGTAGGCGTAGCATAAGGGCCAGTTAAAACATGCACACAACACATGCAACAATAACTTTTATTGTCTAGGAATAAAGACGAGGGAGTGAGCAAAGTTATGATGGTAGTAGCTCATTGGGAAGCAGGAACTGAAGTTGAATAGTGAACTCACGTCGTCAGTATACAGTGTTGGTAATTTTATGAGAAATTACATTTAAAGGGCAGTTGCCACTAAAAATAGATTTTAAATATTCTTTTGATTTGTTTTTAATCAGTTAAGAAGAACAAATCGCAAAGCAAGTCAGTTTTACAAAATATGGAATGTAAGTAAATTTTGGATTTACTGTGAAATATAATAACCGTTCAACAAGGAACACCCATTAGTTAGTTATACAGTCTGTCAAAATTAAAAACTGAAATTGCAAAATACCATCGATAAATATCGATAAAAAATCAAAATCAATTTGTTGCAATACTACGTTCCGATGTACAAGTACATCGGTACGACAGCGAACACATCGGAGAGATTTGTAAGAGCATTCTAGACCGTGAAGGCTCTATAGTTCAGGAATGCGAGTTGAACCCGCTACGACTTAACGACTGACCAAACATTCACTGCGCGAATCCGTTACACTCGACAACTTGGCTAGTTTCACGTACATCGACCGTTTAGAACGGATGGTAAGACAACACTTTCAAATGTATACCTCAATGGATGTAAAGTAAAGCGATGTTCTCGCATAGTGCGGTTTGTAAGATTCTCGTGGTTAGGCTCTGATCTCGACTTTCGTAAAGAGTTCAACGCGCGTTTGCTATCTGTGTCCACAATATAATCTAAGTTGGTAAATGAGGTAATTGATATATTACACTATAAATAGTGTAAATTAATGTCCACTGCTCGTTTATAATGTTTGCTGAACTATTAGCGACGCGGCCGTTTATTTTTAAAATTGGCGCTTAAACCGTATTTTGACAGATTTCAAATATTCGAACAAGGCGTGACGTCATATTTAATCTTTTTTTTTAAATTTGGTAGGTACGGGTACTTTGAAGGTCATACATTATGTAATGATAATCAAAAGTTTCCCTGGATTAAATTATTCCTGTTTCAGTAAAACTAATATTAGACTTTTATCTCTTCTATTCTCTTTCGATGATAGGAAGAAGCAAAATATCCTGAAATTATTTGATTTCGGATCATGTAAATACAATACAGAATTTAGGATACCACCTTCCTGAAAGTTCTTCTTTCCTTAGTCTACTTTGTCCCACTGCTGGACAAAGGGCTCCCCCATACCCTTCGACTCTTCTCTCTGTGCGATTTTCTCCTTTCACTCTATCACAAATGATTCTCAGTCGTCACACTAGCGTGTTCTAGGCCTCCTGAAAGTTTTATTATATTATATTATTATAGCTAGCCCACATTTTCCCGCTAGTGAGCAAAGGCCTTCCTCCATTCCTTCTAAAGGTCACGCTTCTGTGCCACAAAATCTCAAAAAAAAAAAAAAAAGATTGAATTCAGGAAGCACCTTGTCATAAAAACATAACATCACGCCTGTAGTCCCTGAAGGCACAGGCAGAGGGGTAATAGTACACCCGCATCAAAAGACGTAAATCAAATTATTGCCGTGTCTAAATAACTAGTGATAAAGTAATGTTATTTCGCAAAAACCTTTACAGCCAAGCAATAAACCTGTATATAACAAGCACATAACTATATGGACAACTTTAATAACTATTTATGTCCATCTCCATACTAATATTAATTTTAATCGGGTAATATAATTTTATATTGCTGAATATGAATACATTTGAAAATTTTATGTAAACTAATGTTACTAGTTTTGAGAAGAGAATAATTTATTTTACCTTTAGTACAACACTTTTAATGCCTGTTTTCATTTACACTAGGTGACACCTAAGTGATTGCCTAAATAAAAGAACTAAGATTTCAATGCTCAGAGAGTTGAAATTTCAACAGCGCAAAAATATGTAGGCATTACTTAAGATATGTACCACTTATAGTGTTAGTGAAAATGAGTAAGTATTAGTGTTTCGATCTTAGTAGACTAGGAGGTCAATAAATAAACAAGAATCTAAAAAATGCAGTCGAAATAGAAACGACTTTGGAATTTCATGCGTATGCGAATGTATAATTATTGTAATTTTTAATAGCCTTATTTGCTAGATAAATAAATAAAGCTCTTAAATTCTCCCAATCATAACGCAAATACCACAAAAAAATACCTTTGATAGTTATAGTGTGTGTTAGTGTCTTTAAGACATCCTATAGAGATGATGGTTTTTGGACTGCTCGTTGGTCGCAAGCGCGACTCCTGAGCATGAGGTCCTGGGTTTGATTCCGGGGTCAGACAAAATGTTATTTGATTTTTCCATTAGGAATTTCTCACGGAGACTAGACACGGAGATTTGATGTCAATAAGTTCGCCCCATATTACATGGGACTTAAACATAACTAGCGAAATGTGGGTGTACTATTAGGTACACCTCAGCTTAACCTTTCAGGTATTACAAGCGTTATGTATGCTGTGTAATATGGTCTACGGGCTAACCCAGTATCAAAGGTATCTCATAAATTACTAGTTACATGACAGGATGTTTTTGCACTACTGTTCAGTAACACTAGAAGGTGAAGCAATTTCCAGGCAATATTTTATAGCCCAATCGAAGTCAGGACTCGAGCAATCGCTTGCTTTATTTACTGTACAACGATCTAACAAACATAATAAGATCTTTATTATTTTCATTAGAAACGGGATATTTACAATGTAAAATAATAATAATGTGTGAGTGTGTGTATGTGTGTTAATAAGAATGTTAGTGACCATGATATTTTAAATCTTCACTACATAGTATAAAACAAAGTCGCTTTCTCTGTCCCTATGTCCCTTTGTATGCTTAAATCTTTGAAACTACGCAACGGATTTTGATGCGGTTTTTTTTAATAGATAGAGTGATTCAAGAGGAAGGTTTATATGTATATATTGCACCTGTGCGAAGCCGGGGCGGGTCGCTAGTATGTAATAAAATAAATGATATTTTACAAAATAACGCATGTCCTAATCTTCATCGTAGGCTATTTTAAAATCAATATTACCTCCAAGTATGTATAATAATATTAAAAGCGAAACAAGATATCTACAGAAATAAAGAATTCTAATATAGAAACAAACTGGTTACTAAAATAAAAGATATAATAATATATTTATTTTAAGCGATGTTTGTCGTTTGAGAAATGCGAGTAATCATTTAATCAGGTATGCTCAACCTTTTTTTCTAGGCGGTGTAGTTGCTACGGTGCTTGCGCTACGCCGAGGATTGAGCACCTCTGTTTTCGATTTTCAAACGCTGTGTGGAATTAAGCGGTAGATGTAAAGGATTTGATCATTTAATCAATAAATTATGCTTATTAGTAACGCGTGATTAGAGGACGTAAACTAATGTGGGTATGACTTTATGGTATTATACCATAGACCTGCGGACAGTATGATTGGTGTGAGTTTTTTAGTCGTAGTACGAGTACATTAGATTAAACAGTTTATAGCTGGGCAAACGAAACTAGTGTGCGCGCTTGCGCAGTCAACAATTTGACGTGATCAGAAAACCGTTCAGATTCAGTACTAAAGGTAGTCTGCCTAGGTTTCTTATTCCGAGAGAGAACACGGAATCAATTTAAGATGTCCATTTAAATCAGCAAATAAGTGGACTCAGTGTTCGCAACTGTTATTTACAAAAGTAAGAAGCTGAATACTTAACACATACATAGCCTAATTATTATTTTTTAATTTTCCGTTGAATTATTCACCAACCCTCTAAAGACAGTCGTTTCAGTAAGGGATGCTTAAAGATCTAAATGGACAACATTTTTAGAGTTATATTCTTACAGTAGCGGTACTTTAAACTGCTATATAGCTAAATATTAAAGAAAATTCAAAATATCAAGAAAAAATTGGTAGCTTAAGGCTAAGCCCGTACCTATAAAATTATATATATTTTATAGGTACGGGCTTAGCCTTATAATAAAGATTGGATAGTAAATGTTGCCTAGTTACGTACGTTGGGCAACGGTAACGATTATAGTGCCACAAGAACCTGTAACATTAGTCACTGGCCGAGTTAGCTAGCTTTAGGGACGGCACTTACACCAAACTTTAAGCGAATTTCGAGAACGTTTCCTAAGAACTTGGCAAATTATTTTGAAACTGTGTTTACTGATTGACAGCCCTGATTTTCAGCGCATTAAAACATTCCGTGTATAGAGTCAGTGTAGACTAGGAATCACACATTTTTTTTATGTTATACATATTTTTTTAATCTAAACCAATATTATAAAGAAGAAAGATTTGTATATTTGTATGTTTGTAACGAATAAACTCAAAAACTACTGGACCGATTTTAACCATTTTTTACCAACAGAAAGCTAAATTATCAGGAAGTAACATAGGCTATTAATTATATTTATATCATGCAAATTAGCCGAGCTATCGCAATTTTTGCGGACGTTGTCGCGGGCGAAGTGCTAGTTTATTAATAAAAAACTTATTCGATAGTTTTATTATTTTAAAATACAGTAGTATTCTTTTAGCTACAAAAGCTAAACCGAACAATGCTGCACCTAGATTAAACGAACAAATAAAAAAATCGAACACATCACAAACTTTAATTACTAAATCCGATCAAAAAAGGTGCATGATACGTCCAAAAGCTACATTTTCGTCTGTCCA
The DNA here is from genome assembly GCA_905163415.1 of Noctua fimbriata. Taxonomy (NCBI): domain Eukaryota; kingdom Metazoa; phylum Arthropoda; class Insecta; order Lepidoptera; family Noctuidae; genus Noctua; species Noctua fimbriata. Next base: position 11,204,506 of record LR990921.1, read on the forward strand.
TCAGTACAATTTGTTCGTATCTGTACTAGGTGAGCACAATGCGTTATTAAAAACTTTTGTTACGTGGCTTTTTTTTTCTACGGCGTGTTGAGTGCGACGCATACCTGCGTCCTTCTCGACGTTTACCTGTGCTCGTGAGAGGGCAGAGGTAGACCGTCACAAGTAGTAGATGCGGCAAACGAAGCAGAGCCGAGCTCACGGACTAGCTTTGCGATTTAAATTTTGTGAATTCAGTGCGTAAAGTGACGCAGTCGAGACTTGATAGGGCGTTACAGGAATTTTCAGTTTCTTGGTGGATTATTTTATTATAAATGATTGAACAAGCGTTAGTGGTGTGCTCAATTTTTCTGTTTTTATTGTTTTCACTTGAAGTTTTAATGGACTTTTAAAAAAGTGAACTTGGACTGAACTCAGAAATTGAAAGTCTTCACAACCAGCTGGTTTTGATCAGAGCGTACACCAAAGATTCGTAGTCCAAACTTTTCCCGCCCAAAGGCAAGCCTTCTCGTCGCCTCTAAGGAGGCTTCAGTCTGTGGGTGCGCCCGCGCAGCGCGAGGCTCCACAAACCGGGCGGGCCAGTACACGATGGAAGTGAGTGCCGGCCGGTCGTGTGCGTAGCTTCGCGAGTGATGTCGCAGCATGGTCGCTGCGCGTGCCTTGTTGTGGTGCCTGTGCCTCGCCGCGGTCGGGACCCCGGCCGCCTCCCGCGGACGACACCACGTCCCCGCACGACACAAACATTCGGAATTCGTTAAAGGAAAGAGTAAGTGCTGTGCCGCCCACGGCGCTTTCAAAGTTTCAAACCTTCATGCCAATGTGTTCTGTGATATAGTTGTAAACGTGATATAAACCTGTAACCTAAATGTACACCACACGCAGTGACCGTAAAATAACTCCATAAAACTGTAGAAATAAAGACGCGGTACCGACTAATCGCTGGAATAAAATAAACAAAGCTTATCTCGAGCCAACAAACGTAGCCTTATATAGCGCGGAAAGCTGCTTGACGGTACACTGAACTGGCCTTAAGAGGCTGCCTGTTGCAACAATTAAACTCATCTTGTGCGACAAAGTTTTCCAAGCGCCTTGAAAGGGATGCGGACTATATCCTACGGGATGAAAGGCAAGGTGCACGTATTGTGAAATGATTTACTTTCAATTTGGTGGTTGCAGCTTTGTGCGCCTGTGACAGACGGACGGATTGACAAAATTATATATTGCTCCCCGAGCGCTCGAACAAGGAGTGTTTTGTTTATATTGTGGAGGCGGATCGAGAGTTGGGATAGTGCCTATCGAGTTTTTTGAGTATGAATTGTTGGGAACTACCGCTTCGTTAGTCCTAGATCAAAGTACGGTGTACAAAAAAATATTTTGGAAAGATTTTAATTTTTTGAAGGTTTTGTACTTCGTAAACATTTTCATTTTTTTTAAAAAAAAAAACGTTACTAAAAATTAAATTCATAAATTTAATGTTTTATAAAAATACTTTGTCCTACCAATCAGAAGAACTTCTACTTAACAGTACTAATTCCCTTTCATAATATTATCAAAAGTACAGTCGTGTACAAAAAGGTTTGTAGTAGGTACATTAAACGGCTCGTAATTTTAAACTTGTTTTGACCAATTGTTATAGAAATTTGTTGCTTTACCGCGAAGGCTTTCAAAGCTCCATTGTTTTATTTTATTATTATGTACTTTAATCTGGATAGAAAACCTTGAAAATGGACACTCGAGTGGTTTTTGGCTGAACTTAGATCACAACTGACGGATTAGAGACAAAGGATGTAGTTACTCGTAATCTTACAGATCTTGCTTATGTGCCTCAGCATGGATCAAAATTATTAAATGTAAAAAAAACAATGACCAAAAATTTCAGATCTTAATGTAAAAGTGACGAAAAAAGTAAAAACTCCATAAAACAGTCGCAAAGTACCAAAAAATCATGTTCAAAATTATTATTTTGGCCACCTAACACATATTACATAGTTTTGTTGACATGTTGTCATCCTAATTACAGTTACAGTAACCACTAAACAGACGCACAAGCCGTTATAAATGACCCAAACTTTGTACATTATCCAACAATATACCTAAAGTACCTGGTAGTAACTGGTATTATTAATTTTCGATTCAAAAACTGTCGTGCGTGCATAAAATCGTCAAGCAAATTTCTACTCTATTCTTGCAGTACTTAAATTGACATTCACTTACAAACTTCTGTGACATACGTTAAAATCTAGATTTTCCTAAATTCGATTTTCAAACAATTTCTGTTGTAATAGCGAATGCTGGTAACGTGTGCAAAGTCACAGTTATTAAAAACCCCAATTGGATAAAAACCTATTACCTACTTTCATTTTGGTATGTCGAAATAATCTGTTTTATTTAGAAACAGCACGCATTTTAAAACTCGCTATGACGTAGGTATTTGAACGGTACTTATTTGTTCTACATGTCAAATGTCTATGGTTCTATACAACGCCCAATTTGTTCCGTGTAAAGTTCTTTTTTAATTTTATTGTTTGTAATGAGTTGAAAATCGACCGGAAAATTGATGGTAAACGTGAATTTTTGCGAAATTGATCATTGGTGAAAATGTTTTATAATCTCCATAGATTTAAATCATAGATACAGCGTCCTTAGATCGCGCGAAAATGTGTTAATACTGGACTCGACAACGCGCGTGAAACGAAAGATATGAGAAATATGTAAGAGTGAATGAGACAATACGATTAAAATCTCATTATCAACAACAAACTAGAAGAGTGAACATTTGTTGGCGCGGTATGGCAAATCTATGGTGGAAGCATGGATTTAATAAAGCACGACAAGCAATTTACGTAGTCCTGTCCACAATACACAACGGACTTCCACGTGTTCAGTACCAACAGCATTCCGAACCCCCCCACATAGGAATTCGCGCATTTATGCTGTTTCCTAAAAAAGTGCAATACCTATACGATCAAAATCTATGGTACAGCTGTTTGTTTTACTATATTCGATCTACACATTCTTCTGGTCCAAGCAGTATATTCTGCCTCGTTGGTCTAGTAGTCACCAGCGAAGCTGCTGATCATAAGGTCCTGGGTTCGACTCCCGGGTCGGGCCAAGTGTTATTGGGTTTTCTCCTTAAGACTTTCTCAGTAGCAGCCACGGAGGAGCTGGATTTGTGTCCAGATGATGGCAATAGGCTCGCCCTCTAAAACTTCAGACTTAAATAACATTAGGTACACATCTGCCTAGCCCTTCAGGGGTTACAGTCGTGTATCTAACAAAAGTAGCTTTTACGGCCAAGAAAATGTCGGGGTGGCGGCCTTTTCGTGGCCTCTGCTTTTGAATTACAAATTTCTGATCTACATATGAAAGAAATTCAACATTTGAACGGTGACTTTAAGCTTTGTTATATTGTGCAGCGAAAAGATCTGGAGAAATCTGTTACATCTCCCTACAGCATTTAAGAAATGCAAATGTAAGTTGTTACTTTATTAGGTAAAATTCTTGAATGTATTGCTGACTTCTACACTATTTTTTTTCTTATAACGATGTTTGTTGTGCTGAAAAAGTAAATATTTTTTTCTACAATCTAATGAATATCATCACTTTACAGAACAGTACCTAATTTCCTAGTACCTAGGTATCTCAAAATGTTTATTGTGAACCGTGAGCAACTTCACACAAGCATTAGTACGCATCCAACGTTAAAACAAATAGAGAACGTATATTTAGAAAGATAAACACATTGACAGGGCACTGACTACTTGATGACAGTTGTAAGTCAGTGGTTTGAAACATTTTGCCTATAATTTAAATGTCATCGTCAGTTGAAACGCCATTCGCTTGCTTACCCATCGGAAAAAAGCACTTCATACTAAAATATAGTCCCATGACCGACATACCTTATAGTAACCAGGAAAATAAGGCCATTAAATTAATTAGAGCTTGCCTGCAAAGGAAAACCTGTCTTATTTGTTACATCCGATCTGTTGACGGACTCCGTCTAAATTATAGCAACTATCTTGTAAAGCCACAGATGACATAACTTATACAACACTGGCCCCAACACTGATTTGCTCCAATACTGCGTACCTTGAAATTGATGACTATCTGTCTCTGCCTTTCGTATGAAAATAGAGAAGGACAGCTAGAAGAAATACAAGATATTAAAACGCGTCACATCCTCTGTGTTGCAAAATTGCTAATGTTTTTATAATAAATGTCAATTAGTTTTATTACTTACTAGTTATTCGCCATGGCCATAACTTGAATGATTTCTCTGGTTTTATATGACATGTGTTCCCAGGGTTTATTATTATTTATGTATTGCCTTTAGCAATACAAGTGCTGTATCATGCTATGAAATTAATTTGATATAACTTTCCAAGCTCACAGGCTGGTGTTAATTTAAAACTAAAAATGTTCAATCAAGTCATTGCAATACGTAAGAAAACTGAAACAGACAACGTTATATATTGTTTTTCTTTTAAAAATATAACTCTATGGTCGCGGTTTTGCGCAGTGATTATTTGAAATAGGGCTGGGAAATGCATGGCATTAAGTTGCCCAGCCCTGCTATCGTGTACGCGTGCTTGACAACTTGAAATTGGATTAAGTGCGTCTCGGGTAGAAATGTATGAAGTAGGAGGAAAAGTTACAGGGCTCGCTTAATTCCTTTTGTCTGGACAGTTTTAATGCGTCATTTACTTATAAATAGCTTGCAAGTTTTACACGTGTGGAAAATCAACGTTAGCTAGTCATAATATTATCTTTTATTAATTTCTCTTACATATTAATACTTACATTTTTAAATATGGGAATATTTACATACAAAGTAATATAAAAAAAACATTTAAAAATATAAAAAATAGTAGCCCACCGGCATCGGGAACTGGGTCCGGGTTACCGGTGGTCAGGGCTCTTGAAAGAAGAACCTCCTAACGATACACGCCGTGTCCAGAAGTACTGCTTTCTGAATCAAGCCCTTGATCCAGCTGCCAAGTGAGAGCCTCCTTAGATGTTGGTCGAGGCATAATACTTTATTATTAAATGAATTATTTACCACGTTTCAAACACGTACGCTTCCTAGATGCACGCACAAAGCAGACTCAATAATCGATATACAATATTGATTCACATAAAATACTTTTAAATATCACCAACAAGGAAAATCCAGTATTGAGACCTTACAGAAGGAAATAAAGCGCCTACGCACTTCCATGGAATTATGCACGTGTGTGGCAAAAGATATGACAGTCGTACCACCTGGCTGCGTATTTACACACTTTTTGGTTCTTGCAAGACCCACGTGTTATTTTTATAGCCCTTTTATTCGCTTCAGGGCGTAAATCTAGGTCATTTAAGATTAATTATATTGTTATTTGCTACAGTGTAAAAATAATATGTTGTTTGCTTATAACCCTTGAGTTTATGGTTACGCGTTCGGAAATTGTAAGACTTTTCCCAATGAAAGATCTCAACGCGGGCGAAGAAAGGTTTTAAATAGTTTCAAATTGTTTAATTTTATAAAATGATCTTAACACTTTACACAGAATAAATACTTTTTATTGTGTACCAGTCCAGTATCTAATATAATACGTATAATAAGATAATAACAGATTGAAAAACAATGTATAGGACATCAATGTAGGCAACTTCGTGCCAACATCTCGTAATACTCAGTCTAGCCTTTTGTCAACTGTCGGGATGACTCCAAGTTCAAAATCTAACCTGATACTGATCATTTTTAACCGACTTTAAAAAGGAGGAGGTTCTCAATTCGTCGGAATCTTTTTTTTATGTATTTTCATCGATTACTCGAAGACGCCTGAACCGATTTGGATAATTCTTTTTTTGTTTCAAAGGATATACTTCCCAGGCGATCCCATTTAAATTTTATTGAAATCGGTCGAGCGGTTTTTGAAAAATCAACAAAAATCTAAAAATTGTATACATCGATGATATTTTCTTATAGGATATTTCACTAAAATTGGAAAAATGAAAAAAGTTTTTTGCAAAAAATAAAACCGACTTCAATAACCCAAAAAAATGAAAAATAACTTTAGCTTCAGAAGACGGTGACTTTTGTTAAACTCAGTTTTTTTTTTGTTTTTTTTTTATAATTTTGCTTTATATAAAACTGGTCAGAGTCAACAATCTCTGGACAAGATAACATTATGATACATTCGTAATTTAACCGTTTAGGCTCCAAAGACATGAAAAAACGTTATAACTAAAACTACATAATTAACACCACGAATTAAATAACTGATTTGATATTTCAAGTTGACTAGAATCAATCGAGTTCTAAAATGATATGCACGGCGAGTTTCTTGACCCATCGCTATGTATCGAATATCCGAATAGGTAAGATACCAAAAGAACCGGAATTTATGAGTCAGCTACAGTCCTGAACTAGGAAAAACATCTAATTAGTGTTAAAACGTGTGAAGATGGAAATATTTTAACGAACTTAGTTTTGGTACACCAACATTCACACTGTGTCTAATATTTTTGGCTTAGAAAACTTCGAATTTGGAACGCAAATGAGGCTTAAACTTAGGTAGAGAGAAGTGTCATATTTTTGTGTTTATTACTTACTTCTTGCACGCGGCTTCGCTCCCGTTATGTATGGAAATTAAACGTTAACGTTTTAAATGTAGCCTAAGTCACTCGGGGATAATGTAGCTTCCCGTTAGTGAAAGAATTTTCGGAATCAGATCAGTTGTTCTGTAGATTACCCCTACATATAAACTTACAAACAAATTTTACCACTTTTATTATTTTATTAATATAGATTATTTACTGCTTATCATAATGACGTCAAATGTTAACGGAGTTAAACTTAACAAGTGCATTAAAAAAATAACATAACATCATAATAATATGCCTGTAATCGCCGAAGGGTTGGGCAGGGGTCCACCTAAGAGTGCACCCAAAAAAACCCAATAAAAAAAAAACATTCTTCAAATTGAATTGCACTGATGAATTATATTTGTCGCAAAACCAGCTGTTTTAATTAATTTCTAAGTGATCATGGCAATGTTTGACAATAAAGTGTGATTCTTTAAATCAGCATACACAATAATATCTTGTATGGATTACGATATTTTTCCCTATTGCTATCTTAAGTGTATTCAAGATAGCCAAGTAAACGACTTACGTAACTAAATATTTGCGCAACTTCTTGCATCCTCGCTGGCTACAGGTACACTGCATTTCCCAGCTCCAAAAGCGTAACTTTCCTAAAATATACAAAACAACATTTTAAAACCACGATAATCATACCCAAAAATATAGGTTCATGTGGTTCGACAATACCGCTACATATTCAACGCTTGGGTCAAATGAGTTTATTTAGTACGCTGTCAATTATTTATTATTCACAAAAGGGTCAAGGATATCTACATGCAGTATGTGGTAGTTTGTCTCGGTCTTCAGCACAATGTATGATTACCTACATAAAACCACGTAACTAATAATAAATTATTATAAAGGTTTTTCCTTCACCATGTCAGAACCTTGTTTTATTATTTGCAAACTTCTTATGTGCTCTGTGTACCTGGTACAGCAGGATAAAAGATTTTTATTATTATCGCATTTTGTGAACAGATCCGCGCTTTATTCTGAGGGCATTTTTAAGTGCTCGTGAGATAAACCCTTATTCATAAAAATTTGTCTTCAATAAAGTCTCGGTGAGCCTTTAGAGACTTCACCGTCACTGCCAATTTCTTTTCATTAAAGCGAGACGGCACTAGTGCATTAATTGTGCGGCGAACAAAAAAGCTGCTGGATTGAAACTAGATATTCAAAAATAATCCCTTGATAAGACCCAACTTAATACGCAAAGGAACTCCTGTGTAAAACTTATTTCACTTTCGTGGAAATTCAAGTTCGGTTTTGGAACACCATTCGATCTACCCGTCGGTCATAACGAAAAGAACCACGTCCAATGCCTCATTTCTTTATAAACATAAAAGGAAACTGCACTCGGGCGCGGCATGGCACACCATACAATAATGGATTGTAGTGAAAGGTCGTGTTACAAGAACGAGATGGTGGCGGGACAAAACTGGTTCCAAAGCTTCAGAATGCAAGTAACTGGATAAAAACATTGCCTTAAGACAAACCAGTCGAGGCGAGCGCAGCGTTCTGCGTTCCTCTCCAACTTGGTCGGGTTGTGCATCGCTGTACAACCTATCCGTTTTCAGTTGTGAAGCTTCTATGTCACCACTTCGTGTTTTTTAAATATGATTAGAATATGCAGACCACTGGTTTTCATACAGAGTTTTGTTTGTTCGGAAACTACTTCATTACGGTACACTGGGGTATGCAAGCCTTATCAGATTAACGTTGAACAAAAGACCGGTACAGTCGAGATCTAAATCTGGTGGCGGGATTTTGGGAACTGATAGTGCCTAGTGTGTCCAAGTTAAATAAGAACAAAGTCTAAGCAAGATAAATTTACTAAGTACACAGTCCATTACATAATTGCCTTCACATAAATTCATTTACTTATCTAGTATTAAAATGTTGACTGCTTTTATACGGTAATCACATCTGCATATATATTTTAAATTAACTCAGTGATTACTGTGACAGTGTTGTCCTGTTATGGCCTGTGGTTGCCATGGACATCTTCGGTCTAAAATAAAACGTTTTTTGTCCATGTCTCGTGCGATAACACTAAATGAAGCTTCATCATTTTGCTAACAATGCAGAGATTGTCAACAATTTGTTTTAAAGTATTCTTTTCTGTTTTGTTCGCGAGTCACTGGTTTTATAAATTTCTGTCAGTAAAGCTGCTTTACCACAATTATTCTTCCCTAAAACTGTTCAAAGATATTAAGTATTATCGTCAAACTTGAGTCGCGACCAGTTCTACTTATTTAAATCAGTCGAGAGTCTGTTGACATCAGTTATTTTCCAGAAGGCTTTAGTCTTCCAACAATTCAACCTAAAAGGAAAATTATTTTTAATTGTTTCATAATGAAACCTCTACATAGAGTCGACCACAGCCGGTGAAACCAAGCTTTCATTTGACAGTTTCAACACTCCAGCTCGACCCACGCATTATTATTTGCTCTCAGCATTAAATAATGACATTTTTATATCTGTGAATCTGTGAGCACATTTCAATAGTATCGCGTATGTCATCAACAGGTTCAACTAGGTCGACCGGACACTACCACCGCGCTCACATTGAAACATCAAAATACTAATGTTTAAAACAATATTTAGCATTCCATCGCATTTTTCGAATTAAAAAGCTGTTAATGACGCTGCACACATAGCGCAATGAGAAGCGAGAAGCGGTTTATTGTTTTGTAATCACTTCGAGGTAGCCAGTTTAAACAACCAAATATGAAAGCCATAAATCACGCGCGCACGTCGAACAGTTGGCTACATGACATCTCAAATCAGACACAGACGTGGGTGGCAACCCATCCGAATTGTATAGGTGTGCAACTGCGAGCAACTGTGGGGCACGAAGCGATTCACAACTTTGTCGTTTTAACGGATGGCATTTTAGAAAGTTTAAATTAAATTAAATGTTTGAGTATATTTTGAAGTTAAATTTATTCCATAATTTTGTCAACCCGATGACTTAAAAAGGGAGAACAATCCGCTTGCATCTGCATAGCTTAACGTTGAACAGAGAGTCTTTTAAAAAAAAAGATAATTGGAAGTTTCTGTTTCCATAGAAAGTCTAAAATCGGTCTAACTTAGCTGTAACACTATTTTTCGAAAATTTTCTCAGTCAAGTTTTTAGACTTGTGTATCCTGCTTATGCGTACGAAGTTTCATTAAAATCGGTTCAGTCACTTCGAAAAAAGAGATGCCCTAAGACGTTAACGCTATTAAGTGCACTAACTATTCTGGCTGAGTCTGACGTATGTATATTTAATCGACTAATTGTAATTGAAACTATGGAGAAAGTTATTTCTGTACGTATCAAGTTAGAGCTCGTAGTGAAGGAATACTTACCTTGAGTATGTAGGTAGCTCGTGTTAGCACTCAATCTAACCGCACTCACTTCGCTGGCACTTGATAAATAAGTTGACAGAATCCGGCCATAACAAATACGTTGTCACATTGATTTCAATGTTTAAGTGTAAGATGAAAAAGAGAACGGTATAGTTAACTCAGTAAACCCATTTAAGGGCATTACGTGGCTCAAATCCCAAAAACAGCGTATGTTCAAAGAAATTTGTTGATGAATCCCTTCGTGCGTTTTCCGTGTAAAAAAGTATGTTATAGTTAAGTTCATCACAAATAAATTGTATTGTTTAAAATTTTAATAAACCTTCTCAATTTTTTTTGGTTAATCGTAGAAAATAGGTCCTTTTTCAACCTTAATTGTAAATTATCTCTGTAACGGCTGAATAGATCGGCATGAATTTTGTAACAACAAATACGTAATGATATAGTTAACAATCTGTATTGTTTTTTTTTCTGTTATTTCATTTAATATTTTTAAATAATAAATAAAAACAGAAATTTTACGAAATGTGCGGGGCAAGTCAACAAAAACCAGTACAGGGATCAAATCATCAAGGTCATCGAGCAATTTAATGCCCTTAATTAGTCTAAACTGTATAAAGGGTGTAACAAGACCCTTTACGAAGCCGAAAGGCACTTGTTCGCCTCGTCACTGCGATATTATTTTTGTTACAGACTATACCTTGGAACCTTCTAGTTACGGAGATATTGGGGGTCAAAGTTGCAACGTTTTCACAAGTTTTTTTTTTAAATGCGTGTTTTTAATGTAAAATTTTTACTTTAAAAACCTCCACGACCACCAAGACTATTAACTCCAACCATCAGCACAGTGTTTTGAGTGCGTTACATTGAGTCCTACCGTAAAACATGATTTATCACCCCAAAAAAAAGTCGTTTCAGAGCAATCATTTTTGCGTCAAGTTTCTTAGTTTGATATACATAATGCTTGATTCACGGATTCATGAAACATAGAAAATCTCAAAAACGAGTATTCTTAATCCAAGTTATTAATGGTACGATTTCGTGATAGCCTCATTTGATCTTGACGTCATCATCATCACACGATTCACTTCATCATTTTGCTCATCATCATTAATTTCTACTTCACTTGCAAAATGTATGTGGATTACGGTCTGACGGAAGCACCTTAACACCTCTGTCTAGCCCTTCGAGCACAACAGGCTTGATGTTATAATTACTACAATAATATATCTGCAATAAATATGGCGGAGATAATTGGCTACCGATATGTGCACAGGCTTCCTACCTATATATAATTATGTAAGAACGTGTTTCATATTGTCATAGTAAACAAGTTATTGGAAATACATACATATGACATGCTGTATTTCTATTATATAAATTTATAACGCCTACATACATTACGCGAAATATTTCCAAACAAAATTCTCTTCAATTTCGACTGATTTATTCCTGGAATTGGAAACAATTTATATAAATGAGGGGAAAAGTAACAAGAATCAAAATGGAAAATTACTTTACTGAATCGACTAACTCAATTCTACCAATTCCTTGCTACATAAAAGTAGACAATCATGTTCGCTCATTTTTATTATTAATTTGGCGATTTCGATGAACAGAACAAAACGACTTGCGGCAAAGGTTGCATGTGGGCGCAGACGCTTAACAATACTCGTAAATCATAGTTCCTCACCTACCTACCACTCTATCTCTAATATCCAATCAAATACAGTTGAACATCATGATGTTCAACTTAAAACTAATCAAATTCTTACCACCGCGGGATACTTGAACAGGTAATAAAATTAACTCAAGTTAAAAGTCTTGAACCCCCGCTCTCTCACCACATTCCGCTCCGGAACGTTCAAATGCCAAAAATATATCGAATGACAGTAACATTATACTCTTGTATACACGCTTAGTAAAAAAAACTGACTATTATACAGACGAGCAGGTAAAATTTACCTTGCCTCTTGAATACCTTCATATTTCTATACAGTTCTATGACAATAACTATGCTTTGTTGACAAGCTACAGCCTCCACAGACCTTTTGCAAGCAATTTTGAACTTAAACTACAGGGATTGAAGCTCTAAACTCGATTTTTGTCTAACTTGCCCCACAGGTTTTGTGGTTTTAGGTAAAGTTATGCAAGCAATATGCGTGGACATTTTTGATCTCTGGGAAATCAAGTGCCATATTCCGAGTTGCTAAGCTATTTCCTAACGTTAAATACATTCAATACTGCTCATAGTAAAGTGCGACTCCTTTGTTTGTAGCTCATGCAAGAACATAGTTTGCTTCTACACCAAAGTATTTCAAAATGTTAATTTATTTTAAAACCGAATCTTACATTAACATTTACTCTGCACACACACAAAAAGTACGTAATAAACAACCGAGTATTGTGTTTAACGTAAAAATAAGCAGTTCAACGGTAAACTTGGTGAACGACACTAATTTTAAACTATCGCTCGATTCGCTTTACATACGCGGTTTAGTTCCTAACGTTGGTTCCGTTCGCTGAGGCGAAACGGCATTGTAAACTATTTCCATCGATTAATCACAAATAGCGGTTTAACTTGTAGCGTAGTAGAAGAAACTTGCTTTAGAGTCCGCCCACGCGGCAACGCCTCTTCGTTAGACGAGCTCAGTTCCTAACTTGTCGAACGTCGACCCAATACAAATACATTGTTTTTATTATTAATACATGAGTAGACAAACGCCCTATTAAGTAACACTTGTGTTTTGATGGCTCGTATGTTTAAAACATGATTTTCTTTTTTTTACAGTATGCATCGGAACAAATGGACGGATGTCGGTGCCATCGAATCGCGACACTCACTACAGGAACCTTCGCGATCGGTTCACCAATTGCACCTACGTCGACGGCAACCTCGAACTGACATGGCTGCAGAACGAAACTATGGACTTGTCGTTTCTCAAGTACATAAGAGAGGTGACCGGATATGTGCTGATATCGCATGTGAATGTACTGCACATTGTATTGCCACAACTGCAAATTATTCGCGGACGGACGCTCTTCAAGCTGAACGTGAGAGAAGAAGAGTTTGCGCTTATGGTCACCATGTCCTCCGCGTTCACCCTCGAGCTGCCGGCACTGCGCGACGTGCTGCGGGGCAGCGTCGGAATCTACAACAACTACAACCTCTGCCATGTCAAGACTATCAACTGGGACGAAATCATTACTGGGGTCAATGCTACTTACGTCTATGTATACGACTTCGCCGCCGCAGAGCGAGACTGTCCGCGCTGTGATAGTAGTTGTGAAGCAGGATGTTGGGGCGAGGGCCCCGAGAATTGCCAGAAATTCTCTAAAACGATATGCAGTCCACAGTGCGCGCAAGGTCGCTGCTTCGGGCGGAACCCCCGGGACTGTTGCAATGCTTTCTGCGCCGGCGGCTGCACGGGGCCGCTGCCCAGTCAATGCCTCGCCTGTAGGAACTTCTATGACGAAGGTACATGCTCTCAAGAATGCCCGCCGATGCAAATCTACAACCCCACCACTTATTCTTGGGAGCCAAATCCGAATGGAAAATATGCTTATGGTGCGACCTGCGTCCGCAACTGCCCTGAACATCTGTTGAAGGATAACGGAGCGTGCGTGAGAAGCTGTCCCCCCAACAAGACTGCCGTCAACGGAGAGTGCATCCCTTGCAACGTTACATGTCCGAAGACTTGTCATGCGGAGAAACCCATACATTCTGGAAACATCGACAGTTTCAAAGATTGCACAATCATTGATGGTTCGATTGAGATTTTAGAAATGACATTCACTGGATTTCAGCACGTGAACCCTGATTATTCGTTCGGAGAGCGTTATGCGAAGATGGAGCCTCACAAGCTGGAGGTGTTCAGCACGGTGCGCGAGGTGACCGGCTACCTGAACGTGCAGGCTCACCACCCGAACTTCACCAGCCTCTCTTACTTCCGCAACTTGGAAGTGATAGGAGGACGCCAAGTCGTCGAGAACCTCTTCGCCTCCCTCTACATAGTCAAAACGTCACTCAAGTCTTTGGGATTGAAATCCTTGAAACGGGTAAACTCCGGTGCTATAGCTATCATGGAAAATAAGTTTTTATGTTTCGCCGACAAGATAGCATGGAATAAACTGGTGAAGTCGAAAGATCACAAGCAAATAATACAAAACAATGGAGAACCCAGGAATTGTGGTGAGTTAGCTTTGCGATTTAGTTTTTTATCTTGAGGATCCTCGTTTTAAAGTTAGGTTTAATTAAGTATTATAATTTTGCCTATGCGATTCAGTTTTGGTTTTATCTTTTATTTATTTTATTATTTTTAGCAAGCGAATTTTTATTTCTTCTTTATGTCCAAAATTTACCTCATACACTCAGACTAACCCATTAACAGCAACTGCCTCGGACAGCTGCGCGATGATGATCACCCATCTTCCCATGGGTGTGACTTCCTCTGTTTGTACCTCTTTGTTCCTAACTAATACATTTTCAACAGAGAGAGCTGATTTGGTGTGTGATCCTCAATGCTCCGTGGATGGCTGTTGGGGTCCTGGCCCGGACCAATGTCTTTCCTGTAGAAATTACCAATTTGATGAAATTTGCCTGCAGAATTGCAGTGTTTTGCCTGGGTGGGTATCAACGCAATGAGACGATATTAATACATAGTACCATTATAATGACGTTTTTAAAATTGATGCAATTTGAAGCATAGCGATTGTTTTTTCCACTTTTTATGATCTCGAAATATGTTTTTACTGACATTGTTTTTTATTAAGTTTTCTCTACCAATATTTTGTCTTCCAAGTAATCCTTGGGACCATAAGTAAGTGGGACTGTAGATGATCAGCCTACTGAATTTGTTTAATCTTTTACTTATCCATTCCATCGGTTCAGTCGATTCTGTCAGAGAAATGCACCTAACTCGCTTCACGGCTGCTTTTGTCAATTTTGGCAATCTTATTAACATAACAAAGGCCAAATTTGTGTGGGTAGCACAGACAGTTTCGACGTCCGATCAACAGCCTCATTGTCTTCTCTTAGATATCTGATAACTGCTTTTATATTCATGTTGAAAACTGCGATGTTGAAAAAAACTCTATTGACATACAATTTTCTCGTTTCAGGTTATACAAAGATGGCCCAAAGAGCTGCAAGGAATGTCATCCGGAGTGCATGGACGGCTGTGCTGGACCCACCCGCGCCAACTGCACGAGTTGCCGACACGTGCAGGACGGCCCCTACTGCGTCAGTACTTGCCCTGATTCAAGATACACATCAGATAATGCTACTTGCCAACCCTGCCACAAAAACTGCTTCAACGGGTGCACAGGCCCAGATAACACGGTTGGCGATGGTGCCTGTAATTCCTGTAAGAAAGCTATTATCAGCGTCGAAGCCACTGTTGAAAGTTGCCTAAGTGAAAATGAGGCATGTCCCGATGGATATTATAATGAATGGGTCGGCAACGTCAAACCACTCGAAGGAAAAGTAAAAGTGGTTTGCCGAAAATGTCATCCCAGATGCAAGAAGTGCGTTGGTTTTGGAATACATACCCAGGTGTGCCTAGTATGTAACGGCTACAAGAGAGGAGACCAATGCGAAGACGAATGTCCGTCAGACGACTATACCGACGAAATTAACATGAGTTGCACGCCTTGTCATCCCGAATGCAAAGGTTGTAAGGGATCTTCGTCAACAGACTGCGTAAAATGCAAAAATTATAAAATATTTTTGTCACCAGATGACCCCGAGAATCAGTCACTTTTTAACTGCACAGATAAATGCCCTGCTCATATACCCCACAAAATACATTTTGACGAGAAGAGCGATGAGCCCATCGAAGAACCCTACTGTTCCACTCACACAAATGGGAACCCGAACATGGTGGCTGCTAAAATACCAACCGTACTGGTAATCATACTTGTACTTGCATTCCTATTGTTGGTGATTCTTGGCATCATAGGGTACACGTGTCGACAGAAGGCAAAGGCGAACAAGGAAGCTGTTAAAATGACAATGGTTCTGACTGGATGTGAAGACAATGAGCCTCTTCGTCCTACCAACGTTAAGCCGAACTTAGCCAAATTAAGAATTGTAAAGGAAGTAGAATTACGTAGAGGAGGAATGCTCGGTTTTGGTGCATTTGGTAAAGTGTACAAAGGCGTGTGGGTTCCCGAAGGCGAAAATGTTAAGATACCAGTCGCTATCAAAGTGTTAAAGGACGGTACAGGTGCTAGCACTAGTAAGGAATTTTTAGAAGAAGCTTACATCATGGCTAGTGTTGAACATCCAAACTTGCTACAATTACTAGCAGTGTGCATGACAAACCAAATGATGCTCATCACTCAACTGATGCCTCTAGGATGTCTGCTCGATTACGTCAGAACACATAAGGAAAAAATTGGCTCCAAGGCCTTTTTGAATTGGTGTACGCAGATTGCTCGTGGTATGTCTTACCTAGAAGAAAAGCGATTGGTTCACAGAGACTTGGCCGCCCGAAACGTACTTGTCCAAACGCCAAATTGTGTAAAAATAACAGACTTTGGATTGGCCAAGTTATTAGAGGTAAATACTGATGAATACAAAGCTGCTGGCGGAAAGATGCCAATAAAATGGCTGGCTTTGGAATGCATCCAGCATAGGATTTTTACTCATAAGAGCGATGTCTGGGCTTTCGGAGTTACGATCTGGGAACTGTTGAGCTACGGTGCACGCCCTTACGAGTCGATTTCTGCTCGAAACGTCCCCGAGCTGATAGAGAACGGGCTCAAACTATCACAGCCTAGTATTTGCACACTAGATATTTATTGTATAATGGTGTCATGTTGGATGCTGGACGCCGACAGTAGGCCTACTTTCAAGCAGCTTGCTGATACATTTTCTGAAATGGCACGTGATCCAGGCAGGTACCTTGTGATACCAGGTGACAAGTTCATGCGGCTGCCGTCCTACTCCACGCAGGTAAAACATTTTATCTTGCTTATATTTTAATATCAATGTTCGTTTGTGCTCTTCACTACCCAACGACAACCAATTCAAACTGATGTAGAAATTGTCCATTTTATTAGCCTATTCTTACATATTTTATCCCGACTCCTCTTCCTCAAACACTTAAGACTCATAAGTCCTTATTACATTCCAGGATGAGAAAGAAATGATTCGAAACCTGTCATCAGCGATGGAAGGTCCGGAGTCCCTGGTCGAAGCAGATGAATATTTGCAGCCAAAGTTCAGATCTGGGCCAAGCACGAACACCACGATCTCTGTCATTGAAATCCACCAGAATGCATTGAAACAACCGTCGTCTTCATGGCCGTCCGGGGTCCCAATCAACGAGTGCGGAACTCCCGATGGGGCAAGCAAGCCTGAGACGTGGGACCACGAGCTCCTTAGATACAATCAAGCTAACCCTTGTGGAGAAGTCACCGAATTACGGCACTACTACAACAACGGTGTTTGCGCATCCGATGGCTCAAGCTCGCGCTACTGCAGCGATCCGATGAAATGCCGACCCGAAGTCTGTGAAACTACTTTTGACAACATGTCAAAAATCAAAGAAGCACAGGTCGGAAACCTCAAGTTGAACCTGCCGCTAGACGAGGACGACTACTTGATGCCTTCGCCGCAGCATACGCAGAATGCTTCTACCTACATGGACTTAATTGGTGAAGGCGGCGAGAATCAGGAAGGTATGAAGGATTTGAGGTTCAGTGGTTTTGTGGGCAAACGGTGTGTAGACAATCCTGAGTACTTGATGTCAGAGGAGAACGTGCTGCCGCAGACGCTGGGCATCCCCACGGAGCCAGTCCCGATGGAGTCATTGTGCATGAGTGAGGGCAGCGGCAGCGAGTCGACGCCACGGCCCAGCACCAGCAAGTACCTGCCGCAGCGCTCGGTGGAGGAGGAGTCCATGTCGGACCACGAGTACTACAATGACCTGCAGCGCGAGCTGCAGCCACTGCGCCGCAACGAGACCACAGTATAAACGCAATGCCAACAAAACCCACTGATCTCCTCTTTTAATTGACTATTTTTACTTAATAGTGCCGCGCGCACGACCCGTGCCATTGATTCGATGGCTAGTGTTAGATCGTTGATACAATTTCTGATATGAATTTTATTGTAGTTATAAAAATACAGTTTGTTAATTTTTTTACTTAAAATGTAAAGGTACTGTTATTTTTAATTTGTATATTATTATATTATGAAGTGCACGTCTGATGCACTTAACAAAAATATAAGTTATTTATTAATTTACGATAAGGACGGCTATGTTTTAGGTTTTCGAACGCTTATGTTAAAGCGTTTTTATTTTAACGTTATACCTGTGATAATTAGTTTTAATTTTTTTTATAATTTGCAACCAGTGAAAGGTAGGTGTAGAGTAAGATTCGCATGCATTGTGGAAACTGCGAATAACATTTGCCATTGATGTCTAGTAGTTACTTTACTCTGTCGCAATTCGATCGTTCTTTTATATTATGTAGTTTAATTATTGTGAAAGTGATTTTCCTACCAGCATTTATAATTTTCGTCACATTCCCTACGACAAGTACCTATGAATTTCATTTTCCATCATAGGAGTAGACAAGGCAGCAAACATTTAATGACAAACATTAGGATACAAAAGTAGTTGAATATTCAAGTTCTTAAATACATATTATACATTTAGAAGATAATCATAAAATCTTATTACATTATGAAAAAAAAAAAACATTTTAAAGAAATATTTAAACTAAAAATACATATTTAATCTATTCAATTATATAAGGCAACTAAGTAGAATGAATTGAATGTTGTAAACAATTACCGTTAGTTATTTCATGTGATCTTGCCATTTTTGTGATCGATAGCAAGGGATGTCAACCAACTGTTTTTAAATTCTCGATGTTTTCCTTGTGTTGACAGCCTTGGTGACGAATGGCCGCATCTTGCATTACTTCCCACTCTATACCTGCAGCTGTTTAGAATGTAGATATTACATAATTATTAAACAAATATTTAAAAGACAGGGGTACACCCCATTAGCACAAATTAAGCTCAACTTTTCAACTAAAATGCAAATTTTTATTACTTTAGTTTTATTGTTTCATATAAGACCAAACTCCTTCGTTTGCCATGTAACATGTAAATAATACGCTATTGTAAATAATATATTTTACTTAATTATTTCCAATTTATGTTTGTATGTTGTAGTAGCAGCTACTCACATATGACATACCATGTAATTATATTTCGTTCTTATTATATTTTATCAAAAGTTCTAAATTATTTTGTGCCATTAAAATGAAATAGATTTTAAAATTCATATACTTAGATGGTGTTATATGATGTTTATTGATTATGTGCACAACTAAGGATTATATTGAATATAGGAGCTTAATTAACGAATATATTTCGGACTTGTTCCTGTGACGTAATCAATAGACGTCTAGTAGAAGAACAAATTTTAATGCATTTTACTATTATAATCAAAAATTTTTAAATTGTAATTCCCATGGCTAACATATTGTTCAATCAAAGTAGATATTAATATCGCACTGTTGCGTTACTACTGTAGAGGTACTTGTACCTTGATAAATGAAATTAAAAATAAAGTGGTTGTTTATTTTTGTGTCGTCCCATCCCCCTGTATACAAATACCTATTCAACATGACACCTTAGTACTCTAGGCCGCCCCTTGTGCTGGGGCCCAAGTCTGCTATTTTTATAAATTCGTCATTCCAACACGATACCATTGTCATTTTGCTAAAAGTTCGTAATCTGCTAAATTCATAATGGTCGATCATTGGTCGGTCAATGGTCTCGTAATAGAATTGTCTTATGAATGACATTGTCGTATTGCCATTATTATAAAACCCGTTAGTAGAAATAATTTTCGAAAAACTACTAATAAAGAACATTTATTCATGCCAGATTTCATTTATATATATTTTTTCATATTATTTATTATTTATCAGATTACCATTCTATGACATTTCTTTCAAAGGAGTGTCACTAGTTGACCATTGGAAAGTCATAATGACGCCATTATATTAATAGATTACGGAACTTGTCAAAATCAACAATTATGAAATCAATGATAGACCATTCTGACACAATTGTAATAGCAGACTTGAGGCCCTGGTCGCTAGACAAAGTCGCAATAGCACGGAGTTAAATTAGAAAAAGACCAGCTTATATTGGTTATGTAACCCCTAACATACAGGCTGCCGTACAGTAACACCTTCGTATTCCATAGATTCTGATCAGACAGCCAAAACGTATTCGCGCGTGTCGATCGATAGCTGCAGACAGAGCTATATTCAGAATTTATGTTATGTTTCGAAAGCCCCGTATACCATACGATTCGACTCCGATCACGAAATTGATGTAGGGATCGTCTAAAGCAGCCTGACGCAGATTGTTTACAACCCTTTGTATTTAATTTGTATGATAAATGAACTGCACCTACCCTGTACTTCCATATCATCCTAATAAATGCCTAGGTACTTCTATTGTAAATATCCAAGTTTGAATGTTTTTAGCTCACAATCATTACCAGCTTGACGGTCCCGTTTGGTTTCATCGTCGCATCGATCCTGGGTTCGATTACCAGGTCGAACCCAGGTTATTAAGATTTTCTCAAAGTAGAAGAAGAAGTTTATGCGTCGTGCGCCTGATCACTATGCGCACTTACACTTCTCTTGCGTACCTTGGCTCGGCACTCGGGTTTGAATGGAAGGCGTTCGGATAGACCTGATTAGGACAAGGGATGCCTGCTTTTATATAGGGTGAATTTTCCAAGTGGTCGTGGATGGCCAAATCAAAAACTATGAGGAATAGCGAAAAATTCTCAAAGAAGTCTCGAGGACGATTTTGATGAAAACTAAAACTGCATCATTAGATTTTTGAAAAATCGTAGCGAGGCGACTTGTTTGTGGTGCTTGATTGGATGTAAAAGTTTTTTTTTTCATTAAGCCCATAATTTTCGATCCGCCGCGACTCCGTCTAGCAGTGTCAGGGCTCCAGCCTTGCGATATTCGGGCCCACAGCTGTGCATCCGGCACACATGGCCTGCCCAGTCTCATTTTAGTTAGAGCTACGACCAATTTTTTTTTTATTTAGAAATGGATTAGTGTCAGTTGTGTACCTTGGAGGGACTCAGAAAACCCATATTTTTACACCTTTTTGAGGCTATAAATAGTAAATTACGGCAAATAGTAGGATAGTGTAAAGACCTTACTGGTACTTAACATGTACTTTTGCGAGTGGAAAACACACGGGGCGAAATTTGCTCGAACTTTATTAATTTAACGAGAGCTACCTACTAGGTACTACGAGGTAGATAGGTGCTTACGGTACCCTATATTAGGAGCAGTTTACTTAGGAACTCATGGCATAAGAGAGAGTGAGATAATAATATGCATGATTTAAATATAATTTTAGCCTAAAACAATATTGTAGCTATCTGCCAGTGAAAGAATTTTTAGCATTGGACCATTAGTTACCCCCTTGGACATACAAACTTCCAAACAAATTTTACCTCTATATAATATTATTTCTAAAATAATGTAAGTAATTGTTAAGATGCTTCTTGAAAGGAGATTCTGGCAAGTAACACATGCCCAGTGGGACCTCGGATCGGACTTGCAAATTGACCCAAAATGTATGAAAAAGCATTGTTAGCTTCCGCTAAAAGATTATACATACTTACTCAAGGCAAATTGACTTTTACGGCAAAAACATCATTGACGTCCTAGAATCCTCTCTGTATCCCGACATTTACCGAACTGACCTCTTAATCTTTATTAACCTATTTGCTCGCCTAGAATAAAGTTTAGCAAACCCCACCGAACTTAATCTTAAAATTAAATTGAATTTGAGGAAAAAAGCTTCAAAGATGGCGACGATTACAGACAACTCGGAAGTTATGCAACTTCGGAATTCATAATACAGAGTAGGGGTAGATCGGGTATGATACCATAGATCGAGAGCGAGCCTTCAGCACTCCAATGGCTTATCACACTTTGAAACAATAATAATGTGAGTGATTATGTAATGAACTCTTAATATATTCCGGTCTGCTGGACAACTTTTATATGTGTATCGAATAATTTCGTTACACATACCTGGCAGATCACATAGACATACCAACTCCTAAGCATGCTTGACAGAGAGACGAGTGCCGTATGTTCGCTACTCAGACTCCTGAAATGCACTTGCGCTCTGTGACGACCTGCATCGATCGGGGAAACGCAGGCTGTGTCGCAGTCCCGGGTCCCGACACTGCGACATTAGAGCGGAAGACTTCGCACAGGAGGGACGCGACACATCAAAGCAGAGGGTGCTCCAAGGAAGAGAAGACGGAGATGGACGAAGGCCAGGATTCAGAACGTTAGTAACACACAATTAATTATGACTTCGACTTTTTTTCTGTCGTTTTTTAGGGTTCCATAGTTTTTTCTTCATGCACCTTTTTTGTGTCCATACTTAGTATTTAAATTTTTGTTATCATCTGATAGGAAAAGAAGGAATATTTTCGCAAGCATAATGTTTTAGTGAACGGGTGTGCATCTTCGCGTGGTTTCTTTGTAAGACAAGGCGTTGGTTAAGTTGTTAGGAAACGTGATTCCCATAGTGCATTGTTAATAGCGTTAGGAGATCTGCTCACCCATTTCGTGTATTTTTTATGTAGGTACTGTGGTTTAAAATAATGAGGGGTGGGAGGGAAGATGAGGGGCGACGCCGCACCTGGACCTCTCCAGATGCGGCGACGTCGTTAATTGATTGCACTGAGTCTGTATAGGTGTAACGAGAATGTACAGTACCTAGGCTCTGTACTCTGTAGGTATAGCCTAGTAGAAATGTTGCAAATTTTAACATGTAATCTTTATTTTGTTACAGAATCGGAAGAACCAGATGATAGATGGGATTGCTTGCCCAACACAACTTACAACGCGAGACACGAAGACTAGGTTAAGCTGTGTTGAATGACCCGACCGCTGCCAGCCGCCCCCAAGCTGGGCCCTTGCCGGGATAGCATGGCAGACTTCTTCTATCACTTTCAAGCTGTGCTAACAGCGCTTCGACACGTTCCATAGATTGCCTCGATACACAACGTATAATGTGGAGATCGACATAGTGTTATTTTGCCTTTTCTATGAATATTTTGTATTTCTTCTTATGTAAAGGGTCATCAGCAATGTGGTTATTCGTTTCATTTCACCCCAATCCTTTATTATTAAAATTACTAATACATGAAATATTTCATTAAACACACACACACACACACATAATATATTATGGACCTATACAACCTAATATACTTAGACATACAGAAGTATTTCTGACTATGCACACATCACACTACCTACTTTGATTTTATGAATTAAATTAAACTAATAAGTAAGTACCTACCAAGTACGGATCCTACATTGCGCTAATAGTTGTACCTGAAGCATGAAGCAATGAGGGGTGGGAGCGGAAGGTGAGCGGGGAACGCGGCTTGCTGGTAGTATTGATTGATTGCACCATACCGAATCTGCGTAAGTTTAACCTAAAGTGCCAGAGTACCTAGCTCTATAGGTATCTTTAGCCTTTTAGGTGGTTTAATTCTGCAAGATACATCCCCACTTTGTGACGACCGCTAGGTCTTGTCACTAAAATCAATTGAAGTCTTCAAGAACACTGATTTTTTTTAATAGTATACTTCATTTGAACCTTGTAAAAACCGTGAGTACCTCGTGAAAGCCGAGTAAGTTAAGCAAATCAAGTATCTTGACTTGGCTCGCGAGCTTGTCGACATGTGGGATGTGGACTCAGCGATTGTCCCGATAGTCGTATCAGCTCATGGCTAAATTGCCAAGAGCTTCGACCAATACCTGAGGAGGCTCTCGTTAGGCAGCTGGATCAAGGGCTTGATTCAGAAAGCGGTACTCGTAGACACGGCTCGTATTGTTAGGAGGTTCCTCTCTCTGGAGCCCTGAGCTTGGACCCGGTTCCCGATACCGATGTGCTACAATTTTTTATATTTTTAAATGTTTTGTATATTGTTTTTATTTTAAGGAATACTAATAATACTTTGACGCCTGAGTGTCCTATTGTCGTCGTTGTCTATATGTTTATATTTTCTTACTTTTAGTCTTATTTTTATCATTACTTTAGTTCTTTTTAGTCTGTATATAATGAACATAATAGATAGAAATTAGAAATAAATTTAATTTAATTTGAATGTCATATTGCATAAATAAATATTTTTTTTAAGGAATATTTAAAAGGTATAAGATTTGTATGAAAATAAATAAAGGAAATTATACCTCATTTATCCAGATAGAACTACAAACATCAGACACAGACCTTACACTTTACACCTTTCAAACACTGTAATCAGTGTTTCTAAAAACTTTCACTGTTGTTTTGGCGCATCCTACATTGAGGTAGGTACTCGAGTTTACCGCGCATCTATTTATATAATGGTATTAGAGGTAAAGTTTTTGAAACTAGGTATTTTTTCCATGTGAGCATGATAAAAACCTCCCGAAGTTGATTTTGAGCTGAATAATGTCAATGGAAAATGCTGTTCTAACCTTTGTCACCGTAAATCAATTTAAAGCTATTTACTTGAATCGGAACGTGCAGTTATTATAATCTGTGCCACTATTAAAGTCAACCTGACATCTGTCAACAGTTGTCAACAGACTTATTTACCAGCGCAGTTTAGCTCATAGAATAATTTACTAAACGAGTAATTATAGCGAATACTTATACCAATCGGAATATATTTATTTACTACGGCTCAGCTCATACTGCCTACGTCTCAACTGGTTTATTTTTAAGGATAAAATATATTATTTTAGTAATTATAATGAGTACTGAAGATTTGTTCGGTTTTTTGCATTTTATAGACAGCATAACGGATATGGATTTGCGTACTACCATTAAACCACAATTGCTTCGACGACGTGCTGAATTTTTTAAAAATTATAGTGACCAAGACTTTTTTAAAAGATACAGAATGACGAAGCACACAGTTTTATTCATATTAGATCAAATTAATGAAGAGCTTGAATTCGATAGTGACAGGTAAGTCCAGGCTTTATCGAGTCGGAAGAGTCAAAAGATAGATTTAGCATTTGCATAGGTTTTCCCGTCAAACTCAAACCATTTATTTCAATTAGGCCATTGAAAGGCACTTTTGAATGTCAAACAAACTAAATAGAATTGATTCTACATCCATTCACAAGGGTACATTTCGTATAGAGAAGAATGGAATAACAACCTCACTTCCACTTATTAACTTATCTATACTTGACTCTGAAAAGTATATATAAAAATAAATAGAGAAACTTCACGGTTTATTTACTGCTTTTATTCAGAAATAGGCAGTGGCATATACCTAAATGTCATTACTACAATTAGTTACCTACATAACTAACCTGCTTTCTCATCACTTTCCAGAAATGAAAGTGTGGCTCCAGTGGAACAGTTACTAATAGCCCTCAGATTTTATGGCACTGGAACTCACCTGCAAATAATAGCCGGTGATCATGGAGTGAGTGTGCCCACTGCCAGCCGAGTGGTAAAAAAAGTTTCAAAGGCTATAGTAAAGCTCCAACCAAAATATATTCAAATGCCATCATCAGCAGAAGAAATAGATCATTGCCAAAGGGAGTTTTTTGATATTGCAAAGTTTCCATTTGTTATTGGTTGCATAGGTTGCACTCACATTAAAATTCAATCTCCAGGTGCATTTCTTTAAATAAGTATTTGGCTTTTTTAAATGGAAAGTGATATTCTATATAATGAGTAAAATCATATTAAAAAAAAGAAAAAGCTACATCAACTGCTTCATTTATAAATTTGAGTGTTGAGAAATCATATACTTACAAATATTGTATTATTATTAATATCATGTAACTTCTCTAAATTTGTATTTTTGTGTGTAACATTAAAATAGATTAATGCTCATGCTCAATATGTTAACAGGTAAAGATCATAATGGAAAGATTTTTCGAAACAGAAAAGGCTATTTTTCTGTCAATCTACAGACCGTGTGTGATGCAAAATTGAAAGTTAGGTATGTGGCACACAGTCCTGGCTCCACTCATGATGCAGCTATTTATATTAACAGTCAATTACATCGGGATTTTGAGATGGGTGTTTATGGAGGCTCATGTTTGTTGGCAGATAGTCAATACCCACTTAAGGTACAGTCAATCAATAGATTATGCTGTAATTTTGATTAAAATGTTTTTTGAGAATATTATTTACTTTTATTATAATTTATTCTTTATTTGACTTGAATAGTAATTGTACTCCACTACAGGCTTATTTAATTAACTTATAGCTACAGATACACAGTTTAAAACAGATTGTTATAAATTACAGGTTTGACACTATCTTCACTAGGTCTGAGTTCACTGCTTTCTCATCTGTAACAAAATATTTTTCTTTGTTAACAGAGGTATTTGCTGACACCTTACTTATACCCAAACACAGTACCACAGGAGAAATATAATCATAGCCAAATTATGACAAGAAACACAGTTGAGAAGCTACATGAAGTGTTAAAACGACGATTCCCTGCGCTTGCCGTAGGCTTGCGAATCAATCTCCAAACAGCAGTTGATCTGATTGTAGCATGTTGTATACTACACAATATCTGCATAGATAAAAGAGAGGATCTACCACCAAATGAAATGGACATCAGTTATGCAGATACTAACATTCAAAATGAACAAATTGATCACAATCATCATGATCAAAATTATGGATATGATGATGGAAGAACTATAATCACACACAATTTTTTCGCATAATATACATTATTATTATATCATTCATACCTTGTATTTTCTTTAAAACAACCTCCAATATTGTTGTTTTTAATTCTTCCAGGTTTATTTTCAAAGCATGTTCTTGGGCCATATGTTGCTTTTGCAATTCTATAAGTGCCCCTTTTTGTTTTTCGCATTTGAGTCTTTCATTAACAAAATGGGCATCCAATTTGTCTTTCATAGATCCAGTATCGTTTTCTGAAGGCCAACGCCTTTTTAGGTGATTTTGTAACTGTGTGTGTTTGTTAGGTTTCACATTTGCCACTACTACTTTAGCAGGATTAGGTTTTCGAAACTGAGTTTGTGTGTTGGCTGCCACAGCTTCATTTGCATCTAAAGAAACCCTAAGTCTTTGTAACTGAGTTTTTGGATCTGGTGTGACAATTTCTTCTGCTCCAGTAGGCCAAAGTCTATCACTTTCTGATTCAGGTGGCACAGCTTCCACTTCTACTTCAGTAGGCCACAGTCTTTTTATGGGACTTTGTGATTTGGGTATCACAATATCCACGTTTTCTTCCTTATATACCTGTAATTGAATAATTGGTTCAAGTAACTCGAAAACAATTACTACGACACCTGTCCCACGCTGACGACGAAGCGACTAGTTATCAACTATTTTTTCAATAAGGAAACATGCAAAAAGATGTAGGTCATGATGTCAGTAAAACAGATACATAAAAAATATTGATCACCGGCGAGGCTGGGAAGGGATACTTGCAGGAGTGTTTATATTTGTGGGTAACAGAGTTCAAGAGAAACAATGATAAATGATTAGTTACTTACACAATTAACATACTCTATTTCCGAACTTCCAGAACTGGTTATTTTTGCTACCAATTCAAGGACAGGGTCGTCTATTTTTTTTGACTGCTCTCCGCCTGTTTCTTTATTGGCATTCAACTGATTTTTTTTTACTTCTGTTTTCATTTTTTGCCATAACTTTTTGAGATTATCAGTAGTTCTGAAAAAAAAATGTATTGGAAAATTACAAGTTTGCAATAATTATTTTAGGAATGCTTCGTTTTCTTTTAAAGCACCGTGCATAAGTATTTTGGACCAAATTTAAAATTGTTCAGTGATGAGACATATGCCATATGAAAGCTTATGATGTGCCACCTCTTGGATGGCAAATCAAACTCAAAAACGCTGTTTTGGCGCAGCTGAGGCAGCCTATTTGTAGATACCACATTTTTTGTGTAGAGAAAACATTCAAATAGTAAATACTAGGTATACCTAATGAGCTACACTCTCTATAAGTGCTCTTCATTTCTTTGTAACTCTGGTTAGTTCAAACCAAGGGAAAACACTGTGTGTTGTGGGCATTTTTTGTACATTATAATTTTGTACGGACATTCCCAAATAGTACATACAAACACTCGAAATTAAAATCAAACTCTCACACTGTAATGAGTTGTCGTATTTAAAGTTTTTGATGTGCTCCTTACACCTTTTACAAAGGCTAAAGTAGCTTTTCACTGCTTTAAATGATAAACTACTACAGAAACTTAATAGGTAGCACAATGAAAAAATAATTGAATAAGTTTTGTTTAATTTAAGAAAAGGTGAATGCATGGAATGGAAGTATTAGGTATAACGGATAGAAATATCAGTATTTTTACATCCGGTTCCAGGAACACTATAATTACCATCAGCGAAGGTGGTGTGACGATCTGATCTCGTTTGCGGGGCGAACATGGCCAGATATTACACAGGACAGAGAGGCTTGGAAGCAGAAATGGGAGGCCTTTGCCCAGCAGTGGGACACAAAACTAGGCTAATAAAAAAATTTAAAAATTTATTTTATTTAGCAACCTGATTTAACCATTTCTAGCCCGTTCCAGCTTGTAAGAAGAGAGTATCTTACTTTTTGAACCACTCAACAACTCCCAAGATGAAAATGAGCGCAGAGATGGTGTTCTGCCACATTTTAAATACATGATTTGTTTTCAGACGTGGGTGTCTTATGGGCGTCTTAGGTCTGGGCATGATTATAATAATATGTTTGTCTAGGAAACTATTTAAAGAAAAATTAAAATTCTGTCAAAATAATGAATGACAAATAAATATGGACATCATTGCTGAACATCATGGGAATAAAAACTTAGCGTGATTTCTGGAAAAATACCCATAAAATGAATCCAAGGTCGGGCTCTCCGGCGAGTGTTGGTGGTGCGCATATGCCGCGGGACATAGCCTGCGCCTTTCAGCGGCATGTTAGTGTGGTATCACCACTCGGGTCCGCGTCGCAGGTGCTCGCGGCTGAGGATCGCCCTGAGCATATTAACATTAGATTCTCCGCCAAGGATGTGGCTCAAATTATAAAGAAGATGATGAGAGGCAAGTCCCCAGGTCACGATAGTCTTAGCATCGAGCACCTACCAAGAGTCCTTGCACTATTATTTAACTTGTGTGTTAGTTATAGTTATCTACCCGATGATTTAATGCACACAGTCGTAGTGCTAATTGTAAAGGATAAGACGGGTGACTCATCGGATCTGTCTAATTACAGCCCGATCTCGCTTGTGACTGTCATAGCTAAGGTGCTGGATAGTTTGCTTGACCGCCAGTTGGAGAAGCACCTCTTCTTGCATGACGCACAGTTTGGGTTCAGACCCGGTTTGTCAACTGAGAGTGCTATCCTCTGTCTCAAGCAAACTGTTCAGTTCTTCACGGACAGAAACACACCAGTGTATGCATGTTTTTAGATATTTGCTGAGGCGCGGATCGACGATTTTTACGCGATCACAAGGAAGCGTTTCACTATTATTAAGTCGCCTACGAAGCGGCTCGAACAGTCTCCTGAGGGTTTTGTCCGAGCGGTGGGACCTGTCCCTGATACAAAGGTGGATGCAGCTTCATGTTAGCACCTCTCCTCGTATTATTTAAGATGCGTGTATGATTAATTTTGTGTTTTGATTTAATATTGTGTGTGTTTAATTTTGTTATTTTTTGATTATTTTAATGTAGATCTAGTCCATATAAACATTAAAATCACATTAAACACTTAATGTGATTTTAATTTTTATATGGACTGTCTGAAATAAATGATTAATTAATTAAGTACAATGTATATTACTGACTATGACTTCCTTATTAGCCGAATGGTCACAAGCGCGAAGGCTAAGCATGAGGTCGTGGGTTCGATTTCAGGGTCGGGGGAAGTGTTTTTTGGTTTTCCTATCAGGAATGGTAGCCCGGATGATGGCAATAGGCTCTCCCCCTATTACATGCAACTTAAAACACATAACTGGCGAAATGTGGGTGCACTATTAGGTACAGCTCTGCCTAACCCCTCGGGGATTATAGGCGTTATGTATGTATTTATATTACTTATAGGAATACATTATTTATTTGAATACTAGTTGTTCCCAGCATGCGTTGCAATGCACGTTTTTCTACCTACTACACCTCTTTGAATTTCAACATAAAATATAAAATGAGGGGCTGCTATTTTAATTTGGTCAAGGACATCTGTTACACCTGGTAATAAGTGTTGTACCATACACTTGTTGACTCTTGGTGTCTTAGTAAACAACACTTTGAATTTATGCTAGTGTAGTACTTTTGATCACCAAAAAGACCGATGATTTTAGTCAACGTAGTTTGCAGCCGGTCAATGTGTATAAAACCATACATTCAAAAACTAAAACCTGACTACTGAAAAATCAAGCTCTAAAAAGTATGAAACAAGAAAATATTCTCGTCTGAAATTGTTAACTTTACATATTATAAAACAAAGTCGCTCCTGATCTTTTTTTTGCAACTGCTTTTAATGCAGCAATTAAATAGAGTGATTCAAGAGGAAGGTTTATATGTTATTATCTACATTGCATCAGTGTGAAGCCAGGGCGGGTCGCTAGTATTCCTACATACCATTCCATATTTACCATCTATTACACATTTTATATTTCTATTTAATAAATATTCATAGTAATGTTTGGAGGATAACCATAGTCAAATGCCACTTCGCCCTGAAGTTTATGATCCCTTACTACTGTTAGAATGTTTTGTTTTTTACTCACCGCAAGCTTTCATTTGGCATAGTTCATAACTCTGTTGCAGTGTTCATTCTACTCGAAACTGCCCATATAAAATAAAGTTTTACATTAACTGTGGTCATTGGGAATGCAATATCGGGACACAGGGATCCTGCAAATAACACCTGGATCCAGATTGAGAAGCTGTTGGTGCTATTCTATTCAAAAATGATCCTACAAATATTATACTTGAAATGCGCCAAAACACTACTTTTGTGATTTATTCCACTTGAATTCAAGCACAAAAGTAGTGTTTTGGCTGCCATACAATGAAATAAAGAGCACATCATGAGCTTTCATATAACAAAGGTATTATAACTGTTAAGGGGATAGGTGCGGGAGTGCCCATGGTCCTTCTGTTGAATTATGAAAACAGTAAATAAAACCAGAGGTAGGTAACAAACCTTCGAACTTGGACTTCGCCGGATGCATTTAGGTCGTGCGTGATCTGTTCCCAAGCTGCTTCTTTTTTACGATTTGTTCGAGCATCGGTAGTATTAACTTTATTTATTATGACTTGCCCTTTTTTTTGTAAAATGCGTAGAAATTTCATCTTTTCATTTGTACTGAAATTTGCTGTGCGCTTGCGTTTTGCGGCTGACATTTTGTTTGGATGTTCTTAATAGATTATTCTCAATCACTCGATGAGAAACAACTGAGAAGAATTTGAAGATAAAATTATTTGCAATTACCACCAATAATCACACAACCACAACACTGTTGACATTTTCTGACTCGAAATCGAGATTGAGAAACATCTCAATAATCCAAGCTGTCAACTCGTAGTCTAGTTCCTAGATCTCCAAAGAACATAGACGAAATAGCCCTTTTTCTCTATGATATAGAATGCCATAGAACATGCATGGAATTATAATGCATACGAAGGAAAGTACAAAAACTCCGAAATCCTTTCAGATGGAACTAGTAAGTATTCGAGCTCCTTAAATTGGTAAGGTTGTTCTAAGCTAATTGTAGATAGCGTGTTCTTAACCGAGCCCCAATCTGATCAAAACATTTTCACCGATAATTAAAAAAAAAACAGCTTATTCCTACAAAAGCCCAATACATACACTGTCAAAATATATGGAGCCGCTGCTTTTTTTGGGGGTTTGGAATGACGTACTGAATACGTGGTAGGTATCCCATTCTCCTCTAAAAACTACTTAAATTTTATTTTTTTACTTTGTACAACTTAATAAAAAAGATATTACATGAAAAAAAAAGCCCTGTAATTGCTTCATATATGTAACAAACCTTCATTGATTAACGCTTCTGACAATAAGTGGGCCCCGTTATGCCGCGGTATCTTCTTTTAGAAATGTTATTCGTGGATTATTTTTTAAGAGATATAAGGCGAGGTGAGATGCGCGTGGTGATGTGTGTATAGTATGACCATCTTAAGTGTGCAGTTCAAAGTGGCGCGGCTTGTCAAGAAAATTTGCATCCAAATGTCTAACTTGGTACATTTATTTTAGTTCTGTGTTTTCCCGCCTGCACTGATGAATTGGTCCAAGTGTTCTTGTCTACCTGTCACCTGTCTATTTTTTATGCTTAGGAATGGCTTAGGATAAAAACATACGCTTTCATTTATTGTATCATTTTCAGGTGGCCCGAAAAACAATTTTTTTTTTCTATTGTAGTCAGAATAAAACATAACGAGAGTATTATGTAGGACAAGTAGATTAAAGCGGTATGGTATTATGGTCAGAAACTTATCATAACTTAATATTTATTTTAATAGATACTGGCGGCCCAACCCGGCTTCGCACGGGTGGACGTTTTTTTTTTAAAATTTAATATTGCCTATGTCACTCAGGGATATTGTATTGTATAACGGGCTGGTGTCCGCAACTCCACGTCAAAGCGCGTATTTTGCGTGCGGGTGGGAAGTTTATTCGATCCACCCTAACTCCCCGAGAAAGGTCAACAGCGCCTTGATGTTGCTGACAATCTCGCGGAGAGTACCTGGGTTACCGAAGTACTTTGCCCTGTATGTTGCAACCACTGGGCAATGCAGAATCACGTGGGCTGCTGTTTCGTCTTCCTCCATGCAGGCTCGGCACAGGGGGCTGTCTGTGACTTCTATAACAAAGAGGTGTTTATTAAAAGAGCCGTGTCCAGTGATGGCGGCTGTTAGTGTGCGCAGCAGTAATTTGGTCAGCCGAAGCGCCCGTTTGGTGAGGCGTTCACCGATAGTAGGAAGTACTTTCTTGGCCTGCCTGCACTCGCCATGGTCCAGCCACAGCTTGTGGTGTTGTTCACTGGTTCGTTTCCTTACCAGTGTGCGTAGATACCCAAAGGGAGTGGCACGATGGGTTCGGGTCCCACTGCTGCCATGCTCGATCCCCTTCTAGCGAGTTCGTCCGCTGCATTATTGCCTCGGGAATCGCTGTGTCCATTGGATGGTTATATTATTGAGATTACCAACCTGGTTCAGGCGTTGATGACACTCGTGTATTAACCCAGAGTTGACTATAACCTTTTGCCAGGGGCAACTCATTATAGAATCCTTCCAGTACCGCGGTGTGCTGTGTTACCTTCTTACCCCAGAGTTGAAGGCGTACTGCCGTCATCGTCGTTTCCTGCTGTATGAACAGATGGAGCGGTGGGGGTCCTAACATGGCTTCGAGGGCTGCGGTCGGAGTAGTCCTCATGCAACCTGTGGTCGCCATGCAGGCAAGCCTTTGCATGCGTTGCAGTTTGATGGAAGCTGTGGCTAGTCACTGCCCCGTAGGTAATCATGGGTCGGATCACCAAGCAAATATAACCAAAGTATAATTTTAGGGGATAGGCCCCATTTCTTAGCTATCATCCTTCTGCATTTCCAAAAGGTGATGCAGGCCCTGTTTATTTTGTTGTCTAAGTGACTACTCCAGTTTAATTTATTGTCTTATTGTGTCCCAGGTATTTGACCTCGTCGGCTAACTGGAGTTCTGTATCGAAAAGTTTGGGTAGGCGATAGGGGTTAGGGGTTGTTCGTTTTTGGGTAAATATGACTAGTTCTGTTTTCGTGGGGTTCACTGAGAGGTCGAATTCTTTGCACCACCGTTCAACAATGCGTAGCGCCTGTTGAGTGAGATTGCAGATTGTCCCCGTCACTTTCCCCGAAATGAGGATGGCGAGGTCGTCGGCGTACCCTATTGTATAGAATTGGTTCGCGTTGAGTTTAGTGATAAGATCATTTATCACCAGATTCCAGAGTAGGGGGGATATTACACCTCCTTGGGGGCAGCCTCTGGCTATCATGGCCATCTGCTGTTCCTCTGCAAGACGAACCACTCGTTTACTTAACATATTAGTAATCCAATCAGTCAGTACCTGTTCTACTCCGTGTCGAGAGAAGGCGGTGCTAATGCTGGAGAAGTTTGTTTTATCGAAGGCTCCTTCGATGTCTATGAAAGTGCCCAGGCAGGTTCCATTCTGATGAATCGCTTCTTCTATCCGGCCGACCACTAGATGGAGAGCGGATTCAGTGGTCTTACCCGAGCTGTATGCATGCTGGTTAGCATGGAGTGGGATCGTTTTTAAAACGCCATCCCTCAGGTCTCTCTCGCAGATTCTCTCCATGGTTTTAAGGAGGAAGGAGATTAGGCTGATCGGTCGGTGGGATTTGGCGTTGGTATAGTTACTCTTACCTGGCTTGGGAATGAATATAACTTCCACTTTCTTCCATCTCTTTGGAACGTATCTAAAGGCCAGGCACGCTCTCATTATGGGTACCAGTCTACTGGTAACAGAGGCCCCTCCCCACTGCAATAAGGCAGGAAAGACTCCGTCCGGACCGGCGGCCTTGAAGGGATGGAAGCACCTGATCGCCCACTGGAGTTTCTCCAGTTTTATCACTTTGTGTGCGTAGAGCCAGTCGTTTTCTGAAGGTGTTTGAGTTACCCCTATCCAGTCGATATTCTGTGCGAAAGTGCAGCCTGGGAAGTGAGTTTCTATAAGGACGCGCATCGCCTCTTCTGGTGAGGTGTCAAGGTAAGGTGTGGTCGGGTTTCCGGAGAACAGCGGGCCCAGACGGGCTCTGCTGTACCAGTATTTTCCTTACCCTGTTTGCTTGTTGGCAGGATTCCATGTTGCCACAGTATTTCCGCCATCCGGTTGAACTCCTGAATCTGATGCATTTTTTGTAGCTGGATTTGGCCGCGTAATACACGTCCCAATCCTTGTCAGCACAGGTATTCATGGCTCTGTTTAGGTCTGCCCTTCCCGCGCTTGCATTCCAGATCCGCTCCCCACCATGGTTGCTTCCCTGGTGTTGTGGGCGGAATGGATTCCGGGCAGGATGATTGGTAGCTGTCTAGCATTGATTTCGTGAGATGACTTACACGCTCGTCGATCTGCGGCGTGTCCTCGTAGGTCATCCGGTAGTTTGTTAGCACAAGCTTGGTTTCGAGGGTGCGTGTATAGGCACCGTGGTGTTACGCGGGCTGCGCCGTGCAGTATTGGAGTCACACAGACCTGTATGTCGAAGCGGATCCATCTGTGATCCCAGCAGGAGGCCTCCTTAGAGACCTGCCAGCGGGTGATGATGGTCGCTGCGCCCTCCGTTGCCAGAGTGAGGTCGATGACTGTTTGGCTACGTCTGTTTACGAAGGTTGGTTCAGAACCTGTATTCAGTAGGGTTAAGTTAGTTGTGAATAAGTAATCTACTAGAGCCTTACCCCGTGTGTTTTGCGTGTCCATGCCCCACAGAGCATGATGAGCATTTGCATCGGTGCCTATGACAACCTCCAGCCCTGTGCTCTCGCAGTACGTCACGAGGCGGGTGAGGTCATACGGGGGCGGCTCCTCTGCCTCGGGCATGTAAGCGGAGACGAAGACCACAGCTGCTTCTGTGTCCCCACGCTGTATCAGTAGCCTAGCTGCAGATATCTCTGCAACAGACATCTGTTAGTGGCTGTGTTTTTATGTTACGTGTGGTATAAATGCACGATCTTGACTTGTCGTGATCTGTACTAACTAGGAACTTACTAGAAACTACTACTTAGATTGGAGAGACCTTGTATTCGGCCACCCCTAATCCACGGCTCTTGGATCAGGGCAATGGCTGTATGTTGGACCTCAAGCCAATTCCGCATCTGAGCCGTCGCGTTTTGGCTGTGGTGGAGGTTGGCCTGCAGGACTTTACAGGTCGACGAAGGGGACGTCATCGCTGGACGTTCCTTCCTCGTTACCTTCAAGCCGCAGTCCGACAAATAGGTCGCCCGCCACCACATATCATGCGTCGGCCTGTTGTTGGCGCCCAGCAATACCCATCCCCTGACGTCTATCCAGGAGTTCTGGTAGCACAGAGCACGCCCAATGTTGGACGGCTCCGCGAAGATTCCCTGCTCGTCGGGGATGAGTATTCCACACCTAATCCGACGCTGGATCTCCGCCTCCCTCCTGATCACTAGCGAAGTGCTAATGGTTGGAGCCAGCTCGGAGACCAGAGTCCCTAGCCACGCTAAGGTGTGGTCGCTGCCGCACCACAATTTGAGGGCCCCGCTGCTGAACACCGGCTTCGCTCTGAAGGTCGGTGCAGGTAAGCCCTGTATGGGTGAAGAGGCCTCGGCGACTATCCTCCTCTGAATTGCCGCGAGAACCTGGTTCGACGCCTCCCTGCTGATTAGCCTCGTACGTCCGCAGGTGACTGCGACGTCGAGGTCGGAGCTTGCAGCTTGGGCGTAGCTTCGGTTAGCGTCACGTTTGGATTTATCAAGACGCAGCCGCTTCCGCTCTCCTCGAGGTGATGAAGTCTCGTTGAGAGCCCGCTTGGCCGCGGCCTGATCCTTCCGAACGGGTCGCTGTATTTTTGTGGAGGCTCGTCCCTTCGCGCCGCTGGCAGCTGGTTGGCTTGGCCCTTGTCGTCTGGTGCCGGCCTCTGCCTGCGACCGCATACCTGCGGAGAAGTTGACATTACCGCTGGTCGGTATTACCCGACCCTCGGCATTAGCCTGTTTGTTTTATGGAGACTTACGCTTCCACTGTATCTGAAGCCGCTGCTTCTTGGACGGCCTGTCCTTCTTCTTCTTCTTGGGAGCTGAAGAAGCCGAGCAGCTTGCGCTGACGAGTCAGCGCGGTGGCTTGGTGTTGCCGGAGTATGTTCCTCCTTCCTGCGTATGTGCTTGCTCCTTTGCACCTGCCAGGCGTTCGCGAACGCGTCACCTGTGGTGCATGTCTCCACTGGTTGACCAGTGACGGCCAGCTGGGGGGGGAGCGGCTTGTGTAACGATAGGCGGAGGAGGATGTATTAGGGAAGCCCGGCCACCGGAGTGAACCGTGATGGGGGGCTCTGCGCCTGAAAGAGAGGAAGGTGCGGTGCTGGTCCCGAGCAGCGCCGGTGTCCTTCGTTTGTTACGGGACTTGGTTATGCCGGACCGGTACCCGCAATGGAGCTCGCTGCTTTGGCAACAGAGCGTCCGGGGGCTAGAGAGATGCTGCAAGCACCTCCCTTGGGAGTATCCTTGGCTTTCGCCTCCACTCCGGTATGTGTGTGTGTGTGTGCAGTGTGCCTGTGAGTTTGTGTGGGGCGTGTATGTGTGTGTGTGGGGGGTGTATGTGTATGTGTGGTTGTTGTGTGCGTGTTAGGTATGTGTGTGTGTGTGTGGTGTCAGATGGGCTTGAGTTGTCCATGTCTGTGTATGTAAAACTTTATCCTCCATTCCTACGTGGAGCCCGCACCTGGGAACGTCTTGCTACAAACTAGCTCGAACGTTAGGAGTACCGTCGAGATATAGGGGCGTGAGGCTGGCTTACAGTGCGACATCAGGTGTTTGATCGGGTTGGCATAAGGGACTTAAAGCCCGTCCCTTCTGAACTGATCAACCCTCACTTACACCGTCAGCATGACCTTCACGCACCGCGTCGGCCATCCGAGGACGCCCTCCGCGGACCTCCCGCCCCTCACCGTGGCCCTCTTACGGGACACTATGGCCATTTCCCTACACCTGGCTATTGAGTAGGGCCACTGTTTCGCTTGAAATCCAGACCAAAGAGGGCGTGTTGCCTTACGGACGCATTACCACCAGCGCGGCTCGGCTCAACCCTCCAGGACTCCTTCATCCCCGCTTACGGCGCTCAACTGCGCAGGTCCGTCGCCAGCTGGGTTTAGTGACGGCCGAGCCCCCAACCACTCGATCACAGAGGGTCATGGTTAGGTTGAAAAGCGCCTGGTGGTTTCTGTCGCGTATTTCTTACTGAATTAGACCAATAACAGGGCGGCAACCACGTGAAGGTAAACCCACCAGACTTGCCTTGAGGATCTACACGACTGTAGCGCTCACCCTAATGACCTCGCCACCTTACCACTTCTGAGGGAAGCAGTAAGGTAGGCCTGCATCTATACTACCAAGCAAAGCACGTCGTTGTACAACCGCAAAAGCATAAATACAAGCCAGCCACCATTCAGGGATAATGTAGCATTCTAATGGTGAAAGAATTTTTGAAATCGGTCTAGTAGTTTTTGAGTTTATTCGTTATAAATATACAAATCTTTCCTTTTTTAATATTAGTGTAGCTACCAGAACAGGGAAACCAGCGGAACTGTCGAAGACATATTATTGTCTCTCGGCCTCTAACCGTGCGATGTGATTCTTTATTATTGGTAGATAGGTGGATAGTTGACTCGAAGTACAAACGTAGTAAACATTTGGACTAACCGTCTAAGTAACCGTTTACACGCAGCTGTAGAAGAGTCGAGCCGCCCGTTCATAAACATGGTCGGTTCTACGGAGAAGAATGGGCAAAGAATCTCCATGAACACTCTCTTGCATCATGTTTCAGTTCTCATTTAAGTAGTGTACATAGGTTTAACTTCAAAACCTACTTACTTAATAATTCGCTAATTGCGAGCTATCGAGACTCCTCGTTGCTACCTACACACACATGTCTTAAGTCGGTGGAAATACTATGCCCTCACTACAATAACTCGTTACTTAGTCTATTGCTTTTCAACTACGAACTATACTCTACGTACTCGAAGGGGTAGTACGATGGTGTTAGAGCAATCCTCGGAACAAATACACTCCCCTTGGGAACAACATCGAAAAAGTAATACATGATTTTCTGCCGCTAATAGGTGTCTGATGAGATGACGAGTAATAGAGAAGTATGCAAGAAGAAGACATGCTGTACCGACTCCAAATGCACTGGGACAAGGGCAAGAGAATGATGTAAGTCGGGGTCTTGCATTTAAAGCGGGAGAACATCGTGAAATCCGTATAGGAATGCAACTCTCGGATTCTATAAAACTAAGGTTCATCTCCTGAACCGAACCGGGCAGGTTATATTTGGGGATATTTATCGGCAAGAGGGGCTTGTGTTTACGAGTCTTGAGAGAATTAAGTCAAAGTGTTTGTTTCCCAGTGTAGTTAAGTAATCAAGTAAGTGTTGCATAATATGTTAAGCGATTTTGTTGGGTTCTTTTCGGTAACTAATTTATCGGACTCATTCATTTGACGTCTTATTGTTGTCGCTGTACCTACATAGATTTTATTGACTTCCAAAGTTTTTTCGGCTCAACTTGGCTATTTTCGATTAGGTTACTGTAGTAGTTGTTTTTAAGTTATTTAGCAGTCTGTTACAAAAGTTTCTGTATCGGGTGTAAATTTGTGGTGCGCACGGGAGGCTAGATGCAGTTTGTCGCATGGGCGCAAGCATCTTAT
This sequence comes from Noctua fimbriata, assembly GCA_905163415.1. Lineage (NCBI taxonomy): Eukaryota > Metazoa > Arthropoda > Insecta > Lepidoptera > Noctuidae > Noctua > Noctua fimbriata. The sequence goes on from LR990921.1 coordinate 11,243,984, forward strand.
TAAGTTGGGGTAATCCGGAGCTTTTTTTTTTTTTTGGGGTTAAAATTACTTCTGCCTGCTTTGACTCTGCGTGAGTGTTTTTTTAGTAGTTTTATTTGAATGTAATGTTTAGTAGTTTTATTTGAAAATATTGTTTCGAAACGTCTTTTTAAAAAGAAGATAATTGGAAATTTCTGTTTCTATGGAAAATCTAAAATCTAAATTTTTCGAAATTATTCTTAGTCAATTTTTCAGACTTATGTATCCTGCTTATGCGTACGAAGTTTCATTAAAATCGGTTCAGTCATTTCGTAAAAAAAACACTTGAAAGTTTTTATGAAATGCCTTAGGACGTTAACGCTCTTAATTTTTTGTCTAGTGATGCAATTTGCCTTTCCAAGGATACATTGTTTGCTTTCGGTGGGACATTCCCGTTTAATACTTACCTTCTTCGTTAGAAGGCGTTGCACTGTATCTACAGGCTGTATCAGAAAGGTGTGCTCATATTTACGGGTGTGGTACATGGTACAAACCATCAAACGGAACAACTTTCTCCATGGCTCCAAAATCGTAACCGCAGCAAAAATATCAGCTGTCCCATACATCTAGGTCAAGTAGGTTTCAACTCCTACTCGACCTAAATCTAAGTGTTCTGTACGTTGTACGGGACAGCTGAAGGTTTTTCCACACTTACGGTATTGTTCCCAAGAAGAAAGTTTAGTTTGATGGACAGTACCAATCCCGTAAATATGAGCACACCGTTCTGATAATAACGCCTTCTAATGAAGAAGGTAAATGAAAAACTGCCGCCTCACGCCCGCCCAGTGTGACCTTTGCCATTTATTCTATAGCTATTAATCATCTCATCTATCATGAGCCAATATACAATTCTATACGCATTCAGGTGAGTATACTATTTAATAGGTAACTAGGTATAAACTGCACTTGCGCAGACAAGAGCGGACATCAATCAATAGATAGCAATTCGCCCGGGCGGAGGCTGCTGCTCGCCACTACGTGTCGAGGAGCGGCTATCAGTGGACGGGAAACCTACTACTGACGTTCTTAGTCATCGAGTAATCAAGTAAGTGGTGATTTGAAACACTTATCGTGTTAATTAATAACGGGGAACTATTCGTGTTACTCCTTAATAGTTTTACTGCCGAAAATCTACGAGATTCATTCAATTAACGACACGAGTCGCTAATTCGGTTTCCATATTTAAAGCTAGTGCCTTACAGTCCATTTTTATAATTTTGGATATCGTGAATCAATGTCTTGGTGAAAACAAAGAAAACATCCCACTCGACACATATGCTGTTGCAAGGTGCACCCGGCGCTGTTTGTTTGCGACTTGAAACTAACATTTTGCATTTTCTGCTTACAGCAACTTAGCCACCATGTGCATGACTCCGGCAACCCCTCGCGGGCCCACCGGCGACACTCCTCCCAGGGTGATGACGCAGGCGGAGCTGAGACAGCACCCCAGGCCGCAGGAACTGCCGGCCGGCACGGTGTGGTGCATATGCGAGGTCTGCGGCCTCCGTATCCAACCTGTGTTCCGCACAACACCGCGTCCCCGCATCGGCAATGGGAACTACGGGAAGAGATTCCTCTAAGTCGGCCTATAATGTGAAGTGCGAGCCGTAAAGTTTTTTGTAATTTTGTCTACATTCTTCTCAACCTTAGCTTGTCCCAATTGAATGAATTATTATATCAACCTTCCTTAGAGATCCTAACTTCGATTAAACCCTTTTTGAGTTAACAACAGTGTTTTTTTGATATACATTCCTACTACACACCAAATCACTCACTACAGAACAATTAAAGAGAGCAATCGTTGTTCTAGGCAACTATTTTGGTTCAGATCTCAACCAAACATTCTTAAAATATCCCCCACACAAATGGAGGCCCCCCGTTTGCGCGAGGCTCCACTTATCCAAACCCGAATTGAGTAGGTACCTAAGTTGGTATAGGATGCATTAGCGAGCGAAGCAAGCTCGAGAATTGTAGTATTTCGTCTGGGATAGGTTGGTTTCTCTATAGTTGTCAGTGATTTCGAGGGGGAAGGTATGAAACCCCAAGGGCTGTGGGCGGGTTTGAATACGTGGGGCCACCTTTTGCGCTTTGCCTGTAGCAATTGCTACTCCAGATACTGGGTTAATCCGGCACTATACACATAAGAGTGATGTGACCATCACAAGACAGACACCAGTGGCAAATCTATCAATAGATAAAGCAAAAATGCTGCTTAGGTAAAGATTCTGACATCAGCAATAATAAAATAGGTGGTAACCTAAGCGGTTACCAGATGGAGATGCTACCTACCTATTTGGCCAATTCAACTTGCAGGTTATGAAATCGTCACCTTCGCCACGTTTATCTAATTCTGAGCCAAACTGCAGTTCGTTTAAATCAAGTTTCAGAAGTATGTTCTAGGCTGATCCACCGCAAAGTCAGCCGCTGAGGTGTTTAACTTTTTCTAAAGCCTGTCCAGCGGCTTGCATTCTCTCTGTACAAGTACAATCGTAACTATCATCATTCTCTCGATACATTAAGGGTCGGGGCAGCATGTCTTCTTCTTCTATACTTCTCATTTACTCGTCATCTCATCAGACACCTCGTTTCGTGCCATATCATCCTTCACACAGCTCATCCATCCATGGTTTTTTTGGTCTTCCTTTACTCTTATACGTACAATCGAAACTAAAGGGCGTCTAATTAACAAGGAAGTGAGTCTCCCTGCACGAGTCTGCGCTTCCCGACAGCTACTACCTCTCAAGTAAATAGGACATAGTGGACCAAAGCGAATAAACAAGAGTTTCTAGTCGACGTGGCCCTCAGAAGAGGACGCGTGGCGGCTGCTGCTAGAGATGATATTGTCTAGTTTCCATACTAACTAAGCGCATTAGTGCGCACTTTTACTGCCGTAGAAATTGACGACCTGTGACAATTCTGAGTCAAACATTGCGCTGTAGAAGGTAATAAGTCCCTGGGTGCTGCCGTCGCGGTGATTACTTCACGCAAGTGGAAGTGCGAATGCCGGAGCTCCGAAAGGTAAGCCAGTCGAGTGACAGAGTATCAAAAGACTCATCCAAATCTGAAGTTTGTGATCAGAAGGGTTGATGTCCAACAGTGCACACTGATGATGATGTGACATCGCATGGGAAAAGTTAATAAATAAAAAACACAATATTGCCGACTAATACATTTATTTCATGATATTATAGACACGGTACACATTGGTTAATTAGAATTTATAAAATTAAATGAATAATTTAAAAAATACTAAAGCAATAATTCAACTTTTGCTTTTAAGTACACAATGTTATAAAAGTATAAAGTCATATTTAAGTATGTATCGAAATAATAAAAATGGAGTTTTATTAAAATTAACTATTCATTAAATCGGAATGTCATAATAAATTACTTATCATCAAAACCATAACTTAACAAAAATAAATTACAAAAGCTCACTGTCAGATAAGATAACACAGTCTACCGTTATAGGATAAATACTTATGTAATAATTACTATGAAATGCTAATATTTTAGTACTACGTATCTACTGGATATCAAGCACTAAATAAATTAGCTAAGGTAACAAAAAAAAAGAAAAGACTTCAAAAGAAGCAGGATTTGCCATTTCTATTGCAGCAGAAATGAATTCACGCTAACAAGTGACAGGCCTAAAGTGGGCTATTTTATCCAAATATTACGTTAGATCTTTTTAATTTTAAGGCTTTTTGTTTTAGAATCCTAACTAAATTAATTTACTACGAAACTGTGTTCCGAAAAGGTATGGACGGCGTCGCGTCACGCTTACCACAATTTTTTTTATCATTCTTAGGCTAGGCTAAAAAATACAGTAAGATAATAGATAGATTTAAATATCCTATTACCCAATATAGTAAACATTACAATTTTGTCTTACACCTAAGGACCAATCATCAAGAAATTGATTGGTAAAAACATCTGAGATTCAGATATAGAAGATTCGATAAAAATTAATAAGAAAATATATATATAAAATATATATAAATTTTAAATTTACTCAAATAGTAGAGGAAGACACATGGCTTCTTATGCCAGAAAAGTTATAGTATTCAAACTCTAACAGTATAATATTATGTATCTCAGCACAGATTAAGCCTTAGTTGCAGTTCATTGCGCCTTAAATACCTATATGCTTACTAGTGGTCTTCAATGCATGGGGTAAATACATTCGCCTATATGACTTGAGGTACAAAATTGTATTTACTGTGTTGATTATGGATATAATATGAATTTTGAATGAGATTTGAAATAAAGAGCATAAATTATATACTGAAAGTTACTACATTTGTGCAATAACTGCGGCTAGATTAAATTTACTATTATTTCGGATACTAATTCCATATACTGGTTAGTAATATTTAACTTACATACTATTATACAAGACTGACATCTACAACAATATCGATTTACATTGTCACTTTATATAATGCAGGTAGGAGATAATACAATAATTTATCGATGTTTTTATGCGTGCAGTGTGCCCGTTAAATTCATATTATTAAAACTCAGACACTGTTTTTCTTTTGAAATTTTCAGGCTAACTAGTGACAATGACAAAGTGTTTAGCTTAAAACATTAAGATGGTTTAAAAGGTTACAGTAAACGTTTATATAGGTATTTGAATTCGATGAAAGTTTTACAGTTTAATACATGCAATGGTCATTTTACATATTTTTAATCTTTTGGCGAGTGCAATAAATGATTGTTCCATATGTTGATATAACTTGTATGCGCCTCAGTTTCTCAAAGAATCCTCCGAAGACGTCGTGCCAGAAATCGCTCATAAAGGCGCCGGGATCGTCGCCTTCAGCCGTATCCTACAAATCGATTTTGACGGCGGCTGGTTCCGAGTTATCCTTCTTGTTGCGTCGGTGCCTGCGGTGCTTGCTGTTGGAGAGGATCTCGTAAGCCTGCTGGATCTCCATGAAACGTTCCTGGGCAGCCCGGCGTAAGATCTCGTCCTTCACTTTGTCGGGGTGGTTCTCGCGGGACAGTTTACGCCAGACGGATGTTATCTCTTGCTGACTAGCGTCACGATTCACTCCCAGCACCTGGAATCATTATTGAGTGTGTTTTAGTACATACTTTAATTACTACGTAACTGCACGTTACATGTAACGTAAATAGAGCTCTAGTATTCGATTGCTGGGTGCACAAAAAGTAGAACCTTATTTTTTTTTTGGTTTTAAAACTAGATTGTAGTAATATTTTACCCATAGGCACTATAAATAACGTGCAAAATGAAATTAATCAGTAACAGCTTGAAAATCATAATTTTCTAGAATTCGAAGGACAAAAAAAGCATACCTATCTGGAGGATTGCATCACAAATTTTATTCCCTACACAGTAGCGCAACTACAGAGCAAGAGTATTTTACCAATACGCCCAGTTTTCCCGCTAGAGGAAAAGCACCACAAGGTTAGGGATTGAGTTGAGTGAAGAGTCAAACGAAGATTTAGTAGTTTCAGTTTAAAATTTTACATTTATTTATCTATTAATGTTCGCAAGAGTTATGACGATGTAATTTTAGTCATGTTTAGACTTTAAAGTATTGCATTGAACTATAAGCAGACTGCAGTTGTTGAGTTCCGATATTAATTGCATATAATCTGCAGTACCTATGTGGCATTGCTATTTTGCAAACAAGCTGTCAGTTCAAATGCCATCTGCAATCAGACCTCACAGTCATGTCACCTTTTGCCCGCCATAGTCACATATACGTGAAAAGCAAGCGCGTGCCCTGTACGCCAAACGACACAAATATGTGTCAAAATGGTAGGTGGAATTGTGGCGACACTTTGGGGAAGCCTATGTCCGATCGGCCGAACTCTGGTTTTACCAAAGAGTTTATAAGATACTATATGGTCCCATGTATCAATAAGGTCATACAGCTTTATGACCCGAAGTATAACTGGTTACATTTTTACCCACACCAACCAGTTGATTATTGCAGGGAGATTAGGATGTTGTTCGCTTCGTCTCGTCTACCGTGAGTATATTTAGTTTTTGTGCTGCAAACTTGCAACCTAATGTCTTCTAAAGTATCAAGGATGGTGAGGTTACCTTATAAGCATTCTGTTCTCCATGAGGATCCGATAGATCCACGATTTGTTTCCAGACTTCGTACCACCCGTGATGCTGCGCGTATTGGTATGTCTCGGCCATACATTGTTTCACATCCAACCACCTGGAGAGAATATAAGATTAATAAAAATAAAACACGTGTTTTCGACAAATTCACATCATGTGCCTTGCCTTTTCCCAACTATGTTGGGGTCGACTTCCAGTCTAACTGGATGCAGCTGAAAATCAGTATTTTACATGGAGCGACTGCCAATCTGACCTCCACAACCCAGTTACAACTGGGTAATACGATACCCCTCGGTAAAACCGGTTGTCAGACTTTTTGGGCTACTGGCTACCTTACGACTGTCAAAGATCTACAAATGACACCCGGGACCAACGGCTTAACGTGCTTTCCGAGGAGCGGAGAAAACTCGGTATGTAATAGGTGGTCACCCATCCACAGAACAACCTAGGCAAGCACGGTTTAACCTAAAGATTGACCCGAGCGGCTTTATTATTTAGCCACGAGCTCCTCCGTGTGTCCTCCTCATCTGTGTTCATTAATATATTACTTGAAACATTTTAAGATTACGAGAAGGATTTAAAACATATTTATGGTAGTTTTGACCTACAGTTAATCGCGGCAGTGTTCAATTTCTAAATAAGGAATTAAGTTAAACGTGAGAAATACTGCCAGTTAAGAAGTTATATGATAGTGTCAGACGATAAATTTCACATCTTTTGAATAAAGAACAGCGCCCTAACACAGTCAAGTAATCATAAGTATAGCCTAATCATAGTATAACTGTGTATGCATTGAGCAACAGAGACAACAGATAATTAACTTACCACGGGCTCGTAAAGAAATGATGCAAAGCTTCGTAAATAGGAATCTCGTCGCCCTCGCTGTCCGTGATCGTACCGTAGAAGTACAAGTAGCTGCACCACAGCGAGACGTACAGGAGTGTACACATCGATAATATGAGTACACGCCTAGAAAACAAAGAGAAAAGTTATATCAGACGTTATTTTAATTTAATATTTTTATCACCAGGATCAAATAAATTGACATGTTTTTATGGATCCTGGAGTTTAGCCAAACGTGGAGTAACATAACGATGTTATGCATTTCTCAATGCTGGGAGACAAGCCTCCTCTGAGAGGGAATAAAACGTAATTCAACAAGCGTGCTCCGCTTGAGTTGGTAGATGTCAAATATTCGATTAATTTATTCCAGAAAACGATGTTTTCTTTTGCCATTGTGTTGAAATAAATCACAGAGCCTGCTTACCCACAGTCGGTACGATACCACAGGGTCACCACGGCACTAAATAATTATGGAGTTTTGCTAAGACTTAGAAAATTCCTTCCATCATACGCAAAACTTACTTGGCAACATGGCGCTTCGTCCTTGGCTTCCTCCTCCACTCTTTGCCATACGAGTCAAATACGCAGGCCGAGGAAAGCACCATGACGGTAAACCAGATGCTATCATCAAACACGTAGTAGCGAACGGGGTAGGCGAGGAAAGAGCCTATCAGCGCCCACTTCAGCTTCCCTTGCTCGCGTCCTATGTTACCCACAGTCCAAACGCCTGGAACAACGTAAATGTTATGGAAAAGACGTGAAAGAGACCATCTAAAAAAGTGAAGCGTGTAATTTGATCTGGGAAACACGAAGCTTCTTTCAATCCCAGAATAAACGAAAACATATGATCATGTTACTGCCAATGTTTGTGTTGTTAGCGGTCGGCGCAACACGTTTTCTTTTTCCATTTTCCAGTCAACTGTCACAATTTCTTACACAATCCACCCCAGCACAATAATACTCCACCAACAGTCAACTCACCTAAACCGGTTGCCAACGGAACGAGAAGGTTGAGGTACTTCATGTTGATGCCCCAGAAGTCCGGGGGTATCGCGCACATCGTCATCTGCGCCCAGGAGTACCCGACCATCAGCATTCCCGTAAACCGGTTCATGGAGAATGGTGGCTAGAAACAATGAACAACCTGTACCCCTCATTCACGATACGTAGGAATTATGGCCGCTTGTCAGCACGGATCAGCACAGGTCATCCACACATGCATCATCATTGTTTAGCACGCTAAAAGGATGCGCTGGGCTACTCCGGCTGCGGAAACATAGTAACGCGCGTGCGCGATTGCATCGATTAGCCGATACAAGCGGTTAAAACCCTTTAAATAACAAGCGGCTTGTAAAGGATGATTTCCACCAAACGGCTCGCATTGCATCGGATTGGAAAGGATACGAACGGATGCGGCGACAGTCGATCGCGTCCAGCAGGATGTCGCGCATACGATTGATACGCTCCGTACCGTCTCGCTTGGGAACGTATCAGTCACACAGAGCTCCAGATATAATACTGTTACTGGTAGTATCAGTTTCTGCGCCTAGTGACAAAATTTCATTCCTACCGTGTTGTTCTAATTTTTGAAAATGGTTGAAGTTGAAGTAGTATTTTTGGCTATTGCATTAGAAGAAGAAGAAAAGATCCGATCGGATACGACGACAGGCGAACGGTGCCGATCGCGCGTCGCAGCATAGATTCGGCTACGATCGCGAAAGTCGCCCGCGGTAAAGCGGCTGTGCGCGGCTTGGTATCTAGACTTTAATTACTGTGTGCACGATTTAAAATCATTTAAAGATTGTAAAATCCGTTCCGATTCGATGCAATGCGAGCCGTTTGGTGAAAATCATCCATAAGGCGCGGTGATTTTCCGATGAAAAACAAAACAACAAAGGTTGTTTGTAAAAACACAGCACGTTCGACGTTAAAGCTGCGTATTTCAGCACCTAGAAACTGTGCAAGTTCGCAATATGTTTGCAAACCGACTGCAAATGCAGCATTTATTCTCCTCATCTTTTTTGAGCAAAAATAAGATCTGCAATTTTTGAAATCACAGATACAATGCTAGCAACTTACTTCCTACAAATTGAAGACTGCAGTTGATCAAGGAATCTTTGTTAACATATAATGTATGCTATAATTAGATTATTAGTCAAAAGATGTTAGTTTTCGATTATTTACAATTATCTAACATTAGTTAAGTAAGACCAAGTGGCATAGTTTTGATCATATGACAAAGTCTTGCTATGTATGTGTTTATAAAAAGCCGGTTATTTCAAAAACATTGTAAGATTAGTGAACTGGCATTAGTAGACTTGCTTCTTTTACTGTTTTATGAGAGAATCACGAAAGAAAGAAAAAAATAATTCAAATTTGGAGTGCGTTTGAATTGCCCGTGTTATCATGAATACCCATGAGTCTCCTCAAGAAGGAAGTTGTTGAACTACACACCTCCTTTGTATGTTTGATACCCAATAGCAGCGAAACAGTAGCCAATTTTTGAAGTTTTCAAAATTCACATTGTGCCATATTGCTTATTAGTTCTTCGAGTCACGCCAAAAACCTTTTATTAGTGCATATTAACTGTGTTAAATGTATTTTATTGTGCAATGTATGGTGCAATAAAAAGAGTGAAACGTTATAAAATTTAACCAACTTGCAAGTTTTAATTAAACCATACCAATTAGTTACCTATGTTTATGATTCATCATTTCAAATTATGCATGCTGAAGTGGTTTTACATCCGTGACATACATAATTTTAAAATTTAGTAACATTGATTTGATCAATAATGTAGGAATTTATGATTTTATGTCTAAATTGTGTCTACAAAACTAGAAATGTGATTACATGACAATAAGCATTACAAATTGTTTAAGATTTGTCTACTTTTAATAATATATTATGTGAGTTAGAATGTTGTAATAGCCTAAAAAATATTTTTCTTTCTGGCCTACCAAAAGCAAATTTGTAAAGCAAGAAAGAAAAATAATTTAGAAAACAGACTGCAATTAAAATATCTTATCAGAGATTATTCATCATTTTGTGAAGAAAAATAGTAATTATTTTGTTGGAAGGTTTAAAATAGTGTACTTAATGAGTTAATGGGAATATTAGCACAGAAGCGAAGCTAGATATACATTTTTGTGTTAATTTAAAAACCCATCACCATAGACATACTTACAGTATGAAACCAAGTAGGTCGCCCCAAAGGTCACCAAGTCAGTCTTTAAATAGAATACAACCAGAATAATTAGAAAATAAATATGGCATTCATACCAAATAAAAGATTATTAATAATATATATTTAAATTCGACTATATATGTATTCAAGATACAGATGAGATTTGAGGTAGTATATTAATAGCAAATTAATGAAAAAGTGAAAAGTATGCAGACAGCATAATAGTATCTTCTTCATGCCTTGTCCCTCATTGTTTGAGGATCGCTGTTTAAATAAAAGGCAGAAGAAGTGTATTGCATTTATATCCCATTTGTGTCCATCAAATAGGAGACTCCACACCAACTATGCAATCAAAATGTTAGGATATTGATTGGAAGTTGTGGCAAGCACCTAGGTGTGCCCACGGTAGATATTCTTCCTTCCGATATTCAAATCACATTCAATCACATGATGTTGTTTTGTCGTAGGTCCATCTGCAGCAGATAACGGGATTGTGTGGCTCCACGTTCGTACACCAAAGATTTATTGCTCAGTGTGTAGTACACCAGTAAATACTTACAAGCGCATTGATATCCCATTTGATTCCCTAAGAGATCAGAATCCACACCAAGTATACAATTAAAATTTTACAACATAGACTGATTTAAGGTGTGGCAACAACAGATCTATACAGATCAGACTAGCTGGTACCCAGACTTTGTATTCTTTTGTCTTACTAAATCAATGGAAACTTGGAAGCAGACTACAAAAAGTCAGCCAGAAATTAATTGTAAGATTGAGTTCTGCCCAGAAGGTTAATTACAAGAAAATCCATATCCCAACTATGTCTTTGCCTAAACACAAATATGTTAGTAAAATAGATTATTTTTTCCAACAATCTTTTAAGATTAGAATAAGCCGCTTTGTACTTGATTGATTTAAACTTTGAATTACCATATTTACATAATAAAGTGAGTTGTACAACTTCTATAGTAATAACTGTTTGAAATCACAATTATTTTAGACAGTAAGTATTTTACCTGAAAGTCTATCTACACAAAATTATACTGTGAGTGTAGGAAACAGGAAGACTCGACTACAAATCTGAACATTTTCTTTGATAATTTATAGTAAGTCAGAGGTCTGATAAAAGTACTAAAGATGTATTGAAAAAGGACTAAATTCTAATATCATACCTTATTAGTTTTCCTCATTCTGGCTGCAAGCTCCTCCATATGCTTCGGATCTTCGTTGGCATCTCTCACGTACCTTGGAATACGAAAGACCTCCCCTAGCCACCCGATGAAGAACCCGCCTAAAGTCGTCCACCAAATGAAGGCGTGGCGATCCCTTTTCAGATAGAAATGATGCGCACCGAATATACCCGCCGTTAGCCACAGAAAGTAGGCCAAAATTACTGACTTTTGATCCGACATAGTGGACATATTTCCACCCTTCTATCGGAAAACTAAGCTGTGTCAATGGACGCACATCGAATGGACAATTCAATTGGGCTGACTATCGATTTCTTGCGCCAATAGGTATTAAATACGAACTGAACTTTAAGATGTTATAATTCAAGCGTTTAACAGTGTACACGGTGGCGGAGTAACTGTAAATTTAATACTGCACGACATTAAAATTATTCGACGCGACGCGATTCGAAACTTGCGACATGACGTGGGATCTTCAAAGTGACAGTCAGGCAAACAAGAGGGGTAAGTGCGGCAGGGCGGGGCAGAATTATTGATTTTACGAAAATGTTGTCATTACCAATTAAATGATCCTATTTTGATCTTTTATCAGATTCCAAAAAATAAGAACATTTTGGCCCATTGTTAAATAAAATTTCATAATTTATTTTTGTTTACTTGGTGCAACTTGAACTGCCATTTGGTACCGTACCGTAATAGCACCTACTTCAGCCATAGAGAAATAAGCTCTAGAGTTGGCATAACTGGACTTACCAATCTGCCAAAGTGCATTGGCCATTTGACCATAAAAGTTATATAAAACTAGTTCATTCATTGACAGGCGCCATTGTGTATCGTGTTATGACGCAAACAAGTGCTCTGTAAAAATGGTCAATTGTGAAGTATCTGGTTGTAAAAAACCGGCCAAGTGCCAGTCGCACTCGCGCATAAAGGGTTCCGTACCATCCCGGTCGGGGTATTGAAGGAGGCTCCCTTTACATTATAATTTATTTTTATTATTTGTTGTTATAGCTGCAACAAAAATACACATACTATGAAAATTTCAACTGTCTACCTGACAGACAGACGTACAGTAGACGCTTAGTAATAGGGTCCCGTTGGTTACCCTACGGGTACGGAACCCACCATCTAATACTTCTAATCTGAAAAACCATGGTGTTTCATATCACATGAAACTACGATGGTGAGTACTTCATAATAATATGCATTAACTTGGTTTTATTTAAGTACAATGTCCAAATACTTTTTACACCATTACGGTAGAAAATTCGTGGTACGTAGATAGCAAAAACGAGTTACAGTGGCTAACAAGTAGATGATTTGGTGTAGAGCTAGGACAACGGGAGCGAATGAATGATAATAAAATATATATATTTCAACTCAATTATCGGTTACTGATTAGTATGTTCAACAGGTTGTGTGATAGCTTTCTTGTGTATGTGTCTGAGCAAAAACATAAAAGTTACTTTGAAATAAAAAAACTAGTTGATAAAACTAAGTACGTTGAGTATGAGGAACTTGTACCGTCATTTTTATAAGAACAGTATAGGCCCAACTATGGGGTATGTTTTTATTATAAAATAATGTTATGTTTTCTGAAACAAATACAATCGTTATCGTACATATTGTCGTTATCACTAACCTGCGTAGTTTTTTTGGTCAATTATTACATTGTGTACAAGCTCCGCGTCCTTCGTCCCCTTTAAATTATTATAAAATATTACTTCCCTATTTAAATTGGATTTTTTATCAATTTCAAGGGTTTTGATGTTTTTGCACGGAACCCTAATACTTTTTTTTAACATCAGCTATCTGCCAGTAAAGGTCCCGTCAAAATTGATCCAACCGTTTCGAAGATTAGCCGGAATATACAGACAGAAAGAAGTAAAAAAAATGTCAAATAGTAAAACTAGTAGTAAAAATCTGTTATTTTGAAATTACAAACAGACACTTAAAGTCAAGTTCACACAGTTCGGTTGTGCCTCATAAGTAACACTTTTTGTTTGTTGTCGAAGGACAATTGTATACATAGACGCTAAGTTGTCAATGCGTGTGAGTTTCTTTATTGTGTGGTTGTTTTTGCTTCGGGTGCATTTTTAGCAAAAGGATGTGATTGTCAAATTCTCGTAGTGTGCTGTATGTTTACTTCACCTCCCGCGAATACTAGCAAAATATTGTTTTTAGCCATCATTATTATACACTTTAGCCGTTTCGTTGCTTGTGTGTTCTAGGTATAAATGTTCTATACCTTCAGGTCCAAGTAGTTGAAAAATTCCAACTTAGGGAGGTGAGCATTATGTGTGCCAATACTGTCAGTATGTCCGAATAATATACAAATCAAATAAGATAAGTGTCTAGGTACTTTTTTGATCGGAAAGTTTTCCGTAGTACTTATCAAAATTCTAAATTTGCAGAACAGAACAGAACCATCAGGGAATATTATTTTATTTCGTAACCAGCTACATTTCCCTATTCTTCAACAAGGAAACTTTATCAAAAGAAACCGTTTCGTCAACGTAACTCATGAAAAGTATACCTACTAGACCTTTCCTATTAGAATTAAATCAAAGAAGCACTATTGAACAGACAGACGTTGTTTTGAAATGTGTAATGTATTAAACCAGGTCATTGAATTGTATCAGCCAACGACCCTAAGCAATTATTACATAGGAAATAACATTATTCAGCAACTGGTATGTACTAGTAGTAATAATTCAGTTCACGAAACAATTTGCTACGGACGAGTGTCGGTGTTGTACAAGTTGCACAATTTAAGGACGTAATAAAAATCCACGTAAATAATTATCAGGTGCGTATTCCTATTCTGTTATTTCCTGAGCTAATAAAATTAAATACACAGTGTTTATCTCTATGAAAGTAAGTACCTATTTAGATGTTATGCTATCATTATCATTATAATTTATACTACAGAAATCTTCGCTATTGACACAATCCTACTGAAATGGTATCTTCAGTACTTGCTTTTTACTGATGTTGGACAGTGCGTATACGGTTTTACATCTTGACAGCAAAACTTTTTGCTTTGAACATGTCCCTTCTAGTCATACATCCGGAAACGATGTAGGGCTACCAACCAATAATATTGTCATCGACAACATCCATCGCCAACTTTTTTTTTTCAACAGTCAGCAAAAAGACCTCAATCAGACAAGACATGGTGTGAACGTAAATGTATTTTCTTTTCCTTCGTATTTACGCAGTCAAAAGACTGTAGAATTTTAGTGTCTTTATTTATAAAAAGAAAATGAAGTTCAATGTAATACGTGTGTTTGAAATATAAAACATTGCCTTATGGAGCAGTTTTTTGAAGTTGCTCATCGATCGCGTCATCAAATAATATTATCCACTACATAATCATGTTTGAAGAAAATATTAATTAGACGCCTTGCGTAAAGGTAGATAAAGTGATTTCGTATTTCTTAACTTGACTACAATTTGTTTCCAAAATGTACGAGGATTCTTCGGAGACGATCTATGGGACCCATGAAGACTCCCACGTTGTGATGTCGGAGAAGGTCCAGTCTCTGGCAGGGAGTATATACCAGGAGTTCGAGCGCATGATAGCGCGCTACGACGAGGATGTAGTGAAGACGCTCATGCCGCTGCTGGTGAACGTGCTGGAGTGCCTGGACTCAGCGTACCAGACCAACCAGGAGCATGAGGTGGAACTGGAGCTGCTGCGCGAAGACAATGAGCAGCTGGTCACGCAATACGAGCGCGAGAAGGCGGCGAGGAAGCACGCAGAGCAGAAGGTGAGTGAACAAAACAATTTGTAAAGAAGGGGCCTTGACTGTCTTCCTTTGTTTTGCATCACAAGGCTGCCTTAGAACGTATTTAGTAGTTTACAAAACTCAGTATTTAATGCACGCATATTGTTGTTATTTATTTTTATTAATGTGGTTCAGAGTTGCTCAAGACTTGTGGTTACTTTTGGTGGAATGTGCCATCCATTCTGTTATCTGAATCCCAAGGTAAACAAGATTATTTGGTATCACATTTGCATAATAAAGGAAATAGGCATCTGGTAATTGTATCAAGGTTCAGAATTGGTATTTCAGTGTTGGTATTTATCATAATTAATAGTGTGCTGCTTGACCTGTGCTGATTTATGTTATTGTTTACTGGCATAGATGTATTGTTCCATTTCTACTATGAATAATTGAATGTTTTTATACATGTATTATATATCTAACTTGTTTTTTGAATTGGTCTGTTAAGCCTCGAAAATACATTCTATACATTTTTAAAACAAGTGTAATCTTATTGAACTTTATTCTATTCAAGTCCAATAAGATTACAAAATATCAGTTGCAATATTTCTATGCTTGCAGACTTGTCGGTTTCAATATTTTTAAAACACTTTTGTAATCAACATGCAACTAACACATTCTAAAAATGCTCTTTTATTTTATTTTCTAAATTTGGTTAAAACAGTCCACTCAACATTCTCCTACATTCCATATTATAATTAGTCATCATTTCTCTATAACTTATGGATTACATTATGATTATCTATGAGTGCTACTATAATATAGTATATTTTCAAAAGAGAGTAAACAGAATAATATTCTAAACAAACAGAAAAAGTAGGCTCTCTCTCTGCAATACAAATATATATCTTTTATTGAAAGATGATGTGTTTAAAGCCAACTTGTTAGTATTAGCAAGTAGTAACCTTGAATGATATATGATCATCATCATCATCATTTCAGCCGAAAGACGTCCACTGCTGGACATAGGCCTCCCCCAAGTGTCGCCACATTGACCGGTCCCGTGCGACTCGCATCCAGCGGATCCCTGCAACCTTCACCAGGTCATCGGTCCACCTAGTGGGAGGCCTTCCAACGCAGCGTCTTCCGGTTCGCGGTCGCCACTCCAGAACTTTTCGGCCCCATCGGCCATCCGTTCTGCGAGCAATGTGCCCTGCCCACTGCCACTTCAGTTTGGCTATTCTTCGGGCTACGTCGGTTACCTTGGTTCTCTTGCGGATGTCCTCATTTCTGATTCGATCACGCAAGGAAACTCCGAGCATAGTCCTCTCCATTGCCCTTTGGGTGACTTTAAGCCTTCTGATAAGGCCCATTGTGAGCGACCATGTTTCGGTCCCGTAAGTAATCACTGGCAACACACACTGGTCATAGACTTTCGTCTTGAGACCATTGATGATATGACCATATGATCATATTAGATACAATTTAAAATCAGTAACTTAACATAAGAACCATTCTTTCTCTGATCTGATTTTAATTAAATTATAATCTGCGAAGTGACAAACACGTCCTGACAGTGTTGCTTAATTTACTAGGTAGTGTATTCTATAACTGTCCAGTACATTAACAAATTTTGGATTAACTCACTCTGTAATGTGAAAACATGTACGTACAATACATATTTGTTTTAAATTTACAAAAGATGCTTTCTCACAATATGTTATCCGTTATTACAGCAGTTTTGAGTGTGCATGGCATCATGTATGGTGAAGAATGGCTACTTTGACATTAATTCTTATTATGTAGTTTGTTGATGACATTTTGAGAACTCTCACAAACTGTTGAAGGAATATTGTAAAGAGAGCGTCAGCAGTTGACTATACAGCAGAGTCCAATTAGACAAAAAATACTCAAAACTTTAAAATTTTTAAGCCCAGTTGTCTGTGGAAAAGTATCAGTTACCAATGACAAAATAAATCTTATCTTAAAATGCGGTAATTTAGAATACATAATCATCATCATTTCAGCAGAAAGACGTCCACTGCTGGACATAGGCCTCTCCCTTAAGTGTCGCCACTTTGACCCGTCCCGTCCGTCCCCTGGTGAAGGTTGCGGGGATCCGCGGGATTTAAGAAATAATTAAAGAAAATTTAACAAAAAAAACTTAAAACTTGCATTTCCTTGACAACAATGGACAAATGAAAAGATCAAATTGGCGTTTAATAGGTCACACTATTACACCACACTAGAAATTCGTCAAATTTCAAGTTATTCATCATAAAATAAAAGTATATGACGGTTTTTGGATTTAGATCATAGATCTCTTCTTGGTAAAGGTAGATAATGTGGTTTCATGTTTCACATAATTCTGACATATCATTGTTAGACTAATACACCTCTGATGATTGATTATAATTATGGTGAAGGAAATAAACGCGAATTAGTTTTCAATTCTAATTATAAAGCCTCGTTTTCCTGTGTGTTAATTCTAAAAATAATGATTTTAATATTGTGTTCATTGCCTTGTACTAATGCAATTAAAAGTTATTTCATTTTGTTATGTCATCTGACAGAGGAGAATAGAAGCAGAAAACATGTTGCTCCGACCCCAAGTAGAATGGCAAAAGAGCCGGAAGATGATGACGATAAGTCTAATTTCTTAAACAAATCAAAACTATTGGACCAATCTTATTCTTATAAATCTTAATAATCTTATAATCTGACTCTTATCTAAAACTTACTTCCTACTTGAAAACAACTGAGATTAATGTTTAAATTAAATAGTTGTAAACTTTTCATTTCAACAAGTTCCATTATTTATACTCTATATTATAGGGTATCTTTATATAGTATAAAACAAAGTCGCTCCCGCTGTCTGTACGCTTAGATCTTAACTACGCCACGGATTTTAATGTAGTTTTCAGCAATAAATAGTGAGATTCAAGAGCATGGTTTATATGTATATGTGTATCTACATTGCACCCTTGTTGGGGCCGGGACAGGTCACTAGTAAACTATAAACACAAGAATACACTCAAGAAGAATGACAAGAATGAACAGTACATAATTATAGAGTCTATAATAGTAAATTCTTATTAATGTTAAGTTCTATATAAATTGAATTCCATGACAACAGCTGCAAGTAATGTTTGCAGTATATTTATCATTATTTCTGGCATGGTACACTTTGACGACAGAGTATGCGAATTACAAATAATACAACTACAAATTAACATACATACCTATTAGTTTGTGTAGGGATCCACCCTTAGTTGTTTCAGAAATGTTGATTTGTTCAGAGATTTGGAAGTTTTGCTCTTGAGCTGTATTATTGTGACTTATATTCTGTTTTAATAAATGTTGCCCCTCACTGATAGTTTCTCCTGTATTGTAAATGCTTTGTCACAAGCTGCTACTTCTTTTGAACATACAATATTAGTTTTATAGGAGAATAACAGCCTATATTTCCGATGCACGATAGGCACAGCAGCCTTTTGCAAATTCATTGATCGCCTGACCTATTTATAGGAAGACGGCGCGGGCGCCAACCGTGCTTTGCTGCCTATAAATATGCATTGCTGGCCCTTTACTTGGGGTATTTGTCCAAATGTTTGCATTTCTTCACTTATACTAGATGGACTTTAAACATACTTTATTAAGGTACAAACTACAATGCCCCAAGTGTTACCTGGTTTAGATAATCCAAACAAATAATCTATAGGTCATTATTGCATGCTACAAGTCGTTTTAGTGTTATACGGAAATCTGCCTTAATTACCTTTTTTAGTAACGATTTCAGCTCAAATCTTTCGTAATGAATCATAATAATAACGACTCTGTTGGAACAAAATCTATTATATTCACTTTAGAGGTATTTCGGTACTCGACCGTAGAAACCTAGTAAATGTTGCAAAACTCGGCTCGACTTGACTACCTAACTTTGTTAAGTTCAAGTATTGTATTGTAAGTACCGAAATTGACTTTAACCCTTCCAATTCTTCTTTGACTAATTTTTTTTACAAGAAAAATCTTTTTATAACTTATAAAAATAGGACAACAACAACAGCTATTGGCCAACAGCTGTTTCAATTTTCAATACTCGTTTATTTTTTTTAAACCTTTCCTTCTCAGACGCTTTGTTTCTGTAAACTTCAGATTTGGGTTTGATATCAACACACTTCTGAGGTAATTTCAGTAACACCTTACTACAACATAGAAAACTAGGTTTACTGACTCGGTGTCGTTTAAGCCTATCTTTATTTTAAAAAAAGTTTTGAGTAACATCTTTCCGAGAAAAAACCTTTAATTTTTTTAAATCATCAATCATTTTTAAATCGTAACACCAGGATACCAGGATACCTGGTGTTACGACAAGATCTGTAAAACGTCGCCCGCTTTTGTCTTCTTTTATAAATTTGATGATTACATAATCTTACTCATAAAATGGTTGTTAACAGTTGCTCGAAGCTGAGGACCACTTCGAAGGCGAGAGGAAAGAGCTGACAGGCAGACTGGAAGCCTTAGACAGCATCGTCAGAATGTTGGAGCTCAAGCATAAGAACTCTTTGGACCACGCCAGCAGACTCGAAGAACGGGAGAATGAATTGAAGAAGGTAAGTTTGCAACGAGTTTGTACATGGTATCGATCCTGAAGTCCGGTTTTCACCGTAAAAGGTTAACATTCCTCAACTAAGAAAGTATTGGACTATTTCTATGATTTGCTTTCAATCAAAATAACTTAGTTGAATTAATTTGTTTTTGACTATAATTAGTCGTACAGTCCATTTCGCTCAACTCTTTGACGTTGCAAATAAAAGGGAGTTCGTAAGGAGACCGCTCCGCTTACCGCGGAAACAATGCCCTAGAGCCTACTGTACTATCTCCCGAAATCTAGCAGAAAAAAATAAGACAGAACCAGTAAAATAAGTGGACGGGAACTGGAATGGTTTTGTCTGAAACAGGCCATAAACCGCATGTTCATAAGAGTCCAGATTAAGTAACCAGGACAGTTATTATAACCTTCATAGGCATGATTGCAAGATGGCCAGCAGATGGCAAGTGAATAGCATGACTGATCGGAAGATTTGGTCAACTTGATAATGTATGAGTGAAAATTATGATTATATTTTGTAACTGCAGCTACTGCCATGTTAATACAAGTTGGCGATATATCGATCGGTATTTCAAGTAGTTGTTTTTCAATCAAGAGTATTGGCGTCTGCTTTATTAATAACCAGTCTCCTACCAACCGCTGCATGGAACCTTCATGAGATATCTCCACAATCATGTGTTTTTTTTCTGTCATCTCCATTAATGACATCTACATGACTGTTTTATCTGCCTCGCGGCAAGGCACCACCGTGTACAGTCATGACCACTGATGTGTATACACTTCCAAAATGGTACATTCGTTAAAAGGAGAACATAAAGTGTTAGGTAGTAGGAGAAAACCGCTTTTAAAAGTCGCAGCGTGTATATTAATGCTCGTGACTGTACTCGAAGATTTCCAATTAGCCAGGCCAAAATTGAATCCTGTTCACATCGATTTTCTCAAAGCACTTTTTGCTTTTATTAGCCAGTGTGACCTGAGTCTAGTTTCTATTACTTTCTATACATGTTTATTTTAAGCGGAAATATTGGCAATGCATGTAAGATACTACGTATAATATACATTGAGGATTGATTGATTGACTTCGAAGATTTGTATATTGCCAGTACCCATGTGACAGACAGATATACAAAGATATTTTCTGCTTTATAATATTAGTATGGATGCGTATCGGTATTTGAATTATTAAATTTGTATTGAAGGTTTACAATAATGTTTCTTTCAAGTAAATATTCATTTTTTTAACCGACTTCCAAGAGGAGAGGTTATCAAGTTCAGCGATATCTTCGCCAATTGTGAACCGATTTCGATGATTCTTCTTTTGTTAGTATATTTAATTAAGTAGAGTAAACTAACTAAATACATTATTAATTAAAAACTATTAAAAAACCTAAAATAAATAATCGAACAACAAACTATAAAAGGGCATCCGAAAACTCGTCCTCAACGCTGTCAGCTGGTAACGTGCCCAAGACTGGCGGCGTTGCCACGTTGTATGGCAACACTTAGTCTCTGGCCAAAGTAAAAGCTAGCCCGTGGGTCACGGAAAGCGTCAACTAGGCGTTTCGAAATTTCCTGAAACAGGTTATGAGCACTCGGACCCCACGACCCCAGAGTTTCAACCCCAAACGGCTCGAAAATATAGTCACCACAAAGGTTTCTATATTTACGCCCCTTAAGGTTCTCTACAGCCGCAGCGGCAGCGCCAGCACAGCACGATGAGCTTGGAAGATGTGATGGCGCAAGAGTATCGACGCATGTTGCGTCCCATACTAAAGGCCTACCCATCTTCCAAGGAAACAACGACATCCGGTCTCTTGCCATAGTCGCGTGTCAAGCCATGGGGTTCTAAAACAGCTGGAACGCCGACGGTGACAAGAGCTCGTCGGATGATGTCGTTTATGTTCGCGTGCCGTGCAAAACGGCCCGCACTTCGGCTGCATGACAGGCCGTGGTGACCGAGGTTGTTGACAGCTTCACCACGTGATAGCGATGAGGAGAACAGCAGGCAGCACCACGGCGTAAAGAAGCAATTCTTTTGTTTGGAAGAATATTTTTTCGCGGTGGTCCCGATTAAATTTGGTGAAGATCTCATGCTTATCTTCGGAGATATACAATGGAACTTTTCAATAATAGACAGCAAATCTGCCGTGATTGCTGCAATCGCTTGGATGTTTATTGTTTACACAATATCGTAACATAACATCACGCCTGTATGCTCTGAGGGTGTACGCCGATATGTACAGTGCACCCACGTTTCGACAACAAACACTTGACACGACTTGAAAGAGTCATTCATAAGCTTGAATAAAAATTATTTGAGGTGACTCATGTTACCAACGAGTCAACAAAAAAACCTTTCTGACGTTTTCCGAATCTGTCATATTGCGAACCTGTCATTTTGCTATTCTGTCTTTTTGCGAACCTGTCATTTTGCTAATCTAATTTTTAACGATTCTGACAATTTGTGACACAATACTTAACACCTGATAATTCGCTAATCTGTCATTTTGCGTTTCTGACGTTCTTCGCCCAAACCATATTAATTTCTATTTTATTGAGGATAAGCCTCCCAACTAGCAAAAAAGTTATATAATATTAGAACTATACTAGTTGTATAGTTCTAATATACAGACATGTAAGGGTTTTATAAAAGTTTTGCAGCAACTAAACAGTGGTAAAGTAGTATTCAGTTCGACGCATTAGTTATATAATTTAAGTCATATTAATGTGTCTGGTAAACGTCATCTCAATAATTTTTATGACGGTCATATAACGATAAGTCGAGTATACGTTTCAGTCAGAAAATAGTGATGAGTCGCCATGTTTTGTAAATTAGAACCTTTTATTCAACACATAAATAACAAACTGTTATGTAGTGATTTTATAATTAACTATTATAGAATCGTCATAATAGGTCGTATACTTCCACCTTTAAGTAACTTTTAGGTTGAAACGTTATTCTAATATAACTTAAGAATTCTAATTGCAACCGTCATGGTGGACGCCATTGGTCATATAAAAACATGTATAAAATCAATAGTTATATAGATGTCTAAATGCAGTAGCCCAATGTCTATTCGCAATATGGCGGAAACTATTGATGACAATTATGTATTTTATTTTTATAAATAATATTATGGAGGCCCATTAAAATATTAACGAAGATAATCATACATATCATCGAAAATTTTAAATTCCCAACTATAAGTCACCGCTCGTCATCTTTCACCACAATAAGCTTTCTTTACATTAAATTAATAAATAATATTAAAACATTTGACTTATACTTTTTTTATAAGTTTTATAACAACACAATAAATTGTCACAAAAATTAGCTTGTACCACAGACCGACCACCAGCATAACAAAACGTCTATACGATGATATAGTTATGTTAGAGTATTACTAGAAACTATTACAAACCTTACCAATTAAACTTACAATGTCTACGTGATTTTTACTCAACGTTATTGTCACTGACG
The DNA here is from genome assembly GCA_905163415.1 of Noctua fimbriata. NCBI lineage: Eukaryota > Metazoa > Arthropoda > Insecta > Lepidoptera > Noctuidae > Noctua > Noctua fimbriata. The sequence continues at coordinate 11,267,158 of LR990921.1, forward strand.
CGACTGCAAAACAACCCTTGCATGATTAAAATGTTGTATAGTCTGCGCCCAAACCCCCGTTATATTTACGTATAAAAAACTTGTAAAACCATTTTCTTATGGCTGAAAGTTAAATAAAAAACGTTATTGTACCATTTATATGACATGATTTTGCTACTTGGGATTACCATGAAATTTATTGTCAACAATGTAAAATAAATGCACAACATTAAAACTAAAAATGGAAAATTCAGAAGTGACAAAAGACTGAGTCAAACAACAAAAGTTATCTTCAGGATTTAGTTATTTTTCACTTTTTAGTGTTTTTTAAGTCGGTTTTAGTTCTCTTTTCTGTCTTAATACAAAGAAGTCTCTTTGATTTGATACAAGCAAGTCTGTCTTATATTTCATGACGCTGCAAGTAATATGAATGGTAGTTTTTTGTGTCCCTATGTACTTATGCACGTTACGCGGATGAGAACGATGCCGAAACTTCGCTTTGTTGTAATTATGTAGACTGTGTCTTTAAAGTACACAAATCTTAAACTGGAGCTTGGCTTCCGTCCTTCACTATTTTCTTTAGGGCCTACTTAAAACTTTATTGAAGAGTTACAAGTTCCTTTGTATAATTGTAGCTGGAAATAAAAAAACAGCTATCACGATAAATTGATTCGACACAATTTTTTTTGTTTCAAAATCTCAAAGGATAGTCAGTGGCCCGAACCAGTCTTACCAAAGGATATCGTATAACGCAATACGAACTGGGTTCAAAAGGTCAGTTAGGCAGACTCTCCATGTAGAATATGGGTGTTCAGCTGAATCCGGTTAGGCTGGACTGGCAGACTCCAATATAGTTGGGAAGAGCTAGGCGTATGATGATGATGATGATGATTTGTTTCAAAATAACATTCCATTGGACTCGTAGTAGATAAAAACAGATAATCTGTAATACCACGAAAAGGAGCTTGATCTATCAAATTTTTTGACCGACACGTTTCAAACTAATTGTAAAATTAAAACAGAATTTAAGCGGGTATTGGAATATTTAAATGCTTTGAATTTGAGACAGAAACTCGATATATTGTATAAAACATCGAATAAAAAAGACAAGCGTGCTGACAAACATTTAATTTAATCCTGTTGTGATAATCCAATAACGTTTTACGTTTAGTATCCCTGTTTTTTATATCGTAGGGTAAGCAGACTGTACTGGTGAAAACAGGTCACATTTAACACGGAGCGAAATGCTTGCTTTAATTCACGAATCAAATTTTAATGAGGCTCGGAGTACCTACAAATGCTTTCAATTAAAATCCGGACACAGTTAATAAGCATTTTATTATTCTGTAGGCTGCAGCACTGGCGGAGATCGTCAATGTGAAATGTGTTCTCAATATTTGAAATGAGCTCGCTCATTTTATTATAGACCTCATCCATCGCTTTTCATCAGGCCTAATCGAGGTCAAGAGCAGGCCCATTTCGCAAAAAAAAAAATAAATTTAAAAAATTGGCTGGATTATAAACGAAACTAGAAAAATGAGCACATCTACAACTACCCAGCCTTTTTCGAAATACGTTCTGGTTGGCTTCCAGTCTTAACCAGATACAACTGAATACTAGTATTTTACATAGAACTATTGCCTATCTGACCTCCACAGCCCAGTAACTGGAAAACAAGATACCCCTTGGCAAGACTGATTGTCTGACGGCTTCTGACGACCTTAACGACTGAAATTAAAACATTATTCGTTGCAATATTTTCCATTAAAAACGATACAATAATACACTTGGGAGCAAATAAATCGAGCCACTTCCTTTTTTCACTTATGTATAATAGTTAATATTTTTGTAATATGGAACTTATCAATTAGAACCATATATCGCCTAAAAATATATTGAATAACCTTCACAATGAGGGTAAATTATTGAATAATAAACTTATTGAATGATAAGTTATTGGCTCTGAAAGAAAAACGCAAACTCCAGATCGGCGCACACACACAGCTACAGTTAATTTTGAGCCACTTGCCGGTTTGTGTGATGTTAAATTTCGTTCCTTTAGTCTTCGTCTCACTGTCTACGTACTGATTTCGACACCTCGAACGTCACGTAACGCTTGCTGTGTCTGAACAGCATTAAGTCCACGGTCGCGCAACGAACTGGTTGCAATAAAGCGGTCGTCACGTTCTGTAGTTGCCCGTGGTCCGTCGGTTCCAGGCCGCCGAACAAAAGCACCAGTCTCCAGATACCTGCGGTAATACCCGCTGTACCTTTGAACGACTCAAATGAAGTCTGCGAGCCACTTCACGTTGTCCGTGTCCAGCCTCAAGTAAAGCTCCACGCCCTATTGAAAAATTCACCTTGAATATCGCCTAAAAGTTTATTTAATACCATTTACAATGAGGGCAGTTAGTTGTCAAATTTTCATTTGTAATTAAAGCTTAAAGGGTAGAATAAAATTATCGCATTTAATTTCCTTTTTGCATTTTGAATGTACTCCATTTTAAGAAAAGGTTGAATTGCGGGTTTTTGTTAATTATACCCATATTGAGTTGTCTTTGTCTTATTAGTACTTATTAGTCTACATAGGAAGGTTGTATTGGTGTCGACTTTCAGTTAAAACTGTATGCTGCCGTTGGTTATTATTTATTTCATAGCCTCACATAGGCGGCAGTTCTAATGGTATTTACTGCATCTAATACTTCACATCGTGTGTTGACTATTGCCGCCGTTGGTTTATTATTTATTTCCTAGCCTCACTAAGCCGGCAGTTGAAATGGTATTTACTGCATTAATCGAACTGACATCGTAATGACTATAGCCGGTCGTTACGGGTAACACATTTCTCACGTTTATTGTTGCACAAACAAACTTGGTAAGTACCGTATGTCCGTCACCGTTTTCAGTTTCTTTAAAAATACTTTTATTTTAGCTCTTCTCATTACTTTGGACATTTGGAATTCGTTGGAAGCTGTAAAAGTTTTAACCCTTTTTTCCTTTTATTTGTCGTACAGTTTAATCAAACTGTTCGTAATGGTGATTTAGGCACTTTTTGATGAATATGTTAAAATAGGTTTAAATAAGTGTCCATGATTAGTATGGGTATGTGATGAGGAGGGACGAATCGCATGTGACTAAAAAAGTGATAAATATAAATGTAGATGGATGGAGAGGGAGACCAAAAAAAAGATGGATGGATTGTGTGAGGAATGATACGAGTGTGAAAGAAAAAAGAGTAAACGATAACGTGACAGGGGAGAATGGAAAAAATAAAACGCGTTGCGCCGACCTCAATTAACATGGGACAAGGGCAGGAAGACCCAGAAATAACTTAACATCTTCTGGTATTAGTTAGTAGAACGAATATGCTTGCCCAGTATGGGACCGTTCTACCCACGCCAATCTAGTGGATACAGCTTTAAATGAGACCTGCCGGATTATTAGTGGATGCCTTAAACCGACCCCGGTAAAAATGCTGTATCCACTAACTGGTTTCGTAGGACCATAGCTACAGTGCAGTGCGATGCGCGCTCGAACACAGACGTGTTTCCACTGTGCACGGCACGAATTTTATTCGCGTGTTGCGCGGCCATAGCCGCTGCCTGTAAACACTATGAGTTCCAAACAACTCATCGTCAATTAATTGCTGGCTTCCCTGGTCCATGCTATCGACTAGATGGACGAGGTGAGCATCCTGCAGATATGCCGTACCGATTTCAAGGAGGACGAGATCAGCAGTGGAAAACTGTTATTGTTCCAGTCACTTGGAAAACTGGACGCCACCCAATGCATAGTTATGTCCTAGTGCTCCAAAGGCTGAAAAGCCGTAAAAGCTTTTTTTGGGTGCGTCGGCCCAGCTTGTCCGGCTAATAGCAATGCTTCCACAGCGAGATGTGATCTATGGCGAGAGCTTCTTAAGCCCCCTGAAGGCTTCATCGAGCCGTCTGAAAGCCTTCCACCCGGGCATGCTTTACCGTGGCCGACTTGGAAATCTCTGAATAGACTCCGAACCCAAGTCGGCCGTAGCAAAGATAATCTCTTCAGATGGGGGTTCATGGACGGCTCAGATCTCAAATGTGTATGCGACGTGTTTCCACAGACAATAGCCCATCTTCCATCTTGCGCTGCATGCCCTAACACCTACGCACTTGACGATCTTATGACTGTTACAGCGAGCGGAGTTCGCATAGCTGAATTTTGGGCCAAACATATTTAATTAAAAATTTGCCATCGACACGCTAAAAAAAAGAAGTTAGTAGAACGTCCATACTTAACATTATATACTAATCTAATTTGGGAACTCCTTTGACTGTCATGAAACATTCAAGGCTCTCTTGGAGGACAAACCTGATTGTTGGTTCATGAAACGGCCCTAGCAGTATTTCTGAATTGTTATAAGTAGGTGTCCGATGTATAAAGTGTTGTTTAGTCTAGTGATTATGTCTTTAACTAATGTGATTGACCGATAGCTCCTGTTTGTTACAGAAGGGCCCTTGTTAGAGTATCTCTTGATGTATTGCAGTTTAAAATAAACAATTTTGTCTGCAGGAGTATTCCAAGCTTCATGAACGATATAATGAGCTGTTCAAGACCCATGTGGACTATATGGAGCGAACCAAGTTGCTGATGAGCACAGCCAGCGACCGAGGCGAGGTGCGTGGAAGACTTGGGCTTAACCCGATGAGATCTAGTGGTGAGTATCTATCATAATATCTTTATAATGTAGGTGTTTCCACGGCATCGCCAGCGTGGATGTCGGAAAGGATTTCACGGGAACGGGTTATTACGTTCTAACCTAGTTAACGGTTTTTTCGCATTTATAAAGTTAGTATGGATTTATTTCAGGCGAAAAACACTCTTGTTTCAACATAATTAAAAGTAAATTCTCAAAACAATCAGTAAAATCATCATTGATAAAGTAAAAAATAATCTTGTCATCGAATTAGATAACTTATGGGAAGATAAAGGCTGATGCTTTTTTTAAAGTTTTGCGTTATCGCACCATTCAACTCGTAGCATTCGTTAATAATATAAAATAAAAAAAGATTTTTGGATAACTTTTTCTTCGTCGTGTCGCGATCAATGATTCCAGAACTACAATACTGACCAATCAACGTTATCCAATGTAATAAAACAAGAAGGGATAAAAACCGTACTTTGAATAGCGTGATACGAAATTAGCAGCGTTCTCAATATGAAGGTCATTTTAGATAACTACAGTTTTTTTTACTAACACACTAACATGAGTCATCATACAAATATGGGCTAATATCTGCTTGTCTTATTCTCGAAAGACGCATTATTTTAGTTTGACCAAGATGGAATTTTCATACAAAGTAAGTTTCAGATTTACAGCTTGTAAAGTAGTTATAACTTGGGGTAGACTTTGTTGTTCAACATTTTACACTGGCAACCCAAACAAGAGTGTAGCATCCCTGACATAGTATTCTGTTTTCATATACATTCATATGTATGCCAAACTTAGGCGTTCTCTCCCGGATGTGCTACTTCCTTGCACACTAGTTCTAAACTAAACCAAACTTCTAATATCCGGGAATTCGACAAGACTATAGATCGTATAGAGAACGAGTGCATGTGTGTATAGATACATACCTGCATTCGTACAGACTAGAGGAAGGTGTCTATAGGACTATTCTTCAATAAAGTCTATGCAGTTCAAACTAGCAGTTTGCCATTCTGTATACTTTCTAGAGTGAATATGCCGAAGTGGGCGAGTCGAGAACGCAGCAACAGTCTTATGTTGAACATAATATCGAGTAGTCCGCTGAGTCTATAGAAAAAGGCTCAAAACGTTGACGTTCTACAAAAAAAGCATAACCGCCATTCATCGAGGGATTATCTATATTTAATTATATTTTTGCAGACGGATGAATGTGTTTTCTTTCTGCCTCTATAAAATATTGTAGCATGCTTTTGAACCTACCACGGATGGCTTGTTAAAACGCCACTGGTATTTCTAACTTTGTTGCAGAATCTTAGTTCAATACTTGCTTTTTTCCAAATTGCTGTAACCTAACAATGATCTGCCTAGAACCATCCGCATCGCCCCCCTGTTACATGCATCGCTAGTTACATGCGTAGGCCATTATCTTATTACACATGCAAAATTGCACAGGTAGGTTACGTAACCCTGATTGCTATCGCCAATAAGAGATGTCAATTTGAAACTTACTAACGATTCCGGTTAGTGATACCTTATGTCGCTAATCTAAATGCTTAGAATGACCTGTTGCATATTTTTGAATTATTTAAATTTATGAAAAGTCGATGATAACTCTTTGTCCTTGAGCAGACCTAGCTTACTACGGAGCCTCAATGAGTTTACTTTATACTACTTTTATTACTACTTTCTTGTGGCCTACAGACGAATTGATCACCTTCTTTGGGAAGGAAAGTTTGAAAAATAGGCCATAACTAAAAAAAAACTTTAAGTAAAGCTAAGCTGGCGCTGAAAAGTCCACTCCATAGAAAAATAACAACTAAAGAATTCTATCCAGCCAAGTTTTTCTCCATTATTTAGTATTCTCACTATTCAGTAATGGCTCACTATTTTAAATTAGTCTTCGCCTGTAAAATGCATTAAAACTACTTTCAACGCGACGTAAATGTCAGCGCTTAAATTAAATTTTCAACCGTGGTACGTGTAGTGGATTATATTTCTAATGAATTTAGATCGAAAACCAGCTTTCATTAATATTAACCTGTGAGTTTGTTGTGAGTCGTGGTTGTTTGATTCAAAATTATTGATTTCTCTTTTTCTAATCTTGGTGCAATTAGTGCTATATCTGCCGGTAAGTCGTCGCCATGGTTACGCGGGCTTAGAGTTATGACAAGAGCGTATGTGGGTGTAATGTAAAGTGTACGTGCATTACACCTGCACCTACAGTCCCTACTAAATTAACTGGTCATGTTTTTATCTGATGTTTTTATAGATCATAGTGTTATGATCAACATTTTAAAGATTATAGTATATGAAACGTACACTACCGTAGTCCGTAAAGTAATGAATCGCAACTTGCTTGCCCGTCATGTATCATCAGATCAGCTGCACCAAATAAAAAATCAGGAGCTAGCAAAATTAAAAGTTAATCGAATTACGGGAACAATGAAAAGATGCCAATATTTAGTGATAGGTGAGAGCTGAATAAAACCGATTAAAAACATAAGCTGTGTCATATTCTTTCAAAGGAAGTCGTTGCTTTCCTGATAATGATTTCCCAGACTTTCGCTGTGAATGGCGCCACATGTTTTCTTACTAAGCCAACAACCGAGGGCATCGACTAAATCGATTTGGCTTTCATTATTTACTAGATACTACGGCCCTAGACGGTCCTTAGCTAACAATGAGTTATCGCTATGTACTTTACTAGAGACACGCCCTAGCTTAGCACGGAGGGTTCCGGTTTTTATGACTTGACAAAACATTGAAATGTATGCGCTATATCTTTTTATATTTTAGGCACAAAGTACACATACACTTTCCGGAGTATATTCTCTCAATGGTTAATATCCGTTGTGTAGCCAAGATGAATTAAGCAGTCATGCAGACAGTCACAAAAAGCGACTTTTCTATTAGGATTCCGTAGCTGAATAGCAAAAAACGGAATCCTTAAAGATTCGTCATGACTGTCTGTCTGTCCGTCCGTATGTCACAGCCCCTTTATACTGAAACTATTAGGACTACACAGAAACTTGCTATGTAGATATATTCTGTGAACAGCTTTACGATTTTTATACAAAAATAAATAAATATATATTAAGGGGGGGTGGTGCATTAAGTTTGAATTTTTGAAAATAAAAAAATATTGGCTATCAAACAAAACCTTATTTACGACTATATAACTATCTTTACTATGATATTGATACGTAAAATTACTAAAGGAATGAATAACTATGCAAAATACATACAAAAACAACGGGTCTCCCTTGTTTGACCGAAAGGAATTTGACAAATTTTCACTTCCCAAAATTTTTTCGCATAATTTCATTTGCCAAATTATTACTTAGCAAAAAATCTATTCACAAAAAATTGTAACGCAAACCTAATGTTTGGGAAATGAACGTTTAAACTATAACTTGTTTAGCAACTAGTACTTTTGTCATTTTTTATTTAGTCGAATATTTCAGTTGGAATAACAGTTTTTACGCAAAATCAAATAAGCCAAATATTTAGGTTTTCAATTCACCCTTTCCTATTCAGTCAATTGCTACAATGACAAAAATGTGAACTGCTAAGTGGGTAGGAGGTAAATCATAAATGTCTGGGTTAGTCAAGCAAAACACTATCTAGTTCTATCTAGTTATAACCTAACCTAATAAGTAATTATCCTAATCTAAATAGTTCAGTTCCGGGTAACCTACTAAAAACAATCTCTTTTTTCTATTAATGCAAGTCGTAGGAGGTCACAGTTTTAACCTAACCTAACCTAGCCATTTTGTTTAAAGAAGAAATTAACCTACTCTAAATAGTTGAGTTCCGGGTAACCTACTAAAAACAATATCTTTTTTTTCTTTTAATGCAAGTCGTGTCTGACACGCGGCACCGCTCGCTTCGCTCGCTCGGCTCGTGCGTAGGAGGTCACAGTTTGAACCTAACCTAACCTAACCATACTCCGAAATAAAATTGCATTTTTTAATTATAAAATTCCCAAAAAATCTTATTTTTGCCTTAATATTTTTTGTCTTAACAAATCATTTCACCAAACGTTTATTGTCTGTAGATTGTTTGATGTAATAAATCATTTGATTAAAGACCAAATGCCATAGTGACATTATACTTGGTAATATTTTGCCAAGTAAAAATTTGACCAAATAAAAATATGCGTACTAAAATCATTCGAAATATTGCAATGGTATAAAAAAAGGTTGCTAAAATTTGTTTGGGTAATGAAATTTTGTCAAAATCTTTTCGGCAAAACGGCAGGATCCCAAAAACAACACATACAACAAATACGTTTTAATATCCAAAATCGGAAGTTCTAGCATCATCATTTTGTCGAAAATACTGAGATTTCGTTTCGAAAAGTGGTATGTGTTCCCTGGCTTGTATTCTCGTACGAATGAAATCTCTTGCTTCTGGTCAGCAAACAGATAATGAAGCCTCTGTTACGAGCTTCACGCACCTCTACTGCCTGAGTGTGGCAAGAATAATATTCAACTTCAAGCAAAATACCTCCTGCGGAAATTTCTGTTTCGGTGTATTTTATTGTTATTGGAGTTTCAGTTATCTTTTCTTTCTCCCAATATATTAAATCTTAGCAACTTGTTGTCAACAACCTTAATATCTGGAAGTCTCTTTGCACTGATTTCTTGCCTTTAAAACTCTGAACAGCCAGTTCCTTACTACGACTTATCATCTTGTAACCTAGCCAGCAACACATTTTCGGGGTGTGCAAATAACGCTTTGGTCGAAAAACGATTTGGTCTTTATATCAAAGTAGCTTGTAGCGTAAACTTTCATGATACAAGTAGCAGGTTTCTTCAAATTGCTTGTCGGTTTAGCTGTTCCAATATATAAACGATGAATCCTGTTTGCGAAAATCAACCACTGAGAATGTGCCAGTATTTTGGGGTCTTTGTTAGCCAAGTTTGATGAGACATTACCAGCAGAAAATGCGGAGCACATCTGATACAGGTATTTTTGACCGTTGCTTAACAAATCAGAGTTCAGATCCCTCAATTGCATGAGAATGGGTTCAACTTGCAAGTCGAGACACTTGCCGATCCTTTTTTCATATGCTGCCAGAAAATCTATTAGGACCTGTTTTAATACCGTCATAAGTGCCAATTCATTTGGCGGTTTTTGGCGTATCTGCGCATACTTTTATACATGATAGAATATGTATTTGTGTGATGTTTTTGTATGTATTTTGCATAGTTATTCATTCCTTTAGTAATTTTAAGTATCAATATCGTAGTAAAGATAGGAAAATAGTCGTAAATAATGTTTTGTTTGATAGACAAACAATTTTTAAAATTCAAACCTAATGCGCCACCTTAAGATATTGAATTAAATAGATAATATTTTTTGTGAACACATCTTTTAATACGTATCATCGATTGATCATACAGGAATCTTCAAATTTGAAAAATATTTTTTTTCCACCATACATGGAAAAGAAACAAAAAAAGAAATCATCAAAACTATACGTGCGGGTTTAAAAATGACATTGAGGTTCCTAAAACCATTTTTTCTCGCAGTCAATCTTGTGAAATATTCATTTGAATAAGAAAAAAATGGTTTGAATAAGATTTGATGTTTAGTTTTTGAGATATGGGACTTTTTTCATCAAACTGCAGCAGTAACTTTGTTTTTCATTAACATACTATGAAAAACAAATTTAGCTTTGCTCTTGAATGTAACAATATAACATATCCTGAGCCTTCAAAATCTTTTTATTATATTATTTGGAGCTACGGAACTCTGTGAGCGTGTGAGTACGACTCGCACTTGACCGGATTCTTATACTATTTAGATAACAGATACGTTGGGGAATACCTACACACAAAAAGTATTCCGGTTTTTTTAGTTTTCAAATGTTTTGGGATTTGTTTTGGGCTCGGAGAATGTTAATGAGCAATTGATTTAGGTGTTTGAATAATTAGGTGGACCAGTTGCCCTTGGCTACCTCTGTTGTAATATGGAATATTAACATGTCTCTATTTCGATAACTGAGAAGAAGGTGGAGGAGGTGTCGTTAGAAACGGTTGTGCCATTAAACCTGTAGATGTGCTACTTTTGCTCAAACAGCATTGGTAAAGAAAATGTACTCAATTTACTGCAACACAGCATAATAGTTTATTCCTGAAAAATCTCTAATAAAAGTTACTGTCTAAAAGTATAGTTACTTTATTTTCGTTGCTCATAATGCTACCGTTATATTGCAATAATAATAGCCGCTCGGATCGATCTTCAGGGTAAGCCGCGCTTGCCTGGGTTGGTCCGTGGATGGGTGACAAGTGACCACCCATAACATACCAATTTTCCTCCGTGCCTCGGAAAGTACGTTATGCCTTTGGTCCCGGCTGTTACTTTGTAGATCTTTGACAGTCGTTACAAGTCAATTGCCCGAAAGTCTGATAACCAGTCTTAGCAAGGGGTATCGTATTACCTAGTACTAACTGGGATGTGGTGGTCAGATCGCTCCATGTAAAATAAAGGTATTCAGCTGCCTCTGGTTAGACTGCAAGCCAACCCCAACATAGTTGGGAAAAAACTAGGCAGATGATTGAGTAATTGTAAATCAATGGAGTGTGAAAATCGCTCTATGAGTATTGTAGGGGGTAATTATGGATAACAATGTACGTGTGACGTTGCAAAGGGAATGCTAGGTCTGGATACACACTATAGATGAGAATTTTGAATCTCGATTGCGATTTGTTAATCCTATTAGGTTCGCTATCTGCATCATATTACCTATTGCAGTCATAGATGTTGTTTGTGTTCAACTAGGTACTACCGCGCTCACTTTTCAACCTTATAACTCGGGGCATAAGGGCGAAAAGTGATCGACCATGAGTGAGCGCGGTAGTATATGGTACTAGAACTTAGTCAGTAATTGACGGCAATTGATAGCTCCGTTATCTAAGCCATATGATCATTGAACATGACTGTCATGCTTGTTATACTTCAAGGGTAGGTAGGTGTAGATTATTTTGGTAAACTGAGTTTATTTAAACTGTTACAGTTCGGGGAAGTTTGAATCTATAGTAGAAACGGGGAACTGTCTAAGAACCATTAAGGCGATAGTCTTGTTGTGCAAAACTCAGAAATTCACAGCAAAAACAAAAACACATCGTGTGTGCGGGGACCGGGAACCTTTGACACCTAGTCGTATTTAAATTATTTGAGATGATGCTAAAGTTGATCTATCTACATATTAACCGACTTAAAAGAGGAGGTTATTAATTCGACGCTTATATTTATTATTGTTTCTAGGAACCATCATACAAAGACGTATAAAAAAAAATTTTTTTGAATAGGTAATTTTAAACTCATGATCACTCGTTTTCGATTTTTTTTTTTGTTTTTTGTATAATGCGACATGACGCCTTGCCGCTGCTGTTACAATAGAGTTACTGTTTTTCATGATCTGGGACATTTGCGCGAACGGACCTATCCGCGAATAGTCATTTGTGCGACTGACACTTGCGCGACTGGATACTTGCGTGAAAATTTCCGGATTTCCTATCATGGGTGCCATTTTAGTGAATTACGGGGTTGGTGATAACGAAATTGACGTTAAAATAGAAATTCAAGATGGTACCGACGAAAACTTTCCGATTTTTACTTCATGGGTGTTTTGAAATGAGCCCTATAAAATAGTGACATTCATGATCACTAGTAAACTTGCAGGGCAAGTAAAAAAAGTAGGGTTGAGGCAGATGGGCAAGAAATCCACTACTTTAATGAGTACATTTATTACATTTTTATCATGGAGTTTTTTGTTTATTTTTTCAGTTTAACCTCATTTTCGTTATCAGAGCCCCCGAAAACTACGAAAATGACACCCATGACATAAAACTTGAAAATTGCCATCAGGTCATCTTGTATTTTAATTTTGAACTTATTTTCGTTATCAGCGACCCCGAAAACCACAAAAATGACATCCATGACGACAAAACTGAAAATTTTCGTCGGCGCCATCTTGAATTTGCATTTTGACGTTATTTTCGTTATCAGCGACCCCGAAAACCACAAAAATGACACCCATGACGAAAAAACCGAAAATTTTCGTCGGCGCCATCTTGTATTTTCATTTTCGTTATCAGCGACCCCGAAAACAAAGAAAATGACACTCATGACGAAAAAACTGAAAATTTTCGTCGGCGCTATCTTGGATTTCTATGTTGACCTCATTTTCGTTATCAGCGACCCCGAAAACTACGAAAATGACACACATGACAAAAACCTGTAAATTTCCATCAGTGCCATCTTGTAATTTCATTTTGACGTCCTTTTCGTTATCAGCGGCCCCGAAAACCTTAAAAATGACACCCATAACGAAAAAACCGAAAATTTCCATCGGCGTCATCTAGTATTTTCATTTTGACCCTAAATTCGATTGAAGTGCCCTGTGATTCCAAAAGTAAATTCGAAAATTCTCGTGTTCATCTTTGATTTTGACCCAATATCCGTTTAGAGCGCCCTCGATTACCATGGACGTGACGCCTATGACGTAGAATTCGCTATTTTCAGCCGCACTCTTTGGTTATGATTTCGATTCATCGAAAGGAATCTTAATTCCCGCAAGTATCCGTTCGCGCTAGTGTTCTCCGAGCATGTAAAAAAAAAAAAAAAATCATAGATAAAAACGTAACCCTTCTTTTCTTTGCAGTTGCTTAAAATAATTAAGTAAGAGCAGCCTGCATGACATAACATGAGCGCAACAGCATGATTGTGCGAGTGAGAAGTCCGGAAAACAATTGACGATATTCCGACGTCTTTCTACCTCGACCGCTCGGCGGTCACTAAGGACATATGGCAAACGTTTCTGTATATAAACTGCAATGTTATGGGTGTTATAGTATATTAATAATTTACAGTGTACGTTAATTTTAATGTTTTTTTTTTTATTATGTCGTATGATCCCTTCGATAAAATCGAATAATAACACATCTATTGACAGAAACTACGTATTTTTTGTGAGCACAAACCGAGAAATTTGACGATTTTATCGTAATCGGATTAAGAAAATAAAAGATTTTTTACAAAAAGTAACGAGCCAACTTTGAAGACAAGGATATAAAGTTATTTATTGGCTCGATAGATTTTGCGATTTAGCCTCTCCTCTGTTGCCTCGGATGGAGTTCGGAAAGAGACCTCGGACTCGCGAAGGGCGCGAGAGATCTCTTTTCAACGCCGGATTTACGCAACAAGAGCGAGTTTTATGAACTTTAAAAAAATACGTAGTTGTTAAACATATAATCAATATTATGGTCCACTAAAAATATCTTTTTAAATTTTGGCATTTTTTAGTTTTTCTATCAAGTGTTAGTTGTCCAAGCAATGAAGATGATATTTTTAAATGCTTATCGACTTGATCAATTTCATGGTATAATTATAGTTATCGATAACTAGGTAGGTTAGGTATTGACTAAATGCTCACATCGCTAAACTCAACAAATATGAAATCGTTTACCGAAGCATCGCAATCACCTCTCACGACTTCACAAGTGTCTATATTTCTAGCTTTCTACGTATACAAGTTTCATTAAGTTATCCACTGCCCTGATTGGCTAAATTAGCTAGTGGCCAATTGGTTCTAATAGAGAGTATAAAATGTTATTTCTGTATCGTCCCGACTTAATCTAATTACCACCTCCCTGCACGACATAACTTTTAACTATCTATCTGTATTTTTATGTTTGTAACTACACTACGGTAAATTAAAACGGTGTATTTTTTTTTCATGAAAGTGGTATACGATCGATTTGTAGAGCATATTTATTTTAAAAAATTATTATGTATTACATACAAGCCTACATTAATTTTATCGATTGTGGTTATTTAAAGCAAGAACATGAAACGAAAAACAATGTCCCTGTAAGCAAAGCCTAATTATAACATTATCTACGCAAAAATCAATGATTTTATTAATAGCTGAACCGACAGAGGGATTGTTTTTATGTCGATAGCTTACCGGGTCCAAATATGGCCAACGACCATCCAAGTGACCCATGAGTACAAAAAAGTAACCAAAATCGTATTTTATTTACCAAGATAAAAATTTTGGTAAATTACGCTATAACCACTTCTATAATGCATGTACAAAATATTCTGTCCCTTTCTCTAGGTCCCATATCCTTCGGCTTCGCATCGCTGGAGAGCTCGATGCACAATGTGGAGCAGACGGAGAGTATGCCCGGTAGCCCTGTCAGTCTGTCCTCGTCACCACCGTCGCCGCCAACCGGCTCTGATCTGGCTGCGGTGAGGACTGTGGAGTGTGCGCATCAGACTGATGCTATCACGCAACAGAGTCAGGTAGGATACCCTCAACTAGTTTTTGATCGTTACCCGTAGAAGTTGTTTTGTCTCCTCAAAAGGGAGGCATCCCATTCAATGAGACAAACGCCTATCCGCGTATTCTTTGTTATATATGTATACTATTTTTGATGGCAGCAGTTATAGACAGTTGAAAATTGAGACATATTTTCATTGGTTTTCAAAAACTGTTCAAGAAGGTAAACTCCATGGTAAAGGGGAACAATTAAGTACGGTACCTTGTCTACAAAGACGTTTTCAATCCAAATGGGCTTATTTAGGAGCTGGAAGCTGTCGCAAATGTGACCGCAACAGCGCTCTACAATCCTCAAAGCAGTAGGAAGCTTTGGAGAGAATCTCAGATAGTTATTATCTAAGATTAAGAGCTTAAAGATTGATCCGAAAACAGTGAACATAACTAGATTTACGGTTATGGATATCATGGATTACGCTATGCTATGGATTTTATAATCATTTCTTTGCAATATGGATACAATAGGTTTTAGGTAATAGAACAATTAGTTTCGCAAAATGTCATGTAATTTAGAGATGTTATGCTCTTGTAGACTAAAGAAGCGATGAATGCACTGTGTGAAAGATGATATGGCTAGAAATAATAATAATAATAGAGAAGTATGGCAGAAGAAGACATGCTGCGTCGACCCCAAATAAATTGAAATAAGGGCAGGACAATGATTATGTGTTCTGTTTAGTGAACATCTATTTACGGTGTACTTTTATGATTATGTGGGAACTGTAGGTATTGCGAGAAGAAGAACGGCAAACAATTTATGTCCTATGTAAACCGCTCCTTGTACGTAAATAGCCACCGACATTATTCATTTCTAACTTGGCTCGTAAGATTTATTTTGTGTTACAATAAATCTTCTTTGCATAGTAAAAAAACAAAGTTGCTCCCGCTGTCTGTGTGCTTAGATCTTTTAAACTTCGCCACGGATTTTAATGCAGTTTTCAGCAATAGATAGTGATTCAAGAGGAAAGTTTATATGTAGATGTGTATCTACATTGCACCCGTGCCGGACCCGGGGCGGGTTGCTAGTTTATTATAAATAAAACCACTTTTAACTGTAGCTAAGTACATTATTTACAGGAATTCCCTGAAGACTCTAACAAGTATAATAATACTTAATATAACGTACGTTATAAAAACGCTTTATTTTTTATGTAAAATACAGCTCTGTGTGTGTGGTTATTATAAACCATTATTAGAACAATTAATTTAATAAGGATAGGAAGGTTAGTTAAATAAATATTTTTATTGTGTGTACGGAAGGTATACTTGTATGGTATTGTCCATAGATTGTATTCAATAAGATCAATAGCCATTATTATATGTCAATATTGCGTTATATGCAATCACTTAGGTCCTAAAGATATAAGAGAAGCAATAAATAGCTTTACACACTTGATGATCTTTTGATTT
Organism: Noctua fimbriata; assembly: GCA_905163415.1. Classification (NCBI taxonomy): domain Eukaryota; kingdom Metazoa; phylum Arthropoda; class Insecta; order Lepidoptera; family Noctuidae; genus Noctua; species Noctua fimbriata. The sequence continues at coordinate 11,283,585 of LR990921.1, forward strand.
TAGGTACCTACCTACTTTTCATATCATCTTCTATCGAATGAGTTGTATCTATTTTGATTTGAAAAGCACTAATAAAAGATTTTAATTTAATGAAAACACTTTACATTGCATAAAATTTATGAAAACTTCTTACAATAATACATATTTACAAGGACACATCAGGAGCTACTTTATGACCAGTACTAGTAGCAGAACACACACGATAATCTCCCAATTGAGCTTCACGTTTACCGCTGAGTTGCAGCCGTCTGTTTTACATTCACACACTTGCGAGTAATGTATTTTGTTGAATTTTGAATAATCACATTTCAGTGGCTCTTCGTACACATAAGCACATTCTCTAAGTATGTTCACTTCTTGGCCGGGCATAAAGTAATTTACCTGGGATAGCGCCCGACAAACTGGTAACCCCCTGTCATTATTACATTCTTTCAAATGCGCACTGTTCAAGTTATATTTAAAACATCCACGGCTGGTCGTAGACGAGCACTGATAACATTTTATGCATACTACTTCGCACATTAGGGATAAGAGTACTATATATGTTAGTATTTTGTTAGTTGAAAACCATCGCATTTTATACAAATTATAATGAAATTTAGCATTTCGAAATTTGAAATACGTCAGTTGTCAATTCTTTTTTTTTGGTTGTCATCTTTCAATATTCATACATTCATACTTTTTCATAATACTTTTAGCAGCAGAACACGAAGCGTTGTTTTAAAATGTACGTGGATTTTAAGTTTTGTTTTCAACATTAATTATTACTTTATCGATGCATGCATTAGCAATTATTGGATCAATATACATGCGTTAGCAATTAATGCAGCGTGAACGTACAAGGATATACCACTTTGTCTTACAATTTTATTACACTAACAATATTCATCGTTATCCGAACTGTGAAAAGATTCGATTATTATATTTTAAAATTACAAAAACGTTACAAGTCGTGTTTTTAAAGCTTGCTTGAGTTTTAATCATAATCAGAGACAAAAAAAAAAAGATATTGACCAAAACCACCTCTTCCCCGTGTATGATTAACGTCGGATAACTGCTTGATTTCAGGCAACATCGCCAGTGGCGCCACCTAACGCTCCGAACACCGGGAAATCGCAAACCAAGAGCGAGAGACGAAGCGGCAATACTTTGTACCAAGAGCTTGCTTTCCAAGACGTGGACCCTGGCATTGCTGAAGGCGAAGATGGAGATATCACAGGTATATTATATAATTGTACTATCTTCTAGATTGTAGACGTAACATAGTCGCCGATTTTCTGGAAGTCTCAGCTACACTGACAAAATTGACAGCAGGCCGCAAGCTTCAGCGGCATTGCGGTATACAAACACAGCAACTGAAAATGCCGCTGCGATTTTAATGGTGCAATTACAATAGCTACCGAAACCGAAGCGGTATAGCAGTCCCAATAGCAATGACAGACCACAGATTTACGCTTGCTTTCTAACTCGATACAAAGGCGGTAATTCCGCTATCTTCGAAACCGTTTTCATAGATTTACATAGAATTCTCGTCATCTAGTCATATTCGGAATTGTAACGTGAACGTGCACTGTGGTCGATTGAAGATAACATAATTTTAGTTCGATCGAGTAGTTGCAATGCAGCCAGCTATCGGTTTTCATGAACCGACTACGTTGTATGCCAACCAATCACAAGTTTTATTTCCTGTTTATGACGTAATCCTTTCAGCATGTCTGCTGTTTTGATTGGTTTACCGAAATAACATCAACCAATCACAGATAGGCTTTCAGAAAACCGGGATCTAATTCTGTGTTTTCAATGACGCGGCGTGATGTTGGAGTTGAGACGAGGCACGCTAGGCACTAATCAGATTATTGAAAAATTGACGTCTTGCCTCCGCTACGTGTTTGGTTGACCTGTCTGCACGACTCGAAACGAAGTTAAGGCCCACTTCAACCGCACATCATTACACTAACGCTACCTATTTTCAACATGATTTTGTCTCTATCAGCTTCAAACGATTAAAAGTGTTGTGTATTTATTGGTTTGTTTGCAAGTGATTCTACACCTCTGTTTATCCATGCAATGTTTGTGATTATGTTTTAGTGTCTTAAAAGTAAATAACAGTGTGCTTTTATTAACAGGCAGTTGGGTCCATCCCGGAGAATATGCGTCTTCGGGTAAGTGCTTTGCATACTATATGTTTACTAATCAATATCGTCAATTTAGACAAACTGTTGTAGTTAGCGTAAATTAAAAATATACTAATATTTTTTATGATGTAGAATAAAATGTTATTTTGGTGAGATTAACATATTGTGTCCTAGTAAAGCCTTTCAATCAGGACATCGTTAAGCCTATGAAAAAAAGTTGATTGATAATTTTCTAAGAAACAGAATAAAAAGACATGGGAAATGTGCCACGTGAACCGAAGTATCGATCTGTTGCATTAATTATATTTAAATGCCCAGCTTTTAACGCTGCCATATTTCCCCTGTTCAAGGTTGTTGTGGACAACAAACACTTTCATTTTTCTTAGAAAAATAATACTCCTGGAAAATAAAAGCAAGTTCCTTATTAATATGCTGTCACTGTTACAAGGTGCTGTTTTATGATTATTAAAATATTCTACGACAGTTTGTCTACGATGGACAGTAGATAACAAAAGTAGCTTTTATTTACCTATTAAGGGCTTTTAAAATATATCTGCCGGTTAGCACCAAAAAAATAATGCTGATCGCATTCTGATATTAAAAACCCAGAGAAAATTGAGCCTAACAAATTGGCAGAAAAGAAGGTAGTTAGTACTTGGTTTTAATACTAATTTTCTTAAATTCAATTGCCAATCATTCGGGTTCTTTGTTATCAATATACTTCTATTTAAAATATATTCCGTATTTCACCAACTGATTTAAAATTTTGCTTTAATAAGTTTTGGTTTTCTTGTAAATAAGTTCACACTGAGGCTTGATATTTAATTATTGACATTTACCTGTTATATTATTTTACTTCTAACTTTATCATATATGTTTTACTGGGTCTATGTTTTTTTTACGAGGCGAGGAGTATACTTTTACCACTATGAATTGAACAAGACGCTATATATTCTGTTCTTCTTATTAATAATATAAAATGTTGTTCACTTGCCACAACCGAGCCCATACTGAACATGCTGTATGTGCAAGGCCTTATGCCCGCGTTGTCAAATTTGAGCCAGACATTTTCATTGTCCTAAAAGGGCGGGCTGACCTATATCCGTAAATAAAAAAACTATTCTCGTAATTCTGATATTTCTATATCAGAGTTACGGTTACTATTTATATCTAAGATAAAACTAGTAAAAATAATAACTTCGCCTATAAAAATCATCGATCTTTCTTTATGTTCACTTACACACCACGCCACTGAGTTTTTTGATTTTCTATAAAACTTTTATGCAAGTAGGTACTTTTAAAAATTATCTATGTTATTGTGTTGTTCTAAGCAAGCACATTGTTCTTAAGTTGCAAGTTTCTGCAGTTTTGCTTTTACCGTTAAACATAATCTTGCCAGTTTCTAGAGAACTTTGCTGATTGTCTAAAGCTCTGCCCACACTGAGGCGAATCCTACTCTGATTAGGAAGTCACAAGACCTTTCTTTAGGGGTGACTAAGCTGAGCGCCTTGTCACCATACGCCTTACCTCAGGTACTGTCTCAGTTATGCCGCAGATCTCTAGTTGACACACGCGGACGACTTTCGACCCGCATTTCATGGAGGACTCGCTTTACTCTGGCCGGAGCTCTGACATGCCGTGTGACAGCAGATTTTATAATCTTATTTGATTTGATCATACTTCCAGAAACTGAAGGTTAGCATAATATTAAGCTCGATAGACGTTTATGCAAGTTTCACTGACGTTAACAGAATGAGAATGAGAGCAAAATTTACACCAGTATGATGCTTGCATAAGCAAATAAAATCTACGTTATTCTATAATAGTTGTGCTTGAAGAACATGAGCTGTCATCAATATAGAGCCATATAAAAAATGTAGATTAAAATATGCAAATTTTTTTGCGATTTTTATGTCTACTTAAAGTGGCGTCGTGTGTGAGCATTTAACTAGTATTCTACATTAATAAATTTTCATAAAATACTAATAACTGTACGTTCTTTCCATGCGTTCTAACAAAATGTTGCATCAACGCATGATTGCAGTTAACGACAATTATTTCGGTAAGTAATTTGTAAAATATTGATTGAATTATCACTAACATTATTTAAAGTTTTATTACAATGTTGTTGTAAACATTTCAACTATTTCATTAAAACCATCTCACACACTACGTCGCATTACGTTGCAATTATGTAATGCCAACTATAGTCGTATGATTATTGTTAGTACATAGTCTTACATTTTTGTTGACGCGATCAAATTGTTGTTGCTAACGCATGCGGCGAAGTGTGTGACGGGCCTAACGATCACTTGCGTTTTCCAAAGCGCAAGATGCAAGTAAGTGCAAAATTCATATAATGGTTTACTTTACTTCAAGTTGGATAAGAAAAAAATAATCTCTTTCTAGATTTTTCAATGTAAATACTCGCAATCCGTAATAAATACGTGTTTCGGTGTTAAGAGCGAGTTCTCTATACAATAAACAAATTAATGATAACTTTTCATACACCTCTTGATTTCAACCAATCAATAGGCAACAAACAAAACGTAAATGCCTTCACATCACTCAACAGGAATGGGCAAAGAAGTGGAGAATCTTATTCTGGAGAACAACGAGCTATTAGCAACGAAGAACGCGTTGAACGTGGTGAAGGATGACCTGATTGTGAAGGTGGATGAGATGACCGGCGAGCTCGAGATCCTGAGGGAAGAGGTGGCGAACCTCAGCTCTGCGCGAGAGAAGTTACGAGATAGGGTCACCGAGTTGGAAGATGAAGTTAGGCATTTGAAGGTAGGCTGGATTTTAATTGATTGTATTGTACATCACGGTGAGGTTATCTCTCGACTTGATGTCGACATATCGTAGGAGTCGTCTTTAGTAGAGCCATCACATTCCAGGGAGGTCCAGAGATAATGAGAGGGTGCAGTATGTGTAATTTAAAAATAATACCACACTAAGCAAGTTATATGTTAGCATCTGGAGTTGTTAAAAACTAGCAAGCATCGGAGTGCAGCAGGGCTCGATAATGAATATTAAAGCTTCAAATGGCCTGTGGCTAATATCGAACTCGCTAAATTAATTCTTTCATAATATTTTCTGTAGCTTATAATTTATTATCCATTAAGTGTGATGCTTAGTTTTTGCGTGGCCATGTGACAGGAGACGGTGAGCACGAACGCGGGCGGCGAGAACAACGAGGATGAGGCCGACGTGCCGATGGCGCAGCGTCGGCGCTTCACGCGCGTTGAAATGGCGAGGGTGTTGATGGAACGTAACCAGTATAAGGTGGGTGTTTTTTTAATCATCATCATAACTTTTCTTAAGAATAATATACAAGGTATAAGGGACATCGACACACACACTTTTACCATGAAATGCGATAGTCTACAGTAAATGCTGACTAGGCTGTCTTTTTTGTTGATTAAGAGCCGTTGTGATAAAATTCACCAAACACTAAGAAATGAGGTTCGCGATTAGTGATCCTCTTGCTGTTATCTAAGTTTGTAACATGTTTTTGATGCAGTACCTTCACAGTTTTCTTCCATACAAAACCAAAAGTCATTTGATCAAACTGTAGACTAGAATAAGAACTATTTGAACGTCAAATTACATAAGGTAGTCCCCCATAAATAGCGCGGTTCGCCACTGACAAGCTGATGAGAACTGACGGAATAAACTCCCCAGCCACACGTCGCCGTCGGTCTGTACATCTCAACCAGCCGTAATTCCAATTTAAATTTAACTGAATTCTTTATTATTTTCCAGGAGCGTTTCATGGAGCTCCAAGATGCAGTACGCTGGACGGAGATGGTCCGCGCAAGTCGCGTCGACTCAACCATGGATAAGAAGAACAAACAAAGCATATGGAAGTTTTTTAGTAACCTCTTCAGGTAAATAATAATGTAGGACTTACGGCATCGGTGTACTACGTAGGGTAGATTATTTATTGTTATATGCAAAAAGAATACACGAAAATGCAAGTAATATCGCTAGAGATATTTGAAATAGACGAATAAGCTATAGTCACTCATAACAAACATCATGTCTGCAATCCTTGAAGGTTGAGACGGAGGAAATTTATATAAAAAATATAGTGAATGTCTGAATAGTTCATGTTTGTGAAACAAAAGTAGATGCGTAGTGCATTGATGTCTTCGTTGAGTCACGACTCTATGCTGCGCTTGTTTGCGACGATAATGGCATAACTCGAAAAATAAGAAATACGTGACGGCGTTTTTTTAAGATTGACCAAAAATATTTTCATTATAAGACCTTTATCAAAAGACGAAAGGTCTATTTTACGAATTTTGTTACTTAATTTAATACTTACTGTCGTTAATCTTACATTCAAGTACAAACAACATCGAAAAATGTAAAGTTTTGGGTTTTGTCATCCTTGTCGCAAACGAGCGACTACATGGATTTATATATTATCTAAACAAATAGCGGAAATAAGCAGTATTAGTAATCTTCTGAAACTAAGGAGCTCGTGGCTAAATTGATAGTCTAACTTCAAGGTTAAGCCGCTTTTTCCAAGGTTTGTCTGTGGATGGGTGACCATCCATAACACACCGAGTTTTCTCCGTGCCTTGGAAAACAAGGATAAACCGTTGGTAACGGCTGTCATTTGTAGAGTTTAGACAGTCGTTACAGGTACTGAGTGGCCGGAGAGTCTGACAACCAGTCTTACCTAGTGGTACCGTATTACCCAGTACTAACTCTGTTGTCGAGGTCAGATACTCAGTCGCTCCATGAAAAATACTAGTATCCAGCTGCATCCGGTTTGACTGCAAACCGACCCCAACATAGTTCAGAAAAGGCGTAGCAGATGATGGTTACCCTCGGAAACTGAGATTATATAGGCTCATATCATGGTCTTGAACATAACATAACATTACGCCTGTAATGCCCGAGGGTTAGGCAGAAGTGCACCTTATAGTACTACCACATTTCGCCAGTTATGTTTCAGTCCCACGTTATAGAGGGCGGTCTAATTGCCATCAACCGGGCCTAAATCCAGACTACGTGGCTGCTACTGAGAAATTCCTGATGGAAAAACCCAACAACACTGCCTGACCCGGGAATCGAATCCAGGACCACATACTCAGCAATTTCGCTTATGACCACTAGACCAACGAGGCAGATGTTTTTGAACTTATTTTATTTTCCCAAATAAAACAATTTTTAACCGTGTTTATCCATTTAATTCAATGTACCTAAGCGCTTTTTTTTGTGGTTTTGTCGCTGTTTGATCTTTTATTTTGTTTTATTCTGTACACTTTGCTGTGTTTATTTTATGTCCTTTCCTACACCCATGAAAACATTAATAATAATGCGCAGTGCACGTAATGGCGAAGGAGATGTAATAAGTTTTTAATTAATTTATATTTTTACGACAAAATATCTGCTGGGTTTTTGGATCCTGACAAGAAAAGTATATAAGACCTTATTATTCTATTCAATCTCGATAAATACTTGGTACAATTGGACTTAAATGAGTTTTACTCTATTTCATTACAAATATTTTATATCAGAAATAGCTGTTGTCCGCGACCTTCATCTGCGTGAAATTATTATAAAAGTATTACTTCCCTATTTGCATCAAAATTTGTAAACAAAATCATGGGATTTTTTTTGCTCGTAAGCCTCAGTTACTACTTAAAACATTAGCTATCTGCCACCAAAAGTTCCGTCAAAATCGGTTAAGCCGTTTCGGAGATTAGCTGGAACAAACAGACAGACAAAATTAAAAAAATGTAAATTGTTATATAAGTGCCGTAGGTACTTTCATAAGCAATCAGTAAAAAGTATTTTGAAATTACAAACGAGAGCTTTTAATTTTATTTATTTGAATTGATTTTCAGAGACGATATCTGAATGACTTTGTATCAGCCATTTGCCAAAAATTGAGAAGCCCTGCGAATTATGCTTGCACTTTTTACTTTATATTTTGTTGCCCTTTATGTTTTTTTTGCATTACCTGCATTTGCCATTTATAATACGTTATTATACAACCTATATTTCAACAATATAATTATGTGCTTGCGTTTTGTATGTTCGTTTTAATATGGGACGTTGCTCAGTCGTATCTCGTTCAATCGAAGGGAAATCTATGTTTGCCATAACATTTAAAAAATGCTAAGACAGTAGCGATTTGTTTCATTTAAACAGTTATTTGTAGCGAATATTAATTCCGCTGCCAATTGTACTTGTGCTAGCTAACTTATACTCAAAAAAATATTTTAAATACCGGTTTAATAGTCAAAAAGCTACCTACATTTCAACCACAGGTATAGTTAATGTGGATTGTAGTTAATGTGGATTGTAGTTGCCCATGCCAAAATGCATCTTTTATTAAAGAGTCGTGGAAGTTCTCTTGACAATAGATATGAAGTTTCCTAACGCGTAAAAAGCGACAAAGGGATTGAGTTCAACATTTGTCAAGTCCTTACTGAAGCCGACCTTTCCACCAATGGCACTGAAGCTTAAAAAGAGAGATCTAAGAGCCTCAAGTCCTCAATCTGTTATTATAGACGTTTTTGTTCAGATATGAATATTCACGTCCGTTGACAAAAATATCTTAAAGTTTCATGACTACATGAAGATAAATTTAATTTCTTGTCAAAAGTGACTAGCTACTGCGTTTTATTTGAAACCGAATGGACATTGTTTTTTTGTGCTTATAAATGTGTTGCCAAAGCAATAAAATCTATAATCTATAGAATAAAATCTACTGCAATGGTGTGGCTAGAAGAAAAATTTGGGCTAAGCTTTATAAATGAAATTGATATGACAAATCTACGACTGAGCAACGAACATTAGCTAATTATTATTTTTGCACGAGCTTATGTTTTTTTTTATTTCATTAGTATGTAGCTATTATCATTCACTGATGTTGTGATGATTCTTATTTGAAAAAGGTGACCGCGAGACAGTGACCTGAAGTAGCTGATCACTGTATTTTAATCAACCAAACCCTACACCATCGACATTACGGTATGTTTTTCAACGCCACTTTAAATCTCATTGCAGTACCAACGATCGTCCACAACGACCGCTATCGACGCCGCACCTCCGCGCGGTTGCCGCTCCGCAGCCCGCGCTGCGTCACTCGAGGACTCAGGCAGACTTCTTCGAGACTCAGCTAACCGACCATCACCATAACAGACGACATGAGAGGAGCGAGCAGTTCCGCCAGGTATGTTAAAACTTTATGATGAGTCCTCACATTAAGGCATGTCTCTCCGCTGACGACCAAGCAACTAGCCGCCAACTATCTTCTAGATAATAAATCTACAACACAAGCATAAATAATTTTCAGCTCTTCAATGATATCTGACTTCATGGTTCTATTGAATAATAGACTGTAGGTCCCATATCACTAAAAGAGAGAATATTAATATTTGATCCCTGACTCGTTCCTAAGTGATTGGCCAGAGAAGGAAATACACTGGGAGAGTTGAAAGGAATGGGGGAGACCTTTGCCCAGCATTGGGACAAACAAATTAAAAAAAAAAAAATCTGCACTGCTTTGCCGGTGATAATCGTCTAATTGTTTCTAGTTTCTCTAGAGAATAGATCTATAGAATTGTTTCTAGTTATGCTTTTCGCTAGTCGTCGGCGGTAAGGCAGGTGCCTAAGGTCGGGTACTTAAAAGCGAGCAGTGACTATTACGGAGTATGGGGTGAACATGGCTTGAATCACCGTGACATACATTTTTGGAGACAGATATATCTGGCTATTAAGTACCCGCGCGATCGGTAATGGCGCGTTCGATCGGTTTCAGATTAGCGTATTTTTCGTACTTGAATACACGCGCTCATTGCGGAACCGGTGGATTCTGTCAGTAGCAATGTCAATGTCTCGCGCATCTCGCGTTTATACGAGATTATAAGCGCGTCAACCCTCGGAACAAGTAGCGCGTTTGGCAAAACGGACACGTATACGACTACACGCGCTTCAAAAAACGAGCGAAAAATACGCTAATCTGATATCGACCTTAAGGTCAACTTCCGAATGCGACTGTAGACCGCAAGCTGCGGCGTTGTTGTTGTCAATTACCAATGTGACAATGTTGCTGCGATTTTAATTCCCAACGCGGCGTCACAATTTCAACAGCAGTCGCATTTCTGACGGCAGCGCTTGCGGGGAGCATTGTACGAAAGTGATTTCATACATTTATATAGAAAGCCGTCGTGTCGCTGCGATCTATTATTTGAGGCAGCTTTACTGCTGCGCTTGTGTGTTGTGTCGCATTCGGAAGAGCACGTTTAGAATGGCAATAAGTTAATAGGTAGTCCTTGATTGCCTAGTGTGTAATGCCTGCAACTTGCATAGACCTGTATAATAAGCACCCACTTTTTATATAAATCATGAAAGTTGCTTTTACAACTGATTTTTTACAACTTTCCTTTGATTCAATAACGACTTTCAAGATAAATCAATTCACAAAATTAACTATGCTTTTTAGAAATTTCATATTTCTTGCGTATCTATAACACGTGGATAGTATTCGTATACTGGGTGGACGGGACACCGATGCACAAACGGTTACCACGTACGCAGCACATCATTCTGAACCCCCACATAGAAATTTCGTCGGGGATAGTGCAAATCCGCGTAATCTACTAAAATCATTAATTTAGTCGCTACGACAATGCGTAATTGAAATTGGCTACATTGCGAAATCCGTGTATCTGACAAATGTAGCCAATTTCAGTTACGCATTGTCTTAGCGACTAAATTAATGATTTTAGTAGATTTCTACTGTTAACAATACTTAGAACACATGTATTGTTACTATTCATGTAAAAATGAGTAGGGGTGAGGCTATATTTGTCAGATTCGCGGATTCCGCAATGTAGCCAATTTCAATTACGCATTGTCGTAGCGACTAAATTAATGATTTTAGTAGATTTCTACTGTTAACAATACATAGAAAGATGTATTGTTACTATTCATGTAAAAATGAGGTCAATATCGTTGAAAAAAAAAATAAAAAAAAATTATAACCTTCCCCTGTAAACCTACTCGTAGTGCAGATACACATTGCGTATGGTAGATTCGCGGATTTGCACTATCCCCGACGATTTGTCAACGGTAATATAAAAAAAAACTGCTGTTACCTACAAAAGTTGCAATACCTACACGGTCAAAATGTATGGAACAGCTGTGTTTTTTTTGAATGATGTACTGCATACGTGCCACGTGGAAACCGTTTGTAAGTCGGTGTCCTTTCCACCCTGTAAAATAGTACCCATCCATGTAGCGTGGGGCTTATTATACAGACCTGATTGTATGGAGCCTCCTTTTGTCCTATCGCTGTATGTATCTTGCGCCGTTCTCCTACCTTCCTATTGGGCTGACGATGTAGTTATCGTAAGCTTTCAAGTCGCTCTTGAAGATTTCTCACATTATTTGGCGGTTTCCGAATTGAGTAATTGCAGTTTAAATGTACTTAAGTTTAAAATGTTGAAGTTCGGGTGCTATTGACGTTAAAAGAAACACCTTAATTAGAGTTTAAGTATTTCTATAATCAAATACTCCAATCAGAAACTGGTCATAAAGCTATACCCTATACCTGTCAACACATATCCTTCGCTTCACATATTTTGTTATATTAAGTATATTATGTTTTACGTAATATTTATTAATATTTCATACGCACTATTAATATAACTAGATACGTATTCGCTATACATATGCCACCACGTTACTTTCATTCCTAAGAAAACCTTCTCGTTATTTATTTATAGGAACCCGTTTAATAAAGTTCGTGGTTTTATGAAATTATATTGTAGTTAATCAATGTGTTGTGCTTTATTTTACTGAACTCTTCAAAGACAAAATACTCTCATATTTCGTGATATATTCATCACTCCAAACTCACTACACAATGCAGTACATATTTACACAACTATGCAGCTTGAGCTGGTTATGGATAGTTTTGCTACTCATATCTATCTATGTTCTTCTGGTAAGGCAGCTCAAAATCTTCGCTTTTTCACCAACATCACGAAAAATCGATATCGAAAGAGCAAGTTTAAAATAAATCAGGTTGCAGTTCTTCCAAATCGACTGACAGCAGATAATCAACAGTAAAATCACGATCAGAGATAATGTCGTAAAATATTGTCACGCCGTACTTCCGCTCATTAAATTGACACCTTTCCTCCACTGCAGTAGAACTCAGATTCACTCGCGTAGGCTGCAGCTTAACACCAAAGCTTCTGCAACCCTTTGAGATGCATCTCGACTCACCCGTCTACAACAGTAACATCTTTACATCCAACAACCGTGTGTGCAGTCTAGTTGTGTGCCATCTGTGTACCCAGTGTTCTGTTTGTGTTTTATTTTCATTTCTTCCTCTCCCTGTACCTAATTTCCTCTCCTTTCTTTTGTTTTCAGCTGAATCAATGACGGCACGTATTTCAACTTATTGAACAGTGCTAGTGACTTTAAGTGATATTAGATTTTAGGCATGTGTATAGTGTTTTTACGTATTTTTAGTTACATTTTTATGATTTAAATCCCTAATTAAATATTTACGTTTATATTTGTGTTTGTTTTACCTGCTTTACCTTGGTATATGTTTGGGTGATGTCGTTGGGTTGATATCGTACACATGTGCGTGTGTGCGTGTAGGTGCGGGCGCATGTTCGCAAGGAGGATGGGCGCACGCAGGCCTACGGGTGGAGCCTCCCCAGTAAGACCGGTCAGGGCCCGAAGGGTCCCAGCTCGTGTACGTCGCTGTCTTCGGGAGGAGTCCCGGTTCCCGTACCGGTGTTCTGCAGGTCAGTGTGATGATTTGTACTCTCCGAGTGTTATTTGGAAACTATACTGTTCTGGTTTTGGTCCTGGCTGTCAATTGAAAATGTTTGACAGTTGTAACGTGTAGTCAGAAGCCCTAAATTCTAACAACCAGTCTTTGTGTGAGGTCAAATACGCAGTCGCTCCATGTGAAATACTCCATACGGTATTCAGCTGTAGCTGGCTAGACAGGGAGCCGACCACAACGTGTTGTTTCGGAAAAAGCTAGGCAGATGCTGATGATTTGGATTTCATCACCGTATCAATTACTGTAAAAGGTGGTTCTATCGGCGCAATATAATAAACGGAAACAAAAAAACATCGAACAATACAAGATCGACGACTTTCTATTTAGTATTTCTTAGTTGAAGAGTGGTGTGATGTTTTGCAAGTACTCAGTACAGTAACGATAGATTTTATCGTCTTATAATATGATAACTTGAACGTTCCATACGTACGAACGTACTGTATGGTGTCGGACGTAAAGAATAGCACCATCCCATATCTTCCCGTGGGTGTCGTAAGAGGCGACTAAGGGACTTACCAGAGAATGGGCAGCAGCGTCCTCTGTGCTTTTTTAACAACCGTACTGTGATTGCCAACCCGCCTGCCAAGCTTGGCGATTATGGCAAACCCCCCCCCCCCCCCTTTGGGGGAGGCCTATGTCCAGCAGTGGACGTCTTTCGGCTGAAATGATGATGATGAACGTTCCATTCTAAAATATAATTCAGTAAAAATGCTGGTTTTGTACAAACGAGTGCTGCATCAACTTGTTTTTGTGCTTAGGTTACAGTTTAAATAGGCATATTCTGTCGATGAGTTTTACTAAACAGCTTTTAATGATCCTGCTGCTGGCATACAGAACTTCGTCTTTATGGGAGCGACTGGGTAATAGTCCACCACGACAGTAGCGAGCCTTGGTAGATGTCACATTTTTTCCAATTTCGGTTTCCTAACGATGCTGAGTGCGGGAGGGAACTCACTGAATTATTATTTATTTACAGACTAGTAACAAAACTTAAAATTTTCAGACCCATAGCAGAAAACGAGCCTCGAATGACACTTCTATGCGCGGCTGCTGTTAACCTGAACGGAGGCCGCACTCCAGATGGCGGATGCATGATTGGAGAGAGCGTGTTCTATGCGAACCCGGAGGACAAGACTGAGAACACCATGTCTTTGGGTAAATATCATAAATATGTAGTTGATCCATCAGTGGAGAGGCTGACACATTCATGATAGTGACGAATACGAATAAGTTTTTTTTATTCATCCATTTCAATTATAGCGCTACCAAAACACTTCCATTAGGTCTGTGTAGGTTCTAGGTTGTATTCGTCGCATCCAGGTACATAGGGCCCTGGTAAGGACGTACTAAGTGACATACAGTGTCATTTTTTTTTTGTGGGCGCTCAATATGATACGGGTAACCGAGAGAAATAGCCGTTGGTTACTCTAAAAAACAATCGAATCAAATCAAATTCAATCCAGTAATGTCGGTTGGTCTTACAGCCATCCCGGTGACCACCACGACCTTAGTCATCCCGGTGCCCAGGCCCCGTAAATATCCCTGTGGCTACAACAGTAGGTATCCCAGTGATCCCTACCGGCCATAGCCATCCCAGTGACCAGGCCCCGTAACCGTCCCTGTGGCTATAATAGTAGTTAACCCAGTGATCCCTACCGACCATAGTCATCCCAGTGACCAGGCCTCGTAACGTAACCATCTCTGTGTCTTCGCGGTAGACCTCAGATTGACTACTACCGAACATAGTCATCCCAGTGACCATTCCTGTAGCTACAATAGTAGTCATCCCAGTGACCAATTCTGACCCTGTCATCTTAGTGGCTAGGTCTCGTAATCATCCCAGTGATTACAACCGTATAATCCCTGTGACCAAGACTCCGCGACCTCACCCTTACTAAATTGTTTGGAACCAGTAGTCGACACATTTGATTCACTTTACGTTAAATCCGAGTCTTTCCGGAGTTCTACTAAATATGAACACACCAATAATACGTTTTGAATTTCAGGCCTTTTAGCCCATAGTGGCACCATTAGAACTTTGCTAACCAGAAAACTGTAAAAGAAACCTTATGGTTTTAATTGCGTTTATATCGCTCTTCATTATTTATCAAAACAAAATCTCAAGTCTAACAAACCTGTTGTAATCATACGGAGTTTATTTTGTATACTATGTTTTCTATAGTGACTTACATCAATTTGCCTACATGGCCTTGCATCAACGTCACTTGAGTATCATCACTCCATCGATTCAAGACACTAGTAAATTCCCCGTCACGAGAAGCTATAAATTTTTTAAACACACATTCAAGGGTTCGCAACCTTAGAAAACTAACTGATTAGAAAAAACAAAATCAATAATAACAAACAATACATACAACATTATTTTTAGTATTACTTATTCTGAACAAACTATATTCAGGTTTCGCACCTGAATATAGTTTGTTCAGAATAAGTAACTGAATCGATTCCAATAATTTTTAAACTATGTTATATTTTTTCCCAAAAATATTTAAAAAAGTTGAAAGTTGGATACTGAGCGACTTTGAGTACCTATCGCAATAATTTAGATACCTATTGCCAAATTATTATTATCAATGAGCTCAAGACGACGCTGGAGGCGCGCGCTGCGTGGTGACCGCGTTTTTGTGCGGACAACTAGGTAACAGAACAAGCTTATAACTTTGTGATTTTTCATGATACAGTTTTGAAATTTTGTACATAGATTCTTTACATAAAAATACTAGACACGTTTATCAGGTTTTTCATATACTAAAGCTAATGTTGTATAACCTAATCCGCGAAAACAGCATAAACTTACTTCAAAAACTGTTTATGTTCCATGAGTCAGACGCATTCCAGTACCACAAAACATTAGACGACAGCGCTTTGTATCGCTAAAATATACCTGATCAAGTGAAATTGCTCTTTAGTTTCGTATTGCACGATTGTTACTTTGAGTTGTTGCATTTGGGACTATATTGTTGTTGATTGAATTGTCGCTACGTAACTTGGTAGAAGTTCTTTATTTACAAAATTTATAGCTTTTCGTGACTGGGACTTTCAAGTTAGTGATTCACCCAAGGAAACTTAATCCAAGAGCATTTTATTTGGTATACCGAAATGATGACTACTAATTACGTACTATTATGTTTAGGTCTAAACCTTGCACTATCGATGCCAACAGCAACGCGGCGTCTTTGCCGTAAACAATGACGAAGCCAAGTGCGATTCTGCATCAAGCACTAAAATTGGCTCTAACGTTCAGTGATCGTGTTACACAGTCACGAATGTTATAATTTAGAACGCATGTTGCTGTTATCCTGTGTTATGAAACCTAAGAGCAATCGCCTCTACATTACAAAGATTTTAATGAAATTGCTTCAACAATCAAGCTTTGTAAAATTTTGTTAAGATTAGGTTTGAGTTCTCAATTGTTCACAGTCTTAATAAACAATGAACATTGGTTATTTTCATGACCAATCATGATACTGTAATACATAATGACAATGACTTAATATTAGTCATATTCTCACAATAAAATCAGTTCTATGGATTTTACAAGTCTCTCACTCGTTTCAACTCGCCTTTATTTGAAACCACTTGGCACCTGAGTTTGTTCATGAATGTGACTTGCCACGATGTGGGAGATGAAGACTAAACCACAATCTTAACAGACCGGAGCTCAGCTCGCCATCAAAGACACCCATCCTGGAGGTACATCAGCTCGCCTTATTATGGTCCTGTTAACTTCAAGCTCGACCAAACAGTCGGATGCTCCTTGCTGCGCTTTAACCGCTGCTAACCTTATCTTCTGACTAATCAGCATTACTTTTGAGTTAATTGACAGTTAACTGAGGAGGACCTCATAAGTAAACAATAAGAGCCACACTGGTGGATCCTCAAGGCTATACCGCGCCTGCCTAGTTCAGTCCATAGATGGGCGACCGTCCATCACCATCGAGCCTCCTCCGTTCCTCGAAAGCACGCTAAGCCGCCAGTTCCAACTGGCACTAGCAGACCCCCGACAGTCGCCACCGGCAGTCAGTGGCCTGAAAGTCCGGCAACCAGTCACACCTAGGGCACTGTATCACCCAGCACCAAACGGGCTGCAGTGGCCAACAGGCTGTCGCCCAATGCAAAACACCGGTACTCAGTTGCACCCGGCCGGACCGAAAGCCGACTCCAACACAGTTGGGAAGATTCGGAAATCATCATCCTAAGCAGATGATGACTTCAGAGTTAATTTTGGCCCTTCGATTTTTCCACATCCGAAACACTTATATTTCAATAATTTGGAAAACATTGGCACCTACTTTGGTATCTTACAATCTCGTACTGACGTCGTGTTTACATTGAGAAGTTTTTACAAAAGCACGTACAACAAATTAGAACAAAACAAAACTGTTACAATGCCCAAAGGCGCATACAGTGATGCTTACTGCTTAGCATACCCATCTTTCACGAAAACTATCAAAACAGCGTCTTGCTACCATAAGTAACCGTAATAACCGAGTGATTCTAACGGTAAGGTGATTCTCAATTTCAGTTAAAGTATGTTTCATGGTTCAAATGTCTTTCAGTTGCGATACTTGAACCAACATAAACCGCGTATACAAAATATAGTCATTCTATGACATCAAATAATTCACATTCGACTTGGGAATCGATCCCCAGCAGCCGTGCCTGCGACCACGAGCAAAGCGGGCCAACGGGTAGCTCGTAATTAAACACCATCATAACCCAACAGGCTAACGACTCACAACAAAGCATGATCAAAACAACAAAGTGAAGTAGCATGAACAATTTTAAAATCCTAAACCACATTGCATGAAACCAAGAAATAATGTTTCATCAAAGAAACATTCCTTCGTAGGTGTTTGTAAAATGGTAACGACTCACCGGATATATCACCTTTACTCGTTCTCACTCAAACACATTTCTTATCTTTGTCAGACAGGCAACATGACGGTGGATAGTCACTTCATGCTATCAAGACCCTCATCATACCAGAACTGTATCGTCCACGTCCGTTTAAGGGAATCAAACCCAACAAAATGAAACAACGGCTCGGCCAGTTGTTTGATGCGCGAATACGTATAAAAGCAACTATGTTGCAGCTCTGGTTTTCGAACAGTCCACGCCATTGTCTATTCACACTGTTTTCACTTTTAGGAGATTTCTCAGCCCGCTCGTATCCCAATTATGTGTCAAACAGTTGTGGGCACAGTATGGGTTACGGGTAAACGAGAGAAATAGCTCCTTTAATTTGTACACAGTTTATTGTTACGGAGTCAATTACTAACTAATATTCTGAATTTAAAATGGAAACGCTGACCAGTTCCTAGCCCAGTATGTGTCGCGACCACGTCTGAACGATCACTGTCGATCCATGGGACTATGGTCCGTGCGTACTAATAGTAGCGTTACGCACAACGCCAAACAAAGGCGCTTGTGTCTAATTTTAAGTGCATACTCATCAGGACCGACATATTTATAAAAGTGGCCATTTGTTGGACTGTAAAAACCTACCACAATAACGTCAAATGGTTTGTGAGAGCGTGACATGAGTTCTCCTTTCATACATCCAATACCAATACGATTAATAAATCCAAAATGTAAGCAATGATTCCTCCCCCCAATGCCCCCCCCCCCCCAATAGTCCCCTACGTATATACCTAGAAGTGCTTAAGCTTGACACAATGGCAGTTTTCTTTGCACTATCTGTAATTTTGTCGATTCTTCCGTCAAAAAAAAATCCTACGGTGGTCATGCTACGGGGGCTGGACGTGTCCTATCTGAAAAAAAAAAAACAAATCCCTCTTACCTTTCAGGCATTATTAATGTTAACTTAGTGTCTAATTGGGCTACCCAATTCGGAATGTTGGTCTCTTTCAAATCTCGGCACTTTTGGCGGTTTTGTGTCTTTGCTATCCACTTTCTTCCGGCCACTTGAGTAAGAGCGTCTGTCAACCATCGCAATATCTTGACTGACCGCAACTGCCCATTTTATTAGCAATAATCGGTTTCACACATATATGTTTCTTCACAGCTTACGAGATGAGCAAGGCCCAGTCAGTACATTCTCCGGAAGTGGAACAAATAAACGAACAGCTGCAGTCCACTCAAAGCGTCGAGTACACTGAAAAAAACTTATCGTCGCTCGTCTGGATATGTTCTAGCAACCAGAATAAGGGAATCGTTATGGTAAGTTGGTTTTAAGCATGACATGATCACGCTACTATGTCCCCGAAGGGGGTTAGGCAGAAGGTAGATAAACGAAGTACACCCACATTCTGCCATTCATGTTTATTTCCCATAATATATTTGGCCGCGAGCCTTTTCTCATCAACCGGATACAAATCCATTCTCTCATCTACTATTGGGATATTTCTTATGGAAAAACAGCTCTTTTTTTTCAATGACTCTGATCTTGTGTTCCACTGAAAAGAGCTACAGTAATCCGGTACGCTAGAATAAGTAAATTACCAGCTAGCTGTAATTGTATTCGCGTTACTATAACCAAACCAGAGAGAGCATTTTGAAAACATTATAGCTAGATTATTCTTACGCTAAGTCATTACATAAACTGCTGCGTATTTGACAAAATCCAAATATTAATCTACGGTATACTACCAGATTATCGATGCGAACAATCCGGCGGAGGTGATAGAATCGTTCCCCGTGACGGACAAGCACATTCTATGCGTCGCGTCCGTACCTGGCGCCGTCGCTGAAGACTACCGGGATTATCAAGAACGAGTCGCCGGATTGACCGACAAGAGACACTCAGTAAGTAAATTAACGTAATTATTAATAAGACAAGTCCAAGAAAATAAGCCAAGATTTAGTAAAAGAGCATTATATTCCTCAAAGATTTTGACAAGACGTATGGCTAGACGCTGTATGCGACCATTGACGTTTGTACCTCATCCTCGTAGTCCATCATTCGCCTTTACAAATAAATAAAATAAAAATATATATAAATAAATTGAAGTGTCTGTCTGTAATAAGTACACCCACACTTCACCAGTTATGTTTATGTCCCATGCGAATAGGGGGCGAGTCTATTGCTATCCATCGGGCACAAATCCAGACTCTACGCTACTGAGAAGTTCCTGATGGAAAAACCCAATAACTATAGCCCGACCGGGAATCGAACCCAGGACCTCATGCTCAGCAGTCACGATTGCAACCACGAGACCAATGAAGCAGTTTGTAATTTCAAAATAACAGCTTTTTACTGAATGAATATGAAAGTATATACGGTACTATAAAAAAAGACACTATTATTTTGTAGGTTGGTCTGTCTGTTGGTTTGTTCGGGCTAAGCTCGGAAACGGCTGGATCGATTTTGACGGGACTTTTACTGGCAGAAAAGTCATGTTATAAAGAGTTACTAATTTTTTTTGAAAAAAGGATTGCGCGTTCCGCGCAAAATATTTAACGCCCTTGAATTTTTTAACAAAATTCGATTTAAATAAGGAAACAATATTTTTATGATAATTTTACGCGGACGAAGGTCGCGGGCTACAGCTAGTTATTATATAAATCAAAGCTTGGCCCAATGATTAACAAATACCTGTCCCAAGTGTATCATAATGCACTTCTATTCTTCTATTATTCTTCAGTTCAGATAGTGGGAAAACTGCAGGTGTGACGATATTCACTAAGTCCTGTTTTCCTGGGCTGCCACCCGGCCTTGTTCAGATTGCAAATAAGACATATTTTGATTCATATCTAACCTGATGCATCTCTCCCTGATGTACCGACATATAGATGTCATTCGTATGCAATTAAAGCAGGACTATGTTACAAGAACGTTACTTACTTAAATTGCGGACGTCAAATAACAACGCTAATTTGTTGCAGTTACTGTTCTGTGCGGGACGAATAGACTCCGTCGACGTTACACCGAAGAATATCAGCGGTGAAGAGAACGGCGATAAAGACGGCGTCATTGTTGGCACTACGCGCTTGGTAAGTGTGTTGTTACGTTGTGTATCAAATTCAAAGTAATAAGTTTATTTCTCGCCGAATGGTTGACACTTCGCGTGACCAGAGGGCTGGCTCTTCGATGTGGAGGAGTACCTAGAGGCTTAAACGCCCTGTTGTGTATTTAGTTCGTTTATTTAATTTAAATTAGACCCTTTTTAATTGTAAATATGTAGTTTTACTTATTCTTTAAGTAGCTTTAATTCAATTATTTACAATAATTTTATTAATTATAGTTCTTTCATAGATATTTTACCTCTGACGGTGACAACCTCAAAGCATCCTTATTGTATTGTAACGAGAATACCGATTGCTGTCAGTTTGAAAATTATGCGGAATCAGAGGTAAAATGACAAGGAACGGTAAAACAGAGGTTCGATAGCTACTGGAAAATTATTCGGTAGCTGTTGTAGCACACTGATAGCGCCTTAATTTAAAAACACTATGTAGTTTTCGTAGCTGAAGTGTTACACAGTTTCCCTAGTGTTGTGTTAGTAGTGTTGCCACACAACTGTCATACTAACTTGGTTTATCGAGTAAAATTACAAACACATATCAACATCAGAAAGGCGTGCTTAGTAACTCGAAACTGCGACCGTGTTTGATGCATCTACTTCTACACTTCTACAGTACTAACACTCTTATTTGTTACACCTCTCAGGTAAAAGCAGCAATCCTGACACCGCCAAGCACTCCGGTGAACGAACCTGAGACGGCACCGGAGCCTCAGAGCGAAGTGCTGGTGGTGAAGGATGTGGAAAATGAGGAAGAGGCCGAACCCGTGCATCCTGACAGCCCACCGCTCAGTTCCACGCCTATTAACGGTAAAATGATCAACATTATTTCTGAATATTGATTGTAAAAAGCACTTTTACACGTCCAAAATAAATTATGTTTTAAACCTGGATCAGTGCTTCCAGCCGATTACTCTACTCTCTTTCCAGACAAAATCTTAACAAGTCATATGAGCGTATAAGACTGCGGGTAACGCGATTTTAACTGTTTGTTGCCGATGCATAAAGGAGGGCATTTTTCCTAGTATAAGGCGACGTGGCGTTATACGAATAATTCCGAATAGTGTACCTAAGTGTTACAGGCCCATAACACTATTACTATCTTTGGGGAAACTCCTCGAGCGCCTTATCGTCCCACGTTTGCTACCCGATGGACCAAAATTTCATAACAATCAATTCAGGTTCACGATAGTTTACCGTAGATGCTTCACTTTCTTTCAGAAAAATTGTTAATTCATCCGAACACAACTACGTGGTTGGGACTTTTCTTGATATTTCTGGGGTTTTTGATGGTGGTCATGCTACTACTTAAAATAAAAACTCTTGGTTGCTATAGAAACACTTATATAATCTGGTTTATTCGAACTTTTTAAATGGTTCCGCGAAACTCAAACTCAGACTTCCATCTTATGTCGAAGTCTCTTACCATGGGATGCCCTCAGGTTTCGGTTATCGGTCCGTATTTATTGAATTGTTCAACAAAACATGACAAAGCCAAGCCACACACATCTTTGGTCAGAATTCTGTTTAGAATTCTTTGGGTAGTGTTAGGTTAACATCAAGAGAGGACTGTCAAAACTACTTGTCGCATGTTTTTGATCAAATATCCTAAGATTTCTAAAACAACGGGATTATGCCACGACCTACAAGATCAAGATGGCAACAAGTTATCGAACAAGATGTCACATCCATATTATAATTAAATGTATTTAATTAAACTTAAAAAAGTCTCGAATTTGAATAAAAAATACTAAGAAACTTTTTCCCCGATCTTAAACTAATAATTATAACAATGACTGCATAGACACAACCTTGTAGCCAGGATTATCCATCAGCAACTTGCTCTAAAATACAACCTTTTGGAATCGTCTGCCGTACTATAGGTATGTGCCCGACCCAGTTCTCGAAAATGGCAGTATCACATTGTACTGGGATCAATCCATCATCACTGACAGGACTTTTGTAGCCAATAAGCCTGATATAGTGGTGGTGGATCGATCAGAGCGGCGCGCAATGATTGTTGACATAACGGTCCCGCATGATGAGAACCTCGTGAAAGCCGAGAAAGATAAGAAAATCAAGTATCTTGACTTGGCTCGCGAGGTTGTCGACATGTGGGATGTGGACTCAGCGATCATTGTGCCGACAGTCGTATCAGCCCATGGCTTAATTGCCAAGAGCCTCGACCAATACCTGAGGAGGCTCGCGTTAGGCAGCTGGATCAAGGGCTTGATTCAGAAAGCGGTACTTCTGGACACGGCTCGTATTGTTAGGAGGTTCCTCTCTCTGGAGCCCTGACTGCCGGTAGCTTGGACCCTGTTCCTGATACCGGCAGGGTACAATAAGGAATATTTAAAAATGTAAATAATTTGTAAAAATATAAATAAAGGAAATAACAAGTACTATGATATTGAAACGTCTGATTTTGAGTAGCTTAAACTTTCCATTGCTTTTGTGTTTACAAGTGCATAATAACAACAACACACAACAACAACAACAATCAACAACAATCACCTATTGTTCTACTAAAGTGTTAAATGAGTATAGAAGGGTTCAAGCCTGTCGCGTTATTTAATTTCTTTATATTCTTTTGGAAAATATATTTCCCTCCTTTTTTTCCAAAGGCCATGACTCGTGCCCACTCATGTGGTGGATTACGGCCAACAGCAGGTTGTTAGTTGTCATATGTCTTGGATTTTTTATCTAGCTACATAATTATGGTCTCAGGTGCACATTTGAACTCTCCCGAGCCCGGCGTCGAAGCGTTCGCACAGCAACAAAAAGCGGAGCCTCGCCCCGAAACTACTACAACTCGGGAAAGAAAGATGTCGACTGTCATGGCGACCATGTGGCTCGGCACCAAGAGCGGGAACCTTTACATACACTCCGCTGTTGGGAACTATAAGAAGTGTTTAGCTAGGTGAGTTTTAAATATAATAAGCAATAATACGACGGAGGCGCTCGTGGCTAAATACTATCAGCCGCATGGGTCGATGTTCAAAGTTAAGCAGCGCTTCCCAAGTTCGATTCGTGGGAAAGTGGACCCGAAAGTGACAACTAGCCTTACCAAGGGGTAACATATTGCCCTGTACTAACTGGGTTGTTACCATCACACAGGCTGTCGCTCCATGTAAAATAATGGTATTCAGTTGAATCCGGATAGACTGGAAGCCGACCTCGTGAATGAGTTCGTATGTTTGAAAAAGAAAAAGAAAGAAAAAGTTTTTATTTATTTGGGTAGTCTGTTTACAAGATATGGAAAGATTGACGCAGATGTGGAATGGAGAGTAAATGCGGGAAATAAAGTGAATGGTACTATACATGCAGTTGTGGCCAACCAGTCGATGTCAAATAGGGCTCGACTGGCTGTCCACAAGAGTGTGCTGGTGCCTACACTTACGTATGGAAGTGAATGTTGGGTGTGGCTAACGAGGCGAGAAAGTAGAGTTAATGTTATGGAAATGCGTCCTTTGCGCAGCATGTGTGGTGTAACTCTGAATGATAAATTGAGGAATGAGGTTATACGAGAAAATTGCAGTTTAAAAGAAGATGTAGTGATAAAAATTCAAAAGAGTATGCTTAGATGGTTTGGTCATGTGGAGAGAACGAATGAAGGCGACTAACAAAAGGCATTTACAAGGCAAATGTGAGTGGCAACGCCGGGAAGAAACGCCCTAGACGGACATACACTGACCTTATTGGTGAGGTGCTTCAGAACAGTCAGGTGCGTAGTACTCGCAACCGGCGTGCGTGTATGACCAGATGTATGAACGTGGACAAGGCAAAAGGAGTATATAAGGATTGTAGCAGGTGGCGTTCTGTGGTTTCTGCCTTTTTTTTCTGCCCATGGGGAAAAGGCGTGAATGTATGGAAGCCGACCTCAACATAGTTGGGAAAGGGCTAGGCAGATGATGAAGTACCACGATGAAATGCGCCTAGCTGGTAGCAGCTAGTTGATAGTTGCCGATAATCAAGTTGAATGACGTGCGATTGGAGAGTCCAGCAATGATATACCACAGTATGACATTTTTATCCTGTTATGTTTTTTTTCATGACCGTACCGCCGAATTTGTTTAAACCCGTTTCACGCTTGGTGTTTGAAACTCCATTTGATACCTATTTCTGTCTCAAGCAGGGTATGTAGGTAGGATAGTGGGAAAAAAGCAGTGATAGCCTAGTGGTGTGACCGTCGAACTGCCAAGTCATAGGTTCCAAATTCAAACCCAAGACACGCACCGCTGAGTTTTCGGAGTCATGTGCGTATTGTAGATGTCACTTGCTTCGGCGAAGGAAAACCTCGTGGGGTAACCAGCATGTCTGAGAGATATTTCTTGACGGTATGTAAAGCCAAGTCAGAGGCCCGTGGGCGGGATACCAGGTTAGGAACTAACTACCTACTTAAATAAAAAGAAGTGGGTTACATTTGATATCACAGCTTAGTATCTGCAGAAGGACCATGGAATATTTGACCATCCTTAAACATATGAAACACAAAACATAATTCTAAACTAAACCGTTGTATATTCCTTCCAGAGTGAAGTTAAACGACGCTATACTGTCGATAGTCGCGTGCGCTTCCCGTAGCATCGTAGCGCTTGCTGACGGTACTGTGGCGATATTTTCGAGGCATGCCGACGGACAGTGGGACTTCGGACAGTACTGGTTGCTGACTCTTGGCGATCCTAAGTGCTCAGGTAAGTTTTGTAAAGACATCATTATAAAAACGTCTGTAAACGGACCCTTCACGAAACCGCCAACCAAGCATTCTGTACATAAAACTATGTAATTTTACGCAAAAAATATTTCTGGGAAACGACTTTTTTTTGGGTGAAAAATCAAATTTTGCGGTAGGACTCCATGTAACGCACCCAAAACATTGTGCTAAACATGGAATGCTGTTGCTGGGTCATGGAGGTAATTAACGTTGTAAAATTAAAAACTCCTATATTTTTTTAAACTTGTGAAAATGTTCGACGATATCTCTTTAACTAGAAGGCTAGTTAAAGAGATATTGCAGGTTCCCAGGTATGCTCCAGAACAACAAAAATCACGTAATGATGGGGAAAACAAGTACTTTTCGGCTTCGTTAAGGGTCTTTTTACACCCATTATAAAGGTCGGTAAGCTGATCTATTGTAAAGGATGTAATCACCATATCTTTGTTCGGCTGAATGTCGAGCTTGCGGGAAACTGCAGAAAGGCGTTACTGCAACATAAAAATACTATTGTGTTAGACGCCGACTGTGAACGTGCGTTACGCAGTACTGTTGTACATCAAACCATATCATATCTACAATATGCTATTAGTGTGCCTGTTTGCACAACGCGACCGCACCTTATACATTGATAAAGCGTTGATTAGGAGTCTATGCAACATCAACGTCTACGCTAAAATAATTTACGTGTAAAGATACTCGACCTAAGTCTTTTAAATCACTTAAGTATGTTACTAGAATGCCATTAAAATTCTCCATTATGGTGATCAGCTATACTAGTATTGCTATTGCAGACATCTGTCTCTCAAACTGTGTCACGTAGTTTTTCAGGTGGTTTGTTATTTTATGATGTCTTGTTTAAATAATTTGTATTATTATTTCAGTACGTTGTCTAAGCGCCGTGGGCTGTACGGTGTGGTGCGGCTATCGCAACAAAGTGCATGTGATAGAGCCTCGTTCACGTCTGCTACTGCACTCGCTCGAAGCGCACCCGCGGCAGGAGAGTCAAGTGCGACAGATGGCTTGCGACGGCGACGGCGTTTGGGTAAGGGATTTATTCTAACCGTTGGACTGGACCCATTCATAATAATGCGATTTTTGGCATCAGTGTAACTTCTCAGAGTAAAACAGCATTTTAAATAGAGATGATCAGTGTTCTTAAGGGTTTTATCACACCAATTGATCGACCGTCGATCGATGCCTGCCGGCTGGGCTGCGGGGCCTGCTGGGGCTGCGGGACTGTTCGAAGAAGATACCGCGGCCCTGGAACAAGGAATAAGAAGGATTAAGAAGGAACATGGATGGGTTTTAGTCAGTACAAGTCTGACACTCCCTTCCGCTCCGCCCAGAGCGGGAGGGGTCATTTGATGACTTCCCATTCGAAAAAATAAGGCCATCGATCGATGGTAGAATGAATAAGTCGACTGCGATCGATAGTTTCTACTACACCTATCGATCGATCGTCGTCATTTCCGTACGACCGTGCGGTTTGGTTCTAGCTTTCAAGTGAGATTCAATCGCAGTTTAATTCGTTTTTACCAACACTAACGGCCTCAATCTGTGCATACATTTAAAAGATTTAAATTAAGTTCATTTTGTGGTAATAAGACAGCAATCAATTGTGGACGACTAGGCCATGCATCACTCTCTCAGGAACCACAACAACGATACCGCCCAGTCGTTGAGGTGGTTCCTGATGATATCCCATAGGATCCAGAGTAGATAAGTATTCAATCTATAGTGTTAATAGTTCCTCGCTTACATTTTCTTTCTATTATTTACTTTATTTTGCCTCCATTATTGAAGTAAATAATATATCCACACACAATTTACTAGTTATAAACAACATTTATTTTCAAAAACAGGTTTCAATCAAAATGGACTCGACTCTTCGCTTGTACCACGCGCATACATACCAACACTTGAAGGACGTCGACATAGAACCTTATGTCAGCAAAATGCTGGGTACTGGCAAGCTTGGCTTCTCACTGGTCAGGATCACAGCTCTATTGATCAGTTCGGGCCGACTGTGGATCGGTACAAGTAATGGAGTTGTGATATCAGTACCACTCTCGGAAGGGTCCAGTCGAGATTCTATCGGACCTCAGCCGTCGACTTCGCGGTCGCCTGCTCAATGTGAGTAAACTATGCTATTAAACAACATATTTTTTCAAGCCAGAAGTCATATTAAGATTCGAAGAAAATAATAAGAAGAATTAATTCGATGGTAGATAGAAATAGTGCTGTTGTTTAGGAGAATATGCCATTTTGATTTATTCTGTCTTATTGTGTAGCAAGAACAGTGGGTCTCTAAACTTGTAAGGCCCACTTTCATAGTCACGCCATCATCGCATTCATCATCATAGCTACTAGAATATAGCGTCGAATTATAATCACTTCCAAATAGACAACAATTTGACAACTGAATTTCTCGTAGTACTCAGCTAAGCACATTAACCTCTTTCCAGCTGCCATAGCCGCTTGTCCCACCGGCAACATCCCTTGGTGCTCGATGGCCCATGCCCAGCTAAGCTTCCACGGCCATCGCGACGCTGTTACATTCTTCGTGGCCGTACCAGGGGTTGCTGGGTCACCCGCGCGCACGCCTGAATCTCCCCGACGACACTCGCCGACCATGCCACCTATGCTGGTCATTTCGGGTGGCGAGGGATATATTGACTTCAGAATAGGTATGTGAAATGTTTGATTTTCTATATTTATTGTTAGAAATCGAGTTATTATTTTTGAACTGCTGCCAGACATAGTTTCAAACATTGCAAGACGGAGAATGTGTATTCAACTTTGAACACATGCTCAAATACAACTAGTACAGTGCAGCATGGTGGCCTCGGCGTTTGAATAATATTATCAGCAGAAGGACGCTGTAGGTAAACATTTACGTAATTGTCAGTGGAAATTTTATTAAAAGAAAGTGAATGACGGCGTTAGTTCCGACTATGGCCACGCGCCAAAATAACCATGCAGCACTGGGTGGTTACTTTTATGAAGCTGTGTCTGACACTAGGATAAGAACAGTTATAGGTCAATAATTATAGGTCAGTCATGCCGCCATGGTAACGATATTAGGAGATAATTCGTCCGACAGATTGGGAATACTCGTACTCGTCAAAATAAAACAGTTTTCTTGGACATAATTATACATTTGTACAAATTATTGACTAACTGAATTGTGTCACTAATTTTCATTCACTGTAATCAAACAAGTTCTAACTTCCGGCGAAACGATAATTTTCATTTCATCATCAAATTATTATAATATGTTTAATCAAACTAACTTATCATTCAATTACCAACACAGTTCAATAAGAATGTTTCATCTTGATGAGCACAAGATTTGGGTCCATAGCTAACCACATACATATCAGACGATGTTTTACAGGTGCTAGCAGTAGTTACCATTAGATGCCCCAAATTTACTAGAAAACAAGAAAATAAATCTTTATTTAATTTACGAAAAGTAAGCAAATTTTTATGAATAAATCATGTATTGCTAGAAGAGTATTCGATGTTTTAGGATATTGCTTACCCTATTATTTTGTGGTAAAATCAGTATTTAAAAGGTTCTTCGCCAGAAAATGGTAGGAGTGTATATGCATTATTTACATTACTACAGTAATTAGTATTAAGATTTTTACCATTATCGTAAATAGGTTGTTTTAGCTATGATAACATTAAACACCACCATACAAAGTACACCAGCCACACATACAAACATAAAAATAATAAATTAACTCGACTCTTATCCATAGACAATGTGGAAATAACACATAAACAAACAGAAAAGTAGTCATGTTCAAACAAACACCATAAAATTGTGACCTGTTTAGTTTTACTATTTGTTATCAGAGATTATAAATACATGACTCAATGTTTTTAAGTGCAATACCCCAGACACTACAGGTCCTAAAATGGCCGCTTTAGTTAAAACATTAATATTTTTTTTTCAACCAAACCTGTCAAGTAGGGTAACAAAATGAAGGAAATTAAAAGGAGATTATACATTACATCTTATATAAATATATAGGTTATGTACCTATATATTATACAATTTGTAGTCGGGTTTTTTGATACTTTTAATTAAATGTTACTTGTTTCTCTTCGAAAACTGAGCCGATTATTTTTGAAATAAAAATTTAACAAAAGAGTATATCTAGGTTTGAACAAAGAGTGTAGAAGTAGTAGAGAATTTGAGCAAAGAGTATATCTAGGTTTCTATTAATTTCTTTATGAAAATACTTTTCGAATTTGTCTGATAGTCCTCTATCACGACTGTAAAAATGGGGCATATTTTGTCGTTTTTGGAGGGTCATATTTTCTTTACTTATTAGTTGCTGAAAAAAAAAAAAGAAAATGATAGGGACGGTGTCTACAGTAGACAATGATTTTATAAAAAAAAACATTTTTCAGGAAGATAAAAGGGGAATACATTTGGAGCCCCTGTTCCCTTATAATAGGATAATGTCGTGACAAAGTGACATTTTATTAAGTTTCTGCTAAAGAAGCTTTTTTAGGCCCTACCGTTCACCAGTAGGTCTACATTCTACCTTTATGAAAATAGAGTTAAGGTTTTCTATTTCCTTTTTAAAGAATTAGTTAGAAATTGCGTCACTACATCACATTTTTAAACTGGCCACAATTTAAGCTCCAAAGTCCTTTAAAACCGAAACATGAACATTACATTCATGAAACTCGATCATATTAGCTACTCTAAAATAAATTAATAACTCAAAACAAGCAATATGCACGTTAGTGTAGTCTAAAACTCATCCCCATTGCGTTTAGTAAGCTTTGCTTAGTAATAGTAGACTCTAGTATGACGCTTATACGCTTCAACGCATAGAATTAAGATTTCGTTTTATTTTAAAATAAGAGAACATTATGATAAGGATTTGTGCCTATTGTTTGATTTGAATTTCAGGTGTTTTCTACTAAAATGTGTTGATTTCTAATGTATCATATTTTTTTCTAACACTTGGAGTGGAGGTCTCGTTCACTGTGTTTTAACAGACAAACATTATGGTTGTAGGCTTTTCGAAACTTGAGTATTTCCCTTGAAGTAAACTCTTTTGTCATCCTGAAGACCACATACTTACATGATCAACGAGAAACACCATCTTTATAAAGTTTTGATAAGCCTTGCAGTTTTTAAACAGCTCCATTTCAAGATATTTGAACGAATTTCGTAAAAAACTCACAATTTTAGTGGAAAATACGCACTGAATAGGCATAATGCAGTTAATGATTTTAATTTCCCCGGTTTTTTTCTTTTACCGATATAGAAGAGCATGCTGATGACATACGTGACACAGCCTCCCACGTCATTGTATGGCAGGTCTTAAGAGAGTCCTGAACGTACCTGAACGTAGCATAATTAATTTATATTTATTACTGGTACGTTGAATTTTAGAATAAAACCAGCATGTGCGCTTGCTGACACATAACACGAGCTAACATGAGCATGTAGTTCACGGTTAATTGTCGATAAACAGTGGGTCTTTCATGAGGTTTTGACAGCTTTATTAATCTATGTATATGTTCCCTTCGTCAAAAATCTTTTTGATTTATCAATAAAGCGTTTAATCATTATGTAATCAGTTCTTTAATTCATAAATAATGTCAGCTTTAAAACTAGTCGCATTGTAGCTGACTGTGAACAATCTAAAACCTCTTCATGTCTGAACATTCTCTGTCAAAACCTCACTTTCATACCATGACCAGTTCACGCATATTAGACTCATTCTAACATACCACTAAACTCATTACTAACACATTGGTTTTCGGTGTAACACATCCGTCGCAGGTGAGCACGATGTTACATAATTTGACTTATTATGTTCCTAATACATTGCTAACGTGTATATTGCTAATACCAGTATAAAGACATGTAAATATTAACAGATAGTCTCTGTGTTCAATGTACGACAGTGTAGCTGTAAGATACTAAACAACAATTCTGTATGTGTAATAACCTCTTCGCTTTTACGTCGCTAAAACAAAGGAAAGTATTCGTGCATTGGAATATTTGCACTATGACTGTTATATTTTTGCAATGTTTTAGATAACATTGTGGAGATACGCCGCCGGGAACGAGTTCGTATAAGAAGTATACTGTTAGTTCATTATTACAAAGTTCATTAGATGACTTCTTCACGTGTGTTGAGTGTGAATAGAGCACGACCTGCAATACGTGTTCTAGCAGCCACTGAAGAAATAGCTGTGAAGTCTTTTATTGTAATCATTTATTTGTTATCAGCATCAGCACCTCATAAATTACGTCATCATTTTAACTCATCCCCGTCGTCGTTTATTATTTGGTTTTTCTATGTTGTCTGTCCACTTTTTTTCTGGTAACTTTAATTTTGAGCCAAAGCGTTAAAATTATTATTTTGGTGTTCTTGAAGGTAAATTTTGCAGGTACTGACAAACATCAAAACGGGTATTAGTGGCGGATCCAGCCGTACATCAAAATGGGTATTAGTGGCGGATCAAGCCGTACATCGTCAATAGTATTAAAAATAATCAATTTAATGTTTCATTTGCAGCCGACTCAGAAATGGAAGACAGTGTGGTTGTTGCGGAGGATGGGTC
The DNA here is from genome assembly GCA_905163415.1 of Noctua fimbriata. Taxonomy (NCBI): domain Eukaryota; kingdom Metazoa; phylum Arthropoda; class Insecta; order Lepidoptera; family Noctuidae; genus Noctua; species Noctua fimbriata. The sequence goes on from LR990921.1 coordinate 11,315,889, forward strand.
GTCAAGCGGACACAGTTCCTTGGCAGACCGTGCTTCCAAGAGCCATTTGATAGTGTGGCAAGTCGCGACCGCCTAACGCAGGGCCAGCCGTGTGCGACTTGACTCCGATTCGGACTATGTGTATGTGTGTACATCCGCTAAGCCAGCGGCGCTCATCAACGCGTAAGTTACCACGAGGATGTGAATAGGACGACGGTTCTGGAGATGCATGGAGTAGACTTTCCTTATTTGTCAGTTGAGCAAAACCGTTATATGCATGAAGTCCTCTATTGTACAGTAGAGCTGTAGTTAACTTAGATTCTGTGTTTATATTAGTTTTGTCAGTTACCTTTATTATTTAAGTGAACGTTTGAGATTGTTTACTTATGATCTAGTAAGTTATTATGCCATCAAGCTATTATGTATACGAAGATCTGAGAGGTCACAAAGCTGTTACTGTAAAATGATTTTGAATAATGGTTCGCTGGACTTGATTCACGAACTTGAATGTCTTTATGTAATAGCTTAATGTCAATCTATTTTGTACCTTATTTTCACTTTTATTGATATTGTATTCTGTATCTCATCTCCAAACCGTCGAATCAAACGGATAAGCGAAGTGTTGGTCGATCAGTATTTTCGGTAACGTTTTATATCTTACGAGTTCGGTTGCAACCGCAATTAGGAATTGATTTATGTGTTGGTCCTTCGTATCCATGTTTATCCTATTAGCATTACTTATTAATATAGGATATGTGTGTATAAACAGCAAGAACATGCAGGATTGATCTTATGAAATGTCTCTTATTTGAAACAGGTCTATGAATTACTATATCATTAAATTTAGAACCTTAATGTGTTCGACTCATGTCCTAAATCACGTAGATAGTGATAAAAGACACACCCTGTAACATGTACTTCATACATATCCTATATTGACGAGAAATGTGTAACTCTATGTGTTGATCATGTCTCACTACACACGTCATCACACGTCTCAATCGATGTCTCACATGGCAATATATAACTTTGTTATATACACTGCTACATTGTATCATTCATCATATAGTTACTATGTGTGCTTAATATTTGGCTATATTGTTTCTTGGCGCTATAGTCGTTAATATTGCTCATGTCAAGAATCGTTTGGCCGGGGGAGACGCGTTTTCTTTGAGTAATGTCCTCCTCGGTCCAAACTTAATCTCATTAAATTATGTACAAGATGTAACCACCAAATAATACGTTTTAGTAGTGTTAGTTAGATTAAAATAATATTATATTGAACATTTTTATAATTATGGATACACAATAGTTATTATAAATCTTCTCAAGGAATGTGACCATTTGGGCTGTGGTTGTCATCTGCATCACAATTTTATTACTTTAATTTATTATTAGCTTTTTATAAAATGAGTTGAAATTATTATTTTAGACGCGTTGCGGTAAGCTTGCGTCCGATTGATTTATAAATTGGCTAATGATGTTGGCGTAAATATAATTTATGCACAGTACAGAACTTGTTTGTTATGAAATGTATAATGAAATTCAACGCAAGACTACCACACGCGAGGTAAGTAGGAAAGTTTTATTTTGACTGAATCATTTTAAAGTATGTTATGAATTTATTATTTTTTCAGTTTAGTAGATGCTGGTGTTATTTTTATCAAATTAATAATGGTGCATAAATAGATTAGGTATATTGTTCTATTGTATTCACTATGTCACATGTGAATGTAGCCTTCACCAATATTTACATGCGTAATACTATTTATAGTCATTCACTTGAAGCACTCGCGTTACACGAAACGGCAGCTTGCATAGGACTCTGAGGGAGAGAGAATTTCTCTTACAGAAACATCAAGGTCTTGTTACAAACATGTAACAGAGCTGTATATTTCAATTCAATACAGCCGCTGCCTCGAAAGTAAAACATGTTTCGTGTAACTTAAGCCTTATTTATATTATTTATTTAATAATCCCACATGTAAAGTGAAATTTATTTTTGTATATACTTTAACACAAGTTTTTCGCTCGACGTGTACTCATATTTTATTGGAAATCATGATAGAGTTTTAATTAGTGCTATACGAAACCATAAAATTATTATATTAAGTTATTAAACAAAAATATTACAGCAAACGCTGGTTAAGGGTGGAATCACAGATCAGATGAAAACTGCTTTTAGTATTTATGTACCCCTGGTGCCCTTTTGAAATTGATGTTGTCTATGACTTGTAACTGTATGGTATTTTGCTGTTAGATTTTGACCCCTAATGATCCTTGTATTGAAAATGCAATTCAGAAACACGCATCACGTCACTCTTATTTCGTTGCAATAAAGTATCATTTGGAATGATTGATGCGTGTTCTTGAAATGCAAAATCTGTACTTAAAACATGATATAGTTTATCTCCTTTGCTTTCAAGTTTGTCTATAGTTTATAACTATGTGTCGACCTTCTTATGATATAGTTTACCTCCTTTGCTTTCAAGTTTGTCTATAGTTTATAACTATGTGTCGACCTTCTTGTTTAGTCGTGAACGCCTGCTTTCGCACACATTTATACATACTAACTACCTATAATGTTCTCATAAACACACAATAGATTCTACTTTACGATTTTGTGTTTATTTGTTACTATTATTTTCAAGTATTGCAATTTCTTTAAATAACGTATTAGTAACTTACTCGTATCTACACTATGATAGTCAGAAGACACTCAGTTGTGCTAATACACGTAGACATAAATAATAATACAGGGTGTAAGGGACAGCCCTCCACAAACTGACAGGGTGCATTCAGCTCCTCATTTCGAATCGTATTCCACCGGAATTTTAGCGGTTTTAAAAAAAAATATTTTTTTCAGTTACTATTCCTTTATTTCAATGTAAAATTACATACTCTGTACGCAGTACTCCATTTATGTAAATAATACGGCTAAAATAAGAAAAAAAAAACCAATAATGTATGTTGAAATACTCTAACGAAGGACGCGTGAAATCAGCTGTTCACTTCCTGCCTAGCTACAGAGTTGATCCAACTCTTCGTCGCGCTTGCCATTCGCTACGTGCGTTTTGCCACGGTAACGATACATTCCTTATGAGGAAAAATAAACAAATCAAATTTATTGGATTCCCATAACATTCCTGAAATAATTTCTTGTACCGGTCATTTTATTATGATATACTGACTTCACCCCATTAGTCTGTGGAGAGCTGTCCTTTACACTGTATAATCTTTCGGGTTTTAACATTAGACAATATTTTAAAGATAAAGTCAGTATCTAGAAGTAGGCTCTTGTGGAGTGCCTAGGATGACATTTACAATAAATAGATCATACACAAAATAGTCTAAAGAAGTTTTATCGATAATACATTCGTATAATAGAATACACTTTAAAAAAAGACTATATTACGCAGCAACGAAACTTGAGAAGCAATCCTAGTATTTAATTGTAGATCACGAATTGATCTGTAGACATTAAATTACGTGTTTCGTTTTTATTGGCCAGTTTTAATCCTGAACCATCGTTGACTGTAAGTGCTAGTCAAAATATCGACATAGTGATGTAAATTTAGATAGGCTTACATTGTTTTGCTAACTTAGCTGTAATTGATTAACAATCACGCAGTACTCGCTGTTTGCCGCGCGGACGCTCTGCGGCTTGTCGGTCCGGTAATGCGCGGTAAAGTTTGCATCAGTACTTTTGTGATAAGGCTGTCGTGAAGGAACTTACTGTGGGTTCATGGTTCATGGTGTTTGTTTCACCGCTAAATTCGCGCGCGGGGACTCTCTCTAGTAGGCATCTTGTTGCGGGTGTGTCAGACTTACGAGCCCTGTATGGCTAGCTATTTCGGCTGTGGTTAGCTTTGAATTCTATAAAGAATTGATTAGAAAGTCATTCTAGAATAACTAGCCATCACAATGTCATTAAAATCATAGACAAAGCACTTGCCGGGCAGGTAGAGGACATACTGTCTATGCGATCGCAGCGTTTTTCTAGGCTATTGCCGGGTATCGCTATGCTTGTAAGTGATCGTGCGCTCACTCGCTAGACAAGAGCAGATCACACAGCGCTTATGATATTACGAGAGACCGCTGCCTTTAAACTCTAGTAAGGAAAGCTAGACGTTGGTGATTTGACAGTATCAGTGTGTTTAGAAAAGTCCATTGTCTATTCAACTGGTAAGGTATCTAAGTGACCGTACCCGCTCTACGTCGGTCTAGCGTTCGTAGATGCAAGAGTTACCGCGTGTGCATGGAACTTAACGTATAATATGACTGAAAAGCATAATACATGTTAGGTATTTGATATTTATATTGTAAATTGGTTGATATTTATTATTTTGTACTTACTTTGACATTTGTTTTGTTTCTACACTTTACAGTGTTAACTATACACTCTAAAGAAAACCTCATAAGTATGTAAATTAGGCGAGGAACTTTAAATTGAAACGAAATGAGTTTTATATGAACAAGTCCGAAGAAATGAGCGCACACCTCTGCTTTCACCCTTCGGGGAACTCAAGCGTGACGTTCGGACTATGAGTTCTTGAAAAATATTCAAATAATCGTAAAACTGCTTTCATTTCAATTAATTTCCGACGTGTTTACGAGAACAGCCGGTTCTCTAAACACTGTTTTAAACAGTCTGTAGATTGGCTAGGAAATGTACAAACAGGTCACACCTACAATATAAACATGTTTTATTAACTTATGATTATTGAATCAATATTGTAGGAGCAGTCAATATAATAATATCTCGTGTGTTTACACAAAGTACTAAAACTAAACTAGCATTAATGAATTTTGTATCGTAGAAAATGAAATTTATTTTTGATTTATTTATAAATTTTTATATTGTATTATTTGGGAGGTAAAATGATCACTTTTTATATATTTGAGTCATATTAAACGTGAAATGTCATGTAATAATACTATATTGATTACTGATAATTTTTCTGTTTTAATTGCAATTAAAGACGCTGAAAATTACTTAACTATTTTATTTTCCTTTTGATATTTATTAGTGTGTATTTTGGAATCTAGAATAGGCTAGTTGACTACATTAAAATAATGTTAATAAGCTATTTAAAAAAAAGAGTAACATTTAAATTACCTACGTATTTTACTTTTGAAAAACCCAACTCATTTATTTATCTCCTAAGCTTAGGAGAAAAGCCACTTAGTTGGGAGCCATGAATGGCGTTTGCCATGACGCGCGGCGTGAGGTCTGATTGGTGTTAACAGTCATGTGACTGAATGCCTAATTTGCCCAAATTTATTTTCTGCATAATATATAAAAAAAAAAAAAAAATTGAAAAATTTTGTTTATAATAAAAAAATGTGTTTTTTTTTGTTATCTCTACATCATGATCCATCACTACACACAAACTACACTCAATCCGATTTATTTGTAGTGGACACCAGCCTATTATGTAATAACTAGGGATCGGATATTCAGATGCATATTTACCTAAAGTGCATTTTTCCCGGTAAAGGATACAAAAGTGTGGAAGCTGCTTCTTATAATATAAATTTTCCCGACTCCGCGTGTTTTCTTAAAAAATATTTGGTGTGTATAAAATGAAGTATTTCTAAGATTAATAACTATTTCGATTCTGTTTAAAACTAGGCAAGAAAATCGTGGAAACACGTAAAAAAATTGTGATACTCGAATTCCCACTCCATACTAGTCAACAGTCGAATTCTAGGTAAATATGCATCTGAATCCGCTCTCTAATATTGCCCTCCGTTCCTTTTATGAAACACCCTGCAAAATATAAGTGAATAATGTTATAAGACAGTCACCTACCGACTCCAATACAGCATCTGCAGGTTCGTAGACTGAAACCAACCAACCGTAGAACGCGGCTACTCACTTCAGCTGCAACTGCAGCGGGTACGGCTTCCAACTCAACGCTAGCTGATCTGGATCTTGGTAAGCTAAACAAACATTTTACTAGAAGGTACGACTTAAGCGTGCTGACATGCCAACTTGTTACAATGGACGTTCGCTTGACTGTACTTTTTTGGTGTTGTCTCATTTTCATCGAGGGTATTTGAGCGCAGAACAGTGTTGCTTAATTATATGCCTATTAGGCAGGACATATTGGAACTTGATTTATTACACTAGCACTAAACTGTAGCTAAAAATTGAGTGGAATTATTTTAAAACAAAAGCTAATTCAGGTACAGTAAATTAGGTAAAGCGCCAAGAGTCGACGAAATCTAATTTTTATTAAAATCGGAATCTTCGTAAAGTTTGAATCACACTTACTCTCAGTTGCAAACTACACTCGTGAATAATCAAATCGAATCAACCCATAATAGCGCATAAATATATGTATTTTTCTAAAAAATCATTACTTATTAATAAAAATCATATAACGTTTAAAAGCTTGAAGTCTCAGCTTTAATTTGGTACTATTATTGTCAACATTTATTTAGTACTTTTGAAATTAATTACATGTGTGTGAAAGAAGAGGGAAAATGGGAACTGTGTTGTGGTTATTAAAAATAAAACAAAACCTGTTGAAAAACAAAGTAATTTATTGGGTCAGTACTTTGTATTGCCTCCCTCCCTCCCTTTTTTTTTTACGGTGCCTTTAGAAATTCCGTCCCACTCCTCTTATAACGCCGCCTTCAATTCTATGGTCGAACGGACAGAATTTCTGGTCCGGATCCTTCTCTTGAGAGCTCAAGAGAAGGGTCCGGACCTGAAACTGGGTCCGTACCATCGACCACTTATGGGACGAGCGTCCCATAAGCGTTCGATGGGATTCATATCTGGACTGTGTGCAGGCCAGTCCATCCTCCGTGTATTCACTTCGTCCAGAAACTACCGAATGATATGATATGCGCCGTATAACACCGGGGATTGTCGTTCATTTAGACGAAGTTCTCGCCGACATATCCTGCGTAGGGAACAACGCGTGGTCTTTCAGATGATCTTTCCTTGATGTTGAAACGTTTAGAAACTGTTACTCGATAAAACGTTTTTCTTGGTAATAAGTTTAATATTAACTAAACAATATGAGTATAAAGAATATTTGATTTGTTATTCTATGATATGAATATCGAAACATTACATTTTATTTGTAACAAAAACCATAAATTTAAATTTTCTCAAAGTATTCTGCGTACCTATTGTTTATTCTATGAAATGAAATTAAGAGAAAAAAATATGTGGAACGAAATTTTATAAAACTGTTATCTATATAACAACGTAAAACCGAGACATTGTAACTATACCCACAACTTTTGAAATCAATCCAGCGCGCAGTGAAATATCCAACATCTTAAAAAAGCATTAGATTAATCGTTCGTTAGTGCTATTAATTTTAGTTTAATTCAAATTCAAATTCTTTATTGCGAACTAAGTTTACAGTATTTTGACAATGGTAACAATAGGTAGGTTCTTAGAACTTAGTTGCCTGTTAAGGCATTGCAATTTAAATCGTTTTAAAAATATACATACTTAATATTACAATTAACATTATAATTATATTAATTAACATTATTCCAACATTTTATATTAATCATTCTCTTCTTATTTTAATATTAAATAATTACTTTTCTCCAAGGAATTCTTTTATAGAGTAAAATGCCTTTTTAATCAAGAAGTCTTTTAACTTTCTTTTAAAAATACCAATTAAATGAATGCTCTTAATGTCTATGGGTAACTTATTATATATTTTTATGCCCATACAAAAAATACTATTGGTATGTAGTGCAGTGAGGGATGTTTTATTACGTAGTGTATTTCTGAGTCTACTGCTTTTTAATGTGTCATAGCTACTGATATTTGATTTAACTAAAATTGAGGCCTCGTATATGTATAAAGCAGGGAGGGTTAATATCTTGAGGTTTATGAAATGAGGTTTACATGAATCTGTTTGGTGTATCCCACATATTGATCTAATACACCTTTTTTGTGCTTTGAACGCAATTTCTTTATCAGTTGAGTATCCCCAATATAGTATCCCATAAGATGGAGTGGATCCCACATAGGCATGATAAGCACTAAGTAGTGTTGTTTGGTTAGATACTTTTTTGAGCATGTAGAGGGCATAAGAGAACTGATGCAATTTGTTACATACACTATTTACATTTGTGTTTTCCATGACATATTAGAATCTTCATGGATGCCTAGAAATTTTGTACTTGTAACTTCAGATACAGTTGCATTATTGTACTCAATAGATAATGGAATTGATTTTGCTTTTTTATTCTTGAAATTCATGTAATGGGTTTTTGTAAGATTGATTTTTAGATTATTTACTGTAAGCCAGTGTATTAATTTCGATAAGGAATCATTTATTTCTAGTTCAAGATTTTTATTTTTGTTATTTGTGAAAATCGCCGTACTGTCATCTGCAAATAAAACCATAGGGTGTTGAATAGCGTTAGGTAAATCATTTATATAAATGAGAAATAGTGGTGGGCCTAGTATCGACCCTTGAGGTACACCAAATTTTATACATCTTGGGCTCGATGTAAATTTAATTTCTGTTTTTGTGAGTGGACATAGTTGTGTTATTTCAGTGTACTGTATTCTATTACTGAGATAGGATTTGATTATTTCTAGTGCTTTACCTCGAACTCCATAGATTTCTAGTTTATGTAGTAGTAGGCCATGGTCGACATAATCAAAAACCTTGGTCATGTCCATGTATAAGGCTGTGACCTTATTTTTATTATCCAGTTCCGTTATATTTTTTTGTAAAAACTGCTGGTGCATTGCTGTATTAACCGATTTTCTTTTTCTGAACCCAACCTGATTATCAATTATTATTTTATTATTTTCGAAATATTCAATAAAATTATTATATAATACTCTTTCAAATATTTTAGCCATTATTGGAATGAGAGCGATAGGTCTGTAACATCGTACATCTTCCGTGTTTTCTTTTTTGAATATTGGTGTAACTATAGTAGTTTTCAAATATGTTGGAAAAATTCCTTCTTCAAGACACTGATTTATTATGTAGGTGGTGATTGGAGCAATTTCGTATACTACACGTTTTATTATTTTTGTGGAAATTTCATCCCAACCTGTACTGTTAGTGTTTTTTAATGTCATAATTATTTTAACAACATCGTAAGGGGCAACTGGTGTTAAGAAACAGGAGTTTGGTTTGTTATTGGATAGAATATTAGCGTAGTTTATTCTATTATTAGTTAGTTTTGAAATGACATCAATAAAAAAGTTGTTGTATGTTTGTGCTATAGTGTCAGGAGCAGTTATCACTTGGTTATTATATTTTATTCTATTAATTTTTTCAGGGGGGTTATTGTTTTTGTATTTATTGATTATTTGCCATACTGCTTTAGATTTGTTTGTGGCTGTTTGGATATGATAGTTATTTTGCGACTTTTGAGTGAGTTTTATGATTCTTTTAAACTTTTTAAATATATGTAATATAAGAGTGATTTTAAGAAGTATGCCTTCTTAAAATCACTCTTATCTCTATTATTACCTGATAGTCGATATGTTTTCAATAGCATTCTTTTACGTAGGAAAAATATTTTTAATCCTTTACTAAGCCATTTAGTATTTCGTATGATTGGAACCTTAATTTTTATGTTTGGAAAACAGAGGTCATAAAAAAGTTTAAATAGTTTATGGAATTCTTCAAAAGCAGCATTTGGGTCACTTTTCCCATAGCAATCACTAAAAGTCAGGGCTTTTAAACATTTAATAAATTTTTCAACATTTTCGTTGCTATAGTCTCTTCTAAATTTGTACCAGTGGGATATTGAGTACGTTTTCCTAACAGGACATGATAGTATTTGTGCTGTATGATCAGACAAGGCTAGTTCTAAGACACTATGTTTACAGCCTCTCATATTATGAGCAATGTTATCAATGCACGATTTGCTTTGTAAACATGTTGGTTCATTTAATGCAAGTTTTAAGTTAAAACTCCGTAATAAGTCTTCAAACTCTCTCGAAACAGGAGTATCTTTTAGTCGATCAATATTATAATCACCACAAATAACAAGTTTCTTACATTAAACGGTCAAAAAATATTTCTATACAATCCCTTTTTAGCCTTTGGAGGTCTATATATACATATGATAATTAACTTATGCTCTAACAATTCAATAGCCGAACATTATATGAGGTTGGAAACGCTTACAAGCTTTGCTTCGTGTAGAATCTTGAATTTATGATTTTTTTTTCGTATACATGAACCACCATTTCTATTTGCTCTTGAGAAATTTGCCGCCATAGAATAATTGGGAATTTGGAGGAATTTAGTATCGTCTGCTATCATATTATGCTCGGTAACACATACCACATCAATTATGTTATTGTCATTGTTAATATTATTTAAATTTACGGTAAATTCATCAGCTTTGTGTAGTATTTTGATGAAGTATATGTATTCTGTATACGAAAAAAATTGTTATCGTTACATTTATCATTTACGGTTAAATTCAATGTACTATCAGATTCTGTAAGTTGTTTACATTCATCCTCTATATTCATTGTGCTTAAATCTAGGATTAGGTCTTGTAAACCGTTTAAAATAATATTCAAGCCTTTATTATTTAAGTTAACATACCTTTGGTTATAAGTTTGGTAGGTGTACCGAAGATTTAAATTGGAATCCAAAATATACGCATATTTAATGTCTCAACATCCAAATTTTTATTAACCATATATTTAAAAGTCGGCAGACATACTATAAAGTTTGTGCGGGTTAACGTTTGTAATTTTTCACGAATGAAAGTAACTAACTATATATAATTATGAGTCCTTCTGAAATCTTCTTCCCCTACATAAATCACGCAGTAGTCAAAGCAAGTGAAGTTTTGTATTTTCTTATCAAGATTATCTAATAGATGCTTTAATCCACAATTTGGCATGCGATAGTGACATATATTCAAATTACTTAAATTCGTTCTTTGACTGATTGTGTATAATCTATTAGAAGTTTCACTACTTAAAATACATATATTAGGTATTTTTTACAACCGGTAAAAATGGGTAATTTTTAACAATATTTCTGTTTGGTGTTGTTTTGTTTTGCGAGTTTGTGTTTGTATTTTCTTCTTATGAGGACTACTGGTGACTTTTTTATACAGCTCATTTTTCTTTGATAAATCGGCGTTTGTTTGTTTCAGAGAGTTATTTTCTAAAGATAGCATTTCTATTTCTTGATGTGCGCTTTTTAATTGAGATCTCTAAGGTTCTCAATCTCAGTTTTAAGTATGTTTCCGGCATACTATTTGTCGTCTCATCCAACGTTTGAGAAATAATTTCATTGGTGTCATTATTGGGTTCCGATCTAGTACGTGTGCGACGGAATGTTATATTTTCTAAGAAATTCATGTTGATTTTCCAAATTTAAATTATGACAAAAAGTCTCCCAGCAATCGTCGGATTTAAACATGCAATCACGCGGTTTTGAAAATAAGTATATCAGTTCTTACACCGCTAAGCCACTTGTACAATCAGTATCTATATCCAATTTTGCGTTCTAATGTATCTCTAATGACTTTCACTTAAAATCACAATAACAAAGTTCGAGTAATTTAGTGATACATTTAATAAAGACTTTTCTTTTGTAGTTAAGTTTTCGAAATCCACTTGTTTAATGCAGTAACAAAGTGAGGATAGGATTGAAATTGAAAAAATAAAAAAACAAAAAGGGAATATTGACGTCACTGCGGTTCGAACTCAGGCCGCTTAATTTCACTTATGTCGGTGCGTTACGCATCTCACCAACTGCTAGCAATTATGTTCGGCGAAATAGCCGTATACTTAGTAAAGAAAGTTTGTTAAATGACATATACTTAAATCTCGTCGATGTAATTTTGTTTAATTTGAAAAATTAACCATTATTTTATCTTTGGTGATAAAATAATGATAGGCTGTGTTGTTAAAACAAATTTCAATCCCACAAAAAGAATTCGCTAACTGCGGGTTCGAACTCACAATTTCAGCTTCGTTATGTAGTGTTTTCAAAACAAGCCACGGGCACTATGATAAACGAAGTGAAATAGGGCTTCTGTTTGTTGTAAGAAATCAAAATTTTATTATTTTTATAATATTATTAATCAAAATTAATTAAGTAAAACAGTATTTGAGTCGACCAATATGCGTTATGAACATATGTGAATCAACCGTGGTTATCTCGAAAATAGAATACACGAATAGATATTATAATATGTAACCACAACTATCTTTTATATTATACATTATTCGTAAATAAATGCTATTATGATCTCGTTCCGTTGAAAAGTTTCACCACGTGGTAAGACCGCGTGGCCTAGGAGGCAAAGGAGGGGTAATAACCGCAAATAGTGGGAGGTAGCTGCCATGGGGTGTGGGAGGGTTGCCTAGCAACAGCGTTGTTGCCTCCCCCAGTCAGCTGCGAAGCGACCGCTCTGCCATCTGCGGGCATTTCGGATCTAGCGAGGACGCTAGATGACAGCTGTTATTAAGAGTGTAAACAAATAGGTACTAACCGAATGTTTAATATTCCGTATTACTGTAAACATAGTTCTATAACGTATTAGGAATGTTATTTATCCTCCTAAATTAGTATAGTTCAAAGACTGTACCTAAATATGACTTAGAAAAATGCCTAAGTGAAGCTGAACCGGTACGCAATTCGAGTTGCAAATACTTTGCACTAGGTGGCGCTAATGGTCCCTGCGGAAGAAGCGAAGTTTGTAGGTAACTACGATACCTAATAATTAATTACTATTTCAATATCTGAGTTCGTTGGTTTTATGAACACGACCGCAAACAAGATTTAACTACAGACGGTCAAAATATTTGCGAGCTTTTAAATCAACCAAACTCTTTGTGAGGTTTTGTATCTTCCCTAAAGTTGACGATTAGCTCAAGCTTTGACCCTTTCTATCTAAGTTAAAACATTTAAGTATTTTCCTATTAAGTGTAAATAAATAAAATTAAGAATACTGTAAATTTTAAATCTTAGCTTTGATATTATCTATCTACAACACGGCCCACTGCGAATTTTAGCTTTCGGTAAAATTCGGCAATACTCGGGTCTAATCGAAAGTGGCGCCAGACGCGTGAAAACCTTCTCCGTAAAAAAATGAAACATTTCTTTACGTGAAGGTGAAAGCGCCAGGGTAGCCCGCGAAATTCAAATTTTCTTACGTTTTTCGCATTTTGCAGGTCAGTGTCACGTTGTATGTTGATGACAAAAGAGTCGCGCCAGTAACACGTTTGTAGAACAGTTACAGAATTATAAACCAATAAAATCATTAAAACAATTCTCTAAGTTCATTTAACCCCATGCAATAATTATTTAATGAAAAAGTGATTCAATGGGGTTTAATCAAGTTAGTACTGATGATTTTTTAAGTTAAAGCATCTTCAGCACAATTTTGATAGCTTATATCTCGGAAACGTGACACTGTAGAAGATTTTGTCTCGTACAAAACTTGTTTGTATTGATGCCAGCTATCGATTGATACAGGTTTTTATGTATGGCCGCAAGTTTGAAAAAAAAAATTAAAATGGCGGAAGTTCAGACCTCTTTTACACAATTTTTTTTTTTTGATGTTATTCGATACTTTCTAATACTGATCAAAAACTTCTATTGGTCCAACTATCGTTGGACTACTAAAAAAGTCACACATTTTTTTTTTAAATCTGAATGGGTTTCAAAATTTCACAAAAAAATATTCATAGTCTCCTAAGACCATTTTCGTGTACTTACAACAGTTAAGATAGTTCAGTTCCCCTCACTGCCCCGCTGAAAGTTTCCACCCTGTATATCTTTGTCTAAATATCTAATGGAATTTATTATTTTATAACACAAAAGTACCTTTTCTTTCATTAAACATGATTTAGTTATCCTACATTTGCCTTCCTAAATACTGATAGTCGATTTACACGAATAGGTATAATGTTATGACTTGAGCCAGTATCGTAGAAATAGTACGTTGTTACCTGACTGCGTAGCCATAATTTTACATAACATTGACATGATAGCTTTTATATATTAATAAGTAGGTTACTTACGTTTTTTCTTTGTTTTGATCGGCAGTACAGTTCAAAAGGTTCGACGTTCGTGGGGTCCCCTGCCTAGTCGACACAACTAGACATTCATATAGGTCGATAGGACATTATTTTGATAATTGACCTTGTATGCAAGAAGGTCCTTTCAGTTTACCAAAATGCTGCCTACGTAGGTACAGACGCCAGCACATCAAGCTATCCGAAACTGTCAAATTTTCCCAATCAACCTTGAACCTAATGCTTTAGCGATAAAGTTGAAAATCTATTAAGGGCATTACATGGCTCAAATCCCAGAAACAGCGTATGTTCAAAGAAATTTGTTGATGAATCCCTTCGTGCGTTTTCCGTGTAAAAAAGTATGTTTTAGTTAAGTTCATCACAAATAAATTGTATTGTTTAAAATTTTAATAAACCTTCTCAATTTTTTTTGGTTAATTGTAGAAAATAGGTCCTTTTTCAACCTTAATTGTAAATTATCTCTGTAACGGCTGAATAGATCGGCATGAATTTTGTAACAACAAATACGTAATGACATACTTAACAATCTGTATTGTTTTTTTTCTGTTATTTCATTTAATATTTTTAAATAATAAATAAAAACCGAAATTTTGCGAAATGTGCGGGGAAAGTCAACAAAAACCAGTGCAGGGATCAAATCATCAAGGTCATCGAGCAATGTAATGCCCTTAAATAAATTTTACAGATTGTAGTAGCATGTGGCGTCTGTGCGTTATAATGGTTGTAGTTTGATGTACAGAATGCTTGGTTGACGGCTTCGTGAAGGGTCCGTTTACGCCTTGTATGGTGTTGGCGATAATCATTTGTTTTTTCTTGGTGCCAGCATAGTGCCAGAAAAACGTGGTGGCAAGTTTTCTGTTAGCTTGGAATATCCACTGGTTAGACTGGCGTTAGTATTCATATTGATGACTGATCATCTTACTGAATAGAGCCTTAGACTTTGAGAGTTATTAGGTAGACTATAGACTACGGCTACAGAGCCGAGTTTACCATGTACAGTCGCCATCAGATATATCGTAGCGGGCGAGGTACTCAAATATTTCGGAGCAGCATTACTTTTCAATAAATTCGTTACACTAGATATGGTCAATAACATCAGAACAAGCAATTTGTCATAAATATAGGAGCAGCGACTTTTCAATAAATTCGGAGCACATAACGAGGTAAAAATATCAGAAAGCACAGAATGACAAAGGTATCTACGCAGTAATAAAGTAGTTGTTTAAAGGTTTTTTAATAATAAAATAAATATAGTGTTTGTGTTTGAGTCATAAAATAAAAAGTATTTTCTGTTTCATTACACGTTTTTATTCACCTTACACATAATACTTAAATGCATACCTATCAATAGAAATAGAATAATTATTAATCTGACAGATTGACATTATGCAGTTTTCGAGTGTGCTGCTTGAAAACTTATATTTTACTATTTAGACTATAATCCAAAATACTTGTCAAAATCAGATTTTGACAACTTACTAGTCAATATAGTATCGAATTTTAACGTATTTAAACTGTGTGATTCAGACTTAAGGTATATTAAATAAATAAATGTTCCGATCTTTATGATCATCCTGACTGCGTAGATACCTTTGACATTCTGTGCTTTCTGATATTTTACTTCGTTATGCGCTCCGAATTCATTGAAAAGTCGCTGCTCTTATATTTATGACAAATTGCTTGTTCTGATGTTATTGACCATATCTAGTGTAACGAATTTATTGAAAAGTAATGCTGCTCTGAAATATTTGAGTACCTCGACCGCTAAGATATATCGGATGGCGACTGTAGAAAGCAAGGAAAGGGGAAATAAAACCACATCAATTAATACAATTAATTTTTATGTATAGTCAAAATAAATCTGTACACAAAAACACGATGCAACACAAACAAAATATGTTAAGCGGGTTCACATAATTACAATAAAGTAACAATTTTTGTGTTCGTCATGTCTTGTGTAACTACACCTTTACATTTGTGCAGCGTTAGCGACAAACGTACCTACCCATTATTTAAAATAAATTGAATTTGAACACATCAATAATCTAAGCTAGTAAAACTTAACCGAGAAAGAAGAAATAACAAAAAACTTTATTTTCTTAAGAAAAATTTAAACATAATCGAGTTGAAGTTTTGAATTTTCTTTCTTATTTGAAACGAATGACTTTCGGACAGATCTTTTAAGGTTTGCCATTCGAAAAGAAAAAAACGTAGGGTAAAATAACACTTATCGGAATGAAACTTGATTTACCTATTGGATTTTAATTTATAATTATTTAGTTTGGAAGTTTATTGAATGGGAAGAAGTATTAGAGGTCAGAGGTTGGCTCAATACAAATCAATGCTGATAAGTGTATTTTTCTTTAGAAGCCAGTCACAATACCTGTAACTAGGTAACATCTACATTATGACGTAACGCAGTGGACCCTAGGTACTTAGATTACATTATAGCGTTATACATAGAACTCAAATTGACTAAGCTGTAAAATCACACAATAATACTCATTTTGGAAAATTAGGAACAATTTTAGGCTAATGTCATAATGTCGGTTAAATAAAGATTTTCCTATAAATAGTAATTAATGGTTAAATTGACTAGGTATACACGATAATATATTTATTTTATTTACAATATTTGTCTTTTAATTGCTCAAAGTATCAATAATTGCATAGTTTAATAAGTGAGGACAGGGGGAAGCTTCACGGTAATCCTGAACCTATAAAATTGGAATGTTCCTGGAAGGGGTCATTTTCTCTGCACCCGACATTACAACATTACAAACAATCGAAATATAAATTAAATTCGTCGTTTCTCACCAAATACAACAGTTTGGGATAATTGTTCATACGCTTAGGTACTTATCATTACACTATACTATTATAATAATAATATTTTTCATGCAATGTTATTAACTAACTCTGTAGGTACTTTTTGGTATATATTAATTGCATAATAGGAAGGAATACGTGAATTAAAAAATTGACATACTACACTTACTGTAATTATATTAAATTTTAAGGTCATAAAATAATAACTAGTTACATGGCATGGGTATATTTTTCATTTATCGTTTTAAATCTAGAGCGAAATTATAATTTAAGCCTTAAATATGCATAGTTATTGGTCATGTCTAAGTATCACTGTTCACTGGAACATCTCGACTCGATCTCTTTAGTAAAGGAAGGCATTGCGTAACAGGACACACGGCCAGACAAATGGCCGCAAGTACTCGGATAGGGCGTCAACAGTGAATCTTAGTGAGAAAACTACGCAGAAATACAAAAGTGACATTCATTTGGTCGTTATTATTAATTATGAAATGGTTGGAATCAATATCCTAAGAAACAATACGTCATTACATAGAAACGTTCAAACTTGGTATATTCGTGATCTTATTTTCTATTTATTCAAATTATTGTATAAGTGAGTTTGCTGAAAAATTATAAAAAAAAAATGCTAATAATATACGTTCACTTTATTAACCTTACAAATTTAGCAGCAGTAAAAACGGAACACTTTTCCTTTTGTTGAGAAAATGACGGTAAATCCTTATTTTTACATTTGACAGCTTTCAGGTTATTACGTGTTTTATTAAAATTATTAGTGGTAATTTGTCAAAATAAATCAATTACGTGGAACGTCTACCTCACTTATACAAAAATCCATATAAGGCAAACTCAGTAATAATCATCAATCACGTCAATGATACTTACTATCTTTCTCACTCTAACATATCTACTCTCCCACTCGCTACGATGCATCACATTATGTAATCACCTTTCTTTCTACTGCTAAAGTTATTATATATTATATCATTTACATTATATGACTAGATTACTATAGCCGACACTATAACTAAACTAAATCGACCTAAATTAGGTTTACTGTTCTTGCTATAAAAATGTACTGTTTCTATGGCTCGTTCATATTTAAAACAACCTCCATCTTTATATTCAAATTAGAATAAAACGACTTCAAAAGTGACTATACGGTATTTTTTAATCTAAAACATTAGAATAATTTAGATATCCTAAATCGCTAGCGCTAGTAAATAATTTTGACTCTAATTTCGTTGTGCAAATAAATTACGCATGAAAACGATTCGTTGTCGATTTTCGAATTTTAATAATTTATCGTTGTCTCAATAATTATTACTCTCTTAAACATTAATATTGCTGATAGTAATCACTTTAAATTTTATATTGCTTTTCGTTCTTAAACCTTATTCACAAATTTATAGGGCCTAAATTGTATTTTTGGACCTAAAACAGACGCAATAATCATCGGTGTTAATTCCGTTTATATTTTTTTAAATATAATTAATATTGAAGAGTTCTAAATCTTGTTGAAAAATACGGGAAGTAAATATTTTAAAGCTGAAACTATACGTTAATTTATCACGACTGATAGATGGAAGGGGTCACGGGGCTATAAAAGTATCGTGACCTAATGGGTTTAGACTGACTAGATTCTAGAAAACATAGATTTAAATAAAAAGTTAGTGGGAAAAAATGAATCTTATCATAATTCACGACCTTCTTTCTGTACCATATCAACATACTTAGTGTCCAAATATTTTAAGTTATTTTGTACCACATAATTGCCAAAACGTTGTTTTAAATAACTTTGTGTATATTTTAAAGGGCTAAATCCAATACTCGTCTAATTTTTTTCCTAAATTTGTTAAGTCCGTGCGCACATACATAATATATTTCTCCATTTAATACAATTTATAATACAACATTATTTTTAGTATATGCGAAACCTGAATTTAGTTTGTTCAGAATAAGTAACTGAATCGATTCCGATAATTTTTAAACTATGTTTTATTTTGTCCCAAAAATATTTAAAAAAAGGTTACAAGTTGGACACCGAGCGACACTAAGTACCTATCGCAGTCATTTAGGTACCTACTGCCAAATTATTATTATCAATGAGCTCAAGACGACGCTAGAGGCGCGCGCGTGGCAGTAACTCGTTGTGACCACGTTTTTGTGCGGACAACCACATAACAGAACAAGCTTATAACTTTGTGATTTTTCATGACACCGTTTTGAAATTTTGTACATAGATTCTTTACATAAAAATACTAGACACGTGTATCAGGTCTCGCATATACTAAAACTAATGTTGTATTTTGGAGATACTTTCAAACGCAGTGCCAAACGAAATCAACATTCGTTACCCATCATTTTTATTACGTTCTTCGCCAATACATAACAATAAATTTCGATATTTACGAACCGACGGACTGATTGGAATTTCTCTAAATACTTTTTTATTTTCTTATTTATTTTCGCGTATAAATTTTTAAGCGGCCAAATCTTGGTAGGATGTTAAGTCGAAGTCTGACCAAGTATTTAAATAGGCAATTTATATCGAGCTGTCAATACGATACATAACTAGCTCCGTATTTTTTTTAGATTCAGGCTAACATCAAAAGACTAAAAAGTCTTTGACATAAATAGCCTAGTTTCGTAATTAGGTACGTCAATTGCGTTTATCACAATAATATTGCTTTTCCGTGATATAAAGATGTTTAAAAAACGCTATATTCATTTTATAAGACTATTTAAGTATTAGTAGTCGAATAGTTTAAAGTGTATAAGTCATAGTCCTTGTGTAAAAGTATTGTGAGTGCAAAAAAGGCCTAAGCGACAGAATAAATTTACCGAATGACCTTTTAATTAAATCATATATTTAGCGTACGAAAATACTAACTCTATTTTTGGTGTGCTATCAGTATAGCAACACTTTGTCAATAATTCAGTCTTAATTAATAATATCTGCACTGTTTTAATGGTAAATAACCGAAACTAGTACTTAAAACATTCTTGCGAGCTGAATGTATTTTTTTTTAAATATTTTGCAACAAAACTGCCTTGCCTTTCGTGCACAACAATACTTTCTAGTATATTTCCAATAGTCAAGGCTCATAAAACTGTCGCTCATTCCTTTTTACAATTAAATCCACGTAAATATATCGACAAATCCGATTTATAGCTTCATGTATTTTTTTAAATTGTTGGTATACCTATAAATATAAATTTTTAGAATCAGTTCGTTCCTAAACAGGTTCTTATCCGTTCAATAAATATATAAATATTTTCCATAATACTGACTGCAGCATTTTGTTCCGTCACGTCAGCATAAAACTATAAAATACAGAACTCGTAGCGATTTGCTACGGCCACGGCTACGGCGTAGCACGTCCGTAGCTCCTAACGTTTTGCTGAGTAGCAAGTCAAATTTTATACGAGTTTCGATAATAAAAACTCGCTTCATTGTCGACATATAATTGAATATTCCTTCGAATCGATTTCATTTAAAACAATGTTATTCTAAAAATAGTAATTGCCTTAACTTTTATAAATGAAAACTAAATATTTTTCGTAATTTTTTACCCTAAGCAATAGAAACAATGTAATTTTATAAAACATCATATCACTTTTGTTTCCAGTCTACTTATTTAGCCGAGTTTAGTTTCCGCATCCCACAACTAAATGTAAGAAAAATGATATTGCTTTTCTTATTAGTCACATTATTGCCATAGACTATAATAGTATTTTTCTAGAAATATGGTATACTTTCTGTAAACGATGTTAGTACTTAAGTGCTGTGTATCGTGAATTTTGCAATAAAGGGGAACGGAGGGCGTGGAGGTTAAGCTGAAGCTTAAACTAGTTGCATTAGTTGCACTCCGGTAGATCGTAAGCCGGAGTAGTGAGTTCATTGAGAGCATGTGATTGGCTTAGAGAAATCTACTAATGTAACCAAAATCCGGTATCGAAGCGTACAACAAGCAGCGGTGTTGTACGTTCGCTATTGTTTCAATTATTTTCTCGCTTTCTATTTAGAATGTAGGACACCAAATTTCCGAGGTAAAAGATTTATATTTACGCTCACATGCACAAATTGATGCGTTAATTTGATATGCTGGCGTGGCTTAAAAACTGCCACACTACTGACGTTGCAAAATAATAATTGAAAGTGAAGTCAAACATGTTGCTGTGCCAGCGAAACACTAATGAATTTTAAATGTTCAAACCTGTCTGACACGAGTTAAATGTACCTATTTACTTTTTTGTATAATCACACCCGTACGTATATTCTGCAAATTGTTTAAAAGTATGGCATACGTGCACTGTGTGATTTAAAACATTTTGTTTTCGGCTCTAATTTATATTTTAAGCCTAACTTCGTTTACAGCCTCAAGATTAGCCTAACTAATATTGCTTATCGTATTGCTAATTTGGACATTTTTTTTTGTTTTATCACTGTGTTTAATTTAGCTATAGAACTTACTGATCAATACGAAGTTGTCGACTTATATTCTTTGAATTTTTAATGGAGACATTTCGTGTGTACCTTGCATTAGTTCAAATAGTTTTTACAATATTATTTTATTTGTATAATTCTGATTTCTCGACTAAAGAAAATGGAGTTTTTGGGTATAACACGATTTGTTTTTTTCAACGAAAATGAAATTTTTCGTAGGTGCGCAATTTAACAGGTAGATAACATTGGAGTGTAAACTATCAAATCTAAAGGTGGACTTACTATCTACGCTTACGAGAATGCCCCGTCACTATACTATATGTATAATACCTTATTATAAAGTTAATTCATTAATACTACATCTACAAAAATTGTAAAGAAGGGAAATTTGGTACACAGGGACATATTTACATTACAATGTATATTATATATTTTTGTATAGTATAAGTTGGTTTCGTTAATATTAATCGTTAGTTGCCTATCTGTATAACCGCTACAATTACAATAACGTTAGTATAAATATTTGAATAAAATATCTTTGTTTTTAATTTTTATCATCGAAAGCAATTAATTTGCAATTTCTTCTACTTAGACCAGTAGGGAGAGCTAAGAAGAATAATATGAAAGAATTCCTCGAAGAAGGGAGTATTAGAGGGAATACATAGATCGACTAGACTAAGTGTAAGGCTAGAATACTAGAAAGACTTTGAAAGATAAGAAAATCAGTAGGTTCATAGAAAACACAGATTTTTGAAATTGTTCAATATGTTTTGAACAGAAGAATGATCGCACTTATAAATTACACAATTTTCGATGTTAATTTCGTTTCAATTTAGTTCAATATAACTCCAAAGCACCAAAATATCTAATAATCTAATTTTTTATTAATAACCAATCATTTCTACATTAATATTGCTTATTGATTTACATTAATATTGCTTTTTACGCGTCACCTTTGTCTGGCATACCCTATCTTTATAAAACTATATAATTTGTAACCGCATGATCGCCGCGTTGGTACAATGTACCCGAATGTACACCGTCTATACTAAAATTAATATATTATCAATAGGTATCAGTATTATTCTTCAATATATTAATGATTAAATGTCTTACAGAAACTAATCAGTCGGCGATCAAAGGGTTAATATATTACGAAGGGAAGAGAACTATAGAATCTAAGAAAGTAGATATAATGTGGCACTACAGCTACTAGTAGGAGTATGTACTTGGAGAAGGAATATAATGACTAGTGTCCAGTTAAGTGCCTCTACAGGCGGTCCTGTCGTTTATATGATTTGTTCATAAAAATATTCGTACATTCTCAATCAAATTTTCAGCTCTGATTAATAACAGGTGTAATCGGACTTTTCACAAAGCCGTCAACCATGCTTTCTGTACGTCAAACAAAGTAACTACGCAAAAATTATTGCTGAGAAACCTCTTTTTTTTTGGCGTGATATAATCACGGTTTTCGGTAAGACTCAATGTAATGTACTCTAAAACATTGTGCTGATGGAGATCAGCACAATGTTTTAGAGTACATTACATTACATTGAGTCTTACATTGAATAGTACAGGGGTCTTAGAGGTCATTAAAGAAAAGTTATAACATTAAAAAATGTATTAAAAAAAACTTTTGAAACTGTTGGAACTTTGACCTCCAATTTCTCCGTAACTAGAAGGTTCCCAGGTATGGTTTAGAACAAAAAATGATCGCAATAACAGGGAGAACATGTGGATCTTTTTTAGTATGGGTCTTTTGACACCCAATTATATCATAACATAATTATATAGTACTGAAAAAACTTTCAAAACGCCACGATATTGTTTAAATTTTCGTTAAAATTCTGCCGTCAAAATATTAAATACGCATTTCTAAAATAATTTGTTTAGTTCAAGTGTTTAACGCAACCATTGCTTTTCTGACATATAATTTAGCCATAAAAGTGTTATGACCGTAACGGTTTTCACACAACTAAAATTATTCTAAAAGTTATTCGAAAGTTTACATAATGGAATTCCCAAAATGGTTTTTTATAATAGAGGAACTCTTTGGAAAGATATTTTAATTGACTGGGTTCAAAGAAACACCAACGACGAATTGACTCGAGGCACTAACTAATAGACTAGGAAGGCCATCGGGCCCGCGGGCGCAGCTTGGATCTGCCAAATGAAGTCACTACACACTAGCTGCTACATTTCCTACAACTCGCGTTTTATGGCGTATCGCGTTCGTGCGCACGTCGAAGCCGCGTCCGTGGGGCCGATGTAGGGGACAGCTAACAACTACAGAGCGCTATAGGGTTAGTACAAGAGTCTGCTGCGTCTATTTGACAGCGGTGCGCGACTTTATGCCTACATTATTATTGCTTTTCGAATACCCATTTCTGACCGAGCACCTCGTGCTCGCCTCGTTAACCTACGTTAATGCTACCTTAAACTAAGTTAGTTTATTGCCAGTTACGTTTGACTTGTCACCTAAAGACACACGCTCGACTAAAGGCTTGCAGGCTGTGGCGCGCGGCCCTGCCCTGTCGCCGCCACAGGGCGACCGCCCCCCGCCCGCGCCCTTTAGCACTCCCCTCACGCATACGTATTACGAGTTTCATCATTTTAATTATTTTACTTTCACTGTATAAATAAATTTATTAATGATTCACAGGTACCAAAGTCCACTGGACGAAATTTTGTACTAAAATTGTTATGTTTACTTATGCATAGAAAAAGAAACATTAAGACTGTTAATTTAAAACTTGCTGAAAAAATTTGGTTATTAGACTTTGTGCAGGTTTACGTAGGTTGTATTTTTATAAACGAGTAAGAAATGAGAGTGTTGTGTTCGTGCGTGCGGGGGTGTGCGGGGGTGGTGGTGCGGCGGGGCGAGAGGTAAGGCACTGTCGCGGCCGGCGCGCGGCGTCGCGCTGCGGCGCGTGTGCGGAGCTTCGGACGGAAAGTTTTGGCAAGTTCCTCACCGAGACGGAGGAGGCTGCCCTCCACCCAAGACCTCGGCGCTCGGCTCTCGCATCTCGACGCTAAACTTACTCCCTAATACTCTCTAACCTACTTTGCGGTTGTAAAAATCACCTACAAAAGATATTAGTTTTCATTCATATTTCAATACATCTATGTATATAAGGGTATATTTTATCGACGACTATATACATATTTAATATTAAGTTAACCGCTATCGGGACGTGTGACGCTACGGCCTGCGGCCGTGTTGGCCGCGGCTCTACGGGGTCGTACGTGATTCGTTGTATGCGAAACGTTGCTCAATTGTGTCGCGGCGCGTCAGGCGCGCGCGCAAGCGCCCGCCCGACGCGCTCGCTCCTGTTTCATATTGTAAATTTAATATTATTAAGTTAACAAGCTAAATTCATATTAATACTTTACGTTTACGTGTAAACCATTCGGCGGTGGTTACGGTCCCTAGTTGCGTCGGCTGTGTCGCCCTAGCCGGACGCGCAGACCGGCGCGGTCGGCTCGGGTGACTCCGATTCATCTTCGTCGTCACGCACGCACGCCGACTCTTGGTGCTTGTTGAGGTAGCTCTTGAGCGCAAACGTCTTGTGGCATCGTGTGCACTCGAAGTTTTTGTCCGATGAGTGCGTCTGCATGTGTGCGCGCAGGTTCGATCGATCCGCAAAAGCTTTGCCGCAGTGCGCGCAGCCATAAGGCTTCTCGCCCGTATGAGAACGGAGATGGCCTTGCAGCAGCCATGGTCGCGAGAACAGCTTCCCGCACACGCCGCACACGTGGGATAGTTGATGTGTGAGCACGTGCATGGCCAGCGCTGGCATGGACACGTACGCCTTGCCGCACTCGCCGCAGCGTTTGGCGGCCTGCGAGTCCAAGCTGCGGTGCGTCTGCTTGTGACGCGATAGGTTCGACGATGTCGCGTACCGCTTGCCACATTCGCTGCACGTATACTTCGATTTGGGTTCTGGTGGTGGAACCGTCTCGACCGGCGCATTTGCATAGTTTTTACGTTTAGATCGGCCATCGCTTACGAAGAACGCGTCATATGTGTATGCAATAGTCTCTCGCGGTCGTTCGGTGACCGACTCTTGTGCAGCTGGCTGCGGCTGTTCAGGTGCAGGCACTGGCAGCGGTGGCGATGGCGACGGTGAGGGCGCGGGGGGCGGAGGGGCTGGCTGAGTCTCGGGCGGCGGGGGCGGCGAGGGCACCACGCGCGGCGAGAGGAACACATGTTGACTGAGGTCGAGGATGGCATGCGCCGCGTTGAGGTCCTCTTCGGGTCGATTGAAGTGAGCCGCTCGGTCCACGAGGCAGTACGGGCGGTAGATGTCTTTCTTCTTGGGTGGCAGAGAGAGGATGTCGCCGGTGCTGGTGTAGCACATGGAGATGGACTTGCCGCTCGCCGGTGGCGGGGGAGGGGGGGAGACAGGCGAAGACTGGAGCTGAACCTGGAGAAAGGGCGGGTCTGTCGAGTCGGAGGCGGAGAGTTGCAGAAGGGCATAGGATAGAGGCTGAAGCGCCGGCTGAGGAGCTGGGGTGGGGCCGGCGGGGGCCGGGCTCACCTCGCTCGGCAGCTGGGCGGTGAACTGCGTGGAAGGCTGCTCCTCGGTGTAACCTGCGAAACAAATGCACACGTTCAAACCGTTTCCTTGTAGAAACATCTTTCGCGAGCCGAAGCTTTTTCTCGGAATCCTTTACGCAAGACCATAAGAGCTCGGGTGCTATCTATCATACCTACATGGCCACATCATCATCTGTGATTATGCGCTTCGCTAAAAATAAATAATTTAACCTTACACTGTGTTTCAATTGCCAACATGTTGCGTAAAGTGTTCGAATGGATTTAAATCCCACGTACGAATGTTGAATGGAAAACTTAATTTAATAAAAATATCAGCAGTAGATTAAAGTTATTTTTCAATAAAAATATCATCGTTGAGTAATAAATTGTGAGACATCAGTTTATCGTCCCCGAAGGGTGAATTTGTGTAAAGAGATCACATGGAGGCGTAGAAGAGTGTATAGCTGTGACGTCGAAGTCTGAACGTAATGGCTCGATGCGGGCATTTCCTTTGCCAAGAATTCTTTACAGCTCTCCATCGAGTATCGCCCGCTCGCCAAAAAGGGGAATTAAGTAGATAACACATTATTGCTTCTGTTAAATAAAATTGAATAACGATATTTTTATTCACCCCTTTAAAAGCTTTCGATAGACTGGAATCGATGGTTTAAAATGGCATGTTTAGTTTATGATAAACTATAATCGAATGGTACTTTCTTATCATTGTAATCAATAACATTTGATTTGGAACATTTCTCCTACTTGATGAGGGTGGTCTAAAACTTCATAGCTATAGTAATAGTTCTTTGTGTTTGTCCTCGGTAATGAAATAAATCTATCTGGTTCTGCTTTCACACATTTTGTCTCATCAGACTTTGTCTCATGTAGGTATGAATTCTCAAACCAAAAGTCATGCAAGCTTGATTCTATTCTTTTTGGAGTCATAATTTCATACCTATTTATAAATAAAGTCTTTACTTTTTATAGTACGAGCCTAGTTTTATTGGCACGCTAACTTCGTATTAACATTGCACGCTTTCGTATTCCGAGCTTATTTCCGACAAACGTTATTTTTATACTAATTTTTTGGTATAAACCTGTAGGTCGGCTATTAACTTAAATAATAAATAATAGTGCCTACTGTTATTTATTATTTAAGTATTTCTAGCACGAAATCTAGAAATGTTAGGTAGGTAGTAGTTAAGTATCCTGTTGTATTAGAAACTGAGATCCCAGAACCATACGGTCATCTTCAGATCTAAGTAATATGGAAACTAGAATTATGTTAACACGGAGAGATAAAAGGCCCTTTATCTACAAAAGAAAAAAACTTACAAGCAATAACCGCCACCCTTGCCTAGGAATATTACCAAATTTGTTAACAAAAAAAGCGCTTTCACCAATACCTACTTAATACTTTCTGTTCGACCGGGAGCCGCCATTTGTACCTACTATCCGAAAACCAGTAATTCAAAGCTCCCCCGTAATACGCTGGAGGTCGTATATCACCCCTGTTTGAAGGAGAAGGGGGGATACTAAGAGTTATTTTGGGTTCGTTAATAACTGGTAAAAGGCAACCTGTGGCGAGCAACCTGTGGCACGACTTGCATTCCTGATATTACTTAGCCTTAGCCTGCGAGGGTATTTGTCGCGTAGAACCGGTGAATAATAAGCAATTGCTGTGCAAGTCGTCTGCGATCCTTCTACTAGTTTAATATCCAAGTTTCTGTCTTATTAAGAGTTAGTCGTTCTAGGATCGAGATATACGCGCGGGGTGGATTCGGTCTGCGGAACTTTTAATGAACAAGCTGTTAACCTTTGAACAGGCTAGACTTGCTGTAGACGACTGTTACTGAATGAACATTGCGTTCAACAAATTGTGTAGTTCCAGAAGTAGTTCTATTTGAGTTTAAATCAGATTAAAAGTGTGATCTGAGTAATGATAGTAGCTACAGATATCTATAGTACCTAATTGTATCGTACCTACGGGTATTCATTAGAAATGAAAAGAGCCATAAGTGTGACCTAATTGCTAAGCTGAATTTACAAGATGAAGCCACATTAACTCATGACGATAGGCTTAAAGTGATTGCGCAGTGGTCGTTGTGCAGTGCGGGTGCGACTTAGACGCCACACAGACTACACGTAGACACCGCGTAGACTTCGCGTAAACAGCGCCTCGGCGCCGTGTCTCGTAAATGCATTATGAATGATAATTACTCCATAATAAAACATTGTTCCCAATTAATTATCTGCTTGTTCTCACTTGTCTAAAACCAACACTACATTAACAATTGCTTATTTAATTTTAAATACACGGATGGACACGGAATTTAATGTCGAGCCAGCAATGTTTACTTAATTCATTGTTAACACGATAAACATTCGATCATCGAATCAACGTGTTCAAATAAAACGGTGGGGTTTGTTTTAATAATTTAAATTCGTGATGAGCCGTTCGTAAATATTTCAGAGAGAGCGCCGCCGTCGCATCGGTGGAGGCTGTCAAATAAACTGATTTATGTAAGCTTTCATGCAGCGGCGTTATTCTGGATCGACGGAGCTATGGCCGCGTTTAGATATATGTGAATATGTTTATCTTGTATTTGCATAACCGGCTCGATTGGCGCTGTGTCGGGCCGATTGGCTGTTGCGCTTGATGTGACACCAATTCGGTCATGTACCTACACGTTAATAACCAATATGTTACCGCGAAAATTATGATATAAGAAAAACTAATTTGATGAATAGTATCCCCTTTCTTTTGTTTTAGATTTTCCTGGCGGTAATCACAGTCGACATGGCAGTGCTGTGGCAGTCATCGTTGCAGTGACCTTGCAGTTATGGTAGCAGTGACTTTGCAGTCATCGTAGCAGTGACCTTGCAGGACGCCTTGTGTTCGTGAGATCAGCAAAAATGTCTTTAAAAAGGTTTGTTGTACGTTGTAATAAAATATTGTTGTAGTAGGTATAGCAGATAGACGAACACATTTTTGTCAATTATGACGGGGTTTGTGCCGGAAAGCGGACGATCTGACGATCAACACAATTAACTGACTGTCGTACTATCGATCGTATGCTCAACCCTTCACACATCTATGACTTTTCATGGACCTGCCAATACAGTGGATGGACTGTGTGAAAGATTTGTTTTTGTCTGGTTAGTGCCTAACCTGGTGTCAGAGTTTTTATGCGGCCCATGGCCTCCTGACTTGACTTTACATATCGTCAAGAAATATGTCTCAGGCAAGCTGGTTTTCTCTCGATGTTTTCCTTTACCGAAGCAAGTGACAATCATACAATACACACATGAATCCAAAAAATCAGAAATGGGTTCGAACTTGAGACCTATTACTTGGCAGTCCGACGGTCACATCACTAGTCTATCACTGTTTTTTTTTTTTGGTATGAAAGATGATATTGTTAGAATGACGGTGATGACGACTAATAGAGAAATATAGTATTGACCTTACTACTCTATTAGTCGTCATCAACGCCATTATTTAAAAAAAAAAAAAACAGCATGTCTTCTTCCTAGAAGACATACTGATTTCAAAATAGATCGCTATAAGGGCAGGAGAATGATGAACTTGATCTATTTAAAATTAAAAGTACCAATAATCTCCTTCCCTACCTGGACAGGGACGAATGATTCGGAAATGAAGCGCAATTTCGATCGAGCAAATAAAATCACCCGTTAGCGAAAACTTAGTTATACGGGTTCTGAGGGTCCGGTAAATGGGAATTGGTTTGCGCCCTATTTCACGGAGCGTTGGGCAATGTTACACTTAGGTCGATTTAAGATAGGTATACCTACATAGATGGCAGAAAGGTGCGATGCATTAAAATAACCTTCACTAGTGAACTTCAAGTAAAAGAAGATAGAAAACATTTCACAAAGACAATGAACCTACAAGAAAATCTCATTAAAAGGGGTAACACTAGGTACCTAAGTAGGTTTGTCCGTTACATCCTGGCTACATATACACGACATCAGTTCCTCTCGTATTCAGCTACTGTGAGAGCAGAACTAATTCAGTGCAAAGCAAAACACAGTAAAATCTTCTAGTATTAATAATCCCCCAAAAATAATACATGAACGTTTGAAAGATTTTCTCGTAAGCGGCTCCGCAGCGCTGAGGCACTCAACAAAATGAGACTGCACTAGAACGATGTTCCAGAAGTCCCATTAAGATGCTAAGCAACCGTAGAAGCACTTCTGAGAAGGTATTTGGTATAAAGACAGCTACTTTAAATTATATTGTGAATTTGCTATTTAGTACTTTATTTACATCACTCCCTTAATTAGAATAAAGCGCCATCAATAAAAATAAATGTTGGTAATGTTGTCGAAATATATTATACCGGGTTTAAACAGACCCTTCACATAGCCGTCAACCAAGCATTCTGTACATCAAACTAAGTAAGTTTACGCAAAAATTATTGCTGGGAATCGACTTGTTTTTGGGGTGAAAAATCACGTTTTACGGTAGGACTCGTTGGAAAGAACTCAAAGCATTGTGCTGATGGATGGATTGAACAGTACGGAGGTCGAGGAGGTGTGTAAAGTAAAAATCTTACATTAAAAAACATGTATTTAAAAAAAACTTGTGAAAAAGTTGGAACTTTGACCACAATATCTCCGTAACTAGAAAGTTCCTAGGTATGGTCTAGAACAAAAAATTATCGCAAACACGGGGAGAACAAGTGCCTTTCGGCTATGTTAAGGGTCTATTTACACCGTTAATAACAAATCAAGAATGAGATTAATATGTGTAGGCACCTGTGTACATAGCTTGTTCGACTATACAAAAGTACTTCTATTTGAAAATATTCAAAATCCGAATTTAACACTACGCATCGTTCTGCGTTTGTTATTGCGCCTTGAACCTTCTGTCCTCTTAACTTTTGTGCCGGTATAGATTAAGGAACAGCGCAACGGGACTTCGAAAAATAAGGGAAGCTCAGCGAAGCTCGGGCCAAACAAGTTGCTCGGTAATAACTCTCGTTCTGTTGCTAATTACCAGACTGGTAAATAAAGCAGAAATTAGTCAGGTACTCTTTTATTATTTTACTAGAAACGTTCTTGTACTTAAAAAAAGTAGAAAGATATAAAGAAGCACCAGCCGGTAACTGAGAGCAGAGAATTTGTATTAAGTTGTATACCTTTTATTAACGAAATTGCTTTTGATTACACAATGATTAAATATACTTAGGTAGGCCGAATATGAAAAGTTATCATAAAGTGGACAGACTTTAAATTCAAACTGACAAACGTAAACGAAAGTAAAATTGTAATTAAAACGAAAACTGTATTAATGAAAGTCGATTAAAAAGTGCCGACTATTCAAAGTGTTAAGAGCGGTTATACAGAATGTGGGCAACGTCGCAAATAGCTGTCAAATATTTCGCTGTTTTGATTTATTTGGAAATAAGAAATATGGTTAACTAATGAACTAAAATATTGATTATGAAATGCAATAATTAATATCGTAACACCGAATATTTAGTTTTAGATGTAAAAAAAAGTATTTGAAAACTTTCCAAATGCCTTTTTTACACCTAAAACGGTTACAACATCAAATTCAGTGTTTTAATTGCAATTCATTATTAATATGCTAGTTCACTAGTCAGCCATATTTTTTTATTTTCATATAGTAATATTGGCAAATTAATTAAAACAGGTAAATATTTGACAGCTATTTGCGACGTTGCCAACTTTTTAACGCTATTAAAGCACCGATATAAACTGCAGTATACAAATGCTACCTCACCGAAACTCAATTTACCCTGCGTTGTGTTGGTCGGTGGGATTGACCGACGCCGGCGACGTACAATTAGGCCCTCTGTTTACACTTAATTGGCGTTTCGAGCTGTATTAGCTCACAATTTTCATTTAAATACTATCGGTTTATCGGATCCGCGCTCCGCCTGACGCTGTAGTCTGTTGCCGAAGGCTTATGAGCGCCACCAGTGTTACTAAAGTGTTTGTTAGCTTACTCGGGTCTTTGATAGCTAGAGAAGTCGTGTTTGGTTACTCAAATTTGTTGAAGAATAGACTCCACACAAAACTATGGGCCTTATAACATCATACCATGTATGTTATCTACAAATGTGTTTGCAAATAAATGAATTTGAATTTGAATATGGAATGAGACACGAATAAAACTGGCAAATTGTGAATTTACTATCTAAAGGTAGGTCCTACCTCTGCCTGACCCTACGAAAAAAAAAACAATATGTCATCTTATGTTTGAATAGTGCAAAACATAGTGGATAAATAGTTGAACATCAACTGTGACAAGAACAGAAAAATGTTTATAATCATATTGAAGACCGAGTAGATAATTATAGAGTTTGGATAATAAACAATTGCACATCAACTGTGTCAAGTACAAAGAAAAGTAAAAAAAAAAATACTATTATACTACTAAAAACTAAAGGACACGCGCAAGTGTGACGTCATTTAATTCACATATAACAGCTAAGCTATTTCTCAGCTAACCCATTGCATGGGGATGCATAATAAATAACTAGTTCGCCGTCTTTGGGAATCCGACATACTGGATTTAGAATGACGTCACTTAGATAATCATGTATTGGCATCCAAATTAAACATGTATGCAAAATTTCGGCTCAATCGGAAACTGGAAAATGGGGCAAAACATTAAGATTTTTTAAAATAGTTACAGATGAAGCTTATAAAAGCGTGTTACTAAAAAGTGTGCTTGTTTAAGTTTCAAAAAATCATTGTGTAAAATCAGTTCGAATTGCCAGTTGATTTTATCTAAAACATTTTCTATTAAAACCTGGCATCGAGAAATCCGCAAACAACTGAAGTTAAAAATGTTCACGACACATCTTATTAAACTTCAGTTGGTTGATAAAGTTTGTAATTAAAACGTCAAGTACATTAGTTAGTAAATTAATATTACTGCCGAGAAACAGCCACATTACAGGAAACGTGAAATATTTATTGACGTCAGGCTTAACGAGCTAATCTCATTGGGGCCACTAACGTTTGACCCTGACATTTTGTGATAGCTAAACCGAAATTAAACCAGTCGAACGAATGATTATTTGTAACCTATACAATTTTTCGAACACTGGCGAGAATTTCTTTATCCAATTCTTTTTCATGCTTTTCCATTTTTGACAAGAATTGAGATACATTTTGACGTTATCGATCTGCTGGAGCCATGCTCGACAAGTCAATGACCTGTGTATGACTGTGTCAAATTCTGAACACGGGGTGTAAAAGAAAATTTTAGTGCACGTACCTGCTAACTTTAGCAACGGTCCAGAGCCACAAGAACTACGCAAATAAGTACAATTGTTACAGTAAGTAATTAAAGACGATGCAACGAAACAAACATAACGAAATAAAACGCAAGGCGCGCCAAATGCTTCGCGGACAATGGCAAAAACAACGCAGGGGTGGTCGGTTACACCGCATTGCACCAGTTGAATCTCACCCCTCCCAGAGGGGACTATCTCGACCCCCGACCCCCAATGTACCCCGCGAGGGGTTCTATAGGGTACTTGTTGACGTTGGGGACGTGAACTGCGTAACCAATTGATTTTTGGCAAAGTCAGCCTTTCCGAGATGAATCTCTAGTCTCTAGCGTTCGCTGTATGGGCAATGAATTGTTGTCTGTGTGGTCTTCAATAAAAAATGCAATGCAATGCAAGTATATTTTTCCCGAATATTTAAACCGTTTTGACATAATACTCGGTGACCATTTTCTGTCTTATCCGATATAAACAAGACTGAAAACAGATAAGTGTAAGTTGAAATGAATATCAGAACACCAATATTAGGTACCTAGGTAAAGGTTTCAGGTAGTAATGATACGTAAACACCGTGAGGAAACCAGCATGGCTGAGAGATATTTCTCGTAGCATGTAAAAGCCAATATTTCTCGTAGCATGTAAAAGCCAAGTCAGAAGCCCATGGGCGCTATAAAACCGGAAAATAATAAAGCTTCCGAAATAAAAAAAACTTTTTTAAAATGAATTACCTACCGAAAAATTAATACAAAATTAACCGACAGAAAATGTTGTATTTAACAAAAAAAACATGAGCTTAATCAAATATTAATTATACGAAAAAAAATAAACAAAATTTCCAAAAAAAATACTAAGTTTCCGAAAAAAATTACTAACTTTTGCGAAAAAAATACTAAGTTTGCGAAAAAAAAATACAAAGTTTTCGACTTGAGGCACCCCGACTTTAGGTTAGGTTACTTTAAACCCTGCAGACAGAAGTAGGAGCCCCGCGTGGCGGGGCTACGTCGGCTACGCCTAATTACAACATTTTGATATTTATCTTGACGTTGATTTTATACCTGTTTTATTTATTTTAAGATTAATACGCAATTTAATCTGGTGAAAAAATATTACGTCAGCAAATGCTGTATTGATTTTCGGAATTTAAAGTATTTTATTCGGTCGTTTCTTTGTCGCAAGATTAGTATTTTAAGCAGTAAATTTAATTATTTTGAGTAGCCCATGTTGTGTTTTTTTTCGGATCTTTTATTACTACCCTATAAAAACTCTGACATCAGGTTAGGCTATAACCACGCGAAAAAAAAGAAAAAGAAAAATATACACAAACAACATTGTATTCAGTCATAATTGGGTAAATGCTATTACTGCTTGCATTCAAGATAATAATCACTAGTTTCCGTTTATTACACACTAACTAAAGGGAATAATCGTCTTTGACATGGTTTACAGATATCTAATCCTCCTTTGAGCAGTGGAACTAGGTTGAGATAATAAGCTAAGTTAGTTTACTGTCGTGGAAACTAGTTGCAACCACTTCGGTAAGCTAAATGAACATTAACTATCTATAAGCATATTAACCCTACGTATGTGTTGGCTGTTAGGACGAGGTTCGAAACAATAGAGTAATAGGTTAGGATCAAGATGGGTCACTGTGTGAATGCCTTGATTGGGTAACATCAGTACACAGCTTGTCTAGTGACTGCATTGTCATGTCGAGGCATTGTTTGAGCCGTCAGCGTCGAGTCCAACACGGCGATATGGCACTTTAGATCACAGTGA